>CM064059.1:41358767-42583767 GCA_032594955.1 Panicum miliaceum
TCTGCTGACGTTCGTGGTTCTGAATGTTGGAGGGCTCTCTGGTGATTCGACGAGCTCTTTATCAGGGCCGGAAACAGGAGGATCGGGTTGGTATGGTCAATGCCTCAATGGCAATGAGGCACGTAAAGGCGTCACGGTGATGCCTGCGCTGATCAACTCTGAATCCTCTACGGTTTCGTGGACACAATTCCCAGAACAGACGGATGTGCAGATCTTGAGGATAACTGATGGAATATTGTTCAGAGTCCGGATCCTACCAACTGAGCGCCGTGCGTGCGCGATGACCCAGCTCGTTAGCTACGAGGGAAAGTCGCATCAAATCCTCCGCCGATTTTTCAAAATCAACTGCTGACCAGTGGTTTCGCAATCTAGCCAGCATTGAGAGCTGGAGCTGTCAGGTTGGTGTCCCCTGCGTTGGACAACACGGCCGGGGCCTCAGAGAGTCAACGGAGTCACCCGACTGTCGTCATTGCTGCCGTCATAGATTAGAACATCAAATCAACTCCACATTTTTTTTCATCAAAACTAGATCTTGCATATCGCCTTTCGGAATCATGGTATTAAAGACGTACAGAGCTGGGCACGAGACTTGATCGACCTTATCTGACTCGGAATACTTCAAAAACTTTGTGAGCGTGCGGCTATAAACCAAATAGGAAAACAGGTTAAACACTTTTAACTTCAGAAAGCAATACAACTTGGTTGCTGTCATGTCACGGAGGATACCGGTCATTCAACTCTAGCAAAGTTGATTCAGATATGGCATCAGTCACTAGCGTGCAACTTGGTTGCGACAAATGGACACCATCAAAATCAAATCTAAATACACGGTTCATTATTAGAATAAGAACAACTGTACAACAACCAATGGAGTATATGACAAATGGACACCATCAAAATCAAATCTAAATACGGTTCATTACCCAATGGCACCACATGATCGCGCCAATTTTAGTTCCTTGCGGCTGCAGCCACAGCTGCAGCTCGTGCCTGCTTCGCCTTGCTGTACTCGATCAGCTTGTCGACCTCTGGCAGGATTGCCTTGGCGGAATCCAACGCACCGAAGCGCTCCACCCACGCCTCCAAGAGCGGGCTTCTGGTGCTGTCAAAGAGCTTGATGCCAAACCGTGCCTCGCCGACGTACGCCAAGGGTATGAGGCCCCCGAGCACGATGTCCAAGTACCCCACGCTGTCACCGCCGAAGAAGGGCTTCCCCTTGGAGCACTCCTTGAAGGCTGCCTCTAGGGTCTCAACTGCCGCAAACGTCTGCTTCAGTGCTTCGGCCTTCTCCTCCTCCGTCTTGGCTCTACCGGCTTGTAACACCGAGGCAAACAACTGCAACGCGTGCTCACATCCGTCAGTATTTCTGAGCAAACTCCGCCAATACAGTTAGTCAGTTACGGGGCATCACGAGCTAATAGTAGACGTGATACCTTGTCGTCGATGTAGGCAGCCCAGAAGCGAGCCATGGCGCGCTCGTAGGGTTCAGCAGGGAGGAGGGAGGGGCCATCTGTGCTGAAGGCCTCGTCGATATATTGCACGATGAGCTGAGATTCGCAGACGGGTTTACCGCTGTGGACGAGCACGGGCACCTTCTTGTGCACCGGGTTGGACGTGAGGAGCAGCTCGCTCTTGTTGTGGTAGAGGTCCTCCTCCTCCACGTTCTCATAGCTCAGGCCCTTGAAGCTGAGCGCAAGCTTCACTCTGATCACAAACGGGCTCGCCCACGTCCCCAGCAGCTTCAGCTCTTCTCGCCCTTCGGCCATTCCCTGCTTTTCTGCACAACTGAAGGTTTATGTGTTCTAGATCAGTGATAACCTCGGGGTGGATGTATTTATGATAGTGTTTCGGCGATGTCATTCTTCCACTACAAATTAATTTAGTGGAAGAGTGATGACACGTTCATGTTAACGGATCTTGATTGGGTCTTAGAAATGCTACTGGTTCAAATTATTGTATCGGATCCACATCTATCCATCTTTGACCGGTGAAATTGCTAAAGCAGTAGAAATTCCTCAACCGATATTTGTAGATAAAACTCCACGTTTGACTAAACTAGTTTTTTTAAAAAACGTTGACTAAACTAGTAGCTACTACTATTCTATTTTTTACAGCTGATGTTGTAACGGGCCAAGAAATTAAATATAAAAATTTCAAACGACCCAAGATTTGTTCAATTTCTTGAAGAAGAAGTTTTGGAAATAGTCAAACAAAATAATGGTGGCATGTCTGCTTTTTAATGGTTGGGGCCTCTGGTTATTAGTTGATTTCATGTTCCCATTCAAAATTAAACTACGTTTTCTCTAAACTGTCGGATTTGTTTCGGATCCTTTTGAACTATAGTTTTTTAGATTTAATAAAATAAATACTATATATTATGAATATAGTTTCCTTATCTTTAAAAGACTTAACATTCTAGAAACACAAATTCAAAATTTGACAGTAATGACTTCTATACGGCAGGCCGTAATTTTATCCAACGGTATGCATCCATGGATCTGTCGTCTACTGACAATCGGAGGGTCTTGCACCGCTCCACGTGTGTGGGCCCCGCTGAACCTTATCCTCTCCTGTTCTCCTACCTGCCCCATGTTGCCTCCTCCCTCCCTTCCTCCCTCAACGCATCGGGCAAGTAGGTAAGCAGCTGCTTGGGGTGCCTCCGAATCCAAATCATTCTGGGTGGCCTCGATTCGCTGCAGTGGCCAACCGTCGAGCATCAAGCAAAGCGCGGTGGTGGTTGCGTGTACGCTTGGCACGTAGGTCCCGTGGGGCTTGATGCACGGTGGAGCTCACTTCAAGCGGCACGATACAGGTATGAAGGCAAGTGCAGACAGATGGGCGGATTTTCCATGAGCCAATGAGGTGGAGGCTCGCAGCGCAACGTCGCTGCGGGTGGCTGCGTACATGGAGGCCAGGCACCACCTTGCAGCAGGGTGCTTTAGCTCCAAAGCGTCGAGGTACACATCTCTCTCTCTCTCTCCTAATCTTATTTGGTTCGTATACCAAGGTTTGGATTGGGAATTGGTGCAGTTGCAGATTTTAGTTAATCCTTAAGCAATAATATAGTTTTAACTTGGCAAAAATAATATTTTTATAGTTAGCATTTTTCTCATGTTCTGTTAATTGGCCATTTTGGTTCTACTATCAACTTTGCAGAATTTATTTGTAGGCAAGTTATGCCATGAACAATCAAGAAGCAAAATATTCATTTTAGGTTAGCATTTTTGCATTTAGATTTCAGTACAAGTTTGAAAATTGCTTGCAGTACCTAGTTGTATATTGGATAGGTATTAACTTTCACTTGTTTCATATTTTTTTTTCTATTAGGTTCTGCATTCACTCTATTAGTGTTCTTCTTCACTTTTCGTTTGTATATCCTCTAACTACGGACAAATGGAACTTGTTTTGTTGGAAAAATAGATTGTAATCAGGATACAACATTTAGAAAATATAAGCGTTTCAAGATTGTCAAATTATGCCCCTATATTTTTGGGTGGTAATTTTTTTTTGGTGATCTGGTATTCTTTTCTACCAATTTAGTTCCTGCTTGGTGTTTGGTGTTAGAATAGGCTCATACAAGCCAATGATGCAACTGATCTATGCTTTTGAGTTGAATATAATATTTGTTTTGTGTTAGAGATGTAAGCATTTTTGGCAAAATTCATAAGAATTTTAATTGAGTTACTTATGTGTCTTTTCAGTCTGATATAGGCAATTTATATCTGCATGAAAATATGACTTCAAAATATAGACACATGAATCTTATTTTGTTAGTAAAATGTAAGAACTGCAGTTGTACAAATGAATCATAAGTCATATATACAACTTAGGAATTATAAGCACTTTAATATTACCAAATTATATTTTTTAAGTTTCAAGTATTAATTTTTTTTCTGATGATCTACCATCTTCTTCTACTGATTTATTTCCTCCTTGGTGCTTGGTGTTAGAGTAGGCTTATGCAAGCTGATGATGCAGCCAATCCATGCCTTCTGATCTTTGAAGATATTTTTGCTATTTCTAATATGATTCTTGATAGGCAAAACAGTGTACTTCATTAGCAATCTTTTATCGAGTATTTCATAATTCTTCTTTTATTGGTTACCTTAAGTAGTATGTGACATACAACTACTAGCACTTGTACTAGATGTTATCCCTCCCTACCACTATGTGCAATAAGCATTCAGCAACCTGCAATGCAACAAGATCTGCCATGCAGTGGACAATGATTATTGGCTTGGTTTGAAACTATTTGATTCTGCCTCCATTGCCATTAACATGAGGTTCAATGTTCTTGATATTTTTTTATTTCTTTCTAGATTTGTTGAGCTCCTAACTCTTGTCTGTAGTGAAGTTAATCATTGGCTTGGTTTGAAACTATTTGATTCTGCCTCCATTGCCATTAACATGAGGTTCAATGTTCTTGATATTTTTTTATTTCTTTCTAGATTTGTTGAGCTCCTAAATCTTGTCTGTAGTGAAGCGAGAAAGAAGTCATCGCATCTCTCAATCTCTGCAGCTGACAAAGTGAGGAGAAGATGCAGCTTCAAGGGTGAACAAGGACCGAAACAGTCCTATGCTTAGCTACCAGTGTGTTTTGTGGGTGTAGTATCATCCTCTAGATCGATGCCTGACTGGTCCCAAATTTAGTTGTGATGTTTGCCATTTTATCTGGCAATAATCTAGATCCATAATATTTCAGTTTTGCTACAGAGTCAAAGACTTGTATGGTTTGGGCTTTGCATGCCCCTTCCTCACCACCGAATAATGTACCATCAGTGCAACAATATACATTTCCAAGAGAAATGTAACAGTTTTCTAGTTTGACAAATCAATATATTATCTGTACAATTTTGTTGCTTCCTTTAGTGTTCAATATATATGCTGTCATCTTCTTCCAATAAGCGGTGGTGTTTAGGAGGCATGAGCTAGCAGTTTTATCTTTTCTTCTTTTCTTTTATTGAAGAAGAGGTGACATTCCAAATCAGGAGAGCCAGCATATTGTTCTTGTAGGCCATCTAGGAGCACGTGCTCCATCCAGTGCAACTCCATGCGTGGGCAAAAATATTGCGGCAGCTGCTTTTTCCTAAAATAGAAAATTTGGCTTACGGTGAATTGCAGGTTTTTCAAAAGTAGGACGGCCCTACGCCTAGCCTAACCACCCGTAAATTAGCTCAATCCTAATATGACATGTACTAGTTTATTATTTGAGAGCAAACGGGCTTGCCCACATGCCTAGCAGCTTCAGCTCGTCACCTCCTCCGGCCATTGGCCAGTCCTTCAATTTTTCCTCTGCTCTGGATCGGAGGAAGAGGAGAGGAACTATATACTTGTGTTGCCATCAGTTTGGTCGGTCAGTATGGCTCCCTCAATGCATCATCCGTGACGCTTGCAACGCATTTGCTGATAAAATATTCAACGATCACTTCAATAATTGGGTCGCTGTGTGGATCACGTGCTGTGAACAGAACAAGCAGTGGATACAAGCAGTGGATCACTGTGAAGATCGAAGACATGTGACAGTGACACCGACACATTTAAACTAAACATAGAAAACGAAGCCCATTCTCTTTATTTCTGATCTGCTAGTAACACACACGACAATAATAATAACATCGGATAAGCCTGTATTTTGCAGATCTCCATGTCTTCCTCCGACACAAATGTCGGTGAAGCAAATTTTTAGTTGTCTGATGAGGCTGCAGCTGCAGCCTGGGCGGCCTGCCTTTGCTTGGCGTACTCGACCAGCCTGTCGACGTCCGCCAGGACCGCCTTGGCCGTGTCGAGCGCGCCGAACCGCTCCGCCCACGCGTTCAGGAGCGGGCTCCTCGCGGCGTCGAAGAGCCTGAACCCGTATAGCTTCTCGGCGGCGTGCACCCACGCGAGCAGGGCCCCGAGCGTGACGTCCAGGTACCCGACGGTGTCCCCGCCGAAGAAGGGCTTGCCCTTGGAGAGCTCCCTGAAGGCCGCCTCCATGTTCTCAGCCGCAACGATAGTCTGCTTCAGCCCCGCCGCCTTCTCCTCCTCCGTCTTGCCCCTCGCCGACTGTAAAAACGAAGCCAGGAGCTGCAACGAGCACAGGCGTCGTCAGGATCTTTTGGACGCCACTCGAACCGATGGATGAATGCCAGCAATACAAGAGGACAAATCACCTTGTCGTCAACGTAGGCACCCCAGAAGCGAGCAATGGCGCGTTCGTAGGAGTCGGCCGGGAGGAGAGAGGGGCCGGTGCCGGGGAAGGCCTCGTCGATGTACTGCACGATGATCTGCGACTCGCAGACGGGCCTGCCGTTGTGGAGGAGCACGGGCACCTTCTTGTGCACCGGGTTGGAGCTGAGGAGCAGCTCGCTCTTGCCGCCGAAGATGTCCTCCTCGACGTCCTCGTAGCTCAGGCCCTTGAAGCCGAGCGCGAGCTTCGCCCGCATCACGAACGGGCTCGCCCACATGCCCAGCAGCTTCAGCTCGTCACCTCCTCCGGCCATTCTTACCGTCGTCGTTTCCAGCTCGTTTCAGCTTGTGCTAGCTCTTTTTCTGCTGTGGTGTGCTGTTGAGTCGTCAGCTAGCGGAGCAAGCTAAGGGAGGAACTGCATTTATACTGCTTGGGTGGCTGCATATAGCCATATATCTGAGCATCATCCGTGATGCTTGCATAGAAATCTCGAGGATAGGATTTTCCGCAGCCACTTAATTTAGTGGCACAGTGACGAACTGAAATGGCTCTTGGCCAGTTGGCCTCTTGGGTCACAGAAGAAGCAATAGTGTGGAAACTAGAAACAGGGCCCCCATGGGCTATTTTATCCACATCCAACGGCATACTGGACTACAGGAGCAGAAAATCCTCGCTGATACGGGCGATAGTTTATTTGTTGATTTTTGGGGTATTGGCGTGTTGCAGTCTACGAGTACTAAACAAAGATGAAATTTTGAAGTATGGAGATTTGTTCAGCTCTTCTTGGAGAGGAAACCAAGGAAGCAAACGGCTCGTTCACTGGATCGAACTCCCAGGCCCGCCATTCATGTGCTTGGCTCCTGGGCCAAACCGTGACAAATTTCCTTGGAGTATAAGCTTAGGAAATGGTAAACGAAACAATAGTTCCACCTCAGCATTTTTTTTCCGTTTTAGAAACGTACCTAGAAGTAGTACAAGATCCAACATTCCGAAAAGTAGGTCCCGAACTCGGCACATAATCTTCATTCATGGTGGTTTTGGCCCAAACCAGGACGAAATGTATGAGAAATTCCTATCCATCTTTCAAAAGATTTTAACTTTACTTTTTAGTGTTTGAGATGTGTGCTATAGTAGATAGATAGTTGTAATGAGACTGGGGAGCAAGCCAACTATAGATTTTGATAGTTGTGATGAGATTGGGGATGATCAGATGATGAATCAAACAACAAAAAAAAAAGTTGATTTGGTCTGAGAAATGTTGGATCACAGTTCGCAGATTGTTAAAGTGTAAGAAGATGTTGAAGCATATACGTGGTGAGGAGGGATTTCGGTGAAAGATGAGCGAGTGATAATCCTGGAATTCTGATTCCACGTAAAATGCTGAACTATTATATTCGAAATGTTGACATAAACTTAGTTGACTGTTTATCCAAGGTTAACAAAATGTTGAAGCATGTTAGAGCTGGAAGAACATAGATGATTGGCGGGCTGCAACTAATTAAACTAAATGGACTTATTAGAAGGGAAGATGGTTAGCTAATAATTTCCAAGAAGATGAATAGGATTATAGGAAGTCCCAAATTTGTGGGTTCACCGGTCATCCCAGCAATGAATTATATCCTAGTATGTCGGAAAAACTTTCAGTGCTCTAATTTACAAGGATTTCTAGCCGAATTCCAGTCTTCCAAACAGGGCCTAACTCTGCAACTCCTGTATGTTCTTTTAGAAAATGAATGGGGAGATAACTTGCTGAGAAAGTTGAAAATTTTGCTGGTTCAGGCATTTTAAGAGAAGCAACCAACCACGTACTAGTACTTTTTCTTATTATAGGGAAATATCAATATCTTCCTCAGACCTAGTTGTCGCCTCAGCACTCATACGTTTCATTCAGTTGTTTGCGGCAGCAGCTGCAACCTCGGCCTCCCTCGCCTTGGCATGCTCCACTAGCCTGTCGATGTCCGGCATGACCGCCACGACCTCATCCAGCTTGTCGAGGCGCTCCACCCACTTCTCCAGGAGCGGACTCCTAGGCATCGAAGAGCCTGATCCCATGACGCACCTCGGCGGTGTGCATCCACGCTACCAGGGCCCCGAGCGCGATGTCCAGGTAGCCGACCCAGTCGCCACCAAAGAAGGGCTGCCCCTTGGAGATCTCCTTGAACGCCCCTTCCAAGGTTTCCACGGCCGCGAACGTCTCCTTCACCCCCTCTGCCTTCTCCTCCGCGGTCTTGCCCCTGCCCGCCTTCAACCAAGACGCCAAGAACTGCAACACACACCCGTCGATCAGCATGCTGCGATGCAGATTTCATTGACAACAACATATATACCAACTGCAAATACAGGATGATTTCGGGGGTACTGACCTTGTCGTCAATGAAGGCGGCCCAGAAGCGCGCCATGGCACGTTCCTAGGGGTCGACAGGGAGGAAGGTGGGGCCTGCGGCGCTGTAGACCTCGTCGAGGTACTGCATGATGACCTGTGACTCGCAGACTGGCTTGCCGTTGTGGATGAGCACGGGCACCTTCTTCTGCACTGGGTTGGAGCGGAGGAGGAGGTCGCTCTTGTTCTCGAGGTCCTCCTCGACGTACTCGTAGCTCAGACCCTTGAAGCTGAGCGCGAGCTTCACCCGCAGGACGAACGGGCTCGCCCACATCCCCAGCAGCTTCAGCTCATCGCCTCCTCCGGACATTCTCTACTCTCTGTGTTCGAACTCTTAGCCTCTCTGTCTGCTCTACCCTGCTCTTGAAGTCTTGATTGAGAAGAGGGCAAGGCAACTTTGTGCTTGACTACTTGTGATTGTGCTGCCATCTCAGTTGGATAAGTAAGGAGGCATCAACGCATCATCCGTGACGCCTGCAATCGATTTGGTGGTGAAATATTCCACGTGCACTTAATTAAGTAGCTGTGCAAGTCACATAGTTGTCCGGATGTGCAGTCAAACACTCATTTCAATTTCCTACTTCGCGTGGTACTCTGTGAACGTATGAATCCGTGGAGGATTCATCAAATCCGGATTGATCCATCAAATTCAGATTGTGAGTGTACGTACTACTTGCATCTTTTCTTTTATTAATCGAGGTACTTAGGATATGAACTGCTGCGGCTCCGCTCAACCAATTAACAAAGCTTCCATGTTGTGATACTCCTTTATCCCGTAATCCAAATGGGGAGGCCTCTCCATTTAGTCTTAAAAGAAGAGCCCTCAAATTTTTTTAAAATGGAAAGAGATTTCTAGTTTAAAAATAATTTTACAATCCAGTGTTAAGAAAGTAAGTTTCTACTCTATGAAAATTATGAAAAAGTAACTTCGTAGTACATTAATGTTAGAAAAGGTAACTTCCTGATCCGTATCTTTGTTAAGAAAAGTAACTTTTTCAATCCGTGTCTTTATTAAGAAAATAACTTTTATACTTCATAAAAGTTAAGAAAAAATAACATTATAGTATATGAATTTTAGAAAAAAAAGTAACTTTGTGGTTCGTGACAGGAAGTAACTTGCCAATAGTATACATATAAAGTAACATGTGACTACTTTGTATTGCAGAGGAAATAAGATTTGTTTTTTTAAAAAGTAACTTCACCGATTTGAGCAAAACATACTCAAATGAGATCTTGTTTTGAAGCTCTTGTTAAAATAAATATAATAATATAATCAAATTTTGATTTGGACCTATGATTGTAGAACTATTGATTTTTTAAAGTTGAGATTGATGTGCATATGTCCATCATGACTCACATGCAACTAGAGGTGGTAACGGATCATGGTCCAAGTGGTCTCTTCACACTCCAACTTGGCTCTTATATATTTTTAGCTCAAAATCGTATAAGATTAAAGCCCGGTGTTTAGATTATCTACGCTAAATTTTATGACCCTTTACCACCCGACATGCAATGTATAGGACAGTGAAGGTAGGGGGCTCTCCATCTATCCTTATGGGGAGTCCTCTCCCCGAAAGAGGGACCTCTAATTTATAAGAATTTTGGCCGAATGCCAGCTTGCCAAATAAGCTCTAACTCTACAACTCTTGTATCTTATTTTAGGAAATTGCAGCTCTTGTATCTTATTTTAGGAAATTGATGGGGAGATAACTTGCGAGATAATTGAAATCTTTGCTGGTTCATACATTTTAAGAGCAGGAACCACGTACTAGTACTTCTTTTAGTGCACAGAAATATCAATATCTTTCTCAGACCTAGTCGCTGAGACGTTTCTCGTTCAGTTGTTCACGGTAGCAGCTGCAACCACGGCCTCCCTCACCTTGGCATGCTCCACTAGCCTGTCGATGTCCGGCATAACCGCAACGACCTCATCCTGCTTGCCGAAGCGCTCCACCCACTTCTCCAGGAGCGGGCTCCTAAAGGCATCGAAGATTCGAAGAGCCTGATCCCATGCCGCACCGGCGGTGCTACCAGGGCCCTGAGCGCGATGTCCAGGTAGCCGACGCTATCGCCGCCAAAGAAGGGCTTCCCCTTGGAGATCTGCCTGAACACCCCTTACAGGGTTTCCACGGCCGCGAACGTCTCCACACCCTCCGCCTTCTCCTCCGCTGTCTTGCCCCCGCCCGCCTTCAACCATGAGGCCAAGAACTGCAATGCATGCATATCAATATTTTTAGATAAGGGATAAACCGCCTCTATATCCATATGAGGATATATATAGCCAGGAGTTACGAGAGTTCTACTCTAAACCTTAAATAAGGATCTCAAAACACAAGAAAGAACACTATAAAACAAAGAAAAAAAACTAGAAGACTAAGTTTCAATTTTTCTTATTCGCTCTGGTTTCATCCTTGCAAAGTCTTTACGTAGCATCAGACCATCACATTTCTCATCTTCTTAGAAACTTTGATGTTTGAGTCGCCTAATGCCACTGAAGTAACAAAATCAGACCTAATAACCTCCAAGGGGATGCTTCGAGAAGAGAACGACATCGAAGCATTCACATCAATATATAGATCAGCGTACTGCGATGCAGATTAATTTCATTGACGTGACACTACTGGAAACTAAGACTTCCCTGTGGGGATCGAATTTTTTTGACGGGTTTTGATCCCACCGATAGAACAATGCCGTTTTCCAGACGCCAACTACAAATACAGGATGATTTGATACTTGGGAGTACTGACCTTGTCATCATTGAAGGCGGCCCAGAAGCGCGCCATGGCACGTTCGTCGGGGTCAACAGGGAGAAAAGTAGGGCATGAGGCGCTGTAGACCTCGTCGAGGTACCGCACGATGATCTGTGACTCACAGACAGGCTTGCCGTTGTGGATGAGCACGGGCACCTTCTTGTGCACCGGGTTGGAGCTGAGGAGGAGGTCACTCTTCTTGTTCTTGAGGTCCTCCTCAACGTACTCATAGCACAGACCCTTGAAGCTGAGCGCGAGCTCTTCACCCGCAGAACGAACGGGCTCGCCCATATCCCCAGCAGCTTCAGCTCATCGCCTCCTCCGGCCATTCTCTACTCTCTGTGTTTGAAACTCTTTCTTAGCCTCTGTGTGCTCTGCTCTTGATTGAGATTTGAGAGTACTTGTGCTTGTGCTGCCATCTCAGTTATATAAGTAAGTAGCCATCAACGCATCATCCGTGACGCCTGACGGTGGAATTAATATTCCACGTGCAGTACTTATTGATAAGTAGCTGCGCAATGCAAGCCACATGGTTGTCTGGATACGCAATCAGCCACTCATCTCAGTTAGACAAGCGACGTTTTATTTCAAAGATAGAACGGTCAAACAAGGCGAGCTCGCGCTGCCTGCTGTCGTGCAGGGAGGAAGATAAGGTATTCAGACTTGGAGGGGTCGTTGGGCGCAGTGCCAAACTGCTTGGCTATAGTATCCTGCTGTTGCGTACCGCCACACTTTCCTATTTTCCAGTACTGTTGTGGGTAGTGAAGTACTGAGTTTCCCATCCGTTGGAAGATGACCTGCATGAACACAATGCGAGCCAACAAATTGGAAAACACAAATAAACTGCATGTCCCAATGCCAACTGCCGAACGGCGGCGTACAATGCAAGAATGTGATGTGCAACAAAGCCCAACTTCTTTATTTCTAAATTCTAATCACTCACACTGATAGCAAACTGTTACATTATTTTGCAGGGACAGGATATAACACCGGTTACGTCGCCGAGCCAATTTTTAGTTGTTTGATGAGGCAGCAGCTGCAGCTGCAGCCCCAGCTGCAGCCTCGGCCTGCCTCATTTTGGCGTAGTCGACCAGCCTGTCGGTGTCCGGCAGGACGGCCTTGGCCGCGTCGAGCGCGCCGAACCGCTCCACCCACGCGTTCAGGAGCGGGCTCCTCGTGGCGTCTGAAGAGCCTGAAGCCGTAGAGCTTCTCGCTGGCGTGCGCCCAGGCGACCAGGGTCCCGAGCGTGACGTCCAGGTACCCGACGCTGTCCCCGCCGAAGAAGGGCTTGCCCTTGGAGCACTCCCTGAAGGCTGCCTCCATGTGCTCCACAGCCGCGAGCGTCTGCTTCAGCCCCTCCGCCTTCTCCTCCTCCGTCTTGCCCCTGAACGACTGCAACCACGAGGCCAGGAGCTGCAACGCAGACATCCACCATTTGTTATGATGAGGAATCAATGGAAATAGCTATCACACAAAGAGGACGACAGCATTTGCTCGTACTACCTTGTCGTCGACGTAGGCTGCCCAGAAGCGAGCGACGGCACGTTCGTATGGGTCGGCAGGAATGAGAGAGGGGCCGGTGCCGGCGAAGGCCTCGTCGATGTACTGCACGATGATCTGCGACTCGCTGACGGGCTTGCCGTTGTGGATGAGCACGGGCACCTTCTTGTGCACCGGATTGGAGCTGAGGAGGAGCTCGCTCTTGCTGCCGAGGTCCTCCTCGATGTCCTCGTAGCTCAGGCCCTTGAAGCCGAGGGCGAGCTTCACGCGCAGAGCGAACGGGCTCGCCCAGGCGCCGAGCAGCTTCAGCTCCTCACTTCCTCCGGCCATTTTCTACTCCTTGTTTCGGCTCGTTCTAGCTTGTGTTGTTTTGTGCTCTTGAGGGCTGAGACTTGAGGTGGAGCAAGGGAGGAACTGCATCTATATATACTGCTACTAGGGTTGAGGTACGGATCTTGTGTGCATCATCCATGATGCTTGCAGTCTTGAACCGCATGCGCTGATGTTTGGGGATCAGGATTCTCCGCGGCCGCTAAATTTAGTGGCATATAGAGACAAATTGGAAAGGCTCTTGGGTCATCAGAAGTCGCACTGGCGTGGGAACATGATCATCCATCCAAAGCAAAAAGTAGTGCCAACACCAGTCCATATTCAGCTGTCTGCAGGAGCAGGAAATCCTTCGCTGATGATCTGGAGCTGGTGAATTTTTCGGGCTTCGGGGTGTTGCAGCCTTGCAACGGAGCAAGCAATGTTGGAATTTGGGAGATTCGTTCAACTCCTTGGAGAAGAAGCCTAGAAATAGGTAAACAGCTCATCAGCTCATGTGATTGTCCATTTGTCCGGTTGTCCCAAAGCCCACCGTACCCTACAAGGGCGTGAGTCTCGTCATGGAATGGACTGGACTACATGGACACTTTTGACTTTAGAGTTTAGATATATAGTACAATTAATGAACTCATAGAGAGGGATAAGTTTAAGGGCACATTTCCGGGGACTTAGGGCATCCCAACTATCGATGTAGGATAGTTTTTATAGCATTAATCATAGAGCCATATAAATTTTTAGCTTACGTGACACTATAATAAATGAGATAGAGTAGAGAGATAAAGAAACTGGATCTCATGCAAGATCCGGTATCAACATAAAAACATATGCGCTAGACACTATCAAATTGTGCATTAGCAGCGAGGTGGTGTCTTCATAATAAATGGAGAACAAATATGATAGGTGGAGAAGAGAGAGTATGTTTAATAGGAATCCTCAATAAGACATCATGAATTGTGGATGATAGTTTTTAAAGGTGGTATCTTGATGATATGTTAAGATAGACATTACCTATGGATACTACGAGTTGGGATTACCCTTACTGGCACATCTCCATACTATAAATGACCGGAGAAGTCGGAGTTGGTGAAGTAAAAAAAAATGGTTTCACCAGCTCCCGGTTAATCCATGGGCCATTGATGAACTGGCATCATTCATTCATCCTACAATAATAGTGCTACATAGGACTCAGACTACTTTCTCTCTTAACCCTTCTTTCGCCAAAAATTGGTTGATATTTAGATATCTTTATTTTTAGATAAAGGAAATAGGGTGCCTTTTGCATACAGCCTTACTTGCTTATTACATCATCACAAAAGTATATTTCAAATCGGAATGGGAAAATAGGCAAATAAATATATTACATGATGTATACCTTTTGGCGAACACTCCATGGTCTATTCTTGCAAAACACTCCATGGCCACCACCTTCTTTGTATTGGATGACTTCATGATATCTGTTCTTTTCTGATTCCTTTTGTAGCAACCTCCAAAATATTAGCCAATATGTACCCTTAAAAATTATCTGTATAGAGATTTTTTATCAACTTATTTTTTAAAGATGTCAGAAATAGAAGTCCAAATTATTCCCCTCGAGTATAACCAAAGTCCACATAACCCTCTAAACTATCTTTTGGTTCAATTTACTTCGATAACTATGTCAATTGACCCAATTTACCCCTTAATAGTACTTATCTTTTTTTTATTCCACCCTGCACAAGTGGAGTTTTAAATTTAAACTTTGCAGGTGACAATGCACATTATAACTTAATATATATTGAATTTTTTGTCCTTATTTTTGTATGATTTTGTATCCTAAAGAATAATTTATTATGTGATGTCATAGCAAATCAAAATAATGGTGAAAAATACATATTGTATTATTTTAACATATGTTATGGTGTTCCCAGTTACCTTGCAAATTTTAACTTAAAACTCTACTTTTGTATGGATAAACAAAAAAGAAAAATCTTGTTGAGGAGTAAATTGAACCTACACATATAGTTATGGGAGTAAACCAAAAATTAGTTTTGGGGGTGGGGTTGGGGGCGGGGGGAGGGGGTGGTATTCGGACTATGGCCATACCTGAGGTGAGTAATTCGAAAATTTTCCTTTAAAGAAATATCATCCCAACATATGCACACGGACGCAGAGCAGCGAATCCCACTAAAGCTTGTCTCCTTTCTCTAACTCTACTGTTGCTAAGCCAATACGCCAAAAAATGAGTTTAGAACACTAAAAAAATGATGTATGGTTTTATTATGGTTACAAAAGTAATATTCGAGGCTTCCTTTCCAATTCCGTTCCGTCCATCTATTGGGAACATATTGAGTTGATTTATCATGTTTTTATACATAGGTACCTAAATAACTTTAATCCAAATAATTCTATCAACAAAGCTACAGATCCTTATGAATTTTAATATCTAAATTAGACCTTTACTTATTATCCTCTTTTCAATGTGAACAATTTTAAGTGTTCCATTTATTAAAGTACTATCATTAGGCTGGTTATTTATCTAATTTATTTTTACATATTACATTCGACTTGAACTCAGTTGATCTACATGAGTGCATTTTAGTTTTACAAGCTAAAGATCTAAGTTTGTTATCAGTCATATTTATTAATTAACTTTTTCAAGATCCCATCAAGGGATATACTTTTTATATAAAAACTTCTTCATCCAAATTTGTATGAGAATTTTATGAGTATATGACTATTTCATGCAAACTGGCACATTGCTATTTTTTCTTGTAATATTATTATAATATATGTGGATATTGTCATTAGTATTGATCATTTATCTAATTTAATGCTTTATTTCATATTACATTCAACCGATTGATGTGTGTCTTTGGTGATTTGCTTCCGTTGTTTTACTTCTTTGTCCACGAGTGAAAGGACCTTTGCTTTTTTTGACATTTGTCCCGGCCGGGTTGGGCCCGGAACTAATCAGTAAACCTCTAAACCTGGACCAAGCTCTAGCTAGCTATTGGGCCAAGTCGCCTATATTGTCGCGGCCGTTGGATCCATGGCTAATTCCCATCGGATGGTTGTAGCAGAAACAAAAGGTAAGTTTCTCTAGCTGTTTCTGAACAGGCAGCGTCCCCTCTGTATCGTGCCCTCGTTGCTTCCGGATACTGCCCTGCGACTTCTCCGTATACGCCCGTCCCTTCCAGATACCCTCTCTCCACTTCGCTCTATCCTTTTTCTCTTGCCGCGATGGCTGCAGAAGTGCAGCTCGCACTTGCGCATGTTCCCCCCATCGAAGCTAGAACATATCTATTCTCCCACCATGCTCAAAACTTTCCACGCCAGTCGTTAGCACCGGCAACAGAAAACATCCCAAGTTAATCAGGCTAAGGTTGCGAAACCAGTTCAATCAGAGAAGAGTTCAATTCAAATCCATCAATTGTCCAGCTTCTCTTGCTGCGTCAATGACAGCATTGGTCCTGAAGATGTGAAAATAAAACTGTCGCCGTTATACTTCAGTAATTGCTTCATACTTTAGACTGCGCAACTCAAAAATACCTCACTGTGCGGCCGGAGACGAGAACCAAGAGGAAGTGCAGAGCAAGCTAGCTGCGGGCCACTGGGCCGCCGGAGGTGGAGCCGTGCCCCGGCACCTGCCCGCGCGGGTCGACGACGAGGAAGGGAGGCGAGCGCCGCGGCGGCGAGTTGCGGAGTCCCGCATTGCTCTGTTGGTCGATCTTGACGACGGATCCCTTGAAACAGTCCTGCGTTGTTGACCCATTTGCGGCGAGATCGAGCGGTCGGCGTCGCACACTCGCATCACGTGTCCGATCGCCTGATCTTCAATCTCAGCGACGTAGCCGGCACCGACAAAGGGACTTAGACAGGTAGCGGAGATGGGATGAGGTCGTCGTCGTCCTCCCCTCCCCTTCTCACGCCGGCGGCCATCCCGGCCCCGGCGGCCACCGCCGCAGCCTCTTCTCCTCCCTCCTCCCTCCTCCTCCTCCTCCAACTCCACCACCGCGCCGATGACGGACCCCCCCTCCCGCCTCTGCGCCGGCTGCCACCTCAGCCCCGGCGGCCACCACCGCGGCCTCTCCCCCTCCCCCCTCTACCGATGCGGAACTCCCCTCCCACCTTGCGCCGACGGCCACGCCGGCCCCGGCGACCACCCCGGCCCCACGTCGGCTCTCGTCCCGAGACCGGCGGCCACCCCAATTCCTGGGGTTCCACCATCCCCGGCGCCCTCCCCCCGCGAACTGGTAGTGGAGTGCATGCCTGCCTCCCCTGGTCTCTCCCCGGATGCGCGCCCCTTCTACCCGGGCGGGTCCTCCGCGGACAGACCGAAGGAGCTCCGCTGAGAGGACGGCTGCGAAGACGAGCTGGAGCGTGTGGATTACGATTTCACGCCTTCTCCGCGGCCAGCCAACTACAACGACGTCGTGCGCTTTGACTCCCCTGCCCCGGCCCCCTCTCCTGCGCCGGCCGTTGTGCCTGTGCCGGTGGTGGCCACGGCGGCGGGGCAGCCGGATGGATGCGCGGACGGACGACGACGCTGACGGCGCCCCTCCCGTCGGGCGAGGAGGCGCCGGGCGCCGCCGGTCCGGGTGGCGGACCCCCCGCCGCGCATGGCACCGGAGCCACCTTCCTGGGCGCGTGGTTGCCAGCTGCCTCCCCCTCCCGGCAGACGCGAGGCCGATGGTGACCGCCGCCGGCCCCGCATCGACGCGGACGGCTACGTGGAAGTGTTGTCGAGGTCCACTCGCCGGAGGCTGCGACGGACGGAGAGCTCGACGGAGCGTTCGGCGTCCTCCTCGTCGCGACGTTTCCCCCCGGAGCTCTTTGGCAGGTGCTTGAACTGCCTCTCATCTTCTCACCGTGTTGCCACTTGCTGCCTGCCGCGTCGGTGCCTGCGCTGCCATGGGTTCCGCCATCTTGCCAGGGACTGCCGCCGGCCGCGGACACCACCGCTGCGTGCCGCTGCCAACAACTCTAGGCAGACACGCCCTCAACGCTTCGTCAGGATTCGGGGCGATGGCACGTCGACACCCCCTGCCTCACAAGCCCCGAGTTGCACGCCTTCGCCGGCACCTTTCAACCCCGCTCTGAGCTCCCACCCGGCTTCCTCGACGGGCCCGTCTGGTAGCATGGCTTGCCCAGCGGGCCCAGATGGTTGCAACGTAGAGCGGAACGTGGGCATGGTGGCCGAGGAGGCTAGGCTACGGCTGGCTCTGATCGGCATGGTGGGCAGCCCCTCGGCGGGTTGCTCTGTGGACGACGCGCGGCGGGGCATCATCGAGGCCACGGGCGTGCGTGCCGAGGACCTCCCCGTCAAGTTCCACCTGGAGAACTTCCTGGTGATCTTTTCGGCCTACCCCCGACGCGACGGAAGGGACACCCGTGGCGGCGGCGGCGGCACTGGGGGCGCTCGGACCTTCGTTCCCGGCGGCGGCAATGGTGTTCCAGCACCGGATGGTGCTGGGCCACGCGTCTGTGACGACGGCAGCAGGTTTGAGACCGCGGCGGAGGTGGCGGGCCAGGGGACCCCAGCCCTGTCACGGTCGCTGGCTGTCATCCCAGGCATGCAACTGGAAAAGCACTTTCCAAAAGGCGATTCAAACACAGGAGTCCCGACAAGCGACCGGCCTGTTGCTGGCCAATCTGAGGAGCACCCGATGGCAACCGCGCCTTGGGTGGTTGAGCCTGCCTTGGGCGTGGAGCCGGCCACCAAGGCAGTGGTCCCGACCAAGCCGGTCGTGCCACCAGAGGCAATCAGTTTTGAACTGAGTTGCAAAAGGAACTTCTGGTCCCCGCTGCATTCGGATCCGATGCGATTCGAGGCCGCCTACTCCGGAATCATTGCAGAGAAGGCTTGTCCCCTTCTGCCTGCCCTGGATGATGCCCCGATGGAGGAGGTAGTGACGGCCACATAGCCATGTGCTACGCAGAAGACCAGAGAACGGTGGCCACCAACGCCACGACGGTTGACCGGGCACCCGGGGGCTCCTGCGCTGTTTCATGTGGGCCGGAACTGCGACGGGATGATGAGATCCATGGGTCGGTTACCCTCCAGGGCGACGGGCCACCTGGATACATGGTGTCCCAGTGGCGCACGGAGCAGAATTGTCGACAACTGATGGGCCAGCCCGTGTTGCGACCCCCGCTACAGGGGGCGACGACGTGCGACTACAGGAGGAGGCAGGGATCAACGACGGAGCCGCCAGACTCATGGCGTTCACGAAGGAGGTCCAGTGCAAGATCACCACCCCACTGGCACCCAGGCCAACCCGCACGAGGAAGGCAGCGCAACAGGCAACTGGCAAACCTGCCTTGCCAAAAAGAAGCGAGCGCCTGGCGAATCACCCGCTGGCGAACGTGGCGTCCACCAAGCGGGTGGAGGTTGTGCTTATGCGCCGGTTTGACGTCGTTCAGGACTCGGCGCCGGTGAACAGTGATGCCAAACGGGCTTACAGGCAGTTCTACACTGAGGAACTGGCTGAGTCCCACTTCGAGGCGGTGCGGGAACTACTCCCAGCGCTACAGCAGGCCTGCTCATTCATAGGCACCCATGCCTGATGGATGCGGCGGTTGTGTACTGTTTTACATGGATCAGGTCACTCTGATTTCACGGAATGTACGTGGGCTCAACACTAAAGCTCGGCATGACGTGGCGAGGGTGTAGGTGAACGACACCAAAGCCTTGGCCCTGTGGAAGGAGAGGCATGCTCGGTTGTTTGAGCGGCGCGGGCGCTCGGTGCATGAGTTTGCTGGAACACACGCGGGGAGAAGCACTCCTATGGATCGAAGCCGGCACTAATCGTCTTGGTTGTATACGGCATGAGTAGTCGCTTAAGTGTAAGGCCGAGATGGCCGTGTAGGTTCTCGTCATAGGCGCACTACGTCCCTATTGTCTTAGCGTGAGTTTGGCTCCGCGGTTGTACTAAAAATGTTTCATTTTCCTTCCTAATATAAAGATACACAGTTTTACTGCGTATTTGAGAAAAAGAAAAAAAAGTTGCGGAGTCCCGTTGGAAGGACGCATTCACGCATGGACCACGGGACTACGGCCGCCAGCACGCGGCGCTGCGGACTTCTGTAGGGAAGAAAGCCACGTGGTGAGAAGCAAGCCAATTGATAAGGCAATGCACGGTATACGCAAAGTTCCTACATCAACAGCAACGATTTAGGGAAGAAAGAAATTTACATATCAATAGATCATATGTGTTTACTACCTTTTGAACAGCTACAAACTTAAGAAACAGTACTGGAAGCAACACAGCTGTATCTATGCAAAAGAATAGTATCCATTCCTCTACAACTACTTTTGATTATTTCCCCCCCATTTGCCATGGCAACACGCCATCGAGGCTACCACCAGCATATTGCTTCCCTGGCTAGCCTTCCTCTTCTCGGCAAGAATACTAGCGAGCCCAATGTCCGAGTCTATGACTTGACATGAAATATTTACACTGATAGAATAATATTTGATTAACAACATATTAAATACTAAGATGATGTAATGATGCACCCCTCACGAAAACACTGGCCTCTTCCAACATTGGTGCGGCAAGGCCGCGCCGTGGTTTCTAGTGAAAGTATTAGTCCCGGGTCCAACGGCTAGGGCTCGAGGGGAGCAGAGAGGGGCTTTAGTCCTGGTTGGAGCCACCAACCTGGATTAATGGGGAGCCTTCGATCTCGGTTAGAGCCAACAACTGGGACTAAAGGCCTTCCATCATCCGTTTCTCTCTCTCCTGATATTTTTCTCTCATAGAAGTCTCACAGCTTATCTTCTTCTATTTGGCTCTCAGTCTCTCACTTATCCTCTTTTCTCTCTCTCGCTCTCTCACCTTCTCCCTCATCTCTCTCTCTCTTACTATCCCTTCAGAGCCGGCGAGCGAGGGGCTCGGCACGGGGCTCCGGCGGCGTGGGCGCGCGGCCCCAGCCGGTCTGGCATCGGCGCGGGCGTGGCGGCGGGCGCGGCCCCGGCTGGCCTGGCGCGGCGGCATGGCGCTTCGGTCTAGCCCCGACGCGGGCTGGGCCCCTACGCGCAAGGCCGGGAGCGGTGGCGGCCCCGGCAAGCGTTGAGAAGACAAAGTCATTTGAGATTGATTCATTCATAGTAGCCCCTCCTCTTCATTTTCTTTTTTTCCTTACTTTCCCTGTGAATGATTTGTTTGTGGATTGCGATTGTGATTGGTTTTGTGAATGAAATATATATGGATACGTGGGATTTGAGATAGATTTTGTGAATGATTTGTTTGTGGATTGCAATTGTGATTGGTTTCGTGAATGATTTTGTGATTGAGAAAGGATTTGGAAAAGTTGGCACAATGGGAGCCGGCCAGCGTGTGGGTGAGCGGCAGGTGGGGTCGGGCCTCGGGATGCGTTTTTTTATTTTGGAAAAATTATATTAATACCGGGTCGAGAGCTGCCGGGACAAATGGCCAAACACATTAGTCCCGGATACTTAGTCCTGGTTGAGAATCCGGGACTAAAGTCTGTTTCCAACCGGGACTAAAGGCTATTTTTCTACTAGTGTTAGCAGAGGCCTTCTAAGGCTCTAAGTGTCCTTAAGGTTGAGAGGGGGTTTGGGTAGCATTTGGGAGATAGACCTGATGCTTCAGGAGAAATTTGAAAGCTCCCATTCACTCCCTTCTTATCGCCATTTTAGTCCTTCATGTTTTTCCATGTAAGTAAACATACACACCATATGACGTCAAGACTCAATTACGTGGAGACCTCAAATAGGAAAAATTGCTCGTCTCGAGAAAAGACTGGTTACAAAAGTACACACACAAAACCACTTTAATGTAACAATCATCCAAAACAAATTTTACACGAGAAAACCTATTTATTACTCAGTATCAATGACCAAAATGTGAGGCCTTGTTAGTTTCCCGGTAGATTATATAATCCAGCTTATAGACATGGAAGAAAAGAGTTAAAATAAGCTGAAATTATTAGTTGGTCCAGGACTATTAGGGGATCCGAGAATTGGACAAGAACAAGGTAAGGATCGGAGAAGAAGGCAGAATAGTTGGGCAGCGGAGGTCAGGATTAAGAGCGATAATGTTTACAACTCAAGATTTATGCTCTCGCAGAAGCTCTCTACGATATCATATAGTTCACGCTCCTCACGCTACCGACTAGCAGGTCCACCCTAGGCCGAACACGCGGGGGTTGGGTCGGGCTCGACGCTTGCCTCCATGGTCTAGTATCAGCGGGTCGCTTGCTTCACTTGTTGGGCTTGGGCCTTGATGTGGGCTGGTAACACTCTCCTCCCCTTGAGAACCTGCTTGACCCCAAGCAGGAGCTCGCGGAAACTTCTGCTTCAAAGATTCAAAATCTTCCCAGGTTGCCAGAGAGGGTGACATACCAGACCATTGAATCAACCCTAACACCCAGCACCAGGCGCATGTTTCAATTGGGAAACATGGAAGACCGGGTGGATGGCACTGGAAGCTGGCAACTTGAGTTTGTATGTGAAAGGATCTTGATGATGCCTAGGGGGGATGAATAGGCGTACCTGAAAAACCTGAAAAATCCTTCGCAATAATTAAATGTGTTAGAACTTTCGACAGTGTGTAGGAAGATCCGACCCGTCGGAACTTCCGACAAAACTAAAGTTCTTATACGAAATTTAAAATTAAACTTGAAACTACAAAACCTGGCTGAATTAAAAGTTGCACAATGATACTAGAAGACTTCTGCCGGTGATCTTTGCAAGCACAACAAACTCTAGGTCAATAGGAACTAAATAAATGCAATAACCACAAGACACAAGAGATTTGTTCCCGAAGTTCACTTCCACTAAGGAAGCTACGTCTCCGTTGAGGAGCTCACAAAGAGCCGGATCTTCCACTAACCCTTTACCTCACACAATCAACCACAAAGGAGGATTGAGTCACTTACTATAAAATCCACAAAGGATAGGGTAATACAAACTTCCCGGGACGCACACACACGAGACGACGCTCCACGGGCGACACCAAACCATCTAGAAGCAAGCTTCAAGAGTAACAAACGTGAATCTAAAAGATATCTAGGCCCTTTAGTGGGTTTTGGTGGTAGATGACATAGCACATGCATATTTAATCGTGTTATCAAGCATGTGTGCAGGTGCTAAATTGAATAAGCAAAGCGTATTACGAAGCATGATACCTCAAAAAGGAAATGAAAAGCGGTGTTTCAAAATTACTTGAAGAGTAGATTTTATTTTGAAATTGAGTATAGGAACACCGTACTATCAAGAGGGACTTTGATCTATAGGTGTTGACGTGATAGTTGTGCTCAAGAGAACCTACAAAAACCATGAGACTCAAACCTAACACTATAAACAGTCTTCCTCTTAATTTCCCTGGTAAACCCGGAGTGTCCGGTTACACTTCCGGAATGTCCGGGCGGAGAAGTTCGGAGTATCCGGACATATAGCCGGAGTCTCCGGGTAACTGTTCTCCATCCGTAAAATTCTCTAGGTCTGGAGTCTTCGGACTCCAGTATCTAGAGTATCCGGACATATACCCGGAGTATCCGGGTACCCTTTCGCCAACGGCTAGTTTTCTGTGAGGGGGAGTATAAATACCCCCATACCCCCTCACTCAGCCTTACTCTTGCTCATTTCGACTAGAAACACCTACAAGCAAAAGAAGAGCTCTCTCACTCCCCTTTTCTTCATTCTTGAGTGATTTCCTTTGGGGATTCAAGTGAGATTGTTGCAAGCGCAAAGATTTGTGCTAGTGAGCTTTCATTCCATCTCTTGATCACATCATCCTAGTCTAGCCGGTGGATTCAAGTTTGTTACTCTTGGAGCTTCAAGCTCCTAGACGGCTAGGCGTCGCTCGTGGGTGCTCAAGCAAATTGTGAGCACCACAGGAAGTTTGTAATTTTCATTCCTCTCGGAGGAACACATAGTAAGTGACCTTGGGTTTGAGCGTTGGTCTCACCCTTGGGAGAGGAGCATAGGGGTTCTTGAGCATCGTCTCTTGAATCCTTCCTCAACGGAGACGTAGCTCCTTTGGGAGTGAACTTCGGGAAACAAATTTTGTCTCCCTCTTGTGCTTCTTGCTTGTTTTATGAGTTATTTGCTTGTGAGACTAACTTTCTAGGGTTTGAGGTGGATCTACTATTATACACGTCTCTAGAGTAAGACAACTAGTGAGAAACACTTCAAAGGTACCACTAACTCTTCTAAATTTACTTGATCTAAATTACAGCATCAGTATCTTGCATTTTGTGTAGATTGTTTCATACCCGGATAGTCCGGACATTATCTCCGGAAACTCTGGAAACAAAGCCCGGAGTATCCGGACATATATCCGGAGTATCCGGACATCTGTGGTACTGACAGTGTTCGAAGTGTTTTTAAATTTCAGATTAGCCTATTCACCCCCCCTCTAGGCATCTTGATGTCCTTTCAGAATTGAAGGATGAAGATGCTTCAAGTGCTCTTGAGATGAACTTGGCTGCCCTTTCACTTAAAATGTTGAGTCTCACACCTCAATCTTGCTCTCACTCAAGCCCTAGCTCAAATCAACTAAAGGATTAGCTCAATGAGGGATTGGGGAGGAGTAGTAAATGCTCTTGGAGGTGTTTGTCTCGGGTTAGGTCAGCAGCAAGTGAAGCAGGGGCTGAGGGGGTATAAATACCCAAGCCCAAAAACTAGCCGTTAGTGCACTGGTTAAGTGATTGTCGGAACTTCCGACACAGGGTCGGAACTTCCGACCAATTAAAAACAGCTGGTGAGGATCCCTTGTCGGAAGAATCTAGCTTCTTTCGATAAGTATCGGAACTTCCGACCTAGGGTCGGAACTTCCGACACACACTGAACAGTCAGAAAACTAGGTGCACAAGTGTGTGATTTTGTGTCTCTCCTTGATGGTTAGCATCTCAAATAAGCACTTTGACACCTTCATGTTATCCATTCATATCCCTCTTAATAGTACGGTGTTTACTAAACTCAAATTCAAAATATAAAATAAGTAAGGATCTTCTTTTAAATCCAACACCATCCTTTAAGCAAATTTGGCGTCTTTTCTTGCTCTTTTTCATTACATTGAATTTTGACCTGTCCAAAACTCGATAAACTCATTAGCTCCTTAATTTTGTATGTCATCAACACCAAAACCCACTTAGGGGGGCAAGTGCACTTTCAGTATGCCACGACTCCAATTTTAGCTTCTATCTCATAAGGCCCAAAGAATTTGAAAGAGAGCTTGTTGTTGGAGTGAGCCATTGCTGAAGATTGAACGTATGGCTGCAACTTAAGATAGACAAAATCACCCACTAAAAACTGGTGCTCAGAGCGCTTCTTGTCGGCCTGTGTCTTCATACGCTGTTGTGCTCGGAAGAGATGTTGTTTGAGCAGTTCAGTCATCAGGGAGCATTGCTCGACCCAAGAAGACAAGTTTGGTGTAGAAATAGCAGCGTCAGGAATGAGGCCAAAGTGAATTGGGTCATGACCATATAGCGCCTTAAAAGGTGTTGTCTACAGAGATGTGTGGAAGTAGGTGTTGTACCAAAACTCAGACAATGACAGCCAAGAATACCAATCCTTCGAACATGCATGCATACAACAACGAAGGTAGGTTTCCAAACATTGGATGACACGTTCGATTTGGCTGTCAATTTGGGGGGTGATACGTTGTACTCATGCGAAGCTGAATACCAGACAGCTTGAAAAGCTCTTGCCAAAGTTTGCTCGTAAATATTTTATCACGATCAGATACTATAGATAGTGGCATGCTATGAAGCTTATAGATATTGTCCATAAAAGCATGTGCAACCGTCAAAGCAGTGAATGGGTGGGAAAGGGCCAAGAAAGCACCATGTAATTGAGCAGATAAGGACTGATTGATGAAAGTATGAGAGCTACCCGAATCCACAAGAATCAGAGCATCATGTCCTTGAATATTACCTCTGATCTTGAATGTTTTAGCTGTCTGACTGCCTGACACAACATCCTTGGAGAGAGCCACAAACAGCTGAGTGGAGGTAGGTGGTTCTGAAGAAGGTGAAACTGAATCCTCCTCCTAGGAAGGCTGAAATAGGTCCCAAATTTCCTAAACCACATGAAGTTGAACAGCTGGAGCACATGTATGGCCTGGAAACCACTTGTCTGCACATTTGTAACACTGACCCAAGGCTTTGGGATAAGCTTTAAGAGCTGCCAATTTATCTGGCTCGACAGCAAGCTTGGCTTGGGGGCTGATTTATAATCTCCCGTAAACTTGCTCGTCACTTGCTGGAGGAAGTGGTAGGGGTAAGGGGCCTTTACTTGGTGCAGAAAATGATGAAAATGGAGATTTCTTCACTTCTCTTCTTGGTGCAGAGACTTCTTTCTGCAAGGCAGCCAAAGTGCAAGCAGTATCCAAGTTTGGAGGTCTTTGCAATAGAACAGTAGATCTAAGTTCAGGGCGCATGGTATAATGCCTTGGGTCAGCTGGTGATTCATAGGCAGCTAACTGATCAATCAGTTCAGTGAATTGTGCAATATACTCTGTGACAGAACCAAGCTGCCGAATGTGAAACAGATGGGGAATGAGTACATGTTCATCCCTACCAAATCGATCTAACAAAAAGGAATAGAAATCCTTCCAACCACAAGATTTGATACGAGTCTCCATGGACTGTAACCATCTAGCGGCTGGGCCAGAGCAGTGCATGGACACAAAACTAATGAGAATATCATCAGGCACAGAGTACATCTCAAAATAAGTCACACCGAGAAATCCACAATTTAGGATTATCTCCTTCAAATACTAGAAAATGTAACTTACTCAGGTGTGTTGGCAACGGCTGATCAACATGAAAGGAACGCGACTCAGAATTGCCATTGAAAACAGGAGGTTTAAGGGGTTGTGTTTTGGCGGACGACATAGACCCAAACTCACGATCCCGGTAGCTTGGTTCATAGTGGTGCCCAGCGGGGCCGTCGGCGGAGAATCCGGCAGATGGCCGCGCGGTCGCCGACTTGGGACGGTCGAGGAGGGGCGGATCCGAGATGGATCGGTCCAGCACGACACGGTCGAGGTGCTTGTTAAGCTTGGTCACTTCCAGCTTCAGATCCTCCACGACAGAGTCGATCTGGGGACGCCAGGCATCGAACTCCGTTGTCGCCGTGAGAAGCGACATCTCCAGAGCAGTGACCCGCTCATTGTGACGTCTGTCGTCGTCGAGAAAACGATTGTCGAGCTTGGTGTCGAGGTCGTCGAGACGGCGCTGCATCTCATCCAGGTAGCGGCGCTGCATCTCGTCGAGGGCGATCTTGAGGTTGGGATCCATGGCATCATGGCGGCGCTGGAATCGGGTATAGTGGGAGTGGCTAGGAAGATCCAGAATCGAACGAATCTGATACCAGAATGTTAGGGGATCGAAGAATTGGAGAAGAACGGGTAAGGATTGGAGAAGAAGGCAGAATAGTTGGACAGTGGAGGTCAGGATTAAGAGTGATAATGTTTACAACTCAAGATTCATACTCTCGCAGGAGCTCTCTATGATATCATATAGTTCGCGCTCCTCACGCTACCGACTAGCAGGTCCACTCTGGACCGAACACGCGGGGGTTGGGTCGGGCTCGACGCTTGCCTCCGTTGTCCAGTATCGGCGGGTCGCTTGCTTCACTTGTTGGGTCTTGGGCCTTGATGTGGGCTAGTAATAAGGATATGACTACATAAGCTAGGGGGGCTGGTAACAAGGACATGACTACATAAGCTAGGGGGGCTGGTAATAAGGACATGACTACATAAGCTAGGGGGACAGATAATATAAGCTGGCTTATAAGTTGGAGTATTTGTTACCCACATGAGCTTATAAAAGCTGGAATGTAAAAAACAAACATGCCGTACATACTAAGGACGAAATCGTCGATAAGAGAGGAATGATTGTAAAAGGCACACGCATGAAACCACTTTGTACTATAATGTAACAATCATCCGAAACAAATGTTACACAAAAATACCTGTCTAACTACTCACGAGACATCCACGGCAACACTGATTGCACACAAGACCTCCATAGAAACTGACCAACACGTCAACACACTGCCTTATTTTCCAATCGAACAGAAGCCGAAACCAAGAGGGGCGGCGGAGCTCAAGACGTCCCTTCAGTTGCCGGCTGCACCGGTGGCGGCGGCGGCAGCCGCTTGACGGGCCTGCAACATCTTGCCGAACTCGACCAGCCTGCTCACGTCGGGCATGACCGGCTCGACGGCTTCCAGCGACCAGAAGCGCTCCGCCCACGCCGCCAGGAGCGGAGCCCGTTCGGGGTCGAAGGAGTTGACGCCCTGGAGCTCCAGGTGTGCCCGCACCCATCCGAGCAGGCCGCCGAGCACGACGTCGACGTACCCGGCGCTGTCGCCGCCGAAGAAGGGCTTCCCCTTGCCGCAGTCCCTCAGGGCTCCCTCCATGGTCTCCACCGTGGCGAGAGACTGCTTCATTCCCTCGGCCTTCTCCTCCTCCGTCTTGCCCCTCGACGCCTGGTTCCAAGCGGCCAGCATCTGCACGTACGGCCACAGCAAGCGAACACGATCGATCGGTCTCAAAGAAACTATCTTGCAGGCAGCCAAGGCGCTTGATGCGATCGATTGGAAGTAGTCTCAAGGTGATGCGTCGCGTACCTTGTCGTCGATGTAGGCAGCCCAGAAGCGAGCGAGGGCGCGGTCGTAGGGGTCGGCTGGGAGGAGGGACGGGCCGGCGCCGGCGAAGGCCTCGTCGATGTACTGCAGGATCACCGACGACTCGCAGACGGGCTTCCCGCCGTGGATGAGCACGGGCACCGCCTTGTGCACGGGGTTGGACTTGAGGAGGAGCTCGCTCTTGTTCCCGAGGTCCTCCTCGACGTACTCGTAGCTCAGGCCCTTGAGGCTGAGCGCGAGCTTCACCCGCAGCACGAACGGGCTCGCCCACATGCCCAGCAGCTTCAGGTCGTCGCCTCCGGCCATTGCTGGTGCCTCGAGGTCTCCGCTGCCAAGATTCTAGCCTGTGTTTTGGTTGGGTTATTCTTGGTGACCTTGGGAGGGGAAGTGCCCGGCCGTCTATATAGAGTCAGGCCCAGATGACTACATCACATACACTGGCAGCACATCATCCTCTGCTCAGGTGACAACTTTTCTGTTTGATTTGATATGTGGCGTTGCGTCCCACGTACATTTTTCTGATTGTTGGAACTTTCGAGATGGCCTTTACTTGGACAAGGATCCAGGGAGCACAATCCATGGCGACAATCAATTTTATTTTTGGGTCTCATGAGGTCACTTCTGACGACACGGAAATTTGCCACGGGTTCCAACTTCCAACTTCAAAGAGGCATTATTACGTCATCGTCGACGTCGACGTCGACGTATTTCTTGGCAGTGTGTACGAACTGCGGCACAGGTCAGATGATGCATTGTTTTCTTTTTTTGCTAGATAATGCTACTGCATTATATTTCCACAAGACCACTGCCTCTACCCTGTTCTTTTCTACTTCTGTCATGAAAAAGACATCACAGTAAGGTCTTTTCTCTCTCTGAATGGCCAGTTGACATTCAGAAGGTGGTTACTTCAAATTCTTTTTGATCAATGGTTGGAGGTGGTGGATCTGGCCTACTCTTTCCCTTTTGAAGATGTGAAAGACTCTGTGGTGTGGAAATGGGAAAAAATTGGAGATTTACAACCAAATCTGTTTATGATCACCTCACAAAGAGTGATTCTAGAAATAAATAACTACAGACATATTTGGAAAGAAAAAATTCCATACATGATAAAGATTTTCACCTGGTTGCTAGAACAAAATGTCATCCTGACCAAAGATAACATGGTAAGGAGGAAATGGGTGGGTGACCCAAAATGTTACTTTTGCTTTCAAAATGAATCTGTGGAGCATCTATTGCAATATACACCAATTTAAGAGCTGGATAGTAATTTGGTTGCCTGGGGGCGAACAAGTTTATACTTTTGGCCACGGCTGCTTGCCTGCCCGGCTCCTCGCCGTCGTTAGCGCGATGGCGCCGTTGCCCGTCGGGGAGCCAAGAGCAACGAGCGAGTCCGCGTCTCCGCGAAGATGGCGCTTTGCCGTTGCACCGAGCGCCGCTGCCGAGTCGCGTTCCTCCGATCCAATTTATTGGAAACAAAACGTCAGCGCGCAAATGAACTTGAAACGAAACGTTGCTACGAGGATTGAGACATCAAACGCAGCTGGAGGGCTTGAGGCCTTCCTTACCCCTATGGCCTACGGCCTGGCTACATGGGCTGACAAAGGGGGTACTAACTTTTTCTTTTGTTGGGGGTGGCCATGGCCCCTGCCAGTCCCACCTTAGTTCCGCCACTGTTTCTCGCCTTCTCACCATTCAATCTTCTTCATTCTTAGACTTAGGCGGCGGGAAGGGTGCCGACTCCGCGGACTGCAGCCACGGGAGTGTACGACGCCGTGCAATCAGGAGCAGTGGGCGACATTGCCCAATGCATTTTTTTCTTTTTTTTCAACACCTGTGTGTTATAAAGCTTTTTTTGTGTTCTAATTTTATTTACAAATCTCATTTAATTTTTTATGTTCCAATTTTTTTCCCATCCTTTGTTTTCTTGAAACATTTCTCAAACTTTTATTTTCAAATTTTGTGTCCAAGTTTTTTATCCATTTTTATTTTTTCCAATTTTGTATCTATTTCCCATTTGTTATTTTAACTTTTTTGCAATTCATTGTATATAGATTTTTTTATAAATTTTTGTTTCATAATTTTTTATACATAGGTTGGCATTAATTTTATTATAAAAGTTTGTTGTACATTTTGTTATATAAATTTGTCTATATAACTTGGTTATATAAATTCATACATAATTTATTGTATTGGGGTCTAGGGTCCATGAAGTTTTGGGTTTAGAGATTGTGCAGATAATAGATAACGAAAAAGAAAAGATGAGTGTGGACAAAAGGACACGCCATAAACGGGATTTGCGAAATCAACTTGTAGCAGTAGGGATACAAGTGGGTACCTAATAGTGTTTTTTGGATCAACTAATTAATTATGATGGCGTGCCGGTCTAGTTTATTTCTCCTTCCAAATTATTTACGTAGAATGCTATTCTAGTTCATTTTATTAATTTTTTAGGTCGATCTAATACCTCAATATATATATAACATAGCAGACTCCCAACGGGTGCCCGCTAATTAGCAGGGCCCAAGGGGCTATCGACAGGATTTGTCACGCCGGCATGTTGGTGCTGAACCTACTTTTTGCTTTTCATGTATCTTCATCACGGTTTTACTTCTCTCTCACCTGATGTATGTAAAAGGGAGCCTCTACCTCCATTGACTCCTAAAATTAAAATGGAAGCGTTACCTTCCTCGGGTGGTATAATTTGATGGTATCTCTAGGTAAATCCCAAAGACATGAGGCAAATTCAGATATTATTATCTCATCAGACATGTTGATGGTATGAAAGAAAACTAATAGTGCATACAATGATTCATCAAGGAAACCGCCGACGATATAATTAGGATGAGAAAAGGTATTAAAAAAACTCGTTTTTTTCCTGTACGCGCAAAGATAAATTCTTTTTTACTCTAACAGGAATCACAAAATGTAAACACCCAACGCCCAGGCCCTCAGCAACTTCAATTGCCTTGGCTGTTTACTAGGCCTGCCTCATCTTGCTGGCCGCAACCAGCCTCTCCAAATCCGGCATGACAGCTTTGGCCGCGTCCAACGAGCCGAAGTGCTCCAGCCACGCTGCCAAGAGCGGGGTCTTGCCGGCATCGAACTGCTTCGAGCCCGTAGAGCGATCGATCAGGCGCAGCCATGGGACGAAGCCTCCGAGCACGACGTCGAGGTAGCCGACGCTATCACCTCCGAAGAATGGTCTCCCCATGGAGCACTCCTTCAGCGCCTCCTCGAGGTCCTCCGCAGCGGCAGACGATTGCCTCCTCCCCTCCGCCCTTTCCTCGTCCGTCTTCCCCATGCTCGTCATCAGAAACGAGCTCAGCAGCTGCTCTTGCACAGGTCATCACTACAAATTACTCACTTTCTTCTAAAAGTGTTAAACTTGTTGTCAGTGAAAACCACAGGACATGGGATTTTACGCGATGACTTTGTACCTTGTCGTCGATGTAAGCAGCCCAGAAGCGAGCCCTGGCACGATCGTAGGGGTCGGCGGGGAGGAGGGAGGGGCCGTTGCCACCATAAACCTCGTCGAGGTACTGTAGGATGATCTGGGTCTCGCAGATGGGCTTGCCGTTGTGGATGAGCACGGGCACCTTCTTGTGCACCGGGTTGGACCTGAGGAGGAGCTCGCTCTTGTTCTTCAGGTCCTCCTCAACGTACAGGTAGCTCAGACCCTTGAAGCTGAGAGCAAGTCTCACTCGCAGAACGAACGGGCTCCCCCAAAAGCCAAGCAGCGTCAGCTCATCCCCTCCAGTCATTGCTGGTGCCTCAAGGTCTCTGCTAAGATTTTAGCCTGTGTTTCTGTGCAATTCTTGGTGCCCGAGGAGGGGAGACGCGGACTGGTATTCAGAGTTAGGACCAAATGACTACAAAAGCAGAGCATCCTCGACAGAGATGACAGAGGACGACTCTTTTGTTTGACTCCGGTTGCTTGCACATCACATTAATTCATTTTTCTCATTTAGTTTTTCTCAGTTTGCACAATACGACAGTGGAACTATCTACGGATCTTTTGAAGCGTCCCCACGTAATAAATGTAATACAAATATCAGTCCTAGGAGGCTAATAACATATTTATTCAACAGATAGTTCAGTCACCGTGCAACCTCCGGGGAGGTGGACACTCGATACACACAATAACAAGAAGTAAAAAGACTACAAGAATACTCAAAAGCGCGATCAAGACGAAATCCAGTTCGGGCTCAGAGTATCGCGCCAGCGGAAGCATCTTTAACAGCCCAACGCCACATGCTAGTTGGGTGCAGACGCGACGAACTAATCGAAATCTTCTTTGACAACGAAGTCTGGATCTTACTATGTAAAAGCAACAAGGGTGACTACAAACATACTCAGCAAATTCAACCCCACCCTACAGAGGGGGATAAAAGAGTACATGCATAAGGATAATTCAAGGAATAAGCTGAGGGTTATTTTACATAAAGCCAGTTTGATACACATGCAAGGTTTGTCTAGTAACTTCAATTTTTGCAAAACAATTTTGTTGCCATAACAACAGTAGTTATGAAAGGGTGGGGTGATCCTACACAAAGGATCCAAATTTTAATTGCTACCGGACACTCCGTCCACAGCAGCACACGACACACTTGCCGGAATTTCCAAATTTAACACACACTTTACTCACGCCAATGGTTTCTCCCGATTTCCAAAATCTAGTCAAAGTGACCAAGCCATAACTCGTCCAAGACCGTGAACACGACTATTCGAATAGATTTTAAACTCTGCAGAGGTGTACACTTTACCCACAAGTAGAGTACCGCATCACGATCACTTTAGTGTCAGTGCGGATCCATCAAAGCCATTACCCACCATAGCATCGTCATGATTAGTCATCACGAGAGCTAACTAAGGGGTTCATGACCTTCCAACGAGATCTTCAACCGGACCACGAATAAGCTTGCACTTGCTTATGCCTGCTCCTTAGCCTCTCGCTGCACACCTACCTCCAGACAACTAACAGACTAGCTAGTGGAATTTAGACTAAGCCCTTGCCACACACAAGGGTCGAGTGGTTGTACGATAAATTGGGTTAGGCAAGATGACACATCGACTCGGTCCTTAAACGAGACAAGGCGGATATCTTCCATACTCAGCCACACACGCACGAGCCAAACTCCCAAGCGTCCCACACAAGGAACCCTGATTCGCCCCATCTCAAGGGAATCACCACACTTAGTTGTTCATTAACTCTTTTCCAAAATCCCAACCCATTTGTACACCCAACAACACACTCACACCTTTTCTTGTTTGAAAACAATTGCATTTGTAAACTGAGTAGTAAGAATGTTGAATAATAGATCCTAAGCATTTAGCCAATATCAAGGAGATCGCATAAACAGAGCGCATCATGTCTAGCGATAAATCCTAGGTTTTATATATCATCAGCGAGGTAATGGCAAATAAGGAGTGGCTATCCAACCGGGTTTATAACTAAATCAAGCGATAAAATAATTGAAGCATATATTTACATATAACTGGATGCAAGTAGTATTAGGCTTCTACGGGTTGTGTTTGAAAACTGGGATAAATATGATCAAAAGGGAAAAGGTTGGACTTGCCGTCTTCAAAGCCATCGGATAATGCCTACTCGCGGTACGGATCTTCCGGCTCCAGCTTGCGGTACTGGCCTTCGGGCTCCTCAATATGCTCCTCCTCGATCACTCCGTCTGCTACGGCGACAACGGCGCAACTACAAGCAAATACAAACAAACATAACATAAAATAAAAATGAGCTCAAAATGGAGATGAAAATAGGAGGAAAAGATAGAGTACGATTTTATAGGAATTTAGGAAAAAGAATCAAGGGAATCGGAGCTTGGATGAGTGAGATATGTGGCTTTGTAATTGGGGCTCCTAATTAATTCCAAAATTGGGAACTAATATTGAGTAAGTGTGTGACCTGCTCATAATTACAGGTACTACGCGGGCTATTCGTGGGCTGGACGGCCCAACAACTATGGCTTTAGTCCACAAGGGACCAAGCCCATACGTGCTCAGGAAATTAGATAGAGAAGACAGAACAGCATGTCGTGTTCTCCTCCTCTGCCACAACGCCATGGCTGGGTTGCTCGAGCCCGAGCCGGCGGCAAATCCGGCCACCGTTCTCGAATCCGAGGGCATGGGAGAGAGAGGAGGGTGAGGGGATTCCACTTTGGTGACTTCGGGCATGGGAGAGGGAGTGGAAGGTGGTCGGCTCCGGACGGTCATTGTGGCGGCCATGGGAGCTCGTGGGGAGCTCTGCTCAGGTAGGGAAATTGAAGGTTGCGAGTTGGGGCTAGTAGAGGAAGGTCAATAGGTGCTCACCGCGAAGGGAATTGGATCGGGATGGCCTGGTGGAGGAGATCGAATGGACGGCCTGCTCTTGAGGAAGAATAGAGAGGAGAGAAATTGGAGCGAGGAAGAAGATGAGCGGCAGAGCGGGGCAGCTCGGCGGGCTTGGGCTGGTGGCGGAGCTCGGCACGGCCTCGCCCTTTTATAGGCGTGGGGAGGAGACCATGGCTGCAAGCGGCGTCGCGCAAGGACGGGTGGCCGGCCAGGACAACATGTGAGCTCAGCTCGAGCACGTCGGGTGCAGCGGCTCGGCGTCAACGCGAACAGCGGCGAACTTGTAGCTAGACGACGGCGTCGTTGACGACGCACTCGGGAGCAGGTAGGGGCCGGAGTGGGCGGTGAGCTCGGCGGCTGCAACGCCGTGGGCGCGATGGGGACACGGCGGTGGGCGGCACGGCGTGGTGCCGGCGGCAGGGTGTGGTCACGTCGCGGGCCCGGCGTGTCGCGCGTGCTGCTGCGCGAGAGCGGTGCAGAGCAAGCACGGCAGTGGGGGCCTGGCCTAGCGAGCTTGCACGCAGCATGGTCGCTGTGGAGCTGCAAGGAAGCAGTAGCACCATGCATGCTACTTCGCCTATGGGTGTGCTGTGTGAGCTCTGTACTTGAGGTTGATGAGGGTGTTCTTGAGTGCATGCTTGGCTTGCTCGTGCATGTGCTTAGCTTGCTTATGGTCGGAACCCGAATAGACAGAAAGGAGAGAGAGGAAGAGAGATTACGAAGGAGATGATTTGTGGATAGATGGGTTGAAAGAGAAAATATTTAAATGGTGATTAGGCACAAGATGGAGATTAGATGACAAAAGAAGTTGAGCTCAAAAGATGAGTTTTGCAAATAGGTTTTAAAAATAATTTTGAATTCGAGTGATTTTTGGATATGAATTTTTGGGCTGTTACATCTTTTACGTGGACATGAATCCAAGAAATGAAGGAAAGCGTGATCATTATCCCATCCCGGTAAATGTCAGCCTTTCAGCTCCTGAGTTGGTTTTGAAAATCCAAGACGAGGGTAATTGGCGAGATTCTCCAGTCTGCAGCAGTTATGCCCGTGCTCTACGGATCTGGCTCTCCCTCCAGCGCCGGACACCAGGTCGCCAAATCATCAAGATGTAATTATTTAGCTTGTTCTTTTTTCACCCGGGTTGCAGCTGCTCGCTATCGCGACCATCTGGCGTCCCCTCTTGTAACAAACTTCTTTCTACCCTCTTGATTAAAAACGTGTTTAAGCACGGTCGCGAAAAATCATTATCCCATACCGGCAGCGGCAATAATCTGTCTGGTGATAGAGAAGTTTCCAACCGGCCCAAGTGACACAACTGTCATTGTCGACTCATTTCTTTGTCAGCATATATGAATGAAGTGCCGCACAAGTCATTTGACTAAATCAGTTCTACCATATTTCCACGAAAGCATCGTGGATGGTACAAACAGTGACAACGACTCATCTTTCACCATGGGTTAGTCGTGTCGCCGACATGTTCGCAGTTTGCTCAACCACATATTAACTTGGAAGCAGGGGCATCATCCAAACAAACTTTAGTAGCCACGTCCACTAATTATTTTAAAATAATTGCATTATACGAAGCTTGACGTGAATGTGTATGGTTTCGCATAATGATCAATCACATACAACAGTCATGTTATATTGGTTCAATCACGAAGCCAACAATTATCTATGAAGATAATTTTGCTTGCATTGCACAGATGAATGCAAGTTATATAAAGAATAGTATCATAAAAACACATTGCTTCTAAATTATTCTATCCTCATGAGCTACAGAAAAATAGAGAGATAGAAATCTTGCAGACTAAGTCACGTGATAATTTTGCAGATTTATTTACTAAGTCCTTACCTACATCATTATTCCAGAAATATATTTTTGAAATTGGTTTGAGACGACTTAAAGATTTGCAAGTATTAGGGGAAGTAAACCCTTGATAAAATATGTTTATAATCTTCTGATTATAAAATTTCACTCTTTTTCTAATGAATTTTTCCTATCAAAGTTTTCTCATACATAGGTTTTTAATGAGGCAATATGCTATCAAGAAATCATATATGTCATATCAATATTTTCTCCTATTTTCCCGAAAGGGCTATCAAGCAATCATATATGTCATATCAATATTTTCCCCTATTTCCTGAAAGGGTTTTGAAGGAGTATTTACTATGACATATCCATACATCTTCTTATTTTCCCACCACAGAGTTTTTAAAGAGTTATTCCATTGTTTTCAAGATCACAAGAAAAAATTAATCAAGGAGGAGTGTTATGAAGAAATTAGAATTGGTGATCAATTTATTTTAATTAGTTAAGCAGTGATTAATGACATCACTAGTTGCTTACATATCGTGAAAGGCCGACCCGAAGAATATACAAGTTACTTTCATTCTCTTTCACTTTTCACTCCAACACTATCTACAGATCTTTTACGTGGACATGAATCCAAGAAATGAAGGAAAGCATGATCATTATCCCATGCCGGCAGCGGCAATAATCTGTCCTGGTGATAGAGAAGTAAAACCGGCTCCAAGAGACACAACTGTCATTGTCCACTCATTTCTTTGTCAGCGTGTATGAATGAAATGCCGCACAAGTCATTTGACTAAATCAATTCTACCGTATTTCCACGAAAGATTCGCGGACGGTACAAACAGTAACATCAACTCATCTTTCTCCATGGGCTAGTCGTGTTGGTGTCACCAACATGTTCGGTCGACCACATATTAACTTGGAAGCAGGGGCATCATGTTAGACTGAATCGAGGAGAAGCTTCCTGGTTCGCGCCCAGACCAGAATCAACTGTCTCCTCCTCTAGTTATCAAAAAAATAAAATAACCGCCTCCTCCTCTGCTTGCAAAAAAAACACCTGCTCAGATTTGCTGACACGGTTGGATGTGCAATGAGAAACGGGCACCTATCGATGAAATGTTAATCAGATTGCTCTTTGCAAAACCCCGCAAACTGAAAAGGAACATACTGATTCACTTTGGCAAAGCTTTATTCTAATTCGATGCCGGGACAAACTTTTGTTTATTTTGCACGCCAGGAAGGTAACATCATAGCTGTTCTTTCATTCTGAGAGGATGGAACAGCAAAGCTGAGTCCAAGCTAATGCTCAAATGGGCTTCAGCCACTTCTATTACCTTGCACCACGGCGGCAGCCGCATCAGCTTGGGCTTGCCTCCTCTTGGAGAGCTCGACCAGCTTCTCCACGTCCGGCATGACCGCCTTGGTCTCGTTCAGTGAGCTGAAGCGCTCCAGCCACGCCGCCAGGAGCGGGGTCTTGTCGGCGTCAAAATGCTTCAAGCCAGACAACCTGTCTCTCGCGAGCACCCATGCGACGAAGCCTCCCAGCGCTATGTCGACGAAGCCGACGTTGTCGCCGCCGAAGAAGGGTTTCCCCTCAGAGCACTCCTTCAGTGCTCCCTCCAAGGTCTCTGCCGCGGCAAACAACTGCTTCCTACCCTCTGCCTTCTCCTCCTCCGTCTTGCCCATGATCATCATCATGAACGAGCTGAAAAGCTGCAAATGCACAAATCACACACACCAAAATCTTTCTTTTTCTCATCTCCTTCTATCTTGAAATAAGTAGGTAGAGTACAAAATGCATCAGTGTGAATACGAAACAGGGGATTTTTCCGTGGTGGCGTGTACCTTATCGTCAATGTAGGCAGCCCAAAAGCAAGCAACAGCACGGTCGTAGGGGTCGGTGGGGAGGAGGGAAGGGCCGGCAGCGCCATAGACCTCGTCGATGTACTGCACGATGATTTGCGACTCGCAGATGGGCTTCCCGTTGTGTATGAGCACGGGTACCTTCTTGTGGATCGGGTTGGACTTGAGAAGGAGCTCGCTCTTGTTTCCGAAGATCTCCTCCTCGACGTACTCATACCTCAGGCCTTTGAAGCTGAGCGCAAGTCTCGCTCGCAGGACGAACGGGCTCGCCCACATGCCGAGCAGCTTCAGCTCGTCTTCTCCGGCCATTTTCAGCTTTGCGTACAGAGCTTTCAACTATTTTTTGCTTGTGTTTTCGCTGGCCCTTGGTAGGAACGAGGAGAGTTACTGTGTATATGGTGGTGTGCCTTGGTTGAGGTGTTGTCTTCTTCCTTTATTTTTTTACAAAACTTTTGTAGGAAGAAGAGGCATGGGATAACCAATGCTGGTTGAATCCTAAAATGTAAAGTAGCGCAATTGCACATGGCTATGTTGGGAGGATAAATCATGGGATTCTGCACAAAACCATTTACCAAGGGAAACCAGTTTGAAATGCTAGCCGTTGTTGACCATACGTTCCAGCTTTGACCATATTTTTTTACAAATACTTGCCTCTGTTGAAGTGTAAGAGTAGACAGTGAAAGAATGAGTGAAAAATGGATTTTATTGAAGGGGGATCACTATTTATATACATGCCCAAGGGGCAGGGACCGAAGGGATATGCCCCTTCGGGATGACCCCTTCCTGATTTGTAACTGCTAATGACATCATTAACCACTAAGTAATTATTTAATTACAGAAATTGATCATTAATCTTGTTTGCTTCACAATACTCCCCCTTGATCAATTTGTTCTTGTGGTCTTGAATCAATAGAATAGCTCCTCAAAAATTCTGTGGGAAAAATAAGGAGGTGTATGTATATGTCATGGGAAAAACTCCTCCAAAACCCTTTTGGGAAAATAGGAGAAAATATTGATATGACATATATGATTGCTTGATAGCATATTGCAAACTTTGTATGAGAAAAATCTTGAGAGGAAAACTCATAAACAAGTTTGAAAATTTAATAGTATGATCTGCGGATCATGTTCGAAGTAATCTCCCCCAAAAATCCGATGGGAAAAATATGAGGAGAAATAAAGTCTTGAATACCTTCTTAAAAACTTTGTAGAGAAAATAGAAGATATGATATATGATATTAAGTATTGCCCCATTAAAAACCTATGTATGAGAAAAACCTTGATAGAAAAAACTCATTAGGAAAAGAGTGCAACTTATATAATCGGAGGATTATAAGTATGTTATATCAAGGGTTTACTCCTAAATATATTTCTGGAATAATGATGTAGGTAAGGACTTAATGAATAAATCTATAAGATTATCACTTGAGTTTTTCATTAGAATCCATTTGATGATTCATATGAAACTTTAGTGCTTGGATATTAGATTATATCCTGACAACATAGGGATCAGTTAGCCAGTATCTCAATATCCCACTTTTGCCGTGTTCTGGTTTGATAATAAATAATATCTTAAGTGCCATTTAGATATCTGTGGATATCGGATTATACTCCGACCTGTATGGCATTGTTGGACTTGCGCTAATTTTGAGCTAGCAAGGTATCTATCAGGCCTGTTGCCAATTGTATGATACAAAAATGTATTTTGACACTAAGTTCCTCATCCCAGGGGATAAATGGATATTGATCCATTTTCTTTTAGGGATCGAATGAACAAAGTGTTGATGGATATGATTATCTAATATTAACTGGATATTGATGCACAATATCACTTGAATATTGGTAAACTTATATAGGTGTGTTTAGTCGAAGACTTAAACATCCTTTGTTTTTACCAATTTTCATCTCGAGTTCCGTCATAAATGATTGCTTGTTGTTTGTGTGTTGAGATGATGATAATTTCATTTGGAATTTATTTATAAACACACATAAGTGATCATAGTGAGTAATCCTTTTATGGGAGATACTCAGTTGTACCACAATCAACATGACTATCTCAAGTCATAGAGTGACTTTGTACACAATGATATTGCAATTTTCTTTTGGATTCAGCATATAAAATCCTATGGGACATATGAATCCAAATATATCAAATTCAATTGATCTACCAATGATTGAATATGAGAACATAATTCTCACACATACGATGAGGTATGTTGATCGATCTCTGCTTGAAACCATGTGCTACAAGCTCTTGCTATCTCACCACCTTGCTTTCTTAAAGAAAAGCATTGTGAGAAGTAGTCTTATTTGAAAATGAGAGCAGTTCTCCTTAATTGTCACCTTTAATTTGACCCAATTTGAGTGTTTGTTAACACTCTGCCTAGGACTTTGGTCTGGATCCAGTTGAAGGTGTATAGCAATTTTTAAATAGGATTATATGTCCACAAATTTGTAGTCTTAGTATGATTGATTGATCATAATCAGTATATCTTGAGAGAAATTAACCCTTTTAAATTCTATGTCATTTTCCACGACAATAGAATTAGGATGTTCCATGACCCAGTAGCTGAATTTATGTGCACATATACTGGACTTTTGAATGCTAAGCATTCATAGTCTTCGGATTTAAATAAATCCATAAAGTGTCTAACAACATTTATGATGTTAATTTGCATTTACTATCTTGGAGGATATCTCCCCCTGTTTCCGCGGATGCTTGTAATAAGCTATATTCCTAGCTTGTGGCCATACTTCTCCCCTCTTATTTTGACATGGGAGTTTGAGTGATTTTTCACTCTTCCTGGCATATTAGATGTAGAAATTTGTTTGATGACACTTTTGATGAGTAAATGCATTTGGCAGAATATTTGCAATGTGTTGCAAATATATGTTCTGAACTTTTGGTTGAGATATTCTTTATATGTATGTGGATATGAGGATTGAATGTGATAACACTCTTTTGTAATTCCAGGCATTCTATGTTTGTGGTTTTAATCTCCCCCTAATGCCTGGAATTTTCCTCAAAATGTAGTCAGCATACAGGCTTGTGAATTATTCCCTTACGAGTGGTCCAAGGTATTTTATGAGTGACGGATAAATACCTTATATGGATACTCAATGCCCATGGATGTATGCTGCGGTGGTGATATCGGTATGTGCAAAACATAACCGACACGCAGATGGGAAATATTTGGCTGAGGCCATGATTCCACGTATTCTTGCAACGGGGGGCACCGTATGATTGTAATTTGATGAATTTGAATTAAGTTTACGGCATGTACGACCGCATGATACCAACAAGATGTTGGTAATTTGCAATTCTGCATTAATGGTCTTGTAAGTAATTTTCTCTCTTGATGAGAGATTCGGCTAATCCATTTTGTACATGTACATAAAGTACACAATGTTCCACATTAATGTCTAGAGCCATACTATAGTCATTGAAGACTTTTGAGAAAAACTCATTGGCATTATCTATCCTGATGGATTTAATTGAATTATCCGAATATGCTCTTACTAATTTGATAATTTGAGCAATGACCCTTGCAAAAGCATAGTTTCTAGTGGATAACAAACATACATGGAACCATCTTGTTGATGCATCAGTAAGTACCATGAAGTACCTAAATGGCCCAGTTAATGGATGAATAGGACCACAAATATCTCCTTGAATGCTTTCAAGAAATGTTAGTGGTTCAGCCTTTATCTTAAGATAAGAGGGTCTTAAGATTAATTTCCCCGTGGCACATGCAGTGCTTACAAAATCAATGATTTGGAAAATTTAAAAATTCATGTGATGACCAATTGAATTGCCGATAATTTTTTTTCTCATCATCCCAATTCCAGGATGACCTTGACGATCATGCCAAGTCTTGAAGATATCAAGATTTTGAAAAATTATCTTATATGAAACATGTTGTACGGGTTTGATGTATGTAAAATACAATCCAATTGATAGCGAAGGAATTTTGTCAAGCAATTGCTTGGAGTATCCGCCAATTTTGATGATGAATAGATATTCATCTTTGTTGTCATCATGTGTTTCGATATGGAAACTATTACAACGAATATCTTTGTAACTCAATAGGGTACGAGTTGAGTCGGGATACATGAGTGCATCCTCTATTATTAATTTAGTACCCATAGGGAGAATTATTATGGCCCGTCCTGAACCAACAATCACGGCATCGCGGCAAGCGATAGTCGGGACATTTCCTTTACTCTTAGTGAGAGTTTGGAAATATTTAATTTCCCTAAGTATGGTATTGGTGGTAGTACTATCCACTAAATAAATTATTTCCTCCATTAGGATTGTTCCCGTATTATAATCTATAGTGAGTGAATCATGAAAGATTTAACTTATAGATTATATATATACTTTATTTATTAAGTATCATATGTCTTACAATACATTATTGTATATCTTTCTATACTTTATGACAACAAATATTTACAACACAACATAATATTTACATGAATATAGCTTGATAGCCAAGTTTTGGGGATGAATGAGACTAGTTGGTGTCTCCAAATATGTCGTTGGATTGCATTTCCACGAGCATATCGTCAGTACTGAATAAGTCGTCCATCTGCGGAGGGATCTTCTCATCATTATTTTTCATAGGAGCATCCTTGGAACAACTGGCGTCAGTTGGTTGAGTAGTGAAGTGCGCTTCATACTTGTCCCCGTGAACTTGTTTTCCAACAGATTTCTGGTAGCATTCAACCAAATGCTTGGCAATGTGGCACTTCTTGGTGATATGGTCGTGACAACCGCACCTTTGACAAACTTGAAAGTTGTCATTGCGAAAATTTCTGTTAGAAGTGCCTTTGCCTTTGTGAGAATCCTTGTTTTTCTGGAAATGATGCTTGTTGTTCCATTTCTCCATGAAATTCCTTTTGAATTTCTTGCCACCAAACTTCTTTTGATTATTCTGACTGTTGTAATGAACTTCAGGCAGAGGAGCTGCACCCACAGGGCGCATTTGATAATTCTTTGTTAAGAGTTCACCGTGTTTTTCTGCCTGAAGTAAGTCATATATCAAGTCAGAATATTTGGCATAGTTATGGCGGCGGTATTTCTGTTGCAATAACCTATTTGCAGGAAGAAATGTGGACAACATCTTTTCAATCTTTTCTGCATCATTAACCGGTTGATCACAAAAACTAAGCCTGAAACAAATCTTGTGAACGGCAGAGTTATATTCTGCAACAGATTTAAAATCCATAAGAGGAAGTAGAGACCACTCTCGTCTTGCTTCTGGCAAAATGATTGCCTTTTGTTGATCATAACGTTCTTTGAGTGCAACCCAAAGATTTCTAAGATTCTCTTATGTCATATATTCCATCTTGAGATCAGGATGAATGTGGTGTCTCAAGTAGAATAATGCGGTATATTTGGTTGTATATGAAATAGGGGCTTGTGGATTTGGCTCTTCAATAGTACTACTGAAGCCTTTTGCTGCTAGCATAATTTTAATATCCATAGCCCAAGTCAGATAGTTGCTACCATCCGCTGCAAGTTCAGTGAAATCTTTGCTGGCTAAGTGAGCCAATTTCCTACATTAAGGATCATGTATATGATTAATTTACTGTGGTAAATTAAATAATATGTGTGTGTAAATTTATGCAAAATAATGAAGTCAAGATGATTCTTGCAACATAATTTAAGGTATATTTGAATAGTGCAACTATTTTGTTTGTATTCCTGCGGGAATTGATGACTTGATAGTCATATTTTATGTTGCTTGCATTATTTAGAATATTTGGATATACACTTTGTAGGTAATCATCATAAGATGTAGACCTCTCAGTAATGGGCAAGAAACTTGCTGCATAAAAGCATGGTCTCAGGGGAAATAAATTCATAAAGAATTTATCGCAGCCGATGCCTAGGACTCCATCACCTTATGTTATTCCAAAATTCATATTTATATACCTTAATTTTCAATTTTGCATTACCTACATGATGTAGAATAAGAATCAAGTGTCATTTTTGTAAACATATAAATAAAATAAATAGCACATGAAAAGATTGTTCGAAATAATATTTGCATAACCAATGTGTGATCTACGGATCATATAATGTACAATTACTACGGTAATCATAGCATCCATATTACATTGGTGCTATCATGCAAACCGGATGGTTAGATAGCTATTTACAACAATTATGCAAATCCAGAATAGCCTGAGGGCTAAAACAGGACAATCTAGGGCCTCAAATATTAACATGCAGTACTGAATTTACTAAAAAAATGTAAATATGTCGAAACTGAGGGGCCTAAATGCAAGATTGCATGAGGGAGAGAGGAGAAACTCGGCTCGGCTCAGGCTGAAAGCCAGCAGCGGTTTGGCTCGGCTCGGCTGGCCAATTGTGGCGGCTCGGCTTGTTTGAATGGGCTGGTTGTTGTTAGCCTGTAGGCGGCCCATGATGGCCCAACCATGGTCGGCCCATATAAATAGGCAAGAGGGAGGCAGTTAGGGTTGCAAACCCTAACCGGCCACCCTTTCCCAGCCACCGCCGCCGCCTCTTGCGGTTGCTCCGCCGCCACCGGTGGTGGGCACCGCCGGTGTGCCTTGCCGCCTTCCTGCATTGGTGCGCTGGTGCTGTGCCTGTGTGGAGCCACCGCTCGGGCCTCTGCCCCGATGTGACGCCGCTGTGCGCCTGCCGAGGGCTGGCTGCCGGTCGCTGGGCCAATGCGCCGCCGCTGGCGTGCGCTAGCGCCGCCGTCGGTCTTGGCGCACCCTCCTCCCCCTCTTGCTCTGGTCCGACCGCCCCCCGTGCGTCGGCCGAAGGCCAGCCGCCGGCTACTACCGGCATCAATGCCCAGAGGAGAGCCCCAAGGCAGCGGGGCTCCATGTGCCACGGCGGATGCTGGGCCGGCGGTCGGTAGCCGCGACACGACCGAAGAGGCGAGCGGGCGTGGGGATGGTTGCCGAGGCCGCCGATGCAGTTGTCGAGGGGGCAGCGTCCGCCGATGCCGCTGGTGCGGCTCCCATGGAAGGGCCGTTGGGGTTGTGGTAGGGCGGCGCACCCCGACGAGCCGCCCTCGTCCCGAAGATGAAGGATGGATGCACATCAATGGTGGCGCCCGTGAAGGTGGTGACGGTGTGGTGGACACCGGCATTCGAGGGGCCAGCCTGAGGGCCAAATCCGGCGATGCCAGCCGCTGTCGGGGAAGAAGGGTTGAGGTCGGGGATGATCCCGACGCCCTCGTCAGTGCATCCCGGGCGGCGCAATCTGAAGACCAATGGGCGGCGAGGAGTTTCTTCGGGTGGCATTGGCGTCGGAAGACGCTCTGCCGCCGGCGAGGGGCCATTCCCAGTAAGTACCAGTCCGTGTGTGTACGGTGGCGTCGCCGTTCTTGTGCGCTCAGATGAGGCGCTGCCGGCACTGATGGCCGGTTCCTGGTTTTGTGCAGGGGCTGAATTGCCAGACCGATGGCCTGGGCTCATGCCTCCAGAGGAGGGACGACGGTCGCGACCACCGCGACAGCGGCGACCATGGCGTCCTCGACGGCGACGGCAAGCATTGACGAGTAGGAGAACCAGGAAACCATCGGTGGATGCATAGAAGCGTAGTACAGTGGGGTCCATTCTTACCCCAGGAGTGAGGCCGACAGGCCTCTGGCTTCTTCTTGCGCTCAGTTGGGAGTCGCGTGCGTGATAACGTGTTGAAGTGTAAGAGTAGACAGTGAAAGAATGAGTGAAAGATGAATTTTATTGAAGGGGGGACCATTGTTTATATACATGCCCAAGGGGCAGGGGGCGAAGGGACATGCCCCTTCGGGATGGCCCCTTCCTGATTTGTAACTGCTAATGACATCATTAATCACTAAGTAATTATTTAATTACAGAAATTGATCATTAATATTGTTTGCTTCACAACAGCTTCAACTGGGACAATAAGTCGTTTATGATTCCTGTCAATCATATGTTTCTAATTATGACATGCGCATAGTTTGTTCTTTTTTCTCTCGAGGTGATTCTTATCTGTTCAAGTTGTCCTTGATGTATCATGTGTGTATGATTCTTGTTGAAGTTGCAGGTGATGTGTTAAGTGCTAGTCTGTCCAATATACACGAATGCGCATGCAAATCGTCGGATTTTCTTGCCTAAATACTCACCATAATCACACACAAATACATGCCAATTAGGATATAGATATGGTCTAAATTTGACTAGTAATTATATCTAAAGATTATATTATGAGAGTATTTTTTATGATTAATCTGTTAACATCAATCTTACCTTATCAATCTATTAGTTGCTATATGGTTGATGGTAAAATAGTTGAAAATTTTATATTCTAGTCTATCAACCTGCGCTCCTGCACAACGAGAGTGCAAGCTTTAGTTACTAAATACTCTGTACATTTTTTCATCCATGTTCCTAATTTTCTTTCCTTTTGCATGGCATCTCTATATATGTTTGACAAGTGTTAATTGAACCTTAGTTTGAGCGGTGTTTAATATGAAAATTGGTGTTCCCATCGCTTCCACCATACATAAGCATACATGATCTGTATCTTGACATACATTATGCATATATATCTTTAAGTTAGTATTTTCCATATTAACAGTAGCAAATATAGGTAATTTAGAATCATATATTTGTGTATTTTAGGATTTTTAATAATGACAACATAAGTAATTTAAATTCAGATCTAGAGGTTAATAATCATTGATGTGACTAATTTAAAAGCAAATATAAGAATTATTATAACTTATTATTGTAATGGCATAGGTGAGTAATTTAGACAAATATTAGGGATTTACTATAGATTATTTTTCATAGTGACAGGCGCTGATAATTTAGATATAAATTTAAGGAATTACTTTAGATTATTTTAATAATAATAGAGGTGGGTAATTGTTTACAAAATATAGTAGATCCAATTGCTATTCTGATTAGAAGCATCAGATTTTTGATTTTTATGAGAATTTTTAGGATTTATCTTTTTCTCTAGTACGTCTAGTGAGAATGAACGTGGAGGTATAAAAAAACTTCAATTAATAATAGTAGGATTGCACAAACAGGCACTTGATACATCACCTGCAAATTCAACAAGAATTATACACCCATGATACATCAAACACAACGTGAACAACAATCAACTCCAGGGAACAAAAATAACAAACCGTACGCAGCAGAGCATCCAACTCTGTTCATTTTGCACACCAAACTCTATCTAAAGTGGGCTTCAACCGCTTCAATTAATTGCCTTGCGCCGCGGCTGCCTGGGCTTGCCTCGTCATCCTGGCGAGCTCGACTAGCTTCTCAATGTCCGGCATGACCGCCTTGGCCGCATCCAGCGCGCCGAAGCACTCGAGCCACGCCGCCAAGAGCGGGGTCTTGGCAGCGTCGAACACCTTCAGTCCATACAGCTTCTCGACGGCGTGCACCCAGGCGACAAATCCTCCAAGCGCGACGTCGACGTACCCGACGCTGTCGCCTCCGAAGAAGGCCTTCCCCGGGAGCACTCCCGCAGGGCTCCCTCCAGGGTCGCCGCCACGGCAAACGACTGTCTCGTCCCCTCCGCCTTCTCCTCGTCCGTCTTACCTCTGAACACCATCATGCACGAACTGAAGAGCTGCACACGAACATTCAGACACATCGATGCAACAAATCAGTCAGTCAGAATTGGAACCTGCAATTATTTTGATTATTGTTTCAAGTAGGGTGATACACTGATACAGTATGTACCTTCTCGTCAATGTAGGCGGCCCAGAAACGAGCAACGGCGCGTTCATGGGGGTCGGAAGGGAGGAGGGAGGGGCCGACGCCGGCGAACGCCTCGTCGAGGTACTGAACGATGATCATGGACTCGCACACGGGCTTGCCGTCGTGGATGAGCACGGGCACCTTCTTGTGCACGGGGTTGGACTTGAGGAGGAGCTCGCTCTTGTTGTTGTGGAGGTCCTTCTCCTCGAGGTACTCGTAGCTCAAGCCTTTGAAGCTGAGCGCAAGCTTCACACGCAGAGCGATCGGGCTCGCGAACGCGCCAAGTAGATTCAGGTTGTCGCTTTGGCCGGCCATTTCTCAAGCACTGTTAATTCTACTGTGAAGGACTGGACCTTGAGGTTTGATGAGTTCCTGTGTTTATCCTTGCTCTTGGGGAGGAAGGGAGGCAGGGAGGGACGGTATATATAGATCGAGTTTCACATGTACTAATGTCGAAACGATCATCCATCCATGATGCTCTCAAGATTTGTGGCCAACGCCCCATGTACTGATCCTTACGTGCAGACAGATAGCCCTTGCGACCAATGTTTGGATGGCGATGTAAAAATACTAGACTCAGGTTTGAAGTTTGACTCGACCCGTTTGTTTGTGTAGACAATTCAGTTTTATGTGAGAAGGCTTGTAGTACAAGCAAACATTATCAGAACCCGTCCCGTGCATTGCCCTCTTCTACATTCACAGATGTATTTACTTTGACTTCGGAATTCCCATGAAACTCAGCATGCTAAAGAACAATTAATATCCTATGATCTGAGGTCGTTGCAAAATATTTGCACATGAGTGACCTGATCAGTGACGCAGAGTGCCTGATGAACAGTTACCAGACGCCATGTACAGTTATAAGTCCGTACTATATGTGATGTGTCCTGTGTTCCTCTAGTGCAAGAAATCGATGCTTGTGTTGTGAACAGCAAGGATACAGTGAAATAAGCTTGTGCCTCCGATCATTTGTCCGCTTGTTTCAGTGAAACATTCGGAGCACTCTTCCTCTTCTCGAAGAACAACTGAATTGCATCTCCTTTCTTGTTTTACAAGCAGAACCAACACCACCACGTCAACTGCTCGAGCGAGGGCAGGCTCATCTCTTGAGTCCACAATCATGATCCAGTACATAGACAAGGCAGGCGCCGTAAGTGGACTATTACTGCTTGCTGACCAGTTATGCAGGGGTGATCGAAATTCTTGACTGTCAATGATTATTTTAGAAGCGTACTTAGCATAACTCAGCAAGTAGGGCTCCTTTAGTGGAATCTGTCCAGCCGGGTTCAACTTCTTGACTCGACATGGGGTGCTCGTATTTTCCTTCATTCTTTCTAGAAATTAATTGATGTTATTCTTTCAATGTTAGGTGATGTATCCGGCGACAACAAGGCGATCTCAAGATGTACAAGCTCAAGGGGTAGGTTGCCTACCTATATTACAGGGGTGAATGTGCGTGCGTGTATATACATAGGGACAGGATTGCCACGTGTACACAAATGGGTGAGTGTGTGTGCATGTATATGAACGTGTGTTTCAAAAAAATAATTATTTTAGAAAATAAACATAAGAAATAAAAGAAAATTGAAGCTGAAACCACATAGAAACTACAAGGTGGAGTAGATTATTTTTATAGTAAATTATAGATTGTTTTAGCATTGTCCAAAGTCAAATTTGTCTAACTTTAACAAGATTTATAAAAAATATATTAACATCTATAATATCAAATGAATACATTATGAAAATTTGTTTGATGGTTTATCCATAGAGACTAGTTTCGTGTTGTAAATAGTTGTGCATTTTTATATATTTGGTTCAAATAAAGAAATTTGACTTAGATCAAAACTAAAATAACTTATAGTTTGGAAGGGAGGAAATATTTTCTATATTAATCATTACATAACTAGGTAATTTAGAATAATATTTTGGTGTACTTCATGATTTTTATGATGACATGTTAGATAATTTAGATTAGATTTAGAGTAGCTTTAGATTATTTTTAATAATGCCAGATGTAGGCACTTGATATGCAAATTTAGGACGTTATTATGTTATTTTTATAATGGTATAGGTTGACAATTCATATAAAAGTTATGTGTTACTTTTGATTATTTTTCATAATAGTATATTTGAGTAATTTATATATAGATTTAGGGACTTGGTAGAGGCGGGTAACTTTTTTAAAACATAACAAAACCAATGGTTATGAACTTTTTAGAAAACATGATAAATCCAATATCTATGATGAATGGTTTTTAAAACATAACAAAACCAATGGTTATGTACAAGCTCATAGGGGTAGGTTGCCTACCGATTGATGGTGGATATTTCTCATTTTTTGAGAAATTTTAGTATTTATCTTTTTTCTAGCACACCTTGTGAGAATTGACATGGACATTCAAGTTCATTACTAAGAAATGTGTTCCCCTTAATTATATTTGAAGTCTAGATAATCCTATAAACCACTTTTTTTTCAATTTACTCATAGAACTATGCCAATAGGTCTAATTTTTGTCTTCTTTTTCTCCATGCATAAGTGGAGTTTTAAGTTAAAATTTGATGGGGTGATAGTGAACATCATAACCTATGTTAAAAAGAGTATACTATAAACTTTTTGTCATTAATTTTTGTAAAATTATATATCCTAAGGATTAATTATTTTTATATGTCCTGGCCTATCAAAATAATGATGAAAAAAATCATAACATATTTTTCTAACACATGTTCTGATGGAACGACCCATCAAAATAACTTAAAACTTCACTTGTCCATGGGTGAACATAAAAGACAAATCTTGTTAGAGGTAAAATGGACCAATTGGCATAGTTGTATGAGTAAATAAACCCCAAAAGGTAGTTTAATTAAGAGGTTATCCGGACTTAGACATTTTTTAGGGGAGTAAGCTGTTGGTTAAGCTTTCTCTTGCACATTCAAATCAGCCACATGAGATCCAACACATAGCATCGATGACGAAAGGCATCACCTCAAAAATGCAAGTCCAGCGCCAGCGCACCCATAAGGTACGACCAGACGGTGGAAAAGGCAGCAGCTGGCCGGAACATGACGCACGCGAGGACGTCTACAAAGCTTGGAGAGAAAAGAGATACGAGAGCACGCGATTTTATATATCCATATATATACCAGCAGCAGCAGCCATATACCTCCTCAGATCAGTATTGAACTAGTGATCAGTCCCAAATTAAGCCGCAGTACTGCCAACACAGCTCTCACCTTAGCCACAGTACTCCAACTACTCCAACAATAATGTCAGAGGCGTCGGCCGTGCGTGTGATCGGCCTATGGGCGAGCCCGTTCGTGATCCGCGTCCTGATCGCGCTGAAGCTCAAGGGCGTCGAGTACGAGTTCGTGGAGGAGGTGGTGGGCAAGAAGAGCGAGCTGCTGCTCAGGTCCAACCCCGTGCACAAGAAGATCCCCGTCCTCCTCCACCACGGCAAGCCCATCTCCGAGTCCCTCGTCATCGTCCAGTACGTCGACGAGGCATGGTCCTCCGCCGCGCCGGACATCCTCCCGGCCGACCCGTACACCCGCGCCATCCATCGGTTCTGGGCACAGTACATCGACGACAAGGTAAAGCAAAACTGCAAGACTAACTGTGACTTTTCATTCTCTGAACAATTCTGATCAGTTTTCAGCAGCAATGTTAATGATGGTGTGAGGCTAATTCATTGCGTGCCTCCCTGGTGGTTGACACACAGCTCCCTCCGGCGATCCGCACGATCAAGGGAACGGACGACGGCGACAAGGAGCAGGCGGCGGGGCAGCTGTCCGCCGCCCTGCAGCTAGTGGAGGCGGCCTTCGTGGAGCTCAGCCAGGGGAAGAGCTACTTCGGCGGCGATGCCGTCGGGTACCTGGACATCGCCCTGGTGTCGCACGTTGGGTGGGTGAAGGCGGTCGAGAAGATCGCCGGGGTCGCGCTCCTTGACGAAGCCAAGGTCCCGAACCTGGCGGCGTGGGCTGGCCGGCTCTGCGCGCACGCGGCGGTGGCGGACGCGATCCCTGACGCGGACAAGTTCGTGGAGTTCAGCGTCAAGTACGGGTCGTTTTCGAAGCCTATTAACAGTGGTGCCAAGTGAGCGAAAGCGGTCTGATCTGGTCGCTTAACAGTCGTGACCTTCAGTGCACGTGTGCCAGTGTCTATCAATCAGATGGTTCTGTATTCTTCTAATCATGCTCTTATTGTACTGTTCCATAATAATAATAATAATAATAAAAAAAATCTGATAATAAAAAGGGTGGTGCCTGAATTTTAGCATTTTCTCAAGGGATCGATGATGGCCGTCCGATCCAAAATGCACGCCATTGTTCCTTTTGTTCGTGGTCAGTTCATAGTGCACCTTGGCCGCCCCACCCTCGACAACCGTCTCCACGTGCCACGATGCGCAAGTTCCTCTCCTACTGGCCCTCCTCGCAAACCCAGCTCTACCGTGGCTGTCGACGAGCTCCCCGCCCCTTCACCGACCCACGGTCGGCAACGTCCCCGCCTGCGCCCACCTCTGATTTCCGCCAACCCAACCTGCTCCCCATAGCCCTCCCTCTAAGCCCGAGAATCAATGAAGTCATGCTGGAATTGCACAAAGCTAACTCTCGTCCACTAACCTCACGTGTTCACCCTTTTTCTCAACGTCGCGAAGTCTTGTTGGATTGTTCGATTTCAGGCGACTGAAGTATAGGACACATGTAACAAAAAGGTGCTAGGTTTTACGCAAGTAGTCCATCATATACTTGTGCCTGGGTTAGCAATTTTCAAACATATAAATATTTTAGAAGAGGTACAAGTATTAGAAATTCATGGTAAATTTAGGGGGCACAATGTTGCTTACATTTCCTCTCACTTGCTCATTTTTTTTATTCCTAACACAATACTCATATATATACTATTATACGTAATCGTATTTAGTTGTGATAAAACTCGTTTAACAATTACTATATATGTTTTTTTCATACCAACTTATTGTTTCCCTCCTTTCGATCACACCTCTTGTGCGTGGTCAACAAGTGCCTGAGATGTTAAATTTCCTCAATCAAAGAACTATGAATGATCAGAACCGTACCTACAAATTGGAGGCCCCGGTGCAACGAACTGTGGGCCCCCCTAAAATTTGAGAATGTGACGCAATCAAAGCATAGTTTCATTTAGTTATAAATTTTTAAAATATATTATCTCTTATGAGATATTTAATGTTAAGATAGTAAAAGTAGTACCCAAGCAATAAAGTGATCTCACGTTCTATTGAAAAGCGACATCTTTTCCAAACAATATTGATAAAATTGTTGAAATATTTTTTATAAATCTATTAATATATGTCACTAACTAAATTCTTAAAAAATATCTAAAATGTTAATTCAATAAGTCATAAAGATAATTTTTGAAAAATAATTGTTCGATTAACTTTTGAGAAAATTTTATTTTAATGACTTTTTAAAAATCAGAAAAGTTATGCGAACATGGGTTTTGAAAAATGAGGAAATATAAGCCAAAACAGAAAAGATAAAAATGAGGGGGAGAAAAAGAAAAACAGCGGCTGTCGACGGGATCCTGAGTTCCTGACCGTCGCAAGGGCTCCACTGCTAGCACTGCCTCCATGAGCGGTGAGCCGCGTGACCAACCACTCACCATGATATATGTCTCGGAACTCGGAAGATCCCGCGCAAGCAATCAAATTAACTAAGTCGCCTCCGAATGATGTAAGCGAGTACATCAACGGGTGACGCTAGTGCAGCACAAAATGAATTTTCTATGTACTCTCTTCTCTGTGGCCTACTGCTGATTATAGCCGCCAGTGGCCTAGATCTTCAAGACTTCAACCATTCAGTGACGCCAGCAACGACGTCAAGAAGAAGCGGAATCAGAAACGGTTGTTCAATAAAGAAGGGAAAAACTTGCACCTCCCGTAGATCATCGACAGACTTCTCTCCACAAATACGTAGCCACACAACGCTCAAACGAACTCGCAAAAAATCCACAATCCCACGACACCAATCTGATCGTCTCGGCAGGGAGAGATCAACAATCACCTGGAGGAGCAGAGAAAATGGCGTCGAGCGGCGACGAGCAGGCGGCGGCGGTGCGCGTGATCGGCGGGTGGGCGAGCCACTACGCCATCCGCGTGTACGTGGCGCTGAGGCTCAAGGGCGTCGAGTACGAGTTCCTGCAGGAGGTGGTCGGCAACAAGAGCGAGCTGCTGCTCAGGTCCAACCCGGTGCACAAGAAGATCCCCGTGCTCCTCCACCGCGGCAAGCCCGTCGCCGAGTCCATGATCATACTCCAGTACATCGACGAGGTCTGGGCGTCCGACGGGGCGCCGGCCATCCTTCCGGCGGATCCGTACGCCCGTGCTGTCGAGCGGTTTTGGGCACAGTACGTGGATGACAAGGTACCGTAACGCGTGCCTAAAGTTACATGACTGGTGAATTTTTTTCAGAATCTTCAGAGATGATCTTTTCTTTTACAAAAAAAAATAGCTGCCACATGATGACTTGATGAGTAATGAGTAATGAATTTATTAAAACCGAAAATTCCATGGATTCTATCATTTTATTTGTAGATTGCCCCTGCATCCGTAGTCTTGAGAGGAGTGACCAACGGAGACAAAGACGAAGCTGCAGCGCAGGTGTCTACTGCGCTACAGCATTTGGAGGAGGCCTTCGTGAAGTGCAGCCAAGGGAGGAGCTACTTCGGCGGCGACATCATCGGCTTCCTTGACATCGTTCTCGGATCACACTTAGGTTGGCTCAAGGCAGTGGAGAAGATCGCTGGAGTCAAGGTCCTTGACGAGTCCAAGCTCCCTGAGCTGACAGCATGGGCGGAGCGATTCTATGCTCACCACGCCGTCAGAGACGTCATGCCTGAAACGGACAGGCTTGTGCAGTTCAACACATACCTCATTGGTGTGTTGAAAGCTAAAGCTTCCAGTAACAATAAGTGAAATGGTAGGCGAATGGGCATGGAGTGTGGTGGTGAGGCTAAGGATGGGGCCAAAATAGCGGGGTTCCATCCTCCGTAGGCCTCTAATGAAAGTTGGATTGGAGTCTGTTCTGATAAAAACAGATATAAGAAATGGGCCTCTACAAATAGTTCCGGCCTGGCCTCTACAAATATTTTTCTGATGTTTGTAACTTGAATTTCAGCATGCTTCATAAATGTATAGCTTTTACATCCAGACCGGAATGGAGAACATTTCCATATGAAAACTGCAGGTTTCATCTAGATCTCTGGCTGCATAGTTAAAATTCTTTATTATTTGAAGTTGCTTAGATGCCCAATAGTTAACCAAAGTTTTAGACAACAAGAATTAAAAGGATAAAAAACTCTCAATTGCATTAGCAATAAAGCATATAAGTAAGATGGTAAGAATTGATCACGTGAGGGGAACTGATTGATATACATACCCTTAGATCGTAGGTCCGGCCACACACACACACAATGCATACCCATGGCACTGAGAAGCCGAGTATGTCACCATGGAGCGACGCACGAGCCGTGAAGCAGCCTCCTTGTCGCAGAAAATCCGAGACCTGCCTCCGAGCGACGCAGGTGAGCACATCAAGCAAGTTGAAAGTGCAAACCGAAAGACCGAATATTTTACAGTAAGCTGCTAACTTTTGGTTGGCCTACTCTGTTTCTTTGAGGCGCCCGGCCTTCCAATCAACTAACTCCTGAAAACTCAACAGTCAACATACTCACCTCTTCAGTGACGCCATCCACCACATCAAGTATAGAAAAAAAAGAGGCAGGAAGCTCAAAGAAGCAAGTATAGAAGGGGGCTTCCCCTTGTGAGAGGTAGCTAAGCAATATAACTTTAAAGCCTATTAGGCCCAGATTAGAGATCTAATTAGATTCAATATTTATTGAAAAATAGTTCAACATTTAAAAAGAATATATTAAATATTTTCTAGAAACTCAGTGCAACATTTTTTTGAAAAAATACCACATTCAACATTTTTTACAAGCTATCTCAACGTCTTGACATAATAGATTCAACATTTATCAAAACCTAAATCAACATTTTCTTCAAAATGGAGGTGGCTTCTTCTCCGACAACGGCGGCTGCGGCGAGCGGCGGAGGTAGCTGGGGGCAGGGCGGCAGTGGCGGAGGCCGGTGCAGCACCATCCGCAGCAGTGGCGGCCGTGACGGGCAGCCGCGGCGAAGGGACGCAGGACCCAGCAGCAGCCGCGCGCCGCGACGAGGGCAGCCGCCGCGGCGGAGCGCGGGATAGGCACCGGGGTCCGAGGGCGGTGGCGGCGGCAAGCAGCCATGGCGGAGGCGGCGGGCGCACGGTGGTGGAGGCGGGTGACGACAGCAGGGGATCGGACGGATAGAGTAGTTTGCACGAATCTCAAATAGTGGAAGGTGTGGAAGAAAAAATCTTCCGGAAGAGAAGATATATATATAGGATGCACGAGTATAGAAAAGGCAAAAGATCCGCCCGTCACGAGAGAACCGCGCGTAGCGCACGTATACATCGATAAAGTATGGGCCTCCAACGGGCCTGCCATCCTTCCGGTCGAACCGTAAGCGCGGGCCATCGAACGGTTTTGGGCCCAGTATATGGATGGCAAGGTATTTGTCCTGTCCTCTTTTATTTCCTTTGACTTCGAACTTCTTATATCCTAAGGTCCCATTGTTGCATAAAATTGAAATCTAAACAGGAAACACATGAATTTCCTTGCAGATTGCCCCAGCGTTCCTTGTCCTGAGAGGGCTCGCCGTTCACCAACGGCGACAAGGACGACGCAGAAGCCCAAGTGTGCACTGCCCTGCAGCATCTTGAGGAGGCCCTTCCTGAAGTGCGGCCAAGGGAAGCGCTACATCAGCAGCAGCAACATCGGCTTCCTCGGCCTCGTCTTGGCTCACACCTTGGCTGGTTCAAGGCGGTGGAGAATGTAGCCGTGAACAAGGTCCTCGACGAAGCCAGGTACCCTGAAATCATGGCGTGGGCGGACAGGGTCTGCGTTCACCATGCTGTGAAAGACGTCATGCCTGAAACGGACAGGCTCGTGGAGTTCAGTGCCAATTCTGCTGCGGCAGTGTTATGGTTTACAACTGTATTGTACCGCAGAATAATCAAGTTGTTTTTGTGTTTTTTCTTCGGGGGCGCTTTTCTTTTGGAATCAAGGGATATAGACACCCATGTGTTATAAGAAACCGGCCTGCATATTGATTGAGAGGCAAGATAAAATCCATGTGCCTCCATCATCAATCATCATGCATGTATGTGTTCCGGCCGGTAAACATATGGTTTGTATGTTTGTTCATGTATGCAAATGATCTGTCAGCTTCAAGCATCTCAGAGTGTTTGTTCATTAATATGAAGAGATATCCCACCGCCTAACAACCTTGCCATTTCATATTCAGGATGTTGCATCAGTAGTAAATTTAGCAGTAATAAACTATATCAGCAATGCATACCAGGGTGTCTAAACAGAATCTTGGCGTTTTAAGGTCTCCAACAGTTGATGTTTCAGCTATCACTACTAGAAAAAACGGTCATCTAACAATGTCTCAATGCAATTGGTGGTGCTATGACAAATAAGTCATCCGTGCCGGCTAGTAATAGGTGCCAGCACGGATAATTCCTCTATAAGTGTTATTCGCCGGCACGGATAATTTTTTATTTGAAATTATTTAGACATCCAAATAGTTTAATAGAGTTTTAGACAACAAAAATCAAAAGAAACAAAACTCTCCATTGCATCATCCATTACCTAGTTCCAAGGGAAAATTGGATGAGTACCATTAAAAGATGTCCAGTTTAGCAATATACCATTGAAAGACTACTTCTTTGCTATATATCATCCAAAGGTCACAAGTTCTTGGCCTGTACCATTACCGTGAGGTTCCGTCACTTCCCGCTTTTTTTTCCTTCCTTCCTTTTCTTTTTTCATCTCACGCAAGGCTGGCCGCTCGCATCTCACGAAGCTGGAAGCCCCTCCAGCGGCCGCCGCGCCCTTGCCTCCGACCTCTCTTTGTCTCTCAGCGCCTGCCCAATACGACCATACCTTCTCGACTCCTCCGTCTTCTCTAATACGCGGAGCTGCTCTTTCTACCGGGGCCGGTGAGTTCCTGAGCTCATCACCGCGACTTGGAGCAGAGCCGCCGGCCGGAGTTGCAGACGACTTCTTTCTCCACTATCTGTCGTTGCCTGTGGGTGCAAGTAAAACTGAAGGCAATCCAGCGATCTTTGCATTGCTGAGAGTCGGAGGCAATCCTGTAGGAGCGTCGAGACCACCAGCGGCTGTTCCCAGCAGCAGACCTGTAGGGAATGGTGAGTGGGTGACGGGCTGTAGAGATTGTAAACCATTCTGCGGCAGGATCGCCATTGACGAGGATCAGGAACTCGCCAGACCTCCCCTCTCCGGCGAGTTTGAAAAGGAGTCACGGAAGAAGATACAGAATGGGGCAAAATAATCTAACGTTAGCAGAGTTAACGGAAGTGGTACATATTAATAACGTTGCGACCTTTCGATGGTATATAGCAAACAAAGATCTTTCAATAGTATATTACTGAACTTAGCATTTTTTAATGGTACATATTCAATTTTTCCTAGAGATCGGAGCGGACCTCCGACCCCCGCATCGTCTCCTCGGAGGCGATACGGGGGCAACACCGCCGCCGCCCCCGAGCCCAACGCTGGCGGCGGCCCTCCTCTCTCTCCTGCTCTTTTTCCTCCTTTTTCTCATCTAGGCTTTCTTCCTCCCCCCATCTCTTGCTCCTCAGATCTGGATCTCATTTTTACCTAGCTGCTATACATGGCCATGGTGGTGCTTGCTCACCGTGGGGCGCAGGTCGGCGTGGGTCGCGGAGTGTTGGAGTGGCGGCTGTCTGTGGTACTCTGCGGCGTGAGTGCAGCGGCGGCCTCCCGTGCCTTCAGAGTGCCTCCTCGCCGTGCACGCCGGGGCACCTCCTCCGGGCGATCTTATTCGCCTCAGGCTGCTTGGAGGCAGCCGGATTTGGGCCATCGAAGTCTGGATCTGTTCCTTCTTGCTGCACTCCGGACACCAGGTCTACAAACGGCGCTGTCGCTGCTGCTCGGTGTGTGGCAGCCCTGCTACTTGGGTGTGAGCAAGCGCCTGTGCAGGATCAGCTAGCTCTGTCCGGTTTTGTGCTGGCGCCGGCAACGGCGACACCCTCAGGCGCTGTTACCTCCTTGAAGGCGTTGTCGTGGTGCTTTCTGCATACCATGGAAGTTCTCCGGGTGAAAATCTACTTTCGGTTCACTGGACGGACGGTGGCGGCACCATGTGTGTCATGTTCTTCTTGAATACATTGCTTTGAATATTCATGTGTATAGTATTGGTGGTTGCGGGTTTTAAATAGACCTAGTTTAGCTAGGCAGTTGGTCTTTTGTTATGGTGCATAGATCTAGTTTAGCTAGATTTGCAACTACTTTGTGTTTTTGCTCAGTTTTTTTTAATTAACTTAGTGTTGTACGGTTTGGCCTCGTTCCCCTTAGTACGAGGCACCTTCTTCTTAATTGATGCAGCACTGCTCTTGCCTTTTATTTCAAAAAAAAATTACCTAGTTCCAAGTGATGTAAAAATCTCCTTGAGATGGAGCTGTGCTAAGAATGGCACTGCCGCACTGGTAGCTAGGAACACGCGCTTATGTGCTGCAAGATTTCCCAAGAAAAAAATAAAACAATATGCACGTATCTATTCAACCGACAACCGCTGTCTGCCTTTTGACCAATTTCATGTGGGCTGCTTCATGAACGCAGCCGCATCATATGGGTTGGTGGTGTTGGCCGACATGAATGAACATCAAGAGAGAGGCAGAGGCTGCTGGAACAAGAGGAGGGTTGGGAATATAGTTCTGGTCTTTGACTTGGATAAGTCTCCTTGCAAATTCAGTCTCGTTGCAAACAGGTCAAACTGCATCAGCGAATTGAATGTCTAGTGTCTGCTATACGTACGTATCAGGTCAACGGTCAAACCTGTAAGTGGCACTGCCCTGGCTGGATTCAGACGTCAGGTGCCTCGAAGCTGTGCATGCTCTAGAGCGGACACCACAAATTGAGCACGCACGCCTGCATCGTCCAGTCTTTCGCCATATTTTATCATCATAGCAAACCTAACCTAGACATTCAAGCCTTGCAGCCGTGTTATGTTGTCACTGCTGACCTGCAGGCCTTTCCTGTTTCAGAGGGGGGAACACATGGCACAAGCATACAGATCACGTTGGGATCAACGACTCAGTGACTACGTGTGAATGTGTTTTATGTTTTGGAAAAAGAAAAAAGAAAGCAAGAGGAGAGAGGACGGCCAATAGTATCATATCTAGCTAAGCAACTTTTTAATCTAGCTGTTTCTGTCGTTGATGCAGATAGCGCTTTTTTCCTGCTCTGTTAAGCAGTATATACTGAAAAACAAAGGAAGCATTGTTCTCGCGCACACCGATAAGGCGACAGCCTAGGCAGTTTCCATCCTACCTTGTTCGATTCCTGACAACATCAAGATTTTCACCTTATGATTGTAACTTATTACTCGGCCGGTGATATATATGGGTGACTATGAGCCAAATTATCTAACAGACAGACTACAAGAGACATGATGGACTTTTTTTGTTTTGAGAGAAAGAGACATGATGAGATACTTATTAAAGATGTCGGAGATAAAGTTAGTCACTGTCACGTCAGCAATACTGTTGAGTTTCTGGCTGATCTACCATGTATGTATCTCCCTTAGCTGTGTGTGTTTTATGTTTAGGTAGGTGAGTGCCGAAAGATGATTAATCAGATGTAGACTTGGTTATTAGAAACATGTGGATTTCATAGGAGTTCAACGCGAAATTTAGGTAGGGCAGTTTTGCTAGCTACAAATTGCTCTCGTTCCTAAAAGAAAAGTTTGATTCAATTTCACTGCGGTCGGACTTCCGTGCTCATTGATGCAATGCTCTGAATTTAGCTCGCACTTGACAAAAAAGAAAAATAATAAATACTTTTAAAGTTCAGAAAACTTAATGCGAATGGGCAAAATATCATACTACTAGACGTCTAGGCATTTAAAGTTGATCATGGTCCAAACTGCTGCATTCAGAGTGCCAAATGGCTTTATTGGTGGATGGTACGTAGCAGCTTCGTGTTCATAAATCATTTCTTAGTACCAAAATATTATATGTTGTGATGACGACGGCTGAGAGAGAGAGAGAGGGGGGGGCCTTCACGTCTATATAACCAGACCATCTTGCCAGCTGCTGCGTGCCACAACATCCAAAGCCATTGGAGTTTAACCAACCTAGCTATCAGGAGTCGCCATAGCCTGCCGCCGGCCATGGGAGACCACTACTACTCCTCTTCGGTTCCCCTGGCCGCCGCCGCCGCCGGCCTCGCGCTGCTGGCGCTCTGCTCGTACTACCTGCTCGTCGGCCGCCGCGGGGGCGGCAAGCCGGAGAAGCGGTACCCGCCCGTGGTGGGCACGGTGTTCCACCAGCTGTACCACGTCCGGCGGCTGCACGACTACCACACGGACCTGTTCCGGAAGCGCAAGACCTTCCAGCTGCTGACGCCGGCCGGCCGGCGGCAGATCTACACGTGCGACCCGGCCGTCGTGGAGCACATCCTCCGGACCAACTTCGCCAACTACGGCAAGGTGAGCGCAGCAAAGCAATAGTAGTCTACTCCTAAAGTCCTATTTTGATTAATAAGCTTTATATGGTGCTTTCTCTGCTGCATGTTTAGTGCTCTAACCGTCCGTCCTTAGGCCTTGTTCGTCCCATAACCTGAGACCTGAGTGATGTTCGCGTTTCTGACAGAACAACCGGTAGTATGGGAAGGTTGTTACCTGGCCACGCAGATTATTGGGCTCGGTAATAACCTGCGCCTGAGAAAGGGGGAAAAATTGCTGGTGGCTAGTATTGCATTGCATGGCTCCGTAGAAAGCATCCATATGACTCACGTATTTCGACCATAAATTTAGATTGTATGTATCTTCGCTCCCCTCCACATCCCTGCTTTAATTTCTGCTCCCCAAGCGATGTGAAAGTGAAACTCCCAGGCCCATTTCTTCAGAAAAAAAAAAACTCCCAGGCCCAGACAACGCAGTCGCTCTTGGGCAGCGTGTGGAGCTGACCTGCGTCGTCGCAGGATTGCTTTTTGGATGCTTGCACACGGGGGCAAACTGTACGCTGTTTGTGACAAACTTCGAGCGGGCTCGTCTCTGAATTCCGTGTGTGCACTGAGAGGTGGCACCCGGCTCCGGGACACCTCCCTGCTGCAATCTTTGGGCTCAGAGACCTTTCAGCCTCTGACTTCTTGCCTGGCACTGGACGCGCGTGGTTTTCAAAACCTACCGGCGCCACACGGAGTTGGCAGCTTTCCTGGAGGTCGAAGCGTGTGATTTGTGTGAACTTGATAGATGAAACCTACCCATCTTATCTTGTATGATTTTTGCTTAGATAGATGGTACGCAGAATCGTGCGTGCTCTTAAGGGCGTGCATGGTCAAGGTACTGCTGCACGCAGGGCAAGCTGTAGATATCCCTCTGAGAATAGCATCACAAATGACAGGAACAAGTATCACCCTTCTTACAAGAGGTAGGGTTAGTTCTAACTGATTTTAATTTTCTATGGGAGCTGATTCTTTGAGAGAAGTGATTTTATGGCTGAAACTGGTTCTTTTTTATTCTCTAACATAAACTCTTAAAATTAGGATGAAAAATCACTTCACATAATCAGAAGAAGCTACTTTCCAGCTCCCAACCTCTTAGTTCATTTCAGAGAATCACTCTACAGAATCAGTAGAGAATCACTTCTCTCTGAAAAACTGTTTGGTAGAGCTCCTGCTGGATTCAGCATAGAATCAGCTCTGAAAACTCTGCCAAACACACTCGTAGTAGGAGAAGCCAATGACGGTGGTCCACGTCTACTAGGTGAAAACATGGCCACAACGTTCAGCCAAACTCCGATATGGCTGAAGACGATGAGATTGGACATACAACAAGGAAGAAGCCGACTCATGGGGGGTGGTAGGAGACGGATATCCAAGGTGACGACAACGGATTGTATGTAACTAGAGCTGGGATTTGGACCGTGCTATTTTTGGACAGACTACGGCACGATCCTTTAGCACGACCCGAGCACGGCACGGTACGAAAAAATTTGGATCGTGCCGATACGACATGAACACGAGGGTCCTGGCGTGCCTAGGATCTTAGCACGATGGCCGTATGGCACAACCCGTATTTTGGGCCATGCTTGGCCAGCACGGCACAACGTCACGAAAATGGCCCATTGATCTGTGTGTAGCCGTTGTTCAAATATCAATCAATTTATACTACTTTCTAATTAACAACTCTTATTCTTCCATAAAGTTATTCAAAAAAGATAATTATTTATTTTCTATGCATAGAAATCTTTTCATATAGCGACGAGTACTTAATCATACAAGTATCCATATAACGATAACTGCAAAATATACTAAGCGTCGTGCTTGGGCTGAGACGGTACGAAGACGTGCCAGCGTGTCGTGAGCCGTTTGTAACGGAAAGGGTCTTGCTTGGGAGGAGCCAGTTTGGGCCCACCTATTGAAGGCCTCGCTGAGCTTAGTAGTATGGGCACAACCGCACAACGATGGATGACTACTGCTTCGGCGTGACCTGAGGATGGGCCTCGACGAGGGACCTTTCGGGTCCACTGATAGTCTGACACCCCACCCACGGCATCAACTATGTACTTTCGGTTCCTACGGTTCCTGACCATTAACAGGCCCCGCTATCCCGGTCCACCACGATAAAGAGGTCGAAAGCATCTCTTTTGTTTACGGGCCTCCATAAAACGGCCCACCTAAACAAAAGACTCAGAAACTCTTTTGTCTGGACCTGTAATGGGCCCTCCAATCGTAGAGAAAGCGGCTGATTTCCCCACGTGTTTGCGGCTGACACGTCTGACGTCTCCCATCTGAACGTGTGCAGGGCGCGTTCAACTACGAGAACATGACCGACCTGCTCGGCGACGGCATCTTCGCCGTGGACGGCGACAAGTGGCGGCAGCAGCGGAAGATGGCCAGCTACGACTTCTCCACGCGGGCGCTCCGCGACTTCAGCGGCGCCGTCTTCAAGCGGAACGCCGCCAGGCTCGCCGCCGTCGTCTCCGGCGCCGCGGCGTCCGGGCGGCCCGTGGAGTTCCAGGGCCTCGCGCTCCGGGCGACCATGGACTCCATCTTCACCATCGCCTTCGGTCTCGACCTCGACACGCTGGGCGGCTCCGGCGAGGGCACCCGCTTCGCCGCGGCGTTCGACGACGCCAGCGAGTTCACGCTGCTCCGCTACGTCAACGCCTTCTGGAAGGCGATGAGGTTCCTCAACGTCGGCTCCGAGGCGGCGCTCCGGGACCGGGTCAGGATCGTCGACGAGTTCGTGTACAAACGCATCCGCAACAGAGCGCAGGAGCTCTCTGACGGCAAGGCACAAGACCCTGTAATGAGCCATCACTACCCCTGCTCTGCAACACCTCGATCGTGTCGCCTGTTTTTCTGTCTGAACTCCGAGCTGACTCATCATTATTCCTCGATTGCATGCGCGACAGGATTCGAGGCAAGACATGCTGTCCAGGTTCATCCAAGCGGCGACGAACGAGTCCGGGACGGTGGACTACAAGTACCTGAGGGACATCATCCTGAACATAGTCATCGCCAGCAAGGACACGACGGCGGGAGCGCTCGCGTGGTTCCTCTACATGGCGTGCAAGCACCCGGAGGTCCAGGAGAAGATCCGCGAGGAGGCCACAAGGGCCACCGGCACCAGCGAGACGGCGACCGCGGAGGAGTTCGCGCAGAGCCTGACCGACGAGGCCCTGAACAAGATGCACTACCTGCACGCCGCCCTGACGGAGACGCTCAGGCTGTACCCATCGGTTCCCCTGGTGAGTCCGTGGCTCCTTCCTTGCTACATCATGGTCATGACAAAGGCCACTCTTTTTGTGTGGACGTGAGCCAAACTGCCACTGATTTATAGTAGTACTAACTGATGAGCACCCGTGCGTGTTCTTGATTTCTCCTGCCTGCAGGATAACAAGCAGTGCTTCGGCGACGACGTCCTGCCCGACGGCTCCAGCGTCAGCAAGGGGGACATCGTGTTCTACGTCCCGTACGCCATGGGCCGGATGGAGTACCTGTGGGGCGCCGACGCGGAGGCCTTCCGTCCCGAGCGGTGGCTCGACGGGGACGGCGGCGAGTTCCGGGCGCAGAGCCCGTTCAAGTTCACGGCGTTCCAGGCCGGGCCGAGGATATGCCTGGGCAAGGAGTTCGCGTACAGGCAGATGAAGATCTTCGCGGCCGTGCTCCTCCAATCCTTCGCGTTCCGCCTCCGCGACGGCGAGGGGGCGACCGTCGGCTACCGCACCATTATCACGCTCCACATCGAGCGGGGCCTCTACCTGACGGCGACGGCGAGGTGAGCCCGGCCTGGGCGCGTCGCGGCAGGCAGCTGGCTGGCGCCCCTGCTGCTTGCTCCGCGCGTCCGGTTGGGAGCAGTATGGTAACACGGCATGGGAATAAAGTTGCGCGCGCGGGCTCGCAGTCAGTGTCGCCGCGGTGGCGGCGTGGTACAGGCCGGTGTTCCGCGCCATGCGCCCGTGTCTGAAAATATCGGACACTTTTGTCTCACCCGAATCCGGATCCCCCAGTTGCTCGTCGTCGTCCCTTCATCAGAGCACGTTTCGGGCGCTGGTGTTTCAGCATGGCGAGACGCGCGCACACTGCCGGCGGAGTCGTGTTGTGCAAGAGTCAAACGAGCTACACTGCTGCAGGCGGCGGTTGCGCGCGTGAATCTCGACCGGTCCACACGGCATGGAGTCGCACAGGAACAGCTACTCGTGTCGAGACGGTGACGGTCCTCGTCGCCCGAGTGACGATTGGCACCGATTGAGACGTGCGTGAGTGTCAGCAGGTAGTGTTATCGGACATTTACCAAGGCTGATATTTTAGTAACTGTGCTCAAGGAATATCAGGGCGATGACACTTCTCTCTTATTTTATAAAACTTTTACGTTTGCAAATTTGCTGGTGTGGTATGACATATTTAATTATTAGAAGATTAGTACGAGGCTGTTTGCAAATTTGCTGGTGTGGTATGACATATTTAATTATTAGAAGATTAGTACGAGGCTGTTGGACGTTCTCGCGTCGCAGTAGCGGTCCGTGATTGTATTATAGATAATTGAAGCATGGCGTGGCAGCTTTTAAGCCGAAATATACAGTAGATAACCCACCGAGACGCGTAGATCGACGTGTACCACCAAACCAAGAAATCCTAGCGATGCGGATGCAAGCAAGTGGAACGAACGGCCAGACGACGGCAGCAGAATCCATGGTAGACCTAGTACCAGCGGCCGCTGGTCTAGCGCCTAGGTAGGCCATTACTTAAACCCGCCCTCATCAATTCTGCTAAGATCGCGCTGGGTAAACTAAACTAACCCGACGTCGACGTGCCCATGCCAGCTGACATCTCCACCTCAATCTGCACGTCACCGCTGAGGCAGGGCTCACCCGAGCCGTCGCCATCCCCGGCTGCCCGCCATGGATGTGGATCTGATGAAACCGCACACGGGGCAAGCTGATTCGGCGCCGCCTTGACTCGCCACCGAAATTCTCTCGCGTGATCGTAACTATACTACTACTGCTACTAGGAGTACACTACACTAGCAGCGGCGCCGGTAGCTGCTCCAATCTAGGACGTAGGATGCCGTGCTCGTGCTTAGCTTTTGTGCAGCTCACGCTTGCCAATCCGAGATGGGTGTGCGGCCGAGCCGCGAGCATCTACAATACAATGTCTCGGCACGACGGCAGCACCGCCGGCGCAGGCGGGATCACGTTCGCGCCTCTTGGATACTCGCGCCACGCTGCCACGGGCTGAACAAGCAGCCACCACTTTTCTTTTTCTCGCGGGACGAGCAAGTTAAAACTGGCGAGTCTGTCCCGGGCGCTTTGCCATTTGCCAAGCTAGCGTACAAACTCTCTTCCTTTTTTTTTTCCTGGAAAGAAGCGTACAAACTCCTCATGAACCGCGCTTTTGGAGGTAGTTTGATCCTCGGGGAGCGGTGCTAAAAAATGGGAAAGATCGGTGTGCTCTGCTCGTGGGCGCGCCAGTGTCCGCATCCTCGAAGGCAGTGCGAGGCTGTGCAGCCTGTGGGGGGCTTGCCGGTGTGCGTGCCTCTGGCGGTGTGGTGGCCACCGGCACCGGCACCGCATCCGCTTTTGGCGGCTCGTATGGGCGTGCATTTGGCAACCGAATATGCGGGACAGGCGTTGTCTCGTCCTCCCCGTGCTTTCCTTTCCATTTCTTTTCTTCCCCGCCGCGCCCACGCCCACGCCGCCGATAACGAAATCCTTGTTCCGTGGCTCGCCGGCGGCATCCTTCCGGCCAGCCAGTAAGCCAGGTGTGAGAGATGCGGGTGGATGCTGTATGTAAGTCGTGGAATCGGATTGGATACGGCACGCATTGCTCGTCCTACTGCTCTTTTACTTTCCAATTGTACATTGTTGTTTTTAATAAATTTAGATAATCCAGATATAGCGTATGTTTACATGCATAATAAAATTTATATACCTACAAAAGATAAAACAACCTGCAATAGAAATCCTCGGGAGAAATATAATTTGAAACTGCAGGAGTAATATGCTTTTCTTCGTGGAATCTGAGCTCCACCATGATGTATCCTATCCTCTTATCCTTTTCTCTCTCTTGAAGTCAGAGTGTGAAGTCAGAGTGCGACGCATATGGGTTGGTGGTAACATGTTTAAATGGCTAAACAGACTAAAATTATTCAATTTATGTTGACCATAATATAATAATACCGTGGAAGAACAGTTTGTATCGTCTCACAGCTTGTACGTGTCAATCTCGCTATCTATTTTAACGCTCGAAGTTAGAGCCATACACCAATACAAACATGATTTCCGTTTTCCTGATCCAATCATGAGCGGCGGTGGAAATCGCGACTCGTGCCGTGCCTCCGGCGCGCGGTGGCTCTACGCGTGGCGCGTTCGCGCCTCCACCTTCAAGGAGCGGGCCCCGGTGGTCAACCGCCCTTGGACCTCGGCGCTGCAGCCAGCTGCAGGAAGCTAAGCTTTTGCCTCACCGGCTCACCGCCGCTGCATTTCACCGGCAGCCGGGGCCCACGGAAAATATCTTTCCCAGAAAGACTTTTGTAGGGTAGTTACACGTTCAGCTGAAGGACAAGTTCCAAAACGTGGGGGCACCGGAATCCAATTCCGCCGGACCCCATCCATTCCGGCCAGCTATCACGAGACCTGAACGAGGACCATGGTCCATGGCAGGCAGGCCGGCCGGGCCCCGCGCGGCAGTGTCAGCCGCACGGTGAAGTCCATGGGGGCGAGGACACCGGCCCCCGCCCCCACGCCGATGCGGTAGCGCCATCATTTAAAACCAGCTGACGCCTCTGGCCCTCTGCCCTCCAGCTCACTGCCAGTGCCACTGTGCCCGCCCGCCCATCACTCCACTCCCACAGGCACAGCTCGCGGCAGCTTCAGCCTCAGCCAGCACCCAGACCCAGCAGCTGCCACCCCCAGGCAGCCCCCTCCCCAGCCATAAAAACTCGCGCGGATCGCCCCGTCGCCGCCACCCACGCCGTCCCACACCACACCTCCACTTCAGGCTTCCACCCACATTGCCAGGCAGCTACCTCCTGTGGCGCCGCCGCCGCCGCTCCTCCTGCAGATGGAGAATCCCCGGTGGTGCCTCCCCGCCCTCGCCTCCGTGCTGCTGCTTCTGTCCCTGTCCCTCTCGCCCCGCGCCGCGGCGTACCTCCAGGAGCGCAAGAACTACATCGTGCACCTCCGGCCGCGCGACGGCGGCGGCGGCGGCGGCTCCGTCGAGGAGTGGCACCGCTCGTTCCTGCCGCAGGCGGCGGCGGGGCCGGACTCCGCGGCCGACGGAGGCGGCGACAGCCCGCGGATCATCTACTCCTACAGCGACGTGTTCCCTGGCTTCGCGGCGCGGCTGACGGACGAGGAGGCGGAGGCACTGCGGGCCACGGACGGGTGCGTGCGCCTGTACCCGGAGGTGTTCCTGCCGCTGGCGACCACCCGCTCGCCGGGCTTCCTCGGCCTCCACCTCGGCAACGAGGGGTTCTGGAGCCGCTCCGGGTTCGGCCGCGGGGTGGTGATCGGGATCCTGGACACCGGGATCCTGCCCAGCCACCCGTCCTTCGGTGACGACGGGATGCAGCCGCCGCCCAAGGGGTGGAAGGGAACCTGCGAGTTCAAGGCCGTCGCCCGGGGCGGATGCAACAACAAGATCATCGGCGCGCGGGCGTTCGGGAGCGCCGCGGTGAACTCCACCGCGCCGCCGGTGGACGACGCCGGCCACGGCACGCACACGGCCAGCACCGCCGCCGGCAACTTCGTCGAGAACGCCAACATCAGGGGCAACGCGGACGGCACGGCGTCCGGGATGGCGCCGCACGCGCACCTCGCCATCTACAAGGTGTGCACGCGCAGCCGCTGCTCCATCATGGACATCATTGCCGGGCTCGACGCCGCCGTCAGGGACGGCGTCGACGTCCTCTCCTTCTCGATCGGCGCCTACTCGGGCACGCAGTTCAACTACGACCCCATCGCCATTGCGGCGTTCAAGGCCATGGAGCGCGGCATCTTCGTCAGCTGCGCCGCGGGGAACGCGGGCCCGGAACCCGGCACGGTCGGCAACGGCGCGCCGTGGATGCTCACCGTCGCGGCGGGCACCATGGACCGCGCGATTCGGACCAATGTCAAGCTCGGGAACGGCCAGGAGTTCCACGGCGAGTCCCTGTTCCAGCCGGGGAACAACTCCGCCGCGGACCCGGTCCTGCTCGTGTACCCGGGCGCCGACGGCTTCGACGCCAGCCGCGACTGCAGCGTGCTGCGCGGCTCCGAGGTGACCGGCAAGGTGGTGCTCTGCGAGAGCAGGGGCCTGAACGGCCGCATCGAGGCGGGCCAGACCGTGGCGGCGTACGGCGGGGTGGGCATGATCGTGATGAACAGGGCGGCGGAGGGGTACACCACCTTCGCCGACGCGCACGTCCTCCCGGCGTCGCACGTGAGCTACGACGCCGGCACCAAGATCATCTCCTACCTCAACTCCACGGGCAACGCGACGGCGAGCATCGACTTCAAGGGGACGGTCATCGGGTCGTACCCGTCGCCGACCGTCACCTTCTTCTCGTCTCGCGGGCCCAGCAAGGCCAGCCCGGGCATCCTGAAGCCGGACATCACGGGTCCCGGCATGAACATCCTGGCGGCGTGGGCGCCGAGCGACTCGCACACGGAGTTCTCCGACGGCGGGGCCGACCTCTCCTTCTTCGTGGAGTCCGGGACGTCCATGTCGACGCCGCACCTGAGCGGCATCGCGGCGCTCCTCAAGAGCCTGCACCCGGACTGGTCCCCCGCGGCGATCAAGTCGGCGATCATGACGACGTCCGACGCGGTGGACCGCACCGGCCTGCCCATCAAGGACGAGCAGTACCGCCACGCCACCTTCTACGCCATGGGCGCGGGCTACGCGAGCCCCGCCCTCGCCTTCGACCCCGGCCTCGTCTACGACCTCCGCGCCGACGACTACATCCCCTACCTCTGCGGGCTGGGTCTCGGCGACGACGGCGTCACGGAGATCGCGCACCGCCCCGTCGCCTGCGGCGGCGTGAAGGCCATCACCGAGGCGGAGCTCAACTACCCGTCCCTCGTCGTGAGCCTGCTGTCCCAGCCCATCACGGTGAACCGCACGGTGACCAACGTGGGCAAGGCCAGGTCGGTGTACACCGCCGTGGTGGACATGCCCAAGGACGTGTCGGTGGTCGTGCGGCCGCCGATGCTCCGGTTCACGGAGCTGAAGGAGAAGCAGAGCTTCACGGTGACGGTGCGGTGGGCCGGCGAGCCGAACGTCGCCGGCGCCGAGGGGAACCTGAAGTGGGTCTCCGACGATGATTACATCGTGAGGAGCCCCCTCGTGATTCCAGGGAAAGGCGAGTAGATTGCAAGAGTATGTATAGCGTCTCTCTAGGCTACTGGACTTGTACGGCTCGTTTGTATAGGGTGCGAAATTGGAGTTCTTCTAACGCGACGTGTGCTACCTCAGCTGCAATTTTGGTGTGTAAATAACGGAGATCAATAAAGCTGTGTCCTTGGAATATAGCCTTGCATTTGCGAGCGATGCAGTCTGAGCTCTCTGAAATGCTGCCGCTCCATTTCTGAAACTCCGGGAATGTAGCCAACATGTGCGGAGGACATGGTCACATGAACGATCAGCCAACACTCTCGCACAGCTCCTAGCTGATCCACAACGTGTTCAGAAGAAAACAACAGATATGAGTTTTAGATTTGTTTTTTTTTTTTTGCCTTTTAATTTTCCTAGATCATACTAGTAGCTACTGAAGTCTGAAGTCTGAACTATGCGAAAAGCGATGATGCGGTGCAAAAGCGAAAACACGGACGGTTGATCTTTTTGCCTTGCTTGCCGCCGAAGGACTCTTGTTCAGTAAGTACAAGGATCATGCAACTTACTGCCACCTTTCGAGATCTGACTGGATCTTTTGCGCACCGATTTCCAGCCTGTGAGTCATTGGGCTTTGCTGATTCGGCCGCCTCGTGTAAATGTTAGCCACACAGTACGCAACGAAGCTATGGGCTCGGAACATCATCCTGCAATTTTCTACTCCAGTTCGATACTCAACTCAGTAGAATGCTGCCATTCTGTTTCTGAATTCAGAGAAAAAAGCGGTCAAGATTTCTCAGCAACATACGACCACATGTAGAACCGGTCATGTCAAAAATCAGAGGCGATCCACGACGCGGTCGGCGCCAACAGGCAAAGCTTCTGATTGCCTTTTTCCAAAGATCGCTACCGAAGAAGGCTGCTCTTGTTCGGCAAGCACAGTACAAAGGATCATGCCACCACTACCTATTGCCACTTTCGTCGAGATGTGACTAGATTTCTTAGGCACCGATTCCAGCCTGTGATCTTTTTTCTTTAATAGGTGCCTTGGCTCGTGTAAATGTTGGCCGAACAGTAAGCAACAAAGCACGTAGATATATAGTACAAATGCACATGAGCCTTTTTGGCTGTCTGGCACATGACATGCCTTGTGCGACTTGTCCCCGGAATACCCCGGGCAACAGTTAGATCTAGAGCTCTTGTGCGAGCAATTGCTATTCTGGAGTGTTACCAATCACTGTACTGTAGGTATTGTCTGTATATTCGGAAGCGCAACAGTACAGTGCAGCATGTTCAGTTCAGCAGCAGGAATTACCGCGACAATGAGAAAGTGTGTGGGAGCCCAGACAAGCAAACTACTGTATTACTGACGGTACCACCTCGACAGCAACTTCATTGGGACTTTTAACTCGCTGTCCCCAAAAGGACACAAAACATTCAGCGGGCTGTCAAGAAACCGAACCACTGCATTGAAGATATCAGCATCAGCTTGATCTGAATTTATGGCCACACACTCGTCGGTACAGAATGGAGCATGTTCCTGAAGATGCAGCGAAACAGCGATGCTCTTCATGTAAGCCCGTATGTTTCTGGAGAATGATGTAGCCCGTATGTACCAGAGTCTGGCCATCTCTCATGAACACAACGCAGCGTCTTCAGCGTGCATGAGCACTGTGGCGAGTGTGGGCACTCAGACAATCAGATTACTATTTCAGAGCACCTTCTCCTTCCATGGGACCCCGGGGCTCCCCGAGGACGCACAAAATATCCAGGGCCCGTCCAAAGATGAAGCTGTTCGACTGTTGAAGGCAATGTTACCATCACTCCATCAGCGCGACATGACCTTGTGCTTGCGGCCACAAGCCGATCGGTACGCATAGTTACAAGACCGAAAGATTGACGAAACGTTTCCTGAATAATGCAGGCAAACGCGCAGAAAATCAGCGACAGAATTGGGTAAAGGCTAAGGAGAGCGAGAACAGGACGCCGAGCAGGATCACCGGACAGTGACCGCTCCGATGGTGCTTTCAGAGCATACGCGGTTACGGTTAGGTTACTCCGATCCCATTCGGATCTGACTGTCTCTGGGTGTCGCGGCTCTGCGCTGCGTCGATAGAAAGCAGCGCACCTGGACTTGCGCCTTTGGTTGCGGTTGTGCCTTTTCACAAGCATCTTCTCCACCTGATGGCATACATGGCGGATGGCCAGCAGCCCAACGGAACGAGGCGACACCACGCGGCCGTCCACCTGGCGGATGAGACCGACGCGCGGGCCCCGTGAGGCCGTGACGTGCAGGGCCTGCCTTCAACGATGGGATCGAGGCGGCCTGCGTCCCGGCGAAGTTGTCAACGTCCAAACACGCACGGCCGCCGCGGGGGTGGGCGGATCCAATCGGCTGGCCGGACCCGGTCAACCCCACACCGTCCTGGCTGCCGCTTCCGATCCCGTTCCGATTCCAAGTTCAACTTCCGGTTTTCCAAAATCCAACCCCCCGCCGCCGCCGTGGTCGTGGTCGCCACCTTTCGATTTCGGGCCACACGGCGGCGCGGCGAGAGATCGATTGAAAAGCGGGAGCCGTGTTTGGCGCGACCAAGGAGCCAGGCGCCCCGGCGGCGATGGAGCACGGCGACCACCCGCCGTACCACCACCCGTACCCGCAGCCGCAGCCGCAACCGTATCCTTACGGGTACCAGTACCCGCCGCCGCCGACCGCCGAGCCGGGAGCGCCGTACCTCGCTCCGTCGCCCACCTTCCCGGGCTACGCCCCCGCGCCGCCGCAGCAGTACCACTCCAGCCCGCAACAGGCCTACCCGCCGCCGCCGCAGCACCACGCCTACCCGCCGCCGGCGCACCCCTCGCCTTACGGCCACGGGTACGCCCCCTACCCCTCCTACCCGAGCCCCAACCACAGCCCCGCGCTCTCACCCAGCTCCAGCTTCCACCACCAGCACGCCCCCGCGCCTGAACCCGCCTCCACCGCGCCTGAACCCCCCTCGCCCGCGCCCTCCGTGCCGTCCTACCCCATCGAGGATGTCCTCTCCACCATGCGCCTCTCCGACCGTTACGACTACGCGCCGTCGCCCTCCGTGCCCCCGCCCTCGACCCCCTTCTCGGGCGGCGGGATGCAGGTGGTGCCCTACGGCGCGGCCGGGGGAGGGTCGCAGCACGGCGGGAGCTTCAGGGCGTCGCTCAAGGTGGAGCTGCTCCACGGCACCCTCGACATCTGGGTGCACGACGCCCGCCACTTGCCCAACAAGGACATGTTCTCCAAGAGGGTCGGCGAACTCCTCGGCCCGCGCATCACCAGCGCCGTCGGCAGCAAGATGTCCAGCGCGTCCATGACCAGCGACCCCTACGTCACCGTACAGGTCTCCTATGCTACTGTCGCGCGGACCTACGTCATCCCCAACTGCGAGAACCCCGTCTGGTCGCAGAACTTCGTCGTGCCCGTCGGGCATGAGGCCGCCGAAGTCCAGTTTGTTGTCAAGGACAGTGATGTCTTCGGTGCTCAGATCATTGGTGCGGTGGCCATCCCCGCTGAGAAGCTTTTGACAGGGGAGAGGATTCAGGGTGTCTACCCCGTGCTTGAGCCCAATGGCAAGCCGTGCGCTCCGGGAGCTGTACTGCATCTGTCCATACAGTTCATCCCTGTCGCTCGCCTCACAATGTACCACCATGGGGTCATTGCTGGCCCGAACAGCCATGGCGTACCCCATACTTACTTCCCTCTTAGGCTTGGCATGAGGGTGACACTGTATCAAGATGCACATGTGCCTGATGGTTGTCTCCCAGATATATGGCTTGGCAATGGGCTGCGCTACGAGCCCGGGCAATGCTGGCGCGACATCTATGAGGCCATATGCCAGGCGAGGAAGTTGATTTACATTGTGGGGTGGTCAGTTTTCCACACGATCCACCTTGTGAGAGACGGGACTCAGGCTCCGTCACTTGGGGACCTGTTGAAGATGAAGTCACAGGAAGGGGTGCGTGTGCTTCTTCTTGTTTGGGATGATCCAACATCAAGGAGCATTCTTGGATTTAAGATGGTATGTACTAATATATCAAGTTGAAAATATGCTGCTTTTAGGTCTTTACGCTACAGAAGTAACATAATTTTGCCTCCAAATTTTTATTGACATTAACATTCTAATACTTAGATGCCTTTTCAAATTTATACAATTTGCCAAGCAGACGCAAGGTAGCACTAATAATGTTTCTCCGTTATTGAAATCAGTACACAAATTTCTTGATTAAACTGCTGCAACTTCTTTTATCACAAGCAAACTATGATGTAACTTTACTTTATATGTCTTTCTGTTTCAATTAAAGGATTTCCAGACATACTAGCTGTCATCTGTATTGAGTATTAAGTGGATAGTCCTGAATGCAGAATGCAGTGTCCAGTTTCTGTATCATACAGTTCGGTAGCTTGTTCACTAGACATTTGGAAACATGCTCACATATTTCATGACGTTTAAGAATCAAATTGCACCATGCTTATAGAGGTTTACTAATAGGATGGTTTCATGGGCACACGAGATGAAGAGACACACAGATTTTTCAAGCATTCTTCTGTGCAAGTGTTGCTTTGCCCACGATCTGCTGGAAAACGACACAGCTGGGTGAAACAGCAGGTTATCTCTTATTCTCAGTTGTGAAGACAATGTCGCACAAATTTACTCTTTATGTGAATCATTTGTTTTTTGTCACTAAAAGTTTTATATCTTTACCATTTATCAAAGTCTTTCCACCCTCACCATTTTTTTGTCAAGTGATCTGCATTGTACCGTTTCTTTAGTTACCATCTATTTATGTACGAAGTTTGTGTGGACCAGGAAACGGGAACCATATTTACTCATCATCAGAAAACAGTTATTGTGGATGCTGATGCTGGCAACTATAGAAGAAAGATAATTGCCTTTGTCGGAGGCCTTGATTTATGTGGTGGGCGATATGATACACCTTGGCATCCTCTGTTTCGGACTCTTCAGACTGTGCACAAGGAGGATTATTACAATCCCAACTTTGCTGTAAGTCTTATTTATGTGCAGTTTCTTATGTACTGATATCTAGAATTTTCTTAATACTGAAAAGTCAGGAAGCTTTTATGATATTTGGTTCTTAGTTTAAAAGGAAAATATTTTGGCATTGCGAAATATTAGCATAGAAAAAAAATAATTGCCCTATTCTCTTCCTTTATTCTGGGGCTATTCTGAAACTAGGTCTCTTTGCCATTATTTTGCAGACAGTTGATGCTCGTGGCCCAAGGGAACCGTGGCATGATTTGCACTCTAAGCTTGACGGTCCAGCTGCTTATGATGTTCTACAGAACTTCCAGGAACGTTGGTTAAAGGCAGCTAAACGCCATGGGATTAAAAAGTTGGCGAAATCCTATGATGATGCTCTTCTCAGTATTGAAAGAATACCGGAGATTATAAACATAAATGATGCAACATATTTTAGCGACAATGATCCAGAGACATGGCATGTTCAGGTATTTATAGCATTCCGATAGTCGAAGCTTTTTATCCCTTGTGTTATTTCACCTTTCATGCACTGAACATCCATTTACCTTAAATTCAGGTGTTCCGGTCTATTGATTCAAATTCCGCCAAGGGATTTCCGAAGGATCCACGAGCAGCAACCATGAAGGTAACTGCTAGTTACCATCTAGCAATGCTATATTCTGTATGTTTGGCCATTTTGCTGTTGACTAACACTTTCTACTTTGGCTAACAGAATCTTGTTTGTGGAAAGAATGTACTTATTGACATGAGCATACATACTGCTTATGTGCATGCTATCCGGGCAGCCCAACACTATATATATATTGAGAATCAGTACTTCATTGGTTCTTCTTTTAATTGGGATTCAAACAAGGATCTAGGTAAGAATGCAGTATAAAGTTTTGTTTTGTGTTCTTCTCTATAGTATGATGCACAGTGACGTCAACAAAAAACATTCTACAGTCCCTGTTTTTCCCCTTTACTCTTTTAACTACACATCTTATTTGCAAACTTTTTCTATATTACAGGGGCTAACAATTTAATACCAATTGAAATTGCTCTCAAAATTGCAAACAAGATCAAGGCAAATGAAAGGTTTTCTGCATATATAGTGGTTCCTATGTGGCCTGAGGGTAATCCGACTGGTGCAGCTACACAAAGAATTCTTTACTGGCAGGTTAGATTTGACAGTTCTGTCATTAGTCGTGTCTTGTTTCTTGTGTGTCCTGTAGATGATATGTTCCCGTATGGCTTAGTCACGTCTTTGTTTTATTTATGCTGCAGAACAAAACCATGCAAATGATGTATGAGACAATATATAGGGCCTTGAAAGAAGCAGGCCTGGATGATATGTATGAGCCTCAGGATTATTTAAACTTCTTCTGTCTTGGCAACCGTGAAGTTGAGGACAGCACTTCAGATGCATCAAATACAGGAAATAATCCTCAGGTGACTACTCTCTTGTTTTTGTTCAACAAATTACACTGAGGAGTTAGAGCTGTTTTAGTTTGTTCCTGCAAAAAATTTTCAGTAATAGTATTAAATAGAATAGTTAGCAACGCATCGAGTTATGACCTTTTCGTGGACTCAGCTCTACAATTCTCTCTTTGGCAAAGTACTGATATCATTCCTTTAGACAGCATAGTGAAGTGTGAAAACATTAAGATTCTGATTTTATCTATAGCTGCCGCTGAATTTTACTGGCAATCTCACATCATAATGATGCTTAGAGGATACTAGTATAAGATCTTGTTTTGACCATTCATGTAGGCCAAATGGCTAGTCCATACACTTGGCTTTGTCTCTCAAAGGCTGGAAAATTAAGATGCCTAATTGAGATTTTTGTTTGAAAAGAACCTCTGGTTCGATGACTGAAGTGATTTGACTTGCTCATGATTTGTAATCTTTACCTAAATGGCCAGTTGGTATTCTGTTTACTTGCCCTCATGTAATCAATTTTGGAATTTGACATGAATTTTTCTTTCTATATTCTTTGTTCTCCTATTTGACATCAATGAAGATGCGTACTTGAGATTTTTGTTTCTAACAAACCTCTGGGTCAATGACCAAAGTATTTGAACTTCCTCATGTGAGGATGCTCTACCAAAAAAGTCTTGTTGTGGATACTGAATTATCTCTATAATAAGTTGCTCCTTGTGGATATTGAATTTGTGATATTTACCTAAATGTTTACTTGGTATTCTGCTTCTTGCCCTCACATAATCAATTTCGGAATTTGACATGGATTTTTCTTTCTAAATGCTTTTTTTCTTCTCCTGAATATGCCATGCTTGCAAGCTTTAGTCATCTATTTTGCGCTTACTGTTCAGGAACAAGCTAGGAAAAATAGGAGATTCATGGTCTATGTACATTCAAAAGGCATGATTGTGGATGATGAGTATGTGATCATTGGATCAGCTAACATCAACCAGAGGTCCATGGAAGGAATAAGAGATACTGAAATTGCAATGGGAGCGTATCAGCCACAGTATACATGGGCTAACAAGGTTTCTGCCCCACGTGGACAGGTGATGCCTCATATCTCAAGCTGACAAATATCTGATGTATCAAATTTCTCGAGACATACAAAAACTGAGCTGCCCCCCTAAGCTCCTATTATGAAATTGTACTTGGAGTTATTTATACTTTCATGTCTACACTGCTACTTCTTTCGTTAGTATATTTGTTTCAGTGGCTTATTGGGTCAGGGGCACAATTGATTTCATGATGCTACAGAGGCATGCGGTGTTATGCGCTAAATCATTTTTTATGTTGCTGTAGATTTATGGCTACAGAATGTCCTTGTGGGCTGAGCATATTGGAGGCATTGAGGAAGACTTCAACCATCCACAGAGCCTGGAATGCACGAGGCGGGTACGACAACTTGGGGAAGAGAACTGGAAGCAGTTCGTTGCTGATGAGGTGACAGAGATGAGAGGTCACCTCATGAAGTATCCAGTAAGCGTTGACCGTAAAGGCAAGGTGAAACCACTACCAGGATGCGCAACATTCCCAGATTTGGGCGGAAACATCTGTGGCTCATTTACGGCCATCCAGGAAAACCTCACAATATAAATTTTAGTAGTGCAATTACATAATAGCTGATGGCTTCTGAAAGTTCTGAGGTACCCCGGAGAACAAAATAGTGCACTAACTTAGGGTGAAAATTTTGCAAGAGGTATAGTATAGGTTGCAGGCAAGTAGGGGAAATGGTATCTGGGCCTTTTCCCCCTTCATGTTTTTGTCCCTTTTTCTTGATTTCTTTTAGTGCATATACCCAGCCAATCAATTTGTTACCTTTGTTTGGTACCTGTATAGAAAAAATTATGGGGGTTCATGGATATGACATTTTAGAACTGCCAAGATGTTACATGTAAATCCTGAAAATTGTCTTCATGTAAATTGATCCTGCAGAGTATTTTGAAGTAGTGGCCATTGAATCGCATTTCCCTTTTCAGTATTCCATGAAATAGCAAATTCTTTTATTTCCATCATGCCTTTGCAGCATAATTTTTCACTGTTCCTGCGAAATGCTGGGCAATGCATCTCAAGGGATGTGAAGGATTTGGAATGAACAAAAGGAAACTGGAACTATCTCTAGAGAAGAGTAAAATGTCTGGAGAAAAATAAAAATCTACTCTAAAAGCTGGTAGTCAGGTAAACCCAGTTACAGATGAATCGAAATTCATTATCACCGCCCTAGTAGACACTGCTAAAACCATCTGCTCTTCTTGATCAATTCCTCCATCTCTCTGCCTGGATTTTCACACCCATGTACCTTCCGAGCATCATGACGGTGGCCTGCGGGTTGGTGCCGGGGGAGTACTTGAACGTTGAGCTGTCGATCACCCTCAGCCGCTGCACGCCGAACACCCGGTAGTCGTCGTCGACGACGGCGCCGACCTGGCATCCGCCGTGGTAGTGCCAGATGGTCATGACGGTGTCCTTGCAGTACTGCTCCGGCGTCCGGGAGTCGTTGGTGTGCCGCGGCAGCAGGTTGACGGGGAAGTTGGCGGAGTCGGTGAAGATGGACTCGACGGAGGCGTTGGCGTAGGTGAAGTTGGCGAAGGCCTGGGACTGGATGACCCGCTCGATCGTCTCGATGCCGTGCACGCACCGGTCCAGGTCCTCCTTCTCCTGGAAGTAGTTGAAGGTGACCACCGGGTTGGCGCGCGGGTCGGTGGAGCGCAGCTCGATGTGGCCCGAGGACACCGGCCCCAGGATCTTCTCCAGGATGAAGCCGCCCCGGAACGCCCGCCTGTCTAGCCGCCGCATCGCCTCCGCCGCGCGCTGCAGCGCCTCCGGCGTCCTCTGCTTCGGCGGCAGCGTGCCGAGCTGCCCGGTCTGAGGCGTCCTCTGCATTGTCAGTATGGAGGCACCGACCCCCAAGGCAGAGGAGGAGGTGATGATGAAGCCGGAGGTCGCGCTCGCACCTGAGGAGAGAAGAGGCCGAAGCTGCGAGCCAGGCGGCGGGCGCCGTCGGAGACGGGGATGCCGAACTCGGAGCCGCTGACGCCCTCGATGAAGCTGCCGGAGCGGGTGATCCCGACGACCTGCACCAGCGAGAGCGCGACGGGCACGGGCGACGGGATGAACACCGAGTTCATCGGGTTGTCGGCCACGCCCTGGCCGACCATGGGCTGGTCCACCAGCACCTGGATGCCGTGCGCCTCCAGGTGCGCCTGCGGGCCCACGCCGCTCAGCATCAGCAGCTGCGGGCTACCCAGCGTCCCCGCCGATAGGATCACCTCGTTCTTGCCGCCGTCCTGGAGGTACACCCGGTGCTGCACCCCCAGCGGGTCGGCGAACACCACGCCGTACGCCACCGGGTACGGCGCCCCCTCTGTCGTCGTCACAGGAGCGAGCAATTTCTTTCAGTTCAGAACCGATCGTGCGTGTCAGCTGCACTGTACCTGTACGTACCCTGCTGCCTGAAGAGGATCCTGGAGACGGTGGCGTAGAGGAGCACGGTGAGCCCCCCCGGGCGCGCGTGGCGGAGGAAGTCGGCGGCGGTGTGCCGCTGCCCGCTGCTGTCGAAGATGGTGCCCCCGATCTTGGTGCCCGTGACGTGGTCGAAGGTGAAGCCGTTGTCGGGCGTGACGCCGGCCTCCAGCAGCGCGTCGCGGAGCGCGGCCTGCCACGGCGGCACGTCGGGGCGGAACACCAGCGCGCGCTCCACCCAGCGGTAGGACGAGTTGACGAGGCGCGCGTCCCACCCGGCGGCGCGCACGTAGTCATTGCTGGCGCGCGTGTAGAAGCCGGCGTTGAGGCAGCTGCCCCCACCCAGCACCCGCGCCCGCGCGTTCACCACGCCGTCCTCGGAGATGAACCGCTGCGCCGGCGACGCCGGGGACGTGTCCACCAGCGCGTCCGTGAAGTGCTGCTGGTTGGACATGTTGCGGTAGGGGAGGCCGCCGCGCTCCAGGAGCAGCACGCGGGAGTGCTCCGACAGCGTCGCCGCCAGCGGGCACCCCGACGTGCCGCCGCCGATGACGATGTAGTTGTAGCGCGACACCAGGGGCGCGTCCTGCGCGCGCCGCACGAACCGCAGGTTCTCGAGCTCCTCTGCACGCGCGAGCATGGAAATTCAGGCGTCACGGGAGCTGCAAAATCCGAAGAGCACGTGAACCTATACACACGGCACGAACCATCCTCCGAGAGGGCGACGAGGCACAGGGAGCCAAGAATGGCGGCCAGAAGCAGCGCCGCCGTGCTCGCAAGCCCCGGCGCCATTGTCGCCGGCGAATTCAGCAGCACTGGTGGTCAGATCAGATGGGAGAAAAGTTCGGCCCGTTTATATATTCGAAGTTAGCTCATGGGTAGATCGAGAGTAGATGTTTAAATATATATACTGCGCGGTTGTGCTGCGGTGTAAATTAAAGATGAGCTGCGAGGAATCGAGGATGTGATGATTTTGCAAAGTAAGCTTGGCATGCTGGAGGGATGATGAGTGAGACGAATTTGTTGTGAGCAGCAAGCATGAGAATTTACCTGCCCATCTTTGAGATTGTTTACTTGCACGTGCATGGTTTTCATACATATAAACAAGTCCTGTATTCTGTGTTTGATCTGATCTTTACCTCTTTCATCGGATTAGTATCCGGTTATAGTGTTATGAGGACGACAGAAATGAAAAGACTGAATGGCAGTTTTATTTATTTTTAATAAGCCAAGGTGAGTAGCCTACTGTAGATCATAGCATTGAATTTTCTGCCCTGACTGGAAATTCGGTATACTACCTGTGCGTAAAGCGAGAAGAAAATAACAATTGATAAACTACGTTTGAAAAATCTCTAGTCCCTTCTTATCAGCTAGCGATTGGGCCGTGCTAAAAGCGCAGCCAAACTCGCTATACTATAATGTAATGTTTAAATTTTACATATTATAAGTTTGCGAAGCTTATGTCTTCGTCCCTTTTTCATTTTTTTCCTCATCATCTCAACCTTACATAAGTTTGGTTCCGTGCCCGAGTTTGCACATTGCTTACCTAGTTGTATGTATGCTTATCGCTGTTTTGTTCAAGTAAACTCTAAAAACCATGCCTCATGTGCACATCTAGTTGACAAAACTCACTTGTGCCAACATGACAGGAGCTGGAGTAGAGGGGATTCATGTAGCAATTTTGGCCGTCGCCACCCACATGAGACTGCTTTCCAATTTAAGATGGCTAACCTGCTGACTCCATTTGAAGCCATTTGAAACCCGTGTGGAGGAAAACAAACAACTCGTACTAGTCCCGGACCGCCACGGTGGTACCAGTGGACCCCTCTGTTGGCCTTACCTAGTAAAAAAAAGATGGCTAAAGAAAATTCATCCTAATCTCAACACGATGGAAGTCATCCTTACTTTCTTTCTCTCGTTGCCTTTGAAACTAAGGGTCTGTTAATTGAGGTACTGTAGCATGAAGCTTTTTTTAAAATCCATTCTAAAATGAACTAGAAGATGGGTGAAACTATTTTTTTTTCACCGGCTTTGTCTTCTCTAGTGAAGCTGTTTTGGAAAAAATCCTTCCAACCAGCCTCCATCACAGCATGCATAGGTTTGATTAATCAGTCCATCTTCATCTACGTCCATTTAGATCCATCTGGTGGCCACCATCTAGATATGCCTTCATTGGGCTTTCATCACCAAATTGTCATATTCCTTAGACCTTGGTTTTGGTTGTCGTCTTCATCGTCTCTGTTGGCTATGTGTAAATCAAAATATGCATTTTCTTTCTAAGCTTGCACACATATGTCTTCGTATCATCTACTGTTCCATAAAACCATCACCATTCGTCGTCTTTGCATTTCTTATTAATAAATTGAGCTCGGTACGTCTCTGATTATGTCGACGCGCGCGGAAGAAACGAATTAAAAAATTGGAGCCCTCTCAAGCTTCAAAATGGCACATAAGCCGGCGCGATGTTAATGCAAATCGACACTCACGCCGGTTTTATGCCTGGCTTAGCATAAAATTGAACCTGGTTTTCTGCTCTGCAACAAAGCCACAAACCACAATGCTACCACCAATTGGACAATTGGTCCGCATACGAAGTTGCACAACCACCACTCAAAACAGAGGAAACGGGAGGGTTACTGGGCATGTACGTTTGGGGATCTCCAGCAGCTTCTTATTTCTGTTCACAGTGGAAGGCCAAGCCAAAGTCTGTTTCACATGCAGTATGTACAAGACACGCCTGAAAGCAAGAGGAGAGAGAGAGTTCCTGTCCGCCCGGCGTCGCGTCGTGTTTCAGACACGGCAGTGGCTCGAGTTCCTTCCTCTGCAGTTACTCGTCCGACGTGATCCCTTTCTGTTTCACTTGCGGCCGCCGGCGCGCGGTGCGATCCTTAGGACGAGGCCGGGGAAGACGTCGTCGGGGTCGTGGACGTGCGGGTTCCGCTCCAGGATGTAGGGGTCGCCGCACCGGGCGCTGATGCCGTGCAGCGTCTCCCCCTCCGCCACCACGTACAGCTCCTCGCACGGCCGCGCCGCCAGCCGCGCGCCGCGCACCACCACCACCGGCGGCCCGCCGCCCCCGCGCCCCTCCAGCTCCTCCTCCCCCGCGCCGCCGGCGAGCGACCCCACCACCAGCACGAGCGCCACCACGCAGCACCACGACGCCGCGTCCGACGCCCCCGACCGAGGCCGCTCTCTGGCCACCATCACCGGTAAGGCGGTAACAGATCAGCCCGAACGGCTAGAGAGACAGAGCTTGCGGTGTGTCCTCTGCTCTCCTGTACGTCTTTGCTGGTCTGCTGTATTTTTTTTGTGCCTGCGTGTCTGCTGTGTGTTTGGACTTGGGAGGAGCTAGGGGTTTGGAGCTGTTTATATAAGATGATGGAAGCTGGAGCGTCGTTGTTGGAGGGGATGATGAGTCGGCATGGTGAGAGCAAGCTAGCTAGCTCAAGTGGAGGGCTCGATGGATAAAAAAGAAGGCACTACTAGATTGGAAGGTATATACAACAATGGGTTGAGCACTTGAGATTTATCGATCTGTTTGGCCATTCTTTTGTCCGGTTCAGGACTGTTCAGCGATCAGCACAGTATGATAAGTTACTTTCTTGTAGATCAAAAGCATCATCACATCTACCAACATAGTTTCGTAGTTGTTGACAAGCCTAGCACTAGCAGCCCGATCTCTTTTGCAAAACATCGACTATGTAGGTAGGAGTATGACGAGGCCATAAAATAGGTGCTAAATTATCTGACAACAAGCAATAATCAGCATACTTTCTCTTTCAAAGGAAAAACGATTAATCAGCGTGCTTTTTTCGTGGGTGATCTCGTACCGTGTGACAGCAAAAGGCGAAAAAGGAGTAGTACAGAGGCAGCCATTCGCCCATTCCATTTCTCAAGCAAGCATGCTACAAACATGCATGCTTAAGTTGCGAGTGCGTCGGAAAGCGCCACAACGACCACGGGTCGTGATTCTCCAAGTCATCCAAAGTCCAAACGTTCGTGAACCTAAAGCTTGTCGCTGTGCATGAAAAAGGCTAGCGGTTCGTCCCAACAGGCAAAAGTGCCACGATCGTCGAGAAGTCCAAGAAAGCGGCTTCATCTGGGGGTCTAGTGCTGTCCTTTGCGGCTATCGAAGCCAAAGCTTGCCGTTTTGTTGTTGCTCGTCACGGACTCGCGAGCACGGCCATTGGCCGCCTCCAAATCCCCGGTTTAAGGAACCTGTGAATCCGTCCGTGAGAAGGCTATGCTAGTTCGTCGACTACGTACGTCTATGTGCGGCCAAATCATGAAGGTGTTCTGCTGAAACATTCGCGGCGGCGAGGCGACAGCGAGCAGCGGGGCACTGACTAGCGACGACGACGCTAGCTAGCGTTGACTCCGCCACAGGCGGCGCTGCGACCACCACCGCGCCAGCCGCGGCGGCCGTGCATGCGAGCCAGCCAATCTTGATCGCGTCCGCGTCACAGCTCGTGCGGGGCACGTACGCCACCAGCCGACGGCGAACGGGCAGGTGGCGCGCGCCAGCCGCCTCTCGCTCGGCGCGCCTCCCGCGGCGCGCCACGATCGCAATTGCTCAGCGGAGGATGGGCTTGGGCCAGCGTGGCAGCCGCGCCGCGGGACGAAGCTCCCATCCCATGCATGCCTGCCTGCCGCCTCATCCAAGCTTCAGCGCAGGCATCCGTAGTGGTGGCAATGGCACGACCCGGCGTCGGCGTCTCGCGCGCCTTTTTCCCTGACGACGCATGCGAAGGCTCTTGGATATTTTGGGCCAGTCGGATCCCTTGCGGCGGCTGTTCGCCCATGCTCTCGTTCTGCTGCCGGCCGCTGGAGCTGGACCAAGTCGCCCTCCATGCAGGAAAGCGAAGGATGGACCGCGTACGTGGAGGCACCGGAGGCTGTGACTGTGAGTGTCTTGAGTGGGAGGGAAAAGTGTAGTGTTTCAGTTGGGGAGGGCAGTCAGTGGGTTAGGCCGGACGAGGCACACTGCAGCCAAGTACTTTATCATATCATGCCCCGTTTCTATCCTCTCAATCACATGAAACATAGATGGCGCCATCCCCTTCCCACCCCAGCCCAACCTCGCCGTCCGGCTCCTCGCCGGCGGCGAGCCACGCACCCAGCCCTCACGGCAACTCTCATTCCACACCCCAGCCGCGCTCCCTTCCTCTATCGCCTGGCTCGCCTCACAGTGGTGAGGCCCTGGACGTGCTCTACGGGGGTAGCCCAGAGGTGGATGTGACCAGACACTCAAAGCTGCAGCCGAGGTGGTGAAGACCGATCTGGAGGAGAAGGATACCCGGAGAAAAGGTAAAGAGGTTGCGCTCGCGGAGCCGGCGCAGGCGGCGCTGGCAGCAACCGGGTCCCGTCCGGTCTCATTCAAGGACGCGTTGCTTCGGCCAAGAACTTTCATGCCCAGGTTTCCTGCGGGAGCGAATCATGGAGGACAGGTATGGTATGATGAGAGATGCATGGGCAGGCCGTCGCGTGCTGCTCCCTCGGTTTGGTCCCGGCTTCAATACGGCGGCTCTGTCCATGCTCGGCTCGGTGGGCACAGTTATGGCGGGCAAAGTCCGCCGGGCAATGGCGGTGGTTCCTGGCTGGAACACCTCCGAGTAAAAGCTGGGAATAAATGCTTCAACTGCCTCTCAGCTGGCCATCGCATTGCTTTCTGCCGGGACCGTCGGTGTTTTACCACCACGTACCGATGGATATCCCCAAGGTGATTAGTTTGGTTAGTTAGGTGTCGCTGAGATCAGGAACTCGAAGGTACAAAGTAACACAAGGTTTTAGATAGATTCAGACCGCTAGGAGTGTAATACCCTACGTCCCGTGTGGTTAGTATTGCCTTTGATGGTGGTGATTGTGATTGTCCCCAAAGGAGTCCCTGTCCGTCCTTATATAGTCCGGGGGACAGGTTTACATGGGAATCCTAGTCGGGTACAAGCCAAGAAGTCCTATCCGACTACTTCTCGGGTAGTTTCTATCCGACTCCGACTAGTCTAACTACCGTACGAGTAATCCTACTGCATTACGAGTAGTTACAATGGACATGGGGCGTGGGCCATGTCCCACCCCGAATCCTAAGTGAAATGTGCCACATGGCCAGTCCCGTGTGCCCGGATCTAACAAGCCCCCGAGCTCTTCGTAGCCTAGTACTTGCAGGCATCCGAGTACTTCTCAAGGTGCCTTCGAGTTCTTCGCGAACATCTCGAAGGTGTTCTCCGAGTACTTTCCTAGCTGCGTCGAGACTGTGAGGTGCTCATGCCCCTAGTAGTTGTTCAGTCTTCTTTATATATGGGGTGCGATTAAACTCGCACTCCATATGGAGTAGCCCCCAAGCCTTATGTTGACTCGTACAATCAGGCTGGGGGTCAATTTAAACTTGAGTCTTCTGTCTTAGTCATCCAGCAGATTTGAAAAATAAATCGCTGATGACACGTGTCCCGCAGCCCCCGAGCCTTGAATCCAAATCTCCAAGTTTTGAAATCTAGGATCCAAAGAGTCGTGGCATGCAATATGGTAAAGATTTGATGGTAAACATGGGCAAATTGGTGTAGTAAATTTAAAAACCTCTCTTTTCGGGATGAGTTCCTTGAAAAGATGGTGAAAAAAATAACATCCCCAACAGGCACCCAAAATTACCGCACAAACCAATCTTAGTGCCCTGAGCCAATGACCACATAAGTCCTCTGGGTAACAAATTTAACGAACCCCTTATTTCGGAATAAATCCCTGAAATAATGGTTAACAAACATCTACCCAAGATAAATCTCAAAAAGGCCTCTTGGATCGGGCATTGTTGTACAACGTTGAGCATCGAAGCATGAGAGGTGTCCCTCGAGGCACGTTCAGTGCATTGTTGCATCAAGCCCCCGAGCCAGGGGGCAGAGGATAGTCATAAAGTAGTCAGTATTCGATTCGTGGCGCCAGCCCCCGAGTCCATGCATGGAGCAAGTAGCCACCGGTGCTCAAGCAGTCAAAGAACGATATCCTGTCAGAGTTGTTCCGGACTAGGATTGTAATCGAGATAAGTAGTCGAGGTAGTCGAACTGGTATGGGACCAGTCGTAAACAAGTATAATTCTTGTCATGGGAGCGAGGCCCCTTCAATAACATAGTGTACAAGTCAAAAACAAGTAATATGTTACTGGAAAATGGGAGCGAGGCCCCTTCAGCAAACTTGCACATGATACCGGTCATAAACCAGTAAGACGGAGTTGTACCGGAAGTATAAGCACAAAGGCCCTTCAGAAACCCAAAATACTAGTCATGTAGTAGTAATTAGGTACTGGGAGTATGGGAGCGAAGCCCCTTCAGTAAACTTGCGCGTAGTACCAGTCGTAAACTGGTAAAACGGAGTTGTACTGGTACAATCAACTTCTTGACATCAATATATGATCGCCTTAGTTGATTTAAGGATGAAACCGACGCAAGTGTTCAATATTCCACGAGTTTGGTACCTCCTGGCCGTCCGAGTACTGCAGGCGATAAGATCCAGGGCCTGTAACCTTGTGCACAATGAAAGGTCCTTCCCATCGTGAATTGAGCTTGTGCAAACCAGTATCATCCTGGATCCGGCGAGGTACCATGTCTCCCACATTGAAAGAGCGTCGTTGGATGTTCCTGTCGTGGTAACGACGAACTCCTTGCATATAACAGGCCGACTGTAGTAGTGCATTGCATCCGACTTCCTCGGTTGAATCAAGTTCAACTTGTCTTGCAATGTTGGCCTCGCCTTCTTCAAACATCTCCAGTGGTGGAGACCTCCACATCACGTCAAATGGCAATATGGCCTCGGACCCATACACGAGAAAGAAAGGTGACTGGCCTGTGGTTTTGCTTGGTTATGTTCGAAGCCCCCAGACTACTGATGAGATCTCGTTGATCCACTTGCCACCCTTTTTGCTATTCTCGTCATAAAGTCTTTTCTTCAGTCCATCAAAAATCAAGCCGTTGGCACAATTAACCTGGCCATTGGCCCGCGGATGAGCCACCGAAACATATTTGACTTCAATGGAGCTGTGTTCACAGAAATCCCAGAACTCATGAAAGTGGAAATTTAACCCCAAATCTGTGATAATTGTGTTGGGGAAACCAAAGCGGTGTAGGATATCGCAGATGAAAGTAACCACTCGATCAGCAGTGAGCGTTGCGATAGGTTCGTACTCAATCCACTTTGTAAACTTGTCGATGGCCACCAAGACGTGTGTTGAACCTCCTGGCGCAGTTGTAAAGGGTCCAATCATGTCCAAGCCCCAGCATGCAAACGACAATGAAGGTGGTATGGTTATCAAAATATGAGCTGGAACATGATGCTGTTTGACAAAAAATTGGCAGTTGGTACACCGGCGAACGAGTGCTTCAGCATCTGCCAAAGCAGTCGGTCAGTAGAAACCAGAGCGAAATGCCTTGCCGACTAGTGTGCAGGAGGCAGCATGGTTTCCGTACACGCCTTCGTGAATCTCCTGGAGTATTTCTTTTCCTTCCTCCATGCTGACACACTTCATGAGTATGCCTGATGCTGATCCACGCTTGTACAAATTGCCCCCAACTAGAACATACCCTCTGCTACGCCATAGGACGTGAGTAGCCTCATCACTCTTTGGGTCGATGCCGGGGGTAGTTTGTGCTCATGGATGTAGTCGATGAAGGCCGCCCTCCAATCGACCTCGATCATCAAGACCTCTCGGTCGGGTTCCTTGGGACCCTGAACGATGGAACTTGAGTCTGGCGTCCTGATGGAAAGGTGATGCAACTCATGAACGAATACTCCCGGTGGGACGGTAGCACGATCAGAACCCAGTTTGGAGAGCGCGTCTGCGCCCACATTGTTGTCGCGAACCACATGATGAATCTCCAGCCCCGAGAACTTTTTCTCGAGCTTGCGTATTTCCATGACATAGGCATCCATGGTGTCCTTGTTGATGTCCCACTCCTTATTGACTTGTTGAACCACCAGTAAGGAGTCGCCATAGACTAGTAATCGCTTGATGCCGAGGGAGATTGCCAAGCGTAGGCCATGCAGCAGTGTCTCGTACTTGGCCTCGTTGTTGGAGACCTCGAATAGAATTTGAAACACATACTTGAGCTGTTCTCCTCTTGAACTGATGAAAAGTACTCCTGCACCACTGCCACCGAGCTTGAGTGAACCAACAAAATACATGACCCAATGCTTCGGCTGGTTGGTTGGGGCTTCCACTTGGTTTTCTCGCCACTCAGCCATGAAATCGACTAGTGCTTGTGACTTGATGGCTGTCCAGGGCTTGAAATCGAGTGTGAGGGCTCCCAACTCCACCGCCCGCTTTGAGATGCACCCGGTAGCTTCCCGATTGTGGAGGATATTCGCCAATGGGAAGTCGGAGACCACCAGGATGTTGTATGCATCGAACTAGTGGCGAAGCTTGCTGGAAGTGATGAGGATACCGTAAATTTTTTTTTGAATCGTCACGTAACGAACCTTGGATTTAGAGAGGACTTCGCTGATGAAGTAAACTGGTCGCTGCACCCTAAAGACGTGGCCTTCTTCCTGACGTTCCACCACGATCGCCGTGCTGATGACGTGAGTAGTCGCGGCGATGTAGAGCAGCAGGTTCTCGCCTGGTTGGGGAACCGTCAGGATGGGTGGCGACTGCAAGTGATGTTTGAGGTCTTGTAGCGCCTTGTTTGACTCCTCGGTCCACTTGACCTTGTTGTGGTGCTTGAGCAACTTGAAGAAGGGTAGTCCCTTTTCTCCAAGTCGGGAGATGAAGTGGTTCAGAGTTGCCATGCAACCGGTCAGCTTCTGGACGTCTTTGACAGTCTTTGGGGCATCCATGGCTGTGATGGCATTGATCTTCTCTGGATTGGCTTCAATCCCACGGTGGCTGACATTGAACCCGAGTAGTTTGCCCTGAGGGACGCCAAAGACGCACTTCGTCGGGTTGAGCTTCCATCGAAACCATCGCAAGCTGTTGAAGGTCTCCTCGAGGTCAGTGATGAACTCGTCATGGGATCTGGTCTTGATGACCACATCATCCACGTAAGCCTCAACGTTGCGGTGAAGTTGATCTGCGAGGCACAGTTGAATGGCCCGTTGGTAAGTGGCTCCTGCATTCTTCAACCCAAAGGACATTGTAGTATACGCGTATGCTCCGAAGGGGGTGATGAACACTGTTTTGATCTGGTCTTCCTCCTTGAGAGCTATCTGATGATAACCCGAGTAGCAGTCGAGGAAAGAGAGCAAAACACAGTCGGCTGTGGAGTCGATAACTTGATCGATGCGTGGGAGCGCGAAGGGGTCCTTCGGGCAATGTTTATTGAGATCTATATAATCCACACACATCCTCCATTCATTATTATTCTGGGTGGTAAACTTCTTTAATAAAACCAGTCGCGAGTAGTTTTGCTAACTCTTTCTTGATAGCCTCCCTCTTGTCGGGGGCAAAACAACGCAGTCGTTGCTTCTTCGGAGTGGCCTTAGGGTCGACTTTTAGGCAATGCTCGATCAACTCCTTGGGCACCCCTGACATATCCGCTGGTTTCCATGCGAATATGTCGCGATTGGTCTTAAGGAAGTTGACGAGCGCGCTTCTATTTGTCACCTAGGCCGCCTCCAATCAGAGCCGTCTTGGACGAGTCGCCTTCCTGCAGCTAGATAGTCTTGATGCCGACGTCGTTGGGGTTAGGATTAACCCTCGACTGGTTTGGCCGCTGGTTGGAGATCTCCATCTCTGTGTTGGTTAGCTTCAGCGCGGCCGCGAGTACTTCTGCAGATGGCTCTGACACGCGTGAAGTCGTTGCGTACTCGATCGCCTCCTGGTCGTAGTCGTACGACTCCTTGAGGTCGCCACGGAGTGTGAGCACGCCTGTCTTGCCCGGCATCTTGAGTAGTAGGTACACGTAGTTGGGCACGGCTATAAATTTGGCTAGTGCCGGCACACCGAGAATGGCGTTGTACGACGAGTCAAAATCCGCCACCTTGAATTTTATGTACTCGGTGCGGTAGCTGTGTTTGGTCCCGAAGGTGACTGGCAGGACCACTGATCCGAGTGGTGTACCCGTGTTGCCTGGGACGATCCCGTAGAAGGGAGCCTTGCTGGGAGTGAGCATTGTTGAAATGTCCAGTCCCATCTTCTTGAGGGTACTCGCAAAGAGCAGATTGAGTCCGCTCCCGCCGTCGATGAGTACTCGGGTAAGCTGCGAGCCCGCCACGACAGGATCTAGAACGAGCGGGAACTTTCTCGGCTCGGAGAAGCTGGTCCATTGATCCTCCCTGGAGAAGGAAATCGGAACCTCACTGTATCTCAAGGGCCTTGTCGAGGCTGGTTCCACAGAGAGAATTTCGCGCAGGGTTAGCTTCTGCACACGCTTGGTGGGGAATCCACCGTCTCCACCGAAGATAACGTTGACGACGTTCTTCGGGTCCTGGAAATCTTGGGCTCCCGACTTGTCGCCTCCTTCTTCATCGTCCTCCTTGTCCTTTCGCTTTCCGACTTGATGGAGGGGTGGAGCGTTGAGTGATTTGCGGATGGTGACGCACTCAAAGAGTGTGTGACGCGACTTCGGGTGGATCGGGCATTGCTTGTGCAGGACTTGCTCGTATTCCGACTGGTTGTTCCCCGACTTCTTGTCATGCGAGTTGCGCTCTACGACAGTGACTTCATGGTCTGACTTGCTCTTTCGGGGGTTCTCCGAGTGGTTCCGCTGGCTTTTGTCGAAGTGGCCATTGCCGTTCCCTTGTTTGTCGTGGTTGCGCTTGGGAAGCGGTCGTTTTCCTCGTCCTCCTGGTCAGCCCATCTAGCCATCATGTCACGCAGCTCCACGGCAGTAGTCGGGCGGTTGCGCCCGAAGTCGTGGCACGTGTTCTTGGAGAAGAGGCCGTGTTGGAAGCAGCGGATGACATCTTCATCGGTGATGTTGGCGATGGTGGCGCGCGTCTCAAAGAAACATCATGTGTAAGACCTCAAGGTCTCGTTCATCTCCTGCTTCACCTGGAACAAGTCGTGACGAGTGCCTACCCTGATCATGGACCCCTGGAAGTTGTCGATGAAGGCCTGCTTGAGGTCCTCCCATGAGTCGATGGAGTTTGGCTTGAGGCTTTCAAGCCACATGAGGGGTGCGGGTTGTAGGGCCACCGGGAAGTAGAGCGCTTTCATACAATTGGAGCCCCCTGAAACTTCAATAGTGACGGAATAGCAACGAAGCCACTGGCGTGGGTCCTGCTTACCATCATATTTGGGGATTCCGACTGGTTTGAAGTCCTTGGGGTAGGACTTGTCCGTAATGTTCATGGTGAAGGCGGGGAAGCGGTCGCTGTCATCGTCGTCGTAGTGCCTGCCGGTACGGTCCTTCCTCCTCGCGTCAATGACAAGCCGTGCGTCGCGGCCTTCATTGATCTTCTGCCTGAGGTCGATCGTGGGAGCGTCCTGGAGGTTGGCTGCGACTGGATCTCTGCTGCGGTGCCCTGCCCCACACTGGTTGCGAGGGGGTTGTTGTACTTCTTGTTCATTGTGGCCACGCGCCGATGGATGACCCTCATTGTGCTGGCGGTTGTCATTCCTCCGACTCCCTTGGCCTCATCCGGGAGTGCGACTGACCAGCGCGGTATCCCCGTGTTGCTCGGACCTCGAGAGCTGGTTCCGAGTGGATGACACTGGATGTTGCCCATCGCGCTGGGTCAAATACTACAACCTTTGGATCCGGGGGTTAGATGGGAGTTGTTGGGCCAAGAGTGCTGCCTCTGCAATCGCGCCGATCGGGGTACGGTACTTACGATCCGCGACTGCTGCGAAGGCGTTGGTAAGATCCCTTGATCCACGGGCGCGGTTCTGTGCGTTGCGCCTGCGTTGAGCGCGCTTGGCATTCTTTGCCCTCCGGATCCTCCGGTGTTCCTCGTCTTCATCTTGAGGAGCGTCTGTTGTGGGCTCATCGGCTGAGATGTCCACGAGTTGTTCATTGTCGTACTGGGTGCCCAGCTCGTCTTCTTCCGCGTTGCGAAGGGAAGCCATGCAGACTTGTCGATCCGGCGAGTGGTTAGCCCTAAGGCCGTAGTCGAGTAGCTCTGTGCTACTCTCACCTTCTTCCGCAATGGGCGAGAGAGGTTGACCCTCTTAGAAGGGTAGTTCTTGCGTGAAGGCCACAAGGCGAGATTCGTAATAGAGTAGTTCGGAGGGCTCAAAGCCCTTCCAGTACACGAAACTTCCTTGTGGCGTTGAAGTAATCGTTAAAGCCAGATGGCTGCTCGACAAGAATTAGGGTTGGCCATCGGGTTGCGACTGATTTTGAAGGGCCGGGGCCGCCCGACGGGTGGTGGCTCCCTCGCCTCCAAGTCCTTTTCGGATCTGGTTTAGAGATGTAGTCCCACATGTGGAGTACTCTGCGTCGGAGTCCGAGTAGAAGTCGGGAACGGGAGCCTCCCGGCTAGCGGTGGTACCCACGTCCCCGATTTGGAGCAGCAGATCCAAATCCTCCTCCAAGGCGTAGAGGGATTTGGATCGTAGGGTCTTTGTAGATCGGTTTGAATCCGAGTCGAGTAGATCTGTTGCATCTCAAGTTGAAGTCGTTTTGAAAACGGACGTCGTTTCGATCTGCTGAGCCAGATCCGGAAGCAGCGTGTCGTCGAGGTTGTCGATGAAGTCGTCAAGATCACCGCTTGTGGTCGATGAAGTAACCTCCGGCTGCTTGGAGTTGGTTAGGTGACTGTTGAAGGCACCCAAATCATCGGCGATGCAGATCCAAGAGCCGAAGATGAAAGTCGTGCCCTTATCGAGCACGGCGCTGGTTAAGTTGAACGACGCCATCGAGTTCTCCGGTGGATCTTCAATGAGCTTCCCTACCTAGCGCGCCAGCTGTCTGTGTTTTACCGCCACGTCCACCGAGGTATACCCCCGAGGTGGTGAGTTTGGTTAGTTGGGTGTCGCAAAGATCAGTAACTCGAAGGTGCAAAGGAATACAAGGTTTTAGACAGGTTCGGACCGCTAGGAGCGTAATACCCTACGTCCTGTGTGGTTAGTATTGCCTTTGATGGTGGTGATTGTGATTGTCCCCAAGGAGATCCCTGTCCGCCATTATATAGTCCGGGGGACAGGTTTACATGGGAATTCTAGTCGGGTATAAACTAAGGAGTCCTATCCGACTACTTTTCGGGTAGTCTCTATCCGACTCCGACTAATCTAACTACCGTACGAGTAATCCTACTGCATTACGAGTAGTTACAATGGATATGGAGTGTGGGCCATGTGCCACCCTGAATCGTAGGTGAAATGTGACATGTGGCCAGTCCCGTGTGCCCGGATCCTGAGAGGTACCCTCCTCGCTGCATCCTTTGCATGCGCTTTGGCCACAAAGCTCGCTTCTGCCCCGGCAGTGCGCCTGCTGCTTGCCGCCCACTCGCTCCCACCGCTCATCGCGCTTCTGCTTCCCCAGCTACCAATTCCACCCCGCCTTCCACATCCAACGCTGCTGCTGCTGCTCCGCGTGCTGCCACTGCCTCTTCTGCTGTCGCCATGGTTTCCGCTGCGCCGTCCCTCGCTGAGAACGCGGCCATGGAGGAGGACGGCTACGTTCTCTTCACCAGGGTCCCCGGCGCCCCGGGACAGCGCCCTGCGCATGTCCGGGCGGCGGCGCCGCGGACGGATGCCATTCGAGAGGATGAGCGCGCCCTGGAGATCTTCGCGCTCCGCGCTGTTCAGTCGACGCGCGCGTGCGCCTGGACACCGCGCTCGTCAGGCGGGAGGCGGCCCGGCAGCTGCGCGTCCCGCCCTACGAGCTGGGCGTGACGAGGACCTCGGGTGCTTCGTTCCTGCTCCGCTTCGACGCCCAGCATCAGCGCAATGCCGCTCGCCAGCACGGTAGTCTGCGAATCGGCCACACCGGTCTTCAGCTTCTGCCTTGGATGCGTCATGTTGGTGCCTTAGCTGAGCTGACCAAGTTCAAGTATCGCGTTCGCTTGTGCATTGAGGGAGTACCTGGTCATGCACGCCATGCCCAGACGGTTGCCTCCTTGTTCCCACCTTCGTCTTTCCTGGATGATGAGATTTGTGATATGGAAAAGCCTCAGGAGGAGGAATGCCTTAGATTGTGGTTGTGGACAACTGAACCAGACGAGATCGCCATAACTGGTACTTTGCAGCTCGAGGAGCCTGTGACATTGCCCCAAGAGAACTAAGCTGAGAGCCTGTTAGATCTGGGTATGCCAATGGGAGCCATGCGCTATGGGCCGGCGGAGTCTCTTGATTACCAGGTCATCATTCATGTTGATAGGGTCCTTGACTACACTCCTCCGCCAGCAAGCCCGCCGCACAGAGAGATTGACAGCCCTATCAGTGGGCATCCAGATGAGGAGATGGAAGAGCCATGGCCGGCGCGCCACAACTTCGATTGGAGGTTGGGGGTCCCTGATGGAGAAGGCCGGCGGATGCCTGTTCAGCAACGGGTCTCGGTTCATGATCGGCTCGGTGGTCGGGGACCGTGACCGCTCTCCTCCGAGAGGCGGTGGTGATTCGGGGCTTGGTCTCCGGCAATTTCCGCCTTCCGGGCCGCATGATCTCCCTGATCTGCGTAGAGGTGGACGTAGTAACTACTTCCATGGATCTAGCAGCCGGCAGGATGGCGGTCATTACCAGCAGCATAAGCTTCAGAGGAGTGTTTTTAGTCGTCTGGGCAATGGCGGCTCCGACGAGCGGCGGGCTGCCGCCGGGGAGGAAGGGAGGATTCAAACTGTGCAACAGTGGCGCCCAAGGCCGCGCGCCATGGAGGGAAAGGACAGTGCCACTCGGAACAAGAGCTCAGATGATAGTTACCCGTTTCGTGAAAATCTGAAGACGGGACAGTGGTCAATTGACCCCATGGAAGAGGAGGCCAATCGGGTCTCGCTCCCACGACAGAACCAGCCTGCATGGCCGCAGTGCTCGGTGGAGCCTACTGCGACCAAGGCGGACTCGGTTCTGGCAGACCACCATGTTGGCGCGAGCGACTTGGTCGAGGAACTGGAAAAGCAAGCCAATGCAGAGCACGCCGAGGATGCCGTAGCAGAGGACCCATTACCTGAGCAAGCTGAGCGCCAGACAGAGCTGCAGCGCAGCAGCAAGGAGCAGTGCGTAGAGGAAATTGGACAGATGAAAGCGACTGAACAAGGAAGCATTACTGATCACCTGGTGCCCCTCACTACCGATGACCTCCTAGGACAGCAACTTGTAAAGCATTCAGAGGCAGAGGTGTATTATGATGCAGTCATTCAGATTGGATCGCTTGAGCACTCACCTGTGGGCGATCCCAACCTGGTTTGTTCGTCGGCTGTGCTGCCTGAAGATGGGGAGCGGCAGGAATCGGGCCCGGATGATGTGATGGTTGCTGGGCCGGAAATGGGCCAGCACAAATGCCTGGCGCAAAAGCCAACTGGGCCGCTGTTTGACCTCAATGAGGATTGCACGCCCATTGATGTGCACCCAGTGCGGCTGGATGATACAGGCAGCAGGGCGATTCTGGGCATGGCTGATGCAAGACTGAACAAAGACGCCAAAGATCATGGAGGTCACAAGCCGCACGCTAAAGGCTTGACTCGGCTGGCGGTCCCTCTGAAGAAATCGCTACTGTGTAACCCGGTCCATAAACCCAAACTGGCACATGGCAAGAAGAATGCAATTTCTGAGGAAGCAGGAAGGAAAGCCATCAAGGCTAGCTCAAAAGTGAATGCTGCTCTATCAGTGGATGAAAAGGCAACGGCCCTGCTACTTGAGACTAGTGGCGTCATTGAGAAGAACGGTCCGATTACTGCGGAGGGAGAAGAACAATTTGGAGAGAAGTTTGTTGCAGAGATCGTAGCCCTGCAGGAGACAAAGTTGGATGTTATTGACAAGCAATTGGTGGCAGAAATCCTTGGGGGTCGGTTTCCTGAAAATTATGCTGTTCTACCGGCACAAGGAACCAGAGGTGGCATCCTGCTAGCTGTGGATGAGGAGCACTATAAGATAACAAGTTCGGACAGAGGGGTACACACTGTGACAGCAACAATTGCAGCGCGTGGTGTTTCGCTTAGCTGGTGTGTGACAGTGGTTTACGGGCCACAAGAAGATAATGCAAAATTACAATTCTTGGGTGAACTTCGTTGGATTCAACAATCAGTGTCTGACAAATGGCTTGTAATTGGTGATTTTAACATGATCCTCAGTGCTACTGACAAAAGCAACGCCAATTTGAACAGAAGGCTAATGGGTGCCTTCCGAGAAGTGGTTAGAGACCTTGAACTCAAAGAACTGAACCTTCGAGGAAGAAGATTCACTTGGTCCAATGAGCACACCCAAACCAGAATTGATAGAGACTTTTGTTCAGTGGACTGGGACTTAATGATGCCGAATGTCTGCTTACAAGCACTTTCATCCAGAGTATCTGATCATTGCCCGTTACTGATAGTGGGAAATGGCACAGTTAGAAAATACAGAGGTTTCCGCTTTGAGGCATTTTGGCCAAGAATAGAAGGCTACCAAGGAGTTGTCGAGGAAGCATGGATGAAGCCGACACAAGTGATAAATCCTTTTCTGAGGCTGCATATTAAACTTCAGAGAACAAGTAAAGCTTTGCGGAAATGGTCTCGTGGGCTGATTGGCAATAACAAAGTGTTACTTCATGCTGCCCAAAAATTAATTGGCATTCTTGATGTTGTGGGTGATTACAGACAGCTATCAGAGATGGAGATCAGCCTGAAACGAGATCTCAAAGTCAGGATCATCGGTCTGACAGCAATTGAAAAGCTACGAGCAAAACAAAAATCGCGGTTAACGTCTATTCGTGCTGCAGAAGCCAACGAGAAGCTGTTCTACTTGCAAGCTAATGGAAGGCGAAGGAAAAATACAATACACACTCTACAATCTGAAACCGGCACTTGTTACTCACAGGAGGACAAAGCAGCTCATGTGCTCAACCATTTTTGCTCCCATTTTGGTCAACCTGAACCGAGAGAAGTTACCTTGAATTGGGACGAGCTGGGCATCATCTCTCATGATCTGTCTCATCTAGAGGAGGCCTTCTCTGAGAAGGAAGTCCACGCTGTCGTTCAAGATATTGCAAGCGAAAAGGCTCCGGGGCCGGACGGATATATTGGTGTCTTCCTCAAACAGAGCTGGCCGCTGATCAAGGACGACATCATGAGGGTGTTCGAGTACTTCCATCAACAACATGATCAACACTTTCATTTCCTAAACAGCGCTCATATTGTGTTAATACCAAAAAAGCCAGACGCAAAAACAATTGCAGATTATCGCCCAATCAGCTTACTGCACACAATTGCTAAACTCATAGCAAAGTGCTTGGCATCAAGATTAGCGACAGAGTTGAACAGCATGGTCTCCCGTGCTCAGAGTGCTTTCATCAAGCGCCGAAGCATACAAGATAATTTCCTATATACGCAGAACTTGATACGGGCACTCCACAGGCAGAAACACTCGGGTTTATTCTTCAAGCTTGACATTGCTAAAGCTTTTGATTCGGTGCGATGGGATTTCTTGATGGAAGTGCTCCAAAGATTTGGCTTTGGGTCCAGATGGCGAGCATGGATTTCTACTCTACTGTCCACTAGCTCATCGGCCGTCTTGCTCAATGGAGAGAGGGGGAAATGGTTTGATCATCGAAGAGGATTACGACAGGGTGATCCGCTTTCACCAATGTTGTTCATCTTGGCAATGGAACCGCTACAAAAGCTCCTTGAAATTGCTACTGCTGACGGCCTGCTAACCCCCATCAACAATCGTGCGGCTGTACTCAGGGCAAGTCTGTACGCGGACGACGCAGCTGTGTTTTTGAAGCCAATCAAAGAAGATGTGGCAGTTGTTGCTCAACTGCTTGTGCTGTTTGGGCAAGCATCAGGTCTAGTAACCAAACGGTCTAAATGTGCTGTCTATCCCATACGCTGTGATAATCTAAACCTGGGAGAGGTGATGGAAGGATTCCAATGTCCAATTGAGAGCTTTCCATGCAAATATCTTGGACTTCCCCTTCACCACAAGCAGCTCCGGCGCGTCGACGTTCAGCCACTCATTGACAAAATGGCAAGCCGTTTGCCAACTTGGAAGGGCAAATTCATCAACAGAGCAGGGAGGTGAAGCTTTAATTCGGTGCTATCATTGCTTCCGACTTACTACCTAACCATGTTTGCGCCAAAGAAGTGGCTGATAAAGAAAATGGATTAGATAAGAAAAGGATTTTTGTGGAAAGGATCGGAGAATGTCACAGGAGGTCACTGCTTAGTCAGATGGACAAATGTTAAAAGGCCCAAGAAACTTGGAGGGTTGGGGGTACTTGATATGGATTTATTCAGTAGAGCCCTACGGTTAAGATGGCTTTGGTATCAGTGGGTTGAACCAGACCGACCTTGCGTAGGGACCGATGTACCTTGCAATGAGATGGACAAACAACTTTTCAGTATATGCACAAGAGTAACGGTGGGAAATGGCAACCGGGCCTTGTTTTGGGAATCTGCTTGGCTGAATGAAAGAGCTCCTAGAGACATAGCGCCTAACCTCTACAAATTTGCTTGGAGAAAGAATAATACAGTTGCGGAGGACTTGCATAATCAGCATTGGACAAGAGGACTATGGAGAATGTCAACAGCTCAGGAAATTGCAGAATTTGTGACGCTATGGGGACAGTTACAGGAGGTCCAGCTCAATTGTCAGGAAGATTCGATACAGTGGAAGTGGACAGTGGATGGCAACTATACAGCAAAATCGGCATACAACTTTCAGTTCCATGGCTCCTACTGCTCTTTTCGACCAATGGATCTCTGGCGGGCTAGGACAGAGGGGAAGCATCGATTCTTTGGGTGGCTGTTAGTGCAGAACAAAATCCTCACTGCTGACAGGTTGATGGCTCGCCACTGGCCTTGTGATCCGATCTGTTCCTTGTGCGATCAAACATTAGAAACTGCAGAGCATCTGTGTCTTCATTGCGTATATGCACAGGAGGTTTGGGTGCTGGTCTCCAACTGGTCTGATGGTCTGGTACCTGTGCCATCGCGCACGGCTACAATCGAGGAATGGTGGACTTCATCCCTGCTGGGACAGAAAGGAGGAGAGAAGGCGACGGTCGGCATAATGCTTTACACAGTCTGGAACTTGTGGAAGGAACGAAACAGAAGAATTTTTGACGGAGTCACAGCTTTGCCCACAAGAATCCTGTCGCTCATCAAAGAAGAGATGCAACTCCGCTTTGACCCCTGTGGGCAGGGAGACAACCATTTAGTTTAATTATGTCAGTCGTCTGTTTGAGTATTGTGTTCACTTATTTATGTAATATCAAACCTGTAAGACTCTGCATTCTCTCCTTCTTAAATGAATAGGCAGTGCTCCTGCCCATGTTTAAAAAAAAATCACATGAAACATGTTGCCTATTGGGTTGTTTGTTTCTTTCTTTCTTTCTTCTTTATAAAACGTCCAGAGGCAAACACTTCGCATACCCTATAAACGTACTCACACTGTCACACGAACCATTTGTATTGAGTACTTCCACGAGACTGTACCGGCAAAGACCGGCAAAGAGGTTCCTTTTGTAATTGCACGGGAGAAGGTGTGAACTTGCTCGGTTACCATCTTGACTGCAATGAATTCAAGGTTGAATTGTTCTTTTTATCTTCTAGTGCTTTAATCCTATTGAACAGTGGCAGCACTGTCAGATCCGAAGGAGTTGGCAACAATTTTGGTCGCTAACACATTCCTTAGCTTGACATGGAGCTAGTGGAGCGAAGGCATCGATGACGATCCTCCCCTGCCCTCTTGCGCTGAGACTCCCATCTCAGCACAAGAGTGACAATCTTCTCCAACAGTTTTCTATTCTGAAATGCTAACAATTTGTAGTTGTGTGTTAATTGATGTAATATATTTGTTGGGATAGATGTTACTGACAAATTGTCAATATCGCTAGGAAAGACAAAAATAATACCACTCAAACAAAATGCTAAGAACTTCTTAAACTGTTGTGGAAAATAATAAGGCTCTTGTAGTGTCTCCCACGCTTCTCTGCGGATAGATTGATGATTTTTTTAGATTAAGAAATTATTCCGGACTCGAACATCCACGAGTGAATGTCTACGGCCAAAGTTTTACAAACAACACCAAACACAGCACTAAAGCTGCCAGCACATGTTGAACAATGACACCAAACACGAGTTCGACACAAGGAAAAAGGAACTAAAAAGGATCTAAGGAACTGAAACACTCGAGGCGCAAATTCTGCTCCTGAAGTTCCAACCGCACTTGCTGTAAAACTCCATGGTAGTATTCTCCAAAATTCAGCTACTCCTCTTCAGAGACACCTTCTCTTCCTCTTTAGATAATTGTGACCAGCACCTTGCCAGATATGTCCCCCCTAAAAATTACCTGCAAATAAGAATTAGGAACGGTCCTTTGGAAAACGACATCATTTCTGCTCAACCAAATAGCCCAACAAAGAACCGACGCCACTACAAGAATCTGACTTCGAAGTTTTCCAGAAAAATTTCTAAGACAAGAACTCAACATAGAGGAAACACTTATAGGTTGAATATCGAAAGAAATATGGACCGTATTCCAAATGAACCTTGCCACGTGACAGTCAAAAAATAAATGTTATATCTTCCCAACAGAGTTACAAAAGCAACATTTAATACACCCTCTCCAATTTTTTTATAAGATTATCTTTTGTTAGGATGACCCTCTTTATAATACCATTTTCAATTATAACTTTAACTTCCATGCCATAAAACCATCAGGTTTATGTTCAGCTTTCACCACATATGAGTACATGGATTTTAACTTCCATCGGATAGATTGAGGATGGGGTAAGGGAAGGACGATCTGCGCCGGTCACATTGGGTTGTCCGTCCAGTTCAATGCAGGTCCTTCACCAAAAACCTTAACAAACAACAGCGATGATTCGTGGTCAATACCGGTTTTGTAGTGAGAATAGTATTTGTACCCTTTTTCTCACGCTGGATGGACCGGTGATGGCCGAGAGCAAAAGCGTTTTTCGTTATTCCTTTGACTGTACTACGAAGAAGGGTTAGTGCCTTAGTGGTAGTAGCTTGATCCCGCAAACGTTAAGTGTCACACGCGCCGGTGCGATGCAATTGGTCGCACAAGGCCCAACCGCCGCTCGCCGCGCCGCCCGGGCTGCCGAGTTAGGGTTCGAGGGGGGGGGAGCGGCCGCCAATGAGGGGTGGGAGGTGGGGGTGGGGCCGGCGGTGTTGGTCAAGGCGGTGGTTAGGGTTAGGGTTTCGGGTTTTGGGGGGTGGGGCCTTCCATGACCGGCGGCTATAGAGGAGGAGGTCGGGGGCGGCGGCGGCCCGCCGGTTGGGGCTTGATCTTCGGTGGACGGTGGGCGGCGGCGGGATTAAGAAGAAGGCCGGGATCGAAGGCCTGTGGCGCGGCGATGGGTGGGCGGACGGCAAGAACCGCCGGAGATGGAGGAGGTGGCGGTGGCGAGCTGCAAATGGGCCACGGTGGGCCTTCTGTGACGCGTTGCCTGCGAGTAGCGCCCGCTTGATCCAAGTGTATCTGTGTTTTCATTATGCACACACAGGTATTCTAACTCTAGGTAGCTCAGCTGAGGCCCAAAATATTAAAAAGAATTGGAGCTCGTTGGCTTCGCTCAGACCGACTCTGTTTTTAAGATGGAAGAAAGAAGAACACCGCTCAGCAACAAGTTGGCTCGACAAATGACGCACAACCGGCCCACATTGTGATTCAATGGCATACATGGGCTCAAACCAGCCCAATAACGAAAGGCTCGGAAGATCCAACTATAGTTATCCTTGAACTGTGTGATCGTTCATTTTGCCGGTTTCTGAACATAGCGGTTATGCAGCTCCCAGCGGAAGAAAATTTAGTGGGGACAGGGCCCAAACTCCCTCCCGGACCCGTCCTCGATCGCTGTCGTGTGGACAAAATAAGAATCCAACGACCAACGAAAAAGGCTTGGACGTTCGGCTCTCCATGCGTGCGGCTCGGGCTGTCGGGCACTCGGCTCCTAGACGCCCGCATCTCCAGGCATCCTACGCCGTCGCTACTGTGATCCACCGCTGTCACCTCGTCCGGCTGTGTTCCCCTTGACCTCCGTCCTCCTCTGCTGTTGTTGCCTCGGTCGGGCTCCGTCGCCCGCCGCTGCCATGCGTCGTAGTTGCCCCTCTCGGTGGTGCCCTCCTCGACATTCCTCGTCCTCTGTCAATGGCAGACGACGGAGGATGCGGTGGTGGATGACGAAGGCGACAAGAATTGTGCGTTTCACTGCAGCGTCAATCTCGTCTAGGAGCCGAGCCCCACGTTGGGCTGTTGGAGAGAGCCGAGCTGACGGCCTTTCTCAGCCAGAAGCGATCACTCAGGCGCCGTCGGATCGCTGGAGTTACCACGCGGCAGCAATCGAGGATGGGTCCGCACGGGAGGGAGTTTGAGACCCGTCCCCACTGAATTTCCTTCCCTTCCAGCAATACTCTCCTTCTCCGGAGGATGGATAGTTCAGTAGTTTCGGTAATCTTGGCAGCCCATTACCATCCCTACACGTAAGAGGCCATGCAATCTGCAAAGCAAGTTCACCATTTGCAGCATGCTCGACATTTCATTCAACATTACTTACATCCAAGTTCAAAACCAATGATACAAACCTACACAAGCAGCAAATCCCAGACCACCTCATCCAGCAGCCGGTCGGCCAGCATCCCCGCCACCACAGCGCCGACCTCCCGCTCCTCCTCGCCGGCACGCATCCACCGCCGGGCCCGCTCCATCTCCGCCAGGACGGCCTCCCCGCCGCGCAGCACGTCGTTCAGGCCCCACCGCTCGCTCCCCGCGCCGTCCAACCAGCCCCTCGCCGCCGCCAGGATCTCACCGTCTCCCCACCGTTCGGCCTTTCGCCGTCGTTTCATCTCGACGAAGAAGTCGAGCAGAAGCCGCTCCGAGACGTGGTCCGCGCCGGCGTCCATGAGCAGCAGCTCGAGAAGGGCGTGTTCGTCCTGCTCGCGGCGGACGACGCCGGCGCCGCGGCGGCTCCTGATCGGGCGTGGCGCCGCCGCCGCGTCTTTGGTGTGGCATTGGATAACCAGCTGCGCCGGGACATCGCCGGCGAGGTCGTCGGTGTCTGACGTGGCGGCGAGGCGCGCCTCAAGGTCCACGGGGCCCAGCTCTTGGGTGCTCCCGAGCCGTCGGATCTTGTGCTGCGGCCGCAGCATCTTTCTCCCTGCTCCACGACAAAAAGAAATGAATTATATTTTTTTCAAAAAAGCGAATTAAGCAAACATTCGTTTACGTGGGCCATTGCATTGGTCAAATCGCGGTCATGGATCCAAAATGTGTCGAGGACGCAATGCCGGGAGATCAGATTAGCCTGCTGCCTTTCCCCAGCAGTCACTGGCGCTGTGGGTCCAGCAAGATCTCCGCATAATTTGGCACGGCTTTTAAAATGTCCGTATCTTGTCGTGCCCGGGCAAACGACTGGAACGGAGGAGACTACGGAGCGCCAGCGAGGATGGAAATGTATGGGACACGTATGGAAATGGATTTAAATATTTCTGTTTTCTTTCTGTTTCCATCCGCTAGGATAGAAGCAGATTGGATACGCATGGAAACGGATTTAGATATCTTCCCGTTTCCATCCCATCACCAGCACTGCCCGGCCGACGAACAACTTCTAAGCAACTCCAGTACTAGCCCCTACTTCAGAATCCCTACTTTTTAAGTAGGGGCTATCTCAACCTTCTGGGCTCTAAATTTAATCTATAACTCCAGAAGTAGCCTCTACTTCATAGCCCCTATTTGCATATGATATGCGGGACCCACGCGTTATGTGGGACCCACGCGTCGGTAAGCAATTATTTATTTCTTTTATATTTTTATTCCCCTCGTCTACCTCTCTCGCACTCTTATCTCCCCCCTACTCTCCCTCCTGCACTCGAATCTCTTTGTCTCTTACTCTCTCTCCCTCCCCATACTCTCCGTGGCAGATCAAGGCGCGAGAGGTGGCCGGAAGAACCGGAGCAATGCCATCTGGGTTGGACGGCGCATGCACGCTCGACCTGAGGACAACGATAGGCAAACCGGAGCTCGGGAGGGGCGGCGTCGAGCATGCCGCAGCTCAGGGCCGGCGGCGCGGGCGCCGCAGCTCGGCTGGTGACGAGTGGACTGCAGCTCGTGGGCGGAGGCGGAGGCACCGCAGGGGCGAGCGCACGAGGCAAGGGAGAGGAACATTAGAAATAAAAAAGTAGAGCCTCCGTAGTCACCCTGGGAGAAGGGGCTGAAGGCAGTGGATTTGGGGTCCTCCCTATTCTAGGGACCCGAGTAGGGAGAGTATATTTTTCCGCTCTCGATCCCTATTTTTTGAATAGGGGCTTAAGTAGTAACCTTGCTGGAGTTGCTCTAAGATTATGCAAGTAGCTAGGAGCCGAGAACACCTCCTAAAATTTTTTATTTTTTTTGTAGAAACACTTTCTAAGATTTGACAGCATTGTTACCCTACACATGATTGTAACTTTGCTGTACTCTGTAATCTGTTCTGAGCATGTTCACCAGACGGCATCTCAGAGAGCACGGTCAATTGCCCAGTGCCCGTGCCTCTGCTCTATCCGGTACACCTTTTTTCCGAACTGACACGACGCACTGTGCATGACTCCGCGAGTGACCTCAACTGGTTCCGTTGATCAGGACTCGGTCGGGTAACTGGGTACAGGTCGTCGGACATGGCCTCGTGGTTACACGACCACGCGGCCCTGAACTTTTACCTGTACTTTCCCCAGATCGTGTCCTTTCAATTCGGTGATTAATTATTTTTTTTGCACTTGACGTGGATGAATGAACCGCTCGTGCTTACTGTATTACAGTGCATGATTACACGATCCCGTAATTGATGATGGTTGAGAGAAGACCGCTTACTCTGGAGGCGCGCGAGGCTGAAGGACGGCGAGCAGGCGCCGGCGTCGTCCGCGTCGCCGTCGTCGTCGGAGGGGAAGTCCATGACGGCCACCGGGCTGAGCTGCTGCTGCTCCTCCTTGTCCGCCTCCGACGTCCCCGAGCTGGACCTGGACCCCCTCTTCATGGCCTGCATTATCATCGCACGGGCACGCACCAACCGGCCATGCGCGCGCGCGCACCAAACATTAGCTCGATCACCCCCAATCGTCATGCCACTGCCAACGAAACACAAAGCCAAAGGCCGGAGGAGTACGGGAGCAGCGGCAGGTGGGGAGGCCGCCCGCCCGCGAGGCCGCGAACCCTCCCGGGGGCTGGTCGCCGGCGGCGCCGTGAACTTTTTCGTAGAGGACAAAGCACGGCCGCACGGGCGACAGCGGAACGTGCGGCGCCGGGCTTATCGAGCGACAGCAGGCTTCGTTTGACCAACCGTAGCCGGCGTGTTAATCTGGCCATTAATTAATCCGTGCGGGCGTCGCGTTCGCGCGCCCGCACATGCGACGCGACGACGACGCTTATCGTAGTGCTAGTGCAGACAAAGATACGAACACGACATGGCCGGCGGTACCACGTACAGGTGGCTGCTAGTGCGAGCGCGAGCAGCGTGGCGAATTGGCACGGGCGGTGCCAGGGCATCACTGGCCGGATGGCAGCAGGGCCCGGCCTTCACTCTGTCTGAAGGCTCGAGGCTACTCCCATGCATGCAGGGCGCTCGTGCTTGCTTGGGAGCAAGAACACTGGGGACACTGCAGACCTGTAGCTGCAGTCGAGCGGCATGTGCAAACGGGAAGGGAAGGTTGCCCTGCTCTCTCACTACCTCGCTCACTCACCAGTCACTCCCCGTCCCCGACAAGCTGCGCCCGCTGACCGTGCGTAGGCCCTGCCGCATTCATGCGCGCAGCTACCTTTTTTCCTTTCGGCCGGTCCACAGCCCACGCCGGTCCGGGCGCCATCGGCGTGCCGTGCCGTGCTGCAGTGCGCGCCGCGAACAGCGGAGCGGGGGTGGCCGGACGGACTAGGCGAGCTCGCTCTGCGGTTGATCGGCCGGCAAACAGTGGTTCATCTCTCAGCGACCGCCTACGACGCCTAGCTCCAGCAGTGCTTGCCGGCCCAGACAACCTGTACCGCGTACTTAAGGCTGTCTCGAAGAGATGGTTCTCGATCGCACCAACAACTTATACTACAGAGATTGCCTCGACGTCAGGGTACTGAGCACGATCGCGAGGCACAGATCTCATCGCTACTCCATGTCCGGCGTGCTGCAATCTCAGACCGGTCGGCGGTCGTCTCCATCAATCGATCGCCTCGATGAGACTGGTGCTAGCTTGCGACTCAGGAGTGACACTAGCTTGGCCGCGTGGTGCTCCGACGAGCCACGCGCGAATTACTCTTCTACAGTGGACAAAGTGGCCGTGTACTAGCTTATGCTCGTCGTGCGTCGATGCAGCGGATCCCTTGGATGCTCCACCTCCACGCTTGTATGGCCACAGTGCGAGGGATCATCCCATCCGCATCAATGATCGGCAAGGCGAGCCAACCCGTGTGTATGCAGGAGGAGTAGTTGGTTGTGGCATGAATATGTGGGGCTTCCCGTAACCGTTTCATGGCTGATCCACGGCACGCACGATGATCCGGCAGAGAGTCATTACACGCGCGCAAGAAATGGAACTAACCGCAGGCAGTGGGAGGAGACGGGCCAACTGCACTAACGACCAGTTACTGAAGCAGTGACGACAAGGCAGTAATAATTACCTCGGGCTCATCTCCGGCGGCGGCGGCGTCCATGCTGTCCGAGGAGGAGGTCGCCGTCGAGAAGTCCGAGTCCGACTCGCACCGCGACCCCCTCCTCCCGGCCGACGAGGAGTTGTCGCTCGTCGTCGTCTCCGTCGACGAGGACCCAGACTCCGAGCCGCTGCCGCTCGGCGCGGCCGCGGCATCGTCTTCCTCGTCCTCGCTGCGGCGACGCCAGAATAAGCCGCCCCTGCTGCCGAGCCGGCGCGAGAGGCTCCTCGAGATGGTGGACAGCTTGCTCGGGCGGCGCCGCTGTAGGGACAAGGACGGCGAGTCGAGGAGGTGCCGCATCGCCGGCGGCGGCGACTCGCCCAGCAGGCGGCGCGGGTAGCAGCGGAAGCCCGCGGCGCTGCACGAGTCGCAGTCCAGCTCCAGGAGATCCTTCAGCCTCAGCGGCGCCGCCCCGCCCGCACCCACCGCCATCGCCGCGGCCACTGCCTCTGTCACACTCACCCCAAGCACTCCGCAGTCGCACCTCGAGTGTTCGATCTGAGGAAGTAGCAAAGCCTAGCCAGTGCGCGCGTCGCCACGCGTGTCCGTGTCAACCGATCAGCGCGCCCTCGAGCGCGTGTGGTTTTAAGAGCCAGCTGCAGGAGTGCTGCTGGGCAGCTTCTTCGGCCGCCGTGGCTGGCCGTGCCCGTGCGGGCAGTAAACAAATTACAAATGCCCCCGAGTTGAAGCTTGTCTCGATGCGGGGGCGGGGCAGGTGCTCGTTCCGGGCGGAGGCGAGCGGCGGCCACCAGGGGACAGGGCGTGGTGTGGCGCGCCGCGCCGCGCGCGGTGGGTGGTGGGAGTGGGACTCGGGAGCGTGGGGGATCACGACGGAACCGGCCGTCGGCACACATCCCGCAAGGTCGCTGTGCGCTGCCGGTGCCCCGGGGGAGCTAGCTTGCGGCGTAGGATCGGAGTACGTGGGATTGATGAGGCCTGGACCAAGCAGCGCTGCACGGCCGCGGCGGCCGGTGGCTGCCTGCCTTGTACCCGCCGGAACCGGGGCGCGCGCGCGCGGCGACACCGAGACAAACAGCTCGCGTGCTGATTGTGGGTACCGGACCCTGGTTCAACACGTTCCGAGCCAATGCAGAACCGCATGGCGCGTGTCGTTGATCTGAAGATTCAGGAAAAGCGCGTCTGCTGTTGCAACACCAACACAGGGATGAGGAGCCGTGGTCCATCCATGATTGCATCGAGTTGTGTACTGGGCACGTAGCAGTGTAGTAGTACGGCCCGTGGCCCCTGGGGCAGCTAGGACAGACGTCCTGGAGCCTCGCAGCGACACCGTCCTCGCCCCCTTTGACTCCAAAGTCTGCAACAGAGTGAGCAGGCAATGTCGATCGAGATCCATGGTAATTGACAATTGTGAAACCAGGCAACCAGCATTGAACTCTGCTCGTCCTGGCTTTGTTTACGTCTGCCAGGGCACTGCTACTAGTTTACTCTCATCGGTCTCACCATCGAAGGAGACGCACAGCAACGCATTGACCGCACGAACCTTCGGCGCGGCTTCCACGGCCGCTCCGGACTCCGGCGCCGTCGCGAATCCATTCGATTCGATTCTCCCAGCTAGACTTCACTCGTGTGCCCCTGCCACGCCGGGCTACGAGTCAATTGCAGCTGACCGGCGCACGTAGGGAGAATCCAAATACAGTAGCATGTCGTACTGCGCCCGGCTTTGTTTAGCCTCGAGATTCGCGCCCCAGCTGTGCCGTCCTTTTGGTAATCCCGGCCAGTGCTGGCCGCTAGTCCAGCACGGCTCGCCGCCTGTCTCCCCGGTGGTTTCGTCCACGAGTCCACCCATCATCTCCTCCCAGCTTCTAGTAGATGCTAAACACGGCCAGTAATTCGCAGGACGGAGAGGAGGAGGAGGAGGAGGAGGAGAAGCCTAATTTGAACGTGCTCTGTCCTCCGTCCATTTTTTTCAATTTTGAATGCGCGTGCGCGGTGGGCAGCAGCAGGTGACCGGCCAGCTCGACTCAAACTGGACCGGCGCCACCAGGGGACAGGAGCGGTGTGGCCGTGGCGTGTATGCACGGGCAGCAGCAACAGCGACGGCGCCGGCATGGAACCAGGGCGCTTTTAAGGTCGCCACTACCCGCTGCCTCCCCGCGCGGTCCATGGCCGGCGGATGGCCGCGCGCGGCGCGCGAAGCGCCGTGCAATGATCAGGCCAAGTTCTCCTTTGCACTCTGCTGTTAGATCGCCGTGTAGTAAGTACTCGACGAGTCCTGGAAGGACGCTTGTACACTCTGGAGCTCTCGCTTAGGCCGTGTCCAACGGTTAGAGCAAGCAATAGCTCTAAGATAGCACCGGCACAGTAGCAAAAAGCAAGTGCTAGAGGAAACGTGCCTGTGAGAGGAAAATGCATAGGGAAGTGTTAGAGCCAGGCGACGAGCGGAGCGCTAGCTCATCAGTTTTTCCACTGTTCATCGATTAAAAAACTCTCTCAGCTGGCTTAGAGCTACCCTATTGGAGAGGGCCTTAGGGCGCCTCCAGCGGCGAGCGAAGTCCTCAGCTACATCTGACGTGGAAGGTTAAAAATAGGAGAGAGAACGATCACTAGTGACCAACGACTAGCTAATCGATTTCTGAAAGGGTGGCAGGTGGGACCGCTAGGAGAGAGAGAGTATACAATAGTATTCGTTTTCTTCTCTTAGCTCCATATCATCTAGCTACGTCGTCTGTTTCTTTGCAGGCGCTCTAACGGTTCCGCCGCAGCAATCGTTGCCATACTGGCTGCCAAGAGCGGAGAGCCCGAAACAGCACAGTTGTGACGACGAGCAGCCACGCGACCATTCATAGGGTTTAGCCCATTCTGACGGCTAACGCACAGTGGGATGTTTTATGGGATGGTTTCCGAAACTAATTTTAGTTGATAAATGGAATATACCTCCAATGCATAGTTTCATCGTACAATTTTATAAGCAAACCATCTTACAATTAGGTTTCTTTTAAAATCTCCATATGAAGTCACCTAAGGGTTCTACGTGGACAACCTAGAAAAGGAGAGAAATTCCAAAAGTTCTCTAAAGAAGCAAAACATATGGCTATCAATCAACATACTATAATCATCATTGATAATAATAGCTGCCGGATCTACTCTATTTTAAAAAAATTACCCACCTATATCATTATAAAGAATTAAGTTAAAATAACCTCCTATCTATATCTTAATTACCCAAATCTGCCATTACAGAAAAATTAAATCCACCCTATTTTGGATCTTTCAAAAAGTTGAAGTCTATAATTAGTACCATTCACTGGTCATATCTACCCTAAGAATCCTTCTTAATCTCTTCGCCTTATTTAAATCAAAGAGACGGTTTATCCCAAAGACGTCTGTGTATGTATAAAGAGAGCTGCCATGCCATGGAGTTGACCTAGATGACTGGGACCGAGATAGAGCTGGGCTTACCAGCACCCCTGGAGGGGAGCATGCTACATTTTTGTTGATAATATGGAAACACCAAAGGCCATGGGAGCAGAAACAGGTGGGCGGATGTGACGGGGTAAAATACCACGGATACCCCAAGAAGCCAACTCCCGCACCAATTAAATGGGCCGCGCAGCCCAACAAGGCGAGAGTCCAACTAGCGAAACGACTCGGGCTGCGTAGACCGCTCGGGCCCGCGTGAGAAGCCCCGACCCCGACCTCCTGACCCGCCGTCGGGAGCAAGGAACACGCGGCGATCTCCCGACCCGCTATAAAGGAACAAGAGAGAAAGCGCCCCCACGTGAAGGAAATCAAATCCGACCTCCCAACCGAAAAGGGCATGGAGGACGGCTAGGGCGATGTGACCCGCACATGCCCGGCCTGACAGTTAGGGGCAGGGGTGCCGGCTACTAACCGAGGGTACGGCACGCGCGCCCCTAGTCAGTGGGGGCCATTATAAACTACCCTGACCGACGCCCACGTCCCGTCTGATCAACGGGACCGCCTGTACTGTGCCACGTTCGACCACCAGGCCTAGGGTGGAAAGGTGCGCCATGCTATCAAGGCCCACCACGTACTCCTTCGGCCCGGGGGAGAGCGATCCGACCATCCGACCTCCAGACGGAGTGATGACACGGCAACGAGGGCCGCCGAGCATGACCCTGCTGACTGAAGCTGCCTGTACGACGACCACGCCCGCGCCATGTCCTCCGACGAAGTTGGCATATAGGACTGAAGCCACACCAGGCACTATGGCTGACCTATCGCACAGCTCCGGTGTCACGACGCGACGGAGAGCAACAACCCTATAGGACACCAGCTAGGACACGTGTAGCGCTCCCGATCTCGTCCCTAGGATGTCATCCCCAAGGGATGAGGTACCCTTTCTCTCACTGTAACCCAACCCCCGTGGCTACAAAAGGGGATCCGGGCTTTCTTTTCGCTCTCTCAACTCTCACGCACACACCACACATTTGCACGCTTGCAAAGACCCTGTTGTAAGCACTCAACGCTCAAACACAAGTAACATGAACGAACACCCACACTGGACATAGGGTAATCGTCTGAACCAGTATAAACCTTTGTGTCCTGAGTGTTAGCCATCAAGCTACAGAGAATCGCGGCGTATATTTTACTGGCCGGTGTACAAAACACCGACAACATGTAATGCCTCTATCCTCCACCACCATGCCGTAAAGACTACAGATGTAAGTTTCAGAATCCCTGTTGACATTATGCGATTTGAGTGGACACGATTTGATCGAATCTAATATGGTGATTTGGGGAAGCTGCAGTTATGGATGGAAAAGCACTACCATATTTTCCTCCCGTTATTGATGCGTCCCTTGCGCGCGCGCGCGCGCACGACAATACAAACGCTTCCTGTAATCTCGTACCCTTCTATCAAGGAGAAATTCAAGGACTCACAAAACAATAATATAGTGTTGTCTAGGTTGTTAGTGTAATTCTTAATTGTTTTTTAAAAAAGGTTTATGCCCATCAATTCGTGTCTGTATTCATAGATATCAAAGTAGAAATCGATTTCCGCGTATTATTTATGACTGATAACTGATGGTTATTCTTTTGCTTCAGAATTCTGTTTGAGTTTAAGATATCTAAAGAGTCTATCAGTGTATATGTGCATGTGACTAATCTCTTTAAGCCTCTATTAAAATTAAATAGTATCCATTCTTTGTTACACAGGTGTTTATACTGTTGGACAAAAAAACAATTAATTGGCGTGATTAGGACCATACTTGCACCTTGGCATCTTGCAACGCATGCAAATGCACCTCAATCCAGCATACAGAAACCTCCTCTAGCCAATTGCTTATGTTGTCTATAATAACTTGGCACAGCCGAACATGTATGAATTTACTGGATCTAAGATCCTCATATCAAAAATTGTTAAACATGCTTTAATACACAAGATAGATTTAATGAAATATTCTTAATTGCAAGGCTTTTGAAACCGTTGACTAGGTAGACAACAATACACCACAAGGAAAACACATCGCTTGATATTGCCATTCAAGATTGGTATCTATTTTCTTTTTACCAATAGTTTCTTCCTCATCATTGTCAAGTACTTATCAGATTATTATATTGTGTAGTATATTGTCGATTATGAAGGAACCAACAAACCAAATTAATGCTGATAATGTTATCTTACAATTTGAGAGGAAAAACATATATTGATTTACCCCCTGTTTATTTCCTCAGTTCTGAAAACAGATAATTAGTGTTTTCCAAGGTATTAAAAATGACTCTTTTATTTATGTTCCCCACATAATTGGTTAGATTGTATGTCATGTACAATATTTATGACTTAATAAGATTTGAATATGCGGATTTTCAATACAAAATTTTAATTTTAGTGATTAAATATGTTGTTGGTATGTATTCTATATTATTCCGATCCTCATGGCCGAAGAAGTTGTTATAAAATTACATTTATGATATCACTTAATTTCTCGAGTCTTTACAGGGCGAGTAACATAAAATTGATTGGCATATTCGACCCTAATACAACTAACAAAAGTCATAAGATATAGTAACAAAAATACAATGACTTTAACATGTTTGAGAATTTTGCATGAGAGAGAAGTTCCAAAGAGAGTAGAGAGAAGATGGGCATTTTGCCAATGAATCAGAGGTAAGTTCCATTGGCCCTATGGACATCTTATATAAGGAGAGGAAAATGATAGTTCCCTTTATACCCCCTGCATTATATACATAAGGAGGCTTGCCTATGTGTCCAAGCAAAAATATATAATTTTCTTTTCTCAGCACACACCCCATCACATATCATGCAACCATACCAAGTAGAGTGGTAAGCAACACTTCTCAATTATACATGTCAAAGCTTTACACATTACTCAACACCTAACTGTAATAATTCCATTTGTCATTGCCCACGGAACACACAATGCAACACATAACGAAATTCACCCATTTACAATCCATCATCAATAGCTAGCTGTAAAAATTGCATTTCCATTTACCATAATACCCACATTGAAGCACATATGTATCTCCTATGAACTCCCATAAACAAACCGGGCAGATTACAATGGCCACTAATCCAAACAATCACATGTACATAATGCACCCTAAGCTATAGCGAATCATAGACCAAGGAACTTCCCATAGAAAATCAAAGGTGGGCAATGCAACGACAAAAAAAAAATCAAACTAGTGTCACCTGCCATTCAAATCGAGACGCTAACCCCACAAATACATGATGACCACTGAACATTAGAGAAATTCTACAGAAACCCAACCAAAACTATGTCACAGAAAAGCAGGGAATGTAAGTTGCGCACAGAGAAAAGATCTCCTAGCAAACACCAATATGCTGCCTTGCGAACCAGATCATAAGTAAAGGGCAAAAGCATATAAGAATGATGAAAAATATCTAAAAAGGAATCGACCCATGGGAACATCATTCCCCATACAAAATCCCACGCAAAAAACTACGTACATCTACCGGGGCGGAGCAAAGGGGACACACGATATCAACAGGAATCGGCAAATGAAATCACAGATTGAGAAGGGGGTGATTGGAAGAATATAGGAACGCCTCACATTGCATGGCCTCCCCGCTCTTGTCAACCGCCGAGGATGATGATGAAATGAAGAGACGACTTCAAGAGGGAACACAATGTGGAAAAGGAGGATGTAATATGCAGCTTACATGTAGGGCCAGATTGTTAGCGATAAATATAAAACTAAAAAAGACCGCGCGGGACAGAGCAACAGTGGATCAGACAGGCACCGACGACATGCACAAACAATCAGACGGAGCAAGACAGAGAAAGTGACGCGGCACAATGGATCGGAAGCAGGAGAAACAATGTAGAGAAATATTGAATGGTGGCAAATCGAGTGACAGAGAGCTTCAGATCACCCGAGGAGTGATATATAGCTTTTCCTTTTAAATTTTAATCAAACTTCTCTTTTGGAGTATAACCTAACCATCAAGCATTCAAGTTTATCGGGATAAATGGCTAACACACCGTATATATGCCGGAGCAAACATGTTATATGGTTTGGATGTAGTGCATGCGTTCATAAAGATGAGTGTGTATGTATGTATACGAGCATCTGCATTATGCTATGTTTTGGGGAAAAAATAGATTGGTTACGTAAAAGATGATGGAGTTGTACAGCAGCTGTAGCAAGTTAACTGAATTTGCAGTGGGATAGGTCGTAGATGTTGGAGACGACACGTCAAAGGAAAAAAGGTTTCGAACTGCTGCCATGGAACTTATCACATAGGTGTGCCAGCGACCAGCGTCGTGTCTCCATCATCCATTTCATGTCCATGCTACGCAACGTACGTACAAGCGCGTCGCAGAACGTACATGTTGCCCCCAGCACATATTCCTCTGTCCACATCAGGTGTGATCCAACGCGCACGCTCCCATTCGCCAACACGAGGTCGTGGCGCTGGCGCGCGTCCTCCCCCATCTTACACCACCTTCCACTACGGCAAGCAGCGTCCCCGGCCAGCGCATCAAGAGTGATCCCACAGGCTGACTCCTTCCTCATCGGCTTCCATCGACGCCGCCGCCGCGGCGGGGCCCAGCGCGGGCGGGCTGATCATCAGCCCCTCCGCCATGCTCATCATCAACCGCGGCATCTCGAACAGGTCGTCCTCGTCCACGATCGCCACGGCGTCGTCCGCACCGCCGCCGTCACCGCCACCGTCGCCGCGCGGCTCGCGAAGACGGAGGCGGGCGTCCATCGCCGCCGCCGCCTCGGCGGCCGCGGCCCGGACGTCCTCCGGGGACGCGGAGGCCGGCGCCGGGCGCGAGCGCGCCGCGTCGGGGAAGTTGAGGGCCGCGCCGGCGCCCCGCAGCGCCGATGCGGCGGCGTCGTAGGCCGCGGCGGCCATCTCGGGCGTCGGGTACGTGCCCAGCCAGATCCTGCTGGGCTTCCGCAGCTCGCGGATCTCCGACACCCACTTCCCCGCCCGGAGCCGCACCCCGCGGTACACCGGGTGCCGCGTCTCCGCCCGCGCGCGCCGCCCGCAGGGCCCGGCCGCCCTCTGCTCCTCCGGCCTCCGCTGCTGCTCCATCGAATAGATCACTTCCAACTAGCACGACACGTCCACTACATTGCACCCAGCGCTCGCACGAGAAGCGTGGCTAGAACGACGCTGCAACCACGGCTAGTAGTAGCATGCACGATCGCCGAAGCACGAGCTGCGCAAGTGACGGCAGATTGGCAAGGTTTGCAATGATGATGCGATAATCAACTAGAGGATAATACCTAGTAGCCAGCAGACTGCTACTGCTATCTCCTAGCTAATCCTGGCAGCGTACGTCCAAGCGGAGGATCCCGGGAGGGTTTAAAAAAACCGAGGCGGCGGCCGGAGTTGGTGAAGACATTCTCGACGCGAGCGCGACGTGACGGGAACGCGTTTCAACTCCCGGCTAGAGATTAGCTGGGAAGCACACACGGCTCGAGCTTTCCGTCGGCCCGGCCAACGGGGGCTCGCCACCTCGCCGGAGCGGGGGCGCCATCTCTCAGGTCCCGGAAAGCCGCTTTTGGCTAGTGCGCGACGAGGTTAGGGGTACGATCGATTCCCCGCCGGGGTCGTCCAGGTGGCTTCGTCCCGAGCTTCCCAGCTGATTCGATTGACAGGCGCTGGAGCTGGACGGGTGACATGAAACCGCTTGTTGTTTTGACCCGTTCAAGTTCAGGGACAGTATAATAAGGGGGTTCGTCGCGTAAAGGGTGATGAATTGAGCAGACGATGATGGATGGGGCATGATTCTTTTGTCTTTTTTCGTGTCACCTACCATATCCGGTACTAGATTTTGCATGGCCAGATATTTCTGCGTGCCATTGGTGAGGACGAAATCTGCTGAAAGCCTGGTGGTAGTAGCTCCATGCTCTCGTGTGTGTTCGTGCTTGAGCTAGAAAGCACGCGTTGTCGATTTCAGCTCTTTCGTTCAAACGCGGTAGCACGACGATCACACCTCGTAATGAGCCGCCTGAATAAGCTCAGAGAGAGAGAGAGAGAGAGAGAGATAGATAGAGAGAGAGAGTTCTAAATTCAGCTGCAAGTAATCAGTCCGATCCACGAATGGCCAGGCAACACGCGCGGCTCAGACTAGGCCACGGGAATCCAAGGTGGGCGTGCATTGTTTGTGGGTGTTGGGACCGGAAGAATTTCGCATGCAGATGAGTGCTGCCCACAGGCCCACATTGTGATGATGCTGCAATCCATCTTAGCACATTGATATGGAGTAAAGTTTAATCCAACCGTTTCTGCTTGCATCATTGCTTCTTCCTCTTGTTCTTATCTTCCAAAATAGTATTGTCAACATCGAAAGGAAGGCTTTTCTCTCTTGTTTTTCTTCTTCTCAATATATCTTGGCAGTGTCGTCATGCATGTTCTGCAAGCTTCCTGAAGCTGATCAGGTCTAGAGAACGCTACCGAAGGTGCAGGGACGAAGATGCCTGATCTCATGTGGCGACACAGATAGATGTTTTGTAGGAGTAAAAGTTTAGCGATAATATCTGAATTACTATACTAAATCATTGACAATGGAGTGATGATTTTGCTTTTAACTTTTCTTTATTTTTCTGTATTGAGGCTGAATGCTTGCAAAAAAAAAAGCAAAGCAGTTTCGGTGTTATACTGTTATATGACTTCTTATTATCTGTTTACTGTTCCGAGTTTCACGAACAAGCACCGAACCACGGCAAGCCAATACCGGCCTGTGCTGTGATTGGGCCGGGCCAAATTTACATGGCCCATTTACCGCGGCCCGTTTGACCCCCTGTAGCAGTTGGGATAGTGTTCTGGAGAATCTCAGAATCTTGGTTTGTAACAGTACTTTGTAATCTGTTTAAAAAAAACAGTATTTTGTAATCTTTAGAAGAGCTCCCTTTTCTTTTGAACTGGTCGGCAACTAGAGAACTGATGGGCCTACATTCAATACGACGGGCCAAACCTGAAGTTGCGATTCTTGGAGACAAGCAGGCCTAAGTTGGGCATGTACTGGAATAGTACCCTAGCCTTGGGCTAAAGCCACTTATCACATAGTCAATGGAAGACTTTTCCGCAGCTTCAGCCTTCAGCCCATTATACTGACGTAAAATAAACAGGTGAACATATGCTTTTGTATGAAGAAGATTTTCTTTCATCAGTCTCTGCATGGGACTTGTAGTCAAACATTCGTTATTACAGTCTTAGCCCAAGGCTATGTTTTCAGCAAGAGGTAAACCGAAGTAGGAAGCATATTTATTCCACCGTTGGAAACAAACTGTGTTGGCGGCTCTAGACCAGGACATGATAGCAGGTTACTGAAGCCACACACTTTAGCCCAAGTAAAACTTGTATTACTGCTCCTGATTTATATTACTCAAAAGTGCAAAGGAAGAAAAGTGCATTGATATTTTTTTCCTGAGAAAAAGGGACACAGTAGGGGACCCTGACCTGGCCACTTTGCCCACTTGCAATTTCCAAGTGCTACATATCTCTCGGACACTTATTATTGGCCAAACCTGATAAGAACTGGTCCACCGAGAACGACGCGACCACTGCGGCACCCGCACCCCCGCACGCACGAACATGCCACACGATAAGCTAAAAACCCTGCGCAGCGACGAGAAAGTAGCATGGCATGATGCGGCGACCGACTGGCCGGCGACGGAGACTGGTGGGTTGCCAATTCTGAAAAGCTCAAAACACGTATGAATAGTGGATCCACTCGACATGATGACAGAATAAACACATACCGTGTTCTTGCCTGCCCACGCAGAAGAATAAAAGGAACCGTTCCTTCCTTTCACAAAAAAAAAAGAAAAAGGAAAGAAAGGAACTGTTCCTTCGTGATCTGGACTCTGTGGAGGTCTGAGCAAGTTGGCTGGCCCTTTTGCCTTTTTCTCCACGGCAAGCAAGGATCGCTGGATCAGAACGCCACCAGGTAGCCCGGTATGTCTGCTGCGCTGCAGGTCGGTGACGTTCACAGATAAGATTGGGGTTTGGCCGTTTGGTTGGGGGATAGGGCATGGTCTCGAAAAGAGTTTGGCGCGCGCTACCACGTATGAACTGCTGCCGTGCCGAGGGGGGCCGAACCTTACGTTACGGCGTGCGTCCCAAACTCCTTGTACACATCGAGTGACACACGGGTAGTAGAGCTTCAGCTTCACAAGCTTCGGCATGCGGCTTGCCGCGAGGTCGGAGTCGGATATTATCGTGCCACCGCGGAGCATTGCTCCTCGAGGATCACCCGGTGATCACGACGGGAAGGGCCGTGCCGGCGCGGTGTGATGCCAAGATTCCACATGGATTACTACTATTTTTAGTTGCTACGCTGTTTTATTGTGAGGGGACCAAGCCAACGATGATATAATAGGTTTGACTTGAGTTGACTGCCTTAGGTTGCGCTTATCCTGTGTGGAAGCACCTGGATTATACTACTATGTCATGCCTGAGACTAGTACTGATTAGTGGAGTAGTATATGACAGTGTTTGCTTTAACACAAATCGTCTTCTTCTTTTTTTTGGTCGGGACATGTGCTGCATACCTGATAGTCGGTAGCATATATGGTGTGTTAAAAAGGCGTTGCCAAGTGCCATGGGTGCCAACTAATTGCCCCTTCAATAGCGATCTTTCGCAAAAGAGTCACAGTCACTTGTGACTTTATTTGCGACGCCTTATTCGAACTATAAAGGAGTTTTAATTAGCACGTGCCTGGGCGAATAAGTAGTAGAGCAGTAGTTGGGGGGTGAATCCATCACCTATTTCCTAGGACTCTGTGTGCAGCGCACCCACCGTATCCTTTGGTCTGTTACTTTGTGATTAGCGCATCATGGGAAAACAAAATGAACGTGCAACCTGTGATGACTGATAAGCGTGTACGGACATGTAGCTGTTGGTGTTGAATTCCCATGGGCACGGGTGAATTTGTTTTCTCGCTCCAGCGCTGATCTCAAAGCAGAATCCACCTGCGCTAATCGTCCATTTCGTCAGAGGCACCCAGCCGAGAGTCGCTGGGCTCAAAGCCAATGAACACAAGCTGCTGGGTGGAAGTCACTCGGGGAGAGGGGGAAGAAGATGCCAAAAGATCTGGGAATTCCTCTTGAGAATTGAGCGGAGCATTCCACTGTCACCCGTTCCTCGGCGTGGCGCGAGGGTCAGTCACAAGGGTGGACCGGCGGGACGTTAACCCGCACCGTGTTCTTATCCGACCGACGGGGCCAATCACGCGGTGATTCCCGCTCCTCGTCTGAGATTATCTTGCTTACCTCTAATGGCCACTACAGACCCCCAAAGCACTTGCGATCCCGTCAAATCCTGACGGCGACGCCGGCGCACCAGCCATCAGATATCAACCGGGAAAGCGAAAAGGTGGGACCCCGCCTCGCCGTCACAGCGCCCCACCGAGGAAAACGCGGGGAGCTCATGTTCGCCCCGGCCGGGTCACTCTGCAGATTTGAAGAGCCGGTACTGGTTGGTGATTGGAGCGGCTGGTTGGGTAATTGGCAGATTGGAGCTGAAAGGAGCTCATCTCTTGACAGATGGCATGCCTTAGGTGGACGTGGAACCAGTGTTACGTTAGGTAGGCCAAGGATCATGCAGATCTGATTTTTGCAATCAGGATTAGTTATGAGGGATCAATAATGGACTAGTAATTGTGTAGTATCTTCCTATCCTGGGCTTGAAACGAAGCATCTCTCGTCAGTTCGTGACTAGGGTAGTGAAGCCGTAGCCGACAGGAGCAGATTCAGTAGTGACAAAATTAAAATTTTAAGTGACAGCGACACGAATGGACGATTTGTCCTCGTCGGCATGCTCACAATTCTCCAATCAAACCGTTTGTGGAACGGCCAGTAATCTAAACACGGCGAAACCTTCTAGAAGCAAAGCAAAGCAAAGCAAAAGCAACCGCAATCATCCACAGTAGTAAACACGAACCGGGGAGAGGTCGAGTAGCGGGTTGCCGGACAATTATAGGCAGCAAAAGCCACCGGGCCGGACCACCGCCGTCCTGCTCACTTGGCCGCTCGGCATTAATCCCGGTGGAGACGCCGGCCGCTCCCGGGGTTATAATAGTCAACAGCCTCCGCCCACCACCCCTCTCTGCTAAGCTCACCACAACTCCGCCCCCCACCGCGCCCGACCTCATCCCACCCAATCCCCCCCCCCCACCTTCCCACCTCCCACCTCTGCTCCGCGGCGTTCTATGGCATACACCTCCTCCCTCCACCTCCCCAAGCACCTGCTCCTCCCCAGCCCCCGCCGGACCAGGCACAGGCCCTCCTCCTCCGTCTCCTTCGTCCCCGCCGCCGCGGCCAGGGCCAACGGCGTCAACGGCCACGCGCCCGAGAAGCCGCCGCCGCCGCCCAACGGCAAGGCGCGCATCAACGGCGTGAACGGCAAGAAGGGGGTGAACGGCCACGTCAACGGCGTCAACGGCAAGAAGGGCGTCAACGGCCATGCGGACCGGATCCACCTCTCGGTCAGCACGGGCGGCGGCGGCGGCGCGGGGGGCCAGGACGGCTCCGGGCTCCGCGTGGCGTTCCAGGGCGCGCCCGGCGCGTACAGCGAGTTCGCGGCCAAGACGGCGCTGCCTGGGTGCGACACGCTCCCATGCCGGGCCTTCGCGGACGCGCTGGCGGCCGTGGAGCGGGGCGCCGCCGACCGCGCCATCCTCCCCGTGGAGTCCACCATGGAGGGCACCGCGCTGCGGAACTACGACCTGCTGCTGCGCCACGGCCTGGTGGTGGCGCAGGAGATCAACCTCTTCGTGCACTACTGCCTCCTCGCCATGCCGGGGGTGCGCGCCGCCGAGGTGCGCCGCGTCATCAGCCACCCGATGGCGCTCGCGCACTGCGGCCGCGCGCTGGCGCGCCTCGGGGTGGACCGCGAGCCCGTCGAGGACACCGCGGGCGCCGTGGAGATGCTGCGCTCCAACCGTATGCTCGACACCGCCGCCATCGCCAGCCCGCGCGCCGCCGACCTGTACGGCCTCGACGTGCTCGCGCACGGCCTCCAGGACGAGTCCTGGAACGTCACGCGCTTCCTGCTCCTCTCCAGGCCGCCGTCGCCCGTCTCGCTGCCCGTGGACGCCGACGCCAAGACCAGCATGGTGGTCGCGCACCGGGGCGGCTCCATGATGGTCCTGCTCAAGGTGCTCTCCGCCTTCTCCTCCCGCAACATCAACCTCACCAAGCTGGAGGTCATCAACAACGACGGCGCCGGCGCCGGCGCCGACGCCGGCGCGCGCCCGCCGGTGATGATCCTGGACACGAGCGCCCGGGGCGCGCCGACGCTGCGCGCGTTCCCGCACGTCCTGTACGTGGACTGCGCGGGCGCCGCGCACGACCCGCGCGTCCGCGAGGCCATCCAGGAGATCGAGAAGTTCGCCGTGTTCGTGCGCGTGCTCGGCTGCTACGCCGCCGACTCCACCGTCTACGACCTGCAATGAGGAGGGAGAGGAGGACAGGATCGCCATGGCGCGAATCGGGACTGCTATAGCTAGTGACTAGCCGCAATTTCGCTGTTAAAATTGGGCGAAGCTATCGGATTTACTAGCGTTTAGCTTCAGCGAGATTAGTTCTTTTGCTTGCTTGTTTGCTTGCTGCTGCTGCGTAATTTTTGTACAGATGCAATAAGAATCTTCCTGTTGCTGCTCGATTGTATTAGCTGTGTTAGTGTTTGTGCATAGATTCAGGCTTGGTGATGATGATGATGCCAGCTGAAGGGTGTTTGTACTAAGATGTCCTGTTGGTCATGACCCGATCGTTTGTACTCAATCTTGTTGTCCTAGAATTTCGGCCCAAGCTTTCAGTTTTTTTGTATTGCAGCCTAGGATCTTATTGCAGTGTCCATCTTGCGATGTGCTCTCAGCACTGAACTTTGTACCGAGCGGTGTCTTGCGCAGATCCACCGCTGTGGTTACAAACATCCCCCGCTTTGTTTGGGTTTGAGCTCACTAAGCTCAACGAGTCTCTGCTGAGGGAGTACGAGACCATCTATCTCCACGATTTTAGTAGCGGATTTGGGCTGGAGTTAATGCTTAATCCGACAGTACTGAATCGATCTTCTGCCCAGGCTCGATGAATCTGAATCTGGATTTCTGAGTCCAAGTGGGGCTCCGTGGGATCGGGAATCAGCATGCCAGAATCTGCGCTTGATTGTTGGAGTATACTAGTATTTCGTTCGGAATTAGGAGCAACAAAGTTTATCTATCAAAGCAACTAGTGGTCCTGGTGACCTGGTGGGCTCCAGTCCTGGCTGGCCGCCTGCTAGTGGGCAAAGGACATTACCCTCTGGTCCACGGCACATGCTACCGACTTGGGGGGGGGGGGAAAGATCTGACCCGACGTAGCCGTCGCTGATAAGCGAGTCCTCTGATCTTCCCCCACCCACCACGTGATCACCAGATCCCACCGGAGTCGCAGGAAAAACGAGGGTGATTGCGCAGGGAAAAGCAGGCCGCAGAGCATGGCCGCGCCGAGCCGCCGTTGCAGTTTTCAGAAGGGAACAAACAAGCGAGCAGCAGCATGTGGCAACTGGCAACCATGGTCGACCATTGGCGCCGGGGACCTGGAGATTCTCGCATCCGCGGTGCGAGATTCTTCACGTGTGGTGTGACCGTGTGAGTGTGACATGCGTGGTGCGGCGCAGGGAACCGGACACACGTCGTGCCACGAGCCACGAGCTCCTTCCCAAGATTCTCATAGCCGGTAGTGCTCATCGCCGAAAGCTTATCAGAGGAGGGCGCCGAAAGATCGCCGCCGGCCGCGGTGTTTGGTTGGGTGGCAGTTGGCACCAGTAAATTTTGACACGGACGGACGGGCCTGGACCATGCATGCCCGAGGCAAATCAGAGCGTGACCAGTCATTCGCGGGTGGTAGGTGGCGCGCGGACCCCCACAGGTCTCTCCTGTGATGCTGGACGGGAATCTGGGATCTGGGGTCCGAATCATGTGCAGCCACCTCTACGCAAAGCTCTCGCGAGACGCGAGGTTTGGAGAAAATAAAAGGAGCCGTGGCGGAGCAGGTTCTGAACGAATCTCGCCACCAAGCTCTGCACGCCCCCTCTCCTCGGGTTTCACGGATGGCACATCGGCACGACGACTTTTCAACGACGTCGGATGAGTATCCAAGAAAAAAAAACCGAGGTCGGGTGCAACACTGCTACTGGAATGGAACGGAGATGCTGTGTAGTTTCGTGGATACCCGAATAACCATTTCGCCCTTTCAGTTTAAAGGTCGTAGGCCACAGAGTACAGAGCCTGACATGGAGACAGAGTGGCCTCTTCCCATGCAGCATGCTGCGCCTGCCTTGCTAGCTCGTCGTCTAGCTTCTAGAATGATCTGGGAGCTTCCAGAAGGCCAACCCGCAGGAGCGAACTATTGGCGCTAGAAAGGCGAGGCAGATCACTGATCAAATGCGAACCAATGAATGATTGCGCGGGTCTGCAGGCACGTACCTGCAGGTGGGTTCTTCAGTTCTTGCGTCGCGATCGCGATCGCGGGATGTTTGTCCTTTCAAAGGCTCCAACTAATTTGGCTTGCTTTAGCAAGCAAGAATCTTTAATTTCAGCGAGCTGATGGAAAAGGCAAGGACACCACACGTGCTTGATGCGGAGAGCTCAAGATATTATCGATGGCAATAAGCAACACATATTATATTTGGTTATACACATAGATATATGCTATGTTTAGATATATAATGAAATATATATATATATATATGAAAATCATAATACACTGTAATTCGAAACAAAGGGAGTATACCTTATCTAGCCACCATCCTGAAGCATAAAGGACAAAAAGAAAAAGATTAGATGTTGACCTGTTAGAATCTTAGGACCTTCTAGGAGTAGATCAGTGAGTATTTCATCATTAACAATGAGTAAAAACATGGTTTACATCATGGTTTATATCTGAGAGATGAAACCGAGAGAGACGGAGCGAGAGGAGAGGAGAGGGAGGAGTAGAGGACCGTCGGTTTTCGCTGTAGAGGAGCTGACGGCAAAGCCGAGGTCGAGATCGACGAGGTGGCCGACGGCGAAGTGGTGACGAGGTTGGAGACGATGTAGCAGTAATGACGGCGCGATGCAGAGGGTGGCGGACTTTCCGTCGCTTCGGCGCTGGATCGATCGGGATCTAGGGTTGTGCTATTCTGATGAATCTTGGCCTTGTGCCCTCTTTCCTCTTTATAGCGCTACGCGACGGGGGGCCGCCAACCGTATTGGGTTGGGCGCCCCCGATCAGGGCGCGATCATCGTGTCGGATGAGATCAATCCTAAGATGACCATGACCAAAGAGTAAAAAAAACTGAAAAAGAGAAGAATATCCACATTTCAAGCCTCAAACACCGAAAGTCTGTACTCAGCATAGGGTGGAAGCGAATAAGACATTGTTTAAGGAGAAGAATAAACTAGTACTATGCAAGTGCCAAAACCCCCTTCTGCATTTCGCTAGAAGCTTTCAGCTTCCTGTTGCAGTCTAGAGAATATTCAGTATCCCATATTGTAGTAAAATTTTCAGTTAACTTTGTAATCGAGGGGTATACACAAGCAGTACTTGGATACTCCTAAATGTACCAAATTGTTTGACCACTCCATGCTTTTAGGAGCCGCGTTAGATGGAATTCGGTCAGTATGCTAGTAGCAGCACTGCAGTACAACTTTACTTAGCAACTACTAAGGGCATCCGCAGCGATCTTTTTGGATGAGTCGACTCATGCAGTCCACGCAGACCATTGTTTTCTCTCTTCGGATGTTTCATCTACTAAATAATCAGCAATGGGATCCACTGCACAATTTAAAACAATTGTCCTTTTCTTTTGCTCAGCGCCCTTCTCCTCACAACAACAGCAGCTGATGGGACTGCTTGTTTCTCACCAGAAGTCGACTCCAAAGACGAATCGATTCATCTCTCTCCTCCATGATTCGCTACCTATCGTTGCATGGATTCGTGAGGCTGCCATATAGTATTACGAGTCGGCTACTGGAGAAGCTCTAAGAGATGACGTCGGTGGGCTAAATATGGTGCCACATCATATTTGTATTGAGTTGGAGAGAAGAGAAAGGGAGAGAGAAGAGAAGCATGCTCTCAGACGTCTGCAATACGTACCCCAATAAACTTGACGAGAGAATAAGAGAAGAAAAATAAATCAAGTATTAATGGTGCAGTCCACCTATATATCCAACCTATTCTATGGGCTAACTATTAAATTGATTTAAGATGATATGGTAACAATATATAGCCAACAGCTGGCTAAATTATTAGCCTTGCTGCAGTGGAGTGGGGTCAGGTGGCCACTGGTCCCGGTAGCACTGCATTACCATCCCGTCCTTGGCACGTGCAGGGAAGAAGAATCTGATCAAACGTAGTCACAATAAAAATCTGATAAGCGCGTCCCCTGATCCTCTGCTTCGTATGACGACAGATCCAACTACATAAGAAGAAGAAGAAAAGGGGGAACGAAACAAAAATTCACCTCGCGGAGTAAATGTTGGCTACGAAAATGCCCATGGAGAAGCAGACCACAGAATATGCCCGCGCCACTCGGCATCGCAGACCAGTAGACCACACAGGTGCCGGTGGTCCGATCGAGACATCCCGGTATCCGTTTGTGCGAAGCAGGGTGCGTGGCTGGCCACGTCTGGTGCAGAAAACTAGCACGCGTCGTGTCACGAAACATGGCTGACTGTTTCTCTTTGCCCGCGCCGAGATCAACCCCAGCGCCAGTCGCCAGCTGCGTCACGGTGTCTGGGATGGCTGCAGTGGGTCTCCGTTCTTGGCCGCCCCTTTTACCTGGACCAAGCGTGTCGATTGGACGGCGTATTTGGTTGGATTACTACTAACAATAAGTAGTAATCATGCAAGGATAAGTGCATATACGGAAGGGAAGGTAGGTGGCGCGCGGACCACCACTGTCCGCTGCTGAATGATGATTCCGAGCACAGCTGGAGGGGAATCCATTCAGCCCACTGCGAATCAGGCCGAATCTCATCCGGCCCTCCGCCTATCATCACAAGGATGGGCCAAAACACCCAACACGAAGAAGGCCTCGTCCGTCGCCGGCCGGAGCCATGCGGCGGCCACCCGCGATCCTGTGCTCCTGTCCGCGCTCCACGCTGCCATCTCCTCCGATGCCCCCAAGCACGCCATGCGCTCATGTTCTGCTTCTCATCTCCTTCCGCGCCAAGCCGAGCCCAACTGCCAAGTGAACAAGGATGGAAAGCTCAGCGACTCCAATCCGATCTGCGGTTTACTCGAGGAAGCGAGTAAAAGCGCTGGCCGCGAGCCCGCACCCGTTTCGGACTCGAGCACCGCCGCGAATCCCTTCTGCGGCCACGTGGCAATACCGCCCCACGCCACGCCGCACTCTGCTTCTTCCGCGCGCCAATGCAATCCGATCGGAATGCTTTCGCGTAATGGCGGTGCTCGCCGATCCGCATCCGACTGGAACACAGCAGCAACTTATAAACCCCCCTCCCGCATCCCCGATCTCACCACTTCCATCCGTCCACAATTCGCCGATCTCGCTCTGACGCTCCCCCTTACGCCGCCTCCCCGATCTCGCTCTCGCATACGCCGCCTCGCCGATCTCGCTCTCGCGTACGCCGCCGCCGCTGCCGCCGCCATTGCCGGGCAAAGCCCCCTCCGCCGCTGGAAGCCCTTCTTCGCGGCGTTCGGCCTGGTGGACGCCGCGATCGAGGGCGCCGGCCCCGCGCTCTGCCGGGACGAGCTCCGGAGCGCGAGGGGCGACGTGGTGGAGCTGCTCTGCGGCGTCCCCGGGGGCGGAGGCGCCGAGGAGCTCTGCGTCATGCTCGACGGCTTCATGGCGGAGTCGCTGGTCACCCTGCAGGCGGTGCCCGCGGAGGCGGTGCCGAGGATGCTGGCGTCTTCCGCCGATCTCGCCAGAGCAGTTGGCTCCCTGAGGTGCCACCAGTCCGCCCGCATCAGCGGGCTCGCGCGCGAAATCATCCGCGGGTGGAGCGCGGCCGTCCACGAAGACATCGCCAGGACCAGCGCGGCCATGAAGAAACTCGACGATCTGTGCCGCGTCAAGGCGTCGGATGCCTCTCCTCCCTTGCCGAGCATGACCAAGCCGATTGCTGGCAGCCATGATCTGAGGACGGAGAAGACGGAAGCTGCAACCACGATTCCAAAGTCGCTGACGAAGACAACGCCGCCTTCCGAGGAGAAGATGGAGGCTACCAAGCGCAAACTCCGGGAGGGCTACCGCCAAGCGCCAGCGGAAGATCCATGTGATCGAGGCGCCCAAGATGCTGGAGCAGAGGCAGCGGAAGATGCACCCGATCCTTCGCGAGCGGAGCCAGGCGAGATGCGGGAGCTCCATGGTTGTGAAGCGCTGTCTGGTCTCATCGTTCGAGAGGGTCTAAGCTCCGTAGGGGACAGGATCAAATGCCTCTGTGTAATACGGGACGTGTAATTCGATCATCAGCACATTGCAGCAAAGTGAACTGAATTTCTTCACTATATGCTGCTAAACTTTTGTTCTTCTGATTTCTTCAAAGTATTCTGTGTGATTGTCAATGATAACTTCAAAGTTGAAAACCGTGATGTGCGTTCCCCATATTCAGTTCTGCGCTAGCTTCCTCGGCACAGCACGTCAGTCAGAGTGTTCAGAGTTAGTGTTCTGTTCTGAATGTGCTGTCTGAATTGTTGGCCATGTGTTGTCTGAATCGTCTGAACAACGACAAATCGAGCTAGCCGGCAGGCAGTAGTTGGTAGATTCATTACTGATCTCATTCACCCGGTGCACTGGGTTTAGGAGCCCTGCTACTCCCGGTAAAACAATTTAACCAAGTGAAAATATAATTAACACCGCCACTCGATCAATAATGGACGGTATAGATAAATTTCCCGTTTGTGAAGAGAACACGTCACGCAGCTATGAAAACGCCTTGCTGAGAGCTATGCTCTCTCTCTCCGACGAAGTCTGAATGGCCCATCTTCAGTATCGTCAGATAAGTTCAGTTTCGTCAGATAACTTCGTTCCATTCCCAAGTCCGAACTGATTACTGATTACTGCTTATACGCATGGGCAATTGGGCATGGTGGCATCAGTGAGCAACTCGCTCAAAGGCTAGAGTTTGCCGATGGGCTTGTATTGCGTCGGGCCAGTTAGACGTGAATTAAGGTTTGCCAGGCCCATTGCACTCTGGGACTTCGTCTGATGGGTTGGCGCTGGTGGCAAATGGAGCCTTCAAATTTTAACACTCTAGTGTGTACTGTTTGTTACATATGATTCCTGCCCAGCTTGCTCAAATAATCTTTTTCCCTACAAATAAAAATGCAAACCAAGGTTCCAACATAACTGAAGCAGAGACAACAGACAACACAAGAACAAAAACGCCGGCACGACCTATGCCAGGAGCAAGATAATAAGCAGATAACGAGCGAACTAGCTGGCGATCAAGCTAACACACTTGTCATGGAACGGCCGCCCGCATCTCTCCATCCGTCCACCCCTATCTGCCAGCTGCAAAGACCTAGCTTATTCCTCTGCAATGCCCCCCAAGCTCTGAATCCGACCCTGCCCTAGTCTCTGACTCTCTGTACCTTATCCAACCATCTTTTTTTTTTGAAAAGATTTATCCAACCATCTCTCAGAAGGGCAACGGACAGCGCTGACCATAGCCAAAGAGTAAATTTAAAAAATTGAAAAAAAAAACGTAGATTTAAAAGTACGTTGACATTAATTTGGAGTCTTGAAACAGCCGGCATTGGTGCTAACAAGCGTTGGACGGAAGCCATGATTTCTGGCGATAGAGGATGATGTGCAATGCAAGTGTCAACCCCTAGTATCTATCTGCAGTAGTGGCAATTAAGCTAGCTGCACTGTTTGGTGTTTCTTCTTGGTTGCTTTAGATTGCAGTGTGCGTGGATGCATGCAGTATGTTCGACAAAACGACATCAATCTAGCTGTAAGATGCATGCATGCAATGCAGTTTGGATTGCTCGTGCATGACGGCTAATGAGGGCGACCAAATGATGCAGAACATTATTTTCACAAACATACCTGAGCATGTATTTCATTATTAAGAGACGCTACGGTAGAACATCAGAACACGTCAATGATGTATCTGCACAGAAGGAATAGACGAACTAGCCAAGTACAGAGTAGAGAACTTGTTTCCTTTCCACTCTATATATTCTGCTCACCTACACTATACAGAGTAGAGAACTTGTTTCCTTTCCAACTTGCCAAGTACGGCACATTTATTTTGCCTTGTAAATACACGTATATACCGAAGTGGAGAAGGATGTCAATGGACGAAAGATAGAGTACTAATTAACACTGTGCGCAACTGGCCGGATTTGCAGAATCTAGACAATGACTTGCACCAAATGACAGGCTAGCTTCCACATAAATGTGTATTCTGTTCTGTCGCTTGACTAGTTCAGGGAATAATGGGGAATCATGAAGAGGCTCAAAACTCCATTGGTCTCATATCTGTTCTCTTTACTGGATCGCTCGTGCCACTTGTTAGTAGCGTGTTTCATTTCATATATCAATGTTTGCCTCATTTTCAAAAAAAGAAGAAGAAATATATATCTATATGTTTGCCATCTTGAAACATGATACTGTTCGTTCTAATGTCAACGAGCTGTCCAACATGACTATCAATCTATAGTTCCTCTAAAAAATCTATATAGTTTTTGCTGATGTTTGTAGTGGAGTTTTCTCATGTGTAATTTTCTTTATTATGAAAAAGCTGAAGATGTATTGCACCCACGTCAACGATGGGAATGGATTCTCGTTAGCCACATGTACATGTGAACGTGATGTGAAAGAAATATCACCTTCGATCCATTAGGGTTAGGTCTTCATAACTCTAGTCAACGTAATACTCAAACAAATTCAATGCCTGCATATTTTCTATCAATAAGTGCAAACCTGTACGGAAACTATGGTCCAAATGTATAGAATTAGCTGGTATTATGTCTACCCTAGTATAATGTCAGTACATTAAACAAATATGCAACGGAGAGATTGAAGGCACTATATACTCCCTCCATTCCTGAAGATAGATATGCTTAGGTTTCTCCTAAGCCAAAAAATTTAAGTTTGACTATGAATAGGAAAAAATTATAAAGATTGACAACATAAAAATAATGTTAGCAGATTCATCATGAAACCAACATAACTCTTTCTATTTAAAATAAATTATTTTGTAGAGATATTGTTGGTTGATATAGAACAAATCTAAACATAGCTATGTTATGGGATAGAGGTAGCATATAGCTAGTCATCGTCTGAGCTTACCATTTGTTACATATGATGCATGCGATCATGCTGGATTGTGATGCCATCCATCTGCATCGGTAAATAAATTTCTGATTTTTAATCAACCAACTAAAGATTGGAACTGATGTTAAATGAGCATGCTAGGCGTCGTCAGAATCTCTCTCAAGAACGCCCCATCCGACCTTAATTTTCAAGCTTTTGGTCAGCCGCAGTAAATTAAAGCACTTCTTGCATGATCGATCTGTTGTTGAATCTGTAGGTATAATAATAGTATAGCTAGCAGACTACCCTTTCGGAAAAAAATAGTAGAGATTATCCATATGTATAGTTTATAGGCTGCTAATATTTTACGACATTATGAATTTGCACATGTTGGCTTCTTTGATGTGCTTAAGCCAGTCTAACTGACATATGTTAATCGATTTGCCGCAAATGGCCCTATCGGTTTGTATGGTCTGCCTCCTTTCTGGTAGCTAGAGGCCAATTTGCAAACCAATAATGGCGAAGATCTGTGTTTAATAGTGGCCCGTGTTGTTCCTTCCGATCCATATATATAGCTCTGTAGATAAGAGTAGCACGGATGAACATGCATGTTCAGTAGCGACATGAGTTGCTACTATTTATTAAAAGATTATTGACGAATTGCAAACGAAGATTCTAAAGGTTGTTAAGATCCAATATATGCAAGTTAAAAAGTTTTGATAACGTGTGTCTATTATTGCATAGAAACATGTTTTTTTTACAAGTGTGCGGCAGTGGCAAATATTACACTGCACACAAACTTGTGTAAATAAATTGCAAAATGCCATGACGTAACGAACGTCAGGGAAAAACAGGCGGGAAAAAAAAAGAAAAAGTCTGGTTTACACCCTCGAACTATCATAAAAGTCTAATTTTCAACCTTCAACTACAAAATCGAATAATATAGGACATCCAACTATCAAAACCGGTCAAATTTGGCCCTTTGAATGGTTTCGAAGGTGGTTTTCCATTTTATGAAAATTAAAAATATTCAATTTTAAACTAAAAAAATTCATAAGTTATTCATTTTAAATTAGAAAATTATAAAATTTGTATCAAAAGTTTTCTAAAAACATAACCTATCTATTGGCACTATATTTATCAGTTATTCGGATCTATTTTTTTATATTCATAGTATTTGGTTGCTTGTAGTTATGCCTATTAGTTTTTATTAAAGAAGATTCAAATAGAACAATAATAGATAGGTTATATTTTTAGAAAAAATTCAGCCATCGCTGGCGGGGGTCAGCGAGTCCTAATTGGTTGCAAACATGAAAAAAACCATCGCCAAGGACTTGCACATTATTATATTGGCCGTGATTAGCTGTTCATCCTGCAAATGATGAACGCGTGTCATGTCAGCGTGCCGGCCTGCAACCTTGCAGATAGGCAGTCCCCAGCTTGGCTTCCCATCTGACCGTAAACAACGCATCATGGGATTCATATCTTCCAAATAGTCAACCGATTAAAAATAGGACTTCTCCATCTACTACTCTACCATGCATTATGCATCAAAATGTCAACGGACTTACCAGATAAGCGTACGCAGAAACCGTTTCGAAGCTTCTGATCCACCTGCATCAAGCATTTTTCTAGTACACCTGCATTTGCTCGTTGCACTTCAGAAGGGCCAAGATGAACTGACGATCACTCTGAATTGTTTAGGCAAGGAGAGCGCTGTACTTTGGAATTGTGTACGGTAAGTTATATTAGGTCACCGTTCCCTGCCACTCCCCTTGCATGCAGTACCGATCTGCAGTAGTTTCTTTTATCCTTATGGGGTCGTTGAGCTGATGGAGATCGATGCAAAGGTCTGATCGAGCCACTTCAGGAGACCAATGGAACTGAAGCATCGATCACATTCATTCTGAAGATCCACCGATTTGCCGCGCGCGTACGCAGTTTGCCTCTTAGCAGGACTTGTAAGGTCATTCTGCTCCTTTAGGGCACCACAAAGCCGTGCGCGCCAGCTTGATCTGCACTCCTTTTTTAGCTATAGCTTAATGTACTTTTCAAGTTCGTATGGCCGGCGACCATGATCCATCAACCCATTTGAAAAGTACAGAAGCATGGATCAGCAGTTTACGTATGTAGACGGTGTTCAGAAAATCGAAGGAAAACGAAGGCATGGAAATTTTCGCACAACAGAATCCCTCTCCTTACGTAGGAGATTACACTAGCAAGATTCCCTTTCAAACCCCAGAATATGCAGCTATAAGTAGACGATCCGGATTAGTCCTCATTATTGTATGCCCATATCCATGATTGGATTCCGAGGTGTGTATACAAAAAAAATGCACCAATCGCGGGTTGATCTCTGGTCTTACGCTTTGATAGAGTTGACAGCAGCATAGAGAGGAACAATCATTACAAACACAAGCCCAGTTGTATACATAGTATGTGTGTGGAGCAAATAGAAAGTAAGAACGGCTGAGCAATCGTATTTTACCCGTGTGCAGCCTGGCCCTGAAAATGATGCCCCGTGCGCGAGCACTCTCCAAATGTCGACCTGCGATCGCGTTTCAGGTAACGGCTAGCCGCAATGCCGATGCATGTACACACACGGATCAGAGAAACACAGGAATGGCGAGAAATTTAACCTAGAATACAAGATCTTGCGTTGAACTACGGGCGCGAGATCGTTGTCGTCATCGATGAGGTCGACACCGTAGGCCGGTGTGCACGCGAGAACATGTCAGCGAGCGAGCGAGCAGCCGGCACTGCGAGGAATGGCAAGGTGGTGGTGCGGAGATGGCATAACGTTAAAAACCTAGCCACCAGTAGCAAAATAAGCTAGTAGTATACTCCGTAGCTAGTAGTAGCAGCAGCGCGGTAGGTTTGGCGTGCGGCGCCCGGTCAGCGCTTCACCAAGGCGGAGGAGGAACTGATCAAGGATGCGTGCACGGTCATGGCGAACTCGATCTACTTGCGCCACCGCCGCCGGCTCTGTTCTCACGTGCGCCCGCGGCCCGGCCGTGCGCAGGTGCAGTGGGTGTGTGCCGGCGGCCGGGGCAGCAGCCTGCTGCGTCCACCGCCGGCATCGCGCGCGACAGCGACGCGCACGTTCGCGCGCGGTGCGTCACCCAGGGCCCGTCAAAACACCGGCCGTCGCGCGTAAGCGCGGACGTGCGTGCGTGGTCGCGTGGTTGATGGTCGAGTTAGGTTAGGGTGCCCCTATTTTTAACCGTGCTGTAGGGTAGGGAAGAACGAGTCGTACCAACCCAATCCACTGGAATGCTGTTTGGTTCTGAGTTAAGAACGGCGGCGTACGGAAGGTTCTGTAAAATTGTTGAAGTGGTTATTAGTTTCACAAAAATGTTGGCGCAAGTGATTTCCGTGTGCATGGCAGAGTTCGCTGGTGTATACGGAATACTATCTAGCTCCCTCCGGTAGAAAATACACGACGACCTCTAATTTTCATGGTCCGGTGCTACTTTAACTACAGTATTATTTATTAGCTTATATTTAATGAAGAGTTAATGCCATAAAACTGCATAACTCAACTGCCTGCCCACCCGGGTTCGAGTCCCCGACTCGGCACGGGTGCTCACATTTTCCTGAATTTATTTCGAGATTTAACAGGCGCTATTTTCTTTCAGTGGTAGATGACCTGCCCGTCGACAGCCAGATGTCTGTAATAACTTCATCAATCTTAAGGATCAGCCGGCTTAGTCTCTGCTGTGTTTCTAAAAAAAAATTATAAAACCGCAGTCATTTGTGCCTGACTAATTATCAAGGGACTACAATTTCTGAGATTTATATTTCATAAATGTGCAACAACTCCAGGCATCTATTCCATAGACCTATAACATTTTCATTTTGCATAGTCACACAAGTAATGTATGGATCCATATGGCGATTCGTGTGGTGGACAATTGTCGGGTCCATGTGGAATGTTGTACTTTTATGAAAGTAGAGCAAAGCAGAGGCCCGCTGAAAAAAAAGTTTTATGAAAGTAGAGCAAAGTAGTTGTACTGTCTTTCGAGTTATTTGATAGTTAGACTTGAACAGTTGTATTTTTTTGTGAAATTAATTAGTTAGAAACTCTAACAAACTTTATGATTATGAAAACATGTTGAAGCGTACATTTTCTGTGTTTTCAAACTATAACATTAGAAATTATCTATGTTGTCAAAAACTCAAATATTTATAATTTGGAAGGAGTAAACAGCTGATCTGTTACGGCAGAGGATTCTTTAAAAAATGAAGCAAAAAATTGGTTGCATCCTCTCTGTATACTGTGTACATGTAAGCATCCATCATACAACGGGAAAAACAAAAAAAAGGTACAAAAATATGTTGGCATCCAGGCCACCTAGATATTACCAGCGGTCACTTAAAGACCTAGTATAGCCACGTAATTACAGAAAACACCTAGCTTTTTTCACCTCAAAGTCTCAGGTGTTTTTCCGCAATAACGTGGTACACGTACTTTTCCTCAAGCAGACACCACCAACCCATACGAACTCACCACAAAAAAATGTTTGGACTGCAAAAATCTTGTTTTACTTCACACCTACTATATACCATGCCTACCAGCTAGTTACCGTGATTCATACGTAGACGGCCGTCGCTGTCGAGGCCTAGTGCCGGTCAGACCTGCACAGTGATGAGCAAGCTGGAGTCCTCGTCGCCATGGGGCGCCGCAACCTTGACACGTGGCGCCGTGTCTTTCCCACCGTCGTCTCCGTTCACATCGGCGCGCTCGCCGCCGCCGTCGCCGCCGAGGGGCGCGGCGACTCCGGCGAGCACCTGCGCGAGCTCGGCCTGCTTGGCCCAGTCCGTGCGGGAGATGACCACAAGCATCACGGCGACGCAGGCGGCCTGCGCGGCGAGGAGGCCGAGCCAGAGGCCCCTGAAGCCCTGCCCCGCCCAGAACGCCAGCGCCACGGCCACGGGCGTGCCGACGCCGTAGAACGCGCCGAGGTTGATGCGCGCGCCGTCCTTGGGGCGCGCGCTCCCGCGGAGCACCCCGCAGCCGGTGGTCTGCGGGCAGTTTCCGAGCTCGCACAGCCCGAGGATGGGCAGCACCGACGCCGTGAGCGCCAGGATGGACGCGTCCGACGTGAACATGCGCGCCCACACGCCGCGCACGGACACGGCGAACAGGAAGGAGGCGAGGCCCTGGAGCGCGCTCAGCGCGAGCCCCGCGCGGGCCGCGGCGCGCGCGGCGCCCGGCCGGTTCGCGCCGAGCTCGTTGCTGACGCGCGTCGACACGCCGAAGCTGAGCGACGACGGGAAGATGTAGAGCAGGGACGTGGTCTGGATGAGCACCCCCATGGACGCCACGGTGGCCTTAGGGTTGGCCAGGAGGCCGCAGAGGAGAATCATGATCTCGTACCACCACCACTCGAGGCAGACGCTGGCGCAGCTCTCGACGGCGAGCCGGGCCAGCCGCATCCACCCGGTAACGTCCTTGAACAGCTTGTCGGAAAGAGTGAAGCCGCCGGTGGCGTGGTGCACGCCGGAGAAGTAGATGTAGGCGAGGAGGAGGACGACGAGGTTGAGGTTGGCCAGGGCGGAGGCGAGGGCGACGCCTTCGACGCCGAAACCGAGGACCGAGACGAGGATGTAGTTGACGGGGAGGTGCATGGCGACGGCGAGCACGGCGCAGGCGGTGAGCGGGAAGTTGATGGACTGGTTCCGGAGGTAGATGCGGAGAGGGTGGAGGAACGACTGGAAGAGGAGGTCCGGGAGGCAGAGCAGAATGTAGCGCTGCGCGGCGGCGGAGATCGCCGCGTCCTGGCCGCAGAGCAGGAGCAGCGGTTCCATGTGCGCCCAGAGGAAGGCGACGGTCACGGACACCGCGAGGAGGAGAAGCACCATCCGCTGCATGGTGGCGCCGACGAGGGGGAGGTTCCTGGCGCCCACGGCCTGCCCGCACACCGGCTCCATCCCCGTGGCGAGGCCGGAGAGGACCGAGTAGCCCGTGATGTTGGCGAAGCCGATGGCGAGGGATCCGCCGGCGAGGGCGAGCTCGCCGAGCCGGCCGAGGAAGAGCATCGATATCATCGACCGGACGTAGAGTATGAGGCCCGTCATGATCATCGGCAATGACAGCCGCAGGATCGACGCGGCCTCGCTCGCCGCGCCGCCCCTGGTCAACGACGGCCTGTCGGCCAGGACCGGAGGCGGCTCCTTCCACGTTGCCACGGTCGCCGCGTCGTTCACAACAACGACAGCGACGTCCGGAGAGACGACGACCGCACCAACCCGACGGCCATCCCCGCCGCCCTTGGCATTGCACAGGCACGGCGGCAGCAGCTGGCCGACGAGCCCCTCGCACATGGCGGCTGGAAGCTTCTGCCGCTGCACGTGTGTGCGCGCGCGCGGAGCTTTTGGAGGGAAAACAGGGGGAGGTTCAAACGCTGGCAAGAGGCTAAATTTATAGGCGGAAATGGATATGATCGCTCGATGCAAAAGAGAGAGGGGAGGATTAACAAAGGATCCGGGGCTGGGATTAGTTTTAGACGGGAGCGCTCGTCGTCTAGCCGCGAAGTGGCTGCCTCCAGGCTCGCAGCCGATCTCGGCCGGCCGCGGATCACCACGTACGACGACGCGCGCGCACGGGGCGTTGTTGGATCGCGCGGCGCGTAGCAGCTCGAGGACGTGGCTTCGGGAAGCTACGCGCGGCGGCTCAGTTGGATCGCCCCCGGGTGTCCGGATGGAAGGGGACAAATCAGAGCGAGAGGGAGAGAGTGTCAGAGGGTGAAGAAGGCCTGAAGCCGGAAGGGGATGAGAAGGGGAGCAGGGTGGGAAGGGGTATTTATACAGGGATTTCAGGCCATGCACGACTACCATCATGAAAATTGTTGGGCAACTAAGAGGTTCATTATGGATTAGATTATGAAAGTCTAGGCTGATTAGGATTATATATATTTCTATAACAAAGGATAGTACTTTTAGAATTCGCTGTCGGGCTTATGAAAACAGGAAAAGAAGAGGGAGGGTGCAAAATGGCTAATGGAAATTGAGTCAATGCTTGTTTTCTAATTTCAATGTGTGCTCTACCGATTCTTTCTCGTCCTTTCGCTTTGTGAAATTGCGCATGAAAGATATTAGCTGAGAAGTTCAACTTGTTTTCAGGCTTTAATATTCTACTAATTTGTTGTTTGACTTTGGGCGTGTAGAATTATATAGTACTGGTGTTTTGAGTTTCGCTTTTATTTTCCCCTCTGCGTCGTCACACTTTAATGCGATAACATTGAATATCTGCATTATAGGACAAGACACGAGAAAAGAATAAATTGCACTCTTGCTGACCTTCTTGAAGAATTCATTTTCCCTTTTAGCAAATAAATTCAATGCGGGACAAGTGGTTTTAATGACGAGAGGTTTTGAAACGAAGAGGATGGTAGAAGAAAAAAAATGAGATGAAATGATAATCCGAGTGCCCAAGTCTTGGAAACAAGAGTATTTAATCTTGATGGTTACTAGAAAATAAATGAAAACTAATTAAAATAAATTACTAAAGTTGACTATAAATCATGAAATTCGCAGGCATGTTGTGTATTTCAAAATAATACAAAAAAAGTAGATGCTTTTTTTTTTTGAAACACAATACAGACAAGGACACTGGTATACATGTTGTTCACTCACCTCTATGAGAGTTTGGGTTTTTAACCGAATTACTTGGTGAGAGGAATATTAGTTTTGCATTCTTCTTCATTTATATGTGTTTTATCTACCTATAGAATCATCATGTTATTTACCATGTTACTTATGTGGATGCAAGGCAGTAGTTCTTATTTAAAAACACAAAATGTCATGAGAATTTAAGCAATCATTCACTAATGCTTGTGCAAGTATTGCAAACCATTTAACTTTAAACGTCCTGGTTTGCTGTATATATACCTTCATACAATTTTCTATTTAAAATGGCTAGAATTGTGTTTTTTTTGTTTTTGCTAGGCTTTCCTTTTTAATGACTTGGCTTAGTAGAACGATGGTCAACTAATATTTTGCATTGAAGATTAACAACCTTCTGACATTCGAGCTGTCAACAGCAGCCATCTTAGCCAACATGTTGTACGATGAAGTTATAAGTACTGTTTTGAAACATTAAATCTTGTACAGAGGAAACTAAGTTTAGATATCCAGGTATGTCAATGACAAAGTTACTTCGTCAGAAAACAATTAAAAGTTCTGCCAAAATGACAACTATTTCTCTGAGCACAAGGAAAATAAAGTCAGCTAAACTTATTCTGTTGCAGCTTAATATAGTAATCATACGTGCCATACATATCTTGGACCAAAGGGGGGCCAATTACGGAGAATAAGGGTTATATCAGATTAATAGTTGAAGGCTGTCAAACTTTAATTTATTATCCCTGCAATGTTTGTTGAGCAAATCCAATCAAATTTATGAGAGATACAAAAGGGCAAAACCTTATTTTTAGAAAAAAAAAGGAATAGTTCCGATCTCTGCGACACAAAAGGGCAAAACTTTGACAATCCATTAATTTCAACGCATCAGATATGCACGCTGATTTAGTCGTTCTAAGGAATTCTGTCCACGTTTGCCTTTTATTAAGATGCAAGTCCCATTTTGGTGGAAGTGAGGGAAAGAACAACCTACGAATCATTTGTGCTACTATTTTTTATTCCCTGGCTTTTCTTTTTTCGCTATTTATTCGGTTTTGGAATTCTTCCTTATTGGCGTTCAAGAAAAGTTCTTCCGTGTGCACCAGGTTAGAGGATGCCAACGTGGCGCCCTAAAGGGCCCATGGACTTCGCCGGAGGGCAATCTCTGTCTGACCCTGTGTTAGCCGAATTATCAACTGTTTGACTAAGGCAAGAAATACTAACGAGCAAGCTGACCTGCACGCCTCTCCTATTTGATTTGTGCTCCACAGTACCTGAAATACATAAATTAAATTTTGTCCTGGGCCATTTCATCAGGACAATCACAAGATCATTCTCTTATATCAGGAGCACTCAAGGATTAAGGTTCAATGCTAAGTGTAATTGTTGGGCAACCACAGACAGAGTGATCCCATGCCTTTGTACCTGCATCTATCACAACATTGTTGCTAGAAACTCTTCAGAAACTAGAAGTTCACGAGTAGTTCTCTGATGACAATGTGTCTGATAGGTCACAGCAGCTGTTTTTACTGTTCTCTCTAGACGATTACCAACCAAGAAGAAGAGAACTCCTCAACACCTGGCATTGACCTGCGCGTTGGGCTGCGACTGGTGTGGCTCTCCGATTTGTCCCGTCAAGCTGACCATTGGACTGGTCGTCAGTCCTGGGGCTCCTGGCCATGGTCGAGCAGAGCTTTCACCTGGTGGCCGATCAGTTTCAACCATCACCTGGTTGCTAATCAACTGGCACGACTCACGCAACCCTTTTTGACCGTTCATCTCGACTCCCAAGTCATGCTTCCCGCCAGCGAGCTGGCCGCCCAGTTCCCCAACGGATCTCACTGTTTCAGACTGAGTATCGCGTGGTGTGCGTAACAAAAGCCTACTCGAGACTCGAGCAAGTCTTTCAGGTACACACATGGATTGAGTTAGCGCAGCGCACACTTTGTTGTAGCCTTGTAGGGTAATGGAGTGTGTCTGATGCCTACTGCTCGAGCATGCCAACCTGCTTCTAATCTTCTAGATGGCAGGTTGGTCGTGTTCAACAGGTATGAAACTGTGAACCGATCGAGATGCCTGGCCATCTCGCCCGTCAAAGAAAGGGATTGATGGTAATGGAATCGCTTGCCTCCTAGGAAGCAAGGTAGAAGAGGTTTTACTAGTCCATCAGCTGGATACTGTCACAGAGATTGCAGCAGCCAGCAGGCGACTTGGCTTCAGAGGAAGTGCTGGGCAACACTGTCACAGGTCGAGCATCGAACACCTGCTGAGTATTCCCGTGTCTAGACAGGGAGAAAAACTGCTCTGGAAACGTGTGATTCTGACACGCGCTTGTTACCTGATTGCACCGCGTGAAATGCATGGACGCAACGCGATGCCAGTCGGCAGTCGCCGACGCCGGCGGTTACTTGCTGACGATGCATGACCGGTGGCTGATGGCGGCAGCAAATCCAGGAAGTGCAGTCGTCCCGGTGCAAGGCCGATACATGGGGAGGGAGATTCAGTTCACACGCTTAGCTCTCTGCGTGTTCTTGAAAACTAATTAACTTTAGATCCGGGATCAAACGAGAATATGGCAACAAGCTGTTATAAAGGTGCATAGCTTTATACATGTAATGATGGATGATTATTTGTGTGTGGAATGTAACGATGGATGATTATTTGTATGTGGAATTTATCCGCCCGGTTATATATTCACCACTCCTGATAGGTGGAAACCTGAAGAGGTGTAAAGATTTAGAAGGCATGAGAAGCAACTGCAAATAAAACTAGCCAAATGTTAAGCTGAGAGATGGGACCTCGGTGGATCTGCCTCACTGCAACAACTTTCAATGCACTGAACCACCGTATCATAGTTTGGGTCAAGAAAGAAAGCCACCTGATACATTAAAAAAAATGTGTAAAGGGCTATTCTGCTCCTTTAACGGGAGCTGAAATTCTTGAAGTAGGAAATTTGAACGGACTCACCGAATACCGCTCTTTACCAACAGCAACAACACGATGCAGTGTAGATCTACAAGTTACAGGATAACGGATAGCAATCAAAGTTCATATATAAGGGTTTTCTTTTGCAGAGATGAATTGGAATATATAAGTGCACAAGACAAAATAAAACAGAACTGCAAGAATCTCGATCATATATATGCAACTACAATGCCAAGAAACATGTTTATGAATTATGATGTTGACAAGACAAAATTAATAAACCTTTATTATGACTTAAGAGGAACATTTTATCTTTTATCACATCTGCCTACTCTGAACAGAGAAAAATGTGTGTATGCAGTTCGAACTGCTAGTCTGCTGCTATAGTTGATGATATCTATATCTATGATACTACCACACAATGAATCAACAAAAGTAATGAAAGATGATACCTGAAAACACAATTTGTCCACCTTTCTAGCAAGTCGCCAATATTAACAATAAAGGCCCTACAAGCAACACAAGGACCGGTAAGATTGTTCTGTACCTGGAAGGAATTATCTGAAGAATAGTAGTACAACCAAAACAGGTGTCCAGAAGTTAACAGAACAACAAAGTATACTCGCTGTAGAGGGCACTGAACTGCCATATTAGAGTTTCTAACTTTCTATTCATGGAATTCATATAATGAGCATTTACCCATCAATGTGATGAACGTCTTCCCATAGCTGAGGATCCCTATCCTTCTCCCTGCATATCTGTACACTCCTAACAGCGTAAGAAACCATAACATAAATGTTGATGAGGCCACCGTGTCTACTTTATGAAACAAGAGCCCATATTCTGTGCCCACCGACCAGGGTTCGAACCCTGGTATATTGCACCAAAAAAATCCCCTCGCTGTGCTCGCTGGCTTGTGGCTGTGGTGCGTTGCCAGCCCAGGCTACAGTGCAGTGCGCCGGCCTGGGTAACGGTATACGCCGGCCCAAGTTTGGTTTGGCCCATATGGGCATGGGTTAGGGTTCGGGGGGTTTTCTCGGCCGGGATCATATGGTCCCTTCTTAATTGCAATGCTGTGGGGGCGGTTCTTCCCCCACCGGTCGAGTTTTTAAGAGCCCATGTTCCATTTGGGTGGTGGTAGACTTGTAGTACACGAGTACTAGGTACAAAATTTGAATAAAACTGAAGGTGATGAGCTAATTTTTTTTTGGAATAGATATTATACCTGCAGGCCAGGAGTGCCATCTGTTACTAAAAGGGTTATCGCACCGTAGTCTGAGTGAGCTGATGCACCATAGTTTCCACTATCAGACTCGTTTACTTCACCTGTGTTGAACCAATAAACAGGAAATACTGTGTAAGCACATAACACAAAGTTGCTCGATGGCTCAATAATACAAAAAGAAAAGAAAACACTCAGGTCACCAGGACTAACAGCGTCTAGAAGCAACTTAAAGACGTCCCATGCCTTTTGTCTGTCTGTTCGCCCACTTACCGTATAGTAGAAGAACAGGAAAAAAAAAACTACCCAACAAAATTATATACCTTACATCAACATTGCTTCAGTGAGTGTACTTCAATAACAAAGACTGCATTCCAGTACACAGCAGTAAGGTAGATACTTTGAGCTTTCGGAAAGAGAGATGTACGGCTCTGCATAGCCTCTGCTAGAAGATGCTAATACACTAAGTATGAACATGTTCAAATAAATCGAAATTAATTTTTAATAAAATATGGATTTAAGTTCATACCGGTTTCTGTTACAAATACACGTGAGAGCATGCAAGTATAAATATGCGAATTGACCCTTTTCCCTAAATATTTTGTGGACGCAGTAGTTATGCTCCCCAACTCCAAACCAGGCAAGCAACAAAACATAGGATGGTGTCTCCTTCTTAAGAGTAACATGTGCATCCATATATGTTCTCTAGTAGAACAAATTTGCTAAGCATTCAAGACAAAAGAACACCTGTATTTCCATTTGTGTAGTTTCTCTATTTTATTTTTTTTGGGGAGCATAGGAAATTCACAAAGAACTGCTGAACCATATGAGAAGAAACACAGAAAAACAAGATTAAGAATGTAGTGCAGCATTTCATAAATATTACACTAAACTTTGATTCTTCCATAATGACATACAACGAAATGGAGTACTGGAACCTGGGTAATGCAGTAACCGAAGAAACATTGACGGGCAGTCCAATGCACCAATTTTGTGAAAGAATTCAGCATCCAAATCCAAACCCAAAGCAATTAGAGAGAGTATCCTTTTGCCAGTATCCCTAGTAGGGAATAAGCAACAGCATAAATCAATACAATAGACAATTTTATCTTATCAAATATACAAACATTTCTTCCAAAGATTTTCTTTATTTGTTTCAAGGACTTACAGAACAGTTGCAATGTACCACTTCATTGTCTCCTTCCAAGATGGAAAGCACTCTACAGATAGCCAGAAAAAGAAGCGAATGTTCAGAGCACATAATAGTCATCTGATAACATGAATTATGTCCATGGATATAAAGCAAGATGGCAGACAGCATACTTATTAGTTGCTAAAAGATGGAAAAGCAGATAAGTACCTTCAGAAGGCCATTGGTTTAGATCATTCTGCAGATCACTGTCCCCAATAGGCCCAATGTAGAAACTCTCCTTGAGGTCTCCTGTAATATCGCAATTCAGAAAGCAATAGTAGATTGAACTATATGTTTTTTAATGAACATCCTTTTTAGCTGGAGATCTGTTTTTTCATTAGGTAGGCAGAAGAAAATTACAGGGAGTTTGGCATAGGAGTCAAAAATTCCAAAAATCTCCTATGACAGATTAACCATATCATTACAAGCACCATAAATTTAAGTGATAAAATCTATGCGGGTGACACTTCAAACTGCATGCGACAACGACCAGTGCATATGGTTCCAAGTTTCATGCACAGCCTAATCAAATAACTGAAGCAAGACAGGTTCCACCAAATGAATATACCTTCATGTTTGTAGCTAGCACCAGGAAAAACGAGCAACGAACGACACATTTCTGACAGAAACAGACCTATCATGGTTCTAGTTCAGTTTTAGCTGTCACAGCCAGTGAGCCATTCTATACAGTAACAAACTAGTGCTACTGAAACGTCGCAGGTGGGAACAGTAAATCCTCTAAATTTTCTAATCTTAGGAAGAGCACTACTAGCTCCATCGGTGAGGCGCTCCGGCACCAACTAACCAAGTGGCGTTATTAAAGCACCTGCCATGTGCTAAGCAACAGCGGTCACTCAGACCAAAATTCCCACACCAAGCGCAGAGGAGGAGCCGACGAGGACAGAGATACCCAACCTACGAACTCGGAAGAGGCGTGGAGCTTCTCGGCGTAGGGCGGCGTGTACCCCCGGTGGTTGCGCCTCTGCAGCTTCATCTTCTCCTCCATGGGCAGGTCGAAGAAGCCCTTGCTCTCCGCGAACACCGCCTCGATCAGGGCGCCGTCCACGCCGTGGTTGGTGACGTAGAAGAACCCGTGCTCCACGCATGCCTGCACGAAACCAAATCGCTCGTGAGAGACGCGCGCGCGCGCTCAGTCGCTGCTGCGCCCGCGAAGCAGAGAGGCTTCGCGGGAAGTTTGAGGGCACGGGGGGATCGGGCGAGATCACCTGGCGGACGGAGGCGGCGGCGGCACGGAGGTCCTGGGACGCGAGGTCCACCACGGGGAGGTCCACGCCCCCCGCCATCGCTGATCTCCGTCGTCTCGTCACCCCCGGCTGAGCTGCAGCCTGCAGCGGAAACGGAAGCGCTGCTGATTTGCGGCTGTGGCGTGGCGTGGCGTGCCTTGGACGGCGCTGCGCCTCCTGCTGCTTCTTCATTGGGCGGGCTCCATCTATGGGTCGGCCTGAGGCTGGAATCAGAACCGGGCTTGGGCTGAAACATGACAGCAATATGTACATGGCAATAGCCCAGACCAACATGTACATGCCTGCGGCCCATGGTGGTGGCTGCTGTTTTTTTTTCTTGCGATCATGGTGGCGGCTGCTGTTTAGAATCCTGGATCAACCTTTCCATCGAACATAGCACACACCGACTGCATGCGTCAGCTCGACCATCGAGACTTGTCAGTTGTGCTCACTCGAGTGCAGGAAAAAAAAATTAGTACAGTACTCAAGTCTCAGCAATCAACAGTCGCCTAGTTGTTCCGTCAAACACCGAATTCCAGTGCTACCATCTCATTTCCCGGGGGATAAGGCCACGCTTGTGAGTTCATGTTCCTCCGGACCGGATCGGACCCCACTGCCCCCATGCATGCATCTCGCCGCCGCGCCGCCACCGGAGACCGCCAGCTCGCCGGCACCGATGCCGCCAGACCGCTCACTGTTCACCTCGCTGGCCGGCGAGCTAGACGTGGCTCCGCAGGAGACGTACACCGCTACATGCGAGCAGTAGCACTGTGCTGTCTGTGCACGACCACACCCGGCCGGGTGGCTTCGGCACAAGCATCTATCGACGTGGTAGCGTTCGTCCAGTAGCAAGCACCTGATCGATGGCCCTGACGCCGAAGCGACGAGTAGGCAGCCTGCAATTTTGTTCACGCGGAATACCTTGGGCACTCACGCTGCTTACGGTGGCGGCTTCTTCTTCGGCGCTGCCGCTCCACTCCATGGGTGACTGAAAGTGCGGCGGAGCCGAGCCAAGGAAAGGGAACGGGGCAGGCAGGAAGATCCTCACGCAATCTCCCACCAGAGCGAGAGCGAGCTCGACCCGGGGCCGGAGGGCGTGTCCACATGCCTGCCGCCTGCGGTTTCCACGGCCCCGTGCCTTCCGTGTCCGCCGACGAAAGCCTCGGCGAAAGGGCTCGCGCTGCCGTGCCTCATCCGGAGCAGCGCCACCTGCCATGGCATCCGGTGCGTGCGGTACAGCTCGATCGATCCGCTAACTGAACCGGAGAGCACGACGAAACCGTGATTAGATTCCATTCCATCCGTCAGGCTCTGCGCTTTCCTCACGGGTGAGAACGTTTCAGAAAGAAAGAGATGCATGCTCGGCTAATCTGGGTGTGTAGCCTGCCTTGGCAACCACGCGAAGACTCCAGCAATAATAGTGATCGTGCCTCCGAGATCGTAGTGTGCAGCAGGCAGTTGCAAAAGCACAAGGTGTAGAGAGTGAAAAGAGAAGCTATCATGAATCCACTGATTCATCGAGGTGTATCTGTGCCTCCACCATCCAGCTTCTATCTTTTACTTTCTCTGAGAGGAACTTATTTCTAGTTTATGGTATGGCCATAATTTTTTTAAAAATAAAAATATCTAACCTTGTGGCTTTTGCACCTAATAACCTTGTGTGAAAGCGAAACCTTGCAAGCTACTTGGTCATCATCAAACAAAAAAGGACAGTCTGGTCCGATCTGGGGGTGGCTTTGTTGTGCAGGCTACTAATGTACAGTACTCTTCAATTATTCATTAACTATTGTACACTGATCCATTAAAAAAAAAGCAAGTGTACACCAAGGCAGGCAGTGCACAAAGAGACGGTAACTCCAGTCCGGACTACCCTTGGTAGCTTTCATGACTCAGCTGGGTGGTTTGTTTTGGCCTGCAAGGAAGAAAATGCAACAGCAACCCTGAATGAGGGAGGAGTTTAGGCGCATCGCTCCTACGGTTTCCGGCAAGTGGCCGGAAAATACGGTGGGAGTTTCTACCGCTACTAGACCAGTTGGTGACACTGAATGAACTTTTCAGTAATTTCAGGCCATATATCAACAGGCGTGAAACACCCCCTATCTTAGCTCACAAAGCTACCAGTACTCCATAAGATCAGTCTTCGTGTATGGTTTTATTATACAGATTGAAATTTGGTAACCGAACCGTGTTATGGTAATGAAACTAATCTCTCATACCATAAAACTCTCTATCCTCTCTCTTCGTAATTATCCTACTATATCAGCAAATTTGCTAACGTATGCTCATGAAATATTTTATAAAACTCCATTGATACCGGCCTAAACCATCCTTAGTGACCCGGACCAGGCCCCGCATGCAGGCAGTGAAGTGGGCCCTCCGATAGCACTAACAATGTGCACTGACTCAAACTCTGCTGATGGCCCTCCACTGAGAGAGCAAAAGGACTAAGGCCTCCACTATATAGAGATCAGGGAGCACCGCCGCGCTGGTAAGGAAGCTACCGAAAGCTAGCTCACCCCAAAGATTTGCAGAGCCATCAGCAGTGAGCGGAGAGGCCGGAGAGAGATGCTGGTGGTGGACTTGGGCGTCTGGTTCATCCCGCTGACGCTCGTCATCGTCCCGTGCCGCCGGATCGTGCTCCTCCTGTCCAGGCTCGAGGAGCTCCGCCGGAGCGTGGCGCGGCGGCCGAGGGCCGCCACGGCGGACATGTGGTCCCGCTTCGCCACTCTCAACTCCATGGCGTTCATGCTGTGACAGTACACAAGCCGCCGCCGCTTCATTCTTAGCCGTCTCCTTGGTTGGGGTCTGTTGAGTGTGCTCTGCCTGTTCTGGTTTGGTTTCTGATCACAATAAGCCCCAGTAGCTATGTACAAGACTTATTTTTGGTTTTAGGACTTGCCGCGAGATGTATATATGGGACGAGATGCAGATGAGGATCTAGAGTGCATCTGATGAAAGAGGTTCCTGGTCCTGATGTGATCTGTATATACTTGCTTCAATTTGAATATGAGGATTTTCTGAACACGCATGCATGCTTGTTAATTGTTATCATCTGGCAGGATTTCCTGCATGACCCTGCCCTGTTACCAACTGATAGAGTGGAGGCAGAGCTGGATCCTTCAGGGGAAGGGATAAAGTATTGCATCAGCAGTCAGCATGAACAGGACCAAGAAGATAAGGATCAGGTTGGCCAGATTCGGCTGGTTTTGTAAACTAAAGCATCCTGCTCCTTGTTAAGTAGTATATGCGAAGCCGGTCGCTGTAAAACTGGATGATCAAGCGAACCAATATAATAGTGATCTACTTTGGACGAATGTCTGCCGTGTCCCCCATAAAAGAAAAGATTATCTGGTGCAAGTGCTGTCATCGTGTAGGTGATGAGGTCGACCCACCACAGCACAAACTCCACTGAGCAATGCCTAGTAGACTTATCATTACGAAGAACATGGGATGCAAGACGATGCACGGCTTACCATAGTCAAAGGCAGCACGGAGCAGCGCCATCGATCGATGCCACGGCAGCAGGGGCCACGCGTACCGACAGATCATTAGACCAAAGAGGCTTTGGTGGCCGCGTGGCACTGAAGGAGTTGATGCTGACCAGTAGCAACTCGATGTGTTTGCATCAGGAATCAGGAACATGAGCACTTGAGCAGCAACAGGTGCTTGCACGGTCGCTGCGCTACTGAAAGCGAGGTTTTTATGAGCGACTTGCGGACCCCATCGCCGAATCTCGGAGACAATCCAGCCAGGAGGCAAGAGAGGAAAGGAAAACACTCGAGAGATGAAATAGTAGGAAGATCTTAATACAGTACTAGTGATAGCTTTGTCAGGAAAAGTGTTGTCTGAATAGCAATTGCTTTCGTGATCACACTGGATCGAAAAATCCAGCCGACATCCTCTTCAGATACAGCAACATCTGCATCGTTTTTTCAGATAGTTGAAATGTTGGATTTGTAGTACACCACTAACCGAGAAAACAAAAAATGTAATCAGAAAGAAACATATGATACTCAGAGCATGGAAATGGCATCTGAAATACTATCACTCTCTGAAACTAGCTATGATGCTACCACGGTGCTCGAAGCTTCGCCCATGTCCGTACACGCCATCATCTAGTACGATTAATCATCACAGGCAAGACCCAATCCGCAGAGCGAGCTGCATGTGCATTCGCAGGGACTCATCTCACCAGCAGCACCTCCAAAGACGGAGAGAGTCCAGACCGAACCGATGCTGTGGGCCGAGCAAGCTGCGGCGCTTGCGTGTCGTGGGCCGGAACAACACGGACTGATTGAATGGGCTTTGCCTCGCTTATTGTATTTTATGCGGATTGGGCTAGAAACGTATGTGGGCTTATTTGATTGGAAAAGGTTCTTTTTATTTCTCTAAACTTTGAGCTGGTAAAAAGTTCAGGAAGGAAATGACAGACTCGCCTAAAATTTAGAAACCTATGAGGACGCACCTGGTCGCCATCAAACAGTGTAATGACAATTAACTCGCAAAATCAATCGCCAGAATTAACCGCGATTAATCTCGGCAGAGTCAATCTCCATTACTTCATCATATTCTGTCATTACTTGGTGCAAAATATCCGGCTCGCAATGCAGTACCTCACGTCAGGCTCAGGCTCGGCTCGGCACGCTACGCCACGCCCACAGCCACGGCCTCGGCCCGGCGCAGCAAGAGCACACACGTGTGTGGCTTGTCAATATCCTTTTACCGGCTTCACAAGCGGTATACTCACGGTTCACCTTTTAAGTCGGTTGGGATTCTTTGCCACTTTCATTACGGAATTACATAATAACTCGCTTAGCATTTAATAGTGAGATTTTAATTCTTTAATTATAAATATTGAGTCAAGAGCCCACATATTTCAACAGGTACTCTCGTTTGCTTCATTCCATTAGGTTCTACGAACTCAGAAACTCCCTCTTTCTAGACGCTAAATTATCCAAAACTACAGATGACCAAAATGGCGACCGGAAGGAGTAATGAACGGGAGCTTTTAAAAATTATCTCTGATCCGAGAACGAGGCATTCATTCAATTACCACCTCACAGCACACCATCAGGATGATACGAGTCAACTGGTTGAAAGGTCATATTAGAAACGATTCAGAAAAGCTCGACACAAAGCGGGTTCAAACTCAAAGCGGATTATCGAGCAAAGATATCATCAAATTCAGTTAACCAAACGCGCGAAGAACTAGTAGAGATTAGCAAGAACAAGCTACAAAACACTAGCTAAGCATGTGACCGGGGAGTAAAGAGCAAGTGCACCAACAAGCAAGATACAGGTGTAAGCAAGAAAACCGAACTGAAAAGCTGTGAACTAAAAACACAAGCTCAAGTTCATTTAGTCATCAAGCTAATTAACTACACAAATGATTGACCAGAGCATTCAAGCAAAGATTAATCAATTGTTGTTTATATATCCAAAGCAAGTAGCACTGTTGAATGAAAATGACATCTCACAGGAGCAAACCAAAATTAAGCTGCCGGCCTACACTAATCCGAACCGAGAATAAATGTGCCAAGCACTCAAGCAGCTCACCTGCGAATGATGTTCATGGGCCACCTGCTACTGTCAGCCTGCTGGCTGCCTGCTGCTGTGCAGAGCAGTTTCCTCTCCGGGCCGCTTGCCCTTGCTGGCTTGCCTGCACGCCACAGGGCCGCCTGCCCCCGCTGCCGGCCGTTGGTAGGCCTGGTGCGCGCCGCGAGCCGGCATGCTGGCCGTGCCTGGCTGCGAGCTGAGCTGGCACGCGCTCGCCGCTGGGCTGCTGCCCCGAGCGCACGCCTGGCCGCGTGAGCCTCACGCGGCGCGTGCCTCCGCGCGCCGCGTGCTGGCCTGCGCACGCACGTGCTGCAGGCGCCGGCCTGCTGCCGCTGGCCACGCGAGCCGCCGCCCGCTGCCTGCCGCGCCGCGCCTGCGGCGCCTCGACCGCCGCAACGCGAGTGCCTGGGCTACCGCACCGCGTCCCCTTCCAGCTCGCGCTCAATGCCTACTTGCCTGCAAGAACAACAGAGGCAAATAAAGCTAGAGCACAAGAGCTTTCGAAACTTGGATCTCAAATTACTCTCTCGATTCTCAACAGATTCAAACGAAATTTCAGCCATACATCCTTAACCATAAGATAACATATCTAGGAAAAAGATCATGAAAAGAGGAGCCTTTAACTCCAATTTCACAAAATCCTGAGAACTCTAGAAAAGGAGGAAAATTAAGGGAAACAAGAAACTCGAGGTGCTCGGGGAGAGATTTGATAGTCGATCATCTAGACTTGATCACATATATCCTAACACCGAAATCCCTCAAGAAATCCGAACCAAATTGCAGCAAAAAATGAAGAATGAAAAATCATCTGAAAATCACTCGAAAATAGAGAAAAACAAAAGCACTCGGTATGACAAAAGATTGACATTTAGATTACTTCTGGAGGTCATTCAGGAGGTCAGATTACAAGCCATTCCTAACCTAATCAAAGCATTAGATGGTAAAAAGCTCAAACAAAGAGTCACTCCTCACTCCCTCTCTCAGATCTTAACGAACTCTCTTTCATAAACAAATGAGAGATCTTCCAAAAAGATAGCTTCCCAAACCAGCCCACTCTATAGATATGTCAGGCAAATGACCAAAACGCCACACAACCCAAATACCCCTAAGGGGTAAAATTGTCCAAGTATTTATCGGAGCACCAGACTGACACACCGTTATCACGACTTTATTTCGCCTCGACGCAAGCTTTGCGATGGCGCCACGTGCCCTCCATTGCCGCGATCCGGTCGCACCGGACGTGCTCATGATTTTGAGGCCCAAACCAGGAAACCTGCCATCTCCACTTGGTCGCCGCACGATCACGATGTCGACGCGTGTCCGGCCTCCGCCAAGTGCCACGACGCCTTCAATTCTTTGCACTCACACCGCACGGGCAGCCTGCTTGAACTTGCCATCGCCTTCCTCCTTGACTTGACCGACGCCGTTTTCATGACATCCATGTACTCTTGCTCTTCCGTGCACCACGTGGACCGCCCATGACTCCGCCCGGACTCTTCGTATCCCTGGGTCCAAGCCTATTCGTGTTCATCTTTCACCGCCCTAGTCCATCGGCATGAACATTTCGATCCATCGCCTTGCCTGCAAGAACAAGAATAGAGGCAAACAAAGAAAAGAGCACAAGAGCTTTATAAACTTGGATCTCAAATTACTCTCTCAATTCTCAAGAGAGTCAAACAAAATTTCAGCCAAACATCCTTAACCTTAAGCTAACAGATCAAGGAAAAAGATCATGAAAAGATCGAGCCTTTAACTCCAATTTCACAAAATCCCGAGAACCCTAGAAAAGGAGGAAATTTAAGGGAAACGAGAAACTCGAGGTGCTCGGGGAGGGATTTGATAGGCGATCACCTAGACTTGATCACATATGTCCTAGCACCGAAATCCCTCAAGAAATCCGAACCTAATTGCAGCAAAAAACAAAGAATAAAAGATCATCCAAAAATCACCCGACAAAAACACTCGGGATGACAAAAGATTGACGTTTAGATTACTTCACGAGGTCTGATTACAGGTAATTCCTAACCTAATTAAAGCATTAGATGGCAAAAAGCTCAAACAAAGAGTCACTCCTTGCTCCCTCTCTTAGATCTTAACAAACTCTCTTTCACAAATAAATGAGAGGATCTTCCAAAAAAATAGCTTCCCAAACCAGCACACTCTCTCTATATATGGGTCTGGCAAATAATCAAAACGTCACACAACCCAAATACCCCTCAGGGGTAGTCCAACTATTTATCGGAGCACCAGACTGACACACAATTTTCACGACTTTGCTTCACCTCGATGCAAGCTTCGCGATGGCGCCACATGCCCTCCATTGCCGCCATCCAACTGCACTGGACGTGCCCCGGTTTTGAGGCCCAAACCGGGAAACATGCCATCTCCACTTGGTCGCCGCACGACCACGATGTCGACGTGTGTCCGGCCTCCGCCAAGTGCCACGACACCTTCAATTCTTTGCACTCCCGCCGCACGGACAGCCTGCTCAAACTTGCCATTGTCTTCCTCCTTGACTTGACTGACACCGTCTTCATGACATCCATGTACTCTTACTCTTCAGTGCACCACGTGGAGCGTCCATAACTCCGCCTAACTCTTCGTATCCCTCGGTCCAAGCCTGTGCTCATCCTTCACCGCCCTAGTCCATCGGCACGAATATTTCGCTTGACCTTCACCGCATACCATCGACCCTCACGTCGCGTCCTGCATCTGCACATCATAAGCCATGAGATACATCAAATCCACATAACATTATCAATCACTCATAATCCAAAAATGACCACCATTGTTCCTCAATTTTACGAATATTCTTCCTTTATTCTACTCCTTTCTCATCCGTGTAAATGAGCGTGCAGGAGCGAGACCCCGAGAGCAATCTGGGTTGGTCAGAGACTCAGAGGTCAGCCTCCCGCGGATATCGCTGCCACTGTTTGGTTCTCCGTGTGGATGGTTCTGTTCTGCACCCACACGGATGGCATTGCCGTCTCGGGCAGAAGCTAGATCGTATTATAAAGGAACGAGGCCTGGTATTTGGATTCTATTTATTTCTACCACCTCATATTCACCTACAACCTTTGATCGTGGTATCCAAATAGGAAATTCTATCCAGTCCTGCATCCACAGACGTGACGCCGAATCACTTCCATCCCGTCATGTTGCCTGCATCTAGCCATCCACACTTCCGTAGGAAAGGGCCGTGTCACCTAAACACGCCGGACAATCGCGAAATCGTGCCTCACAAAATGTTCACGTCCTGTTACAGCAGCACGCCAGCACGCACGTACGGCGAAAGCAAAAAAGATTCAGCTCGATGTTACTTGGCGCCTGTCCACCGTCGCGGATCGCCAGCTGATCGGCGGACAGGATGCGGGGATTAGATCACCAGCAGCTCCACCGCCACCGGCCGCGGCCGCCGCCGCCGCCTGCACGGACCGGACGACTATGGTCGACGGCATGCCGTTGTCTGGCAATCATTGCCGACGCGCGCGTGCGGGACGCCCATCTGCGATTTGTCCGCATCATGCTCCAATATGTCTTGGTCGCTCGCCACTCGGCAGTCAGCACTCCACCAGAAGCTGCTGTTTGGCACAGTGATGACACAATCATCAGCACTTCGCCGGATTCTGTGACCCTCAACTCAAAGGACACGCCGACAGCTTTGATCAAAGGATCAAAGGTTAGGGTTAACTCGAGTATCATTGTGCAGGGTTGATACCAGTATCGATGTGCAGGAACGCGACAAGGTTCGTGCCTGTTTGAATTCAGAGCCGAGGAGACTGGAACTGGAGGCGTCACCCTGATCTTCTGAAAGATTGGAACGTTGCAGAACGAAACATCAGCAAGATTTCACATACTGATGGAAAGCAAGTTAGATGGCAAAAGGTGTTAAAATTTAGTCTAAATAATCTAAGGACCGAGCTCTAAAGGGATCGGACTCTGCACTTATATAATTTTTTTTGAGCTAAACATATATAAAGATCATGCAAGGGTCAAGATTTATATAGTTTTGAGCTAAACACATGTAAGGATCATGTAAGGTTCAAGTTGGATTGTGAAGAGACGCTAAAGTTATGATCCGTTACCACCTTGCAAGCATAACAAAACTATGCAAAATGATCTTTGCCTGAAGAAATTTTTATTAGACTTAGGTTAGGACTTACGAGTACGAGCTAACGAACGAACTGCCTGACACACACATTAGCCAGCGAAATTGCAACGCGATATGTTTCACTTCACATGAAGACGACTACTCTCCGTCTCTCCCTCTCTTCACCGCTCTGCCGCACTTTCACTTCATCGAGGCTATGAAACAGGACGGGACTTTTATACAGGTTTACGGCAAAAAGAAGGAGCGCTTCGCTACTAGCTGCTGCTCCGGATCGTGCCTACTTCCTGCTGAAGAGAGTGCGCAGCCTGCCGCGGTCCAGCTTCTCCAGCAGCTTCTTCGCGCCGGCGACGTCCTTCTCCGAGAGCTTCTTCAGGTACCCGATGGCGCCGTGCGAGATCATCAGCCTCCTGCACCGCTTGCTCGCCGACAGCGCCAGCAGGCAGGAGATGGCGTACTTCTTCGCCGTGTTCTGGGGGCTCGGGTCCAGCAGCTGCACCAGGTTCGGCACGCTCTTCTCGTCCTTCTTGACGTCCCGCGCGTTCGGGGGGTACCCCATCAGGGTCGCCACCGCCTGCGCCGCGGCCTCGCGCGCGCCGTTCGACTTGGCCTCCAGCAGCCGCACCAGGAGCGGCATGCACCCGTGCTCGCCCACCACCCGCTTCATGTCCGTCGAGCTGGAGACCTTGCAGATGGCTGCCGCGGCAGCCTGCTGGGCGCCCACGGAGCCCTCGCGGAGCACGTGGACGAGGCGCGGGAGCACGCACAGCGACAACAGGCTGTCCGGCGAGATGGCAGTGACGAGGTTCCGGAGCGCGGCGACGGGGGATTCCTGCGGCAGCGGCCCGTCGATGTACGCGAGCAGGCTGCGCAGGCCGCCCTCGGACACGACGGCGCGCCGTAGGTTGTCGTTGCATGACGTCAGGTTCTGCAGGCACTCCGCGGCGTACTCCTTGGAGCCGGGCACGACGCCGGAGTCGAGCAGGTTGATCATGACGCGCACCACGCCTTCCTCGGCCAGCGCCTGCCGGACTTCCGGCACCGCGGAGATGTTCTTGAGCGCTCCGGCCGCGGCGGACTGCGAGATGGAGTCCCCGGTCTGGCAGATGTCGATGAGCGGGCGGACGCCGCTGTGGCCGACGATCGCACGGGCAATGTCGGGCGACATGGACAGCCGTTGCAGCGTGATGACGGCCTTCTCCCGCCCGACAAGGCTGCCGGACTCGGCCAGCCGGATGAGCGGAGGCAGCGCGCCTTCTGACATAAGCTTGCCCTCGCAGCTGCCGGACTCGGCGAGCAAGCAGAGGACAGTCGCCGCCTTCTCCCTGACCTTGGGCGCCGTCGCCGTGAGCAGCTGCACCAGCGCAGCCACGTTGCCACGGCCGAGCGCCGACAACACGCTCTCCTCGTTCTCGCGCAGAGCGTCAAGCAGCCCGTCCACCGCCCGGTGCTTCGCCTCCGCGTGCCCAATCTGCAGCCTGGCAAGCAGCTCCCGCACATCCGTCTGCGCGGCCGTGGCCTCAGCCTGGGCCGCCGGAACCGTCGCGTCGGACAGCACACCGGTCTTGACAAGAAGGGCGCAGTCCCGGAGGTTGAGGTCCAGCTTCCCGGCAAGCGCGTCGAGGTCGCTCTGCATCTGCAGCTTCCCGGCCTTCGGGGGCTCGCGGCAGCGCGCGCCGAGCTCGGCAGCCTCTGCAAGCGTGGCGGCCACCGACTGCAGCAGCTCCTGGCAGAGCGAGTTCTTGGAGAAGCAGGGGTGGCTGGACAGGTCCGACAGGCACGGCGGCACCCGCTCCAGCCTCGCCGCGATGGCCTTCCACCGCCCGCCGAAGCCGGTCGCTGCGCGAGCGGCGGCCAGGGCTGGTGGCACCAGCCCCCGCGCCCGATCGAGCAGCTCCTCCGCCGTCGCGTCGCCGGCCGCGGCCGGGCAGCTCCGCGAGCTCATATCTTGGCAGCTACAGCACCTCAGCTCGTGACCTGCAAGTACTCACACCTGACGGATTAGTGCTCACTACTCACTGACTCTTTGCCACAGAAGCGCAAAAGACAAATCTTGGAAAAGAGCAAGCGGAGAAGAAGCTGGAAGGAGACACAGCAAGGAAACGCCGGCTATTTTAAGCGAATCAAAAATCCATCTAGGACTAGTCTATGAAAGCTCCAGAAAACCGTACGACCCACCGAGCTGCTCACCCCTGATACTGATCTTTTCTTGCTTGGGCTGGACGATTGGTACGTCGAATTGAGAGGCGTAAATGCGGTGACCACAGCCACGAATTATGAGCTGGTACGAAGGCGCTATCGAAATTTCGCAAGCTTTCCAAACGGCGAGTCTGGGCATTTCAAAAATTGACTCGAGGAATGATGACTGGGTAGGTGACGAGTGAATGCGAACTCACAAAAAGAAAGAGAAAATGCAGGAGGAATGTCCAAGTGCCACGAGTGGAATGGAATGCACCTCCATCCAAATTCAAAACAGAGTGACCACAGACCAATGCAATGTAGTTCTTCTGAGCCAGAGAAAACTTTGTTTAAAAAAAACTCATTTGGTTTGCATTAGTGGAGCTACTGGCACTCTTTTTCAAAAGATCAAACTACTAATTAACTTGATTATCAGAGGTGGTGGTGGGTTCCACCCATGAAGAAGCGTGGTTTAAAGCGAAATAAGAATGTTTAAGACCGGCCCCGCTATAAAAAGGGGGTAAGATTTGGGTGCTCATGATTTTCACATTACTTTCTCGTATTCAAGTCCAAAGATCTCGCACTTTCATCACACAAAATAATCATGGCGAAATAATTGCGCAGGGAACGTATCGTAGACGAACCGAGTCCTCTGAAAAGATGAACGCAAAATCTCACTCTGATGCTTCCCCTAAAGCTTTTGCCATGAGCCCTGACCTACCACGCATGCATGCAAAGTAAGATCAAAAGAAATGCTTTGGCTGGAGGTTAAGAAATGACGGTCGCCATGGTCCATGGGGCTTAATAACCTCATGATAAACAAAGAAAAGGGAAGCTACTCGTGCTAAATGACCTACAGTGCGGAAAGACGCGCGGGCCCACCTGTCATAGCCAGCGGCACAACCACCGAACCACGCGTGCGAGCCGCGACCTGTGGCACACGTTGCCTTTTTCGTGGCAACCAACCACTTTTCTCGCACGAATTAAAGGCTGTGTGGCTCGTGGTCGTGGCAAACTGGAAAAAATGGTGGTGGGTGCAGCCGTGCATGCGGCGAACGGGACTGGGCCCACGCCGTCGGGTCCGGCTCGCAGTTGGTTGGACCGCCTCGGCGGCCCGGGGAATCCAAGGAAATGACCGAGCCCAAACCCCAGAGCATACAGCGCCTCGGGGCGCTCCCGGGGCCTGGGAACCCGCTCGAGTCCGGTGCGCGCAGGTGGCGCGCCCGCCGGTCATTGGGCTGTGCTCCTCCGCTGCTGGGGCAGTTTGGTCATTTGACAGCTAATGCCGTGAGGACGCCGGCGTCGGCGCGACGGCGCCGGTAGAGACGAGGATTTCGCCTGCGTTTTCCTAGCCTTTTGCCTTTTCCTAGCAAGTGCCACAAGAGAAAGGATCTTTTCTCTTGTAATTGTTTAGAAGCGAGGCAAATTCTCAAACTCTCGACTCGCTCGGCGTCGGTCAACCCAAGGACGATCCATCGCGATTTCTAGGAAATTCGAGAGACCTTCTGCGGTGATCAACCCGCGCATGTTGCATAGTGGAGAAAGCAAGGCGGAAGGCAGCAGCCAGAGGGCGAGTAGGAAGAGCGTAGGCCTGGCTTGGAAGCACAAAAATGGTGCAAAGGACAAGGCGCGATCGAGAACGAAGAGTAAAACACCGAACACGGAGATCACACAAGAGAGCCAAGTCCTGGGGGGCTGGGGTTTACCTCTCTCACCGACGATTTCGCTTCCGCCGGCCGCGTCACAGCTCGACGCACCTCCTCGTCCGCCGTCACCCCTTCCCGTCCTCCTCCTCCTCCTCCTCCCGGCGACGATCGCCGCGGCGCAGAGCCCAAACAGAGCTAGTGCGGCTGCAATCAGGATGCCAATCATCAATCAAACGCCCGTCTCCCTAGAGCACCCTGCATGTCCGCATGATGGAGAGAAGATGGAGCGAAGTAGGGAGGGGAAGATTGGGGAATCATGAGCACACTCACCACGAGCACCACCTCCGCCTCCGCCGCCTCTTGTAGCTGCCCCGGACAGGTCTGGCCAGCGAGCGAGCGAGTCGTTGGGGGGAATTTATTCCGGTGGTGGACTGATACAGGTCGGCCGCTGCTCCGAACCGAGGTTTTGAATTCAGGGCGCCCCGGGCCGTCGGATCGGGGCGTGGGTCCCGGGTGACGGGCGCTGGGGATCGGGGGCTCGGCGGCCGTGGGATCCGACCGTTTGAGGCTGCTGCGGCGGGGCACGCACACGCACCAGAGGATTTTGAAATGGAGCCGTGCGGGTTGCGCTGCGACGCGTACTTGGTGCGCTGCGCAGCGCTGGCTCGCTGGTCTCCCTCCCTCGGTGCCTACTTTCTACGCCTTTCTCGCTGACATTCGCTGCGGCAGCCGGGCGAGAGATGGTCAGGGTACGATTTTTCTTCTTTGAAAAAAAAAATCAGGTTGCTGTGCATGAAGTGTACTGTACTTGCTTGAGCTCCAATTTTTTTGAATCTGGTCGCTGCATCATTTGATCGGAAGGGGATGGGCATGATTTCCTGGAGCAGGGGGAGAGAGAGAGAGAGAGAGAGAGGTTCGTGTGGTCCATACGGAAACGGAGGGGACTCGCGTCATCTCCTTTGTTTTTTTGGCGAGACTGCAGCAACGTGTAAAACTTGAGTGATCTCACGTAATTTGATGTGGCGCCGTGCCCGTGGTGGCAAGCAAAACCATCGCAGATTCGATTTCAAGATCAAAACTCGCGGGTTTCTCAAGGACGCATCTCGAATAGCTACCAGATCCATCGTTGTTGGATCATGTCTGAATTGTCGCAACAAGCTTGGCTCCAGCATTTTCACCGCGGCCCCCTCGCCCTTCACTGCGCAGCACGGGAGCGACACGGCCCAGATGCAGACGGGGGAACGTGACCCTCCCCGCTGCCCCTTTTGCTTGCAACCGAACCAGCCTTTATCCAACATGCCAGCGGCCTCACGGCGAACCGAGTGAGTACCTGTACCACAGGGTACAGAATACAGGCTGCGTCCGCAACCACATCCAGCTGTCAGCATTTAAACAGCTGTTGAGCTATTGTGTGCATGCAAGGGCGCACGGCAGTAGCGTGTCACATGGCTCCTGCAAGGTTACAAGGGAGGCTTGGTGATTTCATGCCGCTGAGGTCGAAAGAATACAAGATTGCTCAGGTCAGGGCGATCTTGCTTCAGCAGCAAATGAATGGTTAGCGAGCTGTTCCTGTTCATGCTGAATGGCATTGAACAGGCTCGGGGAAATCCTCTTCCAATAGTCTCTTGCCTTTTGCCACTGGCCGGTAGTATTCTCAATGTTCTATTGAAGAAAACCGCCACGTTTTATAGTTTTAGCTGTATAAGAAATAGCTGTTGTGAATTTTACCTGGCCTTCCACTCCTTCAAAAGAATGATCACACCTTGTTATCCATCTGCATGATGGAAAGAGAACTATTCTTTAGTTTAGAATCATGTGAGAAAGTGCTATTTTACACTGACAAAAGATACGAGTGCCAATAATGAGCTCTCCCCGAACTCCAAACCAGGCAATAGCTGAATACGATTACAGCAACACATGATACAGATGGAGGTTCCAAACCAGGATTGTTTGTGTCCACAAAGAAGTTCCATCACAAAGTAACAGCACTGATAGCATCTAAAATATTGTTAATCGGTATTTCTTTCCTTAATGACTTAAAATCCCTACTCGCTTACGCCAACACTATCAAACAGATCAGTATCTGATTATGAAAAGAATGCATGCCTTAATTGTCCTCAGAAAAATGCTACCACAGCACCATTCCACTACACCAACGCTTGACAAGTGAATCCATGTTCAGAGTGTAAATCCTTAGTTCATCTCAGTTCAAGCAGCAGCTGGCATTACCACTTCTACTATTATCCTTGCAGAGTTGTAGTACAAAATGCCAAAAGAATTATTCAGAAGTATGCCAGTACCAACAGCAATAATTAGTACCCACCAAGCAGTACCAGGAGACATGCACCAACTACATGCTTAATACATATGCAACAGGACATCAAAAGGTGCCATGGAGATTTCAAGATTTGGTCAGGTACTTAAAAGGAAGATATAGGACCAAGTAATGCAGTGAAAAAAAGTTACTCCAAGCTTTTGGATCTATCTTCATACTACTGCCTCATACCCTTTCGTATCCACCTCCAAGTATTTTATGATGATTTATTTGAGGGACAATTTCTGCGATCTGATATAATATAACACAACTATGAATTTCTTATTCAATTGTGAACCCTATTCATATTATTTTCTTAGCTTCAGTCAGAAAATAATTTTGCGCTAATATGACCCATGAAGCATTCTAATTCACATTCTATCTAAGGAAAGAGGATTGATTCTACCACTGCTTGCAGGAGCTAGCACATAAATACATATCAAAGGTTGGGTCCATCTTTCGTCTTAATATATGGTTCGGCTAAACCTTCAGCACTACACAGCAAAAATAGAAATGACTAAATATGTGGAAGGTAAGGTAATTGATATTTGATACAATGATTTTAGCACTAGTTATGAGATGTAGAAGCTCATGAGAAAAGGTATTTTTTTTTTTAATGTTCAAATTGAAGGTCAGGATAGTCTAGTCAGCACCAAACAGCTCAACAATCGAGAGAAATGCAGAGGTTCTGGCAATTGATAACAAGGACAAACGGAGTAAACCAAGGCAACAACACTTGAAAATTCATGTTTTGGATTTATAAAAAGCTATAAGTTAGCTACCAACTTGAAGCAATGACTTCCAACACTAGCTCAACAGAAGTGACAGACATTTCCATCTTCTGTTAAGTTTGTGTATACTAGCAAACTGAGCACTAATTCCAACCAGCAAATTTATTACTGAAGAGGACACAAAGTGTCTCCTCTAAAAACTCTAGGTCCATAGATGAGAGATTGTGAATGATCTGCAGTGTTTGTTTTTTATGAAAGGTGAAAGAGTTTCATTTCAAGTTAAACCCGGGTGAATGTACATGGATCTTCAGTGTTTGCAACTCTGATCTGTGACAACACTTTGGACCCAAAAGCTTTTAGTGCTTATAAATACAAGCCAGGTGCCCAGCCCCCAGCAATCTTAATTGGGCTGGAGTGTATGTAAATTACGATAGCATCGCTAATTTGGACAAGACACTAAATCCCTGGTGCGGCCTTTCTGCATCAATGGCAAATCCAATAAGACATACCAAAGCAAAAGCACAGAGACGAACCAAGCATATCTGCATTTTGGCACTTGTCCGCTGAACAAAATTGCTTGATTGTTTTGCTTCAACTAGTGGCAAACCCAATGAAACTGCCAATCTCCCTCCAACTGAAAAATCTTTTAGTTCATATCTGCTTTGTCCATTTTGCCAGGAAAGTCACTACAAAACCTGCTTGCGCCAGTCAGTCTACTTTACACAACCCAGTCTTTCCCAATTCATTTTCGTGTATTGCCTGACTGTCAACATTTCTGTAAACAAATTATAAATCCAGTAAACAGAATAAAAAATCTAAAATAAACACAGCAACATTCACCTCAGCAAAAAAGAAAAAACAATAGTGATGCAGTGCTTTTCTCTATAAATAAAAAAGATGGATACATTGTCTTGTCCAGGAAACACAATATCTTCTTAAGTGAAACTGAAAGAATATAATGCAGAAAAAAAGAGGAGATATCTCATTTGAAGATGTTGGAATACCTTAGGTATCTCTGAACTAGGCACTCTGAAATTTTTTAGCAACTGTTCTTATCCAGACCCTATCTTTCTCAGTATATGCATAATTTGCATTGGAGGCTAACAGGATGACACCTTCAGTTTTTGTTTCACCATTAGGTAGATCAGCACTCCTAAGAACTGGTTGAACAAACACAGAAAGAACCCCATCTGGTAGAATCTTCACAAGCTGAGAATCTGGTCAAGGCAGAATGATAGGCACCAGATGTCGGAAAGAAAGTTCTGAAACTTCTATGACCAGCTAACCACCAAATAGACATTAGTAACTTGATTGTTATTCCTAACATGAATATCTGATTTTGTACGTACAAATTTGGCATAACAAGACATATCCACAAAATTATATAATATAGATATGCCTCTCCATGCTGCCCACAAACAACACAACAACACAAAAGCTGTCAAACCAAATGTAGTTATGTAGGTACAAATTTTAATTGGTTGCAGTTACACTACAAACTTCATATGATTGGTACTAAGTACTAACTATCATGTACTAAGTTCAGTGAGATATAAGTGGTTGTGCTTGCATAGCGCACTTTTGCAATCAAACAAACAGGTGAAAGTGAAACTAACAAGCTGCAAGTATAAAGCTAAACCAAAACTTCATGTTAACATAACATTGAAATATTCCGCTAGGTGAGGGTGGTTCACTTACCCGAAGAATTAGGAAAGTACAAATTATCCCTCAAATCAACAAGTCCTACTTGCTGCATCTGACTTTTGAACCACTCAATCATGGCATATTTTGAAGTATTTGCAGGTGGATCCCAGAATCCTCGTACACAAAACACATCCCCAATTGCTATGAGCTGGGAGAAAGTAAAGGCAAAATGAGCTATCTGATGGTTCAGAAATTGTGATTCTTTCTAACAAGATTCACACAAGAACTGGACAAAGCAATAGACAAATCGACAATATTTAACCTGCACACAATTGCACATTGAGAAGAATTTGTCGCTGCAACTACTACTTAATTTGAAGTACCGATGATGTATATACACATAGGAAAGGTGCAAGTGTTTGGTATATTATAGCTGAATTCCACCAAGTTAAATTTCAATTTGTACGAGAATTTGAAAATTCGTACCACAGATGTGGTGTTTGTGTTCCGCAGCAGGACGTAGGACGCCCAGGCCACGTCCTCCTTCTGTGCCGCTGACAGGTTCTCAGACATTACGAACAACTGCCTGCTCCCCTCGGGCAACGGCACACGGCTGGCAGCATCAGCGCCCTGCAACATCAACCAAAAACCCAATCGCACAATTCTCAGCCCCCCGCTTTCCCTGAGAAATGTACCATCTGATCAATGCCAAGACGAAGTCCCCTTCGCACCTCTAGGAACCTCCCGAGGAACGGCAGCGTCGCCGAGAACGCGGCCAGGCACAGCCCCAGAGCCTCGGACCTCTGCGAGTTCGCACGCACAACCAGTTAGGCGCGTCGGTCATGGGTGGATGAGAAGGAGGGCGGGGCGCGGGGCCAGGGGATTGGGGAGGAGCGAGGACCGACGAGCTGCGCGGGCGTGGGGGACGGGGAGAGAAGGTGGTTGAGGACGACGAGCGCGCCGAAGCCGAGGCCTATCCACCGCGGGAGGTACGACTCGTCCAGCCCCGGGATCCCTGCGCCAGACGGGGGCGCGGTTTAGAGCGGCCAGCTGTACGCCGCCGGCGGCGGGCTGAGTGGGAGGGAGGAGGAGAGGGTTGGTACCGAGAGTGAAGCGGAGGACGGAGAGGTTGACCTGCTGCTGCGGAGGGTCGGAATTGGAGGCGCGGACGCGGACGCGGGCACGGGAGGATGCGGGAACGCGGTGGCGGGGTTTGCCCGCCAACGACGAGCGCGGAACGAGCCGGGCGATGGCTGGGTGGAGAGGGTGGGAGTGGTGGAGCGGCGGTGCGCGGGCGAGGAGCGGCATGGCGCCGTGGTCGTGCGCGAAATGGATTGGTGATTTGGTGGTGGCCGCCGCGGCAGGTGCGCGACGTCTCGACTCTTGCTGGACCGGACTGCGGAGAGTGTGGACACTTGGACTGCCAAGGGCGCTGGATGATTTTCGTTCCCTTGGGCCTTTGGGCCGGCATCTCAATGGGCTAAAGTTCAGCACATCTGTAGGCAAAGGACTTGGCCTGTTCGGCCCAGCTTATCCAAGCTTATTTTCGCCCATATACGGCCCTTCCATTTCATTTCCTGCAGCCGTGACGCCGAGGTCCCACACGCTTCAAGTCCACGCATGGCTGGCGCTAACCAGCAAAACGGAGCAGAGTGGAAATAGCTTTTCAAAAAAAAGCATAGTGGAAATTTCTCCGAGCCTCCTTCCACAGCAGTGCTTCTTGCATTTCCTCCTCGGTCAAAAGCGCCGTCGCGTCTGCGAGCATCGCAGGAAACATGATCAGATGATCCGATCTCCTAGACAAGGCCGCAAGCCTTCCAACCACCACCGGCACCGGGGTCAATCAGCAGTAGACAACGCAAAAGTCCTTGCAAATAGCCGCCGAGCGACCATTGTTTTCCCGGCTAGTGATCACTGACGGCTAGAGCACCTCACCTTTTCTCAGATCTCAGAACAACAAACCCGCCGAGTGGTTGCCCGTCGGGCCGGCGAGCGGCCGAGCGCCTTGCCGCGCCCATCGGCCTGGCGACACGAAAAAGGGCGTTGCCCCCCTCAGCTCAGATGCCGGGACGAGCAACAAGGGGGCAAGCCCGGGTCAGATCCATGGCTTTATCACCATGCAGGTCGGCCACAGGAACAGCAATGGCGGAACGATCCATGCAATCCTCGGGCGCACCACCGAAAGCGCGGATGGGCGTGCCGGCCAAGGACCGCACCAGACCTAGGATGCGGATCCCTTCGGCTTCCCCCCGCACCGGCACGGCGCACCCAGCTCAAACGCGCCATTATTGATTGGGTTTGGGTAAGATCGCTCCAAGAACTTCAGAGAGAGAAAAAAAGAACATGCAGTGAAATCCCAGCCAAATCGTTCTCCAAAAAAAAAAGAAATTCCCAGCAAAATCGATGGGGAACGGCGACCGCGTCCGCGTGCCAATGGGACGCGCGGTTTTGCTCGTGCCGCCGGACGATTGACTGCGAACGAACTGCCAACTGGCCCGCAACCGATACTATATTAGTATATTTTCAGAGGGCATTTGTTTATGGCGCCTGATCGTGGCGATGACGACGACGGGATGCAGGGTCGCTGATTAGTCTATGTGCGATCTATTTCTAAGGTGAAGCAGAGTCTATGGGCTGGCAATAAAAGAAGGGCATGCGAATTCGGCAACGGTTTCAGACCGAAACCGCAGCCGACATGTGCTGTTGCCCACTGATTCAGTCGTATGTTATCTCGATCGGTAATGCGAGCTGCGACTGCAACATCTTGTCTGCCCTAGATGCAGTGGTGTACCATCCCGCTGTACCAACAAAGCAGATGGCTGTCATCCTCACCCATGCGGCCATGCTTTCATGCGAATGGTACTAGGCTATCAACGTCAGGGCTCTCCGAGGCTGCCAGAACTGACTGGAGCAAGAAAGATGGAACAGTCAGGTTAAACTCCGCTTTCATGGATTGATACTACTTTTTGTAAACTCGCAAGTCGCAACGGATGGCCAAAGCTCATCCCATCACCATTAGTAAGTACATGTCATCATAGAATGTACAAGCATAGAAACCACCACAAGCTGGGCGATTGGTAGCAAATTAGAAACTGGAAACAAAATTTTCCAACTCATTTCAGTATGTTTCAGCACGTTTCATCACCAGCTCAAAGGGGGCAGAACCACATCACCACAGAAATTACAAGTTTTGGGAAACATCACAGAAAATTCAGTACAGTCTATCTCGAGTCTCAATTCAGCTCAAGGGGGGTAAAAAGGACCTTGGGAAAGGACTGACAAAGGGCCCTAATATCACTCGACCATACAAAATTTCAGTTCTACAACCATGTACACTTCCCTCTGCTGCATACTAGAGCCCAAATTGAAAATAGGATCAGGCTACAAGCTGCATTCGCTCTAACATCCTAATGTGAGTAACCTCCACAACATCTACACTCTCATCTAGTCATCTCCGAGACCTGACCACCCTCCCATGCTGAAAACCCTTCCCCTTTGGGTATATAAGCACTGAGTCAACACACAGGCCGCCCTTTGTGTGTGTGCAGTCAATCTGCGCCATGGAGAACTTCAGTTTCATCAGCTGGTCGGGCTTTGAGGCCACAAAATCACCTGCGTGGTACAAGACCCAGCTCCCGGGCTCCTCCAGGTAGCACTGAGACAATGCTTGCTGACCGTCGGAGGTTGAGAGCTGGAAGCGGACAGGCTTCTTGTTCCAACCATGGACATGCTCTGAGCTGCAATGGCGGCGGCCAAATCGTCTGTAGAACTTCCCAAGATGGACCCTGAAGTACAGGCTATAGGTTCCAACAGGGAAGCAGAAATCGACTTCGCCAACAACCTCAAACCACCAGATTTGCTGAAGATAAGCTACAGATTGGAACCTGCAATATAAAATTCGGTAGCTATTGGTCAGATATTTGATTTCAGTAGTATGGTCTCAGGAATAGTTATGAGCTACAACAAAATACATTGGAAAATATCCCAGATGACCACAATTAAATGAGGCACCTGTAATCAATAACTTCCAATGGAACAGAGTAGATACAGGCTTCTTGTGCTAACACTTGGAAGCCTGGAAGCTACATTATATTCTAATAACTATGATTATGAAGAAGCAATTATCTATTTATTTTACACCTCTTATACTAAGGCAGTAGCCAATTTATGCATATCCTAAAATTAGAACACGTAAGCATCCATATCTACCTCCTTCCAGAGCAAATAAGCTTATGCATCCAAGTAAATCATGTTTGAGAAAATAATATAAGTGAATGAAGTGTTTGATGAAGAAACAAGGAACAGGTCAATCACACCATTCGGAAATATCTTCAGCCCAATCCATTGCAATCATGCCACCGTATCATCTTTTTAACAAAACTACCACACACTGAACCAACAAAACATTAGTAAATGTTATATCAAATCCCATATTCACCTTGATTCTGAAGTTGGCATGTGCTGCCAGTATCTTCTGTCGACAATCCCAGTAATCACCAATGCTTTTGAGGACAGCGCCATACAAATCATGCCTTTGCTCTTGTCCAGCCAGAATTCCTACAATTAGCAAACACATACACTTCAGCAAACCTGTTCAGTACTTCATTTGCTATCCCAAAAATATATGTATACTCCTAGTCCTAAAAAATAGCAAGCTCCATACATCGGACGGCATGGCCACACGGGACAGTAATTCGAATCATTTCAAGCTCTGAGATGCGTAAATCCCATATGGTCATATTCTAATTAATCATTCCCTGCCTCCAATTTGAGTTTGCCCCAAAGATAGGGAGTATATATTACTCCATACTTCTTCCCTTGTCTCCTATTCAACTCAGGAATACTTGAGGTGTCGACACAAGGACAGAACAGAAGACCAATTCAAGGATGACGGATTGCAATCCTCCACACGACCACTCATAAAATTTTCAACTCCCGCGACATTAAATCTCAGAAAGTCAAAAAGGGGGAAGCAAAAGTATCACCTTCTGGCCGTCACCGAAAGGCACAGGCTTGGAGAGCCTTGCGTAGATCTCCTTCTTCCCGGCCCGCCGCCGCCGCCGCCTCCCCTCCTCGCCGGTCCCGACGAACTCCATCAGGTAGCGGTAGTTCTCCGGCAGCTTGGCCTCCCACACGAAATCCGCCCCCGCCGCGCCGCGGAACGCGTGGTTGAGCCGCGCGAGCCGGCAGATCTCAGGCGGGTCGAGGCGGAGCATCACCTGGGCGGCGCAGAGCTCCGGCAGGTCGCCCAGGCCCACAGCAGCAGGCCCAGCGGCGGCCGCCGCCGCCGCAGCCGCGCTGTCCGCCCCTCCTAGCAGGCCCGACACCCACGCCCCCATGCCCCCTCTCCGCGGCCTCCAGTCGCAACGATTTTCCTGCCCGGCCTCCGCAGATGGAACCCAACCAATCAATCCCCCGGAAGCTCGGCCCCCGGATCAAGCTCCTGACTCCACGCCTCGCAGGACCCCCAATCCCCAATCGCAGCCTCCGCCGATGGACTCCACGGGAATGCGAATCGCCCGGGAAATCGCTTGACGCGTGTGTGAGGGCGGTCGGCCGTCGGCGAGATAAAAAAAACGCTAGCTTTCGGGCCGGGGGAGAGGGGGGCAATTTAAAGAGGGAGACGAGACGCCAAAATAGACGAGGGGTCGTTAATGGGCAATGGATCTTGCATTCCCTGGCACAAACACCATTGAAAACTCTCGATAATCGCAAAATGATCTTCTTCAGGGACCGTTTTGCAACTTTTTATACTAGAAAAAACATATGCGGAGGACTAATTTATAAGTACTAGCGTGCTTTAGCCATACGAGATTTCCCCTCATTAATGTTAAAACAGATTGGATTAGTGGGCCGCCGCCGTCGGTAACACGCGCCAGTGGACAAGGTCCATGCACCGGGCGGGTGTCAGGCGCGGGCGAGGCCACGCGTCAGCGATCGGGTCCATGCGCATCGACTCGTAGGGTAGGTGCAGGGGCCGGTAGGACGTATGAGCCGTACCGACTGGAGACTTCTACAATGGCCCCCGGGCCGCATGGCCGCACGACGTAAATGTGCATGACAGGCTGGAAAGCCCGTGGCAATACCTGCCCTTGCCCAAAAGGTAGTTACTGCACCCAAATTTGGGATTAAAGGGTTCGTGTCATGATAATGCGGATAGCATGTACACGTGGCGTACGTAGGCCATCGCTTGACGTACCTACAAAACCACAAACACGCGGCACGCACACCGCCTCAGTTTATAGGAAGATTGCGAGGGTTTACGGGAACACATCGACGCGGCTAACACACCGATTTCGCTTTTGCCATTTTTTTACTACACCTGCCAAATTCATTTTTCCCTTATTCTTATTTTTAATGGATTTTCTCATAATGTATGTTTCCTTAAAAATAGTCCCCTCGTTATCATTTGATAGTCATATTTTCTAAAGAAAAAAGTCCAAATCACCCCCCTATGTAGCCAAAGTTTGGATAACTCCCTAAACTATCGTTTGATTCATTTTACCCCTCAAACTATGCTCTTTGGTTCAAATTACCCCCTAATATAATTTATCTTTTTATTTCTACATGCATAGGTGCAGTTTTAAGTTGAAACTTTACAAGATGATAGTATACATCATAACACATGTTAGAAAAAATACATCATAATTGTTTTGATAGGTTAGGCTATTTAATAATAAATTAATCATTGGAGTTCAAAATTATATGAAAAATAACGATGAAAAAATTATAATAATTTTTTTAATATGCATTGTGATGGCCACTACTACCCTGCAAAATTTGAAATTAAAACTCAACTTGTGTACGGAAAAACAAAAAAGATAAATTATATTATGGGATAAAATGAACTAAATGTCATAGTTTTGGAGATTATTCGGACTGAAGGGAGTAAATTGAATTTTATTCTTTTCTAAATTGAATTATTCTTTTTCAATAGTCCTATTTGAATTGACATCTTATGTATAGTATGGATGACCATTCGATTCTCATGCAGAGTAACTTTTCTAAAAAAAGAATGGAGGGAGTATGATATTATGCCAAGTATTTTAAGACGCCAAAATTTTCTAGGCACAAAAAAATATGACGATCCAGTCAAGCGAGTGCGCTTCTTTCTCTAGCGAAGTTAAGATTTGAGGTTTGGGATTGAGCTTTTAGATATGAGGACTATAAAAGTGTGAGATGGATTTAATCGCGAAGCTCACACCAAAGTGTCGCTCAAGTGATGAAGGTTGGTCGACGGTCCACTAGCAGGATATTGTTGACCTTAGTGATGGATAAAAGGTAGATAATCAGCGGGTATTATGTAGATAAGAGTAAGGATGGTTTTATCAATGAACAAAATGTCTACAAGAAGAATGTTGTTGTGGATGAGGCGATGCTCCATGAAATTTTGTCCACCACAAAATGATGGTAGCGGAAAAAAAATTATGATGATAAAGCGAGTTGTTCCATGAGAGCTTGAAGAAGAGGGAAGCACACTTCATTTAACCGGCCTAAGAATTTTTAATATCTAGCATACGCTCAAAGTACGAACCTAGCATTTTGATTTTGAAAAAAAAAACAAGAAAACAGATAATAAGCCTATCCAAAACCAGCGTCGTTTTCGTGCAAATCAAGCGATTAGGTGTGATGTCACGAATGAATCAATCATCCATTCATCCCAATCACCAGGCGTCCCCGAATTAACGTCGCTTTCAGCTGCGATAGTGAGGCGATAAAGACCGCCAAAACAAAAACCTGAGCTAACCCTAAACCCAGCCGGCGACCCATCCAACCCCAACCGCCGACTCAATCTTAGGATTCCCCACTGGTTTTATGGCCTCCCCCACGCTACCCCCGCCGTGAAAGCAGCGCGATCTCGCAGCGTCGCCGCCCGCGCCTCGTGAGGAGCTGGTCGGGCATCCCGCGGCGTGGCCGCCGGACAGGGCAAGACCGCCACGGTTATTCTAAGGCGGAGCTCGGCCGGGCCTGCCGTCACGGTGCGCCGTGCACGGAGGCTGCGTGCGTCCCCGTCGCGACCGTGCATCGGCGCGAACGGAACGGAACGGGGCGTGGACGGGGGGACGTGGCGGGCGCGCGCGCTCCGGTCTAAGCTTATCTCGAAGGATCGGGTGGGGAAGAGGGTCCATTTCGGTCACGGCCGGTGGGTTAGGTGGCGCGTCCTGTGGCTCATCTGGTAATCGCTCCGCGGTGTGCCCGAGCCAAAACCAAAAGGCTCCGGCCGGGGCCTGGAGAGGCTGAGGGTTTCTTGCCATCAGAATAAAGTGTGAAAAAAAAACGAACCGTGTCGATCGATTTCTGGCCAGACGTCGCCCGACGTGTACCTACGAGATGCATGATTTGGATTTACGTGGAGGGAGGGGCTGCCACGACTGCGGTACGTCGAAGGCCTCGGGCGGACCGGGAGCCGTGCGGCACATCAACTCTTTCCCGACGGTTATTGCTGCGCTACTAATCAAGATCATCAATCAAACTGATCGTCTCGCAAAAGTTTATCCACGAAGCAGAGACAAATTAAACTGCCCATCGGATTACCGCTGGTGCTGCAAATTAGGAGCTCGAGCACCTCGAGTTTTCACTGCGCGTATACCTGCTGCATTGTTACCGTTGCCCGTTGTGAGGACTGGACGCTTCCGGTTAACCAATGCTGACCAACCGCCCAAAGTCTATGAGAAACGTATCATCAGTTCCTCATCAGCTCACAGACGACACGTCACCAGCACGTTCGGCGGACAAAGTTCCACGCACTTTTGCGCGTTAACACCGCACCGGAGGGAGCAGTAAACATCGGAAGCGCGCTACCTGCTGGTACGAGGGCAGTCCCGATCCGAGGGATACTGCTACTAGAAATTCCTATACTTATCATATTACATAGATATTAAACGTAGAAATTATATTCTTAATGTATATTTTTTAAAAAATAAATTACTATCCAATCATATTCTTTCTCTCTTTTTTTCTCCCCCATCGTATCTTCTTTTATTTTGGTTTTTACGTAGATATAGTTTCTTACACGAGATATGATTTTTTTATATTTTTCTATCTCTCTTATTAACTTTTTTGCCACCTCAGCTTTTTCTTACATAGCAATATATTTAATGCTATAGAAATTGAAGCACTGGAACTGCCTCATACCTCAAAGGCGACCTTTGCTTCGCTTTTCCCCCCGGCGAGCCCACCGCGACACATGCTTGCAATCATGCAGGCAGACCAGGGTCCGCGTCATGCCCCTGCGCGAGGAGATAGAGCCGCCGCGTGCACCAGCAAATATCCGGTCGGGGCATCGCGGCGGCGGCGGCGCACGCAGCGGGGGCGTGGATCCGAGTCAGCATGCGCGCGCGCCGGGCCGTGGAAACGCGAGACGTGTCGGCCGGCCACGGACCCTGCCGCTGTTTTGGCGGAAGGGAAACGGATCGGGATGGTACACTCCTGCATACGGTGACTTCGGAGTGATTTGTGGTAAGGATCGGAATAGTACACTGCATACCGTGATCGGAATAGTCTTTCTTGGTGTCGCTGAGAGCCATCTTGTCTTGGTCTTCCTGTCGAAAATTTTCAGAGGGGAGAAGTCCAACTTACGGAGCACATTTCCAAGGTGTTTGGTGAAAAGTTGCAGGGCAAATCCCCTCTTAAAAATGGATGCTATCTTGTCGGAACGGAAATCTGATCCGGTTCCAAGCAAGCGGTCTCCGCTCGCGCGCCCCATCGACCGCCGAGGCTGCTAGTAATTGACCGGAGGAGAGGACTGGCTCGCCGTTGACTGCTCCACCGGCAGCGACAACCTGACAGACAGACTGGTCGGCTTTCGGCCACCGCGTCCGTACGGCGTCACGGCTTTGACTCCTGAGCTCGTCACGTTATCATGTGGTGACTCAGCTCCAGCACGAAGCTAGGGCATCTTGGCAGGGGCGTGGAGTCCAGTTGGACCGTCACGTTTTGCCGTGGGCGCGCATCCGCGTCACGAAATCTTTAGCCAATGCACGAACCACGGGCCGCAGCTAATAGCTCGGCGCCCCCACATACGTCCAACCGCCGTTTGAACCAACTCCGATAAGGTGCTTACATAAAATTATAAATGCGCTGATAAGTTTTCTTACTGGGGAGAAAAGACATGTACGTATAATGAGGGCATGTGGCGTCAAAACATATGCTTTTATTACGGTTGAGACAAAAACAAGAGGTTGGTGAGTGATACGCGCTTCTCCGTTTCTTCCACGAGAGTACTAGTAGGATCCATGTCATCAGTACGTGCGCCGTGCATTATTATGCATCTAAAAATAGGATTGTAGTACTGGTACGACACCAGAACTTGCAGTGCTCGAATTGGCTAGACGGAATTTCTTAAAAGACAAGTGATGGGATGGGATCGTTAGCCCATGATAAATCGCAACGAACAGGTTTTTGCTGAGCGTTATTTCACCGAGGCGTCCGACGGCATTACAATATTTACTGACCCTTTTATCTAATCGCCGACAGGGTTGTAATATGGTAGCCGAGAGAGATAAGATAATGAATCTTCTACGAAGAATCGCCGAGCAGCGATCACCGACAGAATCAAATGGCCCGAGCACTCACTGTAGACTAAAAACCAATTCGTCCTTCGGCGCATGAGATAGGAGCCGCCTAAACGTACGAGGTCTTGTTTGGTTGGAAGGGAATCGAAGGAGATTGAAGAGGTTGGAAGGAATTAAATCCTTAACAAGTCAAAATTCCTCTCATTCCCTTCCCGTCCCTTTCAATCCCCTTGCGGAGAGGATTAACCGAATAAGGTCCGAGGGGAATTTTGACTCTCGTGACAAGATTATTTTTTACAGCACCATAATTGTGTGTGGCTGGCACCACACCAATTTTCCCACATCCTCGTGCTGTCTTGCCAAATAGTATCGCAGTGCTGCCACAAGCAAAAGAGCCGAGCAGAATATGGCGACGGCAAGCACCAGAAAACCACGGCGCCTGGGAGTGCTGCGGGTTGCAATCCCGGATCGACCCAGCGGAGCGGGAGCCAGTCAGCGTCCCCTGCGCCCTGGTCAAGTGTTTCTTGCTGGCTGCAGTCACGGTCTGCCGCTTCCGTCGCACCACCACGGATCGGAGGAGACGACCTAGCGTCGCCGTCGACCCGTCCTAGGATCCTCTCGGGCCGGTGGCACACGCCGGTGTAGAGCAGCACGCACGCCACCGCGTAAGTTCACTCGCCGTCACCGAGATATTTCGATGGCTGGTGCAGGAGCAGACAGCAGAGTTAAAACGAGCGTGCACGGATAGAGTACGCATCTTGGCAACCGGACAAAGCGGCCGTACGTCCGCTTATCAAGGGGTGATGGACCGCGGCCCACCGGCCGGCCGATCCGCGCGCGTCCGTCCAGACCGGCCAGCTTGGGCAAGCTGACGAGCCCGGGCAGAGGCGGGTGGCTAATTGGCCACGACGCCACGCCCACGCCAGCCGGTGGTGGGACCTCCTCCGGTCCCGGTCCCGCCGGCGCCGATGATAGGCCCGTCCTCCCGCGGCTCAGAGCCCGTGACGCGCAGTATGCTAAGGCGTCGTTGTGATAACTGATAAGGAGGCGAGGCTCTCGCTCGTCGTGACGAGCGCGGGATGTGGCCTCAGGCCAGGTAATAAGGCTAAATCCACCTCTTACCCATCCCACCCCAATACAATGCAAATTAAATGGCAATCCATCCCGATCCAAAAGTTCAACTAAATAATCTACTCCATCCCACCCTATTTGATGCTTAAATCCATAGGTATGGCTAGACCTACTAATTAAACTCATTCCAACCTATATATATATATATATATATATATATGGCTCCGCTCTTGACGTGGGACCCATATGTAGGTATAGACACATCGCTTTGCACAGAGTAGCTGTCAGTCATATTGAGTCATCTCCAACAAATTTCAGCCAATTTTGATAAAATTTTATAGTGCGAACGCGAGATTTTATGGCTCTTGACATGGGGCACACATGTTGGTCTAGCCACACTGTTTTGCAGAGAGTAGCTGGCATCATACCGAGTCATCTACAACAAATTTCAATCAATTTCGATAAAATTTTTATAGTGTGAACGCGAGGTTTTATTTTCAGGGTCTAACTCTCATCGCGGGATCCAACCCACCTCAACCCGCATTTACATAGAATCCGCTTCGCCCCGCTCCATCACCTAATACAACTTATTTTGACCAGTCCAAACACACTCCACATCAAAACCCACCCATAAAACCCATTTCAACAACCCCACTAGCAGACCTGTATGACCTAGACTCTAATGTTTGGACGGAAGCTTTGAGCCCGGGACGGTGGCCGATGCTCCCGTTGCGGCGTGAGCCTGTGGAGTGTGAGCGTGCTGATCGATCGATCGATCGAACTGCTGTCCGCAGCGGCCACCGACCACGAGCAGTCTGGCATCCGTGCGAGACCGATGTCGCCTTTGATTCGTGATGACTGATGAGCGCACCGCCATGCTACCATGTGACCCATCTCCAGCACGCACAAGGCGTGGAATAATCCAGTTGGGCGCCCGCTCCAGTTTTCCGGCGTCGCGCGCGCGTCTGCTTTATTTGTTAAGGCCAGCACGGGGGTAGGTAGTGCTATAGTAGTAGGTACACACACCGCGCATGCATCCTCCGTTTCAAGAAACTCCATCATCATGCAAGGGGCTTATAGATGTGCTTATTATTAGCAGCGGTTCTTTATACAGATTGTGGTTGCAAGTGAGAAAGCATGACATATCGCCAACCGCTAAGAGACAATAGCAAGAGTTTAGATGATATGTGCCTTTTCGTTTCCTCTACTACAAGATGCGTGCATGTCAGCAACACGTCGACCACCAATATAATACTCCGTATAATCTGTAACGGGACTAACATGGCACACTGCACATCACTACAGCTTTGCTTTGCTCCAATTAGCCGGTCAGCAGAATCTTCCATGACTACGGCTGGCCTCATCACAAGGAGGTCAATTACCCGCACGTGTTTTCACCCCAGAGCATCAATCAAAGGAACATTTTGTTTGGGAAACATCAAACATGCATGACTGGACAAGCTCATGCAGTTTTTTTTTTCTTCTAAAACTAAAAAAAAAAAGCGTTGGGTCGCCTGTTCATGTTCCCAAGCGCGTGTACGAGAAATTTCACGGCGACGAGAGACGCCCAACCGTCCCTCGCATGGATTCCGCAGGCATCCATCCATCCGCCATCACCTGGCTGGTCAGCCGCCGGCACTCCCGGTCCCATGTCCTTGGTGTCGCACCTCCTCCGTGGCATGCTCGGACGTCGACCCACCCCATTCCCAGTGCGGTGTACCTGCTGCGATCTCGCCGAGATATTTCACCACCACCGAGTAACTTTCACGCACGCCACGCATCTGGACAGGCACCCGTACACGGCGCACTTACGAAACCTACCGACGATCCGCTGGCTGTCCGATCAGTCCAGATCCGACACGACCGGCCCCTGCAGGCTGCAGCTGTCCCGGCGCTCGCAGCTGAGCTGATCGGACGAGGAGACGCCACGCCGGCTGCACGGCTGGGCTGAGCTGCCGGTAGGCGACGTAGCATGATGGACGGACCGCCGATGATAAAGCCTGTGTGGCCGGCCGCGACCCGCGCGCGCGGTGATGGCGATAAGGAGGCGCGCGGGTACTCGATCGCCGCACCCGCATCTCATCAGCGCCGCCGCGCCGCCGCCCCCCCAAACCCCCAGCTGCGTGGAGCACAGCAAGAGGAGTACGGGCGGGGCTGTGGGGGGTTGGCGGCACGGTCCCTTCGCCAGCCTGTCTTGTGTCCCGCTGGGGTCCGGCCTTTCCGTGCTTGGCGAGCCGGGCCGCGCGGCCTGTCGTGAAGCGGGCGGCCGGAATGCGTACCGCCGCTAACGAGACGGCGGGCGGGCCAGTTCCGGCCTCATCCAGTCGTCCTCCGCGTCGGCAGGAGGGCGTCAAGAGATCGACTCGACCAGACTGGTTGAGCAATTGCAGTTCACACCCCCGTCAGGACATTAAAGAGTTCTTCAAGTCGCGGCTAGGCGGCTAGACCTCGTTCATACTGAACCTTACCTTGCTGCTTGCCCCCACCGGTGCCTGAACGTGACAGCAGAGTGCTGCCCCGCAACAGCAGTGAGCTCAGAGGACGCGGCCGAGCGCAGCAGCGCTTCCCGCCCGCGCCCCACAACCCCCAAAAAAAAAACGCAATCCATGGGAGAAATGTGCACTTCAGGCTTCAGGCTTCAGCAGCGATCCTTCAGGCGAGAATGTGCACGGAGCAGACGAGCAAAAAGGACGAGGAAACGGAGGTCCAAATTCCGAAAGGCGCTGTGGCCGGCCTGCATCCACACCTCAGCAGATGGGCTGGGCTGCAACAAGGCCGCGGCTATCCATGATGCGTCAGCCCATTTTGTGTGCCGGTCCAACTAATGAGGAGGAGAGGCCTCTCGTATCTTATCCCTCCTGGGCCATGGCCTGGCGTATGCGCGTACTCGTTCGTAGACCGAGAGCACCGAGATTGGTCCGGACCGAGTTGGGCCGCGCACGGCCTGTTAGCAACGTCTGGCCCAAACAAAGGGCTCACCAAAATTTACGACAAACACTGACAATAGCCCCGCCCGAAAATGATCAGGAACGTCAACACGACCAAAAAAATGTACCCGGATCTCCGGGAGCACCATACCGTAGTTACATGCGCCATTCGCGCTCCAGAGTTCCTGAACATTCGTCAGATATAAAGTGCTCCCGAGAAAACTATAAGAACGCCAAGATGGACCAGCAAGCTCGTGCTCATCGGGAGCAAACGCCACGCACGTCGAAATGGCGTTTATAACTCTGCGGCACAAAATTGGTTTCTGTGAGGACGCAGCTCGTCTATGTGCGCCGAGCAGTGGTCCTACGGATTTTCGACAGCAATCGTGTGAGCAAAGCACACGAGCAGTTCTGGGCCACAGCTCTATGTAGCAAAGGATAAGATCATAGAGACCCGAGCACGAGTATTCCTTCCCTCTCTTTGGCGGATATTCGCAAAGACGGAGGTCCAATCATTCACGCAACCCGCTCAAAAGAGAAAAAAAATGCATTCACGCCATGAGAGATGACACGTTTGCTTTTCTGCTCTTAGTCTGATCATGCTACTCTGGTATTTTCGTTTAATCATCAGTGGAAAGAGGGTTATCCTTGCTTCGAAAAAAAATAACATTACTTTTGCCAATTGTACAAATTGGTACAGTATGGATTCGTATGCAAAGAGCAAAAAACTATAAAGAAAGAACTCCCACTCGGCTACTCCCTCGATCATTTCAGCCTTTCAGGGCATAATGTCAACGAACAGCAGTAATAAAAAACCACAGCTAGTGCTCCTAGCTTAACACTATTATTATGTCAGTGTCAACGACGGATTAAGCAACTTGCTTAATTGGTGCCTGAACGGCTGAACCATATGGAACCTCCGGTTCTTTGTTTATTGCACCACCCTCCCTCTATAGAGACCTGCACGCACGTATCGCCGGTTGGCTGACCGAGCCAGCCCTCTCTTCCATTTCCGTTTCCTCTGCCTCTGCTCCGCGTCCTACTGCCTCGGGATATGCCACAACAGCCGCGTCCTCGGGCCCAGCGCGGCCGGTGCCACGTCGTCCTGCGGGGGCGACGGCGCCCGCGCGGCCAACACCGACGGGCCGCTCGACTTCGAAGCCCACCACACCGCACCGCCGAGAGCGCCGGGCTGTCCGCGTCCGCGTCCGCGGCGGCGGCGAGGACGACCGGCGCGCGGCGGGCATTGCGCGGCACCGGGATGGCGCCCGCGAGCCGGGCCGTGGCGTGGACGGGGAACCCGAGCCCTGGTGCGGAGGCCGCGGCTGCTGGGCAATAGCCAATAGGTGAGCCCGCGTCGACGGCGACGGGCACGGGCGCCGGCTCCGTTCGCGCGTACAGATTCCCTGGGTCGTCCCGGCCTCTCCGCGCGCCGGTCTCGACGCCGCAGCCCGTCGTGAGTTCGCGGTTCTGACCACAATCCCGTGACATGGTCGTCGTGTCATCCGTTCGGAATGCTAAACTACCGTTTGGTCCTCCTTTTGTTCTTTTTTAGAACACGGATGGTTAGGAGGATCTATGTTAAAATTTTCTTGGCAGTTATAAGGACTTGCTGGACATTAATTCATCTTGCCGAGGAGCATTCCGAATACATTTCTCCCTCCTAGTAGTGTGGTGCGTCCTAGTAATGGGACGGCGGCTGTGCGCTTTAGTGGGCGACCAAATCAAGGAAGGACTGCAGGCGAGGACAGCCAGTGACCTCGTCAACGGAAGTTGATCTCGACATCTTCCTGCGGTCACCACATCGAGCAGGCAGGCGACGCATCAGCGGGCGGAACTCAAGATCTTTCGGTGCCTTGTACAGCAACATGTCATTTTCTTGTGAAATGTTTGTGCTGGGATCCTGTATGATGAGAGTTCTGACGGGAACGTGCTGCTCCACTGTTTTCTTGCGATGATGCCAGTATCACCATCGGATATACTAGTACCAGACAAGAAATTCTGTCCGGGGACGCGGGTCAGGTGATGCGGTAGTGCGCGCGTTCGAGGCGCTCCGAATCGATCGGCGTCGGTGTCGCGACTGAAGAACAGAAAAACGATCGAGTTCTGAGATAAAGTTTCCCAAGATGTCATAAAAAACAATGGCATTCCGCATTCTGATACAAAGAGATTGCTGCTGTAGACCAGTCTAGGTCTCTTTTTTTCTTTGAGGAACCATCTAGGATGCAAACCATCTTGGTGGTGCTCGTCGGGAGCCATCGACGAAGGAATGCATATGAGCATATCCTCGTTCATTTCACATGCTCTCCAGCGATGGATAACCACACGAGGCACTTTCTAATCTTAAACCCTTTTTTACATAGCTTATTGAAAAGCTTTATGAAAAGCTTTACTTGAAGCTATACCAAACGGCTATTTTTAACTGGCTTCAGACGTGGAGCTGTCTATGAACCTCATTTATTTTTCATTGGCGGGATGGAGCCACAAAATATAGCTTCGACTGACTTCCACATAAAAAAGCTGTTTTGTAAAATGTTTTTCAAAACGGCTTCAACTTTATCACAAGCTGCTTCACCTGAGTAGCCAACCGTTTTAAAAGAAGCTGAAGCCATACCAAACGTAACCTTACTTTAAAAATTTTTAAAGATGCTGCTTTCATCGTTCCTGAGCCTAAAGTGGGCAACTTGCAACAGATAGACATGAAAAATACGCATCATAATAAGTATACTTATTGCTAAGCACCTCACTTAACCGGAGCCAACACCGTATGGTTCTACCCCAACATTTATTAACACCACCATCCCTGAAACGCGACCTCACTGCACCGCACACGCGTGTCGCCACGCCGACGTCGCCGAGTCAGTTTCTCCCCCGTTCCCTCTGCCTCGACTCCCCTCCGATCCTCCCCTCGCCAGCGGCTGGCCATGGCGAACGACGGCTCGCCGCGCGGGCGCGCCGGCCGGAGGTGCGGCACGCCCGCGCGCGCCGACCTCCTGGCCCTCCTCCTCGCCGCGGCGCTCTGCTCCGCGTTCTACTGCCTGGGGATGTGGCACAACAGCCGCGGCGCCGCGGACAGCAGGGTCCTGGGGCCGGCCGCGGCCGTCGCCGTCGGCGCAACGTCGTCATGCGCGGGGGACTCCGACGAGCCGCTCGACTTCGAGGCGCACCACGCCGCCGAGGACGCCGGGCTCTCCGTGTCGGCGACGGCGGCGAGCACGGGGGCGCGGCGGGCGCTGCGCGGCGCCGCGCCCGGCAGATCGGGGCACCGCGGCGTGCAGTGGGCGGCGCGCGTCGGCGTCGGCAGCGGCCTCCGATTCGCGGACGCCGGCGCCGTGCACGCGTAGGCCGACGCCGTGCGCCGCTCTCGATCCCAATGCATGGTCGTCTGTTCTGTTTAGGGGCTGTGAATTTACTTTCAAGTCCCTTTTGGTCTGCTGTTTAGAGTTTGGTATAATCTAGGGGGTCTATATGAAATTTCCCCTTGCAGTTGCTGAGTTGCAACGATAGAGACTCATTGGAGTTCAGTTGATCTAACCCGAGGAGCGTTTCCGATTTTTCATTTTTAGTGTGGTGGACGGCAGCTCTGCACTTTAGTGGGCGACCAAATCAAGAAGGCGCTGGAAGGCCAGGAGAAGCAGTGACGTGTTCAACCAAAGAGACTTCTGAGTTTTTAGTTATGTCATTTTTTTTGGTACCAAACGGTGAAAAAGAGTAGAAGAGACAAATATTAGCGCCAAAACCACCACTGTGTGCAGGTAACATGTCATTTTCAGTTCAGATTCAGAGTTTAGAGGAAAGCCTTCTGCACCTCCGGTCTTTTGCGACGCTAATTTCGGCGAATCTTATACTTATCCTATCAGCATACGGCGGTGCCAGAGTGGCCAATGCGTCGCTGTGGTGGGCGGTCAATGGCCGAGAGGTGCGGGCTCCAGCCAGGCTGACTGCGAGGTCGACAGAAATTGTGTTGTGAGGTTTTTGACCCTTTGCGGGTTTTGCTGCTCGTCGACGGGGGTTGGACGGTGAGCATGCGCCCACTCCGCCCCCGCGCGGCGCACTTCGTGACCTGCAACCGCGGCCTTCTTCTCGCTTGCTGTTCCACGACTGCGAGTCGTCCGCCCCTGAGAGGTGTACAGGCTGCAGGGGGGGCACAGGACCTGACTCCGGACCGGCAGCTGGTGGACCTCCGGGAGAGCGAGAGGGTGACGGAGGAAATCCTGTTTCTACCGGAGCACATGGATAATCTTGAAAAGCAGTGGTGACCGTGTTCGTGGCTTTGTCCTCAAAAACCCATTCTGTTGGGACATCATCATTGAATAGAATTTCGAACTTCAGTTTACTGGAATCTTTCGATATTTACTTCTTTTCCAGGCCTACTTTCCCACGCAACACCTGATTTGTTTATTGACTGAATATGAATATGAATACAAAAACGCAACTGCACACCACGGTGATCAGTGGAAAATCGTTTCTGGTTGAAGTGTAGACAACAAGACTGCGAATACGAATTACAAAGCAGGAGGACGATTCAGAGTAAAGTCATTTCCATTAAAAATATAGCTGAATAAACAAATGAATCGTTGATCAATCAGGTTCTGATGATATTATGTACACAGTATGAGCTGTATCCATTCATCGAATATGCTTGCCCGGAAATGTTCCCATGGCACCATCTCCTGGTTCCAGTCCAAGGTGTCTCGGCACTAATCTTCACTTCCCACAGCTCCACCTCGAGGTCGGAACGCAGCTGAGGTAGTGGCACCACTGGCAGTGGTCATTCGCGTTCACTCCCTTGAAAAGCATCCCCATCCCAACGGCGAATCTGCGCAGGTTGGGCAGCGTAAACATGAGTTCAAAATCATTCAAACCGACCTAACTGACAGAACACATTTTTATTTTGGGCGGCGAAAGTGAAAGCTGACAGAATGCATTAGGTTAGCATTATAGCACAATCAAGATACAGTAAGTACTACCGAGTTAGTTCCGAGAAAGAGGGGGCGCCAGCATGTGATATGATGCTTACCCGAGGACAGCGAGGACCGAAGCTACGGCCAACAGAACCCATTGATAGGGCAGGTACTTCTTGGTGGTGTACTTGATGTCGGAGGGCCGCACATAGCGCTGCATCCAACCGTAATGCGGGCGCATCAAGAAGATGAATCCCAGGAGGAAACCAGTGAGGAATCCTCCGATGTGCGCAAAGTTGTCGACGTGCGGGAGGATGCCAATGGCGAGGTTGATGGCGATGACAACCAAGAGGGTCACCAGGGCTGCAGCCTGCAGATTACATTCAGTTTTGAAACTGCATTCAGTACATTGATCTTCTTGCAGAATGGGTACTAGGTTAGTAGCGAGCAGGGAAGAAATGAAATGCACCTTGTTTGAGTAGATGGTCCAGTTGGTGAAGAGCTCCGACAGCATGGCACCAAGGAGTCCAAACAGAGCTCCAGAAGCGCCGACAGAAAGGTTGTTCCTGATGAACAGAGATGAAAGCACGCTGCCTCCAACGCCAGAAACAATGTAGATGACACCGATTCTCACTGCAAGGAAACGGGGATGCCGATTCAGATTCAGATACACTGCTAGCCATTCCAGCATATATTGGAACTAGGAGCTCATATAGCAGTGCGTACCATATCCAAATTGTTGCTCGAGTCTGAGTCCGATGAGCACGAGGCTGAGCATATTGGCTAGCAGGTGGACAACGCCGGCGTGCAGCCAGATGCACGTCAGGAGCCTCCAACCCTGGCTCTCGTGCACAACTTTGTCCCACACGAGTGCTCCCAGCTTCTGCAGCCTGCGGAGAAGGAAGTGTTTTGGTGTCAGAAATCGTCCACCATCCCGCCAATCGCAAGAAAAATAAATGGCAAAAAAAAAACTTTGGATTTTGCATATCAGTGATAAAGCTGGTTTGAATGTGACGAGAATCAGAGATTCAGAGATAGGATAGAGTCAGTTATGATTTGCCACAGGACATTACTTGTAAGCAATCCTTTGTCCGGTTACGATTTGTATGTAGCATGGTTCATCTTTATCTCTATCTAGTAGACTGATCGATAGTCATGGACGAAGCTCCAGATGTGGCCGAACCGAGGCAACCATCAGCAAAAACGGAACAACGAATACATGGAACAGTAATTGAAGAAAGCTGGAGGTGGACGCCGTATCACTTACGCCGCCGACGATGGGCCGAGGAGTGGGTTCTCGCTGAGCGGCTGGAAGGCGAAGCGGTGGAGGAACCCGCGGGCGACGCAAGCGCCGCCGCCGCCGCGGCGAGTTGAGGCGGCGTGGGCGGGGCAGTTGTTGACGTACATGACGACGGCGAACAGCGCGATGTTGACGGCCACGACGACCGGCACGAACCACGGCACCCACTCCCTCTCCCTCTCCCGCTGCGGGTACATCTGCTCCGGCGGCGGCGGCCGGTACTTCCCCTCCCCGCCCCTCCCGCCCTGCTCCACGTCGTAGCGCGCGGCGGCGGCCATGGCGGTCGTAACGCGCGACGCGGGGGGGACGCTGGCTCCTGCTGCTGCCGCGCGGGCCGGGATGCGGTGGGTCGGTGAAGCGAAGCGGCGGGGGCCCGTGGTCTCGCGGAAACGGCTGCGACGTGGTGGTGGAGGTGGTGGTGGTAGTGGAGCTGTGGAAGGCGAGGCGTGTAAATAAATGGCGGCGGCGGTGGTGGGCGGCGTTCGGGCGGTTACGTGCGTTGCTTCCGGCGCGTGTGGCGCGGACGCGTATAGCGCAGGCGCGGCACGGCATGCTGGTGGATTCGCGAGTTGGCTGGCTAGCTGGCTGTTGCGAGGCCGCGCGGTGAGCGGGCGAGGAGGAACGTGCGGAGCGAGGCTGGCTGGCCGTGCACCCAGCTTGTCGGCGCGACGCGGCGGCTCTGCGGTTCCACCGGTGCGGGTACGCGGCGCCGTAACGCGCTTGCGAGACCCCCATGTATAACAGTTGGCACGGCCGCACGGCCCACGCGGAGGTGGACGACGAGGGCGGCGATCGTTGTTTCCTCTACCTGGCTGGATGCATCCCGCGTTCGGCCCAGCCTTCGCTAGGAGAGAGAGGGAGAAACATGACCTCGTACTTTTCGTGGTGGCCCAAGCCCGAGTTGTTTCTGTGCGGCCCAGCTTATTTTCTTTATCTTTCTGGAAGGTGGGCGAAGATTAGAGTTTGACTGACCGCTGCGGTCATGCGGTGACCGACTGACGTCTGAGTTCTGACTGACTGGAGCCGATTTGACCGATCCACAGCCACGCTACAAAGGCAGAGCTATCAACGCGGGCGGTGGTGGCGGTGGCGGCGAATTGACCAGTGATAGGCGGCGGCGGCGGAGGGAGGACCGGGGTGGAAGGCTTTTTACTGTTTCCCAGCGACATCGGCGTGGAAGGTTCAGTGCATCCACGCGTGCAGTTTTCACCGGCGCTCCGACGGAGCAAGTCTCGTCACGATCAGCGGCCGCTCCTGCAATTACCACCGCCGGGCGTTCCGCGCGTCCCGTCTCCCGCCCGTCGTCGTCGTACTACCGACGATGCGCGGTCGCCGTGCCGTTGAGCAGTGAAGTTTCCGCGGCTCCCGGGCCTGATGATTGTCGGACGCGCTGTTCCGTCCGCGCTAATTCACGGTTCCGGAACCGCGACAGCGACGGCTTCGAGGCGTTTTTTCAGCGCTCCTGCTGAAGACCACTGCACATCAGCATGGGGCTTCGCCGTGGAAGGCCCCCGTCCTCTCGCCTCTCCGGCAACGCGTGGACAACAAAATCCGCACAACAAAACAAAATACTGTTCTCTCAATGAAAATAAAGCTGATTTTCGTTACTGAAAGACTACGATCTAGAGTTTCTTTATTCGACGCTAAATTCGTAGAGTCGGGCAGGCATATTCGCATATTCACACACGGCTCTCTACTTTCGGATCCTCCTGGCTGTAGGCGCTAGAGCTAGGCAACCACCCCGGTCAAGTCCAACCAACATTTCGGTGGCTCTTGGTCTGTGCTTACTGGAATGCTGTGCTCTACTCTACCACTCCCAGTCTAAATAAAGATCGGCGTCAAGTCCGACGAGATTCTCTGTTCCAGTTCCGGATGAGAGAGAGAGATAGAAGGGGGGTGGTTTCGTTGGGCCGGCCGGCCGCGTGGCGAGACTCGCGGAGTGCTCGCCACGAGCACGCTCCCCGGCTCGGAGGAGCCCAGATCGCGAGCGACCGGCGGGAGGCCGCGGCCCGGATACCCCGCGCGGGGTGGCAGCCTCGCCAGTGCGCGCCCCGGCCCCGCGCGGCCGTCCGATCGGGCGGGTCGGGGGATCGGACGGGCGGGGAGCGCGAGGGGACCGGCGCGCGGGGCCCGGCGGTGGTGGCAATCATTGGGCTCGCACCCGGGAGCTTTGACCGGCGGACTCACCTCGCCTGCGCCCAAAAATTCCGGCGGGGTCTCTTTTGCGCCTTGCACCCCGAAGCCTTGAGCAATTACACATGGTCTTTTGTCTAGTTTTTGAAAGCTCAACCACTGGCATGCTGATTTCTCCTCGGACCTCGCAAAGAAGCAACTGCTTAAAGCATGGTTCAAATGGTTATGCCATGAGTAAGTTGGCACTGGACTTAGATTCTTCGGAACAATGTGAATATAAAATTAATTAAAATAATACAAGATGAATGGTGTATCTCTATAGAAGTATAAGACCACTGTAACTAAATCGTGTTAGAGTGAACACCAAAAAATTATATATCCCATCTATTACTTCGATGCGTTCTAAATCCATCATCAAAATAATAGAATGTTCAATGTATTATCATATCTTGTTATGTTGCTATAGTATACAATATATTGTTTTCTTATGAATCAAATCTGCCACCAAAATATAAAAATGGTTTGGTAATGTTGACGCCAGATTTTAACACATTTTGAATCGGCGTCCGGTACTAAATTGCACAGCCGATTGTAGTCAAGGCTCTTAGTGAGCTCGTCTTGAAATTTTGTGCGGCCGGCGAAATAAACTTGAATCGGCAGCTGACCAAGGCCGAATTGCCGTGCTGCAACTGATGGGTTATAGAATTCATAAGTTGGGGAGTCTTTCCCAGAGAAGAAGTTCGCCGATAAGATCCCTGATTTGATCAAGGCGTCCGTGAGATCATTATCAAAGGAGTTGGACGTCGAGTCATAACAGAAGGGAAGCTCAAAAAGTGGCTCTGTTCTCTGGTACGGGTACCAACTGGTAGTTTTTTCACTAAAGCCGTTGTAAAAGTATCTGAAATACTCGGCTGTCTGGGTGGCGGTGAATTGGCAACCAGAGAAAGCTGATGCCGCTTCGCCAAAAGAGGTGCACCGTCGTCATACTGTGGGGTTTTCCTCTGACTCGATGTTGAGGAATGTCTTGGTCTCTATCTGCTGTTGGGAGATTTTGCTCATGTACAAGTTGAGCCAGAGGGTGATGAACCACCAGGGGCCACCAGGGTTACCAATCGGCTCTCCCTTTGACAATTTGACGTTGATCTGGTGCATCATGTGGTAGGCCGATCCTAGTAGATGCTTCCCGAGAGGGATGGCGGCTCCTCTTGACAGGGCTTCGGCCAGAGCTTGTGTGTTGGAAGAAGGGCCAACCGCTCTGCCGCAGAAGAGGTGCTTCTCTAGTCAGATCATCAAGAACGCTGAATATTCTCTCTCCAAAATCATCCCAGTCCTCATATTTCTGTTAATATACCCTTTCCACCCGCCGATTATTTTCGTCTCTAGCCGATGGATCGGCTTGACCAGATAATTAAAGGGTGTATCGAGGGAGGAAATGTTGAAGCCAGTCAGCATCAGGACATCGGCCAGAGTTGGGGTCATGGGTCCGTGCCCAAAGAGAAATGCGTTGAGCACGTTAGACCTGGAAATAGGAGGCTGCTATTACCAGGGGTTCATTCTTCTCCATCTGGGACAAAGATAGATTGATGCACTGGCCGATTTTTAATTCATCTCATTGAACTCTCTTAGAGTTGGCCATTCTTTGGTACCACTCTTTCCAGCCGGGGGTTTCATTCGGCCAAGATCTAAAAGTGCCTGACCACTGGCCCAAATCCATAGGTGATTGCTTGAAAGGGATTCTATGGGTTTCTAAGTTAATCAGATCAGTCGGGTCTGGATTCCCCATAGGGCCTAAGCAGATGAGACCAAGAGCTTCGGAAAGGCGGATTGTGATTTGGTGTCTGACTGCCTAATAAAGGTAAAAAAAGGAATAACTAAGAATAGATCTAAAAGATGCATGGGCGGTAAAAAAGTAAAAAGGAAAAGTTTCGGATGTTTACCTCCGGGATGAAGCTCATCGTTGTTGATGGAATCGCTGATGGAACTGCCGTCGCCGACGAAGTTGCTGGCGGAGCCTCCGTGGCTGGTGGAGTTGCTGATGGTGCCGTCATTGAAGGAATGAAGCGGAATGTAGACGAAAGAAGGATCGCCGGAGAATGCGGTTGGAAGCCAAAAGGGCGCTGGGAGAAGATAGAAAGTGATTCGCCGGGGAGAAAGTTACTGAGCTCGTGGAGAAGAAGCGGCAGGGAACGTCAGTATTTAAAGACGGTCCGAGAGAAGGGGTAAAGGCGGAATTTTTACCGCGCCGTCTACACAAATTCCGGGGGAACGGTTGTCTCAGGCGCCCAGTTCGAAAAGATTGCAATCATCAGTTAGAAGACCGTGAAACAAAAGGAGATTTTTGCCGTGTTTGTTTTGGAGGAGAGATTAAAAAAGAATTTTGAAGTAAAAATCATGTTTTACTCCGAAACTGGGGGGCATGTGTTGACGCCAGATTTTGACACGTTTTGAATCGGCGTCAGGGAAGGAGGAGATTGGCCGATGCGGCAGACTTAAAAGCTACAATTGGGAATCGGCTGATTGGCGCTACAGTTAGGAATCGGCCGATTGGCGCTGCAGTGTTTCGGGCGATTGACGAATGGAGTTGGTGGGGGTCGGCCGATTGAAAGGCTGGAGCGTTTGGACCAATATGGGCTTGCGCCAACAGATAAATTATTTATAGAAGGGGGATGAAGCCAATGGAATCCCAAGAGGGGATGTTGAGTCAAGATGACAGAGGATCCCAGTCAAAGATGACATGACGTTGGTCAAAGAGCGACGCCGACTCGGTCGAGGAGCAATGGAAGGAGTTCGGATTGGACTAGGAGATGGCAGCAGAAGATCCTGCGGGAGTCCGTTTCCTTTAGGAGAGTCTTATAGATATAGTAGTTTTTATATTTAAGTTAAGTTTGTAACGGATCATGACAGATTAGAAATCTTAGTCATAGGGTATAAATAGAAGCAGTCATAATTTTGTAAAGGAGACACATCAATCAATACAAACAATCTACTTTTTCATCGTATTTTACTTTCAAGTCGGCGACTTCGCCAATACATCTTCTTCTTTCACGAATTTGTACGGGTTGGCAGGGCTGCATAGACACGATCTCCGGCCGATTGGTAAGTTCCGTTTATCGAATAATATCTAATCTTTAACTTCGGGCGCATCGCTGTTGTTTCGTTTTAGATTTATTCACCGGTTATCGATATTTACTAGAATTATAGTTTTTATCTATTGCTCTAGTTTTATCACCAGTTATCCAGCTTGAGATCGAACTGTCGGATTTATCATTATTTTTTCTTATTTATCGTCATATAGCCGATTAGATCTATTTCAAGTGTTGCATCTGTGGTGATTGTTTAATTTGCTCCAGTAGTTTCTTTGCAATCGCTACGTGATTATCGACTGATCTATAGCCGGTCAACTTCATAGCAAATCGGCCGATTCGCTGATACGCTTTTCGGGACGGATCGGAACTTTAGCCGATCGAGACCCCCAGAATTTAATACGTTTCTTTCCTTGTCAATCAACAGGTCAGATTGACTGGCACGCCGCGCGAACCGCACCAGAGCGATCACCCGAAAAAGCAGATTCTCCCGGGTCGTGTATCCGACGCTGAAAGTCATCGGCCGATTTTTAGCGCCAACAGGTACGTTACCATGATGTGCCGCTACTATTTTTCACAGTGTGCTATATTACCATCGGTACAATTAAACTATGTAGCATCATCAACTAAGTTCATATTTACTATTAATAATACTCAATCCAATGCGGCAAGTTTAAGCTACCATCACAAAAGTGCTATAATAAGTTGTAACTGCTGCAGCATCCCAGGCATTCTAATGGTGGGTTAACTCTACCATCAGTGACCTTAGAACAGATGACACATCGTATAGCATACATTACATGCATTACTTTTTGTGAATTAAGGTTGTGCAAAAACGAACAACACATTATTTAGCATCCTGCCATCATTCAATAGTGAGATAACTCTAACATTAGCCTATAATAATGTCAATACTATTTCAACCTCAACCTATATAAGGCACAACAAGTTGGACAAACAAAAGTATACCTATGGTTAAGTACAAAGCCGTAAGCTCGTAAAGAGTTTTTTAGTTTAGTTACAAGGCAAAATCATATGTAAAAATCCTTCGCACAAAATATATATAAAAATATTCCTGCAAAATACAAGAATAGGAAGTGTTTGCTAAGGTACCTAGAAGTGATGGATCACAGGGCCGCTAAGGAGATTTTGGTATGCCATTTCTCTCTCTCTCTCATGAATAACTTACAAGTAGCTACCTCCATGTTATATAGTTTAGTTTGGAACAAAGCATTGCTATGATTTTATTTTCATTTTTAGTGGACTCACAAATGTGATCTAAGAAAAAGTGGGTAATACACAAACAACCAATTACTATTTGAAAAAAATGGAAGTGTGAAAAAAAGCAATCAACCCTAAAACTATTTGAAAATCAAGCCCGGTACAATGATATCAAAGAAGGCCAGGGAGCCGAATGCAAGATTTCCCAACTTTGCCGTTTTGGCGACCATCACCAACAACCGGAGGAGAGAGAGCGCCAGTCACAAAGCTAAAAAAAGCACCGAGAAATCTAGTGGTGCAGCGAGCGAACCCGTCCTCCAACCCGTCCCCTCCCTTTCCTCCGCCTCCCACTCCCAATTTTTTTTTCACCGCAGGCCTCTCCCCCGGCTCCCCGCGACGACGACCCCCGAAGCTTCGCGAAGCTTCCAGGGCCTTACCCGCGGGCCGCCCCTCCCCAGATCGCCGCCTCCGGCAGCGGCGAGGCTGCATCGCGAGGGCGGAGGAGGCGGAGGAGGAGGAGGAGGAGGAGGAGGAGGAGGAGCCGGGCGACGGGGACGACAGAGGCGGGGCAAGGCGAGGCTAGGGTTTGGGGTCGGGCTCGGGCTCGGGCTGCCTCGGCCGGCGCCCCGGTGAGGGAGGAGGATGCATATGATGCGGCGGCTGAAGAGCATCGCCTCCGGCCGCTCGTCCGTCTCCGATCCGGTGAGAGCTCGACCTCCCCGCCCTCCCCCCACCGCGATTCGTGGCCCGGGTACCCGCATTGAGTATTTAGTGATGCTATGCCAATGTTCGGTTTCGTTCCTTTGGGATTCCTCCCATCGTCCCTCGCAGCATCAGCGTGCTTCGTTCCGTTCTTTTGCTTGTCGCGGCTGCCTCATCTTTGAAAAGCGTTGCACGGCCGGTTGCCTCATCAGGTGGCAAGGCTTTATTTTGCTTTGGTCGATTTGGCATTGGGCTCCTTGCGCTTTAAAGGCGACATCTTGTTTGTTTCTGCTGAAGTATTTATTTCTCCAGTTGGTCTAATAGATGCGGTTTTGACTGTCATGTGTTAGCAATGTGAGCCCTCGTAGGTTCATATAGAAAATGGATGGTGGCCTATTCATCCAAACTTTATTACTAATCGGATAAGGAAATGTTTTTAGGTAGTTCGTTGGCTCAAAAAATCATTCACTCAGAAATGTTTACTCTATGGATTAAAGGGGAAATGGCCCCCGTTCGCCAAAAAAAAGGACATGAGAAATGGGGGATTTTTGAATTGGAGACTCTGTATTAACGAGGAAATAGCTCCCGTTTGCCAAAAAAGGACATGGGAAATGGGGGATTGTTAAATTTGAGAAGCTTTTTCTTTTTTTCCTTTCGTATAAATGCTAAAGAATTACAAAGAAATAACCAGTTTCCCATTGGTTATCTGCCATCTGGTAACGATTGTTTTGGAAATTTGCATTACTATTGTTAGGGTGGTGACTCTGGCTCCAAAAGGCCAAAGTTTGAGCAGGATGGAGCAGGAGATATTGTTATCGAACCACACTTAAATGAGGACAAACCTATGCGGATAGACCAAGAATCATCGTCATCATCCAATAGGGATGCTGAGGCAAGCACATCCACTAGCATGAAGCCTGTTAAAACTGAAGAACCAGGAACAGATCTTCTTCCAAAAGAAATGAATGATATGACAATTAGTGATGATAAAGCTGATGGCCACAATGATAAGGTTATTTCAATTTCATTGACTTAATAGCTTGTCAAGCTCATGCCATTTTTACTTTGGTACTCAAGCCCTGTGTCCTCTGACAATAGGAAATCGAAGGGGTTACTCTTGATGGAAATGGAACTGAGACAGGACAGATCATTGTGACAACAATAGGAGGCCATAATGGGAAGCCAAAGCAGGTGATGTATTAACCATATCTTCTAGCATCAAATACCAATTATTTTATTCCTTTATCTAAAAAGATCTCTGAATACCAGTGACAATACATTACATTGAAAATTCCTGCAGGCTATGTAAACAGGGCAACTTATTTTTTTTTCCAACCTCCTGTGCGGAGGACATTGCACTAGCACTATACTACTTTTGTGTATTGTTATTGGACATCTTTATGTGATGGCTGCAAACTCTGCTTTGAGAAAATATGCCTCTGAATGTATTGTCCTACTATTCTTTTTTATTTGTTTGAGAACATTATTTTTGCAAATTCGAACTTTGAATCATTGATACTGTTTCTAATGGTCTTACAGAAGGTCTCATACATGGCAGAACGGGTTGTTGGTACTGGTTCATTTGGTGTAGTTTTCCAGGTATGCCATTTGCCATCATTTGGCCTCATGGAATACTTACTTTCTATACATGGAAGTTCACAATGCTTGGGCCAAAGTCATTGAACACATCTTGTACAACAGGCAAAATGCTTGGAAACTGGTGAGACGGTGGCAATAAAAAAGGTGTTACAAGATAAGCGGTACAAGAATAGAGAGCTCCAAACTATGCAGTTGCTTGACCACCCTAATGTAGTTCAGCTGAAGCATCACTTCTTTTCAACAACTCAAAGGGGAGAAGTTTACCTCAACCTCGTGCTTGAATTTGTATCTGAGACGGTTTATCGTGTTGCTAAATACTACAATCGGATGAACCAGCGAGTGCCCATAATATATGTTAAGTTGTATGCATATCAGGTCTGTGAAGATGTTCTGTTTCACCTATCAGATTTTTCTCCCAACAGATTAGGTTCATTTGTTGTTATGGAATGAATGCTAAGGAACAATCTGTTATTCCATCTTGTGCAGATGTGCCGTGCACTTGCTTACATCCACCGTGTTGTTGGTGTGTGTCATCGTGATATTAAACCTCAAAATCTACTGGTAAGTTCCTTGATACACTTTTTCTTGTGGCAGTCTGAGTGGTTGTATTGTCGCAAGTACTCTGCTATTCCCTTTTTTACCATTAGGATGTCATCTTGCTTTTAGTGCCTGTGAAAACAGACATGATATGTAAGGCATATTTGCAGATTTTCTCATGCAAAATGTGTCTGATTACATCTTTGGAGTATTTTTTTTTGTTCTGTTCTATGCAACTGCCAACATGTTTCTTATTGCACTTGGTTAACTTTCCAGGTCAATCCTCATACACATCAACTTAAGATTTGCGATTTTGGGAGTGCTAAGAAATTGGTAAGCTCCTCTCTTTTAGTGTCTTCATGAATCATGCTGAATATCTTCATGGATTTATTAAAGTAAAGAACTCCGTTTCAGGTCCCCGGTGAGCCTAACATATCATACATTTGCTCACGGTATTATAGGGCTCCTGAACTAATATTTGGAGCTACGGAGTATACTACTGCAATCGATATCTGGTCCGTTGGCTGTGTGGTAGCTGAGCTTATGATTGGTCAGGTATAGGATCTCAATTCTACAAGTTCACTTTTCTTCCAGTTAATTATGCCACCCACCTTCTGAGAGGGAAATGCTTTTTATTTACAATTGTAGAATCTTGTGGCCTCATTTTTTCTTGTTAAAGATAACTAATTAAACTACAAAATACAGTTTTGGTCTTTGTGGACACTTGGGATTTCGATCAGCTTACTGTTAATCGAGATCCTCTTTCTTGTATCTGCTGACAATTATTTTATGCCTGTTTTGTACCCCAATGGCAGCCTTTGTTTCCTGGTGAAAGTGGTGTTGATCAACTGGTGGAGATAATAAAGGTTTGTATCTGCTATTGGATTATCTCACGAAATCTGCTGACATTTCTATGTAGCTGAATGTTCTATTTTTCGGTTTCTTATTAAAGATTTTGGGTACTCCAACAAGAGAGGAAATCAGGTGCATGAACCCTAATTACTCTGAGTTCAAGTTCCCTCAGATAAAAGCCCATCCCTGGCACAAGGTTAGTGGATCTCTGGTCTCTATGGCATTGCATTTCAGCTTTAGTAAGTTGACCAGCTTACCTAAGTTTGTTTTTCATGTAGCTTTTTGGTAAGCGCATGCCACCTGAAGCTGTTGACCTCGTATCAAGGTTACTTCAGTACTCACCAAACCTGCGCTGCACAGCTGTAAGAACTAATTTGAGATCTCAACTGTACCATTTAGTAAAGTCAAATTAGTATATTTGTATTTGATACTAAGCTTTACATTTCCCTTCAGCTAAACAAGTTATTTCTGCTATATGCCAATTGTTATCTGAAGCAGTAGTATATTTGCGCTATCACATTCATATTATTACGAACATGAGTCAATGACCCTTCCATTTTTGGAAAAAGGGACTTCTGAAATTCAGGTACATTCTGATTAAACATATTTATCATACGTTCAGGTTGATGCTTGTGCGCATTCTTTCTTTGATGAGCTGCGAGACCCCAAGGTCTGCTTGCCAAATGGGCGGCCACTGCCACCATTGTTCGACTTCACAGCAGCCGGTAAAATTTCACTGCATTTAATGTGTAGTAATGTTTCATCGCACCCTTCTCTCTAACACTACATCTGGAACTGTGGGATGCAGAACTTGAAGGGCTCCCGATTGAGCTTGTCCATCGCATCATTCCTGAGCACATGAGGAGGTGAAGAGGTGGACCGGCTGGAAACCCTTGTTTCTCTGTTAGTTCTTCCGAGATGCGCAGGGCATGCTATGGACGTATATGGAGTAGTGGTATAGCTAGCCAATGCCTTGCTAGATGTAAAGAGGGCTGAAAGTTCCTCGGTTCGGGCGCGCCAGCGAGCCTAGAGGCAAACCTAATGTTTGCTTGCTGCCCGTGGCGGAATCGGCTCGGATCTTTGGCATCCATCGTGTGTCCCCAGATGTGTATCGATAACTTAGGCTGTTATATTACCAGGTTCATGCTGAACAAGAGAATTCAGAGTGCTTGCTTCCGTAGCTGGAAATCCCAGAATGTCGTTTTTGATTATTGCACGTCACTCTTTCCACGCCACTGATGCCTTAGCGATAACATCTTTTATGCTCGCCGCAAGTTGACGGTTCCACGTAAGCTGACAAGATCATACAAGTGTACCGGCTCCATGATCCCATCTGTGTCCGTTCCTTCCGTTTCCTGAAGATCTCTGAACCTTCCAAGCCACATGATTGATACCTTTGACCTGAACTGCTAGTTGCCGACAGTTGCGTTTACGGCCACCAATGCAGCATAAATACGCGCTGCATCGCTCCAGGTGCAGCGTGACCAGATCTGGTATCGGCGAGCTGACATCCTTTTAAAACAGCAGCGTAGTCTACTTGCATGTGCCTTGTTTATGAGCTATGACCGTATTTTTTTTCCGATCAAGTGACGCAAAGAAAAAAAAAGGAAATGTTTGTTTGCCCAATTAACTTTCCGGTCACCGATCTCGAATCCAGGGAGAAATCAGTAGCTGAACCGAACCTCACCAACAGCAGCCAAGAACATGTCTTTTTGCAGGTGGTGCAGATACAAGTTCAGTTAAAAAAATGTGGCAAGTTGACACCGCTCGAGTGCTAGATATTTCCTCGTGTTAGATTATATGGTAATCTAATCTGACCGCATGTGTGAAATTTGCAGGTGCAGCGTGTTTTTTCACCGGACACGCGCCCAGATCAAGGGCCTGAATTCCCGTCTCGCCAACTAACCCACTGATGAGACCACACGAGCTGCGACCTGCGAGCTGGTGAAGAAGTGGTGATGCGCTTTGCCGAACTCGCCCGAGAGACGCGGGCCGGCAGCGGGCGCGTACGTACCTATCGGCGTGATGCGAGGGGTCGCTCGGCCCTCCTTAAACAAAAAACATGATGTATCAGCGACGACGACTTGTTTAACAGGCACGCTTAGACCGCCTAGAAAATCGATTTGAATTTCGTGTCATCTTTGGGCGCGAGCGCTCGTCACGCAGCAGCTGGGTGCCGTCTACCGGTCTCCGTGACGAAACATGGCCCGACCAAAAAATTTGTCTCTCCTCCTGGTACCCTCTCGCTCGTCGGCGTCTGGCCCCCATTTCCGGCGGACGGCAGACCCACCGTCCATACCAAAACCTGTGTGTGACCTGCAGAAACGCAAACACGCCACGCGGACCCCACGCGCCTAACCTCACTCACCCCATCCTGGAATTCTCCTTTCCTTTTCCCTTTCCATTCTCCTTCCATACGTTGTAATTAGTCTTTTTGTTTACCATGAAAGAAACATTGTTTGGTCCCAAAATTCCTGATGTGAAGTCCAAGCATGCAAGTGCGTGTAAAACAGTTTTGACAAAGAATTAGCCGAGGATGCGAGGAAAGAAGTTCGGTTCAACTGAACTCATGATGAAAAGGGCTTTTGTGGCTCATCTTTTCTACTCCTAGATAAGAACCTACCCACTTCTTGTACCACCGAAAACAAAAGGTGAAAGAAAAAAAGCAGTGGGCGTTGGGGCACGTGAGTGCTATCATGCAAATCAACTTGTGTCAGCCACTAAGCACAATCGCAGCTCACATGATCACATCCAACACATGCTTTACTCACTACTACTCCCTCCTCCTACTTGAGTGAGCCGAGCAAGACAATAAAAATAAAAAAGAAAGGTGATGTTAATAAATCCAAAATGAATAAAGAAATCCAAATCAAGAGAATAAAAAAAAGTGATAATAAGGAAGGGAAAAAAAGTTAATAATAAAGGCCTTCCATTTCCACTCCCTGACCTCCTCCCCCTTCGTCCGGAGCTGCGAAGTTTTGAGACCCCAGCCAGACGACGCGAGGACCACCCACCCCACCCCACCAGCCCCCGCAATTCGCGCAGATTGCAGAAGCGTCCTCGCCGGCGGCGGCGGCTCCGGCGAGCGGCCACGGGCGCGCGCGCGTCCCCGGAGGCGGCGGATTCCGCCCTCTGCCGGCGCGCCGAGTGGGTGCGGAGGGCGCGCCTCGCCGGCGCCGGCGATGGGCAACTCGCTGGGGTGCTCGGCCTCCGGCGAGCGGCTCGTGTCGGCGGCGCGCGACGGGGACGCCATCGAGGCGCGGATGCTGCTGGAGCTCAGCCCGGCGCTCGCGCGCTACTCCACCTTCGGCGGCCTCAACACCCCGCTCCACTTCGCAGCCGCCAAGGGCCACCTCGACGTGCGTGCGGATTCTTCCGTGTTCTGGGCGTTTCTCGTTCGATTTGGATCACGAATTGTGGGTTTCCCGTGCAGATTGTCACGATGCTGCTGGAGAAAGGTGCTGACGTTAATGCGCGCAACTACTGCGGCCAGGTAGATCTTTGTGCGCTCTCTGGGTTCAAAAGTTTTGATCCTTGTGCTTCTAATATCTTTGTGATTGCAAACCGACCAACTGCTAAGATCTGCGTGTACAAGTGATGAATTTGGCAACTCTTACGGCACGCAATTAAATAGTGATATGGATATTCATTTTTTAGGGGATTGCTTATGTACTCTGCTCATATAGTGATATGGCATAAGAAGACTCGACCCTTTCTATATACTTGTTGCCTTATGCTTCAGAGCTGAATCAAGATTGGATTAGATTTCGTGGTTCTGACACTCCTGCGCGTGGCATATGCATTACGTTTCTGTTCATTTCTTCAGTTTTTATCTGTACCGAATACTTTGTTGATTGGTTTCATTTGTTTGGATGGATGGCTCAAAGACTGCATTGATGCACGCATGTCGGCATGGGCACTGGGAGGTGGTTCAGATGCTTCTTCTCTTCAGATGCAATGTATGGCATTTTGTAATATAGCTTTTCTGTCTATTACTTTTCTGCTTCAGCGCAAGCTGGTTGCTGACCATTGCCTGTTTTTTTGTTGTTTCAGGTTACCAGGGCAGATTACTTGAGTGGCCGAACGGCATTGCATTTTGCCGCACATGATGGATTTGTACGGTGTGTAAGGCTTTTGCTTGCAGATTTTGTCCCTAGTGTGGCCTTGGAGGATATTGCCACTTCGGTAGTGGATGGTGATTGTCAGACAAATAGCGGGAGCAGTCCCAATTCTTCATTGGGGCAGAAGTTTAATGAATCGTATGTATTGCCGATGAATCACAGTTACTGTTTGAAAGAACTAGCCATTAACATCATGCTTGTTTTAGTGCTCGTGTGAGGTACATAAACAAGCCTGCTGATGGTGGTGTAACAGCACTTCACATGGCGGCATTGAACGGTCACTTAGATTGCATGCAGTTGTTGATTGACTTGGGTGCTAATGTCTCAGCTGTCACATTCCCCTATGGCACTACTGCAAATTTGATAGGCAAGTGTTTGTTCTTAGCTCAGATAGCATGCAATAAACAATGCTATATTTCTTCATTCAAATGAGGTATTAACAATGCACTGGTGAAGCAGGAGCTGGCAGTACGCCGTTACATTATGCAGCCGGTGGGGGGAAGCTGGAGTGCTGTGAGGTAAGTCAATATCATAAAGTAGCATCACCTTTTCAACAAGTAGCTTTTTTCAGTTGTAGTTGTCTCTTGAGGAATTTACTTGTTCTGATATTTGATGATGCTGTTGCTGCAGCTATTAATATCAAAGGGTGCTAGCAGGTTGACACTCAACTGTAATGGGTAAGGTTTTATCCCCTTTTGGGTAATTTTCAATGCTACTAATCTTACCATTGTAGTTATTGGTCAAACTCTTCTGAGTAATCGTAATTTGTTTTAACATTATCCTGTTTGTAGGTGGCTTCCCATGGATGTTGCTAGGATATTTGGACGGCGCTCTTTGGAGCCATTACTTTCTCCAAATTCACACTCGAGTGTCCCTGTATTTCAACCGTCCAGTTATCTTGCCTTGCCACTCATGAGCATACTTAATATAGCCAGGTTAGTGCTTAATAACCCACAACTTGTTTTCTTCTGCTGGAAGTAAAGTATAACGGCACTTCTTACTTTCATAGACAACAATGAGTGCTGGCTTTTCATATATGAATTATTGCTATGCTAGAAGGCTTTTGATATGTTAACGTATGCCCTTTGCTTTTTGGAAAGTAAAGGAGGACGCCATGAAAGCAATTTCATTCTGTATATAGTGGAAACGATATTTGCAAACAATTGGGCCAGTTTACATCTCTAGTAGAATTGCAATATTTCCTAAGATTGTTACTTCTACTGAGGCAACAACTGAATTATGGTCTCGGTTCTGTTGGATTGTTGGATATGGAGCAAACCTGGTCATTCATCTGCCTCTCATTCGTCATCTTCAATTGTCATAGTATAGTCAGATCTCACTCCAGTTTTTGATCATGTTTGTTTCCAATAATTTGAAATTAAGTATGTTGGAGACTTGGAGTTAAACCGCTAGATTGAAACTGAGTTACTTCTGACTTTGCAATTTCACCTACTTAAGCTGGCTTTGCAATTCCTCCTTGGATGTGTTTGGTGTTTTTCTTTTTTCACCAATAGCGTTACCGCTAATGGTGTTTGGTGTTAAGATAGAGTTATTCAAATGAGTAGAAGTTAAAATGCATTGAACATTTGTTTATATGTATTTTATTTAATGTGCATTTGCAGAGAATTTGGGTTGCAGTACAGCGGACCCTCAGTGGATGATAGTGATCTCTGTTCAGTTTGTCTGGAAAGGTCTTGTTCTGTTGCTGCTGAAGGTGAGCCCCATTATCACATTAGATGCTTAAATTTTACTTAGAGAGGGTTCTTCAATACTTCTCGGTTAACATGACACTATTACTGTGCATGAGATGCTACTAGTTGCGCTTCCGTGAAATGTTAAAGAACAGTAACATAAAGCTATAAATGAAAGTTAAATACCAAAACACTGATGGCACTTGTACCTTGGTTCCGTAAAGTGCTTTCTGGATAGGATTTTAGCTGTGATCACTTGGTAATGTACATCATGGTACAGTATGTCTCAATGTGTAATGTATCATGCAGGTATGCTGACTTTATTTTCTGTCTGTTTAGGTTGCAGTCATGAGTTCTGCATCAAATGTGCTCTCTACCTTTGCTCAACCAGCAACATCCGTGTCGAGTTCACAGGCCCACCTGGATCGATCCCATGCCCCCTCTGTCGGAATGGAATAATGTCATTCAATAAGTTGCCAAGCACACCAACGGAAGGGCTTAAATCAAGTTCAGCCCTCACATTCTGTAACCCATGCATACTAAACACCCGATCTATGGACTCGCCAGCCACTGTCTCCAGAGCCGAAATCAGGCGCAACCGGGTGGCAGCTGTCTCTTCGGAGCTAGTCTGTCCAATCACCTGCAGCCCATTCCCGTCGTCCGCCCTCCCAACCTGCAGGTGCAGCGATGATGATCCATGTGGTGCTACAGAGGCACAGGATGGTTCCGAGGTCCAATCTCCACGGCCCTCCCACAGCGCAAGTATGGAGCTGGACAAGAGGGGAGAGGATCTCGACCGGACCAGCTGCTCTGGCATGTTCTGGAGTCGAAGAAGCTGTCACAGGGAGCAGCAGTGTGATGCAGAGATCAACGCATGATTCTTTATTTCTGGTTGTGAATATATTTGGATTCGTAGCAGCTCAATGCGGGAGACGAGCACTGGCTATTTTTCCTCCCCAGCTGTGTTCCTTCCTTTCCTATTTGCAGCCAAACATTTTCTTGATTGGTGAGATCCAGCAGCCTTTGCTGCCGTAGTGTGTGTACTGTATTGTAACAATTTTGTTACAAGTGGCCATGTGCCTGTGAATCTAGATAGCTTCAAAGTTGCTAGTCAGTTACTGTTCTATCTAGCTGTATGTAAATTACAGAACATGGATGAAATTGTTTTTCTGATTAAGATGATGATAAATATTTATGTACACTGAGTCAAATACCCCTCTCATGATACATAAAAAAAGTCTCTTCTGCTCTTCAGTTTCTTTGCACAAATATAGTAGAGGCTAAACCTGTGCCTGAGCTCACAGGAATTGCCTTTCTTCAGCGTTTGCTTCTAGGCTTGTACCTACAGCAGATCAGTCATATACTACTAGTACACGAAAGATGCGAAAAACAATGCCGTCCTCGAGCTGTTACGCCGACGCCGGCGCCGCCAGGAGCGTGCTGACGATCCTATCCCCGAGCCCTGGCACCGCCGACATGAAGTGCCCCACGCCGGGGAGCTCGTGGTACTTGACCCAGCCGAGCCGGCGGCATATGTGGCGCTGCAGCTGCACCGGCACGACGCCGTCCTCGTCGCCCTGGAACACGTGCACCGGGAACGGCGGCTCCTCGAGGTCCGTCGGCTCGAACTCCGGCCACCTCCCGAACATGACCGCCATGTCGCGGTAGAAGGACTCCTGGATCCCCTGCTGCGTCGCCAGCCTCGCCCTCTGCAGGCCGGATGAAGAACACATGACGTCACTGTAAATAATAAGCACGGCTAGCTCCTCGAAGAGATGCGCCAGGCAACCGGATGAGCGAACGAACGAACCTGGTGGAACATCCCGTTGGAGAGCGCCATGACGCGGTTCTTCTCGTCGAGCGCGTTGGGGAAGGTGCCGGAGCCGTCGATGACGGTGGACGTGGGCAGCCATGGCTGGCTCATCCACCAGTGCAGCAGCCACGGCGCGTAGTAGGCGACGCGGAGCGACCACTGGTCGCCCACCGGCTGCTTCCGGTAGAGCTGCCGGGCCAGGCCCCGCGGCAGCCCGCGCCAGCGGTAGTTGATCACCGGCGCCATCATCGCCACCCCGGCCAGCCGGTGCGGGATGTACCTGATGGCGGCCCAGCCGGCGTGGCTGCCGAGGGAGGAGCAGATGAGGTAGAACTTGTCGCCGAGGCCCAGCGCGTCAGCGAGGTCCTCGACGTCCAGCGCCGCGCTCCGGAGCGACCGCCGCGGGTCCGGGTCGCTCTCGCCGTACCCGGCGCGGTCGAACGCCACCATGTACACGCCCAGCTCCTCCAGCAGCTCCTGCACACGCATGTGTTAGCCCATCGTTTAGCAGCTCGATCAGTTTCGCCGCCACGTGCGCTGCGATTTCAACGCCGGCGCCAGGTGAGCCTGGGCATGATTGGCCGCCGTTCACACGACGCGCTTCAGGTAAGAAAAACAGCGGGAATTCTACGTGGGCAGTCGTTTTCGACGCGTGTTGTTTTTTGGACGGAAGTTTGGTGAGCGACCGCGACGCCGGCACGGACGACGTCGCAGCCGTCAGCTGGCCGGCCGGAAAAATTCAAGTGCAGCATCGGCGTCGTGATCGTTGCCTTGGCATCCTTGGACGAAACGCAAGCGCGCGCACGGGGTTGGTGGTGGAGTTGGGGCGGGCCACCAACGGGCTCCGGTGCCGGTGCGCTATCGGGGCAGTGGTTGCCACGGCATGAAGCACACGCATGTGGCCGTGCACCGCGTGCTGGTGTGCGAGCCATTCCTTTCCAAGAAATGGAAAAGGAAGAAGGTGGGGGAAGCGTACGTGACGTGAGACCATCGACCCGTTCATGACCAACCTGGGAGGCGCGGGGCGAGTCCATGCGGCCGCCGGAGAATCCGTGCGAGTAGACCACCTTGAACCGCGCCCTGTCCCGGCTCACCCCGGACTCCGCGTACGCCAGGTACCGCCCGTCCCGCATCCGCGCCCTCGGCGCCGTCACCGGCGGGCCCCCGGGCGTCCCGCACGGCGTCGGCGGCGGAGGGCGGACGGCGTTCGCGAACCACCCCGCCGCCAGCGCCGCCGCCATGAGCACCACCAGCGCCGCCGGGGTGCTCCCGGCCCCCGACAGCCAGTCGATCGCGCACGCCACGCAGATGAGCCGGAGGACGCCGAAGCACGCGTGCATTGCCGCCGCGCTGGCCGTGCGCGTCTCGCGCTTGTCTTCACCTGCGGCCATTGGAGCTGGAGCTCGAGCTCTGAATGGAAGAGTGGATTGGGTCGTGTGGTGGTGTTGTTGCGGCTACAACTAGAAGAAGAGGCTTTGTGAGGACGCAGTAGGGTGGTTGTTAAATCGTGTTGGGTCTTGGGCTAAGCTATATACTGCGAGCTGAGCAGTGGTGACGCGCTGATGCCTTGCCGGAATGCGGTGGTGGAAGAGGGCAACCCTTTCACTAACCTACCGACGTGTGTGTGTGAGTGCACGCACATATACGCTAATTTATCGACCTCATTGGTGCGTACGTGCTTTATTTCTTGGTCATGCCAAATTGCCAATAAGTTAGATCTCACCTACCACCCTTTTCAAAGTGTTCTCCCCAATCTTACCTGAAAACGCTCTGAGAAAAGAATTGGTTTCAGACACGTTTATTTCCATTATCACTAGGTGTGTGTGGGTCATGAAATATTAGATACTATACATTTCTTTTAGTTCAGAAAGTCAGGAAGATTCAGTTTGCATGCACGAGTTCTAGTCTTTCTTACTGATGATCAATGAAGAGTGAAGACTCACTCTATGGTCATTTCAGAGATTCTACCTATGATATCACAATCTATAGGTGCCATACAGTGACTACGGATTTTGCAGTAGTTGGTGACGATTTCCATAAACCTGAAGACTTGATGAAAGATTGGGGGAAACACTATTACATGGGCATGGCATAGGTGATGATGCTTTGCCAAAAGTTGCATGCATCCACTGATTATTCCGTGGAGGGGGTGGCGCCACCCCAAGCACCTATTCAGCATAGCTTCCTCTGGATTCAGTCACTGTCACATACACCTCTCTTTTCTTCAGGAGCAGTCCTTCAAATCTTGCAGTTGGGGTTGGTGTTGAAATATGAATGGAGCACAATCTTCACCCCTTTGGCATCTCGTGCCAAAGCACCTTTCTGGAGTCTCCTCACCAACTCCAAATGCTGACCTCTTTGGGGAACTCTGCAGGCTGGACCAATGAGAGGCAGCTAGCCTTTTGTGGGTCAGTGGTGACCTTGGTAGGTGAAGACTTGTTTCAGAAGCTGTGTGCAGCATTATCGTCAATGGAGATCGTTCCGTGGATGGGGTTTGTGGTACAAGTACAGTAGCACGCACCTGGCTTGCTTGCGTATTGGAATCATCTTTTAGACATGGTCGATAGCTCCTAGTTTCATGCCAGTTTTCTTCTGATTTCACATCGACTAGTCTTCCCAGCAGTAAATACTCTGTTCGAGTCTAAGGATACAGAGTTAGTTACATTAGTGGCGCACGTGTTGACATTTCGATCTGAAGAATCACATGTTTTTTTTCCATGTTTTGATGTGGATTCCCTGAACTAATCCTTGACCATGTTCTGCATAGTCTTCACTCGGCCATTGAACGGTATGTTACCAATGATTTCGTCAATGAAAAGAATGAACCCTGCTCTGAGATTTAAGTCAGTTCCATGGCAAGTGTTGTTTGTATGAACTTAACTGACTTTTTTGGTGAAACATGCATCCCCTCTTGTTTCATGTTGAAAAATTCTTCGCTTCCACACTCTAAGTTACACCATAAGACAAAAGAGGATGGCAGTTCGGCAAAACTTCCCTCCTTATGAGTCGCAAGGGCGCAAGTTGCACTGGGCTTGTAGGTCTTGTTTGTTTTAGCTTCAAATTCTGGGTTCAGGGTTCTGGTTCTTACAAGCAGCTAATTTCTGGTTTTTTGAAGCTGAAGCTAAAGCAAACAGGTGTTTTTTTTAAAAAAACAAATTGTTAGAATACAATCCTCTTATACACTAGAATCCACAAGCTCCATCACTTTGCATGGTAGACACTGAGAATTAAAAAAAAAATGAAATACTACCTAGAATGGTAGAGCATCACTTTCTGTCAAAGAATCTCCAAATTTCAGGGGCTTCCTGGCAGCAAAATTTCCTTTTACAAAACAAAAACAAAGAAAGAACAAAATCTACATGCTGCCTCGTGTCCCATGTATCATGACCACTGTCCTGTACTTTGCATAACCCGCTAAGCTACTACCAACTCTGCTGTCTTCGTTGATGTCGCCACGGCTTTGCGGCGGCGGCTCAGCCGAAAAGTGTCCGGAGCACGGTGTCCCCGAGGCCGGGGACGGCGGAGAGGAAGTGCCCGGTGCCGGGGAGCTCGTGGTAGTTGACCCAGCCGAGCTTCCCGGCGACGTGTTGCTGCAGCTCGACCGGCACGAGGCCGTCCTCGTCGCCCTGCCACAGGTGCACGGGGCACGGCGGCTCCGGCAGGCCCATGGGGTCGAACTCCCACTTGCCGAACATGACCGTCATGTCCCGGTAGTAGGACTCGTGGATCCCCTGCTGCGTCGCCACCTCCCGCTTCCTCTGGAGCGTGCCGTCGGCGGCGAGCGCGCGGCGGACCTCGGCGTCGCGCCTGTTGGGGAGGTGCGTGGTGTTGTCGACGACGGTGGAGGTGGGCAGCCACCGCTGGCCCATCCACCAGTGGAGGATCCCCGGGGCGTGGTGCGACACGCGAAGCGCCCACTGGTCGCCGCGCGCCTGCCGGCCGTACGCCTCCGCCGCCACGCCCGCCGGTAGCCCGGGCCACCAGTAGTTGACCACGGGCGCCAGCATCGCGGCGCCCGCCAGCCGGTGCGGGATGTACCTGAGCGCGCCCCACACGGCGTGGCAGCCGAGGGAGAAGCCGACGGCGTAGAACCTGTCGTCGAGGCCCAGCGCGTCGGCGAGCTCCTCCATGTCCAGCGCCGCGGAGCGCACGGAGCGGGCCGGGTTGGGGTCGCTCTCGCCGTAGCCGGCGCGGTCGAAGCCCACCATGTATACGCCCAGCTCCTCGGCCACTTCCTGAACATCGATTGGTCACTCATGGCCGTTAGTGTCCCGCACGGTGAAAAAAATAAAAGAAAAATAAAATAATAATAAAATCGAACATTGTCAGTAACGAGAATTGTTCGTCATTTCGACCTGTTCTTGTTGGTGACGTTCTGATGGCTCATCACAGTAATGAACGTTTATGTTTAGTGGACGTGATCAATGGAACATTTCAGCGTTTTTAACATGCTGTCACCAGAGTGAATTTTTCATGGCCGTTGACGAAATAAACGATTCTAACATTGGAACCGGTCTGAGTAACCCCCTAATCTCGGCCGTTGATCTGTAATCAGGTGGCCGACCGAATTGACAACTCAAAGCACAGCTGGGACAGCTAGTTCGTGTGCACTCCAATTTCTGCGCGTTCAGAGGACAGTTACCACGCGTTTCATCTTTTATCATCAGATTCGACAATTGGACGTGGTCTCCATACAACTTTAATTAGCAAACACATTCCACTTTTATTTCTTTTTTTAAAAAAAGATTTTTTTTCCTTGAAAGCAGAAGGAGATGATGATTGGGATGCCTAACTGCCCTAGAGACTGGAGCTGGGTGTTCTAAATGCAGAGATGAACAGGGCGCAAAATGCAGAGGCGAACTGAACAGTGAACTAGAATTGGAGACTGCAGCTGGTGTTCGAAATGCGGAGACGAACAGGGCGGCGCAATTCTCTATCGAGACGTAGGTAGAAGAAGGAGGCCAGGCAGGCGCTGACTGACCTGTGAGGCGCGGAGGCTGTCGAGGCGGGACCCCGTGAAGCCGTGCGAGAAGACGATCCGGTAGCGCGCGGTTTCCTTAGGCACGCCGGACTCCTCGTAGGCCAGGTGGCGGCCGTCGCTGAGGCGCACCCGGCGCGCCGTCACGGGCGGGCCCCCGGGCGTCCCGCACACCCGCGGCGGCGGCGGCGGCTGCAGCGCGGCCCGGCACAGCCACTCGCCCACCGTGCCCAGCGGGTCCGCGACGGTGTCGTCGCCCTTGCCCCGCTTGCCGCCGCAGACCAGCGCCGGCGCCGGCGCCCACAGCAGCCGCTCCATGGCCTGTTTGGTTTCGCGGCGAGAGAATGGCGAGGATGGATGGTTGGCACAGACGGGCGGCCGGAGGGAGAGGGCTCTCTCTCGAGAGGTGATCAGGTGAGGTGAGGGGGAGCGGTAGGTGGGCGGCGAGCATCCCGCGCGCCGGTGTTATTTATCGGGGCGCGCATGTGGACGTGGTCGCGCGCGCGGCGTGCTCCTCCGCCTCTCGCCTCCTCGCGGACGACCTGGCTCTTTGTTTATTCCCCGCCGGGGACGAGACGACGCGGTTTTACGGGGTGTTTCGGCGCGCCCGCGAACGCGCGTCGGTGGCTGCCTCGCTCGCTCAAAGCGGTCGCCGGTCGGGGTCCCGTTTGATCGCCATGGGCGGCGCCTTCCTTCCTCGTTGTGTCCGCCGCCGCCGCCGCCGCCACTGCGCGGCTCGGTTTGGTCTGAACTAGAGGTGGGACTTGGGCCGGCCCGGTCCTCTCGTGCCTCGTGCCATGTGGTGCAAGAGCACGATAATCTTTTTACTAGGTTCAAGCATGACTCACGGGAAGCCGGCATATTTTCGTGCCGTGTCAGCCTAAGCACGACCTTCAGTATATTTTACAATAATTATCATTTTGTGGATACTTGTATGTATGTTTAAAGTACTCATGAAAAAAATTTTATGCTCGATGAAAAGTTATTCTTTTATGAATAATTTCATTGAAGAATAACGATTGTTAATTAGAAAGTAGCATGAATTAATTGATATTGACCAACTGGCTAAATACAGGTCGACAGACCATTTTCGTACCGTGCTGCCTTAAGCACGGCCCTAAATGCTGACCGTACCATGCAGCCTATTGTGTTAAGATGCTAGGTACGGCACGATATTCATGTTGTGATCGAAATTTATCGTGCCGTGCCGTGATTAAGGTCGTACCAAATGCTGTGTTTTTTCAGTTGATCGTGGCAGCGTAAATATAAACGTACGAACCTGAAGCTAGAATAAGATTTTTTATTATTTTGCGAAAAGCTACAAGGGAGCAAATAGTGCGTTCCACGATTTGTTTGGATATGTGCTATCTTTCGGCAGGAGCTTGTTTGTGTATGATACACGCTTCGATTATTCTATTTGCATTCGCAGACTTGGAAGGATTAGTTTACGGTTCTTGAGCAAGTTGTTCCTCGTTGGGGCCTAGGCTAGCTCCATGGGCATATCTCTCCCCTTGGTCACGTGTTCCATTGCTCCCATTTCTCGGCGAACGCAGTCGTGCTAGTGAACACTTGCTTAGCAGTCCGCACCTAACCTTGACCGGCTCGTACGGGCTCGGCCGCTGGGCAGGGCAGCTGTGCCGAAACCGCTGGTGCCACGACCACGACAAAGGCAACCCCCCACCAAACTAGGAAGAATTCCAAAGATAGGTGGCTCCACTTGTCCGGTAACTTTTCCTTTTTGGTCAGACAGCAACATATATGGTTGCACGGACATTGCGTGCAGGTGCAGACGATGCACTCGTGCCGTGCACTACTCACATACACCATGCAACCAGGTGACTCTGGTCCATGCACGTACACATCTCCAACAGCTGGACTCCCCGATGCACGCAAGTTGGGCGCCGGCGGCTCCCCGGCCGGCTCCAGCACTACCAGCAGCAGAGCGCGGTACAGCCCAGCCAGCTCGCCACCGACGACCCGAGGCCCAGCGTCAGCGCCGCCAAATCCGGACGCCAGTGTATTTTCATGCCGCCACGCACGTCATGCTTGGGTCACCATAACATTGCATAAAAGAAAAAAGCCGGTGCCGGTGCCAGTGCCAAAAAGGGGGCAACCCACCCCATTGCATTGGAGACATTGGCAATGGTCTCATCGACTGGCTAAAATTATTCCCAACATCATGCCCTCCTTGTTTGTATCAGCCCAGGCTCAGCTCATCCCTTCATAGAACAAGGATACGGAACGCATCTTCAGAAATCATCGCCGTGATGGTGATGAGCATCAGCCCTGAGTCAGCACTTTGCAAACGGCGAGAACCTCCATAGAACTTCGGTCGTAACAGGTGCAAAATTCTACTGCTAGATAGACATCTTTATGTCGTCACTGCTCACGCCGCGAGCTCGTTTGCCACAGCGTCTCCCACTCGCTGCCGAGAAGATGTGATCTCTTTTGCCTGTCTGCACTCTGCACGCAGCTATACTTGCACCTTAGCTATCTCAGTGTGCATGAGCATCAATTCGAGTGATCGAGAGGAGGCAGGGTATAAGGGAACTATAGCTGGAGTAGAAAATAGCTGGTCTCTCTGCCTGCAGATTTGCAATAATCTGCCTATATGATGTGTTCCCAGGAAAGTGGGAGCGTCGACAGAGAGGATCACTTGCTGCTCCTGTGACTGGACACCAACCGCTGAATTGACAGAAAGGAAAACCTGTTTTATTTATACGTAGGAGTATATGATCGTAGGACAGTGAAGGCTTCTCTTTTTTGGGTGAAGTCGTTCTTGCTTCTGTGGCCAACGAACGTCACGGAAAGTTAGCTAACGTCCGCGCCTCACTTTTTTGTGGATTGGAAAGTGTTCACTTCACATCTCAGAGTAGTTGAACGTCTATTTGACACAAAAGAAATATTCTCGATCGCCATTCTCGATCCCAATATTAATCCTAAAATTAAATTATCATTCCTAACTCTAATCTCCTTTATCTTGTAAAAATATTCTACAATGTTACTAAAGTTCGATATATAATTGTTTTATTATACTTTAGCATTTTAGGATAATATCAAGCGTCATTTTTGTCTTTACAAGGATGATGCACAAATACGCAGATTAGAAAGCATATGTGGCAGATCCACATACCCGTGATGTACCTCCTATTTCTATCACAGCCTACACGTAATACGCTAAAAATGCTCCCATGCACATAGCTGTAAACAACATGATTTGAGTCCTTTGAGGTGGATTCAAACCTATACATCTACAATACACTAAGAGGTGTTTCCTAGTAAAATTATCTTAAACATAGTACTTTAAAAGATTCTTGTAGACAAAAGATATTTATATAAAACATGGACCAACACTTTTATATAGGCCATAAGTGTGTGACTTGGTCATATAGCAGCATAGTTATTCTGATATAAGTCACCAAGTCAGTTGTATTGCTAGAGTCAGTGTTCCACACTAGAAGCGGGATGGACTCTTTGCTTTTCTCACAGTGCAATCATGTTAAGCCCCCTTTCTCCACAAAGAAAAATTAATTGGAAAACAAGTTCCTTACGACTTAGTCTCTACTGTTTTTCTGAAAAGCAAAGGACAAATGTAGAGAGAGGAGTGGTTGAGTGCTGTTAGAATTCCTACATACAAAAACAGATCATACCTCATACTCGTGACCAATTCATTACTATTATTCTTCACCGCTAAAAAATCATTGTCTTTATGATTGAGTAACCAACTAAAGAATAATTAGTATCCTAGTTAAATTGATATATTTTTCTTTTAAATGATGAGTATTAGAATAATATATATTTAGAAACAAACATAAAATCTAGAATGCCGATGCACCCATATGTAAAATCCTATTTCCACTACAACCCACCAAGCCTCATTTCTACTCTATGCAATAATTGACAAACTCTTCATCAAGCATGTGGCCACTGGCTTGAGCAACGTCGGTACATGCTCTCTCATCATTGTAAATTGTGTCTTGCACGATTTATAATTCCTGCATCTCTTGTTCATTTGTAATGTCTGACAATTGTTGATGTCTTGAGACTTTTGAGATTTTTGCAGGCTTCGGAATATTAATCATATAATTAACTTGATTTGTTGAACTAGTAGATCTATATACTGGTTGCTGGCTAGGTAGTAGAGATTAGGTTTGTGGAAGTGTGCTTTTCCGTCGAGTTGAATAGATCGAGATTGTGTTCTTGCAAATGGAATTGCGCTAGGTGAACATAAAATCATATAAAGATCCACCTATAAATAGTATTGGATTTGTGCTCGTTAAATGAAGTTTCTGTTGTTATACCCGATTCTATAAAAACTATAATTGTATTGGATAGAGTTAGAGCATGAAATTAAAGACAAAAACTATGATGAGCAAATATCACTGTGGCCATGAAAACCTTACCCTAGGGCCCCACTTTAGCAAGGGCAAATTAACTTTTCATACACATTCTGTCTTCCCCAAAGCAAGAAAGAACATGTTATGTCCTCGCAAGCAAGAAATGAATGTTTTATTTTGTTTAGTTTTATACCAGAAAATAGATAGAGGAGTGGTGTCTATGAGAAAATTCATAATTGGGCAGTGTCCTCGCTAATAGTTTCAAGTTTGAAGAATGTCTCAAAGCAAATTTACCAGCATGTTAATTATATAAGGATTAAAAATATTATTTTAACTATACATCATATTTTAAAAATGAAATAAAATTTTATGGGCTTTTCCGCCATTAGAAACAGTTGATGAAATTGAATCACTTTTTAGTTATAAGGATTGTGCCATCTTCTATATTTCAGGTGCATGAATAAAATTTTTATGGGCTTTTCCATCTACAATCCACATTCCATGGCAGCGGGGTTGCCCCGGCAGCCACCGCCTGGTAGGAGCCAGAGCGCCTCAAAGCAGTAGGCCTCACTGTGTGTTCGTGTCCATCCGAAGTTCCGGACCACCAGGCGCCAGGTCGTCACTGCTCGCGGAGAGCATGATGCGGGGTCTTGGAACCCGTTGCGGCGCTAGACTTCACTGAGGCCGCCGCCGCTGCAGAAGAACATGTGGTCGGGGAACTTCATGATCCTAGCCATGATGGACTTGCACAACTGCGGGTCGGGCCGGGTGACGCCCAGGATGTCGCCGCCGCCGGTGATGGCGAGCAGGCGGTAGTGGAGTGGCGGCATGGTGGGGCGCGAGAACGGGCACAACTCCTGCGCCTGCTCTGCTCGTCCTCGAACTGGAGGTTGTAGACGAGGTGGCCCTCATTCGCACCACCACCAGAAGCGTCCGGTTGGCCGGCATGGTCCCATCCTCGTCCGTGCTCATGGCTACATGTAGATCGTGGATTCCTAGTCGTGGTGTCGTCGACCAGCAACATTAGCTGGGATTTTACAGCAGTGGTAATGAACAATGGTACGATGAGGAGACCAATAGTGGCCAGAGTCCTAATCGGATCCAGATAGCAGTACATAGCTTTGATTTTACATCCGTGTTGATGTCGGACACTAAAACAGAATCTGCTCCTGCTAAGCAGTAAGCACGCGTGTCCGGGTGTCCAAATTCGAAATTTGGACTATTGTCAGGAAACAGCAAAGCGAGGCTACCCAGAAATATTGCCATATTGGGCTTATTATACCCAGTAGTACGTAACATCAAAAGCACTCATGATAAAATGGCAGGTGATTAAAAGATTACTCTCTCCGTTCTATAAATTAGAGGTCATTTTGAGCTTTACTAGATATATAAATTTTATTATTTATGTAGATACAAAGTCTTTGCCTGTACGTTGCCACAGGTATAAACAAATTTCAATACGATAATAGGGGAAAAACATTGTGTTTTGATATCATCAAACATTACAATCTTCATGATCTTAACAAACATATATTGTTTTAAGCCACACTGAGATACATAAGCATCAGTTTTATATTTAAGGTATAGGCTATAATTTGGAATGGAGAGAGTCCGACGTATTAAAATAACCACCATTTGCAACATCTAAACACTGTACACTAATGATATATATAGTTATTCAGGAAAAATGCAATCCTTCACGTCTGAAAGCATAAACGAAAGGCTTCTCTTCACTGGAATATTACTTTGCTACAGTACTTTAGTTGCTTCATTAACAAATCATAGAACAGGAGGAAGTAATATCTTTTTAGGATGTTTAGTAGACATAATTCAAGACATGTATCCAGGCAAACAGTCTGCACGACCACGTTTACATACTGACTCGGCCATCATCAGTTGGACTTCACGTATGCAAAAGCGTGCGTGCAGAAACAAGCGCAAGATGATGTACTAATCAAAATATCTAGAAACATACTGCATTTTTTATCTGCTGCTGGAAGCATGTGGATTCAATGAAATAGTATAATTTGAGGCTAGGTACTAGGCAGTTGCTAGAATTGTCAAACGGTGCCTCTAGAATTTTTGGGTATTGCCTGTCCCTGAATTTTGGAGTATATATTCATCTCAATCCTTGGGAGACGAACAGTAATATCAACTATTACAAGTTACTGGAATACATTTTGTGTATGTCCGATTCTGTGTGTCAAAATTACTCTGGCTTATTTCAACACCAAAAATGAAAAGACAGCCTCAAGCGATGAAGAAAGAAAGCCTCCTAATGCAAAATCTGACTTTTGGGACCATATCAGGTGCCCATACGCCCACAATTCACCTATTTTTCCTTTTCCCCCTGGATTTCACTTTCTTTTCAAGATTTTTGACCTTATACCCAAGAGCAGCAGCATCAGGCTGCCCCAGAGCAGATCTCTGGGCTCCTGCAATTGCTACTGGTGACTCTGCTGCAGGAGATCCACCTAACAAATTGAAGATTGACTTTTTTGTTGCTGGCGATGGCTCAGCTTCCAAAGGAGGAAGATTGAACAGATTCCTCACAGCTGGCTGTCGGATAACTGAAGAAAAGAAGATAAGGGACACAAATTATGAGCTAAGACCGTGAAACAGAACACAAGTTAGAGCAATCAGGTCTTAGAACATGGGATCATACTCACCAATACCGTATGCAAGGGAAAATATGTTTGATGTGATCCAGTAACAAAAAATTCCCTGGAGGAAAAGAAAATTATGAGTACAAAGTTTCTGAGTATTGAGGAAATGGATGCACCATGTATCTAACTCATAGGATGTCTGTCTAATCCTGTTTGCAAGTTCAATCAGTTCAGGGACAGCTAGTGACATCGGTTAGTTTTTCAGGAGCCAGTCAGGTCAGTACTTGAGCTATTCTTCAGGTTTCAGTCAAAGTAGTTAGTAGGGCACGCATCCAGTGGATCATGCCAGAGTTTTAGGAGCCACTAGTCCCATGCTTACCTGGTCATTCAGACCTTATCAAGTTGTAAGTTTCAATTATAAACAAGAGGAGAGGATCACAAAAAAGTTGCAGCTTCATCGCAGCACAAAAGTCCAATGTGTTCTACTTGTTCTCTGGCAACTTGCCTTATATAGTCATTGATCTTATCGACGCATTTTCTTCAGCCATAGTAAATGTAGTAAACTTGTTAACATTCACACAATTTAAACCTATGAAGAGATAAGCCTGTAGTACCTCGCACATGTTGCTACAAGAAAAATGTCTACCCATGTGTCTGTCGCCTCAGATTTGAAGCAAAAGCAACGGCATATTCAAGTATTCCAAATCTTGGTTGTTAACAAAGTAGTGGTAAAGCGATTCACTGATTCATCTCAAATAAGATATGATCAATGTAAAAGACAAGAAACTATCAGCATATAGCAATATTTTCATACCTTGGCAAAATGCATTGTAAATGGGACTGTCAAAAAAGCCATTCCTCTAGCAACGTTCTTCATTTTACCGGTCATAGGATTTCCCTCCATTCCTTGTTGCAAGTTAAACTTCAATAGCATAATTGTTTGTTAAGTCTAACTGTAGAATTGATACACAAAATAGAAAACAGTAGACGTTTTAGGTTTAAAAAAAGGTGGTCGGTAAGCACGAAGAGATAAGTTGCCCACAAAGCAGAATAGTTTAAGGATGCATGGCCGAACAGAGTGTAGTTACCCTGGTGAGTTTAAATGATTAACAAACAAATGCATAAATGCTTATGGGGACCAGATGGTAATAAATTCAGGTCCCGATTGAAAAATACATATGACATGAATATATGATCATCCACAACTGCTTGTGGAGATTTCTATTTTAAAGGTGGAGGTAGTTTTTTCCACTAGAGAGAAGTATTCAAGAATGCAATAGAGGACTAGCAAATAAATTTCACAATGACAAAAGGAAAATCATAAAAACTAAATCGAAACAGACAAAGTGCACACCTCCACTGTAGCGAAGGCGGTCAGTCCTGTTACCACAGGAAGGAGGTAAAGAGAATCTGGAGTCGTCAAATCAGTAAACCACAATGCTCCGCCTCCTTTCATTGACGGGACCTTCTCAACCATGTTTGATATCTACAATAGGAAGTGAATAAGAGTACTACTATACAAAATAAGGTGCAAGAAAGAATTGGAGTGGCAAGAAGATGTATGCGTAACTCACAGCGAAGAAGAAGCTCACGAATACTGGCCCTTGAATAAGAAGTCCTTTGATTGGAGCAAGTGGACTAACACCATGCCTAAAGTGGATGCAAAAAGATCAAAGAAGTAAATGAAACTGGAGCAAATGCATGGCACGCAACAAAGGGGGAAAAGATTTGTTATGAGCTTCAGTTTTCAATTGTTTCCTCGTGTACTCAATACATAGGAATAAAAGTGACACAGAATGCATTAACAAGCAAAAGTTATTGAACAGATATTGCGCCTATGAACAGTGTATATCAACCAGGAAATAAAAGCTCAGTTTTAAATCATTGAAGTCTACTAACTAATAGTCTACTCACGATTACATACTTCTTGAATAGTGCCTGCATTTTAGCTTTTCCCTCCTGTGCTGATTTTAGATCCATAGTCTACATGATACAAACTTGAAAGGTTAAAGCATGGCCACAAAATGCACTTGACTAACAATACAGTAAAAAGTATCCTTTAGATTAGCTAAAAACAAGATCTCACATCCGTCTGATCTTTAATGGCTTCCATCTCTGGCTTTAATGCCTGCAAAAGCAAAAGTTTGAAATAAGCAAAGAATCATCCAAGAGTTATACCTAAGGAAAATCGTGATGAAAGTATGAAGCTCATATAGCATAACACTAAGAAAGTAAGGAGCCAAATAAAGCGATTCAATGTAAATTATTACAAATGTCTTATGAAGTACCATTTATACAACATTAAGTCCTATTTTCAAAATGGAGGTATTGCATTTCACTTGACCACTTAAAGGTGCTAAATCAGAAATGGAACAACGTAACCTTTATAAATAGAGTTCCAATCAAATCAATGCTGTTTCTCATCAAGAACCAAATGCGCGATATGATTTGTCCAATATTTACTAATACTACAAAAATATTTCAGAAAAAATACTACGGACATACTTGCTTCTATAGATGCGACCTTATTTTCATAAAGTTAACCAAATATACTTACTCCCTCAATTCTAAATGTAAGTCATTTAGGACAAAGACACCAGTCTCTAATATGACACTTTGACTTACAGTTTTTATAAAAGCATATTATTTTAATTAGAGAAAGGTATATACTGAAAATAGTTTTTCATTATGAATCTAGGTACATCAACCATGTGTTATATATCTATGTAACTTTTTATATAATGATGGACCAAGTTAAAAAAAGTTTGACCGACTAGAATCCTAAAATGACCTACATTTGGAATTAAATGCGCTAAAACATATAAGTGGTCAAAATTAGGATTTTTTCCTGGCAGCAAATGTGGCAAGCAAATATTTATACAGGACGGTGTACTATATGACACCATCTAATGATCAAGTGAGAGAAATTAAGTCTCAAGTACGACAGAAATGATGGCGGTACTGTGGTAACACCAATGAGTCACATGAATGAGAACCAAGAAGCAATACACGCGGTAACTAGTAAGTACACTCTTTTCTTTTCTTTTTTCGGGGCAACAATAAGTATATCAACTACCACAACCCAAACATCTAAGAACCCCTGCGCATTCCGACAAATCACATTCTGCATAGCCAGGTTTTATTATTTAATGAGCATTGGCAAACTTTAGTGTTCAATATTTTGAGGACAGGTGCTAAAAAAGCTACGCATGTGGTCAACCACCAAGAATCTACCTGTGGCCGAGCTTATGCTTAACCTTTTTTTCTTTTTATACTAATTGAAGCGCATAAAAGGTGTGATACAACAAGGTCTTGCACACTGCAAATCCATTATTGAGAACTTGATGGGGCGTAATATTAACCCTTTGAATAGTGCAAGAAAACAAGATCGTGCCCATGACTACTTGGAAACATTTTGCTCATGAAAATAACAAAATCTTTCTAACATTCCCACCATCGACTGAAATAGCTTCACGAGAAGGTTTTGATCCATACACACACAAATAATGAAAATAGGCTACAACGAGTTCAGCTAAATCCATTAGGGGAGCCTTACATTTAACTTCGTCGTGGCCTTCAATTGGTTCACAAGCAGCGGGATTGTCGCGCTCCGGATAATCAAAGTTGTCAGCGCGATGCACGCCCACCTAAACACACAGCAGCAGAGGAGAACAGGTAGCAAATCAAGCAGGCGATCCAAGTGAGATCCCGAACCTTACAGCTAAACCGCAAAGCTCACCAGTTCAGCCCGGTAAAGGTATGGACGGCGTCAATGAAGTGCTGAAGTGCGGCGACGGGGAGGAACGAGTCGGCAGCCGCGGCGGCCACCTCCCCCGGGAACGGCGCCGGCACCGACGCCGCCGCCTCCGCTGCATCTGCAAGGACGCCCGCGGCATCGACCTCGGCGGCTGGGGTGAGCTCAAGGTCGGGGGCGGGGGCGGGGGCCGGGGTTGAGGAGGAGAAGCTGCGGTGGGTCGGCCCCGCTAGGTGGAGCGAGAAAGGAAGGAAGCCTAGGGTTTGGGCCGCTCCAGAACGGTGCTGGAGCGGGGTCGGGAGCGGCGAAGACGAGCTCGCCTGCTCGTCGGGGGAGTGGGAGGTGAGCGCGTGGGGGACGCAGGGATGGACGCGGCGTGTGAGGTGGTGGGATAGTCGGGTGGCGATGCTCCTCCGCGCGGCGAACGCCATGGCTGGGCTGGTGCGTGGCGTGGCGGCGCGCAGTGGTGGGAGCTGGCGAGGGAGCGTGAAGGCCGGAACCGGAAGTGTCTCAGCCAAGCATGGGCTCTGGGTTGATCTCTATGGGCTTTCCCAGATTTAGTTGGACCGGCCTTTTGTCATTAGAACTGGGCTTTCGCGGCCCATCCGAATCAGCTTCGGGGTCGTCGGCAGCGGAGATGGACGGCGCGTGATGGTGGCACGAAGATGAAAGAGATTTGGCTGGACGCGGCGGGCCGCCGCGCACGAATCCCATGATCCCATCAATGCCTGCGCGCTGCTTCTTCAATTCCAACTCGAGTGGGAAAAGCTAAAATAATCGGACCCCATCTCCTCGGCCCGTGGGATCCCCCTCCGCCGCCGCCCACGGATCAGCGCCACCGCGCCGGAAGACCGGGATCGTGACGGCCACATGGTGGCGGCGGCCGCGTTGCCATGGGTGAGTCCCCATGCCTTATCTCGTCTCCTATTAACCCCCGCCCCTGCGGTTCGCTCTCCCGCGCTTCAGATACACAGCTTCTGATCAGTCCGTCCGTCCATGGAGGTTCTTGGGTTCGCGGCAATGGTGCTTCGACTTTCTCCCAATCTGGGCAAGCTAGTGGGCATGTTTGTTTGTCTGTTCGTGTTGGGCTGATGGGGAGATGGTTCTTGAATGTTTAGGGAGGCGGCTCGCCGGCGTGAATCGACGTGCCGGAGCGGAGCAAGAGCGCGTTCATGGAGCTGAAGCGGAGGAAGGTGCACCGGTACGTTATCTTCAAGATCGACGACAGGAGGGAGGAGATCGTCGTCGAGAAGACCGGCGCGCCGGGGGAGAGCTACGACGACTTCACGGCGTCGCTGCCGGCGGACGACTGCCGGTACGCCGTCTACGACCTGGATTTCGTCAGCGACGACAACTGCAGGAAGAGCAAGATTTTCTTCATCTCCTGGTCAGTGACTCCTCCCCCCGCCTCTGCTTTTCTCGTCTTTGCGCTTCTATGGCATACGATTTGTTGAAGGGGCACTGTTCTAAAATCTGAATTGGTGTGTCTGTCCCCTGTCGAAACTCCAAAACCATATGCTCTGCTCATACAGTAGCCGCGAGTGCTTCCAATGCCTCGGTTGAGACTTGATAAGGCCGTCTCCATTTTGACTCCTGTGTCTAGACATACAAGAACACATGATTATTGCAGCTGGACTTCTGAGTTCTGACCCAGAAGGCAACCAGGCTGACAGCAGTTGTTACACATTTTAGTTTCAGTGATCTGAATCTGTTGATTCGTGACATCATGATCTGTCCAAAGTGGTCACAATGTAGTTATATGTTTCAAGCGCATCGACTACCATTTTAGTTCCCCGTTAACTTCTAACGTTTTATAGGTCCATAGCCATCAACACAGTTGTTATGCTTGACAGACAACACTTCCAGCTTACAAAACAGTAGCAACAGTAGAATAAGTACAGATTGGGAAGAGCATTTCCAGTTTGACAAGCATTTCCAATACAGATAGTTATGCTTTCTGCTTTCAGCAAGCAAATTTGTGAAGTGCCAAGGGGAGATTAATTGTGTTAGAGTGGCCAGCGATTTCTCATGTTACTGCAACACCTGAACTTTCGCTTCACAATATAACAGGGTGTAGTACTACGTGAGGGAGTTTTCCTTTCACAAAACTAAATTCTTAAATCATACTTATTCATGTTACCAGTGTCTTCCTTCTGTGCAGGTCTCCTTCAGATTCTCGCATCCGTGCGAAGACCATATACGCCGTGTCAAGGAATCAGTTCCGCCACGAGCTTGATGGTGCACTTCGAGATCCAAGCAACTGGCCCTGACGGCGTTGATCTGGAAGTTCTCAGGGGCCGTGCTACCAGGACCTGATTGACCTCGACTTCGCTAGCTGGATGGTATACATGCCGGTCGCTTAGAAATGCCTACCGTGCTACCGAGGTAGCTCGTGTGCACTGATGTAGTAGAATAGTAGGCTGCTGATCACACCCGATCGAGCATGCAGTGTTTCTTTTTTCTTTCTTCTTTGAGGTAGCACCTCTGTCACTCTGTGATGTTTTGTCTAACTAGATAAGTTCCCTCTAATATGATGTGGAACCTTACAGCTAATTATATATGTAGTATCTTTCTGCTGCTATGCCAATTGTGTTTCAGACTGGGTGTGGTTTCAGTACTTTCTTACCTGAATCCTGAATGATCATGAAAGTTGCGGTTTTTAACTTCCTGGTTGCTTTTCCTTCAATGGTTCACAGGCTACCTTTCAGTTGCTGGTGCGAACGAATGCTAGAAACGTTGGCACTTTGCAAGTAAGTGGTGAGAGATTACAATATATCAACAATCATGAAGGCGTCGTTTTTACGGACCTTTCATTACTCTTCTCTAATACAATGAACAATAGTTGGTCCTCGTGACATCGTGTGTACTAGGTCCACATCACGATCACTTTTTAGCCACTACCATTTGAGTGGAACCGCATAGCAAGTTAACAACTACTAGTCCAACTAATTAGATCACATTTTGATCATCTAGGATTAAAATTTAGTCCGGATTAAACTTTAACCAACTAAAAAGAAAATTTAGTTCATACATGTTTGGATTCTAGGACTAAAAATTAGGTGGCTAGTAAATGAAAATACACAAATGTCCACTTTGCTGTTGGGTGCGAGTGGATGGGGGCAAGAGGATAAAGTGGAAGGAAAAGAGGGGGTATTTTGATCTTTTCACGGTTAGATGATTCCTTTAAATTGATACGACGGCTAGTAAGTGAGAAGCACCGGAAACAGTTTCGCTAGCACGGTGCTCGAGTAAAAAAAAAAAGGTGAACTGTGCAGATATCGAGGTGGAGCTCCTCCAAACCGTGAGAAAGGAGATGGGTAAATAATTAATGCAGCTGGGTTCCACATGTGCTAATAAAAGATAAGTTGCTGGATGGATTTTTTCTCGCTGCTTAGGTGTACTAGCTTAGAGCTAGTACTGGCTTCTACCTTCGGAGGAGGCCTAAGACGCGTCGGCGTCGAGCCAGCCGGCCGGCGAGGCGAAGCTCTGGTCTGCAGCGACCGGTGGTCCCCTACCGCTTTCCCCGCAGCCAATCGCAGGAGGCGGAGAGCGGAGTCATGAGAGGAGGCGGCCCGCCGCGCGTGCTGGTTCCCGTCCACCTCGCCGCCGGCCGTAACCACTTCTTCGAACCGTCCCCGCGCGCCTGGAACCGATGATCGGCCAGAGATGGCAACCGGTAGGTTGCAGCGACTACGGCGGAAACAAACGGGGCACCGTCATGCGCCGGATAGTTCGGGTGACACGGCAGACGTGGTCACGTGGACGGCACCGTAGCAGCGGCGATCCTCACGTGGGCAACTGGGCGGTGGGCTACGTGTCGGGAGCGCAGGTACGAGGACTCCACCGGTCCGCTAGTTTGTGAGGTCGCCACAAAATACATAATCTAAGATGGCTCTGCATTCTTGCTTCCTCCGTTATAAAATATAAGATATTCAAATTTATAGAAAAAAATTAATATCTAACATATCAAATAAGTAAATTATAAAAATATATTTTATAATGGAACTAATTATTCTTATTTGATATATAGAATGTCATTACCTTTTCTATAAATTTAATCAAATTTAGAATGGTTTAATTTATGACAAATCAAAATAGTTTGTATTTCAGAACATAGAGAGTACGTCTTAGATGATTCCCCGAGCTCTCGGAGTTGTAGATTGCACCTAAGGATGGTAACGGTTCAGGACCTTAATGTTTTCTTCACAATCTAGCTTGATCCAGCCCTTATATATTTTTAGTTTGAAATTATATTAAGATTAGAGCCTACCCCTTTTAGAATCCGACCCTTAAATTATCTAGATAAAATTTTAAGACGCTTTACCATCCCTCATTGCACCTATATGGTAAAAGGTCAATATTATCTCAAACGGTTCTAAGACGCAATCCTTAGAGATAATGGATTTGTTTTCCATTGTCATTGTGGAAATATAAAAAATAGTTAAAATTTCCGCAAAAAACAATTTAAATGACCAAAAGGTTGTTCGCTTCCAATCCAACCACATCTTGCCAAGCTAGCTAGCTTATCTTCCATGGTGTATTCCTTAAAGGCTGTAACAAATACATTCACTTTGGCCCCAAAATTTAAACACGGCGATGAAGTAAGCATGTGAATTTAACACACAATCGGATCTAAAAGACCACACACAAAAGCATATTTGAAACGTACATCCACTTAGAAATTTAAACAATAAAATAAATGTAATGAGCTGAAGTAAACAACGACTTGAATGTGCAGCATATATGGTGTATTTGTGCATCAACATGTGAATGCTTGTTATAAAAAATATGTGAATGCTTGGAAGGATATATGTTTTACATAAGGAATGATTTTATACATAAGAGATTTTTATTTAAGAACCTATCTTTCACTACGCACAAAAAGGTCAAAACACGTTCTACATACGATGCGCATTCAATCAGAAGAGAATTAAATTTAAGAACCAATCTTTTCATTATACACAAAACAAGATAACTACATGATTTCGACATAGTTAGGAATCTAACCAATCTTTTCCTAAACCTTTTGGCCTTGGGAGCCCGGGTGCGGGCAAGTTATTATAATTACCCATGGACTAATCCATTATTATTAAAGAAGATAATTTGACATACATATTGAACATTTATGCATCATGGATGGACTCATAGTGCAGTTTCCACAGGCTACATGAAGCTCCCGCCATGCACAAAGAAAGATCTAAAATTGAGACAAGCTGTTTAATATACTTCTGTAGTAGTGTTCTTCATTTTATTGACTATAAAGTTTGCATATTGTATTTGGCAGATTTTATAATATTTACCTTCACCTACAAATAATACCAATATGTTTGGGAATTTGCTTTACCTGAGTGCACTGAAGACAAAAAAAATAGATACTATCCATTACGTGCATTTTCACTATGAAAAAAAGAAAACGAATTATACATGCCGATGATCTTTGGGACATCGTCACCTTGGCGTTTCATATATCTCGGAGATTGGTACTACAAAGATCTTTGCCACGTATTAGAGATAGAGAGATTTATCTGCATCGTGTTTTTTTTTTACAAAATACAGTACAAATGCAGACGCTCACATTATAAGCATGTTTAAGTGAGTGCCGGCAGATCCTCAAAATTAATAAAGTCATCATAAACGTCTCGTTGTCGACGGGCATGTCGCCTACCACTGAAAAGATAGCGCCAGCTAAATTGAAAAATAAATTCAGAAAAATATGAGCATCTGTTCCGAATCATTCCAAGTCAAGAATTTGAATCTCTTCCTGCTCATCTACGTCAGCCAGAGCACGTGCCCAGAGCACTCACTCCCTGTCAAGGATCACAGGGCACCATAAGATCTCTAGCATCGTGACATTTGATCATGTGTCATAATTTAATATTATCTCTAGCACCATCAGTTTTTTTTATCTGCTAGCTTTATATTGAGGCGATTTATGCAACACGGGCTATATTTTTACATAATATTGTATATGCGGAAGCTCGAACAAACCTTGTTAGTATTTTATATTTCCGCGGCCCGCGTGCAACCTTTCGATGCGGAGGCCGGGTGGCATGCCCAACATGATGCGCAGAATAAAACTTTCTTCCAGCTAAAATATTAAGATTTTTTTCGCGAGGAAAAATATTAAGAATTGTTCATGCTGATTCACACGTATGATCCAAGGACAATGCTATTGAAAATTTAACTCATCTCTTCAATACCATCGAAATTTATACCATCGAAATTTAGACCATCTCTTCAGTGCGACTAAAATTTAATCTCATTCTCTCAACGCTGTTACAGGACCGCTAAATGAGGGTGACAAAGAAGATACTACCCCTATAGGATATAGGAAAGAGATGAAATATTTATGTTGCTATCCCTTTTATACCATTGCGGAGGAACTGGATGCTAGAGTGGACGTCAACGTCAGGCGACGGCCATGACAGCAGCTCTAATGCGGGGAGGCGCCGTAAAATTTGATGGATGCCCTCCTGCGCAGGATCACCGGACCAAACAGGATTATCATGCAACCTTCAAAGGGTTAAAAGCATGAAGTGTGATAGGTTGAATAATCAATCAAACATTCAAAAGTAACATGCTAGTAATAGGTTGATGAATTACAGTGCACTGTGCATACGGCTTACCTCGCTTTGCTTTTGCTGGTTGTCGTGATCACGCCGGACCCTCAAGGGCAGGCCTTGCTCACGAGAAGCACGGGAACCACTGAACCAGCCACAGAGCCACCAGGGACCTGACTGATGGGCAGTCGGGCGCGGGCGCGTGGAGACGGCACGCCGGCAGCCGCTGCTGCGTGCCCGCGCGCTAGCCGAGGCGAGCCTGCTCGGCGCGGCGCGGAGGGCTCGCAGCGCCCCTGCCGGATGCGGTGCGGCGCCCGACGCGGCGCGCCGTGCGTGCGTGGAGCGGGGTCGACGCAGGGAGGTGCAGATCGCCGTGCGGCGGCGTGGCGTGGGAGCGGGGTCGGTGCCGGAAGAGTATAGGGTTGGGGATGTGATGGTTCGAGAGGGATAAAAACAGAATAAAAACATGTGACAGATCTAGTACTTTAACAGTGTTACACAGTATTTTGGTCTAAATCTAATGGCGATGGTGCAGAAGAGATGGAAAATTAGAAGTGATGGATAAATAGAAGTGATGGTATTAAAAGGATGATCTAAATTTTAATGGTATTGAGGGGATGAGTTAAATTTTCAGTGGCATTAAGAGAATTTTCTCATGATCTAACGTCTGCACTCAGTAAGCAATGTTGCGAGGTATTTTGAACCATGAAGGTTGAAGAACACCTCCATGACGAATTGGCACACATACAGGTGAATAAGAAGTTAAAAAACTTTTGCATTGGCGTACAAAAATAACAACAGTTTGTTCCTATAAAATAGCAGATCTCCATATCGATGAGACTATTCTTTTAACATAGACGCTTATATACATGAACGTACACTTACCCCTACGAATACGAGGAACAGCGGAGCTACAGTCAAGTGTCGATATCAGCTGACATCAACGACTTGACAGTACCCTTATCTACCTGTATGTTGATTGGCTTCTCTGACGATGCAGCCCAGCTGCCAAGTGCCGATCTGCTATTCAGGTAACCTAGGGTGCCCAAGTACAAGAGCAACGTGAGGTCTGATGTTAGGTACCAGGCACCCCCAAAGCCCCAATTCTCTAGGGCAATTTCTTTTCTTTGTGTAATATCATTATGACGTGGGGATCGATTGGGTATTTAAATTTTATCTTAGAATTTTGTTAGGGCAGTCCCAACTTAACATACTACTAGTTTCTATATTTTTCATATCATACAGACACTAAATTACACTCCCAATGCATAGTTTCTTCAAAATAAATTGCTATCCAATCATATCTCTTCTCTCTCTTTTCTGCCCTCTATCCTCTCTTCTTTTGTCTTTTGTTTTCAGGTAGATATAATTTCTTGCATGAGATACAGTTTCTTCATATTTCTCTCTCTCCTCATTAACTCTTCTGCCACCTTAGCTTTTTCTTACATGGCAACGTATTTAATGCTATGGAAACCAGCCAAGTTTTGTAAGTTACTAGTGTTCTGAAGTCAGTAACAAGTGCAAACAAGAGCCTTCTTAGCTTCTACAATGTATTCTTCTCTGTAGCAAATGCAAAAATTTTGATAACTCATAATAATGGACTAATGGCTACTGTATATCCCATACGTTCTCTTCTATTGTATTTAATTATGTTCACTAATTTAATAGGTAACTAAAGTACGTTAGAATGATTCTTGAAAAGAACTATCATCAACCGATGGTAGCGAGGTATTTTGCAGTTGCACTGACAACGGTGATAATATTTTCTGGCTTCACCTCTGCACATGGGCAGCCCTATCCTACGAGCATCTCTGAGAGACTGAGCCAATAAATCCTCGAGATTGACGAAATTACTGGACCTGATCACGGGTTGGGCAACCCGACAAACCCGACCCGACCCGTCTGAAAAAACCAACCCACCCGATCAATATGTGGGCCGGATTCGGGTCGAAATTTTCGACCTGCAACAAAAATTGGATCGGGCACGGACGTTTGAACCGAAATCTGAAAAAACCTGATCCGACCCAAAAATTATAAAAAAGAATTCAGGTTTAACCTGACCTGATTCGAACCCGACCCGACCTGACCACGTGTCGGGTCGGGCTCGGGCCAAAAAATCCAACCCTATGGTCGGGTCGAGCCGGGTTCAGGCCGAAGAAAAATGTTAGCAGATTTTTCTTTGACCCGGACCTGATCCGAACCGGACCATGGTCAGGTCTAGAAGTCACCATGGTCATGTTTTGACCTGACCAAAACATTGTGCGACGATATTAGCACCATGATCTGTCGATTCTGGTGGTCGCAACAGGAGAATGAAAAGAAGATGCACTGGCTGTTCTATTCGGAAAATTCTCCCAAGAGCATGCCTGCTGCAAATGGAATTTAGCCTGCACTATCGTGGGACACTCCGAAACACAGAAAGGAGGTCTGGGTTTTCGTGATTTACATATGTTTAATCTTGCCATGTTGGCTAGACAGGGATGGAGGCTTCTGTTGGTCCCTGATTCTCTATGTGCACAGGTGTTAAGAGCGAAATATTTTGCAGAGGGAAGAATATTAGAGGCAGTGGAGTCACCAAATATATCGTACTCCTGGAGAAGTATATTGAGAGGCATCAAAGCTCTGAAAGAGGGGCTTATCTGGAGGGGTGGCAACGGTGAAAACATAAATATATGGCTTGACCCATGGATCCCAAATGGTGTGACTAGAAGGCCATGTACCCCGCGAGGAAGAAATATTGTGACAAAAGTTTCTGAATTGATTGATCCAATCAGTGGTGGATGGGATAGTCAATTAGTGAATGATATTTTTTGGGAAGAAGATGCAAAGCGTATCCTTGCTATTCCAGTAAGAAGTGATATGGATGATTTTTTAGCTTGGCATTATGATAAGAAGGGGGTTTTCTCTGTGAAGTCGGCTTACCATGTCTTGGATGACAATAATACTCGTGAACAAAGAATCCAGCAAGGAGAAAGTTCATCAGGGACTGCGCAACATGGTGGTGAATGCAATGCTATCTGGAAATTGAGATGCTCACCAAAAGTGAGGCAGTTTGTTTGGAGACTGGCTCACAACAGCTTACCATGGCGAATGAATATTAAACGAAGAGGGATTAAAGATATTGATACTCGATGTCCTATGTGTGGGAGATTAGATGAAGATGGGGCGCATTTATTTCTGAAATGCAAGATGGTGAAGAAATGCTGGCTAACACTGAATCTTGAACATGTACGTCTGAAACTGATTATGGATGGATCAGCAAAGGATATGGTCAAATCCATACTGGCCATGGAGGAGGAGGTGCAGAGGATAGTAATCATGTTTCTGTGGTGTTGGTGGGATGCTAGAAATAAAACCAATGCGGGAGAGAGAATGCAGAGCACTGATGAGGTAATTTTCAGAACTACCAAATTTGCTGCAGATACAGAAATGATGAAATTTCAGAGGGTAAAAGAGAGGCACAAATCCCATGAGTGCTGGAGCAAACCACAAGCTGAGCTGCTGAAGGTAAACTTTGATGGTGCTTTTGTTGCACAAGAGAAGAGGGGATCCTGGGGTTTTGTTGTGCGTGATGAGAATGGGCAGGCAGTTCTAGTTGGAGCAGGGAACCTACAAGCAATGCATGATGCTTTATGTGCGGAGGCTGACGCATGTTTGGCGGCGCTGATTGCCACAATGAACCATGGCATGTCCAATATTGTGTTCGAATCAGATTCCCTGGTGTTGGTGGATGCCCTGAAGACAAATAAGTATGATCAAAGCCCAGGAGGTCCTCTGTTTAGGGAGGCGTAAGCTGAGATGAGATCGTCCTTTGCTGTTGCTCATATTAATTTTCGTCCTCGTTTCTTGTAATATGGTGGCACATGAACTTGCTCGCCTAAGTCTAAGTTGGGACCCGAGTCAATCCATGGTGTGGAACGATCCCCTCCCAAAGTTTGTAACTCGTCTTGTGTCTCGCGATTTGGCTGAGGCTGTGTTGAAATAAAGTGAGCATAAGCAAGTTTAGAAAAAAAAGCTGCAGTTAAATTTTAGAATAAATATAGAAAAATACGAGCACCTATGCCGAGTCAAGATGTCAAGCCGATGAGATTGTTATTGCCACGGCCGTCGGTACTAGATGGTCCCGCATAACAGCTGGTTAACGACTTGCTAAGTGTGTTTCACACAAAAAAATTTTCGTTGTTCAGCCAATCGATGTACACGTGTCGAGCAGACCTTAGTTGCGCAAATAGATAAGCCCCACACGCACAGATACTAACTGCACCACGTTCAATGGAAGAGGACGGAGGAGCCGTTGCGCATGCTACGTCCCGCGACCGCAACGTCTGTGCGTGGCTCCGTGCCTCGATTCACAAAAGTTTGAAATGAGACTCCCAAGTTACATACGTGGCCCCATAAGTTCGCCGGAGTTTGGAGACCGACGGATAAGCTCACCACCGGCCGTCGCGTTCGCGGTTGGGGTAGTATGCACCGCGCGGTGGCACGGACCCGGAGAGCTCAGCCAGTATCCCGCCGGCCGCCGCGACGGCCAGCGGCCAGCAGCCATCGCTGTGGTCAGTCGCCGCTGACCGAACATCGTGGCCGCCCGCAGCCGCAGGTCACCCACCGTCCGCCTGGCCCCGTGCACGTTCACAATCACACAGGGGGTGATTGGATGCCTGCCTGTTTCCCAACCCAGCCAGGCTCGGTGGATGCAAGTTCTGAGTGATTGGATGCACGCACCAGCTGTCCGGCTTGGCTGACGGGGTGCAAAACGGGCGCATGGTGCATCGCAGAGCGTGTGGATGCTTGCGCGGTAGCCAAAACTGCTGTACCCTGTACGCATGGTGCAATCCGAGCAACCAAACATCAGATCAGTCTGGCCAGGACATACACATGCTGCCATCCAAACAAATCTGTCTCGCATGAACTCGGCCAGGCCAGCGGGAGCCTGGTTACCTGAAACGAGCCAGGCTCATCAGAGAAAGGAACCAATCACGTCCACAGACGACAGGAGCACTCACCCGGCAAAGCCCAAGCCAAAAGAGGCAGTTCTCATCATCATAAAAAAGAAAGAGTAGAAAAGAAAAGGCAGTTCTCACACGCGACGAGACGCGTCGAACCTCGGCCGGCCCGCTCCGCCCCGGCCGGCGAAGCACCGCTGCGACCGCGACAGCGCGCACGCCACGCCACGGCACGCGGCACACCAAGCCAGCAGCCGAGAGCGAGAGGGCACAGTTCAAAACGCCGCGGGGCTCACAGTCACAGGCAGGCTCGCCGCCCCAAAAGCCCCCCGGTTCCCCAATCCCCACCATGTCGCCGCTTGCTTTCGGAAGCAGCAGCCAATCGCGCGGGAGGCGGGGGAGGAGGAGAGAGGGGAGAGAGGGAGGAGGGGGTCACGAGGCCCGCGCCGCGCCGCGCCGCGCGCTCGTCCTCGTCGTCCTCGCCGCCGTAACCGCCCCTCCTCGCCCGCGTCCACGCGCGGCGTCGTAGCGCCCCCCGCCACCCCCCCTCCCCCGGAATCCGCGCCCCCCACGTAGCACGCAGGCACCGGCTTCCTTTTAAAAGCCTCGATCAAGATGGCTGCAGGGCTTCCGCGTCCCCACCACGTCGTACTCGTGCTAGTCCTCCTGCCTTCCCTTCTTCTCCGTACCCGCGCGGTCGAGATGGCGCCGACTCCCGCCGCCGTAGCCGGCGGGTCCGGCGACGAGGGCGCCAGCGCGCTGCTAGAGCTCCTGCTGCGGGTGCAGTCGGAGGCGCTGCGCGCGCTGGGGCCCGACGGCTTCGACCCCAAGCTCTACGTCGACCTGCCGCTGGCGGCCGACGAGCGCGCCGCGGCGGCCGCGCTGCCGGGCCAGGGCCAGGCGCCGCCGTCGCGGGAGGAGCTGGAGTCCTACCTCGCGCGCTACTTCGGGGCGGCCGGGTCCGACCTCGTGGCGGCGGACCCGCTGGACTTCGAGGCGGAGCCGCGCGGGTTCCTGCCCCGCGTCGAGAGCCCCGAGGCGCGGGCGTGGGCGCTGGAGGTGCACGCGCTCTGGAAGGACCTGGCGCGGCGGGTGGCGCGCGGCGTCGAGGAGCGGCCGGACCGGCACACGCTGCTGCCGCTGCCCGGCGGGGTCGTCGTGCCGGGCTCCAGGTTCCGGGAGGTCTACTACTGGGACTCCTACTGGGTCGTCAGGTCCCTCTCCTTCTCCTACCTCCGATCGCCGCTTTGCTCCATTGGTGCTACACTTTGATTGTCGCTCTGCCTGCCATCAAACGGTACTAATTTGGTCTCGAACTTAATTTAGTACATACAGATCTAGATCACGTACGATATTATCGAGAGACCTTTTTTTCGGGAGACGACACTTAATTGACGACTCCAGGCCTGGATTCAGATTGGACAGTGCACGTGGTCTTCTTCCCTTGTTTAGGTGCCTGTGTTCCAGTCGAACATGCAAGAGATTCTCTCCATCTTCAGTTGTCTGTTACTGACTCCGTTGTACGCTTGGGCATGTCTCTGATAGTGTTCGGCGTACGCTTCGTCATCGCCATTATCTGAATACCAGGGGCGGCTGACTTTTCTATGGGTGGTCGTGCTTTCCTGGCCGGCGACCTTGGTGGTCGTGTTATTGCAATTGGAGTAGTATCTGAGACGAGATTTTTGACAGAGTCCAGGCTTATCTGTCCTTGCCTCCTCAGGGACGGCCGCAGCCCAATGCTCTAGATCCTGATTTCTGAAACGTCCTTATTTTTTTAAATTATATGCTGTACAGCTAAGTGTTTGATCCCAATGGACCTTGGAAACGAACAAACCCTTGAATAGATCTAGAATAGAGTTGCTGTCATTCTTCTCCTTTTTGTCTCTTATAGTGGTATGGCTCAGTGCAGGGGATTACTGGTGAGCAAAATGTACGACACAGCAAAGGATATTGTGCTTAACCTTGTACACCTGGTGAAAAAATATGGTTTTGTTCTGAACGGTGCAAGATCCTACTACACTAACCGAAGGTGACAATTCTATCTGTATTGTAAGGAAGATAACGTAACTATACCTTTGGAAAATTGGAAGGCTAATTAATTAATGAAAACTGCTAGTTGGGAGTCCTACACTTCTAATTGCTGCCAGTGACATGCATAGATAGAACTTGTAAGTGAAATATATTGCCATTTGGTCGTAATCTGATAGGTGCTTTCTCTTTGCAGCCAACCACCACTTTTAAGCTCGATGGTTTTGGAAGTATACAGGGCAACTGGTGATGTGGAGTTTGTTAGGAAAGCATTCCACTCTCTGCTGAAAGAGCATAGCTTCTGGATGTCAGGTAGCCCATGGAGACATCACCGTTTTGTTTTTATGTTTTCGCATGATGAGAAGTAATGTAACGTTGTATTGTTTCTTTGTGCAGATATTCATAATGTAGCTATTAGGGACAATTATGGCCAGGTCCATAATTTGTCTCGATACCAGGCAAGGTGGAACAAACCTAGGCCGGAAAGTGCGACAATTGTAAAGTCTAACTTTGATTATGTTATCTTGCTTATGGTAGTGTAAAGAAGTTTTGCCATTTAAAGGAGCAACTAACTATAGTTTATTCTTCTATCAAGGATGAGGAACTAGCTTCGAAGATCAATTCTATAGCTGATAAGGAAAAACTTTACCACCAAATTGCTTCAACAGCAGAATCAGGATGGGATTTTAGCTCTCGATGGATGAGGTTGGATGTTTGATAACTTACACGTCCCTGAAAAACTACGAGCTAAAAGTATTTGCTGTTTCATACACTAGTTAAAATGTGTACTTCTAACAAACGACGCGCCAGCTCCAACAACACTAAATTCATTTTTGTAATGTGTACCACAAATTGTTGTTAATTGTTTAACTGTTTCGTGTAGAAATTCTACTGACATGACAACGTTGGCAACAACTTACATTATACCTGTGGACCTGAACACATTCATATTTAAGGTAAGATATTGAGTTTGTCATGATATTTGAATTCCCATGATAATGGGCTTAACATGACTTGGATGCATGATATTCAACATATCTTGGAAGCTAGTTTGGAGGAAAAATGATGTGCTCACGAAGTATTGTTCAATTGATATCAAAGTTAGTAATGCTTGTAAGCTGTAAATGTGATGAAGCCTTACTACCTTCATGCAATTCTGCACGCTACAGATGGAGCAGGACATAGCTGCCTTTGCAAAAATCATTGGAGAGAATGCGACATCTGAAAAGTTTTTAGAGGCTTCAAAAGCACGTCATATTGCAATTGACTCTATTCTGTGGAACTCTGAGATGGAGCAGTGGCTTGACTACTGGCTTCCTACTGATGGAGATTGCCAGCAGGTGCTCTATAATAGCATGTCAATCTCTTGTGATCTTATCCAGTTCTCATTCGGGACGTGACACTTTTTGGTGGTGTTAACTGATCTACATTATTGTTGCAGGGAGTCTACCAATGGAAGTCTGACTCCCAGAACTGCAAAATATTTGCTTCAAACTTCTTTCCATTGTGGCTAAATGCTTATCATTCAGGTGCGTCCTTGACTCTGTTTTCTTCTAATGCCCGAGTATGCAATGCTTTATTCTGAAGCTCTTTCTTGCACGGTCTCTTAAGGAGTGGTCTGTGCACTTAACTGTTTTACCAGAGAACTAAAATGTAACAGTAATTTCGTTTGCCAACATGTTTTTGCCAATTCTTGATGATATTGCACATTGCATGTTGCTTGCACGTTATCACAAGGGATAAAGATTCATCTCCATTAGTCGTATTAAGAAAATGAAAGCAAGCTCTTAAATTCTTGTGTTACCTATATATATGAGCGCAAAAGGCAATTTTTTATGTCAACGGAGTACCATGCTACAAGCATGCAACATTCTACAGTTACAAAACTGAAATTCTTTTAACTATTCTTATTAGTGGAAGTTATATTAATTACATCCGAAATTTTAGCATTCTAAACCTTTCCTGTTGCTTCTTACTTTGGCTCCCTGAAACTAATCCAGGATCAGTGAAATTTGCGGACACTGCAAAATCAGAGAAAGTCATGGCAAGCCTCCAGAAATCTGGATTACTTTGTGCTGCAGGAATAGCAACTTCTCTAACAAACACAAGCCAACAATGGTTAGTTCCCTCTGGAAACTATGTTTCATAAAAATTCTGCCAGGTGAAATTTGTACGAGGAAATACTTTTGTTTCACGGTTGTTTAACAATTGAGCAAATAATTGTACAGGGATTTCCCGAATGGATGGGCTCCGGTGCAGCATCTCATAGCCGAGGGGCTGTTGCATTCTGGATCAGAGGAGGTGATAAAATTAGCCGAGGACATTGCTACGAGGTGGGTGAGAACAAACTACGCCGCCTTCAAAGCAACCGGCGCGATGCATGAGAAGTATGATGTGGAGGCCTGTGGAAAATCTGGAGGCGGTGGTGAATACAAGCCCCAGGTATGGTAAATATGCCCTTCCAATTGTTGATGATGAGCAGTTGAGCATGTTCGATTACTGGCAACCTCATACAGTTTTACACCTTGGTATATCTTCTAGTAGTAATTACCAAGGCAGTGAATCTGTGATACTCTGTTGACCAATAAAACAAGATATCTAGCATCCCACTTGTCTTCTCTTTTGACTTGAGCTAATGGACATCTTTCTCGCAGACTGGTTTTGGCTGGTCCAATGGTGTGGTATTGTCATTCTTGGAAGAATTCGGGTGGCCTAAGCACAAGGAAATAAATTGCTCACGACAGGGTGAAGTTGGTCTCGCCGGAGCGCAATCTGGTTAGGCTTACAACTGTACATACACGAGAGTGGGTGTAATGTAACACGGGGGTGCGCGCATAGCCGCACACCGCATACATGCAAGTATTTGCATTGCATTATGCAGTCAGCCGGCAAGTGTTTTTTGTTTGTGTGTTCTGTTGTTTGCTCTTTGTTGTACCACGAGGTAGCAGAATCTCCATGTATCTGCTGGGACAATGTACAGTATGTACTATAGTCCCGAGCCCCCGTGTTAAAGTGAAATATCCTTTTTGCCCTCTTGAATAAATCAGCTCTGGTAGCCTAATGATGGAGTGAAGACTGAAGAGTCCTTCACTTGGCAAAGGGAACATGTAGCCCCTAATGCCTTATTTGGATAAATACATTCCTCAGCACGTATAGTCGTAAGGATTGAAGTGAAAAATGAACTAATTTTCATTTCAATCTCTTCTAATATGCATGGATTAGAGGGGATTATGTAGTATCCAAATGAAATCTAATTGAGTTCACGACAAGTTTCCAAATTATTCACAATTAGTAAAAACAGCACGCGATATTCTTTTTATATGTTCCTATTTACAATTTACCTGTGGTTATTTGGCTGTGTCATTTTGCGATGCACAAAATCTCCCAGTTGTCCAATTTGATGCAAACTGGCCGGGTGACCATAGGTTGCAACAGACTTCTCAAGAGCATTTGTATTTATACATAACATATAAATAAATCACTCTCCAAGCTACAATGAAACCCGTGAGTAAACTTATGTGCAAATTGAAGGATCTCCTTGTAAACATATGCATGCACAAATCAGTCCAGCTGTCATGTAAAAGTAAAACAGGCATCGAAAAGGGTCTCTCTATAAGAATGCGCTCACCTTGATCATAGCCGCCCGTATCCGATCGGACGGTTCTCCTTCTCGACCCGAACCGTCTACCACTAAACCGCCTTCGCAGTTGCCTGGGACACTTCCCTGAAGGCCTGAACCCTGTATATGTCACTCGCGGTCCTCTTGCGCGCGCCGCCGCGAGACGAGACATGGCGGCCGCGCTACTGCCGGAGGCGGCGCCGCGGCTGCTGACGCCGGAGACCCTCCGCTCGGCGGCCAAGCAGTCCCAGGGGATCCACCTCGTCCCCCTCTCACTCCGCCGCGCCATCAAGCGCTACCTCCGAGGTAACCGATCAAACGTGCCCCGCCCACCACCTGCTCGACGGATTGCCTGTTCCCCCCGCCAACACTTGCGCGTGCTCTTGCAGACCAAGACAAGGCGCACATGAACCGCAAGGTGCTGCTTCTCTCGACCTCCTTCGACCGCGCCAAGGGCAAAGGCGCCGAGCTCGCCGCGGCCGCCACCCGCGGCGCGCTCCTCGACGACCCCAACGCGCCCTCAGGTGCCGAGCAGCGGGCGGCGCGCTGGAAGGTGCGGTCCACGTACGGCGATATCGGCCTGCGGTACCGCGAGGACGAGACGGTTGCCTACGTTGCGTCACGGATGCCTGCCATCTATGCCGCATGCCACCGTGTGCTCCGCGAGGTCAGAGAACTACGAGAACTCGATATTGTTCGTTTCTCAGTGAGCTGATTTTATTTGATGGAGCACATCCATGGACTGATTTGTGTACTTTGCAGGTTCGACGGAGGTTGCCAGAGTTTGCGCCTGCCAAGGTGTTGGATTTTGGTGCCGGGCCAAGCTCAGCGCTTTGGTAAGCATGTCATGATTTACATCTGTTAGTATGAGTACCTGTTTATGCAAGCTTAATATGTTATATGAACGCAGGGCGTTGAGGGCAGTGTGGCCAAAATCAATAGAGCAGGTTAACCTGGTCGAGCCTTCAAAGGAAATGCAGAGAGCAGGGCAGTGTCTACTTGACAGTAAGCTTCACTCTTGCTGTTGCTTACCTTGTGATTCATATTTGATTGAGCAATTCATTGGCTGGTTTTCAGGTGGTTCAAAGTAGTATTATGTGTTGCAACTTGCAAGTTTGTAGCAATATTAGGTTTAAATGCAAAATCTTGAAACACAAAATTATAATGGGGCCACTGACCGTGTTACATAAATTAATCTGAACTCAGCAATGTAAACCTGAGCCTTGTGTTTTTATCTGATAACTGCACTAGTGATATTGTCTTACGAGGCCACGGTGACACTTCAAATGTCAAACTTTTCTATTTTCATTTTTCAATTCTGGAATGTTAATTATACTCTCTATGTGGCAAATGTTTGTAGATTTGAAGGGGTTGCCACTCATCCACAGCTATGATAGCATCCAAGGGTTGAACCGCAACATAGAAAAACATGAGCGAGGGCACGATCTTGTCATATCGGTAATTTATGTTTATTGCTTTGCTCCTGTAGCATTTCATGAATCATGATAATGGTCAAGTGAGGAATATACTTTTCTGGAACTACTTCAGATAACTGGTCATTTTTATTCAATTCGTTTTTCATTGGAGATCCTAATGTCTGAACTCTGAACCTTTATTGAATACTGTCTTCCTTCAACCTGTAGTCTTATGCACTTGGGGAGATTCCTTCGTTGAGCGACCGAATAACAATAGTGCGCCAGCTTTGGGACCTGACAAGTGATGTTTTGGTACAATCAAACCCCCACCCCACCCCTTCCCAGTGTCCTTGTCTCTCACTGTATTTGCGTGCTGGGGCAATAACTTTGAGTTACTCTTGTATCTGAAGAAAATAATGCATGCCTTAGGTTTTGTTGGAGCCTGGAACACCTCAAGGAGCAAAGATTATAAGTCAAATGCGCTCTTATATCCTTTGGATGGAAAAGAGAGTATGCTTCACTGACTGAATTTTTCTATACGAATCTTTCACATACTCCCTTGTTGTGTAGCATTTAATTTACACAAGTTTTGTGTTTTCCAGAAGTGTCGCAAGATTGAGAAGTCCTCAAGCCGTCCTCCAAGTAACATGAAGAGCATCGTTGCTCAAGAAGCCTCATTGAAAAATGGGTCTTTTGTGGTTGCCCCTGTAAGTTGGAACCGGATACGCTCATTTGATTTATTTCTCCAATAATACTAATTCCAATCTCCATATCAGTGCCCCCATGACGGTCGATGTCCATTGGAGAATTCAGACAAGTACTGCCACTTTGTCCAAAGATTAGAGAGGACTTCATCTCAACGAGCCTACAAGGTTTTGTTCTTCATCCTTTTCTTGGCTATTTTCTATGTGTTGTATGAGAACAATTTTATATTTCTTACATCCGAGTCACTAAAAGGAGTTCGCAGTCCATGCACCACATACAGAAGATGCTATGCTGCTGTTCTGTGCTTGCTTTTTGTATAAGATGGATGCTCATACATATGCTTTATTGTCCATAAAAAATTGCTCAGATTTGAGCAGTATCTCTAGAGTTGTGGTAGTGTCTGACGCAGGACCCAGAGTGTGTAGTGAAGTGTGAGCTTTACACTTTCAGGTGCAGCACTGAAGCACCTTTTTCTAAATTTAGTGTAGGCTTGCAAAAGTACTTTTACCTACTAAAATGACTATTGTTTTCTTATCTCCTTTTTTTTGTATTTTCTGCAGAGGTCAAAAGGTGTGCCTTTACGAGGTTTTGAGGACGAAAAATTTTGCTATGTTGCTTTAAGAAGGGGCAAACGGCCAGAGTAAGAGCTTGTGACCTTTTAAGTTCAGATTTTTCGTTTTACGTCTTGTTCTGCACATTCATTTTCAGTAGTGCATCTTATTTAAGTTACCGCATGATCGTGCATGCATATGTTTATCTTTAAGTAAGAATTCGTCTTCTCTGTGCCAGGGAAGCTTGGCCACTTGATGGCATGAAATTTGAGACGCTTAAAGAACGCCATGCTAAGAGAAAACCAGAAGATCTTATCATTGATTATGGTAATATCTATTTATGATTATTCCTCCTGTCTTTTTTGTATATCTGGTTCCTGAAATTCATGTTTGCTGCTCGTGATTTTTATTAGACGATCAATTTCCAAGTGAGCAAGATGAAGAGGTCCCTAACGATGGAGGGGACAGTCTGGTACCATATGCTTCAGATGAACACGAATTAAGTTTGTTCCATGACAGTGAAGAAGCGGAGGAGGAGGAACAAACGATTCGTGCTGACCTTGGAGGAGGTTGGGGCCGGATTATATACAGCCCCATTAGAAGAGGGAAGCAAGTACAGATGGATGTATGTCGTGCCACCAAACGGGACGCATCCGAAGGCGCGTTTGAGCGTGTAGTTGTCACCAAGAGCAAGAATCCTACCTTGCATTTTCAGGCCCGCCGGTCACTTTGGGGCGACCTCTGGCCATTTTAAGTAGTAGAATCGTCAAGCTTGGTTAAAGCAGTATTGCTCTGAAACCGTTCAGCATTGGATTCACCAGGCGAAGACCTTGACGCGATTTTAGTTACTGTTGTGCCGGAACTAATCTCGCAATGTGCTCCGTAACTGTAACAGATAAACATTGTCGGAAAAATCTTTTTCCAATCTATGTTATCACTGTACTTTGTCAGGGTGGCATCATGGCACGCTCTCGTAGAGGCTTACAAAGATGCTTACTATGTTAATTACTTAATTAGCTACTCGTGGAGGCTTTGCTCCTCTCGGCCCCAGCACAAGTGCTCCTACCCAAATAAAGCTCATCTGATAGGAATATATAGGATCGCCCCGCCCTCTGTACCCCTCACGGATCGTGTCGGCCGAGCGAAAAGCAGGTTGGACCCCGAACCTGGCTTTGCCCAGGAGGATCGGTGGGTGCCTGGATGGTTCAGGATTTGCAGGCCATCAAATAATTCTGGAGGTGAAAGGAATGCAGTTCTTTTCTTTAATCTCAACAAGGAGTGCAGTTGATTTGGGAGAACGGAGGAGACCCGCTATCTGGTGGCTAGTGGCTAGCGGCTTAAGCGGACATGGGCCCACCATCCAGCACAATCCAAACTCACGTTCTCCTCCTCGTGTGGTTCTTTCCCCACGCCGCCAAGTCCATTGCGGCCAGCAACACCGGTGGGTGTACGGCGAGGCGAGGCCACCTCTCCTGTTTGTCAGAGTCTTCTCCGGCGCCCTCCTCCCCAGCTGCTGCCCCTCTTCCACGGAGGCAAGTTGTTCTCCTTCTCCTCCATCTCACTCGTTCCCTGGTAGAGACCCATCCGTGCCACCATCTGCTCTGGGCACGGATTACCTGCTCCCTGCTCTGCGCTTCGATCGATTAGTTTGTGTTGTATAGACATTCTAATTCCTTACCAGATCATCTCGTTCTTTGTGCTAGATTAGATTAAAGGGATTAACAGTATAGCTCAGGACCATGGCTAGAACTCACTCGCTTCTAGATTAATCTCAGTTCTCAGCTGTACCAAACTACCGAGTGTCAACCTTGTTGTTGTGGTGTTTCCAGAGCACTCCAGTTCCGCCAATTCGTCGCCCGTTGACCCCGGGGGGAGGCGGACAATGGGCAGCGACGCGGTGGAGAAGTTCAGGTTCTGCATTGACAGGGGCGGCACGTTCACTGACATCTACGCCGAGGTACCCGGGAGATCAGAGGGCTATGTCATGAAGCTTCTCTCCGTCGACCCGTCCAACTACGACGATGCGCCCATTGAAGGGATCAGGAGGATCCTGGAGGAGTTCTCCGGGGAGAGTATCCCCCGGTCGTCCAAGATCCCCACCGGCAAGATTGAGTGGATCAGGATGGGCACCACTGTCGCCACTAATGCACTTCTGGAGAGGAAGGGCGAAAGGATTGCCCTTTGTGTCACGAGGGGGTTTAGGGATTTGCTTCAGATTGGTAACCAGGCCCGGCCAAACATATTCGACCTCAAGGTGTCGAAGCCATCGAATCTGTATGAGGAGGTGATTGAGGTTGATGAACGAGTTGAGCTCGTTCAGGATGGTGAGGGGGATGGGTCATCTGTTGAGGGGATCTCCGGGGAATTGGTCAGGGTGGCGAAGCCTGTCGATGTGGAAGCATTGAAGCCCTTGTTTAAAGGTTTGCTTGAAAAGGGGATTAGATGCTTGGCAGTGGTGCTGATGCATTCATATACTTATCCTCACCATGAGCTCGTGGTTGAGAAGTTAGCTCTGCAGATGGGATTCAAGCATGTGTCCTTGTCTTCGTCGCTGACACCGATGGTCCGAGCGGTGCCTCGGGGCTTGACGGCGAGTGTGGATGCATATCTCACACCAGTCATCAAGGAATACTTATCAGGATTCATGTCGAGGTTTGAAGGGGGTTCTGAACAAGTGAATGTGCTATTTATGCAATCAGATGGAGGACTTGCACCGGAGAGGAGATTCTCTGGGCATAAAGCAGTATTGTCAGGTCCTGCAGGTGGTGTGGTTGGCTACTCACAGACCTTGTTTGAACTTGAGACAACGAAGCCGCTGATTGGGTTTGACATGGGAGGTACATCCACGGACGTGAGCCGCTATGATGGAAGCTATGAACAAGTTCTGGAGACCCAGATTGCTGGGGCAATAATTCAAGCTCCCCAGCTTGACATAAACACAGTGGCTGCTGGTGGTGGATCAAAGCTTAAGTTTCAGTTTGGTGCTTTCAAGGTTGGACCAGAATCTGTTGGAGCACACCCTGGTCCAGTATGTTACAGGAAAGGTGGTGACCTGGCGATTACCGATGCCAATTTGATCCTAGGAACTGTTATTCCCAAGTACTTCCCATCAATATTTGGTCCAAATGAAGATATGCCCCTTGATTATGAGGCTACAAGAAGGGCATTTGAGAATCTTGCTGATGAGATCAACTCTCACCGAAAGAGTCAGGATCCATCAGTGAAGGACATGACAGTTGAAGAGATTGCACTTGGGTTTGTAAATGTTGCAAATGAGACAATGTGCAGGCCTATACGCCAGCTGACCGAAATGAAGGGGCATGATACTAAGAACCATGCCCTTGCTTGCTTTGGTGGTGCTGGTCCTCAACATGCATGTGCTATGGCAAGGTCCTTGGGTATGTCTGAGGTGCTTGTTCACCGATATTGTGGAATATTGAGTGCGTATGGAATGGGCCTTGCTGATGTCATTGAAGACTTGCAAGAGCCTTACTCTGCTGTTTATAATGCCGATTCTGCTGCAGAGGCATCTAGAAGAGAACCCCTTTTAGTAAAACAGGTGAAAGAAAAGTTAAAAGAACAGGGTTTTGGAGACGAAAGCATCAAGACTGATTCATACTTGAACTTGAGGTATGAGGGAACTGATACTGCCATCATGGTAAAACAGCCAGAGCAAGGATCTGGAAACGACTATGCTGCTGAGTTTGAAAAACTGTTTCAGCAAGAGTATGGCTTCAAATTGCTAAACAGGAAGATACTCATATGTGATGTGAGAGTTCAGGGTGTTGGCTGTACAAATATCCTAAAGCCTCGTGAATTGACACCAATTTCAACGAAACCTGTTCAAGAAAGTTCGTGCCAGATTTATTTTTCATATGGGTGGCAAGAAACTCCATTGTACAGACTTGAGAATCTAGGTTATGGCCATGTCTTGGAGGGCCCTGCAGTTATTATGAATGGAAATAGTACAGTGATAATAGAAAAGGACTGTAAAGCCATAATCACCAAGTATGGTAACATAAAAATTGAGATCAGTGCAGCACCAAGCACTGTAGAAATACCAGAAGAAGTTGCAGACGTGGTGCAACTTTCTATTTTCAATCACCGATTCATGGGTATTGCAGAACAGATGGGTCGGACACTTCAGAGAACTTCAATTTCCACTAACATAAAGGAAAGGCTGGACTTTTCTTGTGCTCTCTTTGGTCCAGATGGTGGCCTTGTTGCAAATGCACCTCATGTTCCTGTGCATCTAGGAGCCATGTCTAGTACAGTACGCTGGCAGCTTAATTACTGGGGTGATAACCTGCATGAGGGCGATGTTCTCGTGACAAATCATCCATGTTCAGGAGGGAGTCATCTGCCAGATATAACAGTTGTCACGCCAGTTTTTGATAATGGTAAGCTTGTCTTTTTTGTTGCTAGTAGAGGTCACCATGCGGAGATTGGTGGTATCACCCCAGGAAGTATGCCTCCTTTCTCAAAGTGTATTTGGGAGGAAGGCGCTGCCATCAAAGCATTTAAACTTGTTGAAAGGGGTGTTTTCCAAGAGGAAGGAATAGTCCAGCTGCTGCAGTCACCTTGCTCAGAAGAATTTTCTGGCTACAAGATCCCAGGAACACGTCGGATCCAAGATAATCTTTCCGACCTTCATGCTCAGGTCGCAGCAAACCAGCGAGGAATAGCACTTATCAAAGAACTAATAAATCAGTATGGTTTGGTTACTGTGCAATCTTATATGAGCCATGTCCAAAAGAATGCTGAGGTTGCCGTCAGGGAGATGCTCAAGGCAGTTGCATCTAGAGTTCAAAAGGAGAATGGGTCTTGTGTAATTGAGGATGAAGATTACATGGATGATGGCTCAGTGCTCCACTTGAAGCTCACCCTTGATGCTAGTAAAGGTGAAGCTACAATTGACTTTGAGGGTACCAGTCCTGAGGTCTATGGCAACTGGAATGCTCCTGAAGCAGTTACAACAGCTGCTGTCATATACTGCCTACGGTGCTTGGTGGATGTGGATATACCGCTAAATCAAGGTTGCCTTGCTCCTGTGAAGATCCTCATTCCTAAAGGCTCTTTCCTTTCGCCAAGCGACAAGGCTGCTGTGGTTGGTGGCAACGTGCTAACCTCTCAGAGAGTGACAGATGTTGTCCTAATGGCATTCCAAGCCTGTGCCTGTTCTCAGGGCTGCATGAACAATTTGACCTTTGGAGATGACACCTTTGGTTACTACGAGACCATTGGAGGTGGCAGCGGAGCTGGGCCAACCTGGGACGGCACAAGTGGTGTTCAATGTCACATGACAAACACAAGGATGACTGACCCTGAGATCTTTGAGCAGCGATACCCTGTTCTCTTGCACAGATTCAGCATCAGGGAGAACAGCGGTGGTTCTGGTTTCCACAGAGGTGGTGATGGCCTTGTAAGGGAGATTGAATTCCGGCGGCCTATTGTTGTGAGCATTCTTTCCGAGAGGCGGGTGCATGCTCCCAGGGGACTTAAAGGAGGCGCAAACGGCGCTCGTGGTGCAAACTATCTAGTCAGGAAAGATGGCAGAAAGATTTACCTTGGAGGAAAGAACACTGTGACGGTTAGTGCTGGCGACATTCTTCAGATTTTCACACCTGGCGGTGGCGGCTTCGGCTCTCCTTGATGATATTTTTGTGGATGCCGATGACATCTGCCTTGTTTTGTTTCTTTCCTGTGTACTCCTGTAGCTTTATTTATACCGCTATTGAAATAAATTGTAATGAAACCGACACAAACGCAACCTGGTGGGGATTCTTTCCAGGTGCTATGGTTGCTCCCTGAGGCATTGGAGCTGAATAAAAGCATGATTGTTGCTTACTTGCTGTTGCTCATCAATGATCTTTTACGTTAATCCAGTAATGTCAAAAGATATGGCCGACAATGATGAGCTTTATTGCCCTCTTATACCTGCATACTTCAGCTTGTGATTTTCTCTTATCTTTGTATTAGATGGAAATCGTCATGTTATTGTCCTTCTAGTTTATGTTAAACCATGCTTGCATACCTCAGCTTGTAATTGTTGCTTCCTTGATGCTGTTCTCCATAAATCTTTTATGTTAAAGCAGTAATGAATGTCCAAACATATTGCTGATGATGCAGAGGTTTACTGCTCTCGTGCCTGCAAACCCCAGCTTTTGTTTGTTGTTACCAGTAAGTGCTTTTATGCCTTAAATGCTACTGTTTGTCACTAATCAGCATAATCTGAACCATTTTCTTGCTTTGTTTTCACACTTGTAGCAAAGTTTGGCTAGCAACCAAACCTTGTCATGAACATACCGGTAATAATTCAATTTCAAGGAATCGTGAGACTTCGACTACAAAGAGAAGTTGGATTATACCGGAGGTTGTACCTCTGTGTGTATGGGATATGGGAAAGTAAAATGTACCATAAAAAATGTCTGTACAAACTTTTTTAATTTAATTAATATGAATCCAGTCTCAGAATCTGTAGCTTGCTACACAACAGAACTTGTAGCATGCATTCTGTAAGGCACTCTTGCATCCTATTTGATCTACATAGTTCTGCGGACTTACTCATCAAAGTCTAGCCAGGGTTCCGAACTGCATAGGTTCCAGAGTAAACTCCTACATGTAGTCTTTATTTTTTTGAGTTGTTTAGGAAGGACAACCATTTTTCGGTACTCGGTATATTGTTCGCCTCATATTTGTGGCTCCACTAGATCTATTCAGTAAAATCCAACTGAATAAGGAACAAATTAAACACTGTGATCATTCATCCCCTTCACTCATACACCTAACATTGAAGTAATCCTTGATACCAGATGCCACATTCCAAGTTGAAGAGACCAAACGTTGATCCTTTTCCGGTTCAAATAGCGGAGCTTGGTATCAAATGAAAATACACGTGAGAAATTGAGGAAAGAAAGACATTTCATTTTTTTGATGAATACAAGTTGAATAATCATATATTTTTGTTTCTAAAAATATATTTACTATTTGAAACTGATTGGCACACTCTCCTTTCAATGTAATAGCAAGTTGATTACAGGATCATGCATTGATCACGAAATACTGAGAATTTGAGGTGGGTATCGACTGTCAACTATAAAGAGTTTTTGGTATGAGACTTGGAAGAATAGAAATAAACTGATATGTGCATCGTGCACATGAACAGTACAAACTTGTTAACTTGATGCATTTTCCCTTTTCCACGGTACAATGGTTTTAAACCAAGATGAAACCTCAGAATTTAGGTGATATAGTAACACCACTAATAACTAACTAAATTAATGCTTGGAAATATAGATTTTCGAGTACTGGAACTCCATTTTCGACTACTGAATTACTGCGTATATATGGAGGCAATAGCATACTGATGGTCCTCTTTAGTATGGCTGTACTGCATTTATGTGGAGGCAATAGCATTCTGATAATCCTCTTCAGTATGGCTGCATGTAATCCAATACCTGCTCTGCAAGAAAGCTCAGCTCAGATTGCCTCACTTGTGACTCTAGAGTTGAGCTGAAAAGGTTCATTGAACAGATAAATGATGCATATTTTTCTCCAAAGAGTTTTTTCAGATCTTCTTGTATATTAGACTTGAAAGCCACATCACAATTTTCTTTCGCATTTCCAGAGTAAAGAAGCAGAAACTCTGAACATTTTCACCTGAAAAAGGAAAAAGAGGCAAAGTGGCAAACATGTTATTGGTGATAAAGATGTTAATCTCAATGGAATGTGTCTGGGCTATGGAGTATGGACAGACCTTACATGGTCATCCCTGTCTGAATCTTTAACGATATCCGCAATTTTATTTAGCCCATCTTGTTCCTTAAAATCCTACCAAGAGACCAGTAAGAGATCAAAGGCGTGATACTGACAGAAATGTTCAGGATGCAAGCTGCTGAAAGAAGTTTTTCTTTCGTAAGAAGATTGAAGAAAGAAGATAAGAAGGGTTTTCGACGTTCCAGAGGCAGATCTTACCATCTGATTTTCGAAACAATCCACCAGCAGTGCTAAAAGAGTGTCCAAACATGCTCTTTGCTCAAGGATACCCCGAGTCATCAGTATATTCAGAACCACCTGACCATAATAAGCGCAATTGATGCAGTATCAGCTATCCAGATAGAAAGAGCACTGAAGCCAGCAACCAAACCCTGGTGTTCAAGCAATCCAAAACCAGTTCTAGCATTGCATCTCCTGGTTATGGCAAGAACATGACTTGTCTTCATAGCGGCACATGAACTAATCCCCACCCAAATGACCGCAAACTACTTCGGTATTTCGCCTCTCGTGCAAGGAACCATAACTCAGTAAACTTGAACTGAACGTCATGTGCCTAAGGTACTTTCCTAGGAGCCCAGGACTACGGGATCCTTGTGGTCCAGGCTTCAAGCACTAGAAACCGTGCTAACATAAAACATTCGTTGAAACCCTGATCAAAAGCAGATGCAAGGACATGGACCTGATGTGTTCGACCCACATACGGAAGACTCCTCCCACTGTACTGTTCATCTCCAACTCACAACAATATGTCAATATGTGACGAGAATTCCCCAACTAACAGCAAAGGCAGGACAGACCTGATGGATGAGCAGTGGACAATGCAGTTTCTGAACAACTCTTAATGAACAATGATGCAGTAGTACGGAGTACTTCCCAAGATGGACGCAAGATGCAGAGCTGCACCGATCGCGCGCGAGGCCGTACGTACCTTGACGCGTCGTAGCGGTGCGCCGCGGCGGCGCAGGCCGGGCAGAGGAGGCAGCAGCCTTGAAGCACCCTGAGCGCGAGCACGACCTCCGAGTCCGTGGCGGGGCTCCTGAGTCTGGCGGCGGCGGGCTCCATGCCCAGCACCTGCGCCACCGTGACCACCGCGTCGCCGGTCGCCTTGCGCAGGCTGTGCTCGAACAGCACCGGGACCACTGCGCGCAGCACACGAGCTCAGTTCCATTCGCAGGCGTGATGAATTGGTTTTTTTTAGATTAAGTGATCAATTGGTTTGGTAAAGAAAGGCAGAGTTGTTTGCTATGTAATATTACACTTGTAATCATTGAACTCGCTTCCTTCTCTTCTTAAATGCATCGGCAGAGCTCTTGCCTTGTTTTTTTTTTAAAAAAAAAGAAAAGAAAAAGAAAGGCAGAGTTGAGACGAGAGGAGTAGCCGTGGCGAACTGACGCCAGGACAATGTGATGTGATGTGACCTTGGAGGTCGCGGATGGTCTGGGAGTCGCGGAAGAGGCCGGTGTCGGCGTCGGTGGAGCGGAGGCCGCACCGCAGCGCCAGCGCCAGGTCGCGGTACATGCGCCGCCGCTCGGACGCCGTCGGCCGCCGCCGCCCCGCCTCCGCCTCCACCGCGCCCGGCATCGCGCGCCTCAAGCCGTGGCCACCGCCGCGGGTCACTGGCGCGGCGCCGGTCTCGTTAAATTCCCGCGGCGTCTGCGGCGCGGCACGGGCTTTGTGCTTTGCTTCTCCTGGTGTGGGGTCGGGTGGCCCGTCTAATCTTCGCACGGTCACTACGGTAGTCTGAAACTCTGAACACGCATGGGTTACAACCAAACCGACAGCTGAAGTCTGAACACACGGTTCGGAATGAGACGGGTTTCAGGGTGGGTGCTGTACTCTTTGCCTTCCTCGGTGGTTTCGTCGTCGGGGGTTTTTGGACCGAATGGGAGAGAAAGGAAACGTTAGCAGGCTTCGAAGGCTGGTGCTTTATTAGGCTTGGCGCCTTTTAGTACACGAGGCCAAGCCCAGGCCCAGGAACAGCACATTTGATCTCTCCGAAATGGCCCACGAACAGCAGCCTATGCAATCTTTACGCGTCAAAATCTTTTTTTCTTGCTTCATGCAGAGCATGCGGTCAACTCGAAACTTATGTCCAGGTATGCAATCTTTTAGATCCCGACGTTTTCGTTCTTGATGCAGATGGAGATATTGCGTGCGGTGTTTTTTTTTCTTGTACACGATCCCCGCTGTGGCATGTAATAGGAATACACACTTTTCGCCTACTGAGTGGAAGAGCCAGCACGCGGTTATTCCGCGCGCGCGATTTGTAGCCCAGAAGAAGCTGCCGAACGAAACAGACTGAGAGGCTGTTTGTATAGATTCTCCACCGGCTTCACCACCGTTTTTCTACTGAAGCCTTACTAAAGGGTTATTTTCAAAATGATTTCATCATCGAAGTCATGAAGAAATCGCAAAACGGCTTTACCTACGTAACTGAAGCAAAAAATTATGGCTTCTCACGACTTCACTCTCACCTACCCTGATCTTAGATGATTTGATATCGTTTTGTCAAATATTTTTCGAAACGGTTTCAGCTTCAACGAAGAATGAAAAGAGCCGTAGATGGAGCTATTTTAGAAGGAACCGCAGCCTGACAAACGAACCCTGAGGCCACACAGCACAATAGAATCCCGTCATGGGCAGCGCCAAGAGGGAAGGAAGTCTTGGTCCTGGTGACGGAGCACCGAGCGACGTTTGATGACACGCTATACCATCTTGAGAATGACATTATTAAGAGGTGCCATCTTTTCAAGGAGGGCGTGCTGTCTTACAATTACTTAGTTAAAGAATCCTTAGGCGATACGGTAGAGAAAAAAAAAGTAAATCTCATAAAATTCAAAGTACCTAGATATCAATGCGGCAAGCACTAATAATCATTGACAACAATAGTTATTGAATCTATTCGTTTCTATAAAAACAATCCACGTTTTCTATTATGAAAATAAATAACATCAAGTAGTAACCCCTAATACTTGCTCATTAACTACTTGATTATGCTATTATAAAAAATAACCTAAAGCATGCAAATATGTATCTAAATTACCCACCTCTAGCATTAGAAAAAAAAAATCTAAAATGACCGCATAATTTGCATCTAAATTGCCTACACTTGATATTATTAAAACTAACCTAAAGTAATATCTAAATTAAGTACTCCGTACATATAGTATGCTTTAAAGTTACTCATTTATGCCACTATTACTATGTATATGAAAAAACTAACTCAAATTATGTGCATGATGCATGACAACATGAACATCATGTATACATGTATGTAGAGAGCGATGAGCATATCAATTTTCATGGCTTAGCAATGTAATAATGAAAAAGCATATGGATATATTGGTAACCGATGTTTAGTACAACCAAATAAAGATTACATAATACATATGTGCGAATTGTGTGAGAGAGCAAACATAAGCACACTTCAGCAGCTGTAAGTCCTAACTTTATCCATAATTTATGATATCTATGATTATTTTTAAAATGATGTCTTTTTAAATTACTAGCCCGTGCACAATCACATAATGATACTTGATAGGCTAGTGAAAAAAAATAAGTTTTTCACTTAGCGTTGTTTGTTTATAACTACAAAATCCGAGAGTGTGCCCGACGATGGTCGTCATTCGTGTAAACATCAGCCTACGTTTCTAAATAAAAAAAAATAGAAATGTAACTATATCTGTCTCTGAGTCTCCGCGCGTGCCCCGAGAAAGTACGTTTTTTTATAAAAAAAAGAAAGGGATTGTATCGTTGAAAGACTGACAGTAGAGTGCCTTGTCTTTCAGATGCTGATAGGTCTATGCCGTGATTAGGCAGGGCGGAATCGGGTCCAACACACCATATATATTGGATCCACGCATCAACCACATTGCTTACAAGAATGGTCTTGCTTTGTCTATTCTCCAAGTCTCTGCTGAATCATGCAAATTGCTAAAAAAGAAAGTTGTTGCCCACAAGCAATTTGTTGGTAGGCTACTCTACTAAATTTGAAGGGACCACCCCGCAAAATTTGGTGTTGCTCTCGATGGCAGAAGCTAATATGCTTATCCTTGGAGTAGTCATAGAACAGAAACCATTTCAGCGAGCAAACCTTAAATAGAGTTTGCACTCTCACTCGATAGGCGTTCTATAACTAATACAGGGCTATCTGAACAAGGAATGGTGTTCAATAAGTACCTTTGACAACTATCTAGTAAAATATATTCTAAAATCAAACAATTTTATGAGATTATGAGTTATGACACTTTTCAAAAGAATCCACAATTATAGCTCTCATGTTGCCAAAAGTAAATACTAGCACTTATTGATAGTCAAATTTTTGAAAAGCTTGACCAAAAATCTTGTCCAAAACGTCAAACATTTGTGACTGGAATCGGAAGGACTACAGAGTAGTTTTGAGTATATTCTTTTTCTTTAGATATATAATAAAGTATGCAGTTTGATAAAGTCATAGATTTCACTGGTTTGCTATCCTTCGGTAGTTCCTGCCCAGAACTGCCTACTCGATTGGTTGTCTAACTTTTTGGTAATTGCAAGGTCATAGGATCATAGACACTGCCTACCGGTACCACTTCTCCCCTTCATTCCATGGTATTCAAGTGTAGAGTGACTGAATGCTAAAACATTCAGAAAGTAGACTTGAAGAAAAAGAGCAGAAGAAAGAGATGGATAATAGAGAATTTCAGATCTGCAGAATATTACCGCTGATACTCCTTATGCTTTCATGCAGTGGACAGCTCCAAAATAAACCTGCATTTTCAACAGGAAAAGGCAGCAATAGTTCATAAGCAATGTTACCAAGAACAAAGAGAATGTGAGTATATTCTGTAAACATCTAACCTAATCTAGCAACGTTGGCAACCATCCTGGAATATGCTTTTACACCATATGCTTGCAATTATTAGATTACATGTCAAATAATATGTGGTGCCATGGTAGTATCTGCAAGTCCAGCATGAAACCGCAGAATTCTAGAGGGTGGCATATCAGCCATACCTCTTGGGGGCTAGATCTGATGTCGTTTCTTAGGTCTTAGCCATAACTCGAGAATATCATGCTGAGCCACAGACTTAGTGAATGTTTCATACTTACAAATTCAATAATACAGCAAGCATAAAAATGTCAGCTAGCCAATTTGAATCAGCTCACATCGATCCTGTACTATTGAATCTGCTGACAGTTTTCTTTTCAATGTGCAACTTGGAGTAAGGTAAATGTCTGCAAGATAGATTAGTGTCTAGTTGTTCTGTCCAAACGTGTGGCAAACAGCCCGGACTAAGTCACAGAAAACAGCAATCCATTTAGACAGAACTCCTAAGCCTAGAGTCTTCAGTAGTACTAGGAATAGTACATGATAACAGCTGATCAGCACAAATGCCTACTACAATCCTAGCCAGGCATGGTATCATTTTTCCCGATCCTCAGTGGTGAGCACCGCCAGAAGGTCTTCTAAAAATGTTCTTGTATCATCTTGTGACAACAAAGTGCCACGCTCAATCATCCTTAGCTGATTCATTGCCAGAGACGCAGCCTTCTGAATTTTCCCTTCAAGGAGATTAATAGCTCTGCTTGAGGAGCTTGAGATTTGATTCAAATCATCTTGTAGTCCTTTATATCTCTGGGCCAAAGTTTCTCCAATTCCATGCCGAAGCTGTATTTTGCTATAGAACATCTTTTCTGAAAAAATATTTCGCATTTTTGGTTGAAACTTCATAGCAGATATATCGGGAGTAAGCACCCAAAAATGAACAAAGCCATCTTCTGAAGCAGAAGCAAGATGGTTGTGCATTAATAAAATAAAAAGTGTTAGAGATGGAGGAAAAAATAACTCTATATCTGTATTGACCAGCCTCAAAGGGGCATATATATTATATATATATCAGTGGATGAGTGGAACACTCACAGAGGGCACTCTACACACTTCTACACTTAACAAAAAGAAGGCAGAAAATAAGGTGCTTAAAAACTATTACTCCATTTCAGAACAGCCAATAAAGAATTTGAAGCCTGACCTCCGGATGCCAATCCATTGTGTTCAGCTGATGGCACCTTTTGGCACAATCAACTTCCATTTTATTATCATACAAATGTTGAAAGATTGGCTCTTTAGCCTACAAACAAAATAAGAATAAGTACTGGAATTTTGGACGTTTCAAAACGAATATATTAAAATTTCAGAATGGATTTAGTTGTGATTCAATTCAGAAAAAATGGACAAGGAATCCCATTATCCAGTTATTAGATAAAAAAAATACTTGGGAGGAAGGCTTAACCGACAACAAACCTTAGAAAGATATACTGTGATTAGCTCCATCCCATCCACTGTGGTAAGCATTGGACCATAACCCCTGCATATTACTACATATTAGATTTAAGGAGGCGAGAAGGGATGGGGATTTAAGGATGCAAGAAGGGATGGGGGAGGATGCTATCAACTCACCTTGTCCACTTAATATTATGCCGCAGAGAATATTGGCGCCGCACCAAGAGAGTCTTTGTAAAGCTGCAACATACAAACATTAATTTACATGTCAAGTAAGCAGCAACAATAGACCACTTTAGTCCCCCAATTAAATTTCGGGTACACTAATGTAAAGCAAAAACTAACTAGAAATTTCTAAAAATAGGAAGGAATATTACATTCCCGTATGAATGCCAATAGAATCACAATCGACCTTCACCACCAAGATATTTCCACCCGACCTGTTTAGATTTGCAAATCTTAATTGTGCTAACAAAATTTCAAAAAAAAACAAAAATAAAATCTAGAGTACCTCACTAAGGTCAATATATCACCAATTGGATGAATTGCTATTCCACTGCACCCAATGTCTGAGTGATCAGACCTATAATTATAAAAGGATATCGTATGCCTGATAGATTGGGATGTATGTGATATCATATGCTTGATAGATTGAGATGCATGTTATAATAAAATAAAATCTTACGTCAGACGCATTTTCATAGTATGTTTCCAGTACCATCCATTAGCAGATCCTTTCTCCCCACCCACAAATTTATAGACCTATATGAGTACTATCATCAGTTATGACATAATTCATATTGAAAGGCTGTTAAAACTACAAGTTCATCGATTTAATATTACCTTTAACAAACCCTTAGAAGAAGCTACGAAGACCACAAGTAAGCCAGGATGGAATACTCCATAAAAGTCCCCTCTCTCTTCTTTCAAAGACTGAAATCTTATATATGATGGAAAAGCCACCACACTCCGCAGAGTGCGTGTCAGCACCGTGAATGCATTGGTTCCATTAAATGTGGCGAGCAGATGTGCACCATTATAACTCCATGATAATGAATTGAAACCTACTCCGTCGTCGAGGACTCTTATAGAGGAGGTTCAGACCTGCTCCCCCGTCGACAAGGACTCTTCCCACTCCGAGATTGCAGATCGTGGGGGTCACAATGACAGGGAGTATACCGACCCCCGCCATGTTGTCCAGATGGTCGTTCCGATCAAAGGTAATCGATGTGCCCGACCACTTTAGGAGCTGGGAGCTCACCGGCGCAGAGGAGGCAGCGCAGACCTCCCTCCAGAGGAGTTTGGCTCTCCTTCGGGACGAAGGAGCACTTGCTCCGCTGAAGACGGTGGCCACGGCATGCTGTGGCTCCTGGAAGCCAAACCCGCGCCACCCGGGTCATCTCCATCGCCGCCATGATGGCGGCGGTTTCCCCGCTCCTTCTGGTGGTTCTCCGCGAGGCCCTTGACTAGCCGGCACTCGGTGAGGTCGTGCCGGTTGGTCCTGTGGATCTCGCACCACTTGCCGGCTCCCTGCTTTGCGAGGACCGGCTTCTGGGAGCTCCCTCCGGGGTTCCTACCCGTAGGTGGCTTGTTGCGGCCTTCTGTCGCCAGGGCAGCGACAGCTTTCCGCTTGTTCTTTTTGTTGCCAGGCTTGCTACGTTCCGGGGAGGCGGGCTCCTCGGGCGCGTTGCGCCGTTCGGTGCGACTGTGAGCCTCCGCCTCCCTGAAAGGATTTTGGTGATGCCTAGAGGGGTGAATAGGCGTACCTATAAAACCTGAAAAAAATTTCGCAGCAATTAAACCTGTCGGAACTTTCGACACTGTGTAGGTCAAAAGTTCCGACAATGGACCGGAACTTCCCACAAAAGAAAAATTCTTATACGAAATTCAAAATGAAATTTGAAACTGCAGAACCTGACTGAATCAAAAGTTGCACAATGATACTAGGAGACTTCTGGTGATTTTTGCAAGCACAACAACTCGAGTACGTAGATCGGCACAAAGCAAACTCTAGGAACATGAACTAAATCAACGCAATAAGCACAAGAAATAAGAGATTTGTTCCCGAAGTTCACTTCCACTAAGAAAGCTACGTCTCCGTTGAGGAGCTCACAAAGAGCCGGGTCTTCCACTAACCCTTTACCTTACTCAATCAACCACAAAGGAGGACTGAGTCACTTACTATGAAATCCACGAAGGATAGGGTAATACAAACTTCCCGGGGCGCACAAACACGAGAGGACGTTCCACGGGCGACACCAAACCATCTAGAAGCAAGCGTCAAGAGTAACAAACACGAATCGAATGACGAAGATGCTTCAAGTGCTCTTGAAATGAACTTGGCTGCCCTCTTACTTAAATGGTTGAGTCCTCAATCTTGCTCTCACCCAAGCCCTAGCTCAAATCAATTAAAGGATTAGCTCAAGGAGAAATTGGGGAGGAGTAGTAAATGCTCTTGAAGGTGTTTGTTTCAGGTTAGGTCAGCAGCAAATGAAGGAGGGGCTGACGAGGTATAAATACCCGAGCTCTAAAAACTAGCCGTTAGTGCACTGGTTAAGTGATTGTCAGAACTTCCGACACAGTGTCGGAACTTCCAACCCTTTTAAAACCAGCTGGCCGAGGACCCCCTGTCAGAAGAATCAAGTTACTTCCGACACACTGAAACAGTCAGAAAACTAGGTGCCCAAGTGTGTGATTATGTGTCTCTCCTTGATGGTTAGCATTTCAATTAAGCACTTTGACATCTTCAAGTCATCTCCTCGCATCCCTCTTAATAGTACGGTGTTTTCTATACTCAAATACAAAATATAAAATAAATAAAGATCTTCTTTTGAGCCCAACGCCATCCTTTAAGCAAATTTGGCGTCTTTTCTTGCTCTTTTTTATTTTATTGAATTTTAACCTGTCCATAACTCGATAAACTCATTAGCTCCTTAATTTTTTATGTCATCAACACCGAACCCACTTAGGGGGCCAAATGCACTTTTAATCTCCCCCTTTTTGGTGATTGATGACAACACAATTAAGGCTCACAATAAATTTAATAAAATATTTTGAATTCAATCATATAGTTGAACTCCCCCTTAATATGTGCATTCTTCAAGATAAATTCAAAAATGGCCTCAAATGCCATTTGCACATATTAAGAAAGATTTCTTCTATATTATTGCATTCGTGGGGTGCTATGTGTGATAAATATCAACTTGATGCATATGACAAGATATATCACAACAACAAACTAGAAATAAACAAGCACCAAGTAGTGAGCATCACAAAAGCAGTAAGGTTCTAAGATCACACTAGCATAGAGAATCTCAAATAAGTCTTACAAAGTTAAAAGTCTCACTTGGCACACCACACATTACACAAATACAAGTCTTACATGTCCACAAGCAGACACAAGAGTTGAAAGTTTAATGATCAACGACGAAGCTAAGATAGATAAAGCGGCCACAAATCCTTCCCAAGTGGTGCCTATGGTGAGCTCACTCCCCCTTTAGCATCAAGCATCAAAAAGGAGAGGCCCTTCCATAGCCACTACTCGTCATCGTCTTCTTCCTCATCGGTGGGTGTGCCGGCAGCAGGAATATCCTCTTCTTCCTCATCCGACTCCTCACGGCCACCCAAGTCTTCTTCAATTTCATCCTCATAAACTTGAGGAGCTCCAAACATCATGAAAGGTCCACCCATCTCTTCCCAAGGGTTGTAAAAAGTCGGTGGAGGAGGAAAGTCCATAGGAGCACAAAGAGGTGAGTGAGGCATGTTTTCCTTTTGTCTCTCCTCAATCTTGAGGAGTTGCTCATCCACATGCTTCTTGTGGTCATGAATTTCTTGCATATTGTGACGATCCACATTGAAGCATGCAAACAAGCCTTGAGAAATGAAACTTAGAATTTCTTTCTTCTTTGGGGCACGAGGAGGATGACCACGGGAGCTCGAAGGGCCTTGAGAGCTGGATGGACTATGAGAACTTGAAGGACCATGAGAGCTAGGAGCATGTGAGGGTCCTTGAGTGGAGCGACGAGGTGCATGAGCTCCAAGCTTGAGAAGGCGCCGAAGTTGACCTTTCTTAGGCTTGTATACTTGATGGCCCTTGTCGGTCAAGATGTTTACACCGGTCACTTCTTTGATCATGGCAAAAATGTATGATGCATAGTGAAAGCCTTTCTTGTTGGGAGCCATCCTAGCAAGCAGATTCTTGGACATGTTGGAGATGTTGTCCGAATCACCACTTTTAGGATACAGAGTGTAGTGGAAGAGTTGGTTGAGCAGCTTATAGTAAGGTGTCAAACCATGTATTGTCCCAAATTTAATGTCACCATATGCACTGTCATACATGAAGTGAAGTTCTCCATCATCAAGAACGTTTTCCTCCTCATGTATCCTCTCTCTCGTAAGATCAGCATTAGAAAACCCAAGAATGCTTGCGAAGTAAGCATATTCAACATAGAAAGGCTTGCCCTGAATAGTCCAATGAATGGTCCTGGTTGAGCGGTTGACATAAAGTGTTAACTAGAACTAAGCAATGACCTCCTCATTCCAATCACTGTTGAAGGACATGATTGCTGTGAGATTCATCCTTCTACAAGCATCTTCGACTTCCCTCACCACCAGCAAGTCAATGTTAAACAGGTAATCCCAGTTAATGGATTTCATCTCGGTGGTGGGATGAGACTTGCAAAGGATCACTAACGCATACCAATCTGAATGAAAATTCATTCAAAAGCGGACATCTCCTTGCTGCTCTTTGCCATACTCAGATGGATCATCATATCTCAACTTATAAAGATCATGCTTGCCCTTTGTGTAATCCACTGGACGAGGCCCATTGAACTGTAGAGCAGTTTCTCTAATTGGGGCCTACATCCGGAGGATGATCTTCTCAAGATACTCTATAGACTCTCCAGCATCAAACATATGAGTGCCTGGAACAGAAGTATGCTTCATGCGTGGATGAGCCCCGTGAGCAGAAGTGCCTTGTGGATTAGGTCTTCCACGACCACGAGAGCACAAAGGAGCCTTGGCTACCGCCTTTCTCTTGCCAGTACGATGAGCCACAAGCGAAGCTTCTTGAGTTGCTTCGGAATCAGATGAAGGAGATGATTCAATTTCCGGTGAAGAAGCCCTCTACTTTCCTCTCCTTTTAGGAGCCATCTGAGTATGTAAGATGAAAATTAGGATAGACTTGATAGATGTGATCAAACTTAATTAGATGGGACTGTTAAGGCACCTGTCGGAACTTCCGACACGGGGGCGGAACTTCCGACGGGGTCGGAACTTAACTTCCGACAGGGCCCGAGCAGACCCAAAATATCATGAATCGAGAGATTTTGCCCACCAGATTTAATATAATTCTAGGCATATGATCAATGATGTATCCGGAAGCTATCCCCAAGAAACAAATATCTAACTCCTTGTACATTTAGAGATCGGGCGACAGGGATTTTGAATGAAATACCTTGAGGATTTCCCGCGCGAATCAGAGAGGAGATGATGGGGATCGGATCTTCCGAGGAGTGGGGAATCCAAAGAACTCAACGGAAATAAAATCCCATGGTTGAAACTTGAAATCCCCTTAAGAGTTTGAGAGTGGGAAGGAGGTGGCGTTGTTTGTGTTTGAATGAGAGAGTTAGGATTTGTGGGGGCTGTCCAACGGGTATATATAGGTTCAAGTGTATTGTCGGAAGTTCCGAAAGGGGGATGAAAGTTCCAACGAAAAAGAAATTACGAACCCGAGGACCCTCGGTCGGAAGAATGAAGAAAGTTCTAAGGATCGTCGGAAGTTCCTACCAGGCATCGGAAGTTCTGATGAATATTAAAAACAGCCTCCCGAGGATCCTTTGTCGCGACAAACCTGATACTTCTAAGGATTGTCGGAAGTTCCAAACCTATACTTTTCAGCTCCAAAAAGATAAATTTTGAGAAGAATAAACTTGGAGATATTAAGAGATATGGTTTGTAGACATATGAGATAACTTGAAGCTTAGTGATCAGCCACAAACAATATTACATAACAATGATCACAAGAGTCAAGCTTTGATCCGAAGATCAAAATCCAAATATTTCAAAATAACTCAACACAATTAAATTCATTTTTCTTATCTAAGCAACAATCAAGTATGTGCAATAAGTCAAGCCAAGTTACGAGAATCCAAGATATTTAGGGTGTGTAGGTTGGACTTTCCAACCTGCTTTTGCTTTTGCAAAAGCCAAAAGCCAACCAAAGGGCTTAAACACCCTAGGTGCTTTTGCCCAAAAGTAGCTTTCATCGTAGTACAAATGCAAAAGCAGCTCCCCCCTACTTTCAGTGGCTTTTGGGGTAAAAAATTACCCACATGCCACTGGTTATGAAAAAATGGTTCGCTTCTATTCCCCTCGCCCGTCCGACTCCCGTCCCCTGTCCCACCCGCGCCTCCCGCCCCACCCCGCCCGCCGCCCCACCCCGCCTCGGTCAGGCGCCGCCCCGCCCCGGCCCCACCCCGCCCCGCCCTGGTCCGACGCCGCCCCACCCCGTCGCCGCCCCGCTCCGTCGCCGCCCTACCAGCCCCGGCGCCGCTCCGCCCCGGCCCGTCGCCGCCCCGCCCCGCCCCAGCCCATCGCCGCTCCGCCCGGCGCCGCCCTGTCCCGCCCCTCCCTAGCGCCGCGCCGCCCCGCCCCGGCCGTCGCCCCGCCGCCCGCCGTTCGGAACTGCTCACCAAATCACGCACACCCTCGTCACAAGAAGCTTCCACACGCTAGCCACTCTTGTTCACCTTACTTGCAAAATTTGGTTTTGAAGATGCACTGCCGGCTTGTACGTGTGGCCAAAGTCTTGGCTGCTGCCTTTCTGGCCATATCATAACATCGTCATGCAAACTAGTACAAATTGCAGGACTCAGTTTGAATGCTTTGAAATTTGGATGATGGGTGCGCGGAGGGCATAAAGGGCACTCTTTGCATGGAGTGCTAGCTACGGTCCGGTGGTGCGCCGATCGAGATATATTGAGATAACCTTATACAAACTGTAACCTTATGTTAAGATATATCATAATTTTATGAGCCCTTTATCTTGTGTAATTGCTACAATTCTATTTGTGTGGACCATATGGATGAAAAACTTAGAAAAATTTAATGTTTTCCTTTCCAAAAAATACATTTACATGCGAAATAGTGAACATATTAGGTTTGTACAAGTATTTTGTATATAGACAGTCCCACAAACCTTCAGGGGTATTACAAGTATTTTACCCGCAGCACACAGTTTCCCACAGCTCACAGCTATTCTAACCAAACGGTCTTCTGCTTTTCCCACAACAGTTTTTCCACAGCAGCTTTTCCACAGCCCACAACTCACAGCAGCTTTTCCAAAAGCCACAGCCCAACCAAACACACCCTTAGTTCACTCCTCAAAGCACAAAACCTTTATTCATCTAGAGGCTTAGTGAAAGGCAAGTTGTCGTTCGGTGCTCACATGACGTAAAGCAATATCTCCTTTAGCCTCATGATCTCTTAAGAAATGATGTCTTATATCTATGTGCTTTGTTCGGGAGTGTTGCACTGGATTGTTTGCTAGCTTGATAGCGCTCTCATTATCACGTAAGAGTGGAACCTTGCTAAACTCACAACCGAAGTCACTCAACGTTTGCTTCATCCACAAGAGTTGGGCACAACAAGCACCCGCTGCAACATATTCAGCTTCGGCAGTGGATAAAGCAACAAATTTTTTTTTTAGAGCTCCAAGACACTAGGGACCTTTCAAGAAATTGGCAAGTCCCTGTGGTACTCTTTCTATCTACCTTGCAACCGGCATAATCTGAATCATAATAGCCAAGTAGATCGAAAGTGGAGCCTTTGGCATACCATAAGCCAAGGTTAGGAGTGTGTACCAAATATCTCAAAATTCTCTTAACAACTATTAAGTGACATTCCTTAGGATTGGCTTGAAATCTTGCACACATGCACACACTAAGCATAATATCGGGTCTAGATGCACAATGGTAAAGAAGAGAGCCGATCATGGAGCGATATACCTTTTGATCAACCGACTTCCCTTCTTCATTAAGATCAAGATGAACATTTAATTCCATGGGTGTCTTGATGGGCCTGGCATCGGCCATGTCAAACTTCTTAAGCATATCCTTCACATACTTGGTTTGACATATGAAAGTCCATTCCTTCATTTGCTTGACTTGAAACCCAAGGAAGAACTTCAATTCACCCATCATGGATATCTCAAACCTCTTGATCATGATCCCACTAAACTGCTCATAAAATTTCTTATCAGTAGAACCAAATGATGTCATTGACATATATTTGGCAAACAAAAATATTCTTATCAACTTTGTGAGTAAAGAGAGTAGAATCGGCTTTGCCCATTACAAAGTCGTTCTTGAAAAGAAAATCCTTAAGGCATTCATACCATGCTCTAGGAGCTTGCTTAAGCTCATAGAGCTCTTTACGGAGCTTGTACACATGATTTGAAAATCTTAGATCTTCAAAGCCCAGCGGTTGTTCTACATACACCAACTCGGATAGGGGGCCGTTCAAGAATGCACTTTTTTCACGTCCATTTGATAAAACTTGAAATCATAGTGAGTGGTATAGGCTAATAGTATACGAATTGATTCAAGCCTAGCTACGGATGCATTGGTTTCACCAAAATCCAAACCTTCAATTTGGGTGAAACCTTATGCAACTAACCTTGCCTTGTTTCTTGTGACGACACCATGTTCATCTTGTTTGTTCCAGTAAACCCACTTGGTGTCAATCACATTTTGCTTTGGTCTTTCAACCAACTCCCATACCTCATTTCTTGTGAAGTTGTTCAACTCTTCTTGCATAGCAATTACCCAATCCGGATCATCAAGTGCTTCATCTATCTTGAGAGGTTCCAAGGAAGAAACAAACGAGTAATCTCCATAAAAAGTTGCTAAACGTGAATGAATAGTTACATCTCTTTGAATACTTCCAAGAATATTGTCAATAGGATGATCCCGTTGAACACTTTTTTGAACTCTTAGATGAGGCACTTGTGATTGAGGTTGAATGAGTCCATCATCATCATTTTCAACTTGTGGAGCATCTTCTTGAGCTTCTCCATCTTGTTCTCCCCCTTGATCAATGCTATGAACTTAATCGTCACCATGAACTTGACTTTGATCTTGAGGTTGTTGAGAGCTTGGAGGTTCAACTCTTATGGATGATGATGAATCATTGTTTCTTTCTTCAACCGGAGTTTGAGCTTGAACTTCACGAGACCTCACCTCTGCCAAGCCCATCCTCATGCTTGATAGCTTTCAAATGATGATTGTCTATAATATAGCTCAAAAAATGCAGCACTAGGGGTTTGGAATGTAGCATAGGCAACTAGGAAAACAGGATGCTACTCTTTCTAGGTACTTGCTCCAAAGTGTGCGTGGACTACATTTTATAACTTGTGCTGCTGTGGAAGTGTTGGCTATATGAAGAATCGATATGTGAGAAATCTGAAACTACAGTCTACTTTCCAGTACTATGTGTAACTATTTGGAACAGCTGATAGATCCAGCTAATTTTTCTAACACTAGGAGTAAGGGAATTACTTCTTCTATATACACAGACCAGGTTCAACAACATGTTGCTGGGGCTGATTGTCCAACTAATGACACGAGCTGGAAATAAAATTAAATGAAATGTTTCTTTTGAAATTTTAGAGGGATAATGAAGGATGGCCTCATTCATTGGTTTCTCAGGCTTGCTTGACCTATGATAATAATGGGTACTCTAATGTTTCATGTCTTCTATTGATTTGCTTGATTGAAATGTCTCCGTTCATTGTCACCATAATGGATATATGGTGCAGTTCTGCTGCCCACTTATGGTATGTCAGAAAAAAAATCTTGAGTTGCATTATTGTTGATTTTATATACTGGTGAGGATCACTTCTTATCTTAGAGAATAACAGTAAGGTGCCTCATATCTTTTGTCTCTTAGAGAAATGTGTCAATATCTCTCACATAAACTTTTGCTGCCATTGTGGTTTTTGTTTTACGCTATCGTGTTTGTTTATCATAGCATATTTAGCAACAGATGATTCTTACTCTTGTTTCCTACTAAGTATAACAGATTAGGTATCGTATCCTGCCACATGAGTGCTTCCTTCTATGGCTTTCCAGGGTTTGCGTCTGAATGAGATCTCTATTAGCTACAACCTTTTCACTTGAGAAGGTTTTGTATGCCTTAAACTGACAGTATTAACTTGAAGTATCCGATTGCATACTTCCTAACCAGTCCAATATAGTCATGCAGCATGCTCCTGTTTTGAATCCATTCGGGGACAATGCCTCTTATGTCCACCAGAAAAGCTGGACCTTCTGCATATGTTCAATATGGGATATAAAGCTCCAGTTATGTTCTCCTCAAAAAGTAAGTGTTTCTGTCCTTGATCCAATTCATGTTCTTTGCACTTGTCTTTTTTTCGCTAAAGTTAATGTTTTATGTTTTTCTCTCATTACAAAGATACAAAGTTGTTTTCAGTAGTTTAATGATTAGAATGGTACAGGCATAACCTGGATTTTATAAATATCCTACTTGCAGTGCAGAGGTCAGACCATAGCCGCTGAAAATCACTGGCTTGAGTACTTCAGATGCTTCCGTGGCTCCGTGCAATATTTATTCAACATGATATAAGGATAGGCGTGGAGCTCCAATGGGTTGATCCAGATTGCTCCACCTGATCCCAGCAACTAACTAGAGGTGATGGGTTGATCCAAGTTTCTGATGTTGTTTTGTTATACACATGTTCCTTTTATTGTATACATTACCTCAATGTACTTGAGCATAAGCTATCTTTTTATGGACAACTTTTTTTTCGTTTGTATGGACATTTTCCCCCTACTGAACATGATGTTGTGAAGGTCATGATTTATGCGATATTAATCATTCATATTGTTGTATAACCTTTGAAGGGTAACTTAACTTTGCTCCCTTGTATACTTGAATATATTTTAATATTCTTTGTTCATTTTTTCTATACTGTCATGTGCTAGCTTGTGTATCTAAACGTGGCTCAAATAGTATGTCAATAAGATTAGACAGAATATTTAATTATACTCCTCTTATTATTCTAAATGTTTTGCCTCTCATAGCACGCAGGGGCACGGATCTAGTTTAAATGTTTAAATAAAAGGAGAAATCCGGCCACGCGCGAGCCACGACTTGTCGCGCGAATGGACAGCTAGCAGAGAGAAAAATTAAGTGAGCCGAGCGGCGCCGGAGACGGCGGGTGATGGACACGGCATCGGTGCACAAGAGGTGGCGCAAGGCGTGCGGCGCCATCAAGGATTCCGCCACCATGGGGTTCGCCATTCCGCCACCGTGGGGCTCGCCAAGGTGAACGGCGAGCGCAAGGACCTCACGTCGCCGTCGTCAAGGCCACCGCCCACGCCTAAGAGAGATGCCGGGCAGGGTGGAAGTAGAATCGATGTGCGCGGTCGCCTGGTGGAAGGCCAGAACCTACTAAATGAATCGATCAGTCTCATGGGCTGGTGGGCTGATATTTCATTGGATTAATTTTGTCTTGATGTAGGCCCACAATTTCTCATTGGGCTGATAGCGGTCACGCTCCTGCCCATGTTGAAGCAAACCTGAAGTTGAAGCCTCAACAGTATCAGTTGTTAAACCTTCACTTTTTTGGAAAGACCGTTGTTAAACCTTCAGTAATGCCTCCTCATTCGAGCCCAGGTCTAACAACTAGACAGATGGCCTCTCTCCAACTAGCCCAGATATAACAACTAGAAGAACGGTGGCTACCTCGCCTGGAGGAATCAATCGAAGGCTCATCTTTTGTACAGAACAATGTATGCAAATATGGTTATTGGTATTGTGTTATGCCATGGTGTGGACAATGTGTGAACAATTAATTATGTACTCGTTGCGAACTCTATTATGTATTGTGCCGCTGAAATATGTATTTCTATCATGCTGAAGTGCCACTGGAAATTAATCCTGGCAACTTAGGGATGAAAAATACAGAGATTGCGTGTTAATTTTAGTGGCGCTTGCCAAAGGCTAAGACTCGTCCTACCGTTCAAAGTAGTTGATGATGTCCTGTCAGCTCAGAGGTGGCCTTCCCAGAAGGCGACGAACGCCGTCTGGGAGTCCTCGGGCGGCGTCCTCGTAATGGCGACGAACGGAACGATCAGCTCCGGCGCGTGCATGCTGGTGGTCACCAATGTCGATGAGTGGACCTCATCCTCGAACCGGCGCAGCATCGTGTGAAGGTGGTCGCTGAAGATGACCTCCACGATGGTGTCCCGGATCACGGCGAGGCCACGTGCGACAAGGTCCCTATGGAACTTGAAGAACCTGAAGTCCACCAGCTGTCCGCTGTTGCAGAGTGCCTCGATGGCCGGGATGCCCACGAGGCAGAGCTCCGGCATCCCGTGGAGGAGGTAGTTGTAGAGGGGCATCAGCCTCTATGACGAGCCGCGACATCGTGATGCCGCTGCCCTCCGTGGCTGATACGTCTTCGAGAACAAGGACGCCTGCGATCGTCTCCAGCCAGAGGAGAAGGCAGATCATGTTCTTGGCAACCTCTAGACTGGTCGGCTGAGCGAGGACCCGCTCATACGCGCTGCGGGCAGTCTCTTCGGCGTCGAGCACTTCCCACACCTGAATGACCTTGGACCTCATGGTGGACATCTGGACAGAGAGAGGGAGAAAGAGAAAGAGACAAACTAGTGGATTGGTGGAGACAGAGGGAGAGGTAGCAAGAGCGATGCACCTGGAGAAGCATATATAGAGCCTTGGGCTGAAGAAGGTTAAAACAGCGTGGAGATATGTAGTTGAATCAACACTGACTGGCAGCAAGGTTGTCACAGCCTCACAAGCTTGGTTGACCTGGATCGGAGATACGCGGATGATGAAATGCATTCAATGGGTCTTACCACCTTCCCTGCTATCTAAAAAAAGCTGGATTAGTAAAATCGCTTCATTCAGAACATATATTTATGGATAACCAATTCTAGCTCAAACCACCGGTGTGAAACCAACTTATGTGGTGAGCTGTGTAAAGGTGCATCTACGGTTTGAAAAATCCCATTAATTCAAATTTCACGGTATGTCCGGTGTGAACTTTCCTTCACCAGGTTGCGCTCTCAGTGGTGACCTGTTGAAATACTCGCCTATGTGAATAGTTCAACAAAATGTACTTTTGTTGGCGAATTACTAAAATAATAGGAGAGATGATGCATAGCCCTCCAGTCGTATTCTCGGAAAAAAAGTGAAAAGAAATTACCCACCCAAATAAATTTGGGTTTGGCTAAAGTAAGGCCGGCCGTAAGTTAGTCCAACAGTACGACCGCCCTAATTTTGGAAAGGCTACAATACCGTAAGCCAACTTTCCTATTTTGGCAAAAAGATGTTGCCGCTACATTATTTCCCCAAGCATGGAGTTGCACTGACGTGCTCGCATATGGCCTACACAACTTTTCTGATAGAACAATATGCCAGCTCTCCTGATCTAAAATGCCACACCACCGCTTCTTCAGTGAAAAAGGTAAAACTACCAGCTCATGGACACTGCCGCTTGCTGAACTAAGATGATGGCACACATACTGAACACTAAAGGAAGCATCAAAATTGCGACCAAGTGCACGGCGAAGACCTACGCCAGCGGCGGCAACACCAGCCTCCGCCCGCGTCGGTGCACCCCCGACACAACTCCGAGCCGAATGCTCGTAACGTTGCGGGCGGCGCGCGAGCGAGCCCGTCAAGTCTAGGAGGCCATCATCGCGGACGACAATGGCCCCTTGCAGTTTGCGCGGGCCGGGCAGAACATAGCCGCCGCAGCGATGCTCCTGTGCAACCTGCCTGAGCCTGCAGACCCTCAACAGCAGGAGCTCCACCGCAACATCCGGACGTTGGTGGAGTGTGCCGCCATACAGCAGGTGGAAAGCTCCGCGTCACGCCACCGGTACATGGCCTCCTGCCCAGTCGGAGGTGCAGGCTCGCAGCAGCCAAACCCCTCAGTCCACCAGCGGCAAGGGCTTCCACCCCAGGCGGGTTGCGACGCTACAGCTGCACTGCGCCCTGACCCGGTGCCCGCCGCGCAGCGCCCCCCGGTGCGTGGCCGGCTCAAGCCCAACTACGACGCGCGCAGCGTCATCCACTCGCAGCAAAGGCCCGCCGCGGCGCCTATGTTGACCGAGCCGCCGCGAACGCGGCTGAGGCCCACTAGCCCGAGGGGGAGCACAAGGAGGCGCCCCCTAGGCGTGGTGGCCGACCGTGCGACCGGGACGGCGACCGGAGCCCCAGTCCGGATGGCCCAATCCCACGGGCCTTCGGTCGTCGCATCCAGAAAGCATAATTCCCACCGCGCTTCCGACGGCCTACTAACATCACCAAGTACACTGGGGAACCCTGCTGTATGGCTGGAAGACTTTCGGCTCGCTTGTCGGGCCGGAGGAGCGAATGATGATTACTTCATCATCCAGTACTTCCCCATCTGTGTCGGGGAGTACGTTCGAGCGTGGCTCGAATTCTTGCCATCCAACAACATCCGTAGCTGGGCAGAGCTCAAACAGGTCTTCGTAGGGAATTTCCAAGGGACGTACGTGCGCCCTGGAAACTCCTGAGACCTCAAGAGCTGCAAACAGGAGCCCGGCGAGTCCTTGCGGGACTACATCCGCCGGTTCTCCAAGCAGTGCAATTCTCTCCCTGACGTTGTCGACGCGGATGTCGTCAGCGCGTTCCTCTCTGGGACCACCTACAAGTGCCTCGTTCACAAGCTCGGCTGCCAGAAGCCGCGCACCACCTGCGAGCTCCTGGACATCGCCACGAACCACGCCTCCGGCGAGGAGGCGGTCGGGGCGATCTTCACCGACGGTCGGGCCAAGGGCAAGGCCAAGCGGGAGGACCAGGATGAGGGCCCCTCCTCAAGGCAGGAGAAAAGGAAGAAGAATGACCGACGTTGCCTCAACGCACCAACGGACTGGTTGAAAGAGCGAACAGTATGGTCCTCCAAGGATTCAAGCCTCGCATCTTCGACCAGCTCAAAAAGTTTTCTGGTCGTTGGGTCGGGGAACTCCTAGCTGTTCTCTGGAGCTTGAGGACAACTCCCAATCGATCCACAGACGGCCCTAGTTCGCTCTGCCTACTACCAGCAAACCCTTCGTAGGTACCACGAGAGGAAGTTCCGGGGAAGAACCCTCAAAGTTGGCGATTTGGTGCTGCTGAAGACGCAGTCAACCAAGGACAGACACAAGCTCACTCCGCCCTGGGAAGGACCGTACATGATTGTGGAGGTGGTCCAACCAGGCACCTACCGACTGAACGACAGCGACGGCAACATCCTCACTGACATTTGGAACATCAAACAGTTACGTCGCTCCTTCCCCTAAATTCAGTCCCTTCACATGCTTTCATTCAAATGCCGGCTCCTACAGCACCCCGGCATGAGCACTCTCGGCCCGGGTCGCTCGGAGCCCCACGGGGGTAGACCGCCACATGCACTGTTACTCCCTCTTTCCTTCTTTAAATCACACACAAAAATGCAACTTTTTTCACCCAAGCGAAAGGGCAACCCGTTCTCTCGACGCGACTTAAATGATGTTTGTTGGGCCACCGGACCTATCGAACCCTCGTCACAACCTACGGTGAACCAACAGCTGACGCCACTCGGGCCAGCCCCCGGCTACACGCTGCAGCCTACGGTTAATGAGCAGGTTCGAAAGGAAAAGTGCGAAGGCAGAAATCACTCCAGGAATAAAGGGATACGGGCGGGACCAGCTTTCCAAAAACCATAAAACGAAAGCGATTACAAGCACCTAAAATTGTTACTCGGGGGCCCTTCAAGACCCCCTCACAAACTGTTCTAAAAACGAAAGCTAACTACATGACAAATGTTTGTTCTGCGGCACCCCGTCCGCGTTGGCCGACGATGTGGACGGGAGGGGCTGCGCTGCAGGGTCAACCAGAAGATCCCCTTGGCTAGGGGATAGCGTAGTCGGGGCGGCGCTCAACCCAGCTTCTGTTGCTTGGACGCGGCTGCTGCCCAGGGCCGTTTCCCTCTCCGCGCGGCGAGCTGCCTTCACCCACTCAGCGGTGGTGGCCTCCGCAATCGCCATCGCAACCGGCACCAAGCTCTATCCAAAATCGCGGAGCTGGTCGGCGGCACGAGGGGACCCATCACGACAGTGGCGTGGTCGCGAAAAATGGGGCGACCCTCCAACTTCCCGGGTAAGCCTCAACGGGCCACATCCCTAGTCGATAATCGCATTAATATGCTCAATTCTTGAAATACATTAAAACAGCCGAAACAAAGACAGTGCGGCCGTGAAAAAGCGTGCTAACGGGTCCCGACTTGGGAACCCGACCAACCGAGGTTCCAAGGCCGGTCCGCGGAGGACTCCAGGCCGCCTCGCGTCAAACAGAGCCAGGGGATAAAATGCAGATGAGCCCTAGCGGCTCTCGCCTGACCTGCCCAGGCAGCGATTTGGGTCATCTCAACCTTCTCGTCCGATCCGGACCTCGAGCCATGCCCACAGAATCTCCATTGAGGAGAGGCTAGCGGGCCACCTGAGTCGGTCGGACAACTCGGGCATCTGCCGGAGGCGGGTCGTGGAGCAGTGGAATGCCACCTGCGGGCTATGCCGACCCCATCACGAACGATGGACTCGGATTCCACTTGGACGCCCGAAATTTATCCCAAGCACACCCGTTAGGAGTTCACCAAGCCCGTCACTCGAGCCATCGAAGCAAGTGACCCCGGCTCAACCCCTCTGGTCGCGGAGACCGCGGACGGGGTCACCTCCACGCGTACACGCACACGACACCATCGACCCGACCGCCCTCCTTTATGGCAGGGCCGCGGCAAGTCGGGGAACCGCATTCCCACTCGGGAAGGACGGTAAAATTCCAGCCCATGGCCATTACAAAGTACAACACACCTGGGATAAACGCGCTTTATTCCTGACGACTAAATATTGCAAAGTACAGTCGGCCCATGGCCGTTACAAAGTACGAAAAACCTGTTACCACCCTGGGTGGTAACACTGATAACCTTTGGGAGGGCTGCTCCAAGCGCGGGAAGACTGGGAGGAACAACTTCCTCGCAAGTCTTCTTCTTGCATCCCCTCCCCCAAGGACATCTTGGCAGGGGGCGATGGGAGCAGTCCATCTGCCGCCGACTGAACACCCACGCCGCCTCGGGTAGGCCTCAAGATTCTGCACCAAGAGCAGACAGCTGGAGCCGCTGCGGCACCTTCATTACGCAGATAGATAAGGGCAACCCCGATTGACTCACGGTCACAAAAGGGGAACCCGTCGCACGCTGTGCCTCCCTGCGACTTGGATAGCACGATGCGACTACTAACTTAGAACTAAAACATGGCGCGGCAAGAAAAAGCACCTTTTTGATTAAACAAATCGTAAAGCCACTCGGGAGCCTCTGACGGGTCCAGGGACTCGGGGTCCCCAGCGGACCCGCCTCCCGCTGGCATTCCGACTAGCCCAAATACAGCACCTGAAACGTACGTCCACCTTCGTGGACCGCGGCTTCGTCCGAGCCACTCAGGCCTATGATCCCAACCGACCGGCCAGTCGGAAAAATCATGGCTCGCGTCCCCGACCTGGGAGGCGATCGGAGACCAGGTCCGTACCATGGCTCCGACTGAAGACTCCGGCCAGACCCTACGCACCAGCGGACCCCTGGGGCAGGTGCGGACAATAAGGATGAGCTCCGGAGTCAACATATCGTACAGGACCAACCACTCCCGTCACAAGAGGTGCGGTCCCCTCTGTTGACACAGCAGGGGGCACTATTCCACCTGCCCGTCCTCGCGAATGGACGGGGCCCAACGTCATCATGACACGGCGGATATGCTTCCATCACGACGAAGTGACCGGGCGTGGCGCCAGGGACGAGCCGTGACAGCAGTACCGTACCTATCGATGTCCCCACGACCTCCGACCGACAGAGCATGACGCGCAAGGACAAGACAAGACGCTCGCCCCACAACGCAGGACTTGGACGGTGGTCATCGGAAGACTCCGACTGAAGGGATGGGCAGACCCGACTGACGAAGCTGACGACCCCGACCGGCGGGGTTGAGAATTCTCTCTTTTCTATCCTTACACCCTTAGTTCCCTTGTAAAAAAGATCCCCCTTGAACTATAAAAGGGAAGACCCTCCGTCTAGGACACCAAGGACCATAAACTCTCAAATCTTACAACTTCCGCTCGAAAGCTTGTAACTTTCCAACTCTTACGAGCATCTGGGCTCAAGCAATGCATCCGACTGACCCCGACTGGACGTAGAGCATGATTGCCTGATCAGCATAAATCTTGAGTCATTATGTGCTAGGCCACATCCGATCACGACGCATGATACACACTTCGAGTAGATTTAGCTGCCGGCTATTTCCTGAACCGACACCTAGAAAAAATGGGGGGTGGATCTGGCCGTTTCAAACGATAAAGTTAAGGTCGTGTAGAGTAGAGTAGAGTTATTACCAATAAATTTTGTGGAAGATCTGTATATTTTAATGATGGAAAAAATCGTTCCTGCACATGGATATGTATGGACTATAACAAGCAGCCATACCATACATGACTGAGGATTATATTGATTGGCATGATTTAGCAACAATAAAAAAACAAAAAAAATAGAAATAAGAAATCCAAAATCTCCGATTGCAACTTGGGTAGTCAAATCTTTTTTTCCGTGATGAGAGAGATTGGATGAGGTCTACTTTTGTTTTGGCATTTTGTAATCTTAAATCATGCGCTCGGGAACGAAAACGATGAGGGAGTAGATCTCAGCCTTTAGGGAGGTGGCATGAAACTCCGGAGTGCGTAGTTCACCCGTTGACTGCTGAATGTAATCCCGGTACTAGTTAATGAATGAATCTCCCTTGTCTAAAAAAACTCCGGAGTGCGTAGTTCACCGTTGACTGCTGATTGTAATCCAAGTACTAGTTAATGAATGAATCTCCCTTGTCTAAAAAAAAGTTCTACAGGGGCCCAAATTTTTCTTCCTTAGCCTGCACTATGGCAACTTTTTCTTTCTTTTATTTATTTTGACATGAATTTTTTCTTTCTTTTTTTCCAGGGGCCCAAGAGGCAACGTGTGACGACGACGACGGGTCAGTCGACGGGCCAAGCTATTTCGCATGGTCCACAACAACAGTAGCCCACTGGGCCCATTCGCATTCAAATCAAAAGCCCAGATACTTATAGTATACGGTTCTGCCATCTCCAAATAGGCCCGCCCAGCACACGGTCCTCCCTTCGTCGCCGCCGAGCAATCGAGAAAGCTCCCCGCCCGTGGCACGCTGGGGAGAAGCAAAGCAACACCGCCCCAAAATCGAACGCCGCCTGCCCGCCTTCGAGAGAGATCGAGTGAGAAGCGCACGAGCGGAGGCACCGCGCGCGCGGCGATGGAGAGGGACGTCGTGGTCTCCAACACCGCGGCCGCCGGGTCCTCGCCCTCGCCCTCCGCCTCCCCCTTCGCCGAGACCAGGCTCATCTGCCGCGTGTGAGCCTCGCCTCCCCCCATACGGTTCCTCCTTTCCTGCTGCAGCGAAGCATCGGGGTCCTTAGCGGCTGGTGGCAACTGCCTGCGAGTGCTAACGCGTGCCTCTGTGTGTGTCGCTCGCTTGCAGGTGCCAGAAGCAGTTCGCGCAGTACACCTGCCCCCGCTGCAACTCGCGGTACTGCTCGCTCCCGTGCTACAAGGTGCGGCCTCCTTTTCGGTTCCCGTCTGATCTTGTTCGCGTCGTCGTGTCTTAAGGGCTCGTAGAATAGCGTTCGGTGATCTCACGCTCTTGCTAGTTCCATGCCCGGGTTGCCTTCTGCCGACGCCCATAAGGTGCTTGTCGAATTGCCTCAGTGATTTTGGAAGCTTCTGGGCAAGATAGGCTCTGAAAGATGATTGTCAATAATATACACTACAATTTCCTTGTGATTTTTCACGCTAACCACAGGGAATTGTTAGCTTTCGCATACCTAATACTAATTCATTTTCCCAATTCCATTGATTAATGAAAATCATGGTAGAAGGCTAGAAGCTGAAACGCAGCTTTGCTGCACTGGAATTTAACAATTATGCATTTACTATATTAAAGGACTAAAGGAACAATCCAGAAGTGTTGAAAGAAGTATATTCATCATAATTTCCAATTTCAGTGTTCACTTTCAGTGCATCTCTCCTTTAATCCAATAGTTAGGTTATTTTGGGACATAAGCAAGCACATTTTGGATTAGTTAACATCTTATTAAGTGACAATAAGTTGTAAAAGTTCATCGGAAAAGGTCGTACTGCAGGCCTGAGATTTCTAATCAGGTTTTGAAAGAAACTATTTGTTTATCCATGAACAAAACAAGCTTCCAACTGATGCAACAGCTTGTGTTGCGTTATAATGTGCTATTAAAAACCAAGAGACTGAGACATGATTTTTTGTTCACTGAAGCTGTCAAGTTTGTGGGCCTTCTTTTCTATGCTCACATATGCGAAGGAATATCTGTGTTTGCAGTGATTGGAGCTAATTTTGCATTGCAGGGCCTTCTTTTCTTGATATCACTTCAAATAATTTTCTTAATTCTTGTGTCATAGGGGCATAGTCTTCAATGCACTGAATCCTTCATGCGTGAGAATGTTATGGATGAGCTTAAGCAGATGCAACCTGAAGCTGAATCAAAGAAAAAGATGCTAGATATCCTCAAGCGGCTCCACTTGGAAGAAGAGATAGAGTCGGATGGTGAAGATGGTATGTTTTGTGCGTTATGTGCCTATGCCGTTGTTCTATCTTCTTTTGTATAAAAATACTAGAGGTTCACATAATTGCAGCTTTTTCTATGTGCCTATGCCTATGCCGTTGTTCTATCTTCTTCTTTATATAGAAATACTAAAGGTTCGCATAATTGCAGCCTTTGCTATCACAATCACTGCTAAGGAGGATACTAAAAGTCTAAAACTTAGAATTTCTCCATGCACAGTATGCTGCAATCATGGTTTGGTACATCAGTTTACCTGGTTATAGCTTGTTGTTGAGCTATGATGACTTGTCTGTTCTGAATTTATTCCCTGTTGCTAATTATGAATAGATCATATGTCATCTTGTACATTGTTGGTCGTGCATATTGCTATCTTAAACCAGTGAGATTTATTTTGCCATGTTAAACTTTTGTATCCTGCAGAGTCAATGTTATCGGAGGAGCTTATTCAAAAAGTCATGTCTGGTATGTTATGTTTACTTTTCGTGCTGTTCTAAATGTGAAAACACAGTAGGTTCTCCTAGTAGTATAGTAGGTTCTTTAGTATTTATGAAAGTGTTAGTGTTCTTTAAACAATCTTACCTCGTTCTTAGTCATTGTAATTCTTAATGTGAATTTTAGTTGCAAATTCAACATTAACCTGTTGAATTTTCCTTGATAATTAATTAGGTTCAAATGATGGTGTTTGGTGGTAACTTCAGTTACTTGTTCTGATATTTCCTTCTGTCCATTGGTTTCATAATTTATGTTTCTAGAAATGCAGTATAGTAGTATCCATGTTATGTTCATTTTACTCATTTGTCCATCCACATATTTGGTGATACTTATGCCTATAACATTTTAGGCTGCAAGTTTGTTAGAAGCAGTAAATATTGATATGCACGTCAAGTTTTTTATTGTTCTCTTAATGGGCACATATATGTCTTTCTTTCTATCATACAGGGGAAGAAGTAAATATTGAAGACCTCTCTGATGATGAAATCAAACAATTTCGACAAGCTCTAGCCTCAGGCGAACTCAGCAAGATGATTGAACCATGGACACCATGGTGGAAAAAGCCGTCTGCTAGATTGATATCCCTTAGCCCTGATGGAAACCAGCTTATCAGACAAGTGAGGGAAGAAGACACTGCCACATCAGATCCAACGACTGACCAAGAGCCTAGCATCAATGAAATCCCAGAAGGGCCAGAATCTCCTCTCCCATCGCTGAAACAGCTAACAAGGGTGGAGCCTTCGCCTCTGCTTTCCATTCACTTGGTTGACATTCTTTACAGTTACTGCTTCACGCTTCGTCTCTACAACGGTGATTGGCACTCTGATCCTTTGGGTGCTTCCACTGTTGCCCTGTCTATGTCTAAAGTCATGGGGGAGGACGCTAAGCCTGAGACAGTACCCGAAGCGCTGACGGCTTGCATAGAGGAGACATGCTCACCTGCTTACAGGCACACAGGCGGTTTCAGGTTTGCTATTGGGCTCGTGGACGATATCATCTCCATTCTCTCCTTGGGACACAATGCACTTGTCTGTGCACTAAGCGACTTCCATCGACTCATTGAAGCTGGTAAGAGCATGCTCAAGGTAGAGAAAGTGGGCAAGACGGAGAGCACGCAGAGCTCTTCGAAGCTTCGTGGTGCAGCTAGGAAGCTATTCTTCATGACTTGTTGGGTCCATGAGCAGCCGGAGGAGGCCTGGCCGCCTTTAGCTCGCATCGTCGAAGTACAGAAAGCATCTCTCGAGGAGTTGGACACTGGGAGTCGGAAGGCGGATATAAAGAGCAGGCCGCAATCCAAGGTTCTTATCGAGGAGCTGTAGGCATGTGGATTTACTGCTGGATTGCAACGCTGTGTGCCCTTCGTATCTCTCAGGCTGAATCCATCCAACGAGTTCACCTTGTAATGCAGTGGTTTGTGCATACACTCTAATTTTGTTGAAGAAATTTGTATACATATCTGGAATCCTGTTTAAAGTTATCCTAACCGATACATTAAGTTTGCTTTTGTTCGCTATGATGCTTATTCTTGTGTAAAGATGCGGGCTGAGCTTAATCCCAGCGTTGGAGATGCTGCAGTCCTGAAATTCATAGGACTGCGAGACACTGCAAGTATTTCCTTTAACCGTTTTGTCTCGTCCATCATTGTGAAACTGTTTAAAGTGTTAGGTATATATGGCACCTACGCCGTCGTTTATTGCAGGGCACAAGGGCTAGTTTTTTTTTTAAGGGCACCAGGTCACCAGGGCTAGTTTTTCAGCTTTACGGATACTTTTTGTCCGAACGATCTTGAGAGCAGGTACGCGGCAGGTCGTGACACTCGTAGTTTTTTTTTTTTGGCCTGATGCTGAAAGCCAAGCTTCGGACGGTTGCAATCGGGCCAGCTGTCGGCAGGATGTGAGATCGCAGTCACAAAAACAGAAGCAAATGGAGTAGAACCATATCGTGTTTCGTTACGAAATAGATTTCGTTGGAGTAATATAGGGGGTGCCAAAATATACCCTGCCAATTTATAGGCAAGGTTATAAATTTTATCATTTCGTTTGATTTATTTTTAAAAATTGGAATGACTTAAATCGGCGGCCTATATTTCGGTTTTGGTTGTTTGTGCCAATTTTCTCTTATGGTACTTATATTTAACATCCAACCAATTGCTATTCATACCTATGTTTTGGCAAATAAATTTGACATGCCCATATTCTAGCCTGCCCATAATTCGGTAGGACATATTTTAGAACCCTACCAATTAGGCTTATATTTATGAACAAATCGGCTTTATCTCTGAAATTTCATCATCGTTCTCGGGTCGAAAAGGGCAGGAAAAACCGACGCGTATTCGCGCAGTGCAGGTGCAGTAAACGCTTCGCTAGTGGCACGCTGTTTCCGTCTCGTCGGCGGCTCTGCTTTATCGCGGCGGCCCGAGGGGAGGAGGAGAGCAGACGTCAGCACTGACCCGTCTCCCTCCCGGTCCCGGCTCCCGCAAGGCCGCAACCGCATCTCTCCCGTCTTCTCGACTCTCCCTACTTTCTAACCGCCACCGCCACCGCCGTCCCCAATCCCCAAACCCTAGCCCGCCCCGCCCTCGCCGCCGGCGGCCATGGCCGAGACCGTCGACGACAAGGTCAGCTACTTCCAGGCCGTCACCGGCATCTCCGACCCGGACCTCTGCACGGAGATCCTCGCCGCGCACAACTGGGACCTGCAGGTCGCCGTGTCCTCCATCACCGCCAACCCCTCCTCCCCCTCCGCCTCGGCCTCCACGTCCTCGCGCGAGCAGGGCCCGTCCGCCCCGCTGGCGGATGCGGAGTTCGTCGCGCCCCCGCCGCCGATGCCGCCGGCGCCCCAGCAGCCGCAGCAGCAGCAGCCGGGGATCGCGTGGAAGCTGGTGACGCTCCCCTTCTACGTGGTCTCGGGAGGGGTCGGCCTCGTCGCCGGCACCTTCCGCCTCGGCGCCTGGGTCGCCGGGGGCGTGCTGTCGCGCTCCCTCTCCCTCCTCGGCCTCGCGGGGCAGGCCGGCGGCGACCGTCTGCTTGAGCTGCCGCCGTCCGCCGCCGAGGCGGCTGAATTCGTCGCGGAGTTCGAGCGCGAGTTCGGCGCCGGCCGCGGTCCGCGCTTCGTGGCCGAGGGGTTCGCCGACGCGCTGCAGCGAGCGCAGCGGGAGTTCAAGCTCCTGTTCGTGTATCTCCACTCTCCTGATCACCCGGATACCCCTGCCTTCTGCGGGGGCTGCCTCTGCTCCGAGCCCGTCGCGGCCTTCATAGATGAGAACTTCGTTGCCTGGGGCGGTAGCATAAGAAGGACTGAAGGGTTCAAGATGAGTAACAGCCTGAACGCGTCGAGGTTCCCCTTTTGTGCTGTGGTCATGGCTTCTACGAACCAGAGAATCATGCTATTGCAGCAGGTATGCTATTTGTGCTGAAAAATAAGTTCAAACTTTCATCTAGTTCGGATTTAGCTGCTGTGTAAGTAGAGTTTGGATTTTTGGGTTCTAATCAATAGAAGATCAATGATAATGAATGTATGCGTGTGAAACCATTAGATCCAGTGGACTTAGATCGGCAGTGCTTACCATTGTTGCTAGATATTAATGTCTTGAATGTGCGTGCTGTAGGCTTTTGATCGCTTAGTTTCCGAAGTTAGCATATCACTGTGCTTTTGGACTTGAGGCCGTTCATAGTAAGAAAGGAGAATGTTGCTTGCTTGCTGCCTCCTGCTAGATAGTGTAGTTAGATTGTTTTGAAAGTGTTTATGTTGCCATAACTGAATTATGGATTTGGAGTGTTTGCAGTTTAGTTTCTTGAGCTAGATGTTATATTTCTATTAAAGATACCAGCTTAACAACTGTAACGCTCCCCTCAGTAGGGAACAGGAACACTTTATACTCTGTACCTTTAGTTCGGTATGCGTGCGTGCCATCAAGTGATCTGCACAAAAAAAAAAATTATCTATGTATGGCATGTTTGGTTGTGTTTTTGTTTTGGAATGGTACTTAAACTGGAGTTGAAATCTAGATCGGACAAGGGAATATAGTTTTCGCCCCAATTTTATCCTGCTAGATAGTGTTGCTACATTGTTTTCAAAGTGTTTATGTTGCCAATTGCCATAACTAAATTAGGGATTTGGAGTGTTTGCAGTTTAATTTCTTGAGCTAGATGTATATTTCCTATTTGAGATAGCAGCTGTAACAACTGTAGTGTTGGCCTCTGTAAGGGAACACTTTGTACTTCGTACCTTTAGTTAGGTATGCATGCATTTTAAGTGATCTGTGTATGTCATGTTTGGCTGTGTTCATGCTGCGGTATGGTATTTGAAACTGGAGTTGATAGTCTATATTGGACAAGGGAATATAGTTTTCTTTATTTGTCATCACCAGGTTTTCACTCCCTTGTTTTTGTTCCTGATTTCCAATCCCTTGGAAATAATCTCTGGGGAGTAAATTTGTGGGATTTGCACATCCATCAATTCCAAATCCTGAAACCCTCCAATCTATATCCACCAACCAAACAAGGGGAACATTAGTCCAGCTGCTGATTCCCATTGTCCACCCACCAAATTGCACAAGGCCTTATTGCAGACCACTGGATGCCATTTACATGATGCTTCTCTAACTTCATTCAGTTGGAATTTTGTGTGATAATCTTATGTATTTTTGCTGTGACTGCTCAAGAGTCATGATACAGAAGCTGATCTGGTGATATTTTCTACTGTAAGAATTTGAGCAAAGCATTGCTAATGTGGTACTGACTATATGAGTTTGCATCTGATTGCAATTAGTGTGTGATATATTTTCTCTAGACTAGATGGCTTAATTGATATATGAAAAAATTAATCTGGTTCATGTTATCCACGTGGTCCAAGCAGCTAACTGCTGAATAGGCTGCACACTGCTGATTAATCAGTCCATTAGTTTCGTTATCGCACATTCATGCATATCCTGTAATTTGGGGACCTGATTTCTGATTATGCATTGTTGCTACATTATAATCCCTCCCAATCCCCTCCAATCCTCTTCAATCACTCCGAACTGAACAAGCCCTAATGGATGATGCTTCAGCTGGTTAGCATTGGTGCGATTTTAATCAGGCTGCCTAAATATCTAGTTTTACGGCAAAATTTTATTTCAGATTCTTATGTTCCCCTTTCCTGCATTTACAAAGTATTAATGCTAATGCCACTGAAGCTTGAGAAGATTATAAAGCTGACATCATTTTTTCAAAAGATTGATCTCCTTACATTACAGTTGAGTGAAATAGAGCATCTAGTGAACACTAATAGTCTAATGATTGATGGAGGCAAGGCTTGAGGTCTTGCTATCATTTAGTAATGTTTGTGTGACTGTATGGTATATGTTTGGCTAGTAAAACTGCTGAACATACTTTTTATACCACATCAAGTTGATCTGTATTGGGGTAGTGAAACTGTCAAAATGGTTTGTTCTCGTACCATTTAGAGTTGATCAGTATTTCTTATGTATGTTATACTCAATCTTCCAAAGGTTGAAGGGCCTAAATCACCTGAAGAGATGATAACAATTCTTCAACGGGTTGTTGAAGAATGTGCTACATCACTCGTTGCTGCCAGGATTGAAGCTGAAGAGAGACTAAATAACCAGCGTTTACGTGAAGAGCAAGATGCTGCTTACAGAGCTGCACTTGAAGCTGACCAGGTATCCTAAGCTATATGGGAATTGTGCACATTACATTACTGATATTTGATAGTAGAAAAGTACATTCTATATACTTTGAAGGAATGCATGGTGGGGTTGGTCAACAATGTGGGCTGAGGGTGGTTACATGGATTGTCTTATTTATATGTGAAGAACATTTCATTTTTTGTCTAGTGAAGGAAATTGTACCTTCAAGTCCTATTTGTCCACTGTATACTATCCTATGATACGTCAATTATGGTGCGAACTTACGCAGAGGGTCGAAACATGATCATGATTTTCTGCTAGCATTGGATTTTCGCCTGTTAGTGCTTATAACACTTCTTTATTGCAAATTACCAGGCCAGGGAACGTGAAAGGCTAGAGGAACTGGAAAGACGTGAAAGAGAGGCGGCAGAAGCTGAGAGAAAACGTAAAGAGGAAGAGGAAGCTCTAGCGAGGGCTGCCCAAGAAGCAGCTGAAAAGGAAGCTGCTCTTGCAAGGAGAAGGCAAGAGAAAGCCATGGCTCTTGGAGCTGAACCTGATAAAGGGCCTGGCGTTACTCGGGTATGTTTAGCATTCTTTAGTTGTCTTTTTTGACAACCTTTTTTCAATTCTTACTCTAGGATAATATGCTCAGCTTGACATCATTCTGTTCTTGAAGCATTTTTCTATTTTGAAATTTGACATTTGCCTACTCGCACCCTGCTTTTCTGAATGGAGTTAGCGTTACTAGCTGTAACAGTGTATTCATGTATGTGAATTCCTGTGAAACTAACGGGTGGCATTCTGATTATGTTGCAGGTTCTCATAAGATTTCCGACTGGAGAACGCAAAGAGAGGAGATTCCACAGCTCTGCCCCCATCACTTCGCTCTATGACTATGTTGATTCTTTGGATTGCTTGAAAGCAGAGATGTACAGCCTAGTTTCGAATTTCCCACGGGTCACATACGGTCCAGAGAAGCACTCCCTGACCCTGGAGGAAGCAGGCTTGCATCCACAGGCGAGCCTGTTTATCGAGATAGAACAATGATGTTGTAAGTTCAGAAAACCAAAACTCGCAAGTATAGGTGCTCCTTTTTCGAATTTGTTCAGCAACAGTTAAGGATTTCCAGATGTATTACACCACAGGTGCATGCTGCTTTTGTACTCGGTTCATTCAATAAATTCACCTTCACCATGTATCAGTTTCCGCAGCTAGGTCTTGTAAATTGTTAGAAGTAGTGATGACTACGTTCGTCAGCCCTAGGTGCCATGCGAAACTGAAAGGTTTGTAGCGACAAATGATTGCTCCCGTTCTCGTTAAACGTTCCCCGTTCTCGTTAATAATTTGAATCGGTGTTGGTGGGCGCACTCTTCTGCAACTGTGAGCTCTCGACCTGGTGGGCTGGTGTCTGGGAAATAATACAGGCTGAATGGCAGAGCTTTGGTTTTCAAAAATTGAAATACAGGAATAGCATAGGGTGTGTTGCATTATTGAGCATAGCATCTAATTTTGTCACAAACTTGAAAGGAGCATAGGAGATCCTAACTACTCTATCTATTCCAAAATATAGGATGTTTTAGTTTTGTCCCTAGTCAAATATTTTTTAAAATTTTAAGTTTATAGAAAAATATATTAAAATCTACTCCCTCCGTTCCAAATTATATGCCGTTTTGGCAAATCTAAATACATAAATTTTGCAATGCACCTAGATATACGTTTTGTCTAGATACATAGCAAAATCTATGTATCTACATTTACCAAAACGACCTACATTTTGTAACGGAGGGAGTACGATATTAAATAAATGCATTATTAATAAAAACTAATTTAAGAGTATAGGTGTTGGTGCATTTTTTTTAACTTTGATCAAAGTTGGATGAATTTGGTCTAGGGCAACCTAAAATATCTTTATATCTTAGAATGGGGGAGGTAGCTTGATTGTGATCTAGGATGTTTATATGGCAGCTTTGGGTTGGGAACTGGGGGTTGTTTGCCGGATCCGCGGAGGCTGCAATTGCAAGGGCGAGGCGACGGCAACGCTGGTGGCTGCCGGCTACAAAGAGCGATAGAATAGGAAGGGTTGAGGCAGGTAAGAATGTGGCTTGCTAGGTTGGCATGATAGGGCTACGATGACGTATGACGGACCCAACGGCAGAGACGCAACCTGAGGCAAGAGTATGCGAGCGGGAGCGGGAGAGCATCCTACCATTTCCGTCTAGCAAAAGAAGTGAGAAGAACAAAGAGCCTGCTAGCAAAAGAATTAAGGAAATGAATTGTCAAATTTTAAAGTTTTTTTTTTTTTGTTTCTGACCTACTAATCCCTATTAAATTTTGACCGGATGCTAGTAAGCGGAGCCATGAAGCATGCTAGGAGTTTCGGCAGCAGACCTAGCCATAGAGATGCTACCGGAGATAGGAGTAGTCAGACAGGCAGTGGGAGCATGCTACTGTGATGCCATGTGTTGGGAAAAATAACAAGAACACTTTTCTTATAAAAAAATAAAAACAAGAACACGCGTTGGTATCCAAATAAAGAAGAAAACTAATCCACCATCGGACCAGGATCTAACGTCTGGCATTCATTGCATGAGATGGAGCTTAGTGATGTAGTTAATTATGTATGCAAATTAAATTTAACCACTTAATTAATCAGTAGTTGCAGGGAATGAGGGAGGCAGGAGGGGATGACGATAACATGGATCTCCACTTGTAGTCCAATTTCTAGAATTGCACTTCTTTTTTAGAATTTTTTTTCTAATACTACAATTCTATTTTTCACATTATGGGAATGGTAAATTTTTATATTAGCAATTTCATATTAGCTTGTAACAGTAAAGAAGTTAATTACATTCCCTCCCTTTACATTGGAAAAACCCACTACACTATTGGTGTAATGGAACAAAATATAGTGAATGAACTATTTTCAGATACTACTCTTTGCCACAACTATTTACTAAAATATATGCAAAAGATCATTTTGTATCAAAAACTTATCATAAAGGGCATACTACACATGAATATTCTATGAATGATTCTACCAAAAATATACCAATAGAAGATGGCAACAGATTAGAAGGGATGGATCACACGGTGGAGTGAGCCCATAGGCATATCAAGCCACCTGCAGTACGTGTGCGAATTGATGTCGCTAAGGCCAGTGTCAATGAGGTTTTATAGGAGTTTAATAGGCATTAAATTTTGCTGATGTGGCAGGATTATCATGAGAAGAGAGAAGAGAGAGTTTCATGGGATGAGAGAGGAGTTTCATCCCCCGTGACACTCCCTCGGCTCGATTATCAAGTTTTTGCTCTTGGTAACCGTGCAAAGTTTTATGCATTGAGACTGACCTAAAGATCACTAGCAATCACCATTAGTTTAACCAATATAGATCTTCATATGGCCCTAAAAGTCACTAGCGATCCTCTTAATTTAACTAATGTAGATTTTTACAGGGAAGTGTGTGCTTTTTTTTCGAAAGAGGGAAGTGTGTGCTTACGTGCTTCTACAACAATAAATGTGTGTGCACGCATCAACAACAGCCATATGTTTGATTTTTTAAGTTTCAAATAGCTGTCTAGTGAATTTGCTCAGCTCAAAAATGGTACCCTAACTTGTCGGTTCACATATATGTCTAAGAGCAGTTGTCATAGTAGTATCATACACTAATGCCTTAATTATCTGTGATGACTAATGAGTATGACTAGACAAATACACATATATTGGACTTAAGAAAATAAGACAAGACTCAAGTTGGGTGCATGTTCCATTCGCACATCACACCTTAATACCTTTTCCCCTCCGTGAACTTTGGAAAAATAATTTATTTTTCAAATCGCCTCGTCTCCTCAATCTCCCCTATTTAGGTGCTAGTACAACAAAAACTTCAAAACAGAACAAAAATCAAATCAAAAGAGAAAACCCCAGATAAATTTTGAGGGGAAAGGAAGAGAGACGCCAGCTTGCTTCCACTTCCTCCTCTGGTCGTCGCCCACCACCTCCGGAGTCCGGAGTCTTCCCCACCTCCTCCTCCCCTGCCGTGCTCTGCGCTGCTGCCCCTGCGGACGCCGTGAGCCGTCCGTGCCCCCCCTGGTTGTCCTTGATTTGGTAATTGCCTCTCCTGTTTCTGTACTCCCTTCTGTCTTCCCCCGTCCAATTTCGTAGGTCGTGGCCCCTTCTTGGGGAATGCTGCGCCTTACTTCCGATCCATGGAGGAAATTAGCACCTTCTATGGCAGATCTTACGGGATACGCGCTTTCTCGGTCCACGCTGCGCTCGCAATTCGGCGCTCGCGCGCTTGCAGGCGCCGATTTCTTGGCTTCCCTGTAGACAAGTGTTTCTGCTAATGAATTTTTAGTTGGCATGGTGCGAATTTTGTTACTTCAGTGTGGTCTTTTGGCGGCGTATGGAATTATTTAGGTATCCAAGAGCAAGGTAGTACTTGGTGGCCATGAGGATTGTCTGGACATCCCACCATCTTTAGATAAAGTACAAATCTGACATCTAACTTCGGTCTTATTGTGCTTACGAACTTTTGAAAGTATTAGATGTTTACCAACTTTGACTTACCTGAGGTAGCCTGCAGTAGTTGCTGAGTTGATTCTTTTTTCTGGCTGAAGGAATTCTAGAAAAGTATGCCTATTCTTTACTCTAATCTCTTGTCCGTGATACATGTCATGTATTTATGCCCACTTGTGCAACAGCTCTGTAATGCATCGCTTTCAGCTTTACATTTTGAGGCTTGAATTGTCAGCACACATCGCTTTCCTTCCTTTCTCTATAAAAACGACTGGAGACTTTTTTTGGCTGGATTAGAATTTACCTCTATTATCTTCTTGTACTGAACACAATGACTGTTGATATTTTGCATTCTTTATAATAAATGACTTCTGCTGATTGCTGATCTGGGGTTGTACCTCATATACCACATGTTTTACTAGGAGAACAAAATATGGTTAGACATAAACAACACTACTATATTGTTTTTTGTAAACAAACAACAGTAGAAGCTTGACGGTTGACCGGTCCAATAACAACAATTAGAGTGTCATGACCATCTTCTTATTTTGTATTTTTGTTGTGATAGCTCCACGAGTCCATGGCCTTGTATCACAGGGTTCAGTCCAAACCTCGCAGCCCTTGAGGGTCTTCTGAGAAGTGAATTCTCGTGGCTGCAGGGTTCTTTGAGGTGTGTGGGTTTTGGAGACATTGCGAGGCAAGCCCTCGACACCTTTAGGGTGCAGGGCTTTAAAACCTTCTGGATACGGACCCTCAGAGCTCTTTGAGGCACATATTATCTCCCAGGTCCTCAGTGAGGTTCAGTTTGAGTCATTGCAGATACTTCTGTAAATAAGTTACTACAAGACATACCACAGATTGCTATGCCTGTCTCCTGAAAAGTTTAACAAGCAAAACATAGGTGCTCCCTCTGGTCTGATTCATTTTTTTTTTGTTTTAGGTGAATGCATATGAGACAAGAAAGCAGCAAATGTTCTAGGTTTTGGCATAGTTTAACCATACCGAATTACTGATTGCTAGTAAGTAGTTTATAAAGACATTTAGTGGAAAAGTTTCAGTGAAAACACCGAACAATATTTTAAACTGAACTAAGATGTGATATTTTATTATATTAAATACTGTGACATTACAATCTTAGCCAAAGTAGCAATGCGTTCTACATGACAGATTCAATTATTCGTTATCACGTTTTTCTTAGGAACAAAGATGACTTTGTTGTGTTATATCTGGATATTGTCTTGAAAATTCTTCTGATATTTCTTTAGAAGCCTTATTTCTGAATACTGAAAATATCTAGCTTGTGTTGTTTATTTTTGGTATGTTATTGTTGAACTGATCCTAGACTTATTTTTCCTCCTTTTTTCTGTTAGTTTGGGGGCAGTAGTTTATTGACAGAAGTGTATCATTGATCAACAAGACTTAGCCCAGTACTCCTTTTCAAATCAGTATGATTACCCTTACCTACAGTTGGGCTAGCATAGAACGTCAGGTGTGTTAGCTTTCCCCGCCTTCTGTTCGAATACTATCTGGTGCATAATGGATGTCTGATCCTTCTTCCCATTTTCCTTGCATGTATAGTCATGATGTCGGGCTCAAAGAAGGAAAGGAATCTCAGCACGTGTTTCCAATTAGGCCAGAAATCTTCTGCTCATTTTTGTTTGTTTTCGGAAGTCCGATCTGCCAGCCCACCACCTGGAAATACACCAGTTTATCTAAATGTGTATGATTTGACACCAGTAAATGGCTATGTTTACTGGGCTGGTCTAGGGATATTTCATTCTGGCATTGAAGGTATGATGCCCTACACTTTGTTTCATAATGGCAATACATATTACATAGAGCTACATCACTAAGCCAGCTTTTATGAACTTCAACACCCTACTAAGTTTCCTTGATTCCTTTTATGTTTCCATAATGTCAACATTAGTATTCTTCCCATAAAAGATTTAATTTGCACTGTTGTTCATGAATGATGTTGTTTGCTCTGTCCATCTACATCTGCGTAGCACTTGGTACTAGTTTGCTGTAAAATTTATTCTGTAGTCAGCTGTTTTTAGAATCTTTTGCGCATAGTCCTTCCCTAGTTTGAATGTCACACTGATTCTATCTTAGGGAGAATCAGCAATATCAGTGCATGTAACACTATTCTCTTACAAATAAGCGTGAAGATAGTGACCCAAACTCTTTTTGATTGTGTTAAAACATTGGGATACAGTACATTGTACCATATTTTACTCTATTTATCCACACACAAGCTTTGGCCTTGTCCATTAACCAAACTGCTACTTTTAATGTATCAAACAGTTTGATATGTGGTTGGCAAAACTCAAGTTTGGGAATCAACCTAGAATGGATGAAGAACACTGCAATTGATTATTTTGTGAAATAATTTCTTGTGCATTTTGAACTTTTGTTATTTGTGGAGAAATACCATGACAAGTTTAAGATATAAAAAGTTCCACCATCAAGTTGAATATTTTGTTTAAAAAAAGTTTTTTCCTACTACCTTAGGCCACACATACTTGTCATTTGGACATAAATATAGTCAAACATTAGAAAATTTCACTATCAATTTATTATAAAATTTATATTAGAAACGTGAAAGTTGTATGCGTTATTTTCTTGAAAATTACTTTCGATGTTATTAAAAATATCACTTTCTTTTACAACCATATTCCAACAGAAATTGGTCCTTAAAGTTATAATTTTGCAGAATATCAATGTTGCAATAGTGATAAGAATGTGGCTCGGCAAATTTGTTTTTTGTTTGATTCACAAAGCTACATTCACACTCCTTGACATAGAGGATTCATCTTGACTGACTGAGTTGCACCTTTGGAATCAGAATGCTGATTGTATTTCATTTTGTTTTCACATTAAATCCTAAGTTGTGGAAAGCTATTGATTTTGTCAATTATTCTTATTGTATGATTCGTACTTATTGTTTAATTAACTGTTAAATATAGGACTATAGGTTGTGACTTATGGTATTCTCTACCTTGTTTCTTTACAGTTCATGGCGTGGAGTATGCATTTGGAGCACATGACTATTCGATTAGTGGAGTTTTTGAGGTGGAACCTCGGCAATGTCCTGGTTTCAAATTTAGGAAATCAATATACATGGGAACTACCTGCCTGGATCCTCTCCAAGTCAGAGAGTTCATGGAGATTCAGTCAGTAAATTACAATGGGGATACCTATCATTTGATAAGTAAAAACTGCAACCATTTCTGTGAGGATATCTGCAAAAGGTTGACAGGAAATTTAATTCCAAAATGGGTTAATCGGCTTGCCAGAATGGGTATGAATTCTTGATATACATGCTTTCTCAGCCATTTGTTTTGCTATTTAAGGGTTGCTGCAAAGTTGGATTGTACTACCTCCAGTCAAGAAAACTTGATGTTTCAGACAGGGCAAACAACCTGTTTGCTGCAGCTTTTGCTGGTCTGAATGTTAAGCTTTGGTTACCGGAGGTAGTATATTGAGATAGATTTCTAGTTTTTCTGTCACTACTATATATGTTGGTTTGCTGCAGAGATAAAGGTGAAAAGGTAGAGTTTAGTTGTGTTGGAGTAAGCCAAATACATCAGTGGTCCTTGTTTGTCACTCAAGGTCCAAATAACGCTAATTCCCCTGTTTTTTTAACTACTTGATGTGATGATTATATTTACCTTAGATCCTCTGTTTTGTTGCATGCCTGACCCTGCAATACCTGCTCGAAGGCAAATGATATTTTATATCCATTAATGGAGTCTCCTGATGTTTTATGATGTTAGCCCAAGCTGTATCGGGAATGTTCGATACTATAAATGCACCTACTAGCACATTCACTGATTTGGCTGCTGTACAGACTCTATTATGATATTTTGAGGGGTTCTACTAGCACATTCACTGATTTGGCCGCTGAACAGATTATGTCTGTTATGATCTTTTGAGGGGTTCGTGTTTTCTGCAAAAACATTCACCAGAACTGGTTTTGTGGGAAAGTGTGGGAAATCTGCAACAATGCTCAGTAGAACTGGTTTTTATTTTAAGCATCTAGAAAGCCTAGCAGTTTGTGCAAGAGACAGGTTGTTTGGTTATTCAAAAGAAACTGCACAGTTTAGTGTGTTCATGTCACTTAACCTCAGTATGTCTGTGCTCATATAATGAATATCTTCCTAGCTTCCATATCAGCTTTTGTCAATGGCAGTCTCTGAGATGCACCACATTGTATGTGCAGGTGCTGTTTGCAACTGCATTCTACCAGAGTCCCTCAAGATTGACGCAGTCCGTCATGACCCAGATGGCCAAGCTGAAGATAGTGAGAAAAGAAGGCTGACAGGTGCCTTCAGTTGCTTCTCTTCAATCTCTCTGTGCCAAAGACATTTCTCAACGTCTTCGCTCTTCCTACGTTCCCCTGCGAAAGGAACTTCTTGGGATATGAAACAGTCGAGTTCTGCCCAATTGAAGAAGAGCTGAGAATTGAGGTACCCTGTACAATGCTTTCCCTCATTGAAGCACCAGGATTTTTTTTATCAGCAATCTCTTCTACAACAGTCATCAAAGAAGGATACAAAGGTATTTACAAGGTGTCGTGCATGTCTGAGCACTGGCTCCAGCTGTGCTTTGAAATCTGTAGAGTGTGTAGAAGTTATTCTTAAACTTAGTTCCCAATACAATGAGCTCAAAGTCCTAAAATATTTCAGTGATGGTTGCTCTCTGTGCCGATGCTGCCGTCTGATATGATATTTTGCTCGCTGCAGCTTGCAAACTGCCCCTTCTTTTTTTTTTGTCTGCTCTTTTGAAAGGGTGTTCTACTTACGGTTGTATTGCATCTGCGCAGGCAACATGGTGCGGTTCTTTCTGGGTTTGTACATGACTCCGCTTGTGAAATGTTGTTCACTTGTGCTTCATTGCTGTATATAGCCTGGAGGTTGCTTGATTTGTGCAAATGGAAATGCAAAGCACTCCCCATTAAGGCATTAATAAATATAATTCAACAAAACATTACTAACTGAAGCAAGCATATTAAACCCAAGAATGGGGTGGTTTCAGAGGGGCCAGGCTGCCAGTGGGCGTTTTCATGTAATGGTGAATGGCGTGTGATCCAGATATTCTGTTTTTGTACTCAAGCAACTTTAGGCATTGCACTACAACGTGCATACGACAAAAAATAAAAAAAAAATCTGTGCTTCAAGTTTCCCCCAAAAGTTACGTTTCAAGATTGCTTTGCTTGGCTATGGTTTTTCTCTTGTGCTGCGGTTCAATTAGTTTACGATTATAGGGGCTAATTGCAAACCGTGAGAGTTGAGAAGCCGGTGGGGGTGCCGAGTGCGAACGCACAAAACTAGAGGAAGGGTGAAACGGTGAAGAGGTGGCCCGTTCACATTCTCTGTAAGCAAAGTGGACCACCCGCCGCCACCGCTGTTGGGCCGCCAGTTCCAGCTATCCTCCTTCCTTCTTCCCCCCGCCGTCGTCCCCAACACAAAAAAGCGCCAAGAAGCGGGCTGCGGCTGCACTTTCCCGCCCGCCCGCCCGCACATTGGCGCGAAATTTGCGCGGCTACTTCGCGCCTTCCCCTCCGCGCGTCGTGGCAATAATACTTACTACCACTTCTGCAGCTCCCTACCCTAAGCTTTCCTTCTCTCTCCTGACGGCCGCCGGGTTTCCCACGGTCAAGGAGCTGAGCAGGGCCCTCCCCCATTCCGGCGGTGCCAAGAATCCCGCATCCGGGCGCCGTCTCCCCTCCCTTCGTTAGCCGCCGTTCGCTGTCATCCAAGGTCAGTATCTCCCGCTGAACAGCCCTCTCTGTACTTCCGTTAGCTGCGGGCTGTGTAGATCTATGTTTATCTTGGCATTTCCACGGGGGAAAAATCGCAGATTTGTTAGTGGATTCGGCTGGATGAGCCGTGGCTAGGACTATTTGGGTTGATATTGATTTGGGATGGTTGGTGGTACCGGGGATTGGGGGAAGAAATCTCCGCTCTGAAAAAAAGTGCTCATTTCAAAATGTCGTGATTGTCTACTAGTTTTCGACGGTGAATGGCTCCGGGAGTTTCTTGACGAGTACAAGGATGCAAATCTGTCCTTCCTTTTAATTCCCTGCAGAGTACCGGGAGTTCCAATGCAGAGTGCTTGATTCACAAGAGCCAATGTGGCAATGTGAACAAAAAGTGCATTTTTTAAAATGAAATGTGTGCGAGACTGTCTATTTTAAATACCCTGTTACACCGTGTTTATTTCTTTCATCCTTTGTGCTGGGTAATGGAAGTCTGGTCTTTGATGTACAGCAGTGGCTCGTGTCTTACTCATTTCTAGTGTGCTTTATTGATTCATTCTTGTATGACACATACATACAGTTGCTTATTAGAAGACCATGAACACACATTCATGTATTGTTTCTACGTTGTTTTGATAGGGTTGCGTCATTGTTCTTTTTATCTCTTATATGATAAAAAATTTAAGGGCAAGCTATCATGCCCTTCAGCATATTATGATTCTCTGTCAAAATCATTTTTGCTTGTAACACTAAGTTTGTCTCCTTTTTTTATTGGAAAGCTTGACACTCTCGTTGGATATGGTTTATGTTTTAAGCAGTATCCACATTTTAAGTGATGATATTCATGCATCCACGGAGCATGCTCCTGACCATAATACTTGATTTTCTTCATTTCTACAGAAACATTTTACGATGCCTGCTTCTGCTTCCACAAATCTTGATTCCTGTTCTCCTAGAAGATCTCCAAGGCTCAAGAAGATTCACATAATATATGATGAAGATTCTGATAGGGATTCTTCTACTTTTAAGCGGGTCAAAACTGAAGTCATTGATTCTGAAGAAATTGCCTCTCCTTCAACCTCAGAACTAAGTGTTGATTCTGTCAGCAACAAGGATGGCGAACAAGATTGTCACGATGTATCTCTCAAGGATCTCAGAGCTCAGTGTAAAGCTAAGAATCGGAAGATTTCAAAAGTCAAGTTGGAAGGATGTGGCATTAAGAATGAGGCTAAAATAAAAGAGGAAGTTGATCTTGATAAGCCTCTTATTGCGTTGAAACAGAAGAGGCCAAAAACATCTCCTGCTAAAGCAAACAGAAAGATGGAAGCACTCGCATCTTCTCCATGTGCCGCAGAAGTGGAAGATACAACATCAAAGGGAGACAATACTCTTAGTCCTGCACAGAGCTCCCCATTCAAAGCTACAATGCATGACACAACATCAGAGAAGTTTGGAAGGAGAGCTAAAGATCTGGATCAGTCTAAAATTGCTATTAGTGAGTAACTAGCCTGTTTACACTAAATACAATTCTTATATCACTGTTTGTTATTATCTACATTTCTCAGATGAATATCTACATAGTTTTATTCTTATTCATCAAATACCGTTTTCTTGAAATGAACATTCCCTTTCAATCATGTGGATAATTGTTTTTTGTTTAATGCACTTTCAGACTGTACTGAAGAAATAGATGGGGAGCAAATTTGTTGCACTGAAGTGAAAAACACAGCTGGAGCTCTAGTGGGCTGTGGAAAACCTGATGTTCTATGTGAAATAAAAATAGAAGATATGGATTACTCTGAGGGATTTGGATCTCCTAGCTGTTCCATGAAGAATTCTGAGCATTTATCTTTTGAGCTGCAACAGGAGCTAATGGAGGGTGATGAACATGTACCACAGTCTTGTTTCATGAACCAACCAAATCAATTAGCCGATGTTTCTGATCATTCCAATGAACAAACCTGCAGTGTCAAAGAAAACAGTTTTGATGACATTACAGCTGAAAAGGCAGCTGAGATTGTTTCTCCATTGGGTATCATAGACGAAGTGAGTAATCATCAGAAAACGTCTGAGAATATATCTAATTCAGATGTGGATAAATCTTCTATTGGGAATGGATTTTTGGCTTGTTCTTTCAGTCAGTCTTGCCATGATTGTACCGATAATGATGAGTCCTGGAATACTGGAGTTGCTCATGGGAATGAACCTGAAAGTGTAAAGATTTTGGAAGAGCTGTCTCCTATTGATGAGTCTAGCACAGATATGGTGTCTCCACCTAAGATCGTTCAATCAGATTTATGTGGAAGCACAGAAATGAGTTGCACTTCACTTGAGGAGGTCGTGCAGGTGCAGGGTGAGTTCCAATTGGATTCAATAGTCTGCTGCGGTGTAAGACCAAAGCATATGTTACTAGATATGGAAATTGGACATACATCCAGTGATTATACATTTTCCTTTGACAAGACTCTTGACTTGGCTCAGCCTGTCAATTTCGTTGCACAAGATGGAAGGCTAGAAAGTATAGTATATGATGTTCTAAACAATCATGCACAGAGGATGACATCTGAAAATAGATCTTCTGTTGGACTTCCAGATACTGCTGTGATTCAGAGCACAGTTGTAGACTTCAATGGTAACTGTCCTGAAGATAAAATGGCTTCAGATAATGAAATCTCACTTCCAGTTAATGTGGAGTGGCCATTGAAGGATAAGTTAAATTCTACAGATTATGGCATTCGTACATCTGTTAATAATGAAGGTCCAGAAGAAGAATTAGTACTTCAACATCAGTTATTCCAGTCTTGTGCTGATATGTTAAATCCTACCGGTGTCATGCCAGGGATCTCTAATGCTGAAGAATCACAGAAATTATCTGCTGGAGCCCCAAATTTCTCTGCTGCCTCTCTGGAAACTGATGGGCAAATTAAGAAGTCAGAACTTTTAATTGATGAAGAATCGATTGAAGAACATGCTCCAAAGAAATTATTGTCCAAGAGAAAGGTCTGAATCATTCCTTCAACAATATTACAATGCAAATGATGAACAAGATTGCCATACAAACATATTTCCCTCCTGTTTTTGTTTTCAGATAATGTCACCAACGTCTCAAGAGAAGCTTTGCAATGCTCTGACTGGTATTGATTTGTGTGATGGAGTTAGACTGAGTAAGAAATATTTGCTGTCAATCTTTCTAATGTTTATACAAAGATCAGTTATAAACTTATAATCATACTCTTCCTTATTGTTGCAGAGAGGAAAAATGTTCTTGAAGATTGTGACAAAACTAGAATATCATTACCTCAGCCAGCACGCAAGCAAGACAGATCATTGTTTAGCACAGATAGGAGACTTAGGGGCAGGACTTCCGTCTCTCCTACAAGCAAAGGAGTTCTCAAGTCAACAGGATCCCCACCCCATCAACAGACAACTTGTTCCTGCATGAGAAGTTCATCCATGGTCTTGGACACTGAGAAAGCTGTTGAGTTTTCTCAAAGACAGATGCATGATATAGAAAACATAGCTGCAAAACTTATAAGGAGCTTGAAGCACATGAAAAGTATAGTGGATGAAAGTTTGTTGTCAGAAGCATATTCTCTACTTCCTAATTTTAACATTGCTGAGGTGAGACATTATTAAATGTAACATACAGTTGTCATTCTAAATTCTAGTAGAGTTTGCTGCTCTCACAATGAATATAGATAAGCACTTCTGCTTGCTAAAGTTTCACCATATTTTGAATCGGGTTGCTCAAAAGAATGTAACTCTAGTAATATGATTTAAGATAGAAGCTTAATATAATGCCCAAGATTGTTACTTTGATAATATTCCCTTAACCTTATAACCATGTCTTATTTGGTTGCCTTCATTTCTTGATGATATTTTCCATGACTAAAATTTTCTGTTAATCTGGACTGGTTCTCATGAGAGTCAATTGTTAGCATAAAAGTCATACTTTGAGGGAACCCTAACAATAGTTTTTGCGGGTCTAGTTTACATACTTGCACTCTTTTGTACCATAAACGTACTTGTTACTTTGTTAGTACAGATGCAGATTTTGTTCCATAAGCATACTTGTTACTTCGTGAGTGTTTCCTCTAGGAGACTACCCACGAATAAGGATTAAGTGCTACGAGTTATCACTAATACTGTTGTAACTGTTTGAAGTTAAATACCTTATGACCTTACCTGAGCGGTAGATGTGGGCCTAACATTGGATTCCAAATGCTCTTATTCAAAATATTATTTCAACGAAAATGGAAGTAGATAACACAGAACAGAACATTCATATATTTCCCTTTCAGTTAAAATTTCTTTCGGGGAAAAAATGTTTACTTGCCCATTTGCTGACATACTGGTTTAGGCTTTGGAAGCAAAGCAACTCCAATCTTGTCATATGTTTGATTGATGTGGTGCCATGTTTCGGTGGACAGATCAGAGCAGCCTCTGAGGATGCATTAGAAGTGGAGAAGACTACGAGAAAATGGTTGTCGATAATGAACAAAGATTGCAATCGCTTTTGTAAAATACTGGTTCGTATCTATCTACTTTTAAGATCGCACTGACTTTCTTTTATATACAAATTTGGACTGACCTGATATTTCTGTCATGGCTATGTTAAATTATCAATTGCAGAGCCTAGCAAAGAAGAACGTTGTTTCACATCCTGAAGCGCCACGGAAACAAAGAAAGATAAGTTTTGCAGATGAAACTGGAGGAATGCTCTGCCATGTTAAGGTTTTTAAGGATGGACAAACCAATCTTCCTTCTGAATGCCAGAGTGATTTATAAACGTACTAAGAGTCTGTTGGCACCAAGAAATTTGATCGAGAAAAGCAAGCTTGCTGACAATAGAATCAAACAAGCCGCTTAGTTGAACCAAAACAACTGGAGAAAGCTTCCATTCACTGTAGAACACAAATATAGGAGCTAGTGCATGTTGAATGCACAGTTTGTAATTTGCTGTAAAGTGATTGATGACATTGTTATGGCAACTCAGGCATTGTATTATCCTTGTATGTTTAGATCAAGAGTCCATGTAAAGTGGCGGTTATCAGAATTGTTTGTTGAGAAGACTACAACTATTCTGTAAACAAGAATTGACCCATGTAATGTGTAACACAATTATTTGTTTTTTGGTGTTCCAAGATAATCCCTCCATTCCAAAATATAAGGATTTTTTTGTAGTTTGACCGTACTAAGTTTGATTAAGTCTATAGAAAAGAATATTTACAGTACCAAGTAGGCATCATTATATCCATTGCAAATATAAATTTGTAGTTTACTTTAATGTGATAGATGTTCATGTTTTTCTCTAGATTTAAAAAGTATTCACTTCTGTTTTGTGGATGTGTTAAAATCAGAAATTAGGAGAGTAGTGTTTATTCAACGCCTTGCTGACTTGCATTGGATTGGATACTGCTGGCTCCTGGTCCATATTCTGAAATCGTTGAAGTTCTTGGTAAATGAAAATGATTAGCCCCACATGAGATTTGGGAGTAAGTGATTGTTTGATAATGAGCATGTTTCCTTTTTTTTTTCCTGTCATACCTAATGTTTTGACTCTTCCAGAAAATTGGGCTAAACTGGATGATCTGCTCGTGGTAAGATGCTTATGGGCCATCACAATAATATTCTTTTTTATGTACCCGATAGATAGTAAGGTTTTCAACAGCAACCCCTCGACTGGGATTCCGGGAATGTCCACTCCACCTTTGAACTAGAAAGAAGAAATTGTATATATTGCAACAAAAGCAAAAAAAAAAAAAGGTCTTACCAAGAAGAAAGAAGGATTGGAAGGTAAAGGGGCGCTAGTTCACTTCTTTTTAATAGATAATCAAGCCGACTTATGGACCTAATTTCCCAAGAATGAGATCATGGAGAGACGAAAGCAGATGTCAGCGAAACTGATCACAATACTCCCATATCTTCTGTTGGCGTTGTAGTATGGGTGACTCTTAGGGGAAAAAATATGCTTACCAGATTGCAAAAAGTGTGTGCATCCAAACAACTTGAATGTCGAGGACCTCTGACTTTGATTGTGTGCCCTTTTTTGTTCCTAAGGCTTTACTAAAATATGACCGGCCATCATATTATCTAATAAACGCATTCCTAAGCTTAATGCATGAAAGGTCCAGCCGATATCAACAAAGGTGGATCCTACCGAATTCCTCACCTGGTGCGCAAAGGATCCACTAGGAAGGAATATGGAAAGACATGGGTGGTACCTTTATTAGCTGGAAGGGACAAGAGCTTCTCTTAATATTCCGACTCAAGCAAGAAGTTTTCATCAAGTTAAGAAAGGGCTCGAGAAGAATGTACTTGGCTTGGGAGCATGGATTGGTGGAACAACTGGACAATCTCTTTTGTGCAGAAGAAGAAAGAGCAAGGTAGTCTTTCAAGAGCAAGGTAGTCTTTCAAACTCGTTCAAATCTTGTGCTAGTAAAACTGAGATCATCATGATTTTATTACCAACTTTTCTAAATTGCAATGAAAATGCAAGGCTTAGTCCTCGGTTTCTGGAATTTCCCCAAGAATTACTAGAAGATGCACTGGACAAAGGATTGATAAGTTCTGTTACAGGGGAGATACTAGAGGATGAAGAACTGTACTCCAACAGTGATAAGTCAATGGCAACATTGCTGGATGAGAATGGCAGGGCGTCACCACTGGCTGCATTAACACATGTGGAAGATGGTTTGGTGTGCAGCTCACTCAGCATTTCTGAAGCATGGAACTGCTTTCTGGACTTGCTCCTTTTCTTCTTCTTGTTTTTGCTGTTCTTCTTATTTCTTGTAGCCTTTTGTTTATCCGAACTTATCTTGAGAAAAGTACCTTCCAAGAAATCATCTGAATCAGATTTTTGATTTTGGTAGTAGTCATCTTCATCAGATTCTTCTCTTGAAGTGTTCCAATAAGTTGACACCAAAAGAGCATACCTGGAGACAAAGTAAACCAAAAGTAGTCAAGTGATTAACTCAAACAAGAGTAAAGAACAACCTAATAATATAAAGCATGGCATCATAAACTAGAGCACCCACCAATGGGAAAAATTTTTATATCCAAACAAATAGGAAGTACAGCTTTTAAATATAAAACTGATGTCAGACCCATTATATTGTTCAGTGAAATCAAAGTCCTATATCCATTTTAAAATAGTTAAGTTTGTACTTTATTACAATCCCAAATTAAAGTACAGAACTTAGAAAACTAGCTTTTTTTTAGTTACCACCTCTGTCCTCAAACAGTAGTTCTCTGAGTAGTCAAAATATAAAATATTTGACCAATAGCATAAACAAAATATTCATACTTCGTATGTATGGAAGTGATACTCTGTGATTTTCATCAAGAAAATTAGTATTACAATTTTTTATACAGCGTATGCATATCTTCCCTTTTTGCATTGTGCTTAGATTGTGGGCTCAGAAAAGTGATAGATGGTGCTTGTTTGATTGGAAAGGGGGTCATTGTCTAGCATAAGATTTTGTTGATTGAAAAACTAGATGATATGGGAATTGTTTTTCTTTTCTAAGAATGCTTTGGTCTTGTTGTTCATAGTACGAGTGGAGTAACTCCTTCAAACCATGACTTGGAATGGAACAAGTGTTCCTTATAATCCCACCCATCAGTGGCTTTTAATATGTAAAGAGTTGCATTCACATGGTGAAATACAAAATTCCAAATTCTAGCACCATTAATGAATTGAAACGACTTGAGGTATCCTCCCTAGGGGTTGAAAGCTTCAAATCCGTACACAATCGCCTAGCCAATGCATTTCTTCAATGAATGTGATGCAGACGGATACGTTCAGCTGATTTAGTTGGGAAAAAGGAAGTCTACCACTTGGTCGATTCACCATTTACATACTACGTACGGTGATCCTGATGATGAGGTTATTAAATACTTCCTCCGTGTCACATTTGTTTGATGTGCATACCTAGGAGGCACAAAAGTAGGGTGATTTTTTTTAAGGGATTGGACTGTTCTTAATCTTATCAGATAGATGAATTATTGACTAACTAGCACAAGTTTGTCTGATATAATTCTTTTAGATACTGCTCTAGTATTAATCTACCTACATATGCAGATCAGAAACAATTGTGAAAGACGTGAATATACAATTTGATCCTCTTTCGGAAAGCTCCAAATTAATAAGAACAAAATGAAAGCTATTTTGTTTCACCCTTGTGAAGCTATATAAGGTGCTAATGAATTCACAAACTAGTGCGTCAAAGATGGACCCTGAAGCATCCCCGCACCACATGTAACCCTCAATGTAGCTAGGTGTGAAGAATAGTGACATTTCATATGGCAAAGATTAGCGAAGAAGGTACACCAAGGATTTACTGTTGATTCTATTTACATCACATGGAATGTGTAGAAAGAAAGAAAATAAAGGTTTTTTCAACACAGTAACATGCCCTCAAAACATGGGGCAGCAAAGGCAAGAGAAGACGTATTAGTTCGTACAAGGAGATCATTAATTCTCCAAGTGTAAACTTATTTTGTGTTCCTTTCATTAGAGGTCTTGCTACATCCATATTGTCTGAGGTGGCTTCCCTTGTGGGGGGTGGGGCTTCAACTATTTATTATTTTCCCGTTGAACGATAAATTTCTTTTCCTTTTTATTTTTCAAAATTACCTTGTTCCAAATTTATTAGTTATATATTGGACTCAAGGTTGTGTATATTACCTTTCTGTCCCAAACAGGAGCTATGTAACCTAAAAACTCCATAAAATATCTTAGTTCTTCTATGTGACCAATGTTAATGTTCTGTAAGAGTGTTATTTTTAATATGTACCATGTGTCATAACTAAGTCAATTTTATATATTTAGCCATGTAGCACTACATAAGTATTTCGATTAGATACCTATATATGAATGTTTAGTGGTCAATGCTTTAAGCTGACTACAATTTTAATTCTAGAGCAACATAAGACATGGAAATCAATAATGACAACAAATAAGGGTTCACTCATATATTTAGTAGAAGGAAAATTTTGCATGCTATTCGATATCATGACACAATTTGTATAGATTATCTAAGCCGAATGAAATTAAACTGGCACATTGCACAAAACTGAATTAATGACATTAACCAGATTTGTCGTGTGACAACCATCCAACCATGAGCTTATGAAGTGATAACGGCTAGGCTGAGCTTGTGTTTGACAAGGTTAGGCCCAACTTACATTTATCTTTTGTGTTGAGATTTTATATTAGATAGATACAGTTAGAATAAGTTTGGATAATTCATTTACCTTGTGGATTGGAGTAAATTGAGGGGAAAATAAACTAATTTCCCCTTCAATCCCTCCCATTTACCTCCAATCCACATGGGAAATGATTGTACCTGAACAAGCCCTTATGGTTTTTCTTTTTGTTACTTGAACAAGGATACTTCTGCTCAAAAGATTTTTAAAAGGATCATTTTGCTGTATGATTCACATCTCATTCCCCATAAAATTTTAATCTAATCTATAAATCATCTTAAGCATGCACAAATCATCTGTACATAATTCTACATTTTGGGGCGGCACAGCACATTTAATTTATAGGGGTAGATTCAACTTAGCTCATCAGGAAAAAGAATAGTAAATATAGAAAAGAATATGACCGTACATCTGTCTTGTTCGTTCCTCTTCCTGCTTGGCCGCAACGGCAGCTACTTGACGTTCCTGCAATATCAATGAACAAAAAAAAAGAAATGAATTCCAGAAGAAATAAACCTATCTTTGCCTACCGTAACATAAGATCCATCCCAAACTTGCACATACAAATTCGGCATTGGCAGGGCTCATCTTCTCTGTGGAACGCCTGTAACAGCGGCGACGTATCGTTGTCACTGTAGCCCTGTCAACATTTCCTGAGGTACTTCCTCCTTGTCCTGGAGGCATATCTGCAGAACCTGTATAAAAATGGGGACACAGCATGTTTCTATATGAAAAATATTTTGCAGGACTTTAATTATAATAGCAACTTTAATTCATAATAAATTATGTTGCATATATGATACTGTTGTTACCTAGTCCAGATTTTAAAAACAAGCCAAGTTATCAAAGAATTAGGTATCAAAGATATCAGAAAATCAATAGGCTGGGTAACGGAATTAGCAAGGCATACAAACTCTCAACCAAAGACAAGTAGGAGAGGATCTGGTAACTAAACTGCATGATACCCTCCGTTCCAAATTATCTTTGCTCTGCCCATTTGGATGCCTATTTTTCTTTTGGTATTTAAGGAGCGAACTTGTTCTAAAAATCTCGATGTCAGAAAACTGTGAGTTGTTTGAATGTGCCATACTTGGTGTTTGTAAAGCTGTTGTATGTCTAGTCCCACATGGTTTCAGAAATCTCGATTGGCTGATCTTGCATGGTAATCCCACGGTCCCACCTGCTCTGATTTCTAGCTGTGATACTCCAGTAGCACTCAGGTGATTAGGAGAGCATCCTTGTTGGCTTGGGAAAATATTGGTGGCACTTTATTGATATGGTTACATGCACTTGTTGTGGCACTCACGTAAGGCTCTGGTGCATTAGTCATACTCATACAAAACCTCTGTTACTAGTTCAACATCTGTTATCATCTCAACTCAAATGTTTGTTAGCTTAAAAAAAAATTGGTTCAGCATCTGTTAACATTCAGCATGATATATGAATTTTTTATTTTTTTGGTTTCTAGCTCAGTATTCAGCATTCCACCAGCTTCTTAAGTTTATTTAGTCACTGCAATGCATTCAGTATTTAGCATTCAGCATTTGAGGTTTTATTTATGTTACTTGTAGAGCACTTAGCTTGGTGGAAGCAATGCATAGAATCTAGAACTTTTATGACAGGAGTGGTGCAAGTGTGGTTTACAGTTGATTATTGTGCTGCTGGTGGCTTTAAGAAACTATTACCTAGCTAATAATCTACATGCCCATGTTTATTCTTGGTTTGACATTAAAATGTTTTTAGCGGTTCATCTCTGTTGGGCAATGGCGTCTGGAGGATGGCGTCTGGAGGTCTGCTGACCCCAACGAATTTTGTAAAATACAATGGAAATCACTGTTCATACTTGTTAATAGTGCTTGATGACCCCGTCATTTGATAGACATGACCCCGGTGAGCTTGTGGTCTGGCTTCGCCCCTGCATGGAGGCTATGTGGTGTTGTTTGACTTCCGGCCATGGAAATGATGCCGAACCATAGTTTGAATTTATCATGTTTATTCTGTATATTTATCATGGTTATTCTGTAGTATGACTTCCAGCCATGGAAATAATGGAGCCGATCATGGTTATTCATGTGGATTTTATTTACCATGGTTGTTCTATAGTATTTTAGACAACAAAGGCTATATCTATGGTATGCATGGGCTTGTGATCTGTAGTATGGTTTTATCATGGTCGTTGGTAACAAATGGAGCCGAACGCCACTAGTTGAAGTGGCACTGGTGAGTCAGGCAAGCAGGCAGGTGCTTGTGTTTGTGTAATATAATTTCCCCGTGATTTGTTTCTCTGCTGCCAAACAGCAATGGGGGAGGGGGAAGGGGAACGGCTCCCCGGGAACCTCAGGGAATTTTGTTCCCTGGGTTAATAGCCCTTTACTCCCAAACCAGCCCAGTACGGTCTAGGTTGTTCCCTAGGTTTTGCCAAAGCCAGGGGGAGCCGGAGCCTAGTACGGCCTCCACGTAGCTCCACCCCTGCCTGCTGCCTCCTTCACCATACACGTACCACCCCCACCCAAAATTTAAATGAATTATTTCCGCTGAAAAATGTCAAAATAGACTAAAACAAGAAGAATGTACGTACAGTTGCAGTAGTGCCAACAAGAATTCTGAAGAATTCCTAAGGTAAAGCAGCCACCAACTCAGATTACGACACCAAATCCGACTGGAGAAGATTAGCGTTGACGGCTGAGGGCAGAAAAAAAATACGAAGCTGTCTTGAGAGGAAGAAGTTGGGAGGGTGAGAAAGAATGGAGGGCAGGGCCAGTAGACTAGTCGAGAGGAAGAAGGAGAACTGGTGTCTTCTGTAATATAGTCATGAAAAGGTCTGGGTGGAACATGTGAGTGTTCAGTTTGGTGGAGTGCCGTGTGGGAATAACATTTGTTCAATTTGTATTTTTCTTACTAGTTTCAACTTTCTGTTCAGCGTAGTAACGCTGACAGACATCAATATTGTCTATACGTGTTAGTGCTTTATTACAAGGGATAAGCATACCAAATCATTAGAAAAAAATAGCTGTCCATTAATATATCTTTAGTAATAAATGGCAGCATCATATCTTTGACCCACAGTTTTCTTCATACCATAAATATCTGCCATATATGGATGGCATCCTCTCCCTCTCTCCCCCTCTCCCTCCCCCTTCAATCTGAAATCCATGGCACCCTTTTTTATTAATAAAAATGGCTAATTACGAATAATAGAATGCACAACATTTATCTGTACTATCTTTAAGATAGACCATCCCTAAGATAGACTACCATCTAGACAGCTTTTCCTTGCCAACATTTGCAGATAAGTTGACGTATCTCAAAGATAGAAAGTGTTTCGATGCCAACTCTTCGAGATAACTTTTCACTAATTTTTTCAACGGAAACTTTTCAGAAAAAGGGGCTTCTTCGAAAAACTTTTACAGAAGCAAACACTAAAAGTATAGTGAAAAGTTATCAGCAAGAAGTTATAGGGATTTTGTTTTTCTAAAATAGAAAGTTGTGGAGAAAAAAGATTGCCAAAAATAGAGAAGTCGAGAAAGGCTATCTTTGTCGCTTCCGGGGGAATGCACGCACAGCCGGGCGTCCTACATATGGAACAAGAAATCCTCAAAAGGAAACTCAAGTACTAACTACTAAGACTTATTGGATATCCAGATTAGCTGAGAATCTAAGAACCCATGTTTGCAGCTTATTTAACTATTTGCCACTAGAGAGGGGAACAATATATGTGGCCGTGGCAAATAGAAATACAATCTGACCATTTATGATCCAAAAACGGTGGTCATGATTGGCTGCACAAATGCAGGAGTCAGACCATGGTAGAGGGAGGTGGACTGTAGTGGAAGTTGAGCGCCGTGTGCCCCAGTAGAGGCGAGTGGTGGTGGAGGGAGGTGAGCCCTAGAGGGGTTGTATGGGGCCGGAGCATGTGAAGCCCAGAGGAAGGTGGAGCATGGCTGGCCGCGGCAAGCCATAGTGGAGGTGGTCGATGCAAGAGCATGTGTAACACCTAGTTTGAATATGGTAGGATTTTATTTGTTTCTAAAAAATTTTAGACTTATTAAGAGAGTGTTTGAAATCCTTTAGAAGGAAAACAAATTATTTTATAAATTTAAAATAAAGCAAGTTAAGTTATACCATTTGTTTGGTTCCACCTTGTGCCATGTGCATAGCGTTTGTGCATGAAATGTAAAATTTCCATTTTCAAACGCACCTAGGTTTTGACCTGATCACAATCAAGTTTTTGAAACCCTAAATGTTCTTCGCTTTGAATCTCTACCCTAGTCGAGCCGACTCACATATTTTATTCTCTCTTTTTTTCTTCCTTCTCCCGGTCTCAATCTCATCCTCGCTCCACGTCTAGCCAAATCATCTTTAAGTCACCTACCAAAGTCAATCTTTAACTCAAGTTGAGCCTATGCCGATAGACTGTTTCTGCTCTATCCATCATAAACGATGGTTGGACCAATGACTCATCTGTGATGTGGTCAGATTCTCTCCTAACATAACACCCACTACTTCATTCAGGTTGGACCAATGACTCATCTGTCTCACGTTCTGCACTGCTTGACACGCACCTTTTGGTCATCACTGAGTGTAGGCAGGATACGGCCGGTGTCATTGGCCTCGCTTCCTTGATCCACTGATGAAGACATCGGCAGTCATTGCCCACGCGAGCTACGAGTCGCATTTTGCGGCGGTGGCTAGGCGTTGGTCTCAGCCAGTGCAGATGTTCTAGAGCATGAACCGATTGCTCCTGATTGCCAGACCACGTTGCAAGCGGCAGCTGCATGCAGCTTGGGCGTGCTTGATCATGTGGCTTCGGTGCGGCTCTCGTCATCCGACTCCCTGCTATCGCAACTCCTGCTATATGATGATGCAAAGGGTAGAATTGGATTGAGATCCATATTTTGTACATATTACATGTACAATATTGCGTATGGACCCTTGAGGCCTTGAGGGATCGGACCAAAACACACTCTTTGAATAATGTGCTAATTATTTTTTATTATCAATTTACATATGTATATTTATTAGTCATATTTAACCTAGACTCTTTAAGTCAGTCTAAACCATTAGATCTTCATGAAATTCTATGATGTATATTCTTCCTTTTTTCCAATTAATGTGGTCATTTTCACGGTATTCGCCTGATCGTATTCTACCTGAGGTGGCCCACACAAATAGCACTATCAAATTATCAATTGTCAATTGACTCTACGATGGAGGCCAAAAGCTATATAAGTGGTCTGCAAGCCGTGTTGTGCTCTCTTCTCTGCATATGAAATGCGATAATCTTGAGCCGTAGGTGCTCTGAATTCTCATATAACTCAAAAATTGTATGAATGTATTTATTGTATACTTAAGATTGTGCTAATTGATCCCTCCATCACTATTGTCAGTGCTTAAGCATCTACCGGAATAATTGACCTGGCTCCATTGCCGCAAGATGCACTACACACACATCTTCAAGGTGTCACTGCACTCTAGGTTGAACTCAAGCTAATGATCCATACATAGTTGATGATCACCGCCTCATATCCTATGCCAGGCGCATAGTGTGGGACCGCCCTTCTTCATGAACTGTTTAGATGGCAGGGCAGAGAGTCATGGTTAGGTTTGAAAAGCTTGGTGTCAGCAAGAAGAGAATATAGATAGGCTCCGTAAAAATTGATTCTTAAACTCCCTGCCGTTCATCCTTCTCGGCGACTTGCGTCAGCCTCGTATCCAAGACGAACTGGCGTATTGTGTCTGACTCGCGTTGACCTCACATCGATAACGATGGACAGGATACGTAACTCAGCAACTCATACTCAGCGGCGGCAATCACGACACCAGCGTAGATATGAGGAGACTACTATGGCATCTCATGCTCGTTGCAACTTCGCGAAGCGACTCTTTTTGATGACATCCACCACAGAGCTGGTCATGAGGGCTTGATTTGCGCTTGAGTGTTGATTTTCGGCGGCATAGATGGATTGGGTGCTCCGGTGCTTCAATTTGCACAACCCCACATAGATTATGTTACCAAGCATCCATCAGTGCACCGGGGCTTCAATTTTTGCTCCTGCTTAATCTCCATGGTAATGTCGACACCATTGCCAGACTTTGGTTTGCAGTTCTGGGGCTGCGAGCCTTTTATTTTTGTCCCAAAAGGAAGGCAGCTACGATTGTATGGGCCTACCTTTACTGACATCACGGGTGTCTCAGTTTTCACCCGGCATCAGCCAGCACAGGGCTTTTATTTCGTTACTACCTCTATGGATGTAATTTTTATCGATGGCTGTCACCACAACACTTTCAATTTCTGTCATGTTAAAATATGAAGAAGCCAACACTTTCAATTTCTATCATGTTAAAATATGAAGAAATAGAAACACACATGTTCACATTGAAAGAAATTAGATCCTAGAGTTGTATCTCTTATTACCTGCAGATTTCTCCCTACTATATTTATTAGTAGTATTTGTCATGGACTCTTTATGCCAGTCACCGTTAGATCTTCGTAAAATCTAACAGTGCATGTTCTTCTCTTTTTTCGATTAACGTGATAATTTCTAGGCCCTTTCGGCGACTATGGTGGCTTCTTTTAACACGGTTATATTAATATAATAATAGAAAGAAATTAGATCCTAGAGTTGTATCTCTTATTACCTGCGGATTTGTCCCTTTATTAGTAGTATTTGTCATGGACTCTTTTTTCGATTAACGTGATGAACGTGGTGTCTTCTTTTAACACTGTTATATTAATATAATAATATATTAGAAAAAGAAACAGCTACGCTAGAACACAATTAATTTTTCTTGAGGCAACTGACAACATGTCTCCAACCACCATATGCATGCATACACTCACTGATACACAACATATTACACTACATCACTAGTTATTGCTTACACCGTTACACGACACACATCAACATACACGTACAATTGCAAAGTTCATCACATCACTCGTTTCTGACATCACTAGTGGCCGTCGATGACATCTCGACCTTGTTCTTCTCCTTCTCCGGAGACTGCTGCTGCTGGTAGCTGTCGCTGTCGCCGGCCATGTTGGGGATGCCGAAGAGCTCGCCCATCTGCTCGAGCGTGCGGCCGCGTGTCTCGGGGAGGTAGGTGAAGAAGAAGATCCAGGCGAGCGACGCGATGCCCGCGTAGAGGAAGAAGCTGCCCCCGATGGTGATGCCCTTGGAGAGCGACAGGAAAGTCATGGAGATCACCCCGCTCGTGACGCGGTTCAAGCCCACGCCCAGCGCGCACCCGAGCGCGCGGAGGTGCAGCGGGAAGATCTCCGAGCTGTACACCCACGTGATGGGGCCGAGCCCGATGGAGAAGAAGGCGACCACGCCGAGGATGGAGGCGATGCAGACGCCGATGGCCCAGGGGATGGTGGTGCCCTCCGGGTGGTGGCCGATGACGGTGAGGCCGATCCCGAGGCCCACGAGGCTGACGACCATGCCCCCGGTGCTGGTCAGCAGAAGAGGCCGCCGGCCGAAGTGGTCCAGCGTGAACGTGGCCACCAGGATGAAGAGCGTCTTGGTCACGCCGACGGCGCACGTCGTGCCGAGCAGCTTGTTCTTGTCGGTGATGCCGGCGCTCTGGAACACACGCGGGCTGTAGAGCACCACCGAGTCGATGCCCGACGACTGCTGGAAGAAGTGGATGCCGAGCGCCGACAGGAGCACGCGCCGGACGCCCGGTGTCGGGGAGAGGATCAGCTCCTTCCACACGAGCTTCTCGCCGCCGGCCCTTTTGGGCACGGTGACGACGTCCCCGTCGAGGTCGGCCGGGATGCCGGCCGCCTCCTTGATCTCCGCGAGGCGCAGGGCTGCCTCCTCCGGCGTGTCGGAGGTCTTGTCGAGCACCACTCTCGCGTCGGCGAGGCGGCCCTTCATGACCAGCCAGCGCGGCGACTCGGGCATGCCCAGCACCATGAGCGCGAGGACGACAGAAGGCGCGGCGCCGATGCCAAGCATGAGGCGCCAGCCAAGCTTCAAGCTGAGGTGGGAGAAGGCGTAGTTGGAGACGTAGCCGAGCAGGATGCCGAAGTTGATGAACACCTCGGGGAAGGAGGTGAGGAAGCCCCGCGACGACGCCGGCGAGACCTCTGCCGTGTAGACGGGCGCGATCATGAGCGCGTAGCCGACGCCGATGCCGGCGATGAACCTGCCGGCCATGAGCATAGGGTAGTTGACCGAGAAGCCCATCATGAAGGCGCCGACGAAGAAGATGACGGCGGCGAGGATGATGGTGAGCCGGCGGCCGATCCAGTCGGAGGTGCGCCCTGCCGCGAAGGAGCCGATGAGCGAGTAGAGGTTGAGGATGCCCAGCAGGACCTCCACCTCGACGTCCGAGATCTTGAGGTCCTCCTTGATGAACAGCGCCGCGCCGCTCATCACCCCGATGTCTAATTAGAAGCACGAAGAAAAATGTTAAAGAGAATTTAACATGAAGTCACTAGCTCAAAACATCATGCACACGTACTTTAGCAGCAACACGTCTACAAGTAAAAAATATCATAAAGTAAGGTCTATTTGAAGGACAATTACAGGGGGGGGGGGGGGCGGGGGGGGGGGGGGGGGGGGGGGAAGATGTATGTACCGTAGCCGAGGAGGATGGAGGTCATGGAGGCCAAGATGGCGCAGGCGAAGGCGAACCGGACGTTGCTCTTCTTCCGCGGCGCGACGCCGCCGGGGAGGCCACCGGAGGCTGCCGTGTTTGTTGCTTCCTTGGGCTGTTCTGCCATTGTTACCTTCTATGGGAGCTTGGACCAGGAGGCTGCTGCTACTGCTAGCTATAGTGGTGCACAAGTTTGTTTTACACGCCCCTAGCCAACATGAACAAAAGACGCTGTGAAGGGACCGTGCATATATAGGCGATTGGGCCAGAAGCTGGATATGTGACCAGTGAACACCTCTGATCGATACAACAAGGGAGGGGAGCAGGAACTTGAGAGTTGAGAGGAAGAGACTGACAAATGTGGGGCCACGGGACCCGTTGTCAGAGAGAAATGATGGTTTCCGTGTCAACTTTGATGTTGGATGATTATACCTACCTACTGTTCCAGTGCCGTCGTCTTTGCGGTGGTAATCTGTTTTTAGTTGAATTGTTAAGCTAAGCAGCGTCAGGTGGAAATGTCTGATTATCTGAGGCTGTTAAGTATACGTAGAGATCGACCATCTGGGACAACATTGGCGTCGGTTTGTTGCAGTACCCATGAGATTCTCTTGTGTCGAAATAGCCAATTATCTGTACAGTTTAAATTTGCGTACATGAAACTTACTTGCTCAAAACTAACATCAGAAATAAACCTGTTGTGTTGCCTACTTGCTTGGAATCATATCATTATAGGTGGCTAAACCAAAAGGAAAAAAGATTCATATGAATTCACGCTCTCCTACAGTACAGCTCAATCAAGGCGACGGAGCCGGGCACGCGAAGTCAAGAGTCAAACGCTTCAGTCGATTTTATTCCTTAAAAAAGATTTAAGTACTCCAAAGATTCGCTGTCACACTCGTCAAAGCTTAGCCAGGCCAAGCACGGAGAACGACGGAACCACAGGTCACCAGGTGTGCACGACCCCAGCTACAAAAACTCCCTTCCCATTTCGTCTCTACCCGCGGGCCATGTGTGTGCTCATGTTAAACAAAACCAGCATGCTAATCCACACGCGTACGGGTCGCGTATATCATTGGTGCACCCATCGGGATAGCATCAGCGACAACCGATGGGACAAGAACTAATTAATCACTTCAATCAATTCGATCCTTGAACCATATCATAAAACCATTTCCTTTTCTTTATTTTTGCTAAATTGTAAAATATTTTCCTTGATATCATATCAGTAGTACTGCACACGTCTGTCTTCTGCTTGGACTTTTCGACATTGTGTGACAGTGTCTGTCTCATGCTTAGAAGGCCATCTGTGCATAGACTTAAACTTGCTGATTTACAGTCGTATGTAGGCGAACGTCACCATAGACACATATCAGTAATGTTCACTAAATAAATCCAACATCTCCAGTACCAATTAACAGATGGTAATGATCTAGTAGCTGACTGTTCACTGTGAAATCAAAATGATTGTTTTTTTCTTACAAGCTCTAATTTTGATTGTTTTTTTCTTACAAGCTCTAAGTACCAGTACGATTGACATTGTTATGGTTTTAGTTCAGGATGTCCCTTGCCCATATTGTTCAGTCTTGAATTAATTTAGCTTTCACTGGATATAGAATACAGATATTAGACAACCTAAACTGTCACAGTAAACACTTGATGAAGGTCTGTCTAGAGAAAATTATTTTACTACAACTACTAGAATGAAAGTTTTTTTTTTTTGCATTACTCATGGATTATGATTACAAACATATTTGTTAAGTTTCTTGCATAAATACTGCAGTCTCTCTAGTTCATGGAGGTTGGCCAAGTCCAATCTTGAGCTTGGGTCATGTAAATATACACTAAAATCAAATTCCATGAAGACCACTTGCACCAGAAGTCAGAGTAGGCATCAAACTTAATCAAGAATACTATCACATAAAAGAATGTGTATATCATAGATACTCAAAAGACTACAAAGACATACATACCATAGGTCATGAAAATTCTTATTGTGGGTTCAAACGCTGCTCTATTCATCTTCTCACTGATTGAATCAAGTGGCCTTGAGAAGTGCGGAAATGAAACAAGTGATCTCGAAATGCCGAAAGTTCTGGTACCCTTTGCAGCATTGGTGCATACTCTTGACATGATGGATCTTCAGAGAAATTAATCAAAGCTTCTGCTGCTGCGGACTCCGTCAAGTCCCCTAAACGGCCGTTGAGCAAGTCTAAAAGAACAGGAATAGCACCGTCTTCCATCAAACCTTCCCTGATATACTCCTCATAGCTTAACTGTGCAACAGCCCCTGTAACTTTCTCAATAACATCATGATTTCTGTTCCGCAGAAGATCCACAAGAACAGGTATTACTCCAGAACTTTTAAGGAAAGGAATGATGCTCTTATATTCAGCAAGAGCCAACAAAACATCGACAGCAGCACTTATTGCAGGGTCATCTTCACCCCTCAGGATTCCAGCCAGATTCTCCAGAACCACTCCAGCATTGTCCCTGATTGAAATTAAATTGCAGAATACATCTTCCACGATATCTTTCGCAAGTGGATGGCTTTCTTTTAGCAGCTCAGCATATAAAGGTATAGCGCCAGACTGATGAATCAATGGGAGATGGGGTCCAATTGACGAGACTATACCAAGCGCATTAGCAGCAACAAGTTTTGCTGAGGAATCACCATTCCTCATCAGGCCAACTAGCGCCAGCGGCGCACCCATCTCAACCAGCAAAGATCGGCCGATAGTTGATGCACCAAGCAGGCCAGCAGCCTGAGCTGCTCTGGTCCTTGACGCCAAGTTACCAAACGAAATGGCCGCAACGAGGTATTTGACCTTTCCATCAGTTAGGAGCAGACGCCGGACTTCTTTCATCAATGCTAACACGCTCAAAATTTCCACCAAGCGCCGCTTCGTTGCCCCAGAGCAGCCCGGAAGTAGGTCCAAGATAACCTCTGCGCCACCGCCCCTCCCAAATACCACACGGCTAGTTGCGTGTAAGGTCAGGATGCAGCTGAGGCACCTCAGCAGCATCCTCTGGGGCACCTCCTCGGACTCCGGGAGCAGCCTCTGCGCCACGGGGAAGAAGCCCGCATCAACAGCTTCGGCCGCGAACCTGCCACCGTCGATGCGAACGACGGAGCACAGGGCCTGCGACGCTGCTGCCTGCAGACGAGGCGGCGGCGACCGGGCGAGGAGGCTGACAAGCGCCCGGACCGCGAGCCGCACGGCAGAATCCGGAGCGTGGCCGGCCAGCCGCTTGACCTCGAGCGTGGCCCTCACCGCCGCTGCCTCGTCGCCGGAGGAGACCACATCGAGGTATTTCCTCGCCGCCTCCGCCCAATCTGGTTCGCCGTCCACCCGTCGAACAGGTGGTGGGCACTCCATCGTCACCACCCACAACCCCGAGCGGCTACCGATCGCTAAGGGAAACGGGACTCCTACATGGAGTACGGGAGCAAATCTTGGGTGATTGATGGAAGCTGCTCGAATATTTGCTTGATTTCGAAGAAAGCGAGGTAGCAGTGGAAGTGTAGTTGTATGATTATATCAGGGTGCTCTGCTCCGGGATTTGCCGATTTGGTGGGCAAGCGAAGAGTTTTGTTCCTTTTGCTTTGGTTTAGGCTGGCGGTTTTCTCTTTTCTAGTTTTCTCGCGTATCTTGAAGAGGAATGCGGGTCTCGGCAGCCGTTGATACGCGAGCAAGGTGGATTTCGAAAAGCAGGTTGTGGACGGTTGATACTCACATCTCGAAGGTTACTAGCTACGGCTAGTATAAATTTTATCTGAATCTACGTAAAACCATCAATTTTGTGCTCTTTCACTCCGTATACAAGTCATGCCCTTTCACTCCGTATACAAGCCGTGCAGTGATCTTGTGGTGGCGTGAGGCATTGATAGTGTGATTCCGATTGATTTGTCCAGGTTCCGATTGGTATTTCGATTAATTTGCCCGGCTTCCAATTATGATTTCAATTGATTTGTCTGGTTCCGATTAGGATTCCGGTTGACGAATCAAGGAATCATTGCTTACTTTAGAAATAGAAAAAGATTTCTACGGATAGCTCTAAGCTGCCACTTACGGATATTACTAAAAACTATCTTCAAGATTATCTCATATTATTATTTAGGCCAGTCTCAATGTATAGTTTGATTTCACAGTTACCAAGATTGAGCACTTGGTAAGTGGTAACCGTGCCGGCTGAGTTTCGGGGATGAAACTCCACTCTCATCTCATGCAACTCTTTCTCATCTTTTATCATAATGATATTGCCAAATCAGCAAAATTGCTGATGTAACGTGCTATCTAATGTTTATGAAACTCCTGATGAAACTTTCACGAGACTGGTTTAATAAAGTCATTAGCTCATGATTAGATTAGCTCTTGTGGTCTCGTTTTTTGAGTAAGACTAGAATGGGAATAACAGATATTTTGATTGTTTCTTTTCCTTTTTTAAATAAAATAGGGCATATAGTAATACATGCTAAATTATAATTAAGATGGAATTATTGGAGGAGCCATAAAAGGTATACTTCCTCGCATCACAAAATATATTATTTTAACCATGGGCATAAGAACCCAAACAAAGCAAATAAAATTAGCATATCATCCTTAGTTTAGTTAATCCTATGTGTGCATTTGCAATGAAAAAATAGACATTCATTAGTTAGTGAAGGAATAAAACAGGGCTATGATTGGGAAAAAAAAACTATATCAAAATGACCTCAATGTAGAAGGATAAGTATCGGGAACGTAGAGGAAACTAAAATAACAAGTACTGTAAATTGCAGGGAGTAGCTTTTGATAACCTAAATTATGCACCAATCGTATCATTGTGTTTGGATGCTAAAACTCCAAGGATTCTTCGGTGGTTCTGCTGTACCATCTCCATTACTAACATTTTCATTTGTAGAGATGTTTATGCTCAATCGATTCCCTTTTCCTACCTCCAATCCATATATTTTTTTATTGTTAAAAAGAAAAATCAGCTCATTTCACCTAGATAGGGTTGAAAACGGATGCGTTAAATATCATCCAGTCCCGTTCCCACGTCCCCCCACCCCCACCACCACCAACACACACACAATCCATATTTATGGACAAATTCGGAAACATGACGTGGAATGAGAGAGGGTTTATTCCACCTGTTTCGGCAGGATCCTATTTTTAGTCAGGTTAGATCCGTATTTATCCTGTATTTGAGAAATCCAAAATGAACCCAATAGATATTAGTACATTACCTAACTCAAGATCTAATATCCCAGTGAGCAACTTATGTTCCAAGACACCATGATAACCCGGCTTCTGAAGATTACGGTGTCGGTATTTTACCGCCATGCCCACCAAGGATACCCTATGGTGGTGAGTTTGTAGGTAGGGTGTCGTCGAGATCAGGAACTCGAAGGTGCAAGGAACACAAAGTTTAGATAGGTTCAGACTGCCGAGAGCATAATACCCTGCGTCCTGTGTGGTTTGTATTGCCTTATGTGGTGATCGGGTGATCTCCTGTTTGGAGAGGGTCCCTACCCGCCTTTGTATAGTCTGGAGGGACAGAGTTACATGGAAATCCTAGTCGAATACAAGCTCAGGAGTCCTACCCGAGTACTTTTCGGGTAGTTTCCAATCGTCTCCGACTAGTTTTACAACTGTATGAGTAGTCCTACTACATTACGAGTAGTTACAACAGATATAGGGTGTAGGCCATATCCTAGGAAAAGTACGCTATATGCACAGTCCCGTGGGCCCGGATCTGACAAGCCCCCGAGCTCTTCATAGTCAAGTACTGCAGGCGTCCGAGTACTTCTGAAGGCGTCTTCGAGTTCTCCCGAACTCCATCTTGAAGGTGTCCTCCGAGTACTTCCTTAGCTGCATCGAGGTTGTGAGGTGCTCATACCCCAAGTAGTTGTCAAGTCTTCTTTTATATGGGGTTCGATTAAACTCGCACTTCATATGGAGTAGCCCCCGAGCCTTAGGTTGACTCGTAGAATCAGGCTAAGGGTCAATTTAATCTTGAGTCTTCTGTCCTTATCTTTCCAAAAGATTTGAAAAGTAAGTCGTTGATGACACGTGTCCCCGCAGCCCCCGAGCCTTAGATCCAAATCCCCAAGGTTTGGAATAAAGGATCCAAAGAATCAAGGCATGCAATATATGACGGTATAGATTTGATGGTTAAGATGGGCCAATTGATTTAGAAATTCGAAAACCGCTTTTTTCGGGATGAATTCCCTGAAAAATGGTTAAACAAATAACTTCTCCAAAAAGCGCCCTAAATTACCGCTCAAATCAAATCTTGTTCCCTAAGTCAATGGCTAGATAAGACTTCTGGGTTAAAATTTCTAAAACCCTCCTATTTTAGAATAGAATCCTAGAAATAATGGTTAAACAATTATCTTCCCAAGATAAATCTTCAAAAGCCTCTTGAATCGGGATCTTCCGAGTAGTTTTACAGCGTCCAGCCTTAAAACGTAAAAGCTTTCACTAAAGGCACGCTGAGCACCCTGTCGCATCCAGCGCCCGAGCCTGGGAGCTAGATGAGTCGCATAGTATATGCCTAGTAGTCGGTGGCACCAGCCCCCGAGCCCAGGCATCGGCCAAGTTGCTGTTGAATCTTGAACTGTCGATGGAGCTGACTAGTCGGAGTCGATTCTAACTAGTTTTGTAGGCGAGACGAGTAGTCGAAGTAGTCGCCAGCATGACGCCGAGCAGAGTTGAGTCCGACTAGTCTTGTAGGCGAAACAAGTAGTCGCCAGCAAGTCGCCAAGCATAGTTCTCTCCGACTAGTCTTGTAGACGAAACGAGTAGTCGAAGTAGTCCCCAGCGTGTCGCCAAGCATAGTCATCTCCGACTAGTCTTGTAGGCGAAACGAGTAGTCGAAGTAGTCGCCAACATGTCGCCAAGCATAGTCGTCTCCGACTAGTCTTGTAGGCGAAACGAGTAGTCGAAGTAGTCGCCAGTGTGTCGCTGTGCATTCTTCACAAAGTCAAGTAGTCGCCGACGGTTGTTGATGAACCCAACTAGTCGAAGTCGAATCCGACGAGTAGTCGTTGTAGTCTGCGATGTGTAGTCGAGCGTTCTCGCGAAGTCAAAGTAGTCGTGGGCGATTGTTGACGAAGCCAACTAGTCAGAGTTTAATCGGACTCACCCAGCAACATGGTCCAGGTCAGGTCCCTGCAAGGTAAACATAAAAGTATGTTGTAACTGATATACATGATATCGTGTTGGGCGCAAATCCCATCATTGTAAAATGCATGTAAAATTTTTCGTGTTGTACTATTGCTGGGTCACGTAATGTCCCCGGGTAGGTAGCCTATTACGTTAGGCACATGATCCCTGATTGCCATAAACCATTGCGCAGGGAGCGTGTCCGCATGCACGTGTAGTTGCATAGGCGTACAGAGGAGACGAGGTTTCACGAATTAAAGCGTACGCTACCCGGGTATTGTAGCAACCGTTGAGAGGAAACTAGAGCAGTCGACGCTGCGCGAAAAAAGAGAAAGAGAATGCTCGTGGAGCGCACTTATAGGGTGTAACCCGACCGCCCGTTTTGCTGGGCGGACCGTGCAGGCAATCGGGAACAGACACGACATGGCCTGTGAGGAGAATGCGCGTTGCGCAAAAAGTATCCGATACTGTGAAGAACAAGTCGGAAAAGGTATAATTTGATTCGTGGACGATTTTCGACGAGCCGCAGCGGTCGTCGCTAGAGCCGCGATGGTTTGTTGACGAAGTCGACTAGTCGGAGTCGATTCCGACTTGTTGTTGACGGTGTGAAGCCCACTCCCGACTAGTTTTATTGCCGAAACAAGTAGTTGGAGTAGTTGAAACAAGCCCACCCATGGACGATTGTCGACGAAACTGCAACAGTCATTGATGGAGCCGCGACGGTTTGTTGATGAAGCCAACCAGTCGGAGTTGATCCCGACCAATTGTTGGTCGTGCAAAGTAGTCGCCAAGTAGTTTAAGCCTCGTCGTCAACTAGTTTCTAGTCGAGACGAGTAGTTGAAGTAATAGTTGGCGATGCAGATTTGTCGAAGTAGTCGTAGCCGGTGGCAGCAGCGCGTCTGCGCTACGATGCTATCTGAAGTCGAGCCGCGTCTTCAGGATCGACGGCGATGATGCGTCGTCGTCATGGCACGGGCTGAATTCGAGTCGATCACGAGTAGGAGCCGGGTTGGATCCAGACTCGTCCTCACGGTTTCCGATTAGATCGGAAAATCAAATTCCGCCGAGATCATCGGCGAAGTCGTCAATGTCGCGGCAGGATGTTGGAGCAGATGCCGTCGGCTCCCAGGTTTCAGCGAGGTGGCTGTTGAAGCCACCACCACCGTTGGCGATGCAGAACCAGGAGCCGAAGGTGAACGTCGTGCCCTCATCGAGCATAGCACTGGTGAAGTTTTACGACGTCATCGAGTTCTCCGGTGGATGCTCGATGAACACCCCTACCTGGCGCACCAGCTGTCAGTGTTTTACTGCCATGCCCATCGAGGGATACCCCTGAGGTGGTGAGTTTGTAGGTACGGTGTCGCCGAGATCTGAAACTCGAAGGTGCAAGGAACACAAGGTTTAGACAGGTTCGGGCCGCCGAGAGCGTAATACCCTACGTCCTGTGTGGTTTGTATTGCCTTAGGTGGTGATCGGGTGATCTCCGTTTTGGAGAGGTCCCTGTTTGCCCTTATATAGTCCGGGGGGACAGGGTTACATGGAAGTTGTTGGCGCTAGAAATCGGCCAGGAATCGGCCGATGACCTTCAGCGTCGGACACACGACCCGGGAGAATCTGCTTAACTCCTGTTCGGGTGATTGCCCTGGTGCGGTTCGCGCGGCGTGCCAGTCAATCTGACCTGTTGATTGACAAGGAAAGAAACGTATTAAATTCTGGGGTCTCGATCGGCTGGTGTTCCGATCTGTCCCGAAAAGCGTACCAGCGAATCGGCCGATTTGCTATGAAGATGACCGACTATAGATCAGCCGATAATCACGTAACGATTGCCAAGGAACTACTGGAGTAACTTAAACAATTGCTACAGATGCAACACTCGAAATAGATCTAATCGGCTATACGATGATAAACAAGGAAAAATAATGATAAAGCCGACAGTTCGATCTTAAGCTGGATAATTGGTGATAAAACTAGAACAATAGGCAAAACCTATAATTCTAGTAAATATCGATAACTGGTGAATAAATCTAAACGAAACAACGACGATGCGCCCGGAGTTAAAGCTTAGATGTTATTCGATAAATGGAACCTACCAATTGGCCGGAGATCGGGTCGATGCAGCCCTGCCAATCCGTACGAACTCGTGAAAGAAAAAGAAGTATTGGCGAAGTTGCCGACTTGAAAGTAAAGTACGATAAAAAAATATATTGTTTGTATTGATTGATGTGTATATCTCCACAAAACCCTGACTGCTTCTATTTATACCCTAGGACTAAGACTTCTGATCTATTACGATCCGTTACAAACTTGATTTAAATAAAAACTACTATATCTATAAGACTTTTCTAAAGGAAACAGGCTCCCGCAGAATCTTCTGCTGCCATCTCCCAGTCCAATCCGGACTCTTTCCATTGCTCATCGACCGAATCGGCGTCGTTCTTTGACCAACATCAGGTCATCTTTGACTGGGATCCTTCGCTGGGATTCCATTGGCTTCATCCCCTATCTGTTGGCGCAAGCCCACATTGGCCCATATGCTCTAGCCTTTCAATCGGCCGACCCCCACCAACTCCATTCGCCAATCGCACGAAACACTGCAGCTCCAATCGGCCGATCCCTAACTGTAGCGTCAATCAGCCGATTCCCAACTGTAGTCTTTAAATCTGCCGTATCGGCCAATCTCTGCCTTTCCTGACGCCGATTCAATAAATGTCAAAATCTGGCGTCAACACATGCCCCCCAGTTTCGGAGTAAAACATGACTTTTACTTCGAAATTCTTTTTTAATCTCTCCTCCAAAACAAACGCGGCAAAAATCTCTTTCCATTTCGCGGTTTTCTACATGATGATTGCAATCTTTTCGAACTGGGCGCCTGAGACAACTGTTCCCCTGGAATTCGTGTAGACGGCGCGGCAAAAATTCCGTCTTTACCCCTTCTCTCTCGGACCGTCCTTAAATACTAGCGTTCTCCGCCGCTTGTTCTCCACGAGCTCAGTAATTTCTTCCCCGGTGAATCACTTTCCATCTCCTCCCAACGCTCTTTTGGCTTCCAACCGCAATCTCCGGTGACCCTTCTTTCGTCTACATTCCGCTCCATTCCTTCAATGGCGGCACCATCAGCAATCCCGCCAACCACGGAGGCTCCGCCAGCAACTCCATCGGTGACGACGGTTCCATCAGCGACTCCATCGACGACGATGAGCTTCATCCCAGAGGTAAACATCTGAAACTTTCCCCTTTTACTTTTTACCGCCCAGGCATCTTTTAGATCTGTTCTTAGTTCCTCCCCTTTTTACCTTTTTTAGGCAGTTAGACACCAAATCACTATTCCCCTTCCCGAAGCTCCTTGTCTCATCTGCTTAGGCCCAATGGGAAATCCAGACCCGACTGATCTAATTAACTTAGAAACCCATAGAATCCCTTTCAAGCAATCACCTATGGATTTGGGTCAGTGGTCAGGCACTTTTAGATCTTGGCCGAATGAAACCCCCGGCTGGAAAGAGTGGTACCAAAGAATGACCAACTTTAAGAGAGTTCAATGGGATGAATTAAAAATCGGCCAGTGCATCAATCTCTCTTTGTCCCAGATGGAGAAGAATGAACCCCTGGTAATGGCAGCCTCCTATTTCTGGTCTGACGCGCTCAACGCGTTTCTCTTCGAGCACGGACCCATGACCCCAACTCATGCCGATGTCCTGATGCTGACTGGCCTTGACATTTCCTCCCCCGATACACCCTTTGACTATCTGATCAAACCAACCCATCGGCTAGAGACGAAAGGAATCGGCGGGTGGAAAGGGTATATCAACAGAAACATGAGGACCGAGACGATTTTGGAGAGAGAACATACAACGTTCTTGATGATGTGGCTAGAGAAGCACCTCTTCTGCGGCAGAGCGGTTGATCCTTCTTCTAATACACAAGCTCTGGCCGAAGCCCTGTCAAGAGGATCCACCATCCCCCTCGGGAAGCATCTGCTAGGATCGGCCTAGCACATGATGCACCAGATCGATGTCAAACTATCAAAGGGAGAGCCGATTGGTAACCCTGGTGGCCCCTGGTGGTTCATCACCCTCTGGCTTAACTTGTACATGAGCAAAGTCTCCCAGTAGCAGATAGAGACCAAGACATTCCCAACATCGAGTCAGAGGAGAATCCCACCATACGACGATGGTGCACCTCTTTCGGCGAAGCGGCATCAGTTTTTCCTGGTTGCCAGTTCACCGCCACTAAAACAGCCGAGTATTTCAGATGTTTTTACAATGGCTTTAGCGAAAAAACCACCAGTTGGTATCCGTGACAGAGCCACTTTGTGAGCTTCCCTTCTGCTATGATTCGTCATCCAACTCCTTTGATAATGATCTCATGGACGTCTTAATCAAACCAGAGATTTTACCGGCAAACATCTTCTCTGGGAAAGACTCCCCAACTTATGAGTTTTACAACCCATCAGTTGCAGCACGGCAGTTCAGCCTTGGTCAGCTGCCGATTCAAATTTATTTTGCCGGCCGCGCAAAATTACGAGATGAGCTCACTAAGGGTCTTGACTATAGTTGGCTGTGCAATTTAGTGCCGGACTCCAGTACCATTGACCTAAGCAATTGGATAGTGGCTCCTTTTGCTGTCCAACAATTCAAGTTATGGTGGGCAGAATGGAAGCAGCATCTTTTTTGTGCATCTCCTTCAACATATTGCAATAATCTGGATCCTGACAACATCGACTCAAACGCAGCGGTACTGCCCTTTTCCCGGCCGATTTCGATGTTATTCCTTTTTATGCTACAAATTGCAATAATCTGGATCCTGACAACTCTCATTTCCCTTTTCAGTCCAAAAGTCGACTTCCTCCGACGCGGAGCCGAAGTGGTAGGCCGATGGAGAATAGCCGCCCATACACACCATTCCCACTCATCGGCTACCATGCCCCAACCATCAAAGACATCATCACCGGCCGATTGAAACTAACGCCGAAGAAACCTTCTTTAAAGAAGATGAGCCGCCGAGTGCGTGCCCATATAGAACCGGCTGATCAATCGGCGGCGGCATCGGCTGAATCTTTAGCTGCACCAACTCTGCCGATTATTGAGGAAGTCGATCTCCAGGCTGCTACAAAAGTTGGAGCGGCTGCTGCATCATTGCTAGTAGAAACTGTTCAGGTAATTTCGCACACCTCACATACTTCTAAGTATTCTATCGATATTAACTTCTTCTTTCTGCCAGGCTACGCAAATCACCCTAGTGCAGTCTCCGCAGCAATCGGCTACATCCCAGGCACAAACCGGAACGCCAGCAATTCTTCCCACCGAGGTAGAGAGTCTCTTAACTCTTTTTTGATACTTAACCAAAAACTAACCGATTTCTGATGCAGGCTATCCTGAGTGCATCGATTGTACCTTTCCAACAACTATCGGCCGGACGATTCACAGAGGTACGGCAGTAATTATATATCATTAGACTTAATTGTTTGCATTATACTTATAAAATCCGCTTCTCATACCTTTCCAGGAGGCCGGCCCGAGCAGGGTGCCGAAAGTCGTTGAATCCTCTTCTTCCGATGAACCAATCGTGCCAATTCTCGAAATGAGGGTAGCACTCCCGCCGGCGCAAGCAGAAGAAATCTGTTTCAAAGAGGTAAGGAACCTGTCACCCAAATCAGCCGATTTCCCCTTACCGTCGGCTAATCCGTATTTTTATTTCTTTTATTCTTTCGCAGGAGCAGGACACTCCCAACAATAGTATTTTTTCTTTCGCGGTTGCCCTCTCTGACGATAAAGAGGTTGCTTCACGCCAAGTCACACTGAGCTCGATCCCTGATAACGTCCGTGCCAAGCTCGAGAGTATACGGACCCTCCTCCAAAATGACATCGGCCGATTAGTGGAAGACGCCTCGCCGATTCGGCAACTTTGTAGTGAAATCAGAGGCCGAATTCCAGAGGAAGCAACAAAGACTCTGGAACCTGCCACATACATAGAGTCAATGCAGACTCCAGTGCTCAGAGCCTTGCGCCATATGGCCGATCGCGCCAAACTAGCGAAAGCCCGCGAGGAGGAAGACTCCTACAAACATCGAGCTCAAGAGGTGCATCGACGAATCAGCTTCCTTGAAAAACTCTCGTCCAGATATCGTCGGCGCCATAGACCGCCTTAAACGGCGAAGGGCAGAGCTAGCCAAGGAGATGGATCAGGTGACCCAGACCATAGCTGCTGAAGAGAAAAGACTCCAAGATCTCCGATTCGTCATCGCCGAGTTGAAGCAGGAGAGGCAGAACCTGGCCCATGAAGCAATAAAAATCCATCGTCAAATGCCAGAAGTCCCTGGATCGGTTGATGACGACAAGAGAATTGTAGACTCGGCCGATCAAGTTAGGCAACGAGCGATTGCGGCTATTGATGCCCTCTTCGGGTGAACTGTAAAAGTTCTGTAAATATTTAATGTCCTCTTGCCGTTGACGTGCAGATTCAAACTTGGACCGTCCTCTTTGGCAGCTTTTCATTTGTTTACCCTTTTATTCCGATGGGACGCATCCTACCATTCCTTCACCCTCTTCCTTCTATAAGTATGAGATCCCGTATCGTTTCCAAAGGTGTCCGTACTGCCCGTCTTCTTTCCCTCTAACAAATTGATCTCCGTCCTCCCAGACTAGACGTCAAGCTGTCCTCTTCGTCTTCTTCCTTCTCCGTCAACCAGGTGCGAAATCCTCCTCTATTTCCTCTCTTGACATTTCAATTATTCTGACACTGGGTGGTTGTTTGCTCTCCTTTTAACCGAAACGCCTTAGTCCCAGTCTGGAACGAGCGATTGAAGTCATACATTCAGACGAACCATTGTCGCAAGCGGACAGAGACCTGATCAAAGCTCATTTCGAAGAACTCAAAGGTCATGTCCCTGCTGACATCCAGAAGGTCTGGGACCATGTAGACGCTAACTGCTCCAGGCGGCCGCAACTGAAAGGAGTCATCCACTCCCTCGCTCAGTCGCCCTTGAAGATGCTGCGGCGGGGACATCCCAACCACCTCACGACAGGAGCCACCCACTCCCTCGTCAAGTCGAGGTTGAAGTCGCCATGGAGGATCTGGAGGAAAAGAGCATCTGCTTCTTGATAGAATTAGGCCGGATCAAGAGGGAGATTAAGAAAAAGCATGGTTAATAAATATGTTGGTACTTTTGTTCTAAGGGCGACTTGTACCGTGTCGGCCATGTACCTTGCTGTTCTTACCGAATAATGAATCGGTCAAACTAAATCGAATGTCTCATCCTTAAGGCGATGCCATCTTTACATCGGCTATATAGACAGGAGCCAATAGGAGTTGGCCACGTTGTCACGATGTACCCTATCGTAAGTTATGCACCCACCCATATACTGGGATAGTACCTCTTCAGATATCTCCAGTTTAAGGATCTTGTGAATTCTTTCCCTTCGATAGTTTCTAGTATATATGCATTTCCCGGAGCATATCGGTCGATTTTATACGGCCCTTCCCAAGTGGGTGACCATTTACCGAATTTGGGAGAATTGTTTAACTTTGACCTTCTTGTCGTACCACCTGGCCACCCTTTTCCTGTTTTCTTCGATGCTAATCAGGGCCCTTAATCGCTGACCCGCCAAATCGTCGAGCTCTCCCTTCATGAGGAGGGAATAATCATCGGCCGTCAACTGATCTTGAAGCGATGTGCGCCTTGACCCCGTCCTTAATTCCCAAGGCAATACTGCCTCGTGACCATATACCAACTGATAAGAAGATATCTTAGTGGCTTCGTGACAAGCCATCCTGTAAGCCCATAGAGATTCGGTTAAAGACATGTGCCACTTCTTGGGTCGTTCCTCTATTTTCCTCTTGATCAACTTGATTATCCCCTTATTGGATGATTCGGCCTGGCCGTTGGCTTGAGCATAATACGGAGAAGAATTCAATAATTTAATCCCCATATCGGCGGTGAATTATTCGAACTCCCCTGAGGTGAACATCGTTCCTTGATCAGTTGTGATGGTTTGAGGGATGCCGAACCGATAAACAATGTGGTTCTTCACGAAATCGATCATAGCGGCCGATGTCACGGTCTTTAACGGAACTTCCTCCACCCATTTAGTAAAATAATCAGTGGCTACTAATATAAACTTGTGCCCTTTGCTTGATGGAGGGTAAATCTGTCCGATGAGGTCTATCCCCCAACCTCTAAACGGTCATGGTTTGATTATCGGATTCATAGCCGAGGCTGGTGCGCACTGCACATTGCCAAACTTCTGACAGTCTTGACAACCTTTATAATATTTAAAACAATCTTCAAGAATCGTCGGCCAATAATACCCGTTGTTTCTGATCATCCACTTCATCTTGTGAGCCGATTGATGAGCTCCGCATACGCCCTTGTGGATTTCTCCCATCAAGACCTTTGCTTCTTCCGTCCCCAGGCATTTGAGAAGAACCCCATCAATCGTTCGATAAAACAAATCGTCTTTGAGCAACACATATTTCGTGGCCTGAAAACGCACTCGCCAATCTACTTTCTTGGACGGATCTTTCAAGTAATCGGCAATCTCCTTTCGCCAATCGTCGGCCGCAAGTTCCAGAATCATGGCCCCTTAAATCGGCCGATACCCAAACGCGTGTTGGGCAAGTCTATTGGCCTCTTCATTGTAACTTTTGGGAATGTGCTCAATAACCGCAGACTTGAATTCCTTTAACAGTTGGAGGCAATCTTCGTAGTAAATCCTTAAGACTTCATCTTTGCATTCAGATCTCCCCGTTAATTGATCCACAATGATCATGGAATCTCCAAAAATTTCCACCGCATCGGCTTTGATTTCTCTTAACAATTGGATACCTTTTAGGATGGCTCGGTATTCCGCCTGGTTATTGGTCGCGGATGCCTCTATCGGCAGAGAGAAATCATAGCTAGCCCCCCGAGGTGATATGAGAACGATGCGGATTCCCGATCCGGCTCCACACGAGGAACCATCGAAGTATAGAGTCCATGGAACTGGGTCAACGACAGTGATTTCCGGTCCACAATGCTGAGCCACGAGATCGGCCAGAACTTGACCCTTGACAGCTTTGGCCGATTCGTACCTTAGGTCAAACTTTGACAGAGTCAGGATCCACTTCCCAATTCGTCCTTTCAAAATTGGCATTGATAGCATGTATTTCACCACGTCATCCTTGCATACGACTATGCACTCTGCTGATAATAAATAGTGCCTGAGCTTGGTACACGAGAAATATAGACACAGGCACAGCTGTTCCACCGGGGAATATCTCGTTTCGGCGTCCAGGAGTCTTCTACTGACGTAATATACCACCCGTTCTTTTCCTTCGAACTCCTGTGCCAGTGCCAAACCGATAGCCCGCTCGTCGGCCGATATGTATAGTTTCAACGGCTTGTCAGCCTGTGGCGGGACTAATACGGGTGGTGAAATTAGATATTGCTTGATGTCTTCTAACTCTTTGTGTTGTTCTTCTCCCCACACGAATTCCTGATCGGGCTTCAATTTCAACAAAGGAGTGAAAGCTTGAATACGCCCGGACAAGTTGGCTATGAATCTTCTGATAAAGTTGACCTTGCCGATTAGGGACTACAGCTCAGTTTTATTCTGCAGGGCCACAACCTTATTGATGGCAGCTATGGTCTTCCGGTTGACTTCTATCCCGCGCTCATGGACCATGAATCCTAAGAATTTCCCGGCCGACACACCGAATGCACACTTGTTCGGGTTCATTTTCAACCCATGCTTCCTTGTGCACTCCAACACCTCTTGTAAATCGGCCAGATGTTCCTGATGACCTTTTGACTTGACCACAACATCGTCGATGTAGATTTCCACTGATACACCAATAAGCTTGTGAAAGATATAATTCATAGCCCATTGGTATGTAGCGCCGGCGTTCTTTAATCCAAAGGTCATTACCACCCACTCGAATAAACCGAGGTGGCCCGGACACATGAAAGCCGTTTTCGAAATATCCTCTTCGACCATTAATATTTGATTGTACCCAGCATTACCGTCCATGAAACTGATGACTTTAAGCCCTGCGGCGACATCTATCAAAACGTTGGCTGTCAGCATTGGATACCCGTCCATTGGCGTAGCCTGATTTAGGTTCCTGAAGTCAATGCATACGCGCAACTTTCTGTTTTTCTTGTATACAGGTACAATATTAGAAATCCAATCGGCGTAACGGCACTGCCGAATAAATCTTGTTTCAATCAATCTTGTAATCTCGGCCTTTATATCAGGTAGAATTTTAGAGTTGCATCGCCGTGCAGGCTGCTGATATGGCCGATATCCTGGTTTTATAGGCAACCGGTGTTCGACAATGGACCGGTCTAGACCAGGCATCTCATGGTATTCCCAAGCAAAACAATCTTTAAATTCTTTTAATAAACTTGTCAATCTACATTTGTAGTCGGGATCCAAGCTAGCACTAATATACGTCGGCCTTGGCTTGCTACCATCTTCTAAATCCACCATCTCCAATGAATCGGCCGACGTAAATTCGTGCCCAAGCTTCCCGTCTTCTCGGACGAGCTGATCCATCTAATCTGAATCTTCAGAGCCAACTGCTCGGATCGGCTGTAGGCCAAAGTTGGACACTTTCAGGAAATCAGTGTCCCAAGTCCTACCGGATATACACTTGACGTGCTCACAGCTCCACTGTTGCGTATCGGCCGCCGCAACACTGTAGGCGGAATTGGCGGTGACTATCTCGGTACTGTCGCCGACCCACTATACGAGGCATTGGTGCATTGTAGACGGGACGCAGCAATTCGCATGTATCCAATCGCGACCGAGCAACATGTTGTAGGACCCCTTGCCATTAATAATAAAGAAGATAGTGGGAAGGGTCTTACTGCCGATGGTGAGGTCGACGCAGAGCGCTCCGCGGGCGGGAGACACGTTGCCTTCGAAGTCTTTGAGCATCATGTCCGTCTTGGTCAGATCTTCGTCGCTTTTGCCCAACTTTCGGAACATGGCATATGGCATGATATTGACTGCAGTGCCTCCGTCCACTAGTAGCTTGGTAACAGGTCGTCCGTCAACGTGTCCTTTGAGGAATAGAGCCTTGAGATGTTGCCGTTTTTCGTCTTCCAGTTTCTCAAAAGTGGCTGTCATTGGCTCCAAAACCAATTGCGCCATCTGCTCCTCCATCCTTGTTGCGTTGTCTCGATCGGCGGGCGCTATAAACTCCATCGGCAAGATGAATACCATGTTGACGTCAACTGCCAATTCTTGATTGTCGCCCTCCTCATTGTTGTTTCTTTTAGGGCGCCAGACTCGAGACCTGTCCTTTTTCTTATCCACCATCTGCCTCTGCTCTTCCTCTTGTTGTTCCCATTGGTGCAGACGTTGGATCCTTCGTTTCTGAGATTTGGACAGTCCATCAGGGCACCACCTGGGGTTCACCGGTTTGGCCGGTGGTTTGGCACACTCCCAATCTGGTTCACTTCCTAGGGGGTTCTCATCTGACACCCTAGCATCGGCCATTTCTTCTAGCCGATCGTGTACGCTGGATCTGCCCCCCAGTCGTTTGTGCTGGTCGATCCTGCCTCCCGGCTGAGCATACTGCTCGAGCCTGCCCCTTGGTCGATCATACTGGTCAACTCTCCCCCCTAGCCAATCATGCACTAAAAGGCGCCGACCCTCTTGTTCGCGCCAGTTTCTGCTGATCGGCTCTTATCCTCCGTCTCTGGAGCGAAACCTTTTGAGCGGGCGATCGTTGTGATTTGGTCTGCTGCACTCAGGGCAATTATCAGCTGATGGTAATCTGAGGTCATTTTCCCAGCAATGGATGAAGAACGGACATCGCCAATGATCTTCGTGTCGGTGTATCATCTCTTCGCGGTATCTCGATCTTTCCTGCTGCCGCTGATACTTGTTGAGCAAGAATTGGAAGGTGACGGGTCTACGCGATCGCTCTGATCCTTCGCCCTCGTCTTCAACCCGTCTTTTCCCTTTGACATCGTCCATCGTAGCCTGCTTTCTGGGGTCCACGGCGCCGCTTCTTTTAGCCGATTCCGACGTCAGCACCTTGGTTTGAAGCGAGTTTTTTCCCGTGTCAACCATGTTAGCAAGGAAAGGATGCTGATCAATTTTCATCGGCTTTGCTGGCTTCGCCGGGACTTCGAATTTGAGCCTGCCTTGCTCAATGGCTGACTGTATCTGCTGACGGAAGATTTTGCACTCATTTGTGTCGTGAGACGTGGCATTGTGCCACTTGCAATATTTCATCTTTTTGAGCTGTTCGGCCGACGGAATGGTGTGGTAAGGTGAGAGCTTGATCTGCCCCTCTTGGAGAAGTAAGTCGAAGATCTTGTCGGCCTTTGACGTGTCAAAGCCGAACGCCTCTGGTTCTTTCTTCCCGAAAGGGCACGATATCGGCTTCTTCCCTTTGACCCATTCTGCTAGGCCGATTTCCTCTTCTTCTTCAGATTCAGATCCTTCTAAATATGTCACCTTCTTCTGGAAATTCCTCCGCTGATCAAACGGACATACTTCTTGACCGGCCAATCGGTGAATGATCTGACTTAAACTTTCAAACTCTTGTGAGGCGTACCTCTCCATGATGTGTGGCAGGAGACCTTGGAAGGCGATATCGGCCAGCTGAGCGTCGGTCAGGGCTAGGGTATAGCATTTGTTTCTGACCACTCTGAACCTCTGCATGTAATTAGTTACTGGTTCGTCGCTCCTCTACCTGAGGCTGGTCAGATTTGAAAGCTTCATCTCGTGGACTCCCGCGTAGAAGTACTTATGAAATTGCTTTTCCAGATCGGCCCAAGTAACGATAGAGTTGGGTGGTAGGGTAGTGAACCATTGGAAGGCCGACCCAGATAGAGACGACGAGAACAGACGCACCCGCAGAGCATCTTGTGTGGCGGCCTCCCCGCACCGGATGATGAATCTATTTACGTGTTCCACAGTTGAGGTGTCATCCAGCCCCGAAAACTTGGTGAAATCAGGGACTTTGTATCGATGGGGAAACGGCAATAGATCGTAGGCAGGTGGGTATGGCGTTTTGTACGTATACGTCTGTACCTTCGGCTTTAACCCGAATTGGTCTTGAATCACCTCCACTATCCTTGCTGTCCAATCCACTTGCTGCTGAGTAACAACTGGTTGGGGGATCAGCACGTGTTGATGGATCGGCGGTGGGACAGCCGGGTGATGGATCAAATCTTGTGCGGTGGGACAGCCGGGTGATGGATCAAATCTTGTGGCGGATTTTGCGGCAGCGTGGCCCGTTGAGCAGTTGACAGCTGGTGGCGTAGCGAATCTGCCGTCCCATCGTACAGCATCATTGGCGCCGCGCTTCTGAGTGTTTCCGCAGCATCTGCTCCCCTGCCGATTTCTGACGTGGCCGGTTGATATTGGGTGGCCATCGGTCGGATAGCCGAATGGAACGGTGCCTGGATCGGAGAGCTCCCATGACCGGTTGATTGGTCCGAAACAGCCGCCGTTGCTGGTCCCCCCAAGGTACTGAGTTTGAGGGCAGTGATTGCACGAAAGACATCTGGGCAGGCTGAGGCGGCGCTTGTGATCGAAAGCATGGCGCACCGTTATATCCTGGAGGCATTGAAGGCGATGAAATTTCGTATCCTCCGTGTTGTGTCGATATCGGCTGAGGAGTCGAGTGAGACGTGCCTGGTAAGCTTCTGATTGGAGCTACAACAGGTGGGGCGTATGCTGGCCCCTGATATCCCTGAGCTACTCCGCTGACCAAAGAACTGATGACGGCATTGTATACCGTGTTGGTCATTACTGAGGATTGGTCGATAAAAGCCTGATTAACGGACTGTTGAATCATATCGGACATCTTGCCCGAATCCTCAGCGATGGAATCTGGCGGGGAATTGGAAGAGGAGCTTTCTTGACGGTCTCCCCGCTTCTGATACGACTGAAAGATTGCAGATATACCTTCTTGTAGTCTTCTAGGTGTCTTGCCAGTTCTTCTTTCTGTTCGTCCTTGAGATCTGCTTCCGTAACCTCAATGATGTTGTTTTCAGAGATTTCGGTGGTCTTTGACATGTTGGATATTGAGGTCGTCCCACCGGGCGTGCCAAAAGTGTGTTGGTGCTAGAAATCGGCCGGGAATCGGTCGATGACCTTCAGCATCGGACACACGACCCGGGAGAATCTGCTTAACTCCTGTTCGGGTGATTGCCCTAGTGCAGTTCGCGCGGCGTGCCAGTCAATCTGACCTGTTGATTGACAAGGAAAGAAACATATTAAATTCCGGGGTCTCGATCGGCTGGCGTTTCGATCTATCCCGAAAAGCGTACCAGCGAATCGGCCGATTTGCTATGAAGATGACCGGCTATAGATCAGCCGATAATCACGTAACGATTGCCAAGAAACTACTGGAGTAACTTAAACAATTGCTACAGATGCAACACTCGAAATAGATCTAATCGGCTATACGATGATAAACAAGGAAAAATAATGATAAAGCCGACAGTTCGATCTTAAGCTGGATAATTGGTGATAAAACTAGAACAATAGGCAGAACCTATAATTCTAGTAAATATCGATAACTGGTGAATAAATCTAAACGAAACAACGGCGATGCGCCCGAAGTTAAAGCTTAGATGTTATTCGATAAACGGAACCTACCAATTGGCCGGAGACTGTGTCGATGCAGCCCTGCCAATCCGTACGAACTCGTGAAAGAAAAAGAAGTATTGGCGAAGTCGCCGACTTGAAAGTAAAGTACGATAAAAAAAGTATATTGTTTGTATTGATTGATGTGTATATCTCCACAAAACCCTGACTGCTTCTATTTATACCCTAGGACTAAGACTCCTGATCTATTATGATCCGTTACAAACTTGATTTAAATAAAAACTACTATATCTATAAGACTTTCCTAAAGGAAACGGGCTCCCGAAGAATCTTCTCCTGCCATCTCCCAGTCCAATCCGGACTCTTGCCATTGCTCCTCGACCGAATCGGCGTCGTTCTTTGACCAACATCAGGTCATCTTTGACTGGGATCCTTCGCTGGGATTCCATTGGCTTCATCCCCTATCTGTTGGCGCAAGCCCACATTGGCCCAAATGCTCTAGCCTTTCAATCGGCTGACCCCCACCAACTCCATTCGCCAATCGCACGAAACACTGCAGCTCCAATCGGCCGATCCCTAACTGTAGCGTCAATTTGCCGATTCCCAACTGTAGTCTTTAAATCTGCCGTATCGGTCAATCTCTGCCTTTCCTGACGCCGATTCAACACGTGTCAAAATCTGGCGTCAACAGAAGTCCTAGTCGGATACAAGCCCAGGAGTCCTACCCGAGTACTTTCGGGTAGTTTACTATCATCTCCGACTAGTTTTACTACTGTATGAGTAGTCCTACTATGTTACGAGTAGTTACAACAGATGTAGTCCCGGGTATTTTACTATCCTAGGAAAAGTACGTTATGTGCGCAGTCTTGTGGGCTCGGGTCTGACATACGGGCCTAAAGAGGCCCAAGAGACCAGATGTATATCGTGGCTCGTCACTAGCAAGCTGAAGCAACTAGCTGCTTCTTACCTATGTGCTGCTACACTGCATGCTATATGCGGGCCTGCTCCTCGGAAGAGCTGGATAGTGTAACTTTGGAGGACATGGTGTTACCCGTTTCATCAGAGCCGACTCTCGCAGTTGTACATATGGGTCATTGTGCAAGCTGCCTTGCCTCCACAACCATCACATCAGTAGCGGATGCAGCGCGTCGTTGGAGAGGGGGCACTGAACTCCTTCCACCTCCAACTCTCCATTTTTCTTCTTTTCTCCCCTCTTCTTCTCTCCTATCCTCCCTATTGTCTCAATTGATTCACCAGTTGTAGCGGTGCTAGAGCACCCCCCCCCCCCTCCAAAAAACCTAGATCCGCTCTGCACCACATGTATATTTTTCAACATGTGAAACTGTATACGTGGGGTCTCATTTTTGTTGCATTTATTCTAAACAACATTGTAGTTCAAATGGAATCCAAAATGGACTTATGGTTTGAGAGAAAAATGCAGTTTAGATTCAAAATAATTAATCACCCATCCATTCCCCTCCAATCAAATAGTGCCGCATGTCACACACATGACTTGTTTACTTGGTTCTCCAACTTATCTCAGTCATCAATATATTGCATCACTAAACTCAAACACCGGAAGGAAGGTATATGTAAGCAAAAATCTTGTGGAAGATAGATAAAGTTCACGGGCAGCATTAGGAAAAAGAAAGAGAGGGCGAGAGGTTGTCAGCTTCTATTTAGGCCTTGCCCTGAGATGGGGAGGAGAGGAAAGATGTTAAGACTCAATCCATTAGAGGAAAACATGAACATTAAGGTTGTCATTCGTTATGGATAGAGAGGAAAGAGTCTATCGGCATAGGCTCCATTTGAATTAAGATTGACTTTGGTAGGTGACTTAAAGATGATTTGGCTAGACCCGGAGTGAGGATGAGATTCAGACTGGAAGAAGGAAGATAAAAAAGAGAAGAAAAGATGTGAGTCGGCTCGACTAGAGTAGAGGTTCAGAGCTAAGAATATTTAGGGTTTCAAAAAACCTGATTGGGATCAGGAATCTAGGTGCGTTTGAAAACGGAAATTTTACTTTTCACACACAAACACAATGAACATGGTACAAGGTGGAACCAAAAAAAATGTATAACCTAAGTTACTTTATTTTAAATTTAGAAATAATGTGTTTTCCTTCAAAACGATTTCAACACCCTCTTAATAAATCTAAAATTTTTCAGAAATCAATCAAAATCCTACCATATTCAAACTAGGTGTTACACACCTCATGCATCGTCGACCTTCACCATGGCCCGCTGCAGCCAGCCCGCTCCACCTTCCTCGGGGCTTGACATGCTCTGGCCCCACACAACTCCTCTAGGGCTCATCGATCTCCCTCCGCCACCACTCGCCTTTGCTAGGGCACGCGGCGCTCAACTTCCACTACAGTCCACCTCACTCTACCATGGTCTGACTCCCGCATTGTGCAACCCACGTAATCATGACCACCATTTTTGGATCACGAATGGTTAGATTGGATTTCTATTTGCCACGGCCACATACATTGTTCCTCTCTCTAGTGGCAAATAATTAAATACCCAGCAAACAAGGGTTCTTAGATTAGCAAGAGTTGAGAGGAAGCGGTCCCGTTGGAGCCAATTTAACGTAGGGGTGGGTGAATCCAGCTTCATGGATGGTGGAACAGACAATGAAGGGTGATGTGCTAGGCGATAGAGTGTGGGGGTGCATCTTGAAACACTCTGTGCTCCAAAACCACACTGTCAAGCCTTTCCGAGGCACGCGTCTACTATACATAACATCCTATTTAAATTTTCATCCTCGCTTCTTATAAAAAGGTTAACCTGGAAGTGCTATGGCTGGAGGACAAATATTTATAAGTTGGCTCCATCTTAGCTCAACCAACAAAGTGGTACTAAACATGTGCATGCAACACTCATGGGCTACTAAAGGACCACATTCAAATTGAACCATGTGTCACAAACATCCCCCTCTGACGGTGTTTTACCGCCATGTCCACCGAGGGATACCCCCAAGGTGGTGAGTTTGTAGGTAGGGTGTCGCCGAGATCAGGAACTCGAAGGTGCAAAGGAACACAAGGTTTAGACAGGTTCGGACCACCGAGAGCGTAATACCCTACGTCATGTGTGGTTTGTATTGCCTTTGATGGTGATTGTCCCCGAGGGGGTCCCTGTCCGCCCTTATATAGTCTGGGGGGACAGGTTTACATGGAAATCCTAGTCGGGTACAAGCCCAGGAGTTCTACCCGAGTACTTCTGGGGTAGTTTCCTATCGTGTCCGGCTAGTTTCACTACTTTACGAGTAATCCTACTGCATTACGAGTAGTTACAACAGATGCAGGGCGTGGGCCATGTCCCATCCCGTATCCTAAGAGAAGTATGCCACATGTACAGTCCCGTGTACCCGGGTCTGACACCCTTCCCCTTCAAAGGACCCGACATCCTCGTCGGTCCAACTCAGCCGCACTTGGGAAATATCCAGGAATGACCCTCTAAGCGCACAACCGTACGTCCAATGTAGGCGGCATATGACATGTCGTATGTCGCATCTGGTCGTACTCCATATGCCCACACACTGACCCGTTCGCACAACCGCGAGGGTTGGCTTTGACACCACTTGTAACACACCGTCCTCCAAAGCCGCACTATCGAGTCTTTCTAAGGGGTGCACCTATGTACATATAGCACCCTATTTACACTTTTGCCCTCGCTTCGTATAAAAAAGTTAACCTGAATGTGCTACAGCTACAAGATAAAGATATATAAGTTAGCTCCAACCTTGCTCAACTAGTAAAGTAGTACTTAAAGTGGTACTAAATATGTACACACGCAGCACTCGTGAGCTACATTGAAATTAGACCGGGTGTAACCGTGGTTACTGGTTTGTTGATATTGTTGGTGAAGACAATGGAGATTGGTGTGGCAAGGGCACATCAGCATGAGACGCTATTTCACAGTAGAGAAGAATTCTCACCTGTGGTCGAGGGGAACAAGAATATAGTTTTATACCGATACAAACTGAAGAAACAGGTGACTGTCGTATACAACTCTCTTTCTATAAGCATATTATGTTTGCTTTAGTGGTTATGTCAGAGAAATAAATGCTGAGTAAATTTTATAACGTCCTTCACTACAGGATTTGTGTCAATTTGGACTTATGCACATAGGAGGCTGGGAGATAACTAGGTATATATACAACTTTCCCGGTCACAGTATTTAATAAATTAGTTTATTTTTACATTTTGCAGTCCTCTATTATTCTTGTGCTGAATGAATACAAATCTTTTGAAGTGTGGAGAGATTCATGTCTAGGATATATAAATCTGAAAACTACACAGGTGGATTCATCGGGATACCCCGATAATATGAATCCATAGAACAATGAACAATCTTTAATTTCCACAAAGACTAGCTATGCTTGCCCCCATCCAAAACATTCATATTGTCAGTATTTGCTCTAAAAATGATGGGTCTTACTTGAGTCCCTAGTGGTGTAGATAAAAAAAATGGGTAGGGTACGTATTTCCATTGAGAACAAACTTTGAAAGCAACAATGGAATGGTATGTATTCAGGAACTTAGTGCGTAAATAGTGCACCCTTTAATTGATGAAATTATACTCAGATATCTTAATGTTGATTAAGATCCCTGCATAAAGTACTCTTTTCGTCCTAAAATATAACTATTCTTAAGTTTGTCCCAAGTTAAGCTATTTACAGAAAAAATATTCACATATATGACACCAAAGAAATACATCATGAAAATATATTTCGTTATTGATTTGATAATACTAATTTGGTGTCAAAGCTGCTATTTTAGGGATCGAGCGGTCAATAATAAACTCCTAAACAGATGGCAATAGTTTCATTGCAACTAGTGATCAGTTCATCTAGTAACCACAAGCAGAATGGACAGCTTCCGCAACGACAGACGAAGAGGTCTGAAGCAAGGACTACGACACAGCACGAGCATTTCACCAACAAAGCACTAGGACAAATCAGTCGCCATGCACAGCAACTTCACTAGACAATCGCAGTCCTCGCGATATGTGTTTCTGCTTTAGCATGTTGTCATAGTCAGGTCCACGTGGGAGGTGGGATCCAGGTGATCTGAAAGGGATTCGTACTGACAAGGCTGGTGTGGTCATATATTTCTATAACTGAAGTAATAGAGTATTTGTTGAAACTATATTTTTTTTATATGTGGTCCTATTATTGGATTTGTTTTTATTCTGAAAATACTAGTATTATTGATTGTCTCAGTTGGTCACATCAGTCTCTTATCCTACTTGCAGGCCACCACCAAGGATGAGAGCCACAAAAGCTAGAGCACGACCCCACTAGATCCATAACACTATCCACACAAGATTTCCCTCCACCAGTGGCACCTCAATTCTGAGGTTGGATCATGATTCATGATGCCCTTTGGGCAACAAAGGGGATTGCAACTGTTTACATGTTATCATCACGAATTCATTACCTTGTCACATCAGGCACCAACAGATATATATTTTTGTGGCCCTTCAGGTTTTCAGCGTTCTTAGGTGGTTTCTCAATGTCAAAGGGGAAGCAAATAATTAAAGAATCACTTGAAGGTTCATATCAAGATCAGGTGAGTCCCATGACTGCAGCCTAACATAGAAAGCACTAGGTTGCCTTTTTCCAAGTGGTTATTGCTGCTGAGGCACATGAGTAACATTATACCAAATGGGTTGTCGAAGTGACATTGCATAAGGTCATGGTGCCGGCGTGAGAGCAATGCAAAAGCCAACCGGACAGATTCTTATGCATCTAAAAGGTTCTTTCAGAACGAACTATGCAATCAAAGAAAGTATCGTGAATGCCGCAAATAAATTTATAGGCAATACAGCATGGAACAGAAATTGTGTCTTCAATTCATTACTAACTGAAAGTACAAATAATAGACGCCCTGGACCAACAACGACTTCTACCTCTGTAAATAATTAACCTTGGTTCGTAATCTTTGGAAACAAATGGTAGAGCACCAATTTGCATGTATCATAATGTCTTATTAGAACAACTATATATCATGTCACATTATTTCCTGTAACTTATATATAGTCAGACTACACACTTGTATAAAACTTACCAGTGTGGCTTTCTTTCTCTGTCCTCAACCTGCATGCTACTACTGCTTTTTCCATCCCGCTTCTAAAGTATAAAATGAACACGTGCTCCCTTTGTCCTGTGATTCCTAATTAAGAACAGTGAGAGTTCTTCTCTTTCCCTTTTCTCTATCTACAAAAACTGTTTATTTTTTCCGGTCTCCTGTGTAAAAACGTACTCATCCCTTTAGACCTTATGTTATTGAGACGATATCAAACGAAACTGACAGAGGGTCCAGGATGCTTCATCTCCCCTTTCCTTCCCATCATATGATTGAGGATATGCTGTTCCCAGCAGGCGCTGCCGATGCGAATGGGCTTTCTGGGAGGAGTTCGATTTCAGTGCTGCAATTAGGAATAATGCATCCAATGAAAAGTTGCAGACGATGAACAAGACCAATGTGGCATTGACCGTGCTTCGTAGTGTGCAGGTACCTCTCTTTGTCGTCGTAGCTGTTGCTTGCCTGCGTTTGCGGAGCTTGGCTCGTGGATACAACCTCCAGGGAGTCCGGCACGTTGAGGGGACGGTTCATCAGGTCGACATCTTTGGAATCTGATTAGCATGAGTAAAATGAAGAAAAAACTTAACTTTAGGATTATTCAAGATGGAGATTATGCCAAGGCGTGAAAATATGCACTGCCGACCTGCTGGGAGGCAATTGAGGGGATTCCCATCCTCAATGCTGCAATCAAAGTAAGCAAACTGATGCGGCAGCTGTTCGAGCTTGATCCCTGCGAAGCGCTTCCTCTCGAGCTCGATCAGCCTCTCGCGCTTCTCCGCCAGTTGCTTCCTCACGATCCTGCTTGAAGCTTCATATTCATCTGGAGCGAGAAAGTTGATGCGACGATGGAGCGTGTGTTAAACTAATTCATTCATTGCGAATGGTTAAAATGTATAGTACAGGTCACTTTGCCATTTACCAGGATAGAAGTCCGGATCAATGTCGAAGAAGCGGGTAGGGTAGTAGTGCATCGGCTTGATCCTGTCCGTGTACGTCCTGGGATGACTGGAACTTTTTAGGTTGTCACTACTCACAACACACGTAACAATTATGGCTAATTATTTAATTTCTTCTCCCGTGCATCAGGGCATGCATTACCGTTCTAGGCACCTGGATTTCTCCCTGTAGGGTTTAACGAGGACCCTTGCTCCGCAGATGAAGTGCGGGTTGCGCCTCATGAGGATGGTGCTCACTGTCTCCGGGTTCTGGAAGCTCACGAAGCCGAACATGCGCCTCTCCTGGCATGGAATCCTCACGTCGCGCACGGGACCATACTGCCTGCAAAATGCAGGTCCACACACTGTATGAGAACGTCGTAATTGAACCCAGAATGCATCTTCGATCAACCTCAAAACTGAGAACAAAAGTAGTTGCTATATACATATATATATACATATATATATAATAGATATAGATATATAGATAGCATGTATATATATGTACCCGAAGTAAGTGGCGACGTCTTCCTCCTGGAAGGTACTCTCGGCAGGGAAGGTGAGGTATATCTGGTGAGAGCTGGCCGGGACGGAGCCCATGTCACCTCCTCCTCTCTCGGCCCTGAATTCGGTGTACCTGGGGGCGTCCTCAGCGAGAACCACCGAGTGCTGCCCATGCGGCCTGATGATTTGTGCATTGTCCAATGATTAGGCCAGAGTCTAGTAAACTTGAATGTTGTGGCATCAATTTTTTTATTAGATTGTGGTTGCATAGTCGTATTATTACCTCTCGATGACCCTGATCTTGTTGAGGCGGGAGAGCAGCTTGGTGAGGCTGTAGCCGGCCTTGCCATGGCGCTGGCTCTCGGTGAGGTAGCCCTCGGCCTGGAGGCCCTTCCCGTACCTCTCGCCGTAGAGCGTGGGCAGCGACGCGATGGACAGAGGCTGGCCGTGCCGCGAGTTGAGCAGCTCGGTGATCTCCATTTCAAGTTTCTCCAGCGCGCCAGGCGTGCCGCCGCCGTTGTGGTGGCGGTCGTCGGTGAACCCGTCGGAGTAGGCGTGGTGGTGCGAGAAGGGGCAGTTCTGGCCGTTCTTGCACACGCCCTTGATGAAGTAGTGGCAGGCGCGCCGCGTCGACACGCCGTTCGCCCGGCGAGCCGCAGCCCTCGGCGGCAGGCCCCCGCCGGCGCCGCCATTGTGGAACGCGTCCTCGGCGGCGGCGTAGTAGTACCCTCCGGCGGCGTCGTAGTGGTGGTGGTCGTCGAGGCCGTTGTGGTTCTGCTGCTGCTGCAGCGCGTAGTGGCCCTCGGCGCCGGCGTCCACGAGCCCGAATTCCGGCTGCGCCTTGGGCACCGGCGCGGGCTCCGGCCAGTACTGGAAGCCGAAGGCGGCGGCCGCGGGGGAGAAGTGGTGGCGCACCCCGGCGGCGGAGGCGGCGGCCGGGTGGTACCCGGCGGCTGCGGCGGCGGCGGCGGCGGCCCTGCGCGCGGCGCCGATCTGGTGGTGGTGATGGTGCGAAGCGGAGCAGCGCGCGTAGATGGCGGCGAGCGTGGCCTTGGCGTCATTGATCTTGGCGTGCACGGCGGCGTCGTTGCCGTAGGCGAGCTGCACCATCTCGTCCTCGTCGGGCTCCCTGAGGAGGATGCAGCCGAGGATCTTGCCGACGTTCTGCGGCTCCATCTGCTGCACCCTCGAGAAGGCCAGCTTGGCGAGCTCCGGGAAGTCCATCGTCGCCGCGCGCAGCAGCAGCGGCGAATCCTACCAGCTTCTTCTTGACATCGATCGGGAATCCGCCCCCTCCCTCCCCCTTCTCCTCGAAGGAAACAGGAGGGAAACGAGGGAGCCCCGTGCTCCTTATAAATTAGCACGGCGAGGAGCGGGGAGCAGCGACCGAGGAGGCCGGAGATGAGCGGTTCGCAGGGAACGGGGCGCCTACTGCCGATCGAGTAACGCATAACAAACGAACAGACTAGCGACGGCTGCAGCGAGGCGGAGCGCGTCTTTTGGATCTTTGACTGGCCACTTCAACTCCTCCTGCACCACGCACGCAGCGAGAGATTACCGGAGGCGGTTTCTCCTTAATTTCGTTTTTTTCCTAGTCTAATTAACATATATATAAGCTAGCTGATTAATTAATTAATCCCCGGCCATACGCATGCATGTATCCACGGGGAATGGAAGGAAATGGAAATATCCCGGATTATTGGTACGGCGTGATGGGCGAGCACCGAACTGTTTGCCCAGCCAGGAGGTGGCCGCACGTGATCTTTGAGATTCTTTTTTTTTTTACAATTTGCCAGCCGCATGGATTAATTTCTTTTCTTTTTTTTTGCGAGGAGCATGCATTTCACGAATTCTTTGATATCATCTTGTGTGAAAAAAAAAGACAGCCAGGAAACCAATTTGATGTACTTTAAAAACAGAAAATAGCCATTTTACCATTACAAAACAATTCATTTTGTCCGTGGATAAAACTTGGGTTTATTTTGCTCCCTTTAAATTAACTATTTACATAGGTGCAATCTACGGTCACGAAATTGGTCATTTTTTCTCCATGCACAAGTTGATTTCACAACTACACAGACACTTATACATATATGGAACCTATCGTTTGTCACTTTTAGTCTACAACTGTAAAAGGTAAATTTTCTTTCTTGGTTCGTAACACAAGCTGTGAAAGATAATTTATGTATCACGAGCCTTAGTTTCCACTTTCCAGGCTTCTGGATCGAAGTCATAGAAGCAGCCTTTCAAATCCGCATCTAGCACTTTGTTGTGTACTTGTGTCATCAACTCTGTGATGTAGCATCCTAGTTTTAGGCTTGCTAGGATTTTTTTTATTATAAAATTTGTTACAATTAATAAATAATTATGTGTAACCATTTCAAAATAAAATTATCTTTCTAAATACAAATCAAATTATCAGAGGCTACAATATATCTTTCTAGCATTCATCTTCTTGCATGATGTACATTCTCTAAAAATGGAATTTTAAAATCCTTTTCAAAAACTCGATAGGTTTCCACTAAGACTAAACATAGCCCATTCTCGTTTCTCTTTTCTCTTCTTTTCCCATTTTCTAGCTAGATCCAAAGCATGAGGCTGAATACGGCCCAAACAATCCAAACTCGGGCTCCCCTCCCGCCCTCACCACCTCCACCTACCTAGATCCAACCTCCACCGGCCCAAAACCGCTGCATGTAGTCGTGGAGTTGTTTGCCCTGGCGAGCTCCGTCATCCCCCGCTAGGCCGCTATGCCCCCCCGGTCCAAACCGCATATTGGATGGCATTCCATTACGCGGTGGCGGCAGCGAGATCAACCTCGGCAATCGGCATGGCTATGTCACCTCGTCGTCCGATGTTACTGCTAGCTAAAGCCTTCACATCGACACGCCACCGATTCATCGTCGCTAACTCTTACCAGTGGCACCATTGGAGCCACTCGTGACACCACAGCAACCTACAGTAGCACACATATAGATGACCACTAGCGGAAGCAAGGGAAAGATACTCCAGAGTCCAGACGACCTAGTGCTCTCACGTGACACAGCACGAGGGGCTGCAGCCTTGGCCGACACCTGAAGCTCGAGGACGACCTGCTCGAAACGATGGTGGATCTGCAAGAGCACATTATTAGATTGTAAAATAACCGTAGTATGTGGATAGTTACAATCCATGGCACATAGCTTCATCCCTTCTCTATTGCTCCTATGTAAAGCAGACGTAAACTGAACAGAGACAGAGAGCAAGATTGTCAATTTACATCGCAAGTTACAACTGATAAGTGACCACGGTTTGGGCGTCGTTTCGCTAACTTCTTGGGTTACTACTGGCAAGCATGTTGACGAGCGCGAGAGTGATGCTGGTGTACTGCTTGGCGCGGCGCACTCTGGCGCGCAGCTCGGCCCTCACCGGCGCCGGCGCGGATTTCCGGGTCCAGAGGCCGTCGGCGCACGTGTCCTCGTCGGTCATGGCGGCGCTGAGCCACGTGAACGCGTCGTCCACGCGCCAGACCACCTCGAGCCCCACGGCGTGCTCTACCCCGCGCAGCCGCTCGGCCGCGCGAGCCGCCTGGTCCGCGGCCGACGCGACGGCCTCGGCGCAGTCGCTGAGCGCGCCGGAGCTGGGCGGCGGGATGCGCGCGGCCAGCGCGCCGAGGGCCGCGAGCGTGAGGTTGGCGGAGGCCAGCGCGAGGCGCGCGTGGCTGGAGTGGACGGAGGCCGCGTGCGGGGTCAGCCCCGAGCGGCAGAGGCGCGGGTAGAGCGTGCGCGCGCAGCAGCCGCGCACGAACTCCACGTCCGGCTGCTCTGCCCTTGCGTCGCCGTGGCTGGCTGGCGCCGGAGCCGGCGGCAGTGCGGAGGCTGCAGGCTGCCAAGCGGCGGCCGCGGCGAGGAGGAACGCGACGACGAGCGGCATTCCGTTCCTTCCTTGCCTTCCGAGTGTAGATAGATGGATTTGAATTCGTTGAAAGGACGAGACGCGAGTGATTGGTAAGATAGGATACAATGGTCCAAATTAAATACTGGTGCAAACGAACAAGATTGGAGTTGGGAGATAAAGGATTTGTGGCCGCGAGTATCCCCACCTAGCAGTCCAGCCAATACAATCAAATGGAAACATCCTGGCAGACTAGCGCCCCCTGCTCATGCACATACAAACCGACAGGCAACCGGTTTGGCTGTACACTAGATGCAGAGTGTGGACAATTGGACATTATCAGGGATACACACATAAAACCAAAGCATTTTTGTAGTGAGACTACTAGGGGTATTCAGTGGTAAATATTACCCGGAAAACCGAGCGGCTATATGCAAATGCAAGTAGGAGTAACAACATTTGTTCATAAAAAAAAAGAAAAAAAAAGAAAAACTGGAAGTCAATTCCATTGGCTTTGTCCAAACTCCTAACATAGGGAAGAAGTGCTTGCATGCTCTACCCCATCCAGTCAACTGGATGTAGTCCAAGGAAGTTGATATCATTAATTCATTAGATGAAAATTTTAACTCTGGCAATGTAAACCGAATCTGATAAAGAGTTGCACAGACAGGCAGGATGACACTTGAGATCCAAACAATGATATTAGCACTACAAAATGCAATATATTGCTGGCCACCATCTGAAACTAAAGTAGTTTTTACAGGACCAAAGCATACTACTTGCGCCAAAAATAATTTTTTCAAGAACTACCACAAATCACATAAGAGACATCACCAATTCACCTATGCCACCAAGAGGTTGATAAAGGGATACAGTAGCTCAATTCATACTAAGTAAAAGGATGAAGTCGATATTAATCAAAAACAGCATGCCAACATCAATAGTGCCTTGAACTAAGAACATCAATAGCATATATAGAAGAAGCATGAAGCAAGACATGACAAATTACCTGCAAACAGTTGTAATGGTTTCATAATCCGATTCTGCAATCTTTTGACTCATATGAGCAAGTGTTATCTCCACAGAGGGACACACTGACTCTAATAAGCACAGCCAAAGAAAGGCGTAATAACATAGCAGTTTAACTGAAATAATACAGTTAGCCTTCCTAAAGGCAATTAACGAGATCTCAACAATTAAACAACATTGATCCAAATCAAAAGAGCACAAAAGAGGCATGCTCACATGCATACAACAAGAAAACAGAACTTAACATTCTGCCAGTCTATTCGACTTACTGATTCCTAGAACAATCAGACAGCTATGAGGAACCTCACATATAACCCTTACTGCATCAATATGAAATTGCCATTGCCGTAACAAAGACATAGCTGCAGTGAATGTAACAGTTTCAGTGCTCATCTGCTAGTGCCTCCAAGAACAAACGAACATAAGGAAGATAGGGCTCCGAGCACTCATGTCCAAGATTGCGGATGACACGAACCTTGCAGTCCATTTCATATGCCATCAGTGTGTTGTCCCGCCCATAGACAAAGTAAATTAAATTGCATTCTGGGTGAACTGTAATCATTGTGTAGTCCCACGCAAATCGAAGATTCTTCTGCCGAAACAGCAGTTGAGTCCTGACGGAATGCTCCAGTGTCCATTCATTAGTACCATGGTCTTCAAGGATCCAGATCGACAGTTTGAAGGCATCAGCATCATCAACATTAATATAAAACAGGCGACCCTGAGCTTGATCGATGAAGCCAGAGTCACCATCAGACGGCACAGGAATTGTCCTCCATGTTCTTCCCTCCATGTCCACCACCACTATCCCCTCAGCGACCGTGACCATATGCATGAAGCCGTTAAGAAACACAGTTCTCGCTCTATCACATGGCATAACATCATCGCCCCATTCACTTTCCTTAAAGCTCCATGCTGCAGTTTTGGATGAATAGATCTCCACCGCTGTGACGCACTCACCCTCGTCCAGCACATACACAACCACATGGAAGTGCGAGGAGACTGCCGGATCAAACCCCAAGCGGGCTATGCGAGCCTCGCCACTAGCCCAACCGCCATCCGGCAACATCACCCACTTCTTGGTCGCGGGATTGCACACAACATAATTGAACGGTCGAAACCCGTCGGCATCACGAGGACCAGGCTCAAAGCAACGGCAAAGGAGGAGGCCATTGCAGGAATCCAAGAGCTCTACATCGCCACCGGGGACGGGCAAGAAGGAGGAGGGGAATATGAACGGTGGGCCTTTTCCGGTGATGTTGGTGAAGTGGTGCGCCTTGGCGGGGAAGCGCTCGAAGTTCCAGCTGTGGTAGAAGAAGCCGGCGAGGGTCTGTGGCAGAGGGAGTATTTGGTTCAGAGGGGTTTATTATAAACCCCATCGATAGCCTTTTTTTATCCAAATATGAAGTATGAAGGCTTACAGGTGAGGTTTATGGCTATAAGCTCTCCAAGAAATGCTTATGGGGCTTATTTTCTGTAGGCCCCACCAAAACTTCTCCTCTTTCCTCCTATTACCATTATCTCTCTTAACTACATAGGCATTAATGACATGGGCATTAATGAGAGGTAGAAAGCTCATTAACCACTACAGGAGCCTTTTGTAAGCCGCTACAACCAAACACCACTTTAAATTTATAACAAGCCCCTTCATGTGAGCGGCTTATGGGCTTATAATAGATCTCTCCGAACCGTTTCAGAATTGGTGAGGCGGGGTACCATTAGCTTGCCTTTTGGATCTGGCGGAGCGCGGCCGGAGACAGAAACGGAGGCCGACGCGGCAATGCCACGGTGGCGGCGGCGGCGGCGGCATTGTCCAAGAAGCGAGTGGAGAGAGGGTTGCTGCTTTGCGCGCTTGGTTACCGTTTTGGTGCCTTCGTGGGAACTGGACGTGGGCCACTGGGCCTTGAGGTTAGATGGCACTGGCTGTGAAAGAGAGGAATGGGCCGAGTGCCGTAGCGGTGAAAGCGTCTCCATTTTCTTTCGCTGCTACTCCCTCCCCTAAAAAAAAAAAGGGAGCAAGGCAGCAACGAAAGAGCGTCGTCGTTTCGGGCATTGGCAGCCAGTAAACAGATGCAGTACACTGCTTCGCTATCTGCTTACTCGTGTAAATTGCAGGAATTGAAGACATTTCCGTAGCTCTGTCAGAATTATACAACTGTGTAAGATGGGTGTTCCGGGTGGACGCCCAAATTAACTGAACAGATACCAATTCTCAGCATTCAGACATTGCAAGCAGAGTGATTCAATTGGCAGAGTAAAAGTACATGTTCATTCATTAACCATTAGTATACATATGGAGACAAAATGCATCGGAGGAAAGATAAAAGAAATAACCAACGCATTGCAGATCTCAGCAATCAACTTTGCGGGCTACCAGCTAACTTTGCCATTTTTCTCGTCTTCTTTCTTGAACCTCCACAGCGTTCTGAAACAATGTTAAATTGGAAATACAGAAATAGAATTCAGTAGAGATGAAAGCTTTCCTTGCCTCCTTGGTCATCAAGAGATTAGAGATCACAATTGGATTCAGGGAAAGAAATCTGAAGCTATGGTCATTGGTGGCAATTCCAGTTAGCCTTAATAACAGAGTAGCTGTTTAGCTGAAAGAATACAGTTAGCCTTCCTAAAGGCAGTTCATGAGATCTCAACAATTACACAACATTGATCCAAATCAAAATAGCACAAAAGAGACATGCTCACATGCATAAAACAAAGAAAACCAGAACTTAACTTTTCTGGCAGTCTACTCAACTTACAGATTGCTAGAACAATCAGACAGCTAGAAGGAATACCACATACTCCTTACTGCACCAATATGAATTCATCATTGCAGTAACAAACACATAGCTGCAGTAAATCTAACAGTTTCACTGCTCATCTGCTAATGCCTCCAAGAACAACGGAACATAAGGAAGATAGGGCTCCGAGCCATCATGTCCGAGATTATGGATGACACGAATTTCCTTGCGGTCCACTTCATATGCCATCAGTGTGTTGTCCCACCCATAACAAAGTAAATCAAATTGCATTCTGGGTGAACTGTAATCACTGTGTAGTCCAACTCAAATTGAAGATTCTCCCGCCGAAACAGCAGTTGAGTCCTGACGGAATGCTTCAATGTCCATTCATTAGTACCATGGTCTTCAAGGATCCAGATCGACAGTTTGTAGGCATCAGCATCATCAACATTAATAAAACACAGGCGACCCTGGGCTTGATGGATACAGCCATACTCACCACCAGACGGCACAGGAATTGTCCTCCACGTTGTTCCCTCCATGTCCACCAACGCTATCCCATAGAACGTGATTATATGCATAAAGCTGTTAAGAAACACACTTCTCACTCTATCATATAGCTGGCTGTGCATAACATCATCACCCCATTCACTTTCCTTGAAGTTCCATGATGCAGTTTTGGATGAATAGTTCTCCACCCTGTGACGCACTCAGCCTCCTCGTCCAGCACATACTCAACCACATGGAAGTGCGAGGAGACTGCCGGATCAAACCCCAAGCGGGCTACGCGAGCCTCGCCACTAGCCCGACTGCCATCCGGCAACATCACCCACTTCTCGGTCGTGGGATTGCACACAGCATAATAGAACGGTGGAATCTCATCGACCTTATGAGGACCAGGCACAACGCAACAGCAAACACTGCTACATAAAATATTTTCAGGGACAGGTAAAAACCAATTTCTAGAGGCGGGTGCGGTACCCGGCTGTGTTTGCGGGGTGGATACCAAACCCGCCTCTGAAAACCAATTTCCAAGGATGGAAATCTATTCCCAGAGCCCATGACCCGCTCCTGGAAATCGGTTTTCAGGGGCGGGTGAGTCAATGACCCGCCCTGGAAATGGGTTTCCATGGGCGAGTTATGACCCGCCCCTGAAAATACCCTGACCGCCAAATAATTCACTGATTTCAATTTAAATTTTCAGAATATGTCGTATACAAGCACATCACACTACATGGCCACAAGAACTTGGAAAGGGAAATATCTAAATATTTAAAATGCATACGATTGAAATATTCGATAAGTCGATACATATTACGTCCATCCAAGGTGCAAATGTTCAATTGCATGCATACATTACATCATCTAACGGATATTATTCTTAAGCAGGAGGTACTTAACATGTGTGAACATCGTCAATCTTGTACCCCAGGCTTTCGTCAATAAAAATCAAAGCACGGATAAGTGCACTTTCCTTTACTTCATATCTACGAGAAAGTGCTTTGCCATAGATGGTGAACATTGGTTCCGCAACGTGAAACGAGGTAGATTAAACTTCAATAGAAGAAGTCTGGTACAGGCCTTCAATAGTACAGGGTATCCCAGACTCGTACCAATGATAACCCAACTTGTTCATAGCTTCATATAAAATAATCTTCAAACTCATTGCCGTGAAGGTGTTACCAAACATATCCTGCAACGAAGGTGGAAGGCAAATATTATGAATTGCTTCGCACAATCAAATTAACAAGGACTCACATGCCATGTCATTTTGATTTTCTTGTGCAAGTCTCTCACGGAAACTAAGCGCTCCGATTTTGAACCATAACAATTATGGAATTAGATAATCATGCCTCTCAAGTTCTAAAAGGCAAGCTTCCATGGCACTTCTTTCATAAGTCATCTGAATAGGTAATTCTTTACCACTAGCAACTATTGGAATCATGGTACCTAGATCTCCTCTTGCTGGTATCTCCAAAGAGATTGTTAGTTTCTTGAACTGTTGGCATTCCATGGTTTCCACCTGAGAAGGTGTACCACCTAGGAATTTTACTACCTCGGCAAGCCATGTAAACACATCGATCTTGAATTGTTGGCATTCCATGGTTTCCACCTGAGGAGATGTACCACCTAGGCATTTTACTACCTCGGCAAGCCATGTAAACACATCGATCCGCTGCATTAGAAGTAACGTAACATTAATAAGGATCAAACGTTCTTAATAAGATAAAACGATGGATCTTATTATTTTTGGAGGTGGTACGGTTGCTTTAAGACATCGGATCGGTCTAGTCCTGTTGACTCCGTTGAAAGTGATGCCAGGAGGGCGAGCCTTAGGCAAAGGGAAATCCTGATGCCCCCTACCACGATCGACGCTAGCACGACCCAATTTACCACGACCAAAGCCACGACTTGCCATATGCCTATTCATGAAATAATAATTCACTATTTCAGATTCTCAAAACAGCACTATTTCACATTCTCAATAATTCACATCCACTAACTATAATAGCAAAATAAAAAAATTTCACAACAAAGTCACATGTCACATTCACTTTAACACATTAACTAATTTACTAACTAATTCAAAAGGAAAAAAAATCAAGAACTCACCAGCTGTTGAGGGAGGGCGTGGCCTGGCGGGGAGGGGAGGAGAAGGGCACTGCCGAGGGAGGGAGGGGGCGCCAACGATTGCAGGAGTGGTGCCCGCCGAGGGGGGCTGCAGTTCCAGAGGCGCGCGCCGGCGAGCCGGATCCAGAGGTGCGCGGCGGAGAGGCACCGGCAAGAGGGAGGGCCGAGCCACCGCAGAGAGGCGCTGATGGGGAAGAGGAAAATTTAGCAATGTAACGTCCGCGCGAAATGAAAATTTTGCTAAGTTCTCAGCCCGTTCAACATATATAGAGTAGGGATTTTCACGGGCGGATGACCCCCCACCCACCCCTTGAAATCGATTTTCAGGGGCGGGTGACCGCCATCCGCCCCTACAAATCATTCCTCTTAGCAGGGGGCTCCTGAGTCTTGTGGAGGGCTGGAGGCAGATCCCCGCCGTGGGGGTGATGCCGCCCTGCCCTGCAGTTGGATCACAGATTAGTACTAGTAATATGATGACTTGTGAGGAGAATGAACAGTTTTTTTTTTCCAGAATTGGTAGTCACTGATACAACTACTGTACTTTGTTGATATGTTCTTTGCGGGAGATCCTCTAATTTGGCATTTTATTATATTGTTTATTGATAACATCTGCAGCATTTCAAAACAAGGTCAAACTGGAAATACAGGAATAGACATCCGTAGTAGAAAGCTTTCTTTGGTCCTTCAGAGAACACAAATTCACTACCGTATACGCGCGTATCATCATCTTCGATTCAGCGAAAGAAATGTGAAGCTATGGTCCATTGGTGGCAGTTCCAGTCCCATCTTCCGATGATCCCGAGAAGAAAGGATCAAAGGAACATACTATGCGATATACAGGCTTTGACAATCATGCATAAGATTGCGGATTATGGGCAGTTCCTCAAAGTAACCAGTTCATAAGACCCTAATGCCTAATTAAGAGCAATTAATAATACATGTATACTATAGTAGCATCCAAGCCTTTGTTTTCTTCTTCTTTCTATTATTCTTACCACAGTACTGTTGGCCAAGGCCGTCGGTGTTTTTTCTAAATGAAACACACAGCACACCTGCTTTTATTTTTTTCCATTTCCACGAGCGCATAATACTGAACGGGACACGAGGACAGGACGCGAAGCGCCTGGCCGTTTTCGATCGGCATTCTTCAGGCAGACGCATCTTGCTAGATCCTGAGCGTGCCCGCGAACCGATTCCCTTCGAGGATCGCCTTGAAGGTGCCCTTGACATACTCGCCGAGCTCGATGGGCTTGTAGCGCGGCTCCTGCTCCTTGAGGAGGCCCGGGAGCGGCGCGACCATCCCTCCCACCGTGCCCACCTCCACGAAGACCACGGTGGTGCGGCCCCTCCGCGCGTCCGGGATCACCCGGTGCTCCACGCTCCTGTAGGCACCGTTGGTCAGGACGTCGAGGACGTCGCCGACGTTGACGAGGAAGGCGCCCGGCAGCGGCCGCACGGGGTACCACCTGCCGCCGTGCTTGATCTGCAGGCCCGGCGTGTCGTCCACGTGCAGCAGCAGCGTCAGGCCCAGCCCGTCGGTGTGCGGCGGGATGCCCAGCACCTTGCCCGGGTGGGGGCACGGCGGGTAGTGGTGCATCGCCATGCTCTGCCGCTTGCCGGTGAAGGCGTCGACGAGCTCCTCCTCCTCGTCTCCGATGTCGGCCGCCATGAAGCCCAGCAGCCGCCTCGCGAGCTTTGTCATCTCCATCGAGTACGCGGCGAGCGCATCGCTAGAAATTAACCAAAGGAACATTATTGTGTTTGATTAATTAGCAAGCTCGGATCACATGATTGAATAATTGAGAGATGAAATTAATCTACACGCCCAAATTAAAGGAAAAGAATATGAAATCCGAATGGAGTTAGGAGACGGACCGGAATGCGGGCGGGTTGGTAGGCCAGAGGTTCATGTTCCTCTCTTGGACTGGCTGCGTGATGAGGATCAGGCCCTCCGCCCAGTCCAATTTGTCACCTGGCCCCCTGCTGTAGTGGTGGCCATATCCTTCAATGCCAGCTCCCTTTTCCGGCACTGCCACTCTGTTCTTGAGGTCCAGTGGGAAGCTGAAGAACTGCACAGCAGTGTCCTTTATAAGCTGTGCCACTGCTTCGTCAACTCCGTGGTTCGTTAGCTGCACATGCACATGTTAGAATCAGGCTGGCTATATCACTGCGACAATGCACATCCAAATGCGAGAGAAGCAACACGATTGTTCCAAATGAACCTGAAAGAAACCCCAGTGCCGGCACGCATAGCCAAGCTTCTCCGTCTCCATGGCCGAGGAATCCGGGTCGAGAAGCTTGGCCATGTCGACGACCGGCAGCTCGTAGGCCACGTCCTCACCGACGACGACTTCGGCGGCAAGGACCTCGTCCGTTCCGATGTAGCTCTCCGGGATGTCGGTGGAGTAGTCGCCGGCGAACGTGGACAGAGCGGCGTCCGTGATCACATCCCTGTTCACCACCTTCTCGCTAGCAACCTCCATTGCTCACTCAGTTGTTCGATCCGTGTGTCACAGTGTATGTGTGTGCGCACCTCCCGATTTGGCACGAAGCAAGGCACGCACGACTGGTATGCAGGCCGGGCCGGGCCGGCTATTTGTAGGGCCGATTATTTTGCGGCGGTATTTGGTCTGGTAATCCTTAGCCTTTTCCACTTGCATGGGCAAACCAAAATTAGGATTGTTTTTTTTCCATTTATTATTTACACCACCAGCAGGATTCACATCCCTTTCCATCCCACCGGGCCATATCTGTTCCTCTGTCTCTATATCCCATCTGGCTGCTATCTGGTTGGACAATTCTATCTGGTCGCTTCCTCCTCTCGAATATAAGTGTCAGTTTTTAGCAATTTATGTGCAGCTCAATGATTTTCCTTCAACTACAAGTCACACCTGAAAGGACCAAAAAGTTCATTATGTTTTATTCGTTCCTTACTATTTATAGGTACAATAATAGTTCATTCTATCCCTTGACCTTGACAGCAGTGTTCCTTAACTCCACTTCGTTGTTACTAGCCCCCTAAATACAACGATTTTTTTTATTCGTGCGTAGGACAATTAGCCATTTACTCCTATGTGCTAGTATATTGTACAAATCAACACCATGGCAACTTCTTTTTTTTTTTTGACTAATCACCATGGCAACTTCTTGCGTCTTGCAGGTGTTTCGTTCTCCCCTATCTTTTTTCTACCTTCATCATTCTCTTCATAATTAGAGAATAATCTACGTACGTATATGCCGAGTTTTTTCGTTGACTTGTCTTTTTCAATGTGATCACTAATCATATATATTAAGCAAAGTGCCTGGTGGCAACTTAAAAGCCCAAAGCACAGTCTGAACGTAACACGGGCATTAGTGACCAACAAGTACTAATACGTTCATACGTTTCAACATGCAAACCATCAAGGTTAACTAGTGACCAAAATACATTGTGCTCCATTACGTATATTTAACCACGATAACACTACGAAACGCCGCATGCCTTCATGTAATAGCAGCTAGCTACGTTCATATTTAGTTCATCGATAGTACTTTTATGAATTTTACTGTTCAACACATACACAAATTAATTCTTATACACATATTTGTAACCGCACAAACATCACATGTAGATCTTTTAGTATACTCCGATCCATGCGTTTTAAATATATGACATCTATATGGCAAGAGAATTAGTTCATTTTTAAACTTATATAATTATCTTATCCTAAATATCATATATTGAATCATGAGCAAGCCAATCAGGAGCTGGTCCGGTCATTTGGGCCCTGTTTGGGAGGGCTCCTCGAGTGGCTTCAAGCGAAGCCCTCCCAAACACCGAAGGGAAAAACGGCTTCACCCCCGGAAGCCCCTTAATCCGTGCTCTCTGGAGCCATTCGGTGGAGGAACCAAGAAAACTGCCATTTTCTTGTACTGTTTATTGATAACCTCTACAACATTTCAAAACAAGGTGAAACTGGAAATACAAGAATAGACATCAGTAGAGTAGAAAGGTTTCTTTGGTCCTTCAGAGAACACAAATTCACCACGGTATACGTATCATCATCTTCGATTCAGGGAAAGAAATGTGAAGCTATGGTCCATTGGTGGCAATTCCAGTCCCATTTTCCAATGATCCCGAGAAGAAAGGAACATATGCGAGATACAGGCTTTGACAAACATGCCTAAGATCGTGGATTATACCCAGTTCCTTAGTAACCAGTTCATAAGACCCTAATGCCTAAGACCAACTAATAATACATGGATACAGTAGCATCCAAGCCTTTTAAATTAGATGATCTACGCAGAGCACATGTCACGTGAATAATCAATATAATAAAATGGAAAATTAGAGGATCCCCCACAAACCACATATCAAAGTAGTTGTATCAGTCACTGCCAATGCCCGGAATTACAGTCTTTTGTTGCTGGTGCGAGTAGCTGCGAGAAAAACGGAAATGATTGGATAGAAAATGGAAAACACTATCGCTTTCACCGTTATACGGCCCTCAGGTCAGCAGTGGGCTACCAGCCCATTTCTCTCCCGCGCCATCTAACCTCAAGGCCCAGCAGCCCACGTTCATTTCCCACGAGTCCACGACGACACAACCAAGCGAGCAAACCCTCCCGAGTGCTCACCGCTCCTTTCTTCGACATCCCTGCCGCCGCCGCCGCCGCCGCCGCCTCCGCTTCGCCTCCATCGCCGGCCGCGCTTCGACAGATCCAAAGGTAAGGCTAGTCGCTCCCCATTCACCAACTCTGGAACAAAAGAACTGTCTCATTCTCCTCACAAGTCATCATATTACTAGTACTAAGCTGTGATCCAACTGCAGGGCAGGGCGGTATCACCCCCACGGTGGGGATCTGCCTCCAGCCCTCCACAAGATGGAGGAGCCCCCTGCTAATAGGAATCCGGCGGCCAGCCTTACAGACGAACTACTCATCGAGATCCTCCGCCGCCTGCCCATCCGCTCCGTGTGCCGCTTCAAGTGCGTCTCGCGGTCCTGGCGCGAGCTCATCTCCGACCCCGCCCACCGCAAGAAGCTACCCCAGACCCTCATCGGCTTCTTCTACGCTAGCCTCAGCGGCGAGCGCTTCCCCGTCAAGGCGCACCACTTCACCAACGTTACCGGGAAAGGCGTACCATTCATCTTTCCTTCCTTCTCCTTCTTGCCCGTCCCCAGTAACGATGTAGTCATCTTGGATTCCTGCAATGGCCTCCTCCTTTGCCGTTGCTTTGAGGCTTCCACCGTTCCATTATGCTGTGTGCAATCCCGCGACCCAGAAGTGGGTGATTTTGCCGGATGGCAGTTGGGCTAGTGGCGAGGCTCGCACAGCCCGCTTGAGTTTTGATCCGGCAGTCTCCTCGCACCTCCATGTGGTTGAGTATGTGCTGGACGAGGGTGAGTGCGTCACAGGGGTGGAGATCTATTCATCCAAAACTGCAGCATGGAACTTCAAGGAAAGTGAATGGGGCGATGATGTTATGCTACATGATAGAGCGAGAAGTGTGTTTCTTAACGGCTTTATGCATATGATCACGTTCTCTCAGGTGATAGCGGCGGTGGACATGGAGGGAAAAACGTGGAGGACAATTCCTGTGCCGTCTGATGGTGAGTCTGGCTGCATCCATCAAGCTCAGGGTCGCCTGTGTTTTCTTAATGTTGATGATGCCGATGCCTTCAAACTGTCGATCTGGATCCTTGAAGACCATGGTACTAATGAATGGACATTGAAGCATTCGGTCAGGACTCTACTGCTGTTTCGGCGGAATAATCTTCAATTTGAGTGGGACTACACAGTGATTACAGTTCACCCAGAATGCAATTTGATTTACTTTGTTTATGGGTGGGACAACACACTGATGGCATATGAAATGGACCGCAAGGAAGTTCGTGTCATCCGCAATCTTGGACATGACTGCTCGGAGCCCTATCTTCCTTATGTTCCTTTGTTCTTGGAGGCACTAGCAGATGAGCACTGAAACTGTTACATTCACTGCAGCTATGTCTTTGTTACGGCAATGGCAATTTCATATTGATGCAGTAAGGGTTATATGTGAGGTTCCTCATAGCTGTCTGATTGTTCCAGGAATCAGTAAGTTGAATAGACTGGCAGAAATGTTAAGTTCTGTTTTCTTGTTGTATGCATATGAGCATGCCTCTTTTGTGCTCTTTTGATTTGGATCAATGTTGTTTAATTGTTGAGATCTCGTTAACTTCCTTTAGGGAGGCTAACTGTATTCTTTTAGTTAAACTGCTATGTTATTACGCTTTTCTTTGGCTGTGTGCTTATTAAAGTCAGTGTGCCCCTCTGTGGAGATAACACTTGCTCATAGGAGTAAAAAAATTGCAGAATTGGATTATTTGCTCATAGGAGTAAAAAAATTGCAGAATTGGATTATGAAACCATGACAGCTGTTTGCAGGTAATTTGTCATGTCTTGCTTGATGCTTCTTCTACATATGCTATTGATGTTCTTAGTTCAATGCACTAATGATGTGTGCTTGCTGTTTTTGATTAATATCAACTTCATTCTTTTACTTAGTATGAATTGAGCTACTGTATCCTTTTATCAACCTTTTGGTGGCATAGGTGAATTGGTGATGTCTCTTATGTGATTTGTGGTAGTTCTTGAAAAAAATATTTTTGGCGCAAGTAGTATGCTTTGGTCCTGTAAAAACTACTTTAGTTTCAGATGGTGGCCAATAATATATTGCATTTTGCAGTGCTAATATCATTGTTTGGATCTCAAGTCAACTCCCCACCATTGGCAAATCATCCACTGCCGTCATTCGCTGTTGCAAGTTGCTGCAGGCTCTATCCATCATGCTAATCCACCACCATTGCAGTGCTCTGCTCTGAATCTCTGATCGGGATGCTTTTCACAGAGCGATGCTCTGATCCTGCCTTTGATTCGCACACAATAGTGACCTGAATGGAGGCTGACTGCCTTTTTACACCGGTGTCTTGCTTTGGGGCTGGCTGATGCGAGCGTGAGAATGAATGTGATGGCCTCGTTCTTCTCCTTTCTGTTTCTTTCCGCTTGATCGTTTGTTTCTGTTTCTTTCCACTGGATCGTTGAGCAAGGAATTGGTAGCTAAACAGAACTTTACAAGGTAAAATATTTACAAGGATTTTTCTTCTGGACCCTAGAAATACACCTGGAAGCCATTTGCAAGTGCAAATAATACAAGGCAAAATTAGCTGTAAGACATCGTTAAAAGGTGGTTTTCAACCCTAGCTGTTAACTAGTATAAGATCTTGCCAAGAGTTAGGTATTAAGAAAACTTTCCTCACGCATTATTGGTTAGCTTTAGCTAACATGTAGCATCAAAGAATCTTGTATGTACGTGGTTGGTCGGAATGCGGTGAAAACGGGATGAGAAATTCCACCGCAACCAATCCCGAATCGCCATTTTCCCAACTGTGTATAACCCATCTTTTCTTAGAAAAATATCCAAAATCAGTTGGAAAGCAGTGAGAGAAATACCGATTTTTCACTCGGAAATTCCCGTTTTTTAACCGGGTTTTTTCCCTTGTTTTTTTTTGATTTTTTTAAAACCTTTTCTTGTTTTTGCTGCCAGGCCTAACGCCCAAGCCAACTAGCAGGCGACAGTATCAAATATACACGGTCCAAGACACTATCACTCTGGTCTCGAGTATGGGATACCTGAACGTGAGGTGGGATTTAAATCAGCAGCGCACTGGGTCTGGGCGCCAGCAACCAACCAGCAAGTCAACAAGGCTGCAGTCTCATAACAGAGTGGGCCGAGCCGCAGCAGCACCAGCCACAAGAGAGGCAGTGAGCCCATTCAAATATGCGGGCAGCAACACGGTCACACGGAGCATGCCCATGCTCTGCATCACATCATCATCAATTCATCATCATGAGGTAAGCATGTAACTTTTACATTTCTCAAAATCTTGGAGTGAGCGTTCAGGAATGTTTTTGTGTGAGAGAGAGTGTGTGTGTGTGTTTACTTTAAACTTCCATATTTTTTCATTATCATATATAAATTCAGTGTGAGCCACGTTTCATTTTTTTTCTATTTTCTTTCCCCCCTGTGTTCTTACTTAAAAATATTCGAAGTTCCGAGTGTGGTCTTTTTTAAAGGCTAGACCAATATGTGAATGGATTAAAAAACAAGCAATGTGAATACTACCAAAGCTAATGTAAGGTTATGCCAGCCCCGCTTGAGTAAATTCGATAACAGTCAGTACTTACGTTTTGCTCTGCTAGATGTTAACTGAACTTGAATATCGAACTCGGCTTGTTAAAAGTTAATAGGAAATGTTTCGTTGTTTGCATGCTCTGTTAAAGTTCACATTGAGTCTGAGGTCGATCAAGCATATACAGTTACTGTAAGATAAAAGTGAATATTGCAAGCATATTTTCCGTGGCACATCTTTCACAATTTAGAGATGATTTCCCCTGTAAGAATCTTGACAGACTTATTAAGAATGAACCTTTTTTCAGTGACGAGTCAGTCAGTGACACCTATGTGACCATAGGTGCTGGAACAATTGTTACACCAATGGAAGGCCTCCTTTCCTTCTGCGATAAGGTTAGGTGTATGGAGTGGCTAGCAGGCTGCGATGAGGTGTCGGTTGTTTTGGAAGGAAGAATCGGATGCTTTCATCCACCTACCACTTCTTAAGTTGAAAATATCTTAAACCGTAAAGGCGTGCACGCAAGAGATTATCAGTAATTACAATTTCTCTCTGTACAGTACAGAGATGATACTAAAACCACTAACAACTAACAAGCCTGTAATTTGTGTAGGTGCATGGGATTGGCTATCAGACTCCATTGGACAGTGGTGTCCTTTTCTGCATGCATATGCATTTTACCAGAAAATCTTAAAAACCATATCTTTGTCGTTATTTGTTGTGTCCCTGCCTGGTTCGGTTAAAAAAACCCATAATTTTCTACTAGTGTTACTCTGCAGTCTGGATTTTTATTCAATTTTTCAAGCGCACTGGATACATGGAAAGAAGCAAGCAGCTCTCTGTCACTAACCACTTGGCTGCAGATACATCGCGATGACAAGCTCTAAATCCTGAGGCTCTCGATGAAGCATGTCCCTTCAGCCAGCGCGTTGAAGTTCCCCTTGATATACTCCTCTACTCCGATGGATCTGTAGCGCGCCCCGCCGCCCTTCGGCACGAGCCCCGGCAGCGGCGCCACCGCCCCTCCGACGGATGCCTCCTGGAATATCACGACGGTGGTGCGGGCCCTCTCGGCGTCCGGGATCACCCGGTGCTCGACGCTCCTGTACGCGCCGTTGCTCAGGACGTCGAGGATGTCGGCGACGTTCACGACGAAGGCGCCCGGCAGCGGCCGCACCGGGAACCACCGGCCGCCCTTCCTGATCTGCAGGCCCGGCGTGCCGTCCACGTGCAGCAGCAGCGTCAGGCCGAGCCCGTCGGTGTGCGGCGTGATGCCCATCACCTTCTCCCGGTGGGGGCAGGGGGGGTAGTAGTGGATCGCCATGCTCTGCCGCCGCCCGGTGAAGGCGCCGACGAGCGCCTCCCGCTCCACCCCGAGGTCGGCCGCCATGAAGCCCAGGAGCTTCATCGCGAGACCGATCATCTCCACGGAGTACACCTCAAGCGCGTCCCTGTGGAATTAATCCATGCAAAATCATTCAAACTAACAGCAGTCAGGCCAAGCAATGTCACCGTTGCTAGCTGAACGAAATTGACCATTCCATGGGGATGGAAATGGAAACGACAGACCTAAATGTGGGCGGGTTGGTAGGCCACATCTCCATGTTCCTGTCTTGGGGTGGCTGCGTGATGAGGATCACGCTCTCTGCCCAGTCCAGCTTACCTCCTGATGCCCTGCTGTAATGGTGCCCGAATCCTTCGAAGCCGTTCTCTCGGACCGCCACTTTCTTCTTGCTCTCCAGCGGCGAGCTGAAGAACTGCACGGTGTTGTCTTTCATTCGCTGGATCACTTCTTCGTCGACTCCATGGTTCGTCAGCTACTCCGTACGTAAAAGCATCATAAGTTACAAGGAACTCATCATCAATAATTGGATGCGGCTAGTTGGACACGTACACAAATAAAAAAAAAGGGAGAAGGAAACAGAAGGAACCGGACCTGAAAGAAGCCCCAGTTCCTGCAAGCGTCCCCGAGCTTCCCGATCTCGAGCGCCGCCGACTCCGGGTCAAGAAGCCTGGCCATGTCGACGACCGGCAGCTCGTAGCTCTCGTCCTCGCCGACGACGACGCCGTCGAGGACCTCCTCGGTCCGGACGTACTTCTCCGGGACCTGGCCGGCGTTGGTGAACGCCGCCGCCGCGGCATCCGTGATCTCATCCCTGTTGACGATCTTGTCGTAGTTCCGAGCCTCTTTCTCCATTGTTGCGCGTCCGTGCACCGACTGCAAATGGTACTACGATGACGCGCCAATTTATAACCGTGTTACCCCGGTGAGTTGGAGTGCTGCAGCAGCAGTTCGTTGCCGGTCTCAGTTATAATCGCCATACTACCTAACACCGAATCCATGTCCAGATCACCAAGGCGCCATGGAAAGCGTGGGTGCGGTCGGTGGAGCGACCCCGCTTGGCCCACCCACGCCATGGCTCCGTCCTCATCCCTGCACGACACGACGGCGCTCCTGGTTGGGCTGCCGCATCAGCATTGTACCACGCGCTGGAGAAAGTCTGGAAGCTCCGATCCACTTGGCGCGGGGAGACATGACGATGAGTGTAATTTTCGGATGAGACTGCAAGTCCTTGGAGGAATGCGAAGCTAGCTCTCGATTGGTATTCCACTATGCGTTCCTTGAAATCTAAGGAATCATTATAGCTATAGTGTGGCCATAGCGTCGAACAGGATGTAGTGGTTGTAACAGTGTGGCACCTCTCGTGTCGACCATCACCATCCTGTGGCTACAAGGCGAACAGTAGAGAGAGACGAGCCCTGCTAATCGGCGAGCCCGCGCCACAAGCCATACGAGCGCTCGATCTCGGACATCAGTCACTTTTCCTTTACTGGAAAGTTTCTTCCTCCACCATTTTCTATTTTTAGAAAGTTAACTTCTTCCAGATAACTATCAGATGATATTTTCTTCAGCATAACTATCAGATGATAATTTTTAGCACATCTTTTTTATATGCATAACTTTTACCCATAATTTTTCCAAACAACCTTTTATAGGATAATTTTTTAACACAACTTTCACTACACGTACTCCCTCCGTATCTGAAAAAGAAGTCGTTCTGGCGACTCGTTTGCGAAAAGGAAGTCGCTCCGCGCTCGCGACCGCGAAGATGGACGCGTTTGCCCCTGCCTCGATTGCCGTCCGCACCGCTCCGCTCATTTACGCGGCCGCTCTGTGCCTCGTTTCCCGTCCGCTCCGCGCTTCCTCGTTTCCCATCCGCGCCGCGCCATCTTAATCATCGTCCGCTCGCGTCTCTCGCCGCTTCCTCGCGCTCGGCCCTTCCTCGCCTCGCCACTTCCTCGCGCTCGCTGTTTCCTCGCACGCCTCTCTTCCTCGTGCGCCCATGGATGCGACGGTGGACTCTGTGACGTCGGAGGAGTTGGCACCGGACTCCATGGAGATAGCGACGGTGGACAGCCTCGAGCAGGACTCCAAGATCCTTGCTGCTGGCGCCATGGAGACAACGACGGAGGACGGCCTCGAGCAGCAATCCTTCCTGCCGGACTTCGTGCCGGACTCCTTGCTGCCGGAGTCCCAACCTGCGCTCTGTGTTCGCTGCGGCACTACCCACGATGACAACGACGTTGAAGGCTGCCGCCTAGCTCGCCGTCTCGCTAGCAGGTGTGCCCGTTGTGGTCTTGTTCGTAGTGACTACGATCTCGCAGTTTGGATAATGGATGACATAAGCAAGTTTGATTGTGAGATCTACATTCCTGATGTGGAGAAGCTTCAAATGGATGGTGACACCATACTTGTGCATGAGCATGTTTTGAAGAAGTTGGACGAGCAAAGGAAGATGAAGCAAGATGAAAAGAAAGATCAGTAGATTTGCATAATCGGTAAGGTTACATGTCCCATTCATTTAAGCTAAAATGCATGGATCTCCTAATTTGCTGCATAAACTAACTTGCTTCTTCTAATTGTTTGATGCAGGAAGACTAGCAATGGCTTCAGCTAGCAACGACACTTCACAAGAGATTTGCAATAGCAGCCGATCTTCTTTCTCTAGTTTTTCTTTTTGCATGTGAGGAATTTTGAACTTGTTACATCCTTTAACCTTCATGGCTTTCTTCAAAACACTCTGAAGTGTTACAGATATTCTGTTTGCTTTGTGTGGACAAAACTCTATGAATGCCTACAAAACATGCGTTGAAGAAATGAATCAATGAGTAAATTAGTTGTTCAAGAAACAATGAAACAAGTGAACAATTGATCAACTTACCTCTTGCACTGCTGGAACTAGAGCTTGTATTGTCTTTGCATTCTTCTTGTATCGAATAGCTTGAATAGCTCCAAAAAAACTCAAGTCCAGAATGTTGAAATCCGAAGAATTAGGTGGTTAACAAATTAGGCGAATGTCAAATCCTTCTTGCTTAGCAGCCTCAAAAAAATAGGATCATTCACAAGTAAATGGGTAGGTGCATTATCCTGTTGTATAAAAATTGGTTTGTCCACATCTTCTCTTGACCATTTGGCTCAAATGGCAGGCAACACTTTGTTTACCATGAAATCTCTAATCACATCTCTTGTGATTGAAGTTACGGGCTTCATAACTTGTTCTCCACGAAGACGATTCCTACTACCTCTTATGCATTTTCATAAGTGACAAGTGGAAAACAACCAATTTTCCCATCAAACATACACTCTCCATTCCTAAACCTTGGCCGAGCACAAACACACAAAAACATGAGCCTAGGGATGTAATTCTTGTTCTTACAAGTGCGATGGGGATCATCTTCCTCGGGTAGCAAATTATATTTCTTAGATTTTTGAGAAAGGAAAAACCATTTTTCATCAATGAACCCATAGTCAAAAAATCCCTTAAATCTTGGATCACCAAGCAAACCCTGCTCAACCATGTCAACACACCACTTTAACCGAGACTTCTTGTTAACATATGTGAGGTATGGTTTGATGCTACTCGAAAATAACACCTAAGAAAATATTTTTTCAAATACCTTTGTATCTTCCATTTGCTTATGTTAAGTTTCCTACACACATCTTCTATGGTCATTCTTTCATTGAGAGGAATGTTGCGCAATTGTTCTAAATCAACAGGATTGACTTACGGCCACATCTACCCTTCTTTCGACTAGCAACCACAACCGGAGTGTTATGAGCAAGTGGTATTTTACCTCCCTTCCATAAGCGTTGAATTGAAAGAATGTGTAATCCAAAACGATCAGCAACAATTCTTGTATCTTTCTTGCCTAGTTTCCCATTCTTACTTCTAACCAACAAAGCTTGATACACTTGTTTTGTAACTTCTTCTGTCATATCTTTCCTTCGATGGTTTACTTCAACGGGTTGTTCAACAGGAGCCTCAACAGCATGTTCTAGTTGTAAAAAAAAACACACTCAATCCAACGATAGAAGATGTGTGTACTATTCAAAAAAAAAAAACACTACCGTAATTAGAAAAGCAAGCGAGGTTTATCTTACCAGCGAGGTTCTGTACAAAATCGAAATCAACTGCACCATATTTGTCCAATGGCAAATTCAAATCAAATCCTCTCCAAAAAGAAGCATTGAACTAGTAAGAAATGAACTGGCCACGTGAAACAGGAATCTATGAGACATTACCGTTGCCAGTTTCCAACGGAAGCTCGTTGAGGTTGAACCCACCATTGCCGTCTTCGGCTTCCAGTACCGGCACGTTTAGATCAAAGCTACCAAATGAAGTGGCCATGCTGTGTGACTCTAAGCTAGCAAATGAACTCGCTCGTTCCTGTCCAGGCGAGTTGCACGGGCGCAACTTAAATAGCAATGACGAGGAGCCCAAACATCCAGCGAGCGAGAGCCCGCGCCAATGCGTGCGATGCACGAAAAATATCCCAAGCGCGCGCGACGGACGAAGGCAAAGGCAACAAAAAAAACCGTGCGTGTACCGCAAGCAGGGATTCGTGGGAACCCCGTTTAGAGATTCGGCCAGGGGTGTAACATGCAGTAGGATTCCAGGCGTGTGACGAGCAGGAGATAAAGGTGTTTAGATAGGTTCGGACCGCTGTGAGCGTAACACCCTACGTCCTGTGTGGAGCTGGTAGTTGTATTCAGTTGAGTCCCCTTCTCCCTCTTACACATTGCCTATCTATTCTATTTACAGTTTTCCCCGTGGGCTCCGGAGAGAGGCGTACCACCTTGAGTGTGAATGAGGCACCTTATGAGGGGCGCCGACCTGCAAGTGGCGCCCGCCCGCCAAACAGGGTCCTGTGTCGTGGGCTAGGACTGTCGTTTCCCGGGGTCCTCCTCGAGGGATCCTGGGATACCCTGAGGTTTCTCCCGGGCTCTGCGCATCGCCCGGGGCTGCAAGTGGTGCCCGCTCGCCAGATGGGGCCCTGCGTTGTGGGCCAGGACTGTCTGGGCCTGGGAACCTACTCGAGGGACCCCGGAATGTCCCGAGGATTCTCCCAGGCTCTGTGCATCGCCCGGGGTCTTTCCTGTGCGCCGCTCGAGGTCGTCGGCGCTCCTCTCCACGCCTGTCCGATGTGGCAGGAGGCATAAGTGGCGGGGCTCCCCCCACCGTCCATTGCCAGACGACTGGACGTGACCCGGGAGGGGTGCTCCCTCTGTCTTGGTCACCGCGCCGTTGGTGAGCATGCCTCCCCCATAATCATATTGTTTTATGGGGAAGGCGCGCTGACCGTGGGCCTCGTCCGGTCGTAGCAGGGTGGGCGCATTAAATGCGCCGACAGGAGAATCCCTTCTCCACGAAGGGACCGCCATGTCCCTGGGAGGTGCTTGGCCTCCCGCGGTCTTGAGTCTTCTAGAAGGTGCTTCAGTTTGGCCCATTACTGCTAATGGGCTAGGGGGGCCTTTTGGCCCATTTACCTTTGGTTTGTCCAGGGCTAGGGGGACCCCCGTTCCCGTGGCGCTGACAGCAACCTCTAGGCCCACGCCCGAATCTGAAATGGCGAGTCGGGCGTGGGGCCAAGAGTCGGGGATCGTGCCGTCCTTTCCGCAGGGTCCGGCGCTTGGGTCGCGGGATTGTCGCGGAGTTAGAGCGCCTCGTCCCCTCCCCTTCCATTAGGTATATACTGTCAGAGGGGAAGGCATCGTTGTCCACCTCGTCCACTTGTCTTCTCGCCAACAACTCCTTGCGTCTCCCTCTCGCCGTCGCCGCACGAGCTTCCATCATGATGCGTTTCAGCGGGCAAGATAGCGGTCGCTGCATCCTCGACTTCGGGCCATCGACAGTCACCGCAACCGCGGTGGACCAGGTGAAAGGGCTCGTGTCTCCCAGCACCTCCCTCCGCGCTGGGACGGCCTATCCCAGCCCGCAAGGCTTTGGGGAGGTCTTCATCTTCCTCCCATTCCTGATGGTGGGGCTGGTGCCGTCGTTCTCACCCTTTTTTGTGAAGGTGCTGGAGGCGTATGCCATCCACATGGTGCACCTCATCCCCAACGCTGTCGTCACCTTGGCGCTCTTCGCGCACGCGTGCAAGATGTTTGTCAGCGTGCAACCGTCGGTGGAACTCTTTTGCCACTTCTTCAGTCTCTGTCAATCGTCCCCGGTGTTGCCGGGCCCGAGCGTTGTCCCCTAGGCCAGCACGGTGGGCGGATGCTACTTCAGGATTCGTCCACGGCGGCGCCCGGAGTTCATCACTCGGATACGGGGTGCCTTCCCTGTGATCTGTGTACCTTTGCCAGGAAATATGTAAAGTTCCCTTTTTCGGGATCCAAGGGATCCCGGCCATGACTGGCCTTTGTGTAAGCTGAAGTATGTTTCTTAACTAAGCTCAAGTTGTTTTCCCAGGGTGGGTTGTTTGTTCATTAGTCGATGCTGCTTGCCGTGGAAGCGCGTAGTGCTGAGCATAGAGTTCCTGGAGACAACTGACCTCGGGATCCGGAGACCAGGCCGAGAGTCGAAGTTGGCCAAGAAGAGCCTATTAGCCCCCAGCAAACGTGTCGCTTTAGACAAGACTGCTCTTTCGTGGCGCGAGCCAGACGCCCCCGGCGAGCAACTTTCGTGCGAAGAAAACTTTAGAAATTGCATAAGAAGACTGCAATATGCTTAATGCTGGAATGGAAAGTACGGGGCAGGTGTACATAGGTAGGAGCCCCCGGCCAATTATCCCGGGGAGGTTGTCTGCAGGGTACTTGGCCTTCATGGAGGGACACTGGGACCCCCCTCTATCTACGGGTAAAACTTACGGAGATGCTTGATGTTCCAGACGTTGGGCACAGGCACTCCATCCTCGTTAGAGAGCCGGAACGCTCCGGGCCGGCGTTATTCCGTGACACGAAAGGGTCCCTCCCACATGGGGGACAGTTTGTTCCTCCCTTCGCGTGATTGGAATCGGCGGAGGATAAGGTCTCCGACTTGGAGGGTTCGTGGTCGTACGTGGCACTGGTGGTAGCGTTGGAGGGCTTGCTGGTAGCGAGCCGCCCTAACCGCCGCTCTACATCGTACTTCCTCAAGGTAGAGGACGTCGTGCTACCGCAGCTGATCTTGATCTTCCTCGTTGTAGGCTCGTACACGTAGGCTTCCCAACGTTACTTCGGCCGGGAGCACGGCTTCGGCTCCATAGACAAGGAAGAAAGGTGTCTCGCCTGTTGCATGACTCGAGGTGGTTCGGTTCGCCCAAACCACCGCATGTTGGTGTTTTACTGCCACGCCCACCGAGGGATACCCCCGAGGTGGTGAGTTTGTCTGTAGGGTGTCACCAAGATTAGAAACTCCAAGGTACAAGTAATACAAAGTTTAAATAGGTTTGGGCCGCTGAAAGCGTAATACCCTACGTCCTGTGTGGTTTGTATTGCCTTAGGTATTAATCGGGGTGATCTCCTGTTTCGAGGGGGTCCTTGCCCTCCCATATATAGTCTGGGGTGCCACCAGCACCTGGAGGGGGGGGGGGGGAGGAAAGGTATTCCTTCAAAACCTGGAATGCCTGATCGGCTTCCGCGGTCCACTCGAACCGGCCGGCCTTCTTGAGGTGCTTGAAGAGCGGAAGGTCCCTCTCTCCGAGCTTAGAGATGAACCCCGTGAGGCGTTGAGCCTCCTTCAGATGGATCGGGGGCTGCATGCGATTAATTGCTTCCACCTTTTCTGGGTTCACTTCGATGCCACGACTCGACACGAGGAAGCCCAGGAGCTTCCCCGCCAGTACCCCGAACACGCACTTCTCGGGGTTGAGCTTGAGCATGGTGGTTCGCAAGCAATCGAAGGCTTCCGACAGGTCCCGCATGACGGTCTCCTACTGTCGGGTCTTCACCACAATGTCGTCGATGTAAGCTTCGACGTTGTGGCTCTTCAAGTCCTTCAAGGTAATACGCATGGTCCGTTGGAATGTCGGCCCAATGTTCTTGAGCCCGAAGGGCATGCGGACGTAGCAGTAGGTTCCCACCGGGGTGGTGAACGAAGTTTTCTCCTCGTCCTCCATTGCCATGCTTATCTGGTGGTACCCAGAGTACGCGTCCAGAAAATAAAGGAGGTCGCACCATGCCGTGGAATCGACAACTTGGTCGATGCAGGGTAGCGGAAAAGGATTTTTGGGGCAGGCTTTGCTGAGGTCGGTGTAGTCCATGCACATTCGGAGCTTGTTGTTGGCCTTCGGGACAATAAATGGGTTGGCCAGCCACTCGGGATGAAAAACCTCCCAGATGAAGCTCGCTTCAACCATCTTCCGCACTTTCTCGGGGATGAAGTCTCGCCTCTCCGGTGCCTGACGCTGGACTTCCTGCTAGACGGGACATGCTTCGGGGTGCACAGCCAGGCGGTGCTCGATCACCTCCCTAGGGACTCCGAGCATATCTGACGGTTTCCACGCAAACACGTCGGCGTTAGCCCGGAGGAAGAAGACAAGCGCGCTTTCCTATTTTTCGCCCAGCTGTGCTCCAATCGCCACAGTCTTCTCAGGATCGTCCCCAAGGCGGATCGCCTTGGCGAGGGCCGCATCGTCGGGGGCGATCCGTTGCCTAGTCGGGGGTGTGCTGACGGCTCGGGGCGTTTGCCATCGTTCGAGGAAACGCGGACGACGGCCGCCATGGCCTTGTAGGCGCAATGCACCGACCCCTTGACGTCCGCCTTGACGGAGATGACCCCGAAAGGCCCCGGGATCTTCAGGGTGTTGTATGCATAGTGCACGGCTGCCATGAATTTGGTGAGTGCTGGGCGCCCAAGGATGGTGTTGTAGGGAAGGTCGAAGTGCGCCACGTCAAAGACAATGTTCTCAGTGCGGAAGTTGTCCCGTTCTTCGAACGTGATGGGCAACTCGACCTGCCCTAGGGGAATCGTCTTCCCGTCACTGACACCATAGAAAGGCATCGATGGGAGTAGCTTGCGTTCCCCGATCTGCATCTTGTGGAACACCTCTGGGGAGAAGAGGTTCAGACCCGCTCCCCCGTCAACGAGGACTGTTCCTACCCCGAGGTTGCAGATTGTGGGGGTCACAACCACGGGGAGGATACCGACCCCCGCCGTGTTGTCCGGGAGGTCGTTCCGGTCAAAGGTAATCGACATACCCGACCATTTTAGGAGCTGGGAGCTTGCTGGCGTAGGGGAGGCAGCACAGACCTCCCTCCAGAGGAGCTTAGCTCTCCTCAAAGATGGAGGAGCGCTTGCTCCGCCGAATACGGTGGCCACGGCATGCTGTGACTCCTGGAAGCCTAGACCTGCGCCACCCGGGGCGTCTTCGTCGCTGTTACCACGGCGGCGATCTCCCCGCTCCTTCTGGTGGTTCTCCGCGAGGCCCTTGACTAGCCGACACTCGGTGAGGTCATGCCGGTTAGTTCTGTGGATCTCGCACCACTTGTCGGCTCCTTGCTTTGCCGGGGCCAGCTTTTGGAAGCCCCCTACGGGTTTTCTCCCCGTAGGTGGCTTGTTGCGGCCTTCTTTCGCCAGGGCGGCGACAGCCTTACGCTTGTCCTTCTTTTTGCCGAGCCTGCTGCGCTCCGGGGAGGCGGGCTCCTCGGGCGCGTTGCGTCGTTCTGTGCGGCTCTGAGCCTCCGCCTCCCGGGCGCACTTGTCCACCAGAGCGAACAGCTCGGCAATGGTCTCGACCTTATGTGTCTCAAGCTTTTGGTGACCCCCTCGCTAAACGCCATGATGATGGCGGATGGTGAGAAGTGGGGAATGGTGTTGCGCTCCTGGCTGAAACGCTGGATGTACTGTTGCAGCGTTTCGCCTTTGCATTGTCTGACCGCGAGATCTCCCCGGGTCCCGGGTCAGTTGAACAACCTGGAAAAATTGGTGACGAACTGTTGGCACAGTTCGCCCCACGAGACGACAGATCCCGGCGGGAGGTTCATCAGCCAGGACCTCGCGGTACCCCTGAGGGCCACGTGGAAGTAGTTGGCCATGACCTTAGCCCCCCCACCCGCAGCCTGGATGGCCGTGGTATAGATCTGGAGGAACTCCTTATGGTCGATGGTACCATCATACTTCTTCGGGATATCTCTCCGGAACTTAGTGGGCCAGTCGACCCGCCGCAAGTCCGCGGTGAAGGCCTGGCACCCGGCCCCGTAGGGTCAAATGTCGTCATCGCCGGCAGAGCCTAGCCGCCCCTGGTTTCCTTGCACGGAGGAGCCGGAGGAGGCGTGATCCTCCTCGGCCTCTCGGCGCCACTCACGTGTATGCTCGAGGGTAGTCCGGGCGTCTTCGTCGGCTCTCTTCTCGTCGAGGCGGAAGCGCAAGTCGCGCGACCCGCCGTGCGCAATCGGCCCGGAGTGGGCTGCTGCGACGGCGGGCGGGAGTCCCCACGGGAGGGACCTCCGGCAATAGTGCAGAAGCCCTGAGCCCCCGGCCTCGGGCATGCCTTCCCGACGAGACTGGCTAGCTCATCGAGCCACTTCCCCTCGGGCATTCCGGGCTCTGCTCTCACCCGGGGGTGGCACTGGAGCGCACGGGCTGCCACCAGTGCTTCCCCAGGGGAACGCCGCCGAGGTCGAGGCACCCTCGTGCCTGGGACGCCTGCAAGACCGCCCGCTTCCGAGCCTCAACCTGGAACTGGGCGAACCTGACATTGGCGGAGGCGGACTTGGGAGAAGTCGGGGCGGCGCCGTGATGATTGACGCCGGCTTACTAAAGGATAATTTTTGCGCCTAACTTTTTTCAGCCTACTTACTAAAGGATAATTTTGGAAATAACTTCCATGTGAATGTTATCAGAAAAATTTCTCACACAACTTTGATACATAAGTTCGTCATACAGATTGTAAAAAATACAACTTCTCGAGATAACTTTTTAGCATATTTTGTATGGAATGTTTGTCAAAAGAACATCTTGGAAACACAACATAAAAGAAGGTAAACAAAAAGACTGAAAAAAGAAAAAGAAAGAGAATACTAGTTATCACATAATACAATGTAAATGAAAAAGGTTTAGAATGTATTTTGCTGGGCCCAACGCTCTGCGTCCCCGTCACCTGGATTTTGGAAGGTAGGAGGAGAAAAGAATTGAGGGAGAGAAGAGAATATGAGTAGAGAGAAGGAAAGTGAAAGGGGAGTCTAACAGTTAATTACCTGTGGAGTCCGCTCGTGTGGATATCAAGCGCGTGGTCCGATCGATTGCTCCGAATGTTTCTAGCGGGCAATTGTAAAATCAGAATTGCGGACAAAGTTGGATCTTTATTTTGGTAGCCAGTACAGTACATTTCAACCACGTCTGCATCTTGTTGACAAACGGTAAAGGAAGTTAGCTAAACAGTTTTAATAAGACCTCGCAAAAAACAGTTTTAATAAGAAGAAATAATGAGGTCCGAGTTTATTTATGAATACTTCACCACCCTAGGTAAGGTCCCGTTTGGATCACCAATAACTAAATAAACTTAGTCACCTAATGTTTAGTTATTTAAAGTTTAGTCCGGATTAAAGTTTAGTCCTTGGTGATCCAAATAGGATCTTACTTATCCAAACAGGATCTTACTTAGGGTGGTGAAGTATTCATGGATTGCTTGGGTGGTTTAGTATTCATGGATTGTCCATGTGGGTGCGATCAGCTGGTGCATATAGGACAATGCACTATTTTCTGATGATAAAGGGACCACCCCCATTAACTGGGGTTTGGACAGACAACTCATGATATCTTAACATATGACCGAGACATCTGCATAAGAGATATTCAACTTGGTACATAACCACGCCCCCATTGTTTTCTGGTTTCAAAGGATCAGCGAACTATTTGCAACAAAAAAATTGGCTTTGTGTTGGATACAAAGACCATGGAGTTACTACACTTATGGAAATGTAATTTGAAATGACAATATTTGCCCCTACTAATATCTGTTATAATCACTTAAACTTTTTCACATCATAACAGTATGTGTAAACAGTTGAAATTTCGAATTAACTGTGCTCCCAGGTATACATTTGAGAGGAGAGTTATATAGTTCATTCACCTAGGTACACAAATAGATGGGGGTACGGACACAAGACTGAGGCTCATTGCTAGTGGCTACATGTTCAACCATGGCCCTATTTGTTTGAGTTTATAGCCGATTTTGAAGGCTCAATTTTGATAAATCCAAAAGTCAGATGACTCCAGAATCAAGAATCCATAATCAGCTGGATAATCAGTTGGATTCTCGATTCTCAAGGTCATCTAACTTTTGAATTTTCCAAAATCCAAACGGGGCCCATGAGGAGCAATATAAATCCTAACCTGAAAAAGCCCCAGTGCCAGGGAGACTGTTTGTTTTGATTGCACAACGTAAGACGACGAGGGCAGTGAAATAGCAATTCAGAGCATCTGATTATACTAGTTAAACAGCACAATGCCAATTTTGCAGTCTATTGAAGTAAAAGACATGAATGTTCGCATTTAACATCCAAACTGATTAATATTTACAGTCTGCTCAATTGTGTTCTGTGGGATACACTCCTTGAGCTTCCCTCGAAATTGTCTGCATCTCCATGCCATTAGCTTTTCACCAACTATAACATTTCGAGCAGACGCCAAATAGTATAGATGGTAAGTGTCTTCATGAGGAACTGATATAATGATTAATTGTTACACACCGCATACTTGCACACAGAAGTCAAGATGCCAAGTATCAAGGATTGACCTATTTCAGAGCTTGCGCTGTCACGGTGGATCTGCCAAGGTCCAGTACAATCCTTGTGGCCTCTATAACAACCTGCCCATCCATGTAGTGTTGTCTACACACGGGCATATAAACATCAGCTCCTCCAATTAGTTCAGTCTTAGTTTCCTGTGTCTTCCTCAATGTGAAGAATGCCCGGCGGCCACACAGCTCACACCGTGCTGTTAGCTTGGTGACTGAGTCAGCCAGAGGAACAATATCCAGAACTGAGCCAAACTTTTTCCTACCAAGACCACAATCATCAAATCCAGAACTTGACCTATTTCAGAGCTTGCGCTGTCACGGTGGATCTGCCAAGGTCCAGTACAATCCTTGTGGCCTCTATAACAACCTGCCCATCCATGTAGTGTTGTCTACACACGGGCATATAAACATCAGCTCCTCCAATTAGTTCAGTCTTAGTTTCCTGTGTCTTCCTCAATGTGAAGAATGCCCGGCGGCCACACAGCTCACACCGTGCTGTTAGCTTGGTGACTGAGTCAGCCAGAGGAACAATATCCAGAACTGAGCCAAACTTTTTCCTACCAAGACCACAATCATCAAATCAAAATGTGGTACAATATTCAATGTGAAAATATTCTGCCTCCAAACCATCTAAAATTACCTGGGTATATATAGCTTAGATAGGCTGGTCAAATCAAATCTAACTAGTAACTAAAAACTCATAAAAGTACCTTTTGTAGTCACCATCTAGCCCTGCAACAACTACAATTTTTCCATCACGGTCCGCAGCTTTGCAGCAGAAATCGTAAAGATCATCAAAGAACTGGGCTTCATCAATACCTATAACATCTACCTGCACAAACCAGTTTCAGCAACTTACAGATTGCCTAGAGAACAAAAGAGCCTATTTCCATAGCCATGCCATGTGCACACTGCACAGTAAGACCAACAGCTAACATCTCAACAAGACTCAAGGCTGCTTATCACAGACTCTCATTATAAACGTGTATCATTTTGGATAAGAACATTTTGAACGTATATCGTTTTGGATAAGCACATTATGCATTATCTTTATAACTATATGTGATAAAAAAGCTTACAAACCAAAGGAACGTTGACAACAAATGAACTAGTTTCTTTTTCATCTGGAATACTACAGAAAATTATATATATCAGCACTCAAATTTGCAGTAGAATAAAAGTAAGAAAATGGCCAACTCACCTGACAAACCTAAAGCATCACTTAGAAAGAAAACATAGAAAGGGAACTGATAGCATGCCATGCTTTAACACAGCTCACAGGATAGGACTTTTGGTTTGACTTCAAGAAATGTCACTCATTAGCCAGGAATTGCTACATGTGCCACTATTGAAGTATGAACATATCTTTCCTTTTCTTACAGAAACTCTGCTCTTTAGTCACATGATGAGTGCAAAAATATCCTGCAACTGGCTGACAAGTTGGCACCTAGCATGTCTCCTAAGAGCACTAAATTTGATGATATTATGTGAAACGACAGTCTGTCTGCTAGATGTTCTTGGTAGGTCGTTAAAAATTCAGAATTAACTCGTAAGATATTTAAGCTATAGTAGATTATCACAATGTGGTTCTGTAGAACTTGCTTGAGTTTTAAGTTGTGAATTACTCCAAATTATGTGTACCATACTCTCAAAAGAATCACCAGTTCAATTTACCGTCGCGATTCTTCAAGAAAGTGGCTGATGGACACTATGAAATACAGCTTGAAGCACCAATCTGAACTATTCAAAATATACGCATGGCAGTACAGTTCATGGTATATGACATAGGCATGTAAATTAAGAGACCATGTGTTTGACCCAACCTTATTGTAGGCCTCAATTCCTAATTTTTCATGGAAACTTGACAGCTCTGATAAGGCCCAGCATGCCATCTTTGTACCGTCATGAGTGACAACAGAATCCAATCCATAGCGGTTGTCTTTGTCAGACTTTATGAGCGCCACAGTCCTACAATGGCAGCGTGAAAAGGTCAGAAACAAACAACTTTAATCCAAGATAAAGAGCACTCAATGAAATCAAATTCTTTTTTTTCCACATATACATCATATCATATAGAATTACATGTCTGAACATAATTTCCAACACAATAACAGTAAACCTCACAGCATGGCATCATATCAGACTTCTCTAGAACTGCCCTGACAGTGATCAAACTAACAAGCTAACTTCCAGTTTCAACTGGCATGGAAATTTGCAGAACAAGCACCTGCAATTTGGGACACCAGGAAACAGCAGAATCCTGGCCTATCCAAGAAGGCAAGAAGCTCATTCGTAACAGCAGTTCTTCTTAAACTACCCTCTCCTTGACTAGTTGAATCTATGGGATTGTCTGTACAACATATGCTAAGATTATGGACCATGTCATCACTGGACAGTCAAGACCATGACAAATACACAGCTTCCACAGCAAGGCATTGACAAACGCAAGTTCATAAATAGCAGCAACATCCTGCCATCAACTATATTATTCGCCTTTGATTTTTCTTTGTAGCAAAACCTTTTTTTTATATACTTTGTAGCAAAACCTTTGAAGACGTCTTAGCCAAAACTCGGGAAAGGAAGAGAGTCACTGGCAGGAGGGGCCACACAGTCAGCGAAACAATCAAGCACAAAGGCAGATGCGCGGCGGCGCCGGCGTTTCGTACCTTCCACTGCCGGCCTCGGCCTGAACCCGGCGGAGGAGCGCGGTGGTCTTGCCGGCGAACATGGGGCCAACGATGACATGGATCTCGCCGGACTGGACCGCCCGGGCCTCTATCGCCGAGCCGCCGCCGCCGATTCGCGACTGGGCCGCCGCAGAGACTGACCTCGCCGTGCCCAGCATGTTTCCGGCGGCACGACCCCGGCGGAAAGGTAGAGAGTGGAGTGGCGGCCGCGGTGGGAAAGCGCCGGCGCGGAGGACGGTGGGGGCCGAGGCGGCAGCGGCAGCAGCTAGGAGGGATCTCATCGCGAAAATGGAGCACGTGCTGGCGGGATTTGTAGTGTGGAGGGGTGCCGTCGGGTGGCGAATACTTTTTTAAAAAAAATTTAAGGAAAAATTGGGTGGTGAGATTGGACTGGACGGTCGACTTCAAAATTGGAGCGGTTCTTCGAATCAATGTGGGGTAGGTGAGCGCTGGCGAATGATTAGTTAGCTTCGGTTTGGGGTTCGAAATTTTGGGAGGGAAGCGGAGTGGAGGGAATGGGGATTTGGAGCAGTGGTTTTGCTAGGGTTTTTGGATGGAACAGAGAAGCGGCAAAGGTGGGGGGCGTCGACCGGAGGAGGACGAAGCAAACGAAGGGCCCCGTGGTCAGGCTATTTGAGGGGATTTTATTTTATTCCCCTTTTTCATTCCTCCAGTCCATTACCTTTGCCCCTTTTGTTATGGTTTTTTAATTTTCTTTTTCTCAATTCTCTTTACCGATAGCACGAAAATAGAATACAAAGTATGAGAGAGAAATAGGCATCCATTAGTTTAATGCTAAGAAAATTATAACTTGTGAAGTATGATTATGTTCCATAAATGATTCTAAATTTAAAAAATTATAATTATAATTAGGAAATGTTGGAATTAAACTGCAATTGTAAAGGTGGGCTTTTCTTGAATTTGGATTATTGTTAAGTTTTTAGACCGTAATTGAATTTATAGTTGTTTTCATCCAAAATCAACGGTCCATATTCATATAATGATATTTATACTCCTCTCGTAAAGTGAAAATTTCTTAAATGGACCATAAGTTAAAAATTGGTTTCACGTCTTCTAACTAATTAGTCACACTGTGCAAAATGAGGTGCAGACTATAGCAACTCACATTTTGGGATGTATTAGTTGCGTCCGAAAGGGCTAAAGTATGATTAGGGTGTATTCCGGTATTTGACAACACGTGTCATTGACTGTCCTATATAAAAGTAACAATTTTACAAATGTTTTAATTGCCTGGAACTTCTTAACGCCCAATCACCTAAAACCACAAATACTTACCTAAGCACAGTTTATTGAAATTTAGAAGATTTTGATGAAGTTATCGACCGTGGAGTCTGATTTAGTTTACCTAGAGAGTAGATATCGTAAGGTAGCAAAACGTTCTAGTTAATTATGCAAGTTTCAAGTCATGAACCAAATCTTTGCATTTATATACGTAGGTGGCAAACTGGCAAAAAAGGAAACAAAACTTTGGAACCGTGGATCCACAGTTGGTAGACGGTACAGAGCAATTGATCATTGCCGCATTGGTAGGGAGCTCGTTGTGCGAAATGCGAATGGTTTCTGACAGGATCGCTTTCTGCTTGCACGGTGAAATTTGCAGATACCATAGGAGTTGTTCATCAGGCACCGATTTTTCTGCTGGCCATCCCGTACGAGACAGGGACGCAACCACGAACGACGCAGATCGCCTGGAGTCCGATGAAGAGCACCAGCAGAACCACGGCGACGCAGGCGAGCAGCTCCCTCGATCCGAGGACGTGCGCCCTCACGAACGTCCTCACCCTCACCTTCCAGCAGCCGAGCGTGGTGCCTGTTCAGGTCGTCGATCACCTTGTCCAGCGCCGGCACCCTCGTCAGCCTCACCGACCTCGTCATGCCGTTCCACAGCTCGGCCACCTCCTGGTCGCTCTTGAGGTGGTTCAGGATGACGCCGCACTCCCTCAGCACCCGGGCGTCCTCCTCGGTGTCGATGATCCCGTTCATCAGCTCCACGTAGCGCGCCAGGACCAGCGGCCCGGCGGCCACCGACGCCTCGTACGCCACCAGGTTCCGCAGGACGACCTCGCTGTTGATGTCGACGCCGATCACCGGCAGGTGCAGCGTCGCCGTCGCCGGGCAGAAGTCGATCATGGAGAGGTCGCCGACCGTCGGGCAGAACCTGACGCCGGTGTACGCTAGCTCCGCGACAGATGGCACTGCGATCTCTTCAAGCAGGGGCGATGTGTCCTTGTTCTGAGCACCTGATGCGCCTCTTGGTTCGGACGCTTGCTGCGTCAGCTGCTCGATGGGCTCTCCGAGTATTGAGAGGCAAGGAAGGCTGGCTATAAACTTTAGCAGGAACCTCAGCATGAAATCTATCACCACGGACACGATCTTTGAGCCGCGCCTGACAAGCAACTCCATGGCTGAGTTCAGTGTCCTCTTCCTGCGATCATGTCTGTGGCGTGACTCGTCTCCTGCTTCTCCCGTAGCGCCATGCGATTCTTCAGTACACCCAGGCACCATGTTAGAGTACAGGAAATCCAGCAGGTGGGCGTGCCGGTTGACGTCGGTGCACGGACAGCCAATTCCTCTGAACGTGGAAACCTCCTGGAAGAACCCGGTCAGCATGGAGCTCAGCACGGGCTGCGCCGACGAGCCCCGGGTCTCGAGCGCCTTCAGGAGCAGAAAGAGAGGCACCTGGTTCTCTAGCATCACCATGTCCCGTAGCAGCATGATGTGCGAGGATGTCCTGCGAGAGGGATCGACCAGATGCGACATCCTGGACGGGATCCTCTGCAGTGCCCTCTGGCTGCTGTTCTTGCTGAAAGTCTGCAGGAACTCGAGAAGGAAGGACACGTCGATCGCCATCATCCATCCTAGCGTCTCGTTGCTCAGATTGAGATGCCTAGAGAAAGAAGAAGGAAATCAGGAATCCTTGGAGTATGAATGAAATTAAGGTAGCTATGTCTATATGTAACTGACCTGTGATAGTGAGCACGAATCAGGTGCTCTAGTTTCGTGAAGACGGCGACAAGCTGTTGAAAATCCGTGGCTGGGAGGTGGCTCTGGGCTCTCTTCGCCGCCGAGAGCTTGTACCTCTCCATGTCACCCAGTTCTTCGCGGCAATGGTGGTAAGGGCCAAGGGCCACCAATTGAGGGATGTAAGCTTCAGGTCTAGTACACAGCAGAGGCTTGGGGACGTCAAATACGCAGATTGGCTGGTCCTCACCGAGCTCGATCTCCTCATCGAAAATCCGGCGAATTCGGATGATCCACCGTGCCTCATCAAATGGGAGTATTGGACATGTCGTCATAGCTCACAAAGGGAGACAGATTAGGAAAGGTGAACTCAAACGGGTTAAAACACAAAGGAAAAAAAAACTCATGCTCCCCTTATTGATGAAAGCAAAACATAATGACCAGTTTATGAGGAACATATATGATCTCATTTATTACAATTTAAACTAAAATGTAACGCTAGTAGTATTATGAGAAATTTGTATCTTTATTAGAATGGCAAACGTAGTGGCTAATATATAAGCCTTCAGTTTCATACGTTCTCTTATGCCAATAAAATATCCACTAGTGCACATGCATGGCCTCATGAAGCAACAGTACACGGCAACAAGTATGCGCCAGTACAATTAGTTCTTGTACACATATAAATATTTAAAGGGAGATGAGAGGGTATTTCAACCCAACCCAAACTCATTCATATAACACATATAAATATTTATACGGAGATGAGAGGGTATTTCAACCCAATTGTAATTATTTTAGGTTTGCAACCATCACACTAAGACCTTTTATAATACGGATTGTTTCCTAATGGGAAAAGTCCGGTTTACACCCTCGAAGTATCGTAAAAGTCCGATTTACAACCTTCAACTACAAAACCGGATAACATAGGACATCCAACTATCGAAACCATGCAAATTTAGCCCTTTAGGTGGTTTCAAAGGTGGTTTTGTAATTTTTTAAAAAAATAAAAAATTCTAATTAGATCTATAAAATCAAAACTATTCCATTTTAAATCAGAAAAATATGAAACTAGTATCAAAATTTTCTAAAAATATAACCTATCTATTATTTCTCTATTTGAAACTAATTTATTCAAAAATAATAGGCATAACTACAAGAAACCAAATACTATGAATATAAAAAAATGGATCCGAATAACTGACAAGTAGAGTATCAACAGATAGATTACATTTTAAAAAAAATTGATACCCATTTCGTATTTTTTTATTTAAAATGAATTACTTATGAACTTTTAGTTTAAAATTATATATTTTTAATTTTCACAAAATAAAAAACCACCTTTGAAACCATCCAAAGGGCCAAATTTGCACGGTTTCGATAGTTGGATAGCCTATGTTACCTAATTTTATAGCTGAAGGTTGAAAATCGGACTTTTGCGATAGTTAAATATGGTGTAAATCGGACTTTTTCCTTTCCTAATTTATATGGGTCACTTTTCAGTTAAAATCATTCAACAGTTGCCTCCTACTGAATATGATATGTTAATAAGAAAGAAAGAAAGAAGAAGTTTTACATGGAAAAAAACTCAAGGAACCAAGAAATAAGAAAGGTTACATGACTTTTTCTAGCCATTGAGTCATCTAATGCTTAAAACGATTCTTTGCTTGAAGAATAACTAGAGCAAAAACCTTCATGAAGTGAGTTCTGCAAGATGCTATTGTGGGACACCCCCCCCCCCCCCCCCCCTTCCTAACAATGAGATCATTTTTCTCCATCCAGATGCACGAACTCATAAGAACAATAATGTCCATGAAGAAAGGGAGGCTGAATTGAATTCTGAATTACTCCAAGATTATGAATGGTTCATCAGTTTGATGCTGCAGGTTTAAGATCATCCATCATTCTTTGCCAAAAAAGGAACGGAGGAAAAGATGGACCAAGGTTTCTTCCTCACTATCTTGATATAGCAAACAATCACCTTGCCCTAGATGGGTTATACATGTTTAAACTTAAGTTATATGCATACAAGGAGTATGTATCAACCAATTCCATTCCATAAACCAAACTAGAAATCAAATGAGTAAGAAGGGTGGTTCATTCCATTCCTCAAACCAAACGCCCAATACATTAATGTCACTTAGCTTGTTGTGTAACCACTATTGAGATATATCAAGAGAAGTTCCAACGCAATTAATTTATTCCACTACATAGACCAGTTTTGTAAGATTTTCTCTATGCAAACAGTTCTTATCTAAATTTCTATGAGGCACAGTTAAGAATAAATGCACAATTTTTCTGCAAGCACCTAGACATTCAATGGGAATATCCAAGTCGGATGCTCTAATGGTTCGAGCAATGCACAAAAACAACTTCAACAACTTTAAAAATCATTGTTTACAACATCAACAAACATGCATGAAAAACTCATTGCGTTCATTAAATTTCATGAGGAAAATTCCCACTTGAACATTATTCCCTCATTTATATGTCCAAATAAATAATCATTGAATAGGTACGTCCAAATAAAAATGATTTAGATCGAAGGACATCCAAGTAAAATAATAAAGTTCAGCTGATCACGGATGCTCCACCTTTAGTATGCTTATGGCATGTCATAGTTGTAGAGGCATGCCAAGATACTTACCACCGCGGTCAGATCAATTCAAATAGTTCGTTGTTGCCACAAGATCCCACAAAACCTAGTTGGTCGTAGTTGTATGCTGCCCAACAATATGGACCACATGAATTGGAGACAATTTTGTGCTCAGAAAATTAAGGTTTCCCGAGCTGACAATGGAAATTATGGTATTTGGACGGCAGATAAAAGTTCATGAATTACGAGTTAAATTTTAGTTAGAAGTTCTGAAATTGATAAATCTCTAAAATTAAAGTTTTCTACGTCGCTGCAAGTTTCAAAGCTTGATTTGTTTGTCTCAATTTGAAGTTCCCACTCTGCAAATTTGTATCATCTGATATATCCCTCATTGAATCTCAAAGAAGGAACTCGAACCAACTTAATACGCCAAGTTGAAAAGATCCGAATCCTAGTTCCGATAACCAAAGTTTAAAGTTCCTGATCTCTAATTCTTTTCTCGCCATTGCAAATTTGCACAACTCAAAGTTTGTCACCGGTCAATGATGAAAGTGGGTCCCATGTGTCATCAACACACTGATTGCAAACAAGGGATTGTAAATTCCTTTAGTGGCAAATAAGTAATTATCTCCACAAATCAAGAGGTTTGGTTCAATTGTTCAAAACAATAGTAATGTTTATACATCGAGTTATCTCTTCTGGATGCACCCTTGAATGGTGTGTCTAGTTTTAGGATTGTCATAAATGGTAATAGCAACTGAAATTTGTAAATAATATACTGCTAAAATTGTTCGTTCGAAAATCAACGATTTAGTTGTTTACAAAAAGCTAGCCACATGTAGAGCTACCATAACTAGTTACTTATAATGCTACCGATCTGTTTTAGCAACCAACAATCAACGAATTAATTTACTACTATTTCTCTTTTGCCAGTGAATTGAGTAATTATTAATAAATATATGCCGTACGTAGCGCATATAATAAAATGATGGTAAAAGGATTATAATAAGCAGCTATATTAAATAGTACAGAAAGGATATATTTAGCAGGATTTAAAGACTGCTAGAATTGTGCTGAGAAACATATATTCTTGAGTGTTCACCCTGCTGTAACGTCCCAACACAAGTATTTTCTGCACACTTTATCCTTACTCGTGCGCACACCTAGGAAGAATTTTCCGGTCAGTCACCCATCCCCAAATTGCTCCGAGCCAAGCACGCTTAACTTTGGAGTTCTTTGAAATTGGGCTTGCGCACCTAGGAAGAATTTTCCAGTCGGTCACCCATCCTTAGAGTTCTTTGAAATTGGACTTCCAGAAAAGAAGTTGCAACTTGTTGGTATGAGTATCTTATTAATCCTATTAAACCTTGGGCCGGGGTGTCACACCTGCTGACATCCAATGTCTACTTAAGATCCACTTTGGCCCCTCCTACCCGGCCAACACCAACACAACTGCAAAAGTCATTTGGAACCAACTCCCAAACCTCTCCAAGAAACGAGAGATATTCCTTGACCATGAAGGCCATCAGCTCCTCCCTGCTCATCGCTGCCGCCGCTGCTGCAGTAATCGCGCTGTGCTCCGTTGCCCCCGCTGCAGCGGCGCGCGAGGCGCCGGCGCCGATAATCGTCGGCGGGTGGAGGCCGATCAAGCACGTGAACGACCCCCACGTCCAGGAGCTGGGCGGGTGGGCGGTGTCGGAGCACGTCAGGCAGGCCAACGACGGGCTGCGCTTCGTCAAGGTGGTGAGCGGCGACGAGCAGGTCGTGTCCGGGATGAACTACATGCTGCTGATCGAGGCGACCAGCGGCGCCGCCGGGAAGAGCGCGACGTACGGGGCGGCGGTGTACGAGCAGGAGTGGACCAAGACGCGGCGGCTGCTGGCGTTTGAGGCGGCGAACTGATGATCCGGGACGTGTACTCGCCGTGTGGTGGTGGCGTACTGGCGTGGGCCGCCCGTTCCTGGTTACATGGATTTTGAGATCGATTAGGGTTAATCTTAATCAAGAGCTGCGATCACCCACGGTGTAACAAATGAAGTGCTGTATTACACATCTTGGGATTATAAGGTTCAATATAAAAGAGTCTCTGTTATGGATAATCGGTTTTCTGAGGTTTGATCGAGCATCTAGTACCGCTGCTCACCAGCGATGCAAGTTATATTTATTTTGGATCATTGGATCATTCCAAAAATTTGATAAAGTAAACTAGGATGGTATCGTGCGTAATTAATTTAGAAGAAAAAATGAACTAAGATGGCATGCAATTATTTAGTTGATCCATAAAATATTATTGAATACACACTTGCATCCCTACTGCTCACGCAAGCGTCCGAAGAATTTTAACAGAGTACGTTGAAACTACAAAAATTCACCGTGAAGAGCATGAGACGATTCACATGGAAATTAAAATTATTTACTCCCTGTCATCATCGTAGGTTAAAAAAATATTATACAATTGTTCCACCATTTTTCTCTATCCCTTAGATATCTATATCTGCGAGGTCCGAATCGCCGGATAGAGATAATACGAAGATATTGTTCGAGTCTTTGAGAATCGAGATAGGGGCTGCAGCCGGCCACAACCAGGGGCTTGTCGGACGTCCCGAAGAAGATTTGAGATTTCGACCCCCCTCGTTAAATTCCAGCGTCCCGCTTCGTGCCTTCGACCCGACACGCCCTCCTCGCAAGTCACAAGCAGAGAACTGGCCTCCCAGATAACCATGTCCGTGAGAGCTCTCCTAGCTGCGATCCTGCTCGCCGCCGCAGCCGCCGCCGCCGCGCCGGCAGCGGCGACGCGCGCGCCCCGTTGCGGTTGGAGCCCCGTCAGTGACGTGAGCGAACCCCACATCCAGGAGCTCGGGAGCTGGGCGGTGGCGGAGTACGCCAGGCGGGCGAACGGCGGCCTGCGGTTCGGCAATGTGACGAGCGCCCAGGAGCAGGTCGTGGACGGGGTGAACTACAAGCTCTTCCTCGACGCGGCCGACGCCAGCGGGGGCGTGGCGGACTACGGGGCGGTCGTGTACGAGCAGGAGCGGACCAACACCCGCGAGCTCACGTCCTTCGCGCGCGCGCCGGCGAAATGATGACCAGGAACGTGGCCGGGATGGCCGGCCGGTGCCAGGAGTGACGACTGGGTAGAGACGTAGAGTGACTAAGCTATGATATGCTCTTGTCCTAGCTCGAGTTAACAGATTTCAACAAGACATCTCGGCAAATTTCTATTTCGATATCTTAATTTATTTATGGGATATAAGAATAACAGTTTCTACAACTTGAACGAGTTAACAGCTTATACCGTGCGTTTTGTGAGGCACATGAACCCACCAGGTAGAACGATGATACGGGGCGAGCTGAGTATTTAACGTGGTACTCTTTTTTCTTTTCTTTTCTTTAAACGAATGGTAGAAGACCTTTATGTTAAAATAAGAAAAAAGCCCGGATCGGGCTCCACGACAACGAAACATAACCGGTTGGATCAGTACATCTTTCCGATAAAAAAAATAAAATAATATCTTCGTTCACTCACTATCAAAAATGAAATTATTATTGATTAAGTTTTCAGGTAAATATATTAATATCTATAATTCTAGATAAATATACTATCAAAATATATTTTATAATGGACTTCATGAAACTAATTAAATAGACATTGTAAATGTCGGTACTTTTCGTGAAAACTTAATCAAATTCATAAAAGTTTGTTTTAGTACAAACCTAAAGTGAATTATAGTTTTGAACAGAGGGAACAGGACTACATTTAGAGACTAATCTAAATGTATAAATTTTGAAATAGCAAAACTCAAGTTTAAAACTATTGACTTAGGAAAACATTTCTTATTTATGACCAGCGAAGAATATCATGTCGGTGAACTCGCGTTTTCTATGCTTTCTATTCCTCCTATCCATATTAGCTAATGGGTGGAAAACAATTTCTTACGTGTAGATTGCATCTCTTAGTATCCAAATAGAAAGCCGAGACTGAAAACATCACCTTCTCCTATGATTTATTATTAATAATAAGCCAAGTCCATACATACGGAGTATATATTCTACTCACTTCTGTCACAAATGTTATTTTCGGACATCTATATGGTCATCAAAATACAACAATAAAAGAGTCATTTTTGTTACAAATATTTGTTAAACATAATAGAAGTATACTTTTATAAAATAGTTTCAATAAAATTTTACACGTATATATTCAAATATCCACACCAAACACACAAAAGGTGATATGCAAACAAATCTTGAAATTGTTAAGATAACTCTAAAACGTCACTTGTGACTTAAGCGACTAATAACCTTATAAGGTAAGAAGGTATTGTCAAACCCGAAATTATTGGACTGCGCATATGGCATAGACTTTATAAAATAAGGGATGTGACATGTCTCATACGTTATATCTATTGTAGGCTACTCGGCCATGAGTAGGACTAGTCGGAATAGAAGGAAACTACCCGAGTAGTACTTAGTAGAACTCCTAAACTCGTATCTGGTTAGAATATCTGTAACCCTGTCCCCCCATACTATATAAGGGCGGGCAGGGACCCTCTCCAAACCAATCAATCATCTAAGGCAATACAAACCATCACACAGGACGTAGGGTATTACGCTTTTGACGGTCCGAACCTGTCTAAATTTTCGTGTTCCTAGCACCTTCGAGTTCCAGATCTCGGCGACACCCTACCTACAATATAAGAGTATCCCCCGGTGGGCTTGGCGGTAAAATACCGACAGCTAGCGCGCCATGTAGGGGTGATCAACGAAGATCCCCTAGCGAGTTTGATGGCAGTAATCATCGACTGGGTGGGTCGTTTCTAATATTGATATTAAATCGATTTATGTGTAGCGGACAACTAAACACAAATCAATTTCCTTTTTTCCATCTTCGCATGGAGCGTTTCTCGGCGGCAACAAATTGAGCCGGGACTCGTCAGCAACGGAAACGACATAGTCGTCGCGTCGGTTACATCTCAATCTATAAGGAACTGCTAACTTCAAAAGATGGAAGCATGACAACTCGGTCCGGCAAATTGGCCTGTTATGTGACGAATCCGACTCGACAAAAACAGAGAATAGAATCTTTCCTTTTCATATTTCTATTTTTAGAAAGACAGGCGAACAAATCGCCCTGCCCCATTTTTTTCATAGAAAACAACGAAGCAGAAGAGTTTTTCTGTTCGGTTTACAACATAGAAGTGCATAAACCAGGCAAGATGCCGCGCCCTACAGACAGCGGGATCAGCTGGTAGCACAGCAGAACAAGCTCAAGACCAAAATAACAGGTACAGGTTCAGGCAACATTATTACAGAGTTTGTGCGGAGGAAAATATCCAACATCCAATAAACCAGCTTGGATCACGGATTGCTCACCAGCTTGAACTTCTTCAGGAAGCGATTGCCAAGGGGTCTTGAGGCGAACCTCCAAGGAGTTGCACCATCGGTCGATATCCTCCTCTGAAGACATTTGAAACAGGGGTCTCCACTCCTTCATGCACATCCACAGTTTTCTAAAAATAAGCTTGACGTGTGACCACTTCTGCCCTTCTGATTAGCCACAAACACCAAACAACTCCTGCAGAGATTGTGTTTATAGTTTTAAATTTTTTTTTCTCAGCAATCCACTTGCTAGCCATATCTGTGTAAGAGGCAATGGCAATACCATTAAACTCGTACGAACAGTTCCAAGCTTGTTTAGCCATAATGCAATCAAAGAAAAGATGCTGGACAGATTCAGGTTCTCTACAGAATTGACATAAAGGGGGCTTCTCAACCCCTCGTTTTTTCAAGTTATCAACAGTTATTAGTTTGTTATTAGACAACAGCCAAAGAAAGATATGTATGTACTCTAGGGGGATTGTTATTTTCCACACTGCAGGGATAAAAACAGGCTGCACACCCTTGAAATTGATAATGGCATAGAGAGACTAGGAAGAATAAATTCCATTACTATTATATACCCAAACTAAAACATCACCACTAGAATTATAAGACACCACTAACAACTTCCACCAGCTCATACCATCTTTCAAGCATATCTTCATCAAAGGTTCTTCTGAAAGTGAGTTTGACCTCACGTTCATCCTAGACATTGTTCAAAGTCACACCTACTTGATTGCAGATACTGTACAAATCCTAAAACTGGATAACTAAGGGGGAGTTACCAAACCAGGTATACTCCCAAAATCTAATGTTAGAACCATCACCTACACTCCACCAATAACCAAATTTCAAAGTTTTTGCCACTCCAATGATACCTTTCCAAAATGTTGAAGAGGCAACATTGGGAAGGCAGAAAATATCGGTGGCATTTCTCATGCTAATCTTTTTTTTTACGATTATTCAGTACAACTCACGTATTCACAGTGTATGCACACTCACCTAACGTAGTTAAACTTTCATCGTAGTAAAAATCGAGAACTTCAATCTTGTTTGCAAGTGCAGAGAAACAAATCAAAATAGAGACTTGACCAGAAGTCAGCGCTCAGCACTGCATCTGCGACAAAATCCAATCCCCGCCGAATCGCCGGATAGAGACAATAAGGAAGATAGATATGAGAAGATGCAGGACAGCAGGAGGCCGTCGGCCGAAACCAGGGGCTCTCTTCAGATGTCCTTGCTGATCCCGCCACGTCATCCTCGTCTGATTTTGGCTCGTCCCGTAGTTAAATTCCAGCGCCCCTGCTTCGACCCGACACGTCCTCCCCATCGCAGGTCACAAACCAAAACCACCCAAATCATGTCCACGAGAGCTCTCCGCCTGGCCGCGCTGCTGCTCGCCGCTGTCGCGGTCGCTGCCACACCGGCCGCGGTGGCGGCACGCGTGGGGCCGCCGCTCGCCGGCGGGTGGAGCCCGATCAAGGACGTGAGCGACCCGCACATCCAGGAGCTCGGCGGCTGGGCGGTGGCGGAGCACGCCAGGCTGGCTAACGACGGGCTGCGGTTCGGCGAGGTGACGGGCGGCGAGCAGCAGGTGGTGGCCGGGATGAACTATAAGCTCGTCCTCGACGCGACGGACGCCGACGGGGCGGTCGCAGCGTACGGGGCGTTCGTGTACGAGCAGGCGTGGACCAACACCCGCGAGCTCATGTCCTTCGCGCCGGCGAGCCGCTGACCAGGAACGTGAATGGCGGCGGCCGGTTTCTTGGAGTCACCTGTAACGATTGGGTTGCAGTAACTATGTGATGCAATTACGGGGACATCCAAGCTTGCAGATATGCTCTTGTATGTAGTCATGTCGTGAGTCGAGACTTCAATAAGCCACCTTGGCATCTTTGCTACATCGATCTTTATATGTTGTATCCTAGTTTGTGCTGCAAAATATATAGTCTAGCGCCTCTTCACTCTTCAGGGTGCCTGTTTCAAAATATAATATTAGTAGATGTAATTACCATATTTCTTAAAAAAAGTGGCCGGGAGTATATTTGTTTTCTCCACAGATTACATAATCTAGCTTATTGTTGTAGGACAATAGGATAAAATGTCACGGATCATCTAAATAATCTAAAATAAATTAGACCAGTGCAGCTTATTTTAAATTATTTTGGTGATCCTCTCTCTTCTCAATTTAATTTATTTTCTGTATCAACCTGCTTCCACCACTAGCTCACCAGGCACCAGCCCTGCCCTCTCCTCATCCTCTCCTCAGCAGGCGACTTGGTGTTGTCACCTCCATAGTGCCTCCACTTCAATTATCTTGCATTGTGTGTGAAGGGCGGAAGGGTATGGAAAAGCAACACATCAGGTAGGGATGGTGAGAATGACACAAAGAGCTCGCATATGAAACACGGGAGGAGTGACGTGGGCACGTGGCAATTGAACACTGCGAGAGCTTGACTATATGTGTGACACTATAGATGTCGTAGTACAAAGAGTAGGTGATGTGGCCAAGCAGAAGCAGGGCAAGACAACCAAGAAGTAGATGATGATCACAAAAGAAGAACACAATCAAGATATAAAACCAATACATACGCAAGCGGCATCAATCTCCAGACCTATCTGTTACATTATGAACGGGTCTAAGATATGGGTCCATTTTATTGGCAAGATATTTCTTTTCCCCTTACATTCCTATATTTGAATTCCGTGCATTACCATATTATACTTTTCTTTTGTTGATTGACATATCAACTTTTATCCTACGAGCGTAGCCTTTGGTAAAGCTAATCAACATCGTTCAGCAGCTGCAGCTTGAATGTTTATAGAAGTGCCCTCAGTTTTATGCTGGAATATTGTTTAATTTTGTCACTGAATTGATCTATGTGCTTCATCCGTGTGTTTGCCAGTTGTGACTTGGTGGTGAGGCAACGCAACCATCATCGGTGGACGACGGTGGGAAGCGCCGCGCACCCTGATTTCCGCGTGCGACGGCGCGAGAGCATGTGGCGAGTACGACAGGCGTCACGGGAATCCCTCCGTCCCCGTCGCCTCGTCACACGGTTTCAGAAAGAAAAAATCACCGAAAAGGAAAAGCGGAGACTCGATTTAAATGCCGTGCCCCCCAACCAACCGTCTTCGACGCCAAGCAAAGCAGCAGTCACGTCTCCCAGATCTCCCCACCGTCGCAAGAGGCAAGACAAGCCCCTCTTCCTTACCCAATCCCAAGCCCCCAACCCGATCCGGCCATGGCCAGACCCCTCCTCCCCCTCCTCCTCCTCGCCGCCCTCGCCGTCCCCGCCCGCGCGGCGCTGGGCGGGGGTGGCGGCGGGGTCGGCCGCGGCACCGGCCCGCGGGTGGGCGGGTGGAGCGCGATCCCGGACGTGAGCGACCCGCACATCCAGGAGCTGGGCGGGTGGGCGCTGGGGCAGGCGAAGCGGGCGCGGCTGGCCGGCGAGGGGCTGCGGTTCCGCCGCGTGGTGCGCGGGGAGCAGCAGGTGGTGGCCGGGATGAACTACCGCCTCTACGTCGACGCCGCGGACGCCGCGGGGCGGAGCGCGCCCTACGTCGCCGTCGTGTACGAGCAGGGCTGGACCAGCACCCGCGAGCTCACCTCCTTCAACAAGGCGCCCCGCGCGCACTGAATCACCCGTTCCGTATCGGCGGCCGGCGTCAGTGCCCTCTCCTCTCCATCTAGCGAACATTACTGCTGCTAGTATATGCTGCGACCTGCGAGTGAGTGAGTACTGCGTTTTACTACTAGTACTAGTTGTTGTTTTGGGGATTAATCTGCAACCCAGCCATGTGGATGAGCATGGCGCGTAAACGTAATCGATCGAGGCTAGTATGTGCTAGAACTACTACTGCTGGACTGTACTCCCTATAATGATGTAATCAAGGGTTTGTGCCTGTGTTGGCTCCTGTGTTAATGGAGTTATTGTCGTATTGATTGTGTTCGTCTGTACCTGGAGTGAGTGGCTTTACGAGCCACAGTTTGCGTGTTCATCTTCTGATCTCTCTGTTTTTTTTTAATAATTCATCTTCTGATCTTCACTGATGTTTCCGGGAACAGTATAGGAGGGCGCGTGAAGCCTCCGTGACCGGACATGCATATGCTCCGTGCTCGTGTACAGCTGGAGCGACTCGGATGCACATCTTGCGTGCTTTCGTAGTCTAGGAGATTGTACGTGGACGTCTAATTCTTTTTCATTTTGTCTTTGGCGCTTGCGTTGCGGTCATTGGGCGAGTCCGTGCAGTGGGCCGCAGTAGCCAACGGATCGAGTAGGCGCGGCGCAGAATTGACTTGCAAGGCACACGGGTTGCTTGCGGTCTTTGTCGTTCAGACAGATGCGATTCATCAGTCTCGATCATGTCTACCGGCACACACAACTGTGAGCAGCTATACGCCCAAACTGCCCAAGCCGGAGGGATTGGATTCAGATTTCGAATTGGAAATCCACCGCGTACAATGAAACTAAGTTAGTATTTGGATGTAGATATTGAAGGCTAGAATTTAGAATTGGTATTGAGTGCAACCAACATCAGCTGTTTAGATGTTCTCGGAATTGGTATTGGAAATATGCTTCAATGCCAAACGGTATTCAGCATGTTTTTCCACCCTTCCCACGATTCTAACCCCAACCCCTCTGTATTCGCTTGCATTCATCGCACCCCTCTTTCTTCCCCGCGCGCCTCAGTCACCGCGCCGCTTCCTCAGGCGCCGCTCTGCTCCCCACGCCGCTCCCTCCTCTCCGCTCTGCTCTCCCACCACCGCACCGCTCCTGCGGAAGGCCGCTCCTGCGGAGCGCCGCTCCCAGTCGAGCAGGCTGCTCCCGCTCGGGGGGCCCGCCGGTCCCGGTGCGCCAGACAAGCGCCACTCCCGCTCGGGGGGTGCGCTGCTCCCGGTCCGCTGGTCGAGTGAGCTGCCACCTGACGCGCGGGCCTAGGCGCTGCGTCAGGCCGCCCGCCCGCTGCTCCCAGCGCCGCGCCGCCTGCCCCGCTCCTCCGACGACCGGCCGTGCTGCTCCGAGCGCCGCGCAGCCCTGCTGACGGCCAGCCGCGCCGCTCCTCCGATGGCCGCCCGCCCGCTGCTTCCAGCATTGCGAGAAAGGGGATGGATAGCACGATAGATGGGCTGGAGCGTGTTAAATTCCATCTCATAGATTCATCTACGTCCAAACAGTCACTTTGGTATTGTAACTCATTTCCATTACCAGCCCGATTTGGTATTGAACTCAATTCAATGCCAAATTCTTCAATATCGGCATCCAAACGTACCCTAATACTATTGCAAAGCTACGGGTATGTTATGTTTGGACCCAGTTAGATTGTAGGGTGGTAGTCTCACGGATCGGTAAAAGCTAGTCCTAGACTTTGCTATGCATCTAGATATAAATATATATGTAGATAAATAGCAAAAACTATGCATCTAGAAAAGCTAAAACAACTAATAATTTGAGACGGAAGAAATATGATAAGTCAGCTTGCGCGATTCCAAGATCTTGCCTTGTTGGATTATTGAAGGCGAACTACAATTTTATATTTTTCTATCACAGGCTCGATTCCACGGTCTGAGTTTGTGTGCAAAGGTTTTAGAGTCTCTTTGGCATGGCTCCGCCGGTAACAGCTCCAGCTCCATGTTACGATAAATAGTACTGTAGTGGCATTGTTTTGCACTGTTTTACACTGTAGCAAGAAGTCGGAATGTAAATCGTGATCCAAAATGAACTAGAAAGAGGTGAAGCCGGTGGAGCCAGAAAAAGTAGCTCTACCGCTCTGGCTCCAGTGTGCTACAGTAGCATAACAGTGCGCTACAGTATATGGAGCCGAGAGTAGAGCTCTCCTAAATGAGGCCTTTATCTGTGTGGCCCAGCCATCAGCCATGTGTGGATGAACATGCGCCTAATCGATCGAAGCTAGTACCACTTTGGTGCGTTTGTGTCTGTCTTGACTCTTGTGTGTTAATGGAGTTATTTACTATTTTTTTTAAACAAAGGCAGAAGCTCTACCGCTCAATTAAGACGAAAGAATTTATGTAAAAAAAGCTAGCCGAACGAGATGCCAAATAGGGCATCCACGAGGCTAACCAACCCACGCGACGCGGTTGAGCATAAACACGACACACTGCCATGGATCATCGTTGCCGAGCATGGAAGCAATGCTGCCTGCAGCTCCGACTTCAAATGGCAGGCCACCCACGAGCCATCCACCAACTGCCCCGAAGCAAACGCCCGCAACCGGTCATCAGTGCCAAGCTCAAGCACCCCACGAAGAGCAGCTTTGACTTCCAAACACGAGCCCACGCCTCGTCCCAGTTGTTGCAACCCCTCAGTGGAGCCCAAAACTTCGATGGACGGGGTCTCGCCACGTGTCATTATTGCCGAACTACATCCCCGACGCAACAGCTCCGACTTCACATTGCAAGACCCGCCTCCACGCGACAACCAGGCGCCGATAAGCAAAGCACAACCGCCGAAGGAGACTCCGAAGCCACGACGAAAATCCAAACGCGACGCCTTCAGAGAGGGAGCGACGCCGATGGCGCCACCGTCGCAGAGTTTTCACCCTTGGATGAAAAGGCTAGAGAGGAATACGACGCCCCCAATAGGGAAGTGGCACCCACCGGCGTCGCCGTCGCTAAGGCTTTCGCCCAAGACCCCACTAGCGAGAATGTCGGGTCAAGAAGCAGAACCCCTCGCCATCCATCATATTCAAAGCCGTTGTCCCGCCGCCCCACGGAAGCCCCTTTAGAGAGGCATCAACGCGTCGGCTGCACGCGGCAACCGCATAGCTGCGTCGGCCGTCACCCTCTCCGACCAGGCAGCACATGAGGCCGGACCTGACTCCACCGCTCATGTGACACCATCGCACGTCGAGCCGTCACCGACCACCGCCGCCGGCACCTGCACTCGCCGCCCCCGCACCTTTGCGAGCCGCCGAGCACCCGTGGCAACACCACGCACGGCTAGGCCGGCCGCTGCACCGCCGACCTGCCACGGAGCCCAACGCGGCCCGTGCGCCCGCTGCCGCCACGGTACGCCGCCCATGCACGCGGCACACCGACAATGGTGCGCCCCCCTGCGAGGCCGGTCCGGCACCGCCGTGCCACACCCCCGCGAGCGACTGAGGCCCGCGCACCTGCCGCCGAACCGGTGCCCCGATGCTGCCCACACGCCCGCCGCCGCTCCCCGACTGGGCCCAGCGCACGCATCCCCGATGCGAGCTGCGAGCAGCCAAATCCGGCCACGGAAGCAACGAAAACAGCATGACCGCATGAGGGGCCAGATCTGGTGCCCCGATGCCGGTGGTCGGCCGCCGCCACGAGGCCTCGACGGGAGAGGGAGGAGGATCGGAGAAGAAGAGATCCCCGTCGCCACCTTCATCGTGCCCCTTGGACTTCCAACAGAGCGCTCGGGCGGCGGCGAGGGCGGGAGAAGGAGGAGGAGAGGGCCTGGCGGCCGGCGATGTGGGTTTCCGCCGGAGCCGCCCTAAGGCGACGCGGGGGACAGAAGGCTCCGAATGTATTTAGGGCAAGTACATTGCTACACGTCAGCGGTCTCATATGTCGTCTCATGCAAGTCCATGTAGGATTTTTGATTAGGTAGCGGAGAGTGAGAGGGAGGAGAGAGAACAAGGTGGTTGTTTCGCGAGACAACTGCCTTATAGGCTAAAATTTTGGATTATGGGACGACTTTCTCACCATTGTACGAGTTCTTGTTGCCATGCAACTCACAATATTTCTTTTTTATGCACAAATTATAGAATTATGTATTTACTATAAGATAATTTATAAAGCAATCTATTGTATATATTATCTGTCACATCATCTCAAGATGACGTGGCAATGCATGAGACTACCTATTAAACAATACACCAATGTATCTGCCACTTACTATTCCTATTATCATTCTGTTCGTCTGTAGCTAGGAGATGGGTCAGTAGGGATTTCACGTGCCACTGTCTGCGTGCGCGTCTTTGATATTTCTAGAACAGTAGCTCGGCACGTGAAGCCTCCGAGATCGGATATGCTTGTGCGCGCGTTGGGTTCAGTACTTTAGTGTCAAACAGCTGGAGAGATTTGGAACATGGATGCTGCGAGTGTGAACGTCTTTTTCTATAGGTCGTAAACAAAGTCCGTCAAGGGGTCACGGAGTTGTGATGTCTACCAAATTGTTTCCTCTTTTGCGTTTCGCGCTTGTTGCGTCGAGCGAGGTCGTCGTCGGGTCGGGTCCTTCCTCTTCGATCCGGTCAGCTCACGGTTGGAGTGGGCATGGCGCAGAATCGACTTACGGGCCACGCTAGCCCGTTTTGGACGAGGAGCTAGGCACGATGGGATCAGTCTCGGTTTCGGCCGTGATGGCTATATGCTTGGAGATGAACGACAAGTGAAGTACCCGCGCAGCATGCAGCATAATAGATGGCCCATCGAATTAAACCCAAGGGATTGGATTCATCGTCGCCCACTCGCCCACACAGCGACGGACGGACCACGGCAGTAAGGTTCGGGTTCCACTTCCACCGCTGCAATGCACGTAAGCATATATGATCTAATAAGCCATGTTTTGGGTGGAAGTGGTGGTGTATCTCTGAGCATGTATGTTTGAGCCATATTTTATTATACTATAAGCATACATGATCTAATGAGCATGAAATTTTTACTACATCTCAAGCATATAATGATTTGCCCACCATAAAAATTTCACCATAATTGGACCACGAAAACTGTAGCTATGAATTAATTATAGAAAAGTATATATATCTAAAAGTATAATAAAATTTTTATACTAAATTATATCATATCGTATGTTCATTGCATAGATCTACTCATGTCAAGTCCAATAAAATTGGATTTTCCATTTTTTATTTTTTTAAGATTTACTATAATTTTTTAAAGATCCGGCTAAAATAAATATAAAGAAAAAGAGAAAAACCACTGAGAGAAAATAGCCAAAGATGCCATGTATCCGGTATCGTGAGTCCGAAAAGTCTAGGCGGACAGTTTCATTGTTTAGGAAGGAAATGTGGATTCGTCCAAAATTTCATAGCAGTAAAACAACTTTTTTCCAGATTAAACAAAGGAATGGGCCTAGCCTAATTGTTCAGCACTCGGCGTGTGGGGAAGAGGTTGAATCGGTCGAACATTGAATGAATTCTGAAGTTGACAGGACGTGTGTTGTAACTCATGTCTTGATAAGATTTTGAGTCGTGGCAGTGGGAAAAAGATGTTGGAGTCGCGTCTATAAAATTTGGGCAAGAGTCGAAGATGCATGTTATCAATGAATTTAAATGGGTCCTTTTCTCCATCATCACACGGGAAGATATGGATTGATGAAAAAAATCAATTTCGGATTATCTTACTTTTTCAGCAAACTGCCAAGGATGTCCCCTTCTTCCTCGTGGAAAATATAGCAAAAAGAAAAAAAATTGCAAATTCATATTCCTTAGCGACCAAGGCTAGCTGCCGCCTTCCCCCGCTGCCCTGCCAGCTCCTCTCTCCGTCTAGAACAGCGGGACAGACGGCCACCGGCCACGGAGTCACGGACACCGCGTCGTTTCAAAGCTACAATCCCACCCCATTCTTTCCCTCCCTTTCTCCTTCTCCCGCCTCCCCGTCCAAAATCCCCAAATCCACCGCCGCCGCCGCCATGCCTCCGCCCCGCAGGAACCCCCTCCTTGTCCTTCCCGCCGTCCTCGTCCTCCTCGTCACCTCCGCCGCCGCCCTCTCCGTCTCCACCCCCGTCGAGCTCACAGGTAAGCACGCTTCTGTCTCCCTCCCCGCCATCGGAGCACCCAAAGCCCTAGCCCTAACCCCCTCCTCTCCCCGCCATCTCACAGTCACTTCGCACCCGCCGGCCTCCGTCAGCCTCCCCCCAGCGCGATCCATCTCCCTTGGCGATGGCGGCGCAGCCAGCGGGCCCTACTGCACGCGCGTCCTCCTCCGCGGCCGCCCCTCCCGCCTCCGCGACCCGTCGCGCTTCTTCCACGCGCTCCGCCTCCGCGCCAACGCCACACGCCCCCATGGCCTCGAGCTCTGCTTCCACCGGTAAGTGAAATGGGAAGTAAACCCCGAGCATTTTTGTTATATAGCTCTAGTAATTTATGTTTCTTGGCTTAATTTCGTTGGGTCGCGCGCTCTGTGTTTGTAGGAATGCCACAGTGGGGCCGTGCAAGTGCGCGGCATCTCAGTGGCAGAAGATGCCCAAGAGTGGGCTCTGGGTGCAAGCCATCTCTCCCTACGACCACCGGATTCTGGATTTCAGAATGCCGACTGACCCTTCAAGGTCCATTGTGGTGTCCACTGAGGAAGGTATGCTTTCTTCTGCCTCCTTTAGTTTGTTCTTGGTGCCCTTTTTCTTCCCCTAGTTCTTGATTGCGTAGTGTGATGTATCTTCTGTTGTGTATGCAGAGTTCTTGCTCCATAGGGTGGTGTTCTTGGTGCTGGGACTGGTGCTGATGGTGGTGGCACACACATTGAGTGAGTCTGTGGTGTTCTACTACGGTGGAGCGATGACAATCGGCATTTTCCTTGTGATACTGATTATACTCTTCCAGGTAATGTATAATCCTCTTCACTCTGTTCTACATATGGTGAATGATAAATTGAGCTGATGATTGCTACTGGTACTGGTGGGTGGTGTCATTCTTGTAATAGTTCAATGGAACAAGCTTACTATCTAATTTACAACTGCTAGTTGGAATCTGGAATATCTGAAGTGTCATATTTGTATGTGGAATTGCCAAGGCAAAATCTTATCTCTCCCACTCTTTACATAAATCACAATATTTCGTTAACAGAGGGTTTCCTCACTGTGAAATTGGGCTTTGTGACTTCTCTGTCTAATTTGCTTCAGATGACAATATAAGGTAGCTAATCGACATTGTTGTCTGCTACTACAGACACATAACCATGTTTATCGAGCTATGTTCTGCAAGGAGTATCCAGATGCTTGTAGATGTGATTATTTTATGATGGAGCTGCTCTATTACAGATATTAGTGAACCTAAGTTTTACAGTGGATAATATTGGGGAAAAGGAATGAAATGAAACTGTGAAAGTAATGTCCTGAAAGGAATAAAGGATGTAGTCCAACTAGTGGAAATGAAAATAATGTTCCATCTCTTTCTTGCTTTACTATTTTGTGTCAGACATATCTGTTTATATCAAGATGTTATAGTCCTTTCCAAACATCTTGAGCGTGATTTTTCATTTCTTGTCACTATGATTAAATAGATTATTTGAGACCAATTTGTTGAACTGTTGTAATTTGCAGTATCAATGCTTTAATTAGGATCATATTGCTAATTGACATGCTTAGAAGGCGCTGCTGATTGTTATTTGGTTAGTTTTTAAAGTTCTTTTTCTGGGGTCGGTGGGTGGCTGTGTGTGCTTGAGACAAAGTCCGATCTTTCCTGAATGCAGTCACTTACATCAAGCTACTTTGTGCTAGTTATGATGCCTTTTTATATAAATCTAACTTGTGGCCTTTTCAAATAAAAGAGACTTCTGTTTACCTGTCATCCAGTTAATCACATTGTGAGTCTCACCTGGTTAGCTAACCTTTTTTTATCCAATCTATCTTCTTTCAGGGAATGAAGCTTTTACCCACTGGCAGAAAGAGTTCTCTCGCTATTTTTGCCTACTCCACAGTTGTAAGTATTTGTTAGACTATTGATAAGTTTTCTACTTTGATTTCGACCTCATGTCTCTTGATCACTGATTCATGACGATCTCTCAACAACAGGTTGGCATGACGACATATTTTCTGCACTATTTGTCGGGTCTGTTGCGCTCAGTTCTTGTGGAAATTGGAATTGCTGAAGACATGCATAATCCTGTATGTAAGTTCGTCATTTGGCTTACCATCAAAGGTCCTTTTGGTTTCTTTTATTTTCACCTGCATGTACATATGTATAAGGGAATGAGGATTACTTACATTTTAACGCTGGTACAATCTCTTGCTGTACAAATGAGGATGCTTACATTTTAACAGTGGTACAATCTCTTGAATTGCTGCACGACTTCCCACTCTTATGGCTTCTGTGTTTCCTCTGTTCTGTTTTATAGACATATATGAAGTAAGACTTAGTAATACTTTAACCTTCTTGAGCGTGTGCTTACTGTGCTTGTTTTCTTGGGTTCTATTGGGGAATAATCTACTCTACATTTTCTATGATAGCAAATCGATGTGGGAACATCAAACTGTTTACAGAGCTGTCACTGTATTTGTCTTATATTCTATTGATAACTTGATATCAGTATCATGACATTAAATTGTCCCATGCCATGAGGGTATTGTTAATATTTTATCATTCAGTAACATTATTCTGTTAATTTTGTTTCTGTCATTTTTCTTATGGTAAACTAACGTAAAAGATATATAATTGCAGCTAGGAATATTCCTTCTTGTATTGGTCATCTTAGCTGGAGCCTGGTTTGGTTACTGGGGTGTCCGTAAACTTGTCCTGACAGAAGATGGATCTGTTGACGCGGGTGTGGCTTATTTTGTTGAGTGGGCTATCTTGATTGTTTCAGCTGTTATGCTCCTTCAGGTAATCCTTCTCTGACAGCGTACTGTGGCTTGAGCATTGTACTTGTTTCCTTATCTGTTTATTAACATGCTAATTCTTGCTTCCTCTGTCTCTGCAGAGTTCTCTGGACTATCTATTTGCATTTGCAGCTTTGGTATTTTGTGTAGTCATCAAATCAATTGCAAGAATTGATGGAAAGTCAAGAATTTTACGCAATCTATCACGGTATGATAAACTCTGCTTGATATGTCAAGTATCAGCTTGACAGGTTCAAATCTTTGTTTTCTTTACACATGTTTTTTGGCGTAATATAAGATATACATGACCCATCAGTTCGGATACAACTGCTCATCAGAAGTGTTGCGATCTAGACATGTAGGATCTATTTTGCTATTAGAACTTAAAATATTACTATTCTGTCTGGTATTTTGGGTGTGAAAAGGTTAACTTTTTTGGTTGATGTTTATACAGTTTTGAGAAGAGGCCTCAACTGCCCATATCTTTTTTACTAATTAGGCCATGTTTTGAATGATGGAATGCTTTCCATTTACTTTGGAATTGAACTATTAGAGCATCTCCAAGAGATTCTTTATATCTTTAGGAATAGAGATTTTGGTTAAAAATTACCCTCCAACAGCTTCTTCAATTGGATATCTAAATATAGACCTCGTCTATTCCGGACTTCTCGCTAGCCAAAGATGGAGAGCGAGAATTGCTCTCTAGACTACGCACAAGATATAGAAAAGCTGTTGGAGAGTACAAAGATATAGAAAACGATTTTTACTCAAGTGACTCTCTAAATGATGATTTAGAGAGTAGATTTTAGAAAGGCTCTTGGAGATGCTCTTACAACACTTTATTGAAATTTCTGCAAAACTGTAGCATGTTTTCCAAATGGAGAGTGTACATAGTATAGGACCCAGTCACTCTTTTGCTTCCCTGGTCACTAGGATTAAGGATGTGTAACTTAGGAGATCTATGTGCATTTAATCGGATAGCAGTACTCCCTCTGTTTAACAGACTTCATAGAACCACACATTCTTTTGACCAGACTGTCAAAGGGACTACAATTTTAAGAAACTGTCTTGAAAAAACATGTTATTTTGCCTTTCTGTCATAAAACTACATTTGTTTGTTCTTGACTTCGTGTTCCAGTAAACAGATTCTATACAATCCATCTACCTGTGACCTTCTAACTGACATGGTGTAGGTGGATCGAAACCATTGAGGGGCCCAATGCCATTTTAGTCTCACACGTTCACTACATGCAACATGATCAGGACTAGGGTCATAACTTTTCCTAATATAACTATGATACAATGCTATTCTGTTACAGGGATGATTGACTTACCACTAAGAAAGTTGTCTGAAAGATTTGTAACACTCCAAGTGGATAAATAAGATAAATAACTGAGAAACATGAAAAATAGAAAATGAATCATTAAGCTTATTTGTAGTAACCAAAATCATGTAACACTAGGTACTGGCACAGTGATTCCTTTGGTTTATATGCTAATGACATTTTTTCATGTTATTAAATTTAGATCAAAATTATTTTGCTTTATCGGAAAGTGATAGCTAAATTCAACGAATACCTCTCTGCAGGGGACTTCCTAGTGGAACTGCGACACATTCCTCCCATTATGGAGATTTAGGTGAAGACTATTCTAGCATGAATGGGGCTCGCCAAGATGGATTTGGCAAGCTCCATGGTTACCTGCGACGTACGCCGAGAAAAAACTCACCTCTTGCTGGTTTGTCACTTCTTTTAGTTGTACCTTTATGATTCCCCAGCTTAGTATTATATATCGTAAACAACTTGTTACCCTGCTTTTCCAGGCTCAGCAAAGACACAGTCACATGGTGTTGCAATGGACAACTACTATTCGACCTATCATACTACCCCAGATAGGAGGAAATTCTCCAAAGAGGAATACAAAGCATTCACCAGAGAGGAGACAAAGAAAGCCATGAAACAACTGCTGTCCTCACCGGATTTCAACAGGTGGGCGTTGGCTAATGCGGACAGGATATCTGTGACTCCCCCGGGAGGCAGCTACAGCAGCAGCAGCCGCCAGCAGCGGCACCGTTTCTTCGGATTGTTTTGAGTCGTGCATGTAGTGTTCTTGCAGTTATAGAAGTGATTCCATGTGTATCAAGGATAGGATAGCAGCTGAGTGCTGCCACGTTTTGAAGTGGCAGCAAATTTGTAGAATATTATGTAGTTTAGTTACTACTTAGCTTCAAACGGCTAGTGCATCTTGTAACATTTAGTGCTACGGTGAATGAACCTTGACTTGCCTTGAGTTGCATTACATCTGTAGTCGACCATCAGTACGGATACTAGGGTAGGATGAAAAAAAATTCAAGTCTTTCTATGCTTGCATAGGAAGCAAAATCATTTCTTAGTCTTATGAGCAGTTAGATTTTGGATTTGCAATTAGGTCATGGGAAGAAAAACTACTTTCACTGATGTCTGTAAATTTAATAATCTGTTCAAGATTTCAGAGGTTGCTTATTTATGGATGCACGGATGGTGATCAGTTACTACTCCCTCCGTTTTAAAATTTAAAATGTAGGCCGTTTTGATAAATCTAGATATATAGATTTTGCATCTATATATGCATCTATATAAACATTGTGTCCTCGTATATAGTAAAAATTATGCATCTAGATTTGTCAAAACGAGCTAGGGGAGTACTTTAATAACTTTGCCTTCCCGTCCAACCGGGCCTTCCTTGTTGCTTTTCGGGGAGGCATAAGGCCCAGGAGCACGGAACAGAGGTCCTTCGCTAGCTTGGTGTTGATTTCGATTTTGTTGCGGGCCTGCATGGAGAATAAGAAAAAAACAAAATCTCACTTTGTATTTCCCTCAGGCCTCACTTCTTTATTGGTGATCTGTTTATCTGAAATGACGTCGATTTGAATGTAATTGTATAAGTTATCTTCAGCAACCACTCTCTTTTACCTCCTTTTTTTTTTCAAGTCCCTTCTTCCTCCACTCTCAACTTCCTCCTAGAACTCTACTTCTTCCCCGTCTGCTCTAACTAAACTCCACCTAATACTAGCTCGTGTTGCTGGGCTTCCATCCATTGAACACTGTATCATGCCTCGGCAGTTGGCACCACTTTTTTCTTATAATAACATTGCCACTACCACTAAGACATAAACCACAAATTATACTCCCTTCTTCATGCCTTAACTTCAACCAAGAACAGCTCTAGCCTCTGGGTTTCTCTTTAACCCGCTTTCATTTAAACACCACCCAAACACGAGTGCCACACTGTTGGCGGGAGCAACCTCTTCTCAACCTGCTATCGAACCATCTCATCCAAGATGCGACCGCTGCGTCGCCATCTCGACCGACTTTCCCTCCCACACCCACGTCACGACTCACCACTCACCAGTCACCACGGGAGGCACTGGTCCCCTATGGTCGCATAATCCACAGAGCCGTCTTAGAGCCTGTTTGGATCCCAACCCATAAAACAAAGTGACTAAATTTTGACTAAATTTTAGTTACTTTAGGATTAAAGTTCCATACAAAGTGACTAAAATATTTTAGTTCCATTAGCCACTAAGTAGCTAAAAGGAGCTAAAAGAATACAAAGTGACTAAAATATTTTAGTTCCATTAGCCACTAAGTAGCTAAAAGGAGCTAAAAGAAGAACTATGGTGGGCCTAACCATAATTTATTACTTCCTCTCATTATTTTAATCATTTTTAATCATTTGATCCAAACGAAATTTAGTTTTTATTTTTAGTCACTTTGCAGTCACTTGTCCAATCAGGCCGGATAGAGTTTGCGCCGAATTTTGTTTTGGAAAAGCGGCATCCCCGTGACAGCCGTGCGGCGCAGAATAAGGCGGTGCCCGCCCGCCTCCGCGCGCTACCTCCACCGGCGCTCCGCTCAGCGCCCACGTAGCACCGCTCCCCCTGCCGTTCCGTGTCTCCGGCCACGCATCACCACCAACCCTGCCCCGTGCCGCACGTGCGGCGTGCCTCTCTCATCCCATCCTGGTCCGCGATCCCATCCATCCACCCGCATCACCGATCAGACCCGTGCCGCGCCACACCACGCTAGGTCGCTAGCAGAGCAGAGCCCCGCGCGCGCATCCAACCTCTCCTCCTCGACATCCGCGGGCGGACGGAGCCCATCTGTGCCGTAACCTTTGCTTGCCCCCGCCCGGAATCCGGTCCGATGGGATCGCTCACGAGGGAGCCGGAGGACATGGCGGCGGCGGAGGCGGAGGAGTGGTCCGACGAGGCGGTCGTCTACGTTAACGGCGTCCGCCGCGTGCTCCCCGACGGCCTCGCCCACCTCACCCTGCTCCAGTACCTCAGAGGTCGCGCGCTCTCTCACTCTCACCTTCTCTGTGTGTTTTTGCTGTTTCTGTCGAAGTACGCTGAGGATTAAAATTCGCCTGGTACTAGCACTAGCAGTTGGTGGGTGTGGTGGTCAGCTGGTACAGGGAGTTTTACCGCAACTGGTTCGATGCGCTTTTGGCTGGTCCCAGATTGGAATCCGAAAATCCACTGGAATCTGTCGCCTGCTTCTCTTTCTTCATTTAGAAGAGAGAATTTAAGTGGAGCGTTATGTTAGTTCACTGGTGGTAGTGCGTGAAGCTGTCCCGGTGGAGCTTGTCACCCTGTCCGAATTGGAATTTTCGCGGCACGAGGCCTCGGCTACTTTCCTGCATTCAAATTTGTCGCTGGCGGTGACGTGAGACAATTCAAGTAGGATTTGGGGGAAGGAGGAGAACATGAGTTCATTTGGCTGGTGCCTCAAGGATACTGAACTTGGAACCTATAACCCATCTCTCAGGCAACACCAGGGCCCCAAGGGACCTACATAGCATAATTCCTGCTCCCATGACCCCACTGGCCACTCAGAGCATAGGTTGATTCAGTATGAAGCGTGCTCTTCTTGCTTTCTTCCAGCACATGTTGTTTAGCTGATCCACCAGAAGTTTTGGGGTATCTCCAATCACTTTAGGGAGTAGTGGGTACAGAGGGAAAAAAAGGCAATGGTATGTGTTGATGGTGGTTCACATGTGGGTCAGCTTTCCTTTTCTTATCTTTGCTTATTGAAGACACGAAGTATCACCAGTTCTCGTTCTGTTTCTAGAATACTTAATTGTGTGTTAAGTTCATTGATCTTACGTACACAATATTGATATCAAAAGACAATCAGTTTTGCGATCATTCTCCTACTGGAATTTTCTGAGGGAAATATAGCAAGGGAGGCCCCTGTTATCTCCTGCTGGAAGATGGTCAGGAAAACTGGAGCGACAGAGAGAAACGTAATGAGACTACCATATTTTTGGCATGTAATTATTCTTACTAGTAATGGGCAGTAAAGTCGCACCAGCCGATGAGTTGGAACCAAATTTATGGGAAGCTAACAAAGAGAATGATTACCTATTCATTATACATAAATTTTGAACCAAGCTGCCTATCCCTTTCTCCAACTCATTGTCTAGCAGTGATCTAAGAATCATTACATGTTAGCAATTTTTAACATTGTCTAATCAGCTTCAGAGGTTTCTTTTTTCCAGTTTGCATCTATCTGTGCAATCTGATGCAAGAAAAATAGTACCGTAGCAATTTCTCAGAGGGTTGCATTTGCCCTCTGTGTGATTTATATACAGTATCACAAATTATTTTATTTCATGGTTTGCAGTACCTTAATGTTTTTCTAACTATGCGTTATAGATATCGGCCTTCGAGGAACAAAGCTTGGATGTGGTGAAGGTGGTTGTGGAGCCTGCACTGTCATGGTCTCTTGCTATGACCGAACTACAAAGAAATCACTGTGAGAACCATATTCCTGTACCAAAGGATATTTTGTGCACTGTATCTCTTTCTCTCAAACAACATAAAGTGACAGGTAACCATAGAAATAGATTTTAAGATTTGCCTTCTTTAGTCTTGTTCTAAAAACTGGTTTCGCCATGGTAGAGATGCCATTACTCCTTCACATGGGATGTAGAATCCTGTACTTTTATACGTGCCTTTATTTTGTATTTTATGTCAATTATTTTTTCCGAAGAACCTATTTTATGTCAATTATACTGTATAGAAATCGAGCTTCATGTAAAAAACGTGACCTACTTCATTCAGGCATTTTGCAATCAATGCATGCTTGGCTCCACTTTATTCTGTGGAAGGAATGCACATAATCACAGTTGAGGGAATTGGAGATCGCCAACGAGGTTTGCACCCAGTTCAGGTGATGCACTGTTCTTTTGTGACTTGTAGATGAGTACTGCTACACGTACAACCATTTGAGTACAACTTGGTCCATCAGTTGAAATCACCTGGGTGAGCTCATCAATTCATTAGATGGTTTAGATGCACGGTTGTACTAGAGTTATACTCAAAATGGTTGTACGGGAAATGTTTCCCCTTGTCCATTCATGTGGCACCTGCTCATATCTAGAAGAAATGCTTGAGCAAGAAGCATAGAATGAAAAGTCGAACCAGTCATCGAACTGCTTAGGCTACTGTTTCACTGGTTCCGTGGTCACTGGGTCACCTAGATCAATGGGGCCTGCAATATTAGTTATTTAGCATGTTTATTCAATCTGTAGCACACCAGGTAAATGGTCTGGATGGTCACTGGAGCTAAAATGCTATTGATGTCTGGTTTTTTTTACCCCACCAATCTTTTAGTCCCACCAGATTGGCAAGGCTGCCAATTCTGGTTTTATCCTATTGTTGAGCTGGGTCAGTTTTCCGTACTATGGCTAGAATACACCATTTTAGAGCTGTTCCCATTGATGGCTGATGAAATGGCTAATATGGAAGATATTGAAGCCTGTACAGGGTTATGACTTGATATCTTTGTATTGTTAGAATTCTATTGAAAAAGGTTACATTTCTTTAGCAGCGCTCAGTATGAATCCAATGCCTTTAAATGTATATCCTGTTGGTCTGTTGGATACGGTCGAGTACAAGTCAAGTCTTATTCTAATATAAACCAATTCCGCTCAAGACAAACATGACACAATGATTAAACTAATTGTCACAACATTACATGATCGACATGCCAAAAATCAATTGTTAGTAGCACAACATGGCTGGTATGAGGGAAGCAACCCTGTTGACATGATAGAAATATCAAATAGGTCAAATAATACCATTTCGTTGAAACAAAAGAGAAATATATCTAAAGCGTATACACTGAAAGAAGATTGTTTCACAGGCACTGGACTCATGCTGAGCCTACCCCCCGACTTGCTCTTGTTGTATATACCATTTGTGTTGATATGTCATTTCCTTAATCATGTAAATCTTCTCCAAGTTGTCAATTAGGCCAAAAAAACCCCCACAGTTCATTAATTGCTTCTTTTTGTATCATACTATTTATGACTCGGGGACCGAGCGATAGCTCGTTTGGTTCGCTTCCAGGTGTGGGAGCGTGCCGCCCGCGTTCAAGCGCGCGTCTGCGTGGGCACCCCATCTCCTCTCTTAAATGATGGGCCATTGCTCCTGGCATATTTAAAAAAAACTGTTTATCACTCAAAAGCTGTTTATAGAGAACCAACACCTAAAGCTGTCTCACTCTGTTTCATGTTTAATTTAAACAGCTTTAAGAATAGAGAAAATGGATCAGTGCTGCTAATGTTTGCTACAGCTCTTGTTGTGCACTGTGTTCAATTCCTTCCCGGCCTGTGCCCTTCTCTTCTATGGTGATGTTCTACTTTCCTTGCAGGAATGTTTAGCCAAGGCGCATGGTTCACAATGTGGGTTTTGCACCCCTGGTTTTGTGATGTCGATGTATGCACTGCTGAGATCTAGCAAAGAGCCTCCTACTGAAGAACAGATCGAAGACTGCCTTGCAGGAAATTTGTGTCGATGTACTGGCTACCGACCAATTATAGATGCCTTCCGTGTTTTTGCCAAAACAGATAATTTGGTGTACACCAATTCATCTTCACAAAACACAGATGGACAAGCTATCTGCCCTTCAACTGGGAAGCCATGTTCTTGCAAAAACGAGGCAGATGCCAACGTTAATGAGTCTTCACTATCATCGTCTGTGGAAAGATATTCACCTTGTTCATACAATGAAATTGATGGAAATGCATATGATGACAAAGAACTCATCTTCCCCCCAGAACTTCAGTTGAGAAAAGTTGTGCCACTTAAATTAAAGGGGTTTAATGAGATTAGATGGTTTAGACCTCTTAAACTAAATCAAGTACTACATTTGAAATCATGCTATCCAGATGCAAAGCTTATCATTGGTAACTCAGAAGTGGGAGTTGAAACAAAGTTTAAGAATGCCCAATATAAGGTCATGATCTCAGTTACTCATGTTCCAGAGCTTAATACTCTCAAAGTTAAAGAAGATGGCATACACATTGGTTCTGCTGTAAGACTTGCACAGCTTCAAAATTTCCTTAAAAAGGTTATTGCAGAACGCGATTTGCCCGAAACTTCATCATGTCAGGCAATAGTACGTCAGTTAAAATGGTTTGCAGGAACACAAATCAGGAATGTTGCTTCTGTTGGTGGTAACATTTGTACCGCTAGTCCAATATCGGACCTGAATCCACTTTGGATGGCTATTGGTGCAAAATTCCAGATAATAGATGTGAACAGCAATGTTAGAACTACACTCGCAAAAGATTTCTTTCTTGGTTACCGTAAAGTTGACATAAAACCTGATGAAATATTACTTTCTGTCATACTACCATGGACAAGGCCTTTTGAATATGTGAAAGAATTTAAACAGGCACATAGAAGAGAGGATGACATTGCTTTGGTAAATGCAGGAATGCGTGTGTATTTAAGAGAAGCTGAAGGAAAATGGATAATATCTGATGTCTCAATTGTCTATGGAGGGGTAGCTGCAGTTCCACTTAGTGCTTCAAAGACTGAAAACTTCCTTACTGGAAAAAAATGGAACTCTGAGTTGTTGGATGATGCCTTCAATCTGTTGAAAGAAGACATCCCTCTATCAGAGAATGCACCTGGTGGAATGGTTGAATTCCGCAGATCACTAACTTTGAGTTTCTTCTTCAAATTTTTCCTTTCTGTTACTCATGATATGAACATGAAAGGATTGCTAGAAGATGGATTGCATGCTGATCATGTATCAGCTATACAGCCGTACAGTAGGCCTGTTGCTGTTGGGACTCAAGGTTATGAAATAGTGAAGCAAGGAACCTCAGTAGGCCAGCCAATGGTTCATATGTCAGCTACGCTTCAGGTATTATCAGTCAATTAGCATTTTCTCCAAATGTTTATCTTTGTCATTCCATTTTGGTTACATTGACAATAGAATTTAACCATGCATAGTCAAAAAACCCCAAGCAGTACCTCAGATCCTGTAGCATTTAGGGGCAGAGGTTTAGTAGATCTATCCTTCTAGATACCTTATTTAAAAATAACTAGTAGGCGCCAAATATTGTTAAGTTAGTGCAGAACCAAAGCTGGCAAAATGGGATGCAACTATCTAGCTCATCAAGTGCTCTGTTTCTGCATTCACTTCTGTGCCAGTAATTTCCTATTTGAACATGCATGGTCAATGAGAAGGCTTAATAATTGTCCTCATTTGTCCTCTCTTTTGCTTACAATGTCTGTTATTGGGGGTGTTTTGAATGAAACCCACTGATTAACCATGCCTGTCTCAAATATGTATGTGAACTGTGGTCCTCTAGGCAGTTGTGATCTCCAAATACAAGCATTGTTTTCTTAGTTCTATCATGCTAGGATAAATTTTATCTTCTGTAGTCTCTTCGATTTATTTGTCTGGTGCTGCATTAAGATCATGTCTGGTTTCCCTATTCCTCATAACCTAGCCATACTGGCAAGGAAATCCTTGCTAGTGGAGTTTGGGTATTTTGGCTCTCTACCAAAGCAAAGAAACTCCTGGTTGGGAAGCTGAGGCTAGGGAATCAAGCACTTCTTGCCCAGTCCACTGACATTGCTGGGCAAGGTAGAAATATTCATCTGCCGAGCTATCTTTGCTCGAGTCAACATGAAGGGACTCTATTTCATATGTTCTTCCAATGCCCATTGCTTGAGGTTGTTGGGACCTGGGGTTATCTCTGCCCCGACAGATCCCCTAATTTTTCAGTTAATGATGCTTCTGACGGTCTATGTGCTCACTTGAATGCCCTATTCTTTATGGAGATAATTAAATCCTTTTTGAGTATCAGAAATAAGATCTTTCAAGGGATTGGCCACTCCATTGAAAGTATGTTTAGCAAACTTCAAATTTAAGATTGCTATTGTTCGCAACTTCACAACAAAAAAAGAAGTTTACATTCTTAGGTTGTTCTGTTTTTTACACATCCTACAATTTCTATATATTATACGATAGGAATCTATCCTACTGCTTTGAGTTAGGAACTAAACATGCCCTAACTTCCTACATCCTTTTTCATGCAACATTGCTATTTCCTTTATATTGAAAATGTTGCCCATATCATGTGCGTCCTTTCATTTGCTATACCTTCCATTATGCTAGGTCACTGGTGAGGCTGAATATACTGACGACACACCAACACCCCCTAATACTTTGCATGCTGCTCTGGTGCTGAGTAAGAAGGCTCATGCTCGCATATTGTCTATTGATGATTCAATTGCCAAATCTTCCCCTGGCTTTGTTGGGCTGTTCCTTTTGAAAGACATACCTGGTACTAACCATACTGGACCAATTATTCATGACGAGGAGGTTTTTGCATCAGATGTTGTTACTTGTGTTGGTCAGGTATCAACTGCTTCATCTGATATTTTATGCATACTGTTACTGATTTAGATATTACTTTTAATAAAATGTTGCATTTTCTTAATATTTCAGATCATTGGAATTGTTGTAGCTGATACCCATGATAATGCGAAAAATGCTGCCAACAAAGTGCATATTGAATATTCCGAGCTACCAGCAATTTTATCAATAGAGGACGCTGTCAAGAATGGAAGCTTTCATCCAAATACCAAGAGATGCCTTGGAAAAGGTGATGTTGAACAATGTTTCATGTCTGGTGCTTGCGACAGAATCATATCAGGAGAAGTGCAAGTTGGAGGTCAAGAGCATTTTTACATGGAACCTCAATGCACTCTGGTCTGGCCAGTTGATTCTGGAAATGAAATGCATATGGTCTCGTCTACTCAAGTATGCTCCGTTCCTTCGAGCTTTAAATTCACAATGCAAGACATAGGCCACAATGTTTTTGCATATCTGGACAGTGATTTGTTTTTAAACAAAGAACCTAGATAAAAAGGAACATCAAAACCAATCCTGCTCTGTACCTGGAGATTTGCAAAGTAATGTCATAGGATGCAGCAGGTTGGGCAGGTTTAACACAAACATGTGCCAACCCTGACTGTTTAATAGCCGCTGGTCTTGGGGTAGGGGCAGCAGCTACAACATTATGTGGGCACCAATTTTTTCTTGAACACAACTGTGTTCATTTTGTAAAAAGATCAACGAACACTCGAACAGTATGTAGGCCCCATTGCATCAGGCACATCTAGTTTGGTCGGCAGATCTGCTCGTGCTGCTGTTCATTTTCATGGTAGCTATTTACATTTTTAACAGCCCCATAAGTGTTCGTTTTCAGTTATAAAAGTATTTGGCATGCATCTTCTACTAGCAAAAATTTATCTCTTTCAGTTCCAGAATGTTATTCCATCTGTACCTTACGTTGAAGTGTGATCATTCACATTGAGCAGTATAGATTTCCCTGTTTTTGTTATGGACCTTTGCAAGTTTGGCCTTTTACCATGCTGCGATCCACCAGGTGCCATGGTCCTGCTAACACCATGGTTTCTCTCGAAACTGCCACATGCCCTTGTTCTAGATTGCTCTTAATAGCCATGTGGAAGCTACCTTCCTCATCATGGTCCTGAGATTGTTATTTGACAGAACTTATGTGCAGATATATATTAATATGATGGAGCATCAACAGAACAATTTCATTCTAAATACATATTGAAGCCAAGATAAGATGCCGTAGAATCTATATTTGCACTATGTTTTGCCACACTTATATTTTTAGGGCTACTTGTCTAAGGAAAAAAGAGCTGATAGGAATGTACTTGTTTTACCATGCTGTGTATTTATATTAGAAAAAAGTCCAAATTACTCCGGTCAAATATGGCCCAAGTCCCAATAACCCCATAAACTATTTTTTGATTCTATTTACTCCACGACAACTATTTCAATTGGTCCAATCTACCCCTTAATGAGATGTGTCTTTTTGTTTCTTCATGCACAAGTGGAGTTATAATTTTAAATTTTAAGGGTGATAGCTGACATCATAACTTATGTTCAAAAACACATTATGAACTTTTTGTACAATTTTGTATTGCTAGGGTTGATTTATTATTAGATGCCCTAGCCTATCAAAATAATGATGAAAAATTCATAATGTATTTTTTAAATATAAGTTATGATGTCCGCAATCACGACACAAAAATGAACTCAAAACTCTACTTGTGCGTGGAGAAACAAAAAGGACAAATCTTATTAGTTTAGGGGGTTTTCTGGACTTTTGCACTTGAGGGGAGTTATTTTGACTTTTCTCCTTTGTATTACAGTAAGTGGACAGTTACCGTTGTTTGACAAATTGTTTCTTTATATCTATAGGCTCCTCAGAAGCATCAGAAGTATGTTGCTAATGTTCTTGGTCTTCCACTATCAAAAGTAGTATGCAAGACTAAGCGTATTGGTGGCGGATTTGGTGGAAAAGAAACTAGATCAGCAATATTCGCTGCAGCAGTATCTGTACCATCATATTGTCTAAGAAGGCCAGTAAAGCTTGTTTTGGACAGAGATGTTGACATGATATCATCTGGGCAGAGGCACAGTTTCCTAGGGAGATACAAGGTAGCAAACTTAGAAAGTATATGTGTCTCTCATATTTTGGTCACAGAAAAATAATAGGCAATGTGTTGCTGTTAATTGGGAATGCTGATCACTAATCATCAAATACTTCGCATAGCTGTCAAATAACCAGTGAATGCTCAACTTTTTTCCCTTCCCTTTCGTATTTATGATTAACTAACTCCTATTGTTATTTAGGTGGGATTTACCAACGATGGGAAGATACTGGCCCTAGACCTGGAAATTTATAACAACGGTGGTAATTCACTTGATCTGTCCCTTGCAGTCCTGGAGCGTGCTATGTTTCATGCAGAAAATGTCTATGACATATCTAACATCAGAGTCAGTGGGCAAGTATGCTTTACAAACTTCCCAAGTAACACTGCTTTCAGAGGTTTTGGTGGTCCACAAGGCATGTTGATTGCAGAAAATTGGATTCACCATATAGCTTCAGAACTCCAACGAAGTCCTGAGGACATAAAAGTAAGCATACTGATTTGCTTTGTATGGTACTATCTTTCTCACTATTGTGGGATTAACTGATTTGAGTGCTGACTGCTGACAGGAGCTTAATTTCCACAATGATGGAACTATGCTGCATTATGGCCAGTTGCTCCAGAACTGTAGAATAAGGTCAGTGTGGGATGAGCTAAAGGCATCTTGTAATTTTATGGAAGCTCGCAAAGCTGTTAGAAGTTTTAACAGTAATAATCGATGGCGGAAGCGGGGAATTACCATGGTTCCCACAAAATTTGGCATATCCTTCACTGCGAAATTCATGAATCAGGTGAATAGCATCCCATCCCAAACTTGACCATGAAAGTTCTGCTAGAATATTACTAAATGGACTTCGTGAGATCATTGAACTCTTCGTAGTTTTGAATATTTGATCTTTGCACATTCCTTAAATGTGTGGTTTAGGTTTGACCATATTAGAAGTTATTTAAGTAGGGTAAACTATACCTCCACATACATTTTTCAGTAACAATTGCCATAAAATGTGGTGCCTCTTTTTCCGAAAAAACCTGTTTTCCTGGCTACATTTTTCTTATTTGATTTGGTTATGTTATGTTGCTCCGAATCTGACTCAGATGTCTAAATCTGACTTGGAGTTGACTGTCCAAGTTAGGAAATTTATTTGCACTCTGGTAATCAAGTAGCACCGACTTTAATTAGTGTGGATTTGACGCTATGATGGTTATCTTATTTATTCTCTGTATTATTCTCCAGTAGTGTCCCAATTTTTACGGAACCCATATTTGAATATCATATATTATTTCTTCTAAAACTATCAAAGAAGCAGTACCCTTAGATAGACATTGATTGAAATTCTGTGTTTCATCATCATTACCAATGTAACATAAGTTTGATGGTTAACAATGCAGGCTGGTGCGCTTGTTCAAGTTTACACTGATGGCACTGTCTTGGTAACACATGGTGGGGTTGAGATGGGACAGGGTTTGCACACTAAGGTTGCCCAAGTTGCTGCTTCATCATTCAATATCCCTCTTAGCTCTGTATTTATCTCAGAGACAAGTACCGATAAGGTAGGTTTCCTACATGGATCTTCTCCCCTTTGCTCTGCATGATTGTATACTAGACGTACTTGCTTTAATTTTTTTCTTTATACATTGTATCACTTTCTAACAATACTGGGGATATCACCGATACATTTCATACATTAAGGTTCCAAATGCATCACCAACAGCAGCCTCTGCCAGTTCAGATTTATATGGAGCTGCAGTTTTGGATGCCTGTCAGCAAATCAAGGCTCGGATGGAACCCATGGCTAGCAGGGGAACCCACAACTCCTTTGCTGAGGTACTGTCATGTCTTATCCTGTCATAAGTAGATATACCACAATTTTATGTTCTAATATGAATGAGGACCATCATTGAACTGTGGTAATTATAAGTTTGTTTTGACACTTGATCTTTACTAGCTTTTATGCTACAGAATTGCACCATCATTTCATCATATAGTCACAGCACTCTGATCTGTACAATATGTTCTTTATGGTATTGTGGGTATAGAAACTTAGTCTTAACTGATGGGATGTTAGGATAATCAAGTTATCTACTTCAAGTTTTTTGCAATCTTTTTCTTAACATGCTCTCAGCATTTGCATATGTAGATTTGGTTATTTTTGTGGTATTGTAGGCTGATTAGCCAATAGCAAGTTAACCGGTGCATGTGTCAATGGGCTGGTAAACCATCAAGCAGTATAGTGGAGTGTAAGCACATATAATAACGGAGCTTGAAAGTGCTTTATATCCCATGGATGGTCTTTAAATCAGGTTCTCAATAGGATACCAGGCTTTGTTTTCCTTGAATGGAATTAAGTGGTTAATTCTGATCTTCCATGGGTATGACTTGTTGATACCTGTTAGTCGGGAGTTAACAGCTCCACAGGACTCACATTGGCATCAATTCGATTCAGAATTAGTGAGAAGCTAGTTAGAAATTTGCTGGTTTTCCCTGGTTCCTGGATCTGGATCATGTCGTATTTCTGGTGACTTCTATGTTTTTTTAACCCTATACAGTAGGGCAACCCCTGCTATGATAGTTATATTTAGATATGTAAAAAACAAAAGACAAAAACTGTACAGCTGCCCACCCTATGGCATTACTCAATCTCAGCTGTCGGATCAGCACCGGAGGACTGGGTGACGTGGCTCAATCCCTCTCTCCATCAAGTTCCTTCACCTTTTGTAATAGTGACCAATCAGGAAAACCATGTCTTATTTTGCATCAGCTGACTTGGTTGCTACAGCTTACTTGTTCCTACATTTCCTTCCCGTTACACCTAAACTCCTGTTTCTATATCATATAGGAAAGGGTTTATTGGATTCCGTATGAAAATAATATTAAATTATCCTTTTTGAGGAAGCTGATCCCAGAAATTTTTGGTTTGAATTAATTTTAATGTGGCCTCATATTTTCCAGTTGGCTCAAACATGCTACATGGAACGTGTGGATCTCTCTGCTCATGGATTTTATGCCACACCTGATATTGGGTTTGACTGGGCTGATGGCAAGGGAACTCCATTCCTTTATTTCACTTATGGGGCTGCATTTGCCGAAGTTGAGATTGACACTCTAACTGGGGATTTTCACACAAGAAAAGCCGATATTGTTATGGACCTCGGCTTTTCAATTAATCCAGCAATTGATATTGGCCAGGTATGTTCTGAACTGAGGAAATGTTCGCTGCCACAGTAATATTGTGGAGTAGTCATGCCTTCTACCATACAATTATCTTACCATTGCATCTTTCAGATTGAAGGAGCTTTCATACAAGGTTTGGGTTGGGTAGCCATGGAAGAGTTAAAATGGGGTGATAATAACCACAAGTGGATTCGACCTGGACACCTCTTCACCTGTGGACCTGGCGCTTACAAAATACCATCTGTAAATGATATACCTCTGAACTTCAAGGTTTCACTGTTAAAGGTAAATATATTACGTATATGCCGCTGGTGTTTCTCTCTTTGGGGTGTTTTTTTCTCTTTCCATCGGAAATAATCAAACCTTATATTGCAGAAGTTGATTATAAATGGCAAAAGTGCTAATTTTAAGTGTTGTCTGCAAATACTTCTACAAAAAATACCATGACATTCTCAGTTAAAATACTGCAAAAAATCTTTTGTTAAAAAATCTGGACGTCCATGATTTCCTGCTCTGCTTTAAACGGAATGTTAATTGAGTGTTTCTGTAACTTCTCTTTTTGTGAAGAAAAGAAATTGGTTCTTGGCAGGATGGTTTTCCAGTTCTACCACTCCAGTGGGATAGGTTGGCGGTTAGCCTGTATGGAAGATTGTGTGTAGATGTTGTACTTTCCATATTTGCAACTTGATTTATATAGTTTCAGATGATATTAACAGTATGAGATCTCTAAATGTCCATAATGGCCTACACACAGAAGAAATTGACCTGCTGTTGTTTTGGTAGACTTCGAATTACTCCGTTTTTCTCCTGTCTGTTGAGTGGCATGCTTTTGTCCTCAATGTGCTCAGTTCTTCCAAATGATGCATTACTTCTTCTATTGCAGGGGGCTCCAAATCCAAAAGTCATACATTCTTCCAAAGCCGTAGGAGAGCCACCGTTCTTCCTCGGCTCCGCTGTCCTGTTTGCGATAAAGGACGCAATCTTCGCTGCGAGGGCTGACGAGGGCCACTCGGAGTGGTTCCCCCTGGACAACCCGGCGACACCTGAAAGGATAAGAATGGCGTGCGTCGATTCCATCACAAAGAAATTCGCGGATGCAGATTACCGGCCCAAGCTTAGCGTATAGTGGCTGGTGCGCGGATGCGGGAGCAGATCGTGGACAGAAGCAGCCGGCGCCGTGTAAAGTTTGAAGCCATTGTGAAGGGCCGGCATAGGGTCGCTGAACATTAATCAGTGCCTGCAAATAGACAAAGGTGGAAAGTCTGTGTAGTGTAATGTAACTATTGGGATCCGCCTCAGATGTACAGGATATAAGTGCTTACCTCAGGTATAAAAAGGTGACGCGTCTTATGTGCCGCTTCAAAACATGGAGTTGACGGATTGACCCCTAGTTTTCGTGTCAATCAACATGTTTAATATCGCGACCGGGGCACGCGGTACGTGCCGGAAGACGCATCTTTTATCTTAACAACATTGCCAGAAGGTGTGCTCCACCTCCACATGCTTGGGATCTTGGCCGATGCTGCACTGCTGGCCTGCTCGGCAAGATCCGGCGTGCCAAAGAAAGGGTATCACGAATATATTCCAGCGATTTCCAAGCATAATTGAGGACCAATTACTGGCATGGTGTGGTGGTAGCGGTTGGATCTCAGAGCTCGGGACAATGTCATCACATTGCACCAAGCACATGGATGAAACCTTGGTAGATTAATCTTCAGGATTTCATTACCCTCAGTCCAGGATTATGAAAAGCCAATCCACTCCATGGTCATGCATTGCACCCATTACTACAGAACAGGGCATTGCTATTGGATCGTGTAACCACCTAGAGTGCCTAGCGGGCTTAGAGATCGGTAAAAGCCTGGCTCACACGGTGCTTCGATCCTCGCTTCGAACGTGCTGCAGGGTAGTTGGCACGTGACTCGTTTGATTAGGCATGCAACTCGTTCGATTAGGCATGTAACCCGTTGAAACTCAGGGTTTTTTGGGAAGAAACCTTGACCACCACAGCAGTGCTTGTAGCCCGGACTGCGGACTCGAGCGTGTCCATCTGGCAAGCCCTAACGGCACACTCGCCAGTCGCCATTTCGTCGTCGTCGGCCAAACGGCTACATGGCAGCGAAGCCAACCCCACCCCCACGCGGTTCCGAGTTCCGACCCGCTCCTGGCCCCACCGGCCGCTGCAGGCCAGGCTCAACAGCCCCGCTCCGCTCTGGCAGTGGCAGCTCTTCGCCTCTCTTCCCTCTTGCCAATTAATTCGCCGCCTCTCCCCGCCTGCCTGCCTCGTGTATCTATCTATCTATCTATCTATCTATCTATCTATCTATCTATCTATCTATATAACTAACCGCCGCTCCGCGCCCGCGTCCGCCCACCGCCCTCAGCACCACCCACCCAAACCCCTCCGACGGCTCCGCCGCCGCGATGAGCTACTACGGCCAGCAGCAGCCGCCCGTCGGCGTGCCTCCCCCGCAAGGTCTGTATCTCGACCGCCGCCGTCACAGGCTTCTGCTACGCTCAACTATACCACCCGCCGTGTTCGGTTCCTGACGTGTGTGTCTCTCCTCTTGGATGGATCTCGCAGGGTACCCCGGGAAGGACGCGTACCCGCCGGCGGGCTACCCGCCCGCGGGCTACCCCCCGCCGGCGCAGGGCTACCCACCGCAGGGCTACCCGCCCGCGGGGTACCCTCCGCAGCAGGGGTACCCGCAGCAGGGCTACCCGCCGCCGTACGCGCAGCCGCAGCGCCCGCAGCAGAGCAGCGGAGGGCCCTCCTTCATGGAGGGATGGTACGTGCCGCCGCCCCCTCCCCCCTTCCATCCTCTTCTCATCACTCCGATACGCTTCATGCTCGCCGTCGCGAAATACCGATGAGAACGTCCGCCGCGGAGACGCCTCCGCCGGCGGCGGGCGCTAGTGGCGTAGTGGGTGGGGAGTTTGCTGTGTGGCCCTGGCGCGGCCGCGCAGGCGGCGGGTGCAGTTGGCCAGCGCCAATCGGCGAGCGGTTGGGTGGACGTGGTGGCGGGCCCGGCCTCCGCGCCCCCGTGAGCTGTTGACCGCGTCCCGGTCCTCGCGAAGCCCGACGCGTGGTCCCCACTTCGCTTTTCTCCTTCGAAATATCTCTTGGATTTGGCTTTGGCCAGAGTGGGCGGGCATGTCCCAACGCCTGTCTTGCTGGATGAAGTTGACCTTCGATCTGACGCGCCTAGCAAGACTTCAATTTGGCTGAATTTTTAGCTGATACACTACGCTGATTAGCTGCCAAAGGACCGTAGGCAGTTGATAAAACGATTTGTGACAGCTGCATTTTAAAAGGTTGAGAATACTTGCTGCGTTTCTGGGAAACCTGCCAGCACGTCGTTTTTTAGTTAACGATGTTGATTGCAGTATATTCCCGTGTTTTGTCTACTGCGTTGTGTTCGCCGCTTGGGGTTAGACACAAGGTAACCCACTCCCTGCAAAACCAAGGGAATCTAAGGGATTAGTCTGGAACTGGAACTGGACTATTTGGTTTGATTTCTTTTTTTCGAGGAACCTGATTTGGATATCTTTTTTCCTAATTTATACTGCCAGCCGAGAAATCTTTCGGGTGACACACCATGGAACTCATGATCAGTGTTTAGCTGTTACTAGCCAACTGGATTATGCGGATGGATACTGATTGGCCATACGGTCCATTATATGCACTAGTCGGAGAGTATTATACTAGTACTACACAACTCTTCTTTGTTTTGGTCCACCTAAGCAAGAAGCTAACCATTTTCTTTGTAGTTTTGTACCAGCAAAATGCCTACTATTTTACGACCATTTCTTGCCATTTCCTTACGGATCTCTTTGCTCTGTTTCGACAGCTTGGCCGCCCTTTGCTGCTGCTGCCTGTTGGAAGCCTGCTTCTGAGTTCTAAGGATACAGCAACTTGCCCGGCAATTCTGTTGCGCGCACTTGATATAATCGGGATTGGGGATTGGGTTGTGAAGCTGCTTCCTAGCAACGAATAGTACAGCAGCTCTTATGCATATCACATCTCTCCGTCCTCTTATCCATCTGTTTCTCCGTTGAGATGATTGGGTGTACTCAGTGGTATCTTGAAGTTTATGTCACCAGTGGAATCCTTGGTCCAGCTAGCATTGTGAGATATTTTCCTCTCTGTAGCCATTGCGTTTTGGTCCGCGGCATTGTCTTCTTGCGTGTGGGATGTCTATAATCTTTTTATTCTTTTTCATCACTCTAAATTATGCTCGTCTCTGCTCTTCTCATGGGGAAACTGCTCTTGTTCCTATTGGAGGTTGCACACACGAGTAAAGGGGTGCCCACTGAATTCTGTAGTAATGAATCAAACGCGCACATGATCAGCGCCTGGTTGTCACGATGATGCCCGCCATCCTGTCACGCTAAAACTTTAAAGATCGCCATCTCACAGCAACGACATGGAAATTACAAAGCAAGTTGCTAGGAACTTGCGATGGTAGCGACAGCAACCAAAACGGCCCCTCTGCTTTTCAGAACAGCAACTTGGTCCCTGAAAAGACGTGGGGATTGTAAAGGCACTACTACAGACGACTTGACTTGCACTTGCATTGCACTACCGTTGAGTCTTCAGTCTTGCAAGGTCTTTGTTCATGGTCCTGGCTTTTTAATAGAGGTGGTTCGCCAGTAACATCTGGTGGTTGGCATCTGGAGAACAGTGGATCTCTGGATCTGAAGGCAGCCACTGTGATGATACCAACTAGACCTTAAGTCAAAAAAAAAAACGAAAAAAAACAGACCAGAGGGAGACTGATGGACTCGAGGCCAGCCGGCCCGGGAAGGACCTGGGAAGGACCTGGGCTTCACTTGAACCTGGCCTGGAATTCGAAATTTTCAGTTTCTCAGTGCAATTCTGCCGGTCAACTGTCCAGTTTAATTTTCAAGTAGCAGCAGATGAAGAAGAATAGCATCGTGTGAGCTTACAAAACCAGCCAACTCCATTTCTCACGGTGAAAACGGTGAAGGACAAGGGGAACCGGCCTTTAGCCCTTGCACCCTTGAGTCATAGTACAAGAAAACAACTGGCTCAAAGCTATTTAGACAGCCAAAGATACACAAATTCCTACTCGAGAACTGCCGTCACATTGATTATTTACTTTCTTTTTATGCGAACACATCGATTATTTACTTGCAAAATACACAAACTCTACAATGTACAATCGCTGCAGGGGTCATCAAACAACCCTCGTGTGCAACAACTAGATCTGTAAGCACGCATCATCTCATGGCAAACCCGTTGACAGCCATATGCCCTATCTCTGCGGCCTGGAGCCGCTTCATGTAGTATTTCGCCCCGCGCGAAAGGTCGATCCGTTTTCTCCTCACTGCTGGCAGGGATTCGATCGAGCACTCCTTGAAACCGCGACGAACAAACCTGCGGAAGATCCAGAATAAATAAGCAACATTCTTTTATCTGGTTCAATGAGAAAAAAAAAATCTCATTTCACGTGTGGGTGTGGAACTGTGGATTGGTGTTCCCTGATAAAGGCAAAATGTCTTGGCAAAGCAAAATGTGGTTTTGCCCTGACAGATAAAGGCATAGCAGTTTCTACTTCCTAGTGATGTACTGAGATTGGCTTAGGTTTCAGTATCGAAACAAAATATGCTAGATCAAACAAAACTTCTTACTATCTGGTAACAGAAATGCTTAAAGAAATCGCTCGAACATATAAACCTCTCATCAGTACTAGAACACAAGTACATACCAATCAGCTGTACGTGTAGTAAGCAAAAATAATTTCTCCAGTCCAAGAGATAAAGCCTTCTTCTCAACGTAATCTGCAAAACAGTATCACCGTGGGTAAGTATTTGAATATTTGATCGATCGTACCTGGCAAACTTGATTTTTCCTTGATGTTTTCTTGTGTTATTTAGAAATTAAATGTTGGAAACATCAAATAAACATTGCCATACAAAGCCCAGGATAAACAACAAAAAATAAATGTCAGCCTAGCCACCAATTGGGCCCAGTCTTAGCTTTGTCCCATCAGAGTAAACAGTTTCTAGAATACTTATTGTGCAAAACCTATCTACCCTGAACAGATAGAGAATGTGATGTTAATTCATAAATACCAACGGAAATGTGCTAAACTGCACCATACCAAGTAACTTGTCTCCTTGACCTTGTCCTCGACATTCTTCAGAGACAGCAATAGCAGCAACTTCTCCAGATTTATCCTCAAGATAAGGAAAGAGAGCAGCACACGCTATGATCGAACCATCTCGTTCCACGACGATGAATGACGTCAGGGCTTCAAGAAGCTAATGACAAATAGAATTTTCTGTTCAGTTGCATAAATACTAAGAAAGACAGCACTAATGAACATATTGATGTTATATTCACAATATCAGAAAATAATGACCTCTTTATCTGTTCGGCGCACCAGGACACCAGATTCTTCTAGAGGATGAATGATCTTTCTAATACCAGAAAGATCTTCCTCTCTAGCCATTCTTGTGCCTTCATACATACCCCTACAAAAATAAGAGGAAAAACGTCAATTCCCACCCACATTCTGCTAAAGATATATAAGCACACCAAAATGTCCTATTCAACATCACATGCAGAAGCATTCTTTACATTAAGGATCATGTTCTACTGTGGTTGCCATTGCAAATTATGTTGATAAGTAACTGGGAACTCCCGTAGGCATAACAAAACAATAAACATAAAACTGGAGAACAAAATTTGACTTTCTAGCCAATATGCCACTTTCATCCATTACAATAGTAACATGAAACAAGATCATGCTTCATAAATCTTATTTTACACAATACGGTATATGGTCAAATATCCACTAGTGATTTCCTTTTAAAAAAACACCCACCATTGCCCTAACATATATTTTGACACAGAACTAAAGCATTCCAATCTCAAGAAGACTGGAAAATTAAATAACGATGAAACTGAAAGGAAAATATATACTCCCTAACATAGAGATGTCATGCATGTGTTTTTTAGAAGGCTTCAGGGGAGCGATTTCTTGTGAAGCTAACAGAAACACATAAAAATCACTTGCTCAAGACTGCATCTAGGTACATCACATATATGAAGCCAATATGGGCTTACACACAAAAGCTGCTATGTTCAGTGGCAGCTAACATAGAAAAAACAGTTCTATTATACCTAGCTATCATCGTTCCAACACCATCTCTGGTGAATAGTTCCAACAACAATGATCCACCTACAGTACCATCCACGATATGAACTCTTTGGACACCACCCTGACATGAGAAAAAAGAGGAAATTATATTAGGACAAAAGAAAATGAGCAAGACAAACGATAAGAATGTATTGTATGTCACATATTGTTGCATCATGGAACATAATAACCCAGGAATTGTAGCAGACAGCTTATTCCATGCAACGATGCATATTCCAAGTACAGTTTAGACAAGGGAAAATGTATCCATACTTAATTTTTGCTACAAGTGCACTACAACAACGACATGGCACACTGAACAATTCTGATTTGCCTTACCTTTCCCTTGAATAGATCTAGCGGTTGAGAGTTTTATTTATAACACGTTTCAAAATGAAATGTTTTAGTACGTATATCACTGATGTTTAGATAATTGCACAAAAGAACAATCAGTCAAGAAGAGAAAGGTGCCTCCCGCAGGATAGTGGTTTTCTACTCTAATATTTATACATAAACAGTGCACGCAGATGAGTGCAGCTAAATTTCAGACAAAGTTGATATGCACAGATTCGTAAGCACTTATGAAAATATGGGCATCCTGCTATGTGAGAGTAGTGAACATTGCTGGAACCCTAGAAACAAAGTGGGAGAAATATGTTGCGGGAAAGAAACTTCAGAACACCACAGGGTTCACGACACAATCAAGAATCAGAAATCAATAATGCATGCAGAATTGTTTAAACAATAAAAAACGAGAGAAGCTAAGTACTTACATGGCATACATATGCTGCTGCTGCCAACTCTGAAAGGTAACCATTTGACCTGCTCAAGCGTTCCTCCCCACCAATAGCAAACCCTTGCTCACCAGACAGACCATTTCCATTATTGAAACCCACACCATTCCGAAAAGATGCAGTATACCCATTCATATGGCTCCTTCCATTCAAACCATGTTCTGAATCAGTATACCCATTAATATGGCTCCTTCCATTCAAACCATGTTCCGAATCCTGTTTCATCGGGAGGTTGCGGACATGATTAATGTCCTCCTCATCAACAACCTTCACATAATTCGCAGCAATCTCACTCTGCTTAGCACGTGTTCTGATCAACATATCTGCCTCCTCAATAGACATGAAACGATTGACTCGGCCATGCTCATCAAATATTTGGCCATCAACAATGCAAATAAGCTTGTCCGCCACTATGGCTAAAGCACATGCTGTAGCAACTTCATAGGTACTATAAAATAAGCCAAAAAAAGTTATGTTAGCGCCTACACATATCAAAATGACTAAGAACATTAAATCTTTCCAAGAGCTTTGCCATGGGTAAAGAAACATGGCAATTTTTATGGTAAATCATAGTGTCTCTTGTATACCTGACATATTTTAAATTAATAACAAAAGGTACAAATATGAATGGAGTAAGCAGCATACTTGCAATTTAAGACCTCCCCTGCACTCGAGTATCCCATATTGCTCACAACAACTATACTGTCTCTATCAAGCCTTTCTCTTATCCGTGAAACATCTATTTTCTTAACTTCACCAGTGAATCCATAATCAATGCCACCAACAACCCCTCGCCTCTGCCAAAGAAGAGAGAGGTAAATCAATTCAACATCTCAGAACTTAGGTTAGAATCATTTGAGATGTAGGCAACATAGACTAAGCTTTCATTTTCTCTTTCCTTGCGAGGTAACATAATGGATGGAACAGTATAAGTTCAATATTAACTTAGGATTGGCGCATGTGCAGCACATCTACCTTTTCTAAAATAGAGTAAAGTTAGATTCAAAATTGACCCACGTAGCACCCCAGTTATTCATCCCTTCCTTATCCCTCTTCTCCTGGACACCCAATGTTCATCAATGCTCCTACAAGTAATATGATTGAAAAAAATTGCTACTCTTGGTACAGTGATACCCAAAATTCGCACTTATATTTTCTTCCCATTGGCTATTCGCAGTATGTGATACCAGGATGCAATTTGCATCTACCTACAAATGGAAGATGATATGCAGTAAAGAACCAGCGTAATTGAACTAACCTTAGCACCAAGAAAATTTCCACTTGCAACATTATCAGCAATCTCATGCCAACGACCATTAACACCATGTCGACGGAGATTTAACATTGGTGGGCCAGGAGATAGCTTCGCTTCTATAGTTAGCCGTATTCGTCCAGCTGCCTCCATTGCAGCCTCTAATGAATCTGAATCGGTAATACGGTAGCGACCAGCATACTTAGCCTTCTTTCCTGAAAAAATCGCAAAAATGAGCTCATTGGAGACCGCAAATGCATGACAATAGTGAAATAAGGAAAATAAAGAAAACATTCTAAGCTTGAGTGGCAAGTTAAAAAACAACGCATGAGCAGCAGTATTAAATACTGAAGTCACACCTTCTAATTTTGGTGCTTAACCAACAAATATATGAATACCTAAGAATATAATTTTGGATGGAATTATTAAATGTAAAATATCATGAATAAAAAGTAGAATATCAACATCCGGCATATACAAGGATTGGGATAGAATACTTCAAAGTAGATAGTAACTTATCCAGGATACAAAAATGTTCATCTTAAGCGGTACACAAAAAGGAAAACTGTGGTTGAGAACAACAATGTCAAATTGGTCATACAGGAGTAACGATGCAAAGCTATAGCTAACCTCTCTCAGCCAAGAGCTTATCAATCTGGACATGTGTTCCAGGAACGAGAACAAATTTGATCCCAAGACCATGAAGAAGGGATATATCCTGCACATAAAAATAAATACAATGAAGCGGACAATAAAGAAGGCATGCACCAGTGGTGATCTGTTTATTTTACAAAAACATAAGGTACACTTCCACATGGTTTTAGCAACTCTGCGTTTCATATAGCCCAAAATATATAGTCTCAACAGGGCAAATTACTTAATGGAAGAAAACAAGCAGCACGGAGACTGTAAGGAATCAGAGAACAAATTGGACAGTAACAATAAAGTTTCTGAAGGGAGGACACGATAGAAGCCAAACAGCACATCTCATGCTAGGGAACAACTAGGTGTGCCATAGTTGTTAGCAGGGTTTTGTCTGGCTCTAGCTGGTGGGCAATGGTTATTATAGTACTAGATTAAGATAACTGTGAAACAACGCTTTAGCTAATAAAGTGATTCGCCTGCCTAAATACATAAGACTATGTCCAATTCAACTCTCTCACAAGAAAAATGATGAAGCCCCTTCGGAAGAAGTAGAATGTCAAAAGAAGAATATATGCAGAAATCTTCGCTCTTGCTTTTTCTAAACAAATTGCTTCCTTTCCTTGGCCAGAGAAGCAAAAGGAGCTGGTCGAACTATCCAAGATTTTGCAAAACAATAGTTTTCAGTGGAAGACTGGGTGAGGTGAGAAGGACAGAAACAGAAGCGAGAATAAGACTAACGAGGAATACACGTGCAACTGGTAAGCTGAAATCTTTTCAACAAAACGGTAGGTGAGTCAAACAGGCCTGGAAATCATAAATAATAAACCCCACCCGAATAAGCAACTTTCACAAATTTTCGTGCCATTGTGTCTCGTGGCAGCACAACTGATATGCAATTATGCACTATGCAACTCAAACAATAGCAGGGCAAAAATCAGCCTTCAGACCCATCAAAAATCAACTCAAACAATGAAGTTTATGAAATGGATTGATTCCCCAAATTTCAGTAAAGTTGGAAGGAAGGAGTTAGAATTTCCGTTTCTGAAGCTTTGATACGCTTAAACTTTTAATTTTTTTATTTTTTTTAAATTACTCTTTCACTGTTTTTGAGCTAAAGTAATTGATCCAGTTCCGAAACTGCCTCCACCGAATTGGCGTAAAAATCAGCAACGGCTCTTCCGTTTGCTTGAATAAAAATGAAAGCAATCAGCAGCACAGAACGGCACCAAATCCGCACAAGCGGAAAGTCGCCATCCGATTCATCTCATCTCATTGCCGTGAAAAGTTTCAATAGATCAAAGGAGCAAAAGCAACGCAGAGCGCCAGAATCCTGTGCGCGAGAGGGCCACCTGCAGAATGCCGTCGAGGTGGGGTCCAGCGACGACCTCCCCCGAGACGACGACGACGAAGGTGCTCCCTCGGTGGCCCCGGATGTACGGCCACGCCTCCCGGAACCACCCCACGAACCGGCCCCCTTCCTCCGCCTCCGCCTCCTCCGGCAAAACCCCGCCGCCGGGCGCCCTCGCCCCTCCGCAGCGCACGCCCGTGGCGGGGCGCCGGCGCCGCCCGGCGACGCAGGGGACGCGCGCGGCCGCGGCCCAGGACCGCGCCGGCGAGGCCTCGCCGCCGGCGACGAAGCGCGTGGAGGCGGAGGCGGCGGCGAGGGACGCCGCCATCGGCGCGAGCCCGGCCGCCCCGCGGCGGAGGCCGCCCACCTAGTGGCTCGGGATCGTGGGGGAGGCCGGGCGGGGTAGGTGGCGCGAGCGGGGTGGGCGCGTGTACGCGGCGAGAAGAAAGAGAGAGTGGGGGAGGGAGCGAGAGCGGCGGGCGAATTGGCGCGCGTCGAGGCGGGGGCACGCACCGTGGTTGGGTGTGGAAGTGGAGACTGGGGGGAGGAGGAGAAGGCGGCCTTTTATACGCGGCGGTGGCGCGCGTCCGCCGTTCTGGTCGTCTCGCCTTGGACTTTTCGCCCGCTCCCATTTTTTTGCTGTAATAATAATACATAAATAATCGATCCGGTGAGATCAGATGGTCCGCGGCGGAGGGGAAGGTGAGAGGCAGAGGGCCAAGGCGGCGACGGCGACGGCGTCCCGCGGTTGGTGGGTGGCCGGCGTCCGGCGGCCTCTGCGCACGTGGAAGGGCGGGGCCGCTGGTCACCGGGGCGTGTCAGGAGCAGGGGCGCACGTGCCCCCACATCGACGCGACGCCTCGTACGAGCGACACTTGCGTCGGAGCGGCCGCCGCCGTCGATCGCAGGCAGAACGTTGTCGAAGGTTTGAAATCACCAGTCCAAGAGATTGTTTGGTATTCCAGCTCCCTCTGCCGCGGATCAGTGGCTTCATCAGTTCATTTATTTTTTTAAAAAAAAAGAGTTGGCTTCAATTCAAATGCGGTCGGCCCGGCCGTCGCCGTTGCCAACTTGCCGCGATCGATCGGATTGTGCAGTGCGGGGATCGGGGTTCACTGTCAGGCGGTCACTGCCGCCTGATTTGGGTCGGACGCCGACGTGGGGTTTTTGTCTGGGTTCCATGATCTTATTAGCCCCCGGGATATGCTCGTCCTCCCGAGACTTTTCGGCCTCCGGGAAACTCCATCCGGAATAAAAACGTGTCCTCGTCAGCGGCGGGATAAACAAGAACAAGCCACGGTCTGTGTCTGTCCATCATAAAAAGAAAAAAAAAGTAGCAGGAATGCTGAAACAATTCGGAGCATCGAATCATTCGCCTTTCGCTCGTCAGCAAGTTGCAGATAATTCACTGCGCAGACCAACAAAACTCTCGTGTCCCTTCGTTTTTTCTTTTTGCAATTTTCGTTCATGGACTGATGAGCAGAACTGGACAATCCTGCACCGTAACTAGGGATAATAAAGGATCTTAAAATTTAATCTAAATAATTTAAGAACCACATTAAAAAATTAAATTCTTATTTTATACAATTTTAAACTAAAAATATATAAGAAGTATGTTGGATTACAAAGAGACCACCACCCCTAACTGTACCTAAGCTTGGCTTGATCCTGATCAAGCCTTCCTGGAAGCTCGGATTCGAGTACTACTATTATATTGGGTCAATGGCTATGTTCAGGAAGAGGGGCGCATTCAGCCAGTCCGCAACAACCCCCAATTGCAACTTCCAATTGCAACCCGAGTTCGGCGTCACTCTCGTTGCAGTGCGCTAGCACAAGACCACAAAGTGCCATTGTTGACCGGTCTTGGCAACTGAGCGATCGGACGCCGGACAAAGGCAGTCACGGGAGACGGCGGCGACGGTGGGTTCCTGTTATGTTCCGAACTGCTCCTTTAGTTTAGATGTTCCGGTATGAGAAAAGAAAATGTCCCGGTAGGGAATTAAATGGTCGGTGTCGGGAGGAAAAACAAAGTTCTGCATGCAGTAGGTGAAGCAGGGTGGCCACAGGGCAATAGCGGGGACAAGGCAAGATTGAAAGTTTGCTAGCACCTTTTCTCAACTTGCAGTGTTCCAATTTAAGAAAAAAATGTTTTAGCGCCACAAATAATTATTCAAAAAAGTTCACTTAGATAAAGAATAATTATCTGAAAAAAATGCAGAGACAAAAATAGGGCTTATGCGCTGAATCTGTCATCTTAATAGCTCATCTAGAGAGGAAATGAGTATAATCTTTTGCAATTTAGTTTTTTATAAAAGTTCTTTTACATCTAGACCCCTAACAGTTTGAATTGCATAAATGGATCCTTTCTACGCGCCAAGTCACATGGCGCCAAGAATACACGTTACGGTGCCAAGAATCCACATGTGCGAGCGGGGCTCATACGAGCAACCAAACAGACCAATAAACTATGCTCTCTCTATTTTCAAGTATAGGATGATGTTCCCATCAAATTTGATAATTTTACGGCCAATGAAGTATATGGAGAGTTGATAAGAAAGCTATTCTATGGATATTTCCTTTTAGATTTTTCTTGTTTAGCAAGTTTGTGTGGTGTCCAATAAAAGCTAGTATCCACTAATGGGTATAAATATGGACACCCAGGGTCATTGTAGTCTATCTCTCGATTAGTACAGCACAACTTTCGGCGTATCGCCACCCTCTTTTCCGAGGTTTTCATCACCAACGGAACTTGGCACCTGACACGGGGCTGCATCGGTTCGATCTCGGGTGAAGGGGTGATCCCTAAATTCCGCCGGCCCCGGAAATTGTATCAGCTATATTGGTGTTGTTCAAGGCTGCAACGTTTCGATCTCTTGGATTGCTCTCGTTCGGTTGGTACAATTTTCTACCAGTTATCGATTCCTATCAAATCTTGTAAGGCTGCATTATTCGACCTCCTGCTATATCTGGTAGAATCACGGTTACCTTGTTTAGATCTATGGGCTTATATCTTTTGAATCTGTTACTTAGCTGCTAGTAGAAGATTGATTTCTTTATTGTAAGCATCAGATTAGTCCTTATTAGCCGATAATTTCTTATCTTGGTCTTATTTGAGCGTCTACTTCACGTGTATCTTGTCGCAGCTAGATCCATCGGTTTGTAGCCTTTAGTTTATCGTCCTGCTGCCAACACTATCTCGGTTAGGTCCGATACGATTGGTGGTGATGATAGATTAATTGTTATTGGCTTGGTGGTTCTTTTACGACAAGGTGGATGTTCAGTAATCGCTCCATCTTCATCGGACTGCTAGCCGATGACTTTTATCGGGGAACTAGCCAATAAATTATTTTTACATCGGATTCACAGCCGATGTATGCTGTAATCATCGAGCCTGGATTTAATATTCTATATCAATATCGGCCGATTGGTTCATATCATTATTTATCTGTTAGGACCTACATCAGACATATAGCCGATTGTTTAAAATCCTATCGGCATCGGCCGATATCGTTACATCGGCCTATCGGCCGATCGATTCTTTTTATCTATCTTGTCAAATCGGCTGATATCGTTGCATCGATTCTTTTCATCTATCTTGTCAATTGCAAGATCAAGTGATTGGCACGCTACGAATCTTAATATTCAGGATCTTCTCTGGAGCTAAGCAGATTTGCTGATTTCCCAAGCAAGAGTGTTGCACGCGAGGATCGTCATCGGCTGAGCGATTTTTGACGCCAACTGATGACTAATAAATTTTAAAATGAAACTAATTAGTTTGTGTAACAAATGTTTTAAAATAAAGAGCTTAAGATAGTTTCTTTGGAATAAAAGCTTGTGTCATGATTCAGGGTGCGGCATTTGGGTCTGGGAGGGGTGAGGAGACGAGGGAAAACACAGCGACTCCACGAGGAAATGAACGGTGCGGAGTTGCCGCGAGAGCGGTGGGATGGGAAAGAGCAATGCGGAACTTGGGTCTCCCGGCTCCCATCTTTGCAGCCGTTCACATGTGCAGGTTCAGGAATCACAGATTTGTGACACGTTGTGGAGAGAGAATAAGCAATATCAGGTTGCACAGTAGCCTAGAGGGATTGGGAGTCCGTTTGGGAGAGCTACAGCCGGCTCCGACTCCTCCTAGCTCTATGAGAGAGACGAGAGAGGAGAGAGAAAATCAACTCCAGTAAACAGTATTTACGGATACGGAGAGGACCACGAAAATCGAGGCCCATCCCACCATTGTCTATATGGAGCTGTATCTGGATGCATTTTTTTTTTAATGATCAGGATGCATAGGAGAAAAAAATAAATTCACGGTGATGTGCATTCTTTTTCGAGAGCACAGTGATGCGCATATATTTGCACACAATAACAAAATCACAACGGTATTTATTGTTCAAGATGCACATAAATTTGCAAATCCTAATTTTACGCCACTATAAATAATAATTAACATAAGTATGTGTTTGCATATAACAAAAGTTATTGAAAATATTCAAAGATGACATGCACATATTTTTGTTTAGACACAAAATATCAAAAGTATTAGACATATGAGATACGTATGCACACAATAACAAAATCACAACGGGTGTTTATTGTTTAAGATACACTTAAATTTACACATTCTAATTTGATGCCACTATAAATAATAATTAACATAAGTATATTTTTGCATATAACAAAAAATATTCAACAGATGAGATGCACATATTTTTGTTCAGACAAAAATATATGTCAAAACGTATTAGACATATGAGATACGTATGCGCACAAAAAATATGTAAAAAATGTTGCGACACACTTTTTATAGACAATGAAATATACTAACAGATAGTGTAATACTAGGGTGCACATATATTTTGCACATAAAAATTAAGAATGCACATACTACTATTATTCAACATGTTGAACTGTGCATCCAAAATATGTAGTGGAAACTAGAAGTGCGTTTCCGATAGTTCAATTAACGTATCTTCCTCCATCAATTCGTACAAGCATCCGATGGCAGCGTAGAGCTGGTTGCCCTTTATTTTTCCTTGCACGGTTTCTGATAAAGCACCAGTCGCTGAAGCCGTTCGGATCGAACGGTTGCGTAGATGGACTGGAAGCGATCCAAACGGCTGCGGAGATGGAAGCCGGGGAACGTGAGTTCCTGGGTTGACTTAGCGGGTGGGATGCATGGACGGCGACAGATATTCGGCCTCCTCTCGCGGTGCGTTTGTGTGTGCACGCACTGCACGCTCGGTGAGCCCCTCTCGCATGCCTTGCACTTGCACGTGCTCCTGGTGCAGGCCGCAGCGAGGTACTGCCTTGGCTCGCGGTATACGTAGGTGCCCGTTGCGTCGGACGGTGCAGGTCCACCGGACAGCGAGGGGAGCGCGTGCTAGCTCATGGGCGCGGCTCTGGTCACCGTTCTTCAAGAAGCTAGCTAGCTTTGTTTCCTTCAGAAAAAAGGCTACTGCACGTGCATCTTGCCTCTGGTGAGGTAGTTTCTGTATGGCGTGTACCGTGTCCAATGTCCCTAATCGAAGAGATCCCGTCCGTCCATCTTTGCCTCTACCACGGTTGCTACTCGCCAGTCGCCAGAAACAAAGAGATACCCCCGACCTCTCAGCAGGGGCCAGGGGTGGCTGACGAGGAGGATCTGACGGACGATGGCCGCCGCTGGTCGGAGGCTCACTACTGTTGCGTGGCATTTGGCAGCACCCGGCGCGTGTTTTCCTTTTCTTCTAGCCAGTACTCCGTATTTGTTTTCCTGTCTCGGACGCTATATATGGCTCTGCCCTCCACGACCCTCCAGAGACGTGAAAACAAGGGCTAGCGAGCGCCTGCTACCCGGTTCCAAGCCCAAAAGTAAAATAATACCGAGACATTTTTGTAAACTTTCGCCCTTCTCCAAGCTGCAAATGAAAAAAGTGCGAACCATTTTTAACCACGGACACGAGGTAGAAAAAAAACCCCCCCAAAAGCCTATAAATAGATAAAATGGAGCTACCACCTCTGCCACATGGTGCACTAATATAGTCTTAAGAAAAACAGTAACAAAATAAGCTATTTCGCAACTAGACTGCCTTCTTACGTTTACTGAAAGGGACGGACACGAACTAACCCGGAAGAAAGTCAGGATATACACTGGCATATCGGCAGCATATGCTCTGCGTCGTAATCGTCAGTTCAGCAGGAGTAGTTAGTAGCGGAGCAAAACTCGGTCAGCATCATAAACCTGAAGCGGCTCTGAACTTGAGATTTCCGGGAAGCTCGGATTCCGGCTACAACGTACTAGTAGCTACGATACATGGGCGGGGCACGCGGCACGAACGCTGCACGGGGATGATTGGTGCTGTCGCGAACCTGAGCTTGGATTGGATGTGGGTGTGATGGGGTGCCATTCTTCGACAGCATGATTTTTGTCAGAAGATGCCGGTTCACATCGCCATGAAACACACACCGGAAACAACATAACGAGTTGAAACACGACCGCGGCTCGACTCCTCCGAAAATTCCTGCGTTGAAATTGAAAGAATCTTAACAACTCCGAGAAAAGACTGCTGCTGTAATTTCTCCCAGGCACCCCCAGACCCACACCAACCTTATCATCAGGTCGCGTTTCAGGTTTGAACACGGAAACCTCAGAGATTACCCAATCTGACATCCGAGACAGGCGTCGATGCGATGCCACAATCCGATTGAATCCTTCGTCTAAACCGGCCAAGCGATAAGATGAGATACTTCGTCGGCAGCCGTTACCGATCAATCGTCCCATCTTTTCAACCTGATCTCGACGACTCGGTGCCGCAGACGAAACAACATGCCCCTGCCACAAGATTACCCGGAGGATCGGAGCCTGATTATATTGCTCGGAGCTAGAGGTGAGATTTCCTTTTACCTGCGCGCAGCGCCACAGGAGGCCGCGGGTCTCTCTCGGGTGGTTTCCGTGTCTTCCACTCCATGCTACGGTACAATCTAGTGTCCACCCGGTGTCATTTCGGAAAGTAAACCACCTTTTCTGTCTTTCATCCCCTCAAAGTGGAATCTTCTGCTGCGTGTCACGCTCGCACCCTCGTTCATCATTCGAAAGAATCCAAGTAGCTAGGCTGCAAGATCTTTTATTCTTGAGAGAGCATATTTTGGCGGCGGAACGTAATTTGCCGATTCAATGATGCATCTGCCGAGATTTTGGTGTCGTAATGATGAGGACAAATTTGGCAGAAAGTGCCGTATTTCTGGCTTTCTTAGCAGAATAAACGTAGGGCATACTCACATGCACAGTGTTCCTTTTTTTGGGTTTAGAAGAATTTTGGTCCCTAACAAGAGGTATATACAAACGCTTCATTTAGCGACTCGATGAGCTCGTACGATTCATCTCGCGATCCAGGAAAGACCGGTTTGGTTCATCTCCCAGGGTCTCTCTGCGTTGACACAAAAATTCAAACGGTTGACTTTGCGTTGACAACACACAAAGATCTGGAATATCTTTTTTTTACTCCAACGCAGGCCCTTAGTTTCTTGAGGTTCACGGCATGCTAGTCAGTTTCACCATTCAATTGACAATATGTGTAATAACATCATATCGGCCACTTAATAGAATCATAATACTGAGCCGATACGACACTTGGATAAATAGCATATATGAAGATCCGTCGGCTATATGATAAGATTGAAGTACACAGAGCCGACGACCAATAGCTGATGTAGTAATTAAGCATGTATGCACCCATCGGTCGTTGAATAGAGTCAACAAACTGAGCGATCGTCGAACAAATAAATAGGACCAGCAAGCTGATGATAATTAATCTAGCATCACCATCAGTCGGATCGGACCTAACCGAGGCAGCGCTGGCAGCAGGGCGTTAGACTTAAAGGCCACTAGCCGATGAATCTAAATGGTATGATATAAGAGTTCGGCAAAAACTTCGTAAAGACCAAGAATAAGAAACTATCGCCTAATAAAGCACACTCTGTTAAATTCTTTATAATATGGCAATTGAAGTAACATAACAGATGTATAAGATAAGCTAGCCGATAGATCTTATTCAACGCGAGATAATTTGATTCTACCACATCTAGCGAGAGATCAAGTTGATGCAGCCTTACAAGACAGGGTAAAATCGATAACTAGGTAGACTAGATGAAATCACAACGATGCGTCCGTGATTAAAGCCTAGAGCATCTGATGGACGAAGACCGCGGTGAACTGGAGGTCGAGGCGATGCAGCTCTATTTACCAAAGAAGACGCCAGATAGCTATATTACTCCTACTGCTAAGGTTGATGTTGAGCTAAAAAAAAATAGAGTTGATGTATATATCGAGAGATAAGATTTACAACCTGCCGTGTACCCGGTATTTATATGCGGGTATGTCACGGTCTTTGGCGGCGGACGGAGAGTCCGGACTCTTTTACAGACACAGATATAATATAATATAATTCCTAATTATTTTGGCCACACGTACACCTATTATTAAGCCCAACTCCATTATGTCTCATATTCTTGCTCGTCCTGGGCCAAACCATGTACTGATCTGCAAATATCTTCTCCTTTGACTCGGCAACGGCCCAAACAGAAACACAGTCATGCGCCAGATAATATCCCCGTGTGCACATGCTTGATGACCGCGCCTGGTAACGTGTACGCATGCATGAACTTATCTTGTATCCTCACCACGTCGGCATCCAGGAGTCAATCAATTTCTTTTTTCCTTCATGCATGGACTCCAGCACGTAGCTAGCCTTTTTATATCTGCCTGCCCAATAAAACAAGTGCTCGTGTTCATTTAGGATTTCATCCAGGAGCATCTCCAATGTATGTGTCTGAGTACTCGACCAACATAATCCTTCCAAATACGATCATGCATCCTGTAATCCGCCATCTTTAACTCAATATTCGTCAAATCGTCAGCTTCCTTCTGTAAACTCTATTGGCAATAGAATTACCAAATTTTGGTGTCAACACTTTGGAATGTAAGATTCACAAAATACAGGATGGAGAGTACGTGCAATTAAAATCATGCGGCAACCTAGAACACAGAAGGCTCCTTTTGGAACAAAGGAAAACTATAGTGATTTTGAAAGATTACAATCCTATAGGAAAACCATCTATATATACTCTTTTGAACAAAGAATTGCACCCTATGAAATTCCTAGGATTCATTTGGGATCCATGAATCCATAGTAATTTTGAAAGAAAACTAACATGAGGTTGGATCTCATGAAAACTTTCCTTTCTGTATGTCTCTTTCCTCAAATTCCTATGCCTTTTCCCTTGTTGCATTCAAAGGCTACTTTAGAAACTTTCGTGCATTTTGAATTGTACGACTGCTAGGATCGTGCAAGGCCAATCCCCTGTGTTTTTCTTGTTCCTATGTTTTAAGAATCAAGTGTTCCAAAGGAAGCTAGAGAAAAGTTACACAATATACGTTTGGATGCTACTTCCTACGTGTCATTCTAGAAATTCTATGACACACCAAGAAGAAAAAATAACCTTACTTGCCCCTATTTATTAGCCATGTTTGGCACTAATTGATTATTACAGATGCTTGCACATACACATGGGATATAATAACTTATTTTTTGGGATAAATTTTTAATCCTAGAATGACTTATTTTTTGGATGGAGGAATGCCACATGAATCCTAAGACACAAAGGAAAGAAAATATGAGGTTGGACCTCATGCTTATTTTCTTCCAAAATATCCATGGATGAGCCCATTTCGTAGGAATTGGTAGGATTCAATCCTTTGTTCCAAAGGCTTTCGCAGAAAATTTCCTTTAGGAACTGAATCATCCAAAATTCCTATAATTTTCCTCCACTCCAAAGGGGCTTGAAAGTGGAACCGTGTATTATCCTAGATAATCTTTTTTTATAATCTTCGCTCACCATTTGTGGAATCGAATTAGTTAGGCCACAGATGAATGTTTTTATAGAGTAATTTATCAATTCAGCCATACATTATATCATTGGTTTTTTCACTCTACATGCTGGAAATAATTGAAATGCAATTTTGGAACCAAAATGGGCTGTACTGGGCCTTCTGAAGATTTTAGAACAGGCCTGCTTGAAGTGGGCTAGCCCTACCAAAATTGTGCCACTCACCATGCGGGCTGTGCGTTATTGAGCCTTTTGTACAAGCTTGGCTAGTATTTTTTTTTTACAAGCACATCAAGTTTTCCTTTTCTATGAAGTAGATATAAGTAGCTTAAAAGGTGTAGCATAGGAAGAAAATTATGGCAACATATACTAATGTTTGGAAAGAGTCCATCATATAATCAAATCATCGGCCACAACCTGATTGTCCAAGTATCAATTTATACATGGCATTATAAGGCGGGTAGGGAATCCCCTCGAAATCCTAGTTCCTAAGCAATATTATTCACCCAACACAGGATGCCGTAAGGTATTACACCATTAACGGCTCGAACCTACCTAAAGAATTAGGTCCATGTGTTTACATCCTCTATGCTAAGCAAATTCCGCCATACAATCTACCACTTCGGGTACTCTTGGTGAAGTGTCTGTAGTTAACGCCGACGACCGTAGCGGTGGACTGTGGTCTGCGGCCGCTGTCGTCTACATGACGCATAGAATGCAGCTTTTGACTTGCTGGTGAGATGGATGAGCCAACATCCATGCAGGGATTCGGCGTCGAGCTCCTGGTGCCTCTAGGACAACTTGATGATGCCACACTAGCCACCTGGCTGGCTAGGCTGCGCACGTCAGTCCAGTTGGATGCTGGCAGGCTGCATGCATGCATCCCTTGGTCTGCATGCGGACACTTGTGCATGTGGTGGCCACTCGTCGCTTCTCTTAAGCCCGCACCCGTTCGTCAACTCATTCATTCATGCTCATGTTGCATGCGACATGGTCGACTACCTAATGATGAGTCATCAGCTCATAAGTGCCCCCAACTTATTTTGTTTGTTAGCGATGCTTTACATGCAACAATATATATTCGCAGTGCCTGCAGGCATGCGTACCCATAAGTAATTCTCTAGAAGTCTGGCTTGCTACCAGTGCCAGTAATGCAAGCGAACTCGCAGGTGATCGATAAGCCTTGTGAGACATGCTAATTAATCAGATAACCATAATCGACGTCATCACACCATAAAACACCATGATGGCAAACTCGAAACCGTAGCAGGAAAGGGGGAAAAAGTTGCCAGAAGAGGGGACACACCATGCCATTGTTTTTGGCACTATTACGTGTAAAAGCTTACAATTTCAGTCAGCAGTAACCTATTGAAGATATTTTCCAAAACCATGACTCAGAAAGAGAACGGATACTATTACCCAACGCAAACACAGGAGATATCTATCATAGGCAATGCAATGCAGATCGAGCTTGCTAGTAGATCCAATCACGATAACCTTTTAAAATGACTATCCATCCATGCCCACAAAGCCCATCACCATGGATCTATAGCGTGCTTACGCACATTCCATGCATGCATTCCTTGAGTGTTGAAAACCCTTCTTTCTCCGTGCAAGTAAAGGCTTGCCGCTTAATGGTTCGAGATGCATCAACACGTCCATTTGAACATATCGATGGAACTAAAACGGCAGCGTTACCATCCATCCACACTCCAGTGGGAAAGCTTATGGCATACTTGGCAAACCAGTGCAGGCAATGAATCATGTATGTGTAGTCATTGTCTACGTGTCCACCATGCCGTCTACACGTAGCCATGGGCGTGAGACACACGTGCCCCGACGGTTGTTCCCTGTGGAGCGCGACTTGATCTCAAAGTTGCAGGTGCCCAAAGTCATCAAGCCTCGTCCTGCTCGCCCCGTGCGCACCATCATCTGCATCGACTGCAGCAGCATCGTTGATGCCACCACCTCGGCTGTGGAAGTGGCTATGTCCAAGAAGACGCCGAGAGAAGTGGAGGTCGAGCTGGAGTTGCCCGATGCTCTCCCAGCCATCGTGTCGGGCTGCAACAATAACCGCGTCTACCTAGCAAATGATGCATACAAGGCGATGGTGGGGCAACCAGTATGCCCGTGGCTTGACTCCCTGCCCGGCGCCGGCGCATCTAGGAGGATCAACGGTGAGGTGGTGCTGAGTGTGGGGGCGTTTAGCACTACGTCGCACTTGCCGAGCATCAGATGTGTCTTCCCATGCACTGCAAGGATCTCGTGGGAGCGTGAGGACGCCAGTGCATCGCTCACTGTGCCGTGCGCCGTTGAGCGCCTAACCAGTAACTGCGATGACTACTGCTTCATTTGGAGGTTTGACTCTGAGAAAGCATCCATCATGTACTGCATCACATAACAACTGGACCGATCATGCTTCCGTCACATGATGCATGGGTTGTTTTGGTATGCTCATTGATGGAAGCTAGCTACCTGGCTAGATGTGTACTAGCTGATGTTGATTGCATGCCACTGAAGTTAATAATGTGGGTGCATGTACTCAGATTTTCATCATAATTTGGTTAATTGCAGAGCAATGCGAATTGCGAGGAAGATTTTAATTTTGTGAGAAATCGTTATGACCTAAACCATATTGAAGTCTAAGCAGTATAAAGCATCATGTAAAATATTGTTGATACAATTCAATCCACTCACCGAAGCGGCTACATTGGCCTCAACTACACCGCTAATTAATCTTTTTAGCGCTCTCTTGCCCTGCACTAGCACACTGGTCATCTGACACCACCTAGGGACTTCAATGGCCTATTGCACCGCTGCTCCGCGCCACCTCCTGATTCCACTATCGAGTTGGTCCACTCTGATTTCTATAAGCACAAACCGTAACCATGCCGCATTCCAGTAGCAGGCCCAAAAGCAGGTCCGTATAAGCCCTGGACTACCCTAGATTTAGGCTAAATTGTTTTTACTAGATTGATTTCATGGACTAGAAGTGAAGGAAAGGTCTAACTGCAGCAGACAGTTTGCTAACAAAACCACATCCCCTCCAACTTCTTCAGCCTGTGGCTGCATGTTGGCGTCACCTAGTCACTAATCGCAAGTGTCCCACCCAGACGCAGAGACAACCACTCCCCTGAGGCCCCAACGACTGAACCACCTGCGTGCTCCTCATCGATGTGGCAGTGACACACCGCCACCAGCCGCGGATCCTGATGTGATGCACTCCAATCGCATCGCGCCACTGCCCTAGCACCACGGCGAAGACATCCAATAGCACAGTAGTGTGCCAATGCCTAACTCCTACCCTGCCGGTCCTGGCACCCTAGATAGTCGCGCCTTGCCGTAGTGCCTTTGTTGCCAAACACCCGCCAACAGCCTTCCCTTGCCCGGGTCTTCTCTGCAATTGCAAGTCTACATCTCTTGTGAGTTTAGTATGTAGATTTGCTTAATTGCATTGTTTATCCTTATATTGGTGTATGATTCAGTATTTCAGTGGTTAGGGCATTGTTTATCCTTAGCTAGTTAGTTCAGCCCAAAACCAGAGCCTCATATGTTGTTTGTTTTGAGAAAGTTAAGGCATGAACAATAGAAACAAAGTTTAGTTGCATCTCTTGTTGTTGAGGTCCACCAATTTTGGTTTACGACTTATATGTTGAATTGAAAATACAGTATGTGAGACCTTTTTAATTTTATTAATATACTTTTGGTATATCTAGCAAAAAATTCACCTCCAATGTACGTCACCTCCCCGCTATTCCAACTTCCCACACATTGCAGGCTCGATCTCCTCCACAGCGCCGATCTCTAGCCATCTCCGCCTCCTCCTCGCCTAGGCGCCGCTCCTCGTCACCGGTGGCGGCTCCCAGACGCTCACAGCCACCCCTCCCCACCCGCGGCTGAGGAGCAGCTCGCGCCCACCCCTCCAGCACGCGGTCACCCAGGCGCCAGTGGCGAACCAGCGCGCCTCAGCGCGTGTGGCTGACCGGGCGCACACTTCTGCCTCACGTCACACCGACGCTCGCGAACGACCATACCCTCCCAGACGCTGCTCCTCCCCGCCGGGTCGCGTAGCCGTCCGGCACTGCTCTACCGGCCAACCGGGCGCTTGCAACCGCCTAGTCCCGATGCCTATCCCCGTCCGCACCTTGGGCGCCCATCCTCGTCCCCCCGGCCTTCCCGGCTATCTAGATTTTCATAATTCAGATATCCAAACAGCACTTCTAGATTTTATCCAAAATTCAGCTTTTAATAATTCATAAAAAAATTTGGATTCTCAAAATCCAAAATCCAATCGAAACCGGGGCTTAATCGCCCTGTTTTTTTTTAACCGACCGAGTCCGGTGGTCAGCAAACCGTCGCGACGCTGCGCCCGCCTAGCCGCCTAGGCGTAGCTTGGGCTCGGTCGTGTTTTTTTTTTTTTGAAGGGTCGGTTTCAGAAGCGGCGGATCAAACAGCTCGGTCGTCTCGTCTCTGCTTACCTTCCTTCCCCTTCCCCCCAACTCGCCGCCCTCCCTCTCACCCTCCTCGGCCGCCTCCGCCGAAGCGAGAAACCCGCACACCTCGGCTCCCCGTCGGGAACCAGGTACTGGTCTCCCTTGGTTTTGGTAAGCCCTACCCTTGATCGGTCCCGCGCTTCCCTGATTCTCAAGCAACCTGAAATCTTCCTGCGTGCTTTTCAGTTTGTTTATTGGTTTCAATGTTGATTTTGATTGTCCCGCTGTCTTCAGGTGTGCCCGTGCTCGGATTAGTCGCGGATTCGTGCTCTCGAGTCCCAATCCCCTCCCGCCCAAGCAGGGCCCGTGGGGTGGGCTCTGGAATGGACGAAGCTGCAGATTCCCCCGCACTGCTTCGTCGGGTCGAGGAGCTACAGCGCGGTATTCTCCGGTCCTCGGTGTTTTTTAGTCGCCATGTTTTGCGTTTTTGCTGGCTTCTGTTGCCTTGGTAATTGGTAGCGTATTGGTGTCAGTTTCTTCGCTCATGCTTCATGGTGGTATGGTGGATGTTTGCATTAAGACTGGACTACTCTGTCTCATGTGGTCAATGCAAAATTCTTTCAGCGGTCCTTCAAACCACATGATGTAATGTTATTATTATGTTATATAGGTACTTAACCGAGGTCATTTCATTATTGTAGTTGCTAATTGAATTGATCCCTTCAGTATTGCATTTTGATACTGCAAACGTAGTAAGTAATGAAGCAGTAGGACTGTAGGAGAAATGGGCATTAGAAAGATTGTCATGCTAAATGTCAAAGTTCGTTTGCGTGTGCCAATTTGCTGCATGTAGTGAAAGGATTTTTATTATGTGTTTGTCGTGGATTATGTTTTGGGAGCTATGTTTGTATGTGAGAGCTACAAGTACACATTGGAGTTGGACTACAAAAATAGACAATGAAAACATTGAGGCTTAACATAATCCATGTCAGGATTCTTTGAACGAACAGCACAAGACAGTGCATGCTACTATTGATAGAGCAGAAAAATCGATGTCATGTTGCATACTTGTTTATAAATTTGAATCCAGAATTAGGTAACATTTGTGGTTTAGACTTAATTCCTTCCTCCCACAAATCAAATAATCTGTTATAGCAGGAGCAGTGAATGCAGTCGCACGACTGTAACATCACACCATGAGGTGCTTTCCTGCCTTAAATTCTGGGAATAATTGGCCCTAAGTCCAGCTTCCACTGTTGCCTTTTGTCAGGGGAAAAACTCTTAGTGAATTGAACCAGCAAATTTCCCTTAGTTTCAAAAGTTCCCTACCATCCAACTATTAGTTACCTTTTGCATCACTCAATCTGACTGAGCTGTTTTCAAGAAGAAATTTTCTTTCTTTCTTTTTGCAATGGCATATCATTTGGGTTTTTACTTGAGTGCATTATTTATTTATGTTATACTCGCTATAGTGACATACATAGTTAACTTATCTATATGACTCTGAACAGAAAAGGATGAAAAACAGAATGCTTTGGAAGTATTGATACGTCGTATTGACGGGCTACAATATGGTAAATTCTGTATTCTATTTCTGAACTGCTGATCTCGGTCAACCTTCATTGATACTTCATTAAGTAGTCTAGGCCTAGTCCAAGTGGGAAAAATTAGTTTTCTTGACCGCAGGAAACATGGAGTTTTTTTGAAGTGCAAGGTTACTTGTAGTGCCAACAGAGTTTTGTATGTATGATGATTTGTACTTCTAGAATACCTTAAGTAATTATTACAGTGGTCAAATTTTTTAGAACATGTTCTATGATCTTTTCCTCTTAAACCTATGGTTCTGACTTCTGAGTATCTGTCATTATGATTGCTTTTGAAGTTGTTTGTGGTGCTTAGCTAGTCATTTCTGTTTTCCTTTTCATTTGCATCTCTCTGGCATTTCCCGATTAAAATAATGTAGGATATGAAGCTCCACTTTCCTAGTCATGTTGCTTCTGGTACCATATGTTGTTATGAGATCTTGTCCTTCAGAAGTCATCTTCTCAAAAGAACCAAGTATTGTTCTATCAAACCTTCTTGGAATATGCTGCAAATCTAAGCGCTGTTGCTAGCTGAACATATTTGTGGGGCTAATTGTTTTTTCAAAGAACACTAGTTAGCTTGTGTGGGTAATGACCTGAGCATGCCTTTGCTTGGCTTCTGTTCCTCATAAATTTCCTATTAATATTTCTTTGAATAAATAGGATATGAAATTGCATTTGGTGATTCAAAAAATTACCCCCTTTCTCTTTTCTGTAGAAATGGATGAAAAGGTGGATCTTGTTGAAGTGTTAACTCGTCGAGTTGAAGAACTCCAGCGAGGTATGCACCCACATCTTTGGTACACAAGATTGTCATTTGTATTTATTATGCTACTCAATCCTATCATACTGCTGTTTGGTGTTTATTTGCATCAGTTCTCTCTTCTCTGTAGACCAACTCGCCGTCCTGTAGATTAGTTTCAGTACTGTTGTTTTCTGTTGATATAGTTCGATTCAGGCACCTCATTTGATCAGTTTACATTTAGCAAGGCTTAGTAAGACTGCAACCTATTAAATGGAAAAAAAGAACAGATAGTCAACTGGAGTTCCTTTGCTTTTATAAAAGGCAAAATTGGCTGCCGGACACCATTCGAAGGTGGCTTTTGCTACAGACCATTAAAAAGACTCGTCTTTGCCTATAGACACTACAATTCAATGGTAATATGCTGCTGGACACTACAACCATTATTATATTTGATTTTAATGGAAAGCTATTTAGAAAGACTACTTTACCCTCGCATGGAAGCTAAGCCGTTTGCAGCTGAAAAAATCAGATCATGATCTGCAAAGGAAAAAAAAGATCACGCACTTCCGGAGTCCTGACGACCTCGACTCCCTTCCTGTGGCGTCAACTCCCAGCAGATGCGGGCCCTTTCCTGCAGCATCCTCTCCTTGCGCACCTCCTCCCTGCAGTGCTTCCTCTCTGCGGCGGCCGGCAGCGCTACTCCCTGCCGCACACGCCCGCTCTCGGTGGCCATACGCTCGATCCCGACGGCGGGTTTCGATCCAGACGGCCGTGATGCTCGATTCGGGCGCGGGGCTCGCTACATGCGACCGCGGCGCTTGATTCCAGTGGTAGCAATCACTCCTGGTGCTCCCAGTAGTGGCGCTTCTGATCATGGCGACGGTGAGGTCGGGCGGCTCGATGGGGACGGGCACGAACTTGACGAAGCTGTCGGAGCTGAGGCATTCATTGGGGAGGTGAAGCTGAGGTCGCGGTGGAGAAGGTGGACTGCTCGAGGTGGAGCCAGCAGTGCGAGTGCACGAGGCAGAGCCGGCGATGTGGATGGAGGAGGTGGAGGAGCTTGCGGAGGCGAACAATAGTGGAGCTAGAACAGGCTACGGGAGAGGAAGGCAAGGGTAAAGTAGTCTTTTTAAGTGGATTTAGCTTAAAATCAAATATAATAATTGTTGTAGTGTCCAGCAGCATATTACCATTGAATTGTAGTGTCTATAGGCAAAGACAAGTTTTTTTAGTGGTCTATAGCAAAAGCCACCTTTGAACGGTGTTCTACAGCCAATTTTGCCTTTATAAAATGCGAAATTATGTCCCTTGACATATTTAAGTAGGTGAGGGCGCACTGAGAAATTCGATCACTTGATTTTAGTTTACTACAAGTTACTTGGTTATGTGTGTGAGTATGTACATGATTTCTGAAATAGCATGAAACAGCTGCCCAAGTCCTTGGTTCATTCAATTACATTGTAAATTCCAATTCATATAACTATGACCGTTGGAGAAGATTGTTCACCTTATTTTTGGGATATAGCTGTACATGTACTTCCTTGAGTAGAGTGTTAGATCTCATTTTTCTGGGGAGCATGGTAACATGTTGAAAATGCTTAGCACTTTTAACTAGCCAGGGCTAATTTCTTTGCACTGTTGCCCCTTCGAGTGAAGGGAGCAATAGAAGCCGACCCCCCCCCCCCCCCCCCCCCCCCCTCCCCAGCTCATGTTTACTAATTGTTAAGAATCTTTTCGTTTCATGATTTTATCATTTTGTATATTCTTGTGGCAGAGGCATGTGCTGATAGATACTTTGCTTGCAGAACGTGATGAGCTCAGAAAAGATATTGAGCAATTATGTATGCAACAAGCTGGGCCTGGTTATGTTTCTGTTGCAACTCGAATGCTTTCTCAGAGGTGCTTCCATATCTAATTTTAACATTTCACTTTTATTACTGTAGTGCACAGAAAGCAATATTTTTGTTGTAACTTTTCAGGACAGCAGCTTTGGAACAGGATGTTGAGAACCTCCAGAAGAAGTTAAATGGGTGCTTAAGAGAGAATCAAAATTTACAAGAGGAGCTTGCAGAAGCCTATCGAGTTAAGGTGTGCTACTTCTCTCTCCGTATTATTGTTTAAAGTGCCTTTATTTTTTTCTGTTTTCTAAAGCTGTGGTTTACTTAAATTTCAGAGCCAGCTTGCCGAGTTACATGGTGCTGAGCTATCAAAGGTTTCCTACTTTGACTCAAAAAACAACTGGCTATTTTGTCTAGTATAAACTGTAGCTTTTGGCAGTAATGATCATTGCTGTGGCATGTCCTGATTTTGTTCTCTTCCTCTGTCATTATCTATGAGCAAAGAGTCATAGGGAGTGGACATGTGATTACAAAGAAAACTAGTTTAGTGACAACTGACAATAAAAGATCACAGCTTCAGTACTATGCCTCTGAATCCACCTTTACATTATTGCAGTAAAAAAAAATCACAGTTCTTTATGACCACTGAAAGGTCTCATAGTTCACTTATCACCATACCTTTGGCTCCCACCAGCATTTTTGTTTCATTTTCCTCCCCAAAGTAGTTTGCGAAATGCCACTTTTCCCACATAGAGTGAGTTGGTCGTCCCATTGGAATGTCATTTTCTCCATCTTGGATCTTGGGCGGCTCTCCTTACTGGTTCATGTCACTTGCTGAGCACAAACACAGTTTCTTCATTAGGGATGCAAGATTCAGAAGCAATAAGTGATACTACTCTAGTTGATGCATTCATTGGCAAAACTGGAGCTTTAATGAGTATGGGCTACTGGTAGGAGGATAGGATATGCTTATGCTTGGACCTGCCTGGAGTTAGAAGTTTTTGATTTGTCTATCATAGCTCTGTTGTTCAGGGAATAGGGCCAACTAATAGTACAGATTGAGATAGAGACGCCTGGACCTCTTTTGCACATACTTTTGTTTTCTTTTGTAGAATTAGCACTAGTAAATTGTAATGAGTTAGATAACAGAAGCATAATTTTCTTGTGTAGAATTGAGATTTTTTGTGGAATTAGCAAATTAACAATTAAAAAGGTTTATGCATTTTGAGATTCCTTGCATATATACTCCGGCTTATTATTGAGATGTCCTTTCCTGTAATAACAATGCAGAACAAGGATCTTGAAAAGCAAGTAAGGTTTTTCCAGAGCAGTGTTGCTCAAGCGTTTTCTGAACGGGACATTTCATTAATGGAGGTTCTTTCTAGTTTACTTAATAAGCCAAATATTAATGTTGCATGCATGAATTTTGTTTTCTGTTGAGATTTGGGAATCTCATGTTATTCGTTTGAAATTTCTAGTGTGAGAAAGCGAAAGAGCGGGAGGAAGCAGTTTTGAAAAAGTTTGCTGACTTTGAGGAAAGGTTTGTTGCATAGCTGTTCACTTATATACGAGATTTGTTTCTATAACTTAGTGGCATGGATTCGAGGACCTTAGTCATACTGGTTGAGTGGATTTTATAAGATGGCAATATTTCAATCTCTACTTTCACTGAGTTCTCAGGTGGCTGAGTGCACCAGTAAGGTTTCAGTGGCTGATTGCATATTCTTAATTTTATGGGCTTTATTGTTTATAGTGTCTGGTAGCCACTATCAATCATGGATGGCACTCAAAATACACCTGCAACTTTATTGAGAAGAAAAGATAACGTGACATTTTGAGGTTTTTAGAACTGAAACATGATGGTTCGTTTTCTGTATTTTCTAGTTTTTTTTTAGTATTTAACATTCGGCAATCGACAACGAAGTGCTAACATGATGTTTTAAATCCTGTTCTTGTTTATCCTGTATTTGGCACTTAGTTTTTAGTTAAGGGTGCAAAGTATCATGGTAGTTACTGGTTGGCAGGAAGAGAGAATATCAATCTGCAATTGACGATCAGAAACACTTAAATGATGACTTGCAGAGGAAATTAACAGAACTGAAGGCACAGACAGAATCTTCCTTGAAAGTAAGTAATTTTGTGGATTGCCAATACGATCAATAGGAATTTATGTAATGTCACCTATCATTCTGCATTGATGGAACTCTACAATCTATTCTAAGTTCGTAATGGTTAATAATTATTCTCTCCAGTCAGAAAAGAGTAATGTTATGGGTAGCAACCAACATATCGACATTTTGATCATCAATTAGTTTGTGTACATTGTGATTGAACATGTATGAATTGTATGAGCAGAGTTGGCTCAAAGAGTAGTTTCATAATCATACAATGTTACTAGTGTCAATATATTATAGTAGAAACTAGTAGCCAAATTTCTTTCTGAGACCGTGCTGACACCCAACACATCACTATTTTGTGGGTGGAAGGAGTACAATTCACAACCGTTCATTACTTTGGTTGTCATGAGATCAGCATTCTTGGATTTTATGTGTTTTTTTAACTTTAAGGTAGGGCGGCAGGGTTCCTCTGTACTTTCATTGGCATGACACTATTATAGATCCTGTGGGAAGTTTGACAAAATTTGAACTATATACTATTTTTTATTTCCCTTTTTTGCACGTGTATATGCATCTTGTTGCCTTATTGTAATTTGGTATGTTTCTGAAAACTCCTAAATTGCTGTGTCCACACTGTATTTATTTAATATGTATTGATTATCGTGATCTTAATGAACTCCTGACTATTTAAGAAATCCTTTAACTACCTATTTCCTCTACATGGTTGTTTATTTTCTGTTATATTCCTTACAGTCGGTTTTAATTTTCTAATTTAAAGCTATTTTCGGTCCGTTTCCAGTCAGAAGGTGATGTTTGATTCTCTTTCAGGTTATTTTAAAATTCTATGACCTTCGTTGCAGAGACTGTGAATGTCCTTCAAACATTACTTTTGAAGAGAAGTGTTCGATCCTTCTAGATGATTCTGCTGATAATTGGAGTTTTAGCTCTGATGGTGGAACCTCAACTTTGAAGTACATTGTAAACCTTAAGCCCTTTATCCATTATAAAGATCAATTCTTGTTCAATTGTGCTATTTTAATTTCTTTCACTTGTCTTGCGTGATACATATTATCTGTGACACTAAACATCATATTGCATTGTTGTTTAATCTTATTCTGGGAACCTACGGAATGCACAAGATAGGGAATGATAAAACTTTGCTGCCAGCTATTTCAGGACTGCGAACGGGCCTCTAGCTGAATGGGTTAGGTGGCTCTAGTAGCACTCCTTAGGTCCTGGGTTCAACTCCCCGTGGAGCGAATTTCAGGCTAAGGTTAAAAAAAATCGCCTCGTCCGTCCCACACCAAAGCATGGATCTAAGGTCCGGCCCAGGTCGTTGGTCGTCTCACACGGGCTACTGTGCTGCTGTGTAAGGGTGGGGCAAGGGCTCAGTGGTTTTCTCGACCTGCATGAGAAAGTTTTCTCTTAGCAAAATCCCCGGGGGCTGTCTTACCCCCCGCAGGTCGAGCTATTTCAGAACTTATGCAGTTGTGCTCTGAATTCCAGCTTCTCATGTGATATACTGCTCCATACATGGATACAAACTACCTGCGTTATTGATGATTCTCATAATTCTAGTTTTAACCTCCCATGTGTCCTCCAGCTAAGTCCTAGTCCATTCAGATTTTTGTGTCCTCTTTGACCAAATTGTGCCATGTTCTTGTTGTAATTCAACATGATTGACAGACTCTACCCTGCAATACTGCTTTTAATGTTTTGACGACTTTCTGTTTATTGAGATTTTTTCAAGTTGAGCAGTTCTAAACCAAAGTGGTTTTCATACTACTGATTAACCTGCATAAGCAATTTTCCCTTTTACACATTTAACTTTTTTTTTTGTAGGCATCTCTAGAAGAGGAGAAAGAGTCACTTAAAGCTAAAATGGCGAAGCTTCAAAGCAATCTAAGGATGGTAATATAAGCTTGAAGTGATAAGAGAAGTTCTTTTTTTTTGTTCACTGGAAGCTATTAACTTCGGGGTTGTGCAGGGCCTTGAAATTGAACAGCATTTGCAAAGAAATGCAAGGATATTAGAGAAAAGACAGGTACAGTTGTGAAGTGTTATATTGTTCTTTCTTATGGCTTCTTTAATTTGTACAGTTTACTTGGGAGTGCAGGCGCTGTATGATGGATTTCTGAGAAATGGATTGTCAGAACTTCAAAGGTTCTACAAATATCAAAGGGCTGAAATCATGAAAACTTTGGAAGAAGAATCATCACGGCTGAGAAAAGTTGTTGCAGAAATTCAAGATAAGCTAAGTGAAATTTGCATCAACACTGAAAGTGAACAACCTGGCGACGAGATGCAATGTTGTGACAGCAGTTGTAAAGATGTGCATGTTACTACAGATATCAGTCCTAGCACTTTCACAAGCCTTAAGGTTTGTTCATGTAAACAGTTTGCTTTCTTTTCCCTGTGCATTTAATCTGAGCCTCTTTTCTATGCTTACAGGCTACAGAAACATACTTTCTGAGGACATTGACAAATTACTCTATATGACATAATCAAATGTTCCCTTAAACGTGAGCTTTAAGTCACTAAAAGTTAAAAATCTGAATGTATCACTTTAAATGTGTTTGATATTCACAACCATCACGATATTGCTCTAATTGGAGGAAATGTATGGAAACAGCATGTCTTAGCATCATGAGATGCTAGCGCTGTAAAAACTGATAAGTGATGACAGTTTCTTTTAAGACATATTTCCTAGTCAAATCAAATTAACTGAAAACTGTGTCAACATGAAACACCACTTTAGCAGTGGGATCTACATGTCAGGCTGCTTCAGTTCATTAGGACTTAATTGATGGATGGATTAAGGTGCTACAAACATTTCAAATTTTGTGGATCAAATGTATGTTTTTAGGGCTTCCTTTGAATATTTTAAAGTTTTGGACCCAATTGTGAAAGTAGTATAATCCGAATGCATTTACTGCATTTGTGTTGAATGTAACAAACTGATAGTTTTACCACATCAGTTATCACAAAGCATTTGCATTTGTCGTTCGCATTTTTGGAAGCAAATTGTAAGCTCACTTGACATGATGGGCACATGAAGAAAGAAAGTGGATGAAGATTTGGATCTTTTTTAACTCTTTGCTGGGAAATATTTTGCTAGTGTTTCAAGAATTGGAATTATATGAAACTGCTTTTCTTATTGAGGGATCAGGGTTCTGGTGGAAAAATGCTTCTTCTGATAGATAATTACAGTTCATTCTTGTTGCATATGATGCAGAGTGATTCTCCTGCCGATTCTAATTCCATATCATTTGATGAATCTAAAGCACTTGCACAAGCCTTACAGGAGAAGGTACAGCTTCATTCCGCTCCAGTGATTCTTTTTGCTTCTGGTTGTTGTGAGTCGATTTGTGATAGGCCTGCTTAACACTTTTCAATTTTTATTCTTGAAGTTCTGGTGAGATTTTTTTCTTCTTTAGATTGAATAATCTCATATTATGGTGGTGCTGTTTACAGATGGAAGCACTTATGCTCTTCTCACAGGAACAAGAAAGATACCTATTAGAAAAACAGAAAGACCAAATTGTTATTGAAGATCTTCAGAAGAAGTTATCTCAAGTAGTATCTATACACATTTTTTTTGGCATTACTTTTCAATTATAATGTACATATTTTGAGTGTTAAGAGTGTTTTAAATTGTGTACGGGTGGTGCCTTCTCATCTGACATTGCCACGAAGTTGATTACCTCATACCATTACTTTTTTGTATACCTTCGCTCCTAGCTGTTGAAAAAGGAAAACTGAACCATAAGATTATTTTCGAAAATATGGACAAAAATGACTTGAATCATTTTTTAATATGGACTTTTCTTGGGGAAATTCTTCAATGATGTTTTGAGTTAGACTAACAGTTATTTTCGAAAATATGGACAAAAATGACTTGAATTATTTTTGAATTTGGACTTTTCCTGGGAAAATTCATCAATGATGATTTGAACTAGACTAATTACATTGCTTATACTGGTGGTTTGCCAATAGTATCATCCTTGATTGAAGTATTCCACATGTTTGTCGGTAGTGAGTATCTGTTGCACATCAGCACTCCTGTAATGTTGGATGGATGTGTATCTTGACTTACCTTTTGTTTACAGGTTAAAGATGAAAAGGTGAAGGTCCTGATGGAATTAGCTAAACTTAAAGAAGAATATCTGCAGTTGAAGGGGTAAGTATCTCTGCAGTAAGTAATCATAATAAACTAATTTCATTGTTAATGGGGGTAAGTTTTTTTTGGGAATATGGTAAGTTTTTGTAACATGACCACAACATTATCAATATAAGAAGGCTTGGTGTTTACAAAGGGCCCTTGTAGAAATTAACATACTAATAAGAGACTCTTGGATGAAAAAAAAGTAAACCATATTCATATTGCATCAAATGGTTTTAGTTGAGATGGATTTGTTGAGAATGCCAGAACCATACATGTGTACGATTTGGTGTCTGGTACAGGGGTGGCACCTATGTCGGTATCAGAAGCTAACATGTAAAAATATTTAATATTTTTCTGTGGCCCAAATTTATATGCTATTATTATAACTGTATTACCCCCTCTACTCAGCAACTCTGCTGTGAAGGAAGGTCATGGTAGTGGTGATTCATCAAAAGCCATTCCTGGGCATGACCAACAAAGGATGCTGAAAACGATGCTGAAGAGGACATCCTTAAGACACTGGATGAGAAGCAGTAATATTGGGCATGGGAGCTCTGATGGAAATGATCATTCAGTTTGCAAAGAGCACTCAGTGGATATTGCAAGGTTTGTGACAGAGATGTATCGTTCTACTTTCATATTGTTACCTATATTTTTAATGGCCTTCCATTGATTGTTAATAAGCTGCAATGGAGAAATTACTGTCACAAAATTAGACATTATCAAAGATCTCCAAAAAAAACTTTTTGTAATATGTTTGTAAAATCTAATAAAAATTGTAGAAGTTTTCTTAGAGAAATGCTCTTGTATGATTTTCAAACAGCTCGCGTTGTTAGTTCAAGGTTAAAAAATTGATTACATCCAAAGATGTTGCTTCTTATTAGGGCCAAGTACTTAAGAGTTTTTCCTAAATGCCTGTTTGCAACAGGAGCATTGCTATAGGAATTTTAAGGATTCAGATCAAATTCGAATATATCCTTAGAATTTATCCCAGTGTCTCCTAACTAAACAGGCTCTAAAAAGTGTTTCCCTTTTCTTTTCCCGTTCCCTTTTCACTGTTAATATAATCCTTGTGCTAGTCTTCTGTTTAGCTTCTAGAACTGTTATAGGTCGGTTGACCATTTCTTGGTAAGGCTAGCATCTGTCTCTGACAGCAAGTAGAAGTAATCAATTTTGGTTTTGCCTAGGCTGCATAGCAGCTGTACAAGTAAAGGTCGGTTTACCAACGGACTACACATGTATCCTATATATATATGCCTATATGCAATCAAAGGTAGCAAGCTTGAGCTTCAGAAACATAACTGTGATAGCTTTGTGAGCCTCCCCTTTTCTTCCCATTGCTCATTCTCTTGCTGCTGCAGCTCCAACATTCTCCCCTTAATATGTTAAAAGCTTTAGGCTGAAGTTATTACTGTTAAAAGTAAAATGATTGGAACATGTAGATGCATCGCAAAATGTTACCAGAAACTAAAAGGGATAAACATTGGTAAAATAACTCATTTTGTGTTTTGTTTGTTTCTCTTTGATTTTTAAGATGTGATAGAAAATTAAGGATTTAAAGGGGTGTTTGGTTTGAGGAATGGGGTGATGCATCATCTTCTCACTCCTCACTTTTTTTGTTTGGTTTGTGGAACGGAATAGGTTGATCCCTCACCACCCCATCCCCGACAAGCACATGGTTAGCTTAATAATTAGGAACGGGTTCGTCCCAGCAAATTTCATGGGATCAACTCATGATTGACCACCTCATCTAGGATGAGGTGGTTCCTCAAACCAAACAGCCCATAAACTAGTAACAGAAACTTCTCTATTCAAGCAATATGTATTTGCACATTGATTGTTTTATTCCATGCGACTGCATTGCAGGTTAAGAGTTGAAAATGCAACTCTTCTTGAAGGTGTTGGTACTGTGGAACGCCTCACTTCTTCAGTGCATAGACTGCATATTGTGCTTTTGAAGGTATGCTCTTTGAACTGACAGATGTAGTTTTCCTGCGTTGTTCGAGAAAACTGACAGGTATTTTTTTGTTATGAGAAGAGAAGTTTTGAAAAGCAATGCATGATTAATGCATAATAGTCAGTGGATCCACGGTTCTTTTTTTTTTGCATGGGAAAAAAGTAGCTACCTCAAGTTTGGAAGTTAGCTTTCTCTATGTTTGCATTCATCGGTCGTACTGTGATACGTGTGATATAGCCAGTCACAACAATGGGCCTATCCATTTCTGCTTCTGATGGATCAGTGTCCACTTTGAGCACTGTAACTCCATCCTTGTATTAACTGTGGAAGAAGCGCTGTCTTGAAGCGAAAATATGCATTTGGTTGAGTAGTCTCCATGCTAGGTGATTTTTAAGATAAACCATAAATATGGCATAAACCAAATTATTAAGCAGATAATTTTCTGAAGTTTTCCATTACATGTCCATAGACTTTATATAAGATATACATGTATGAATGAGTAGGCTTGCATGTTACCTAGCTGCAAACAGCACCAGCACATTTCTCCTTATTGCCGTGTAATTTCCGAAAAGTATGCATCAGCCAATGGTAAGTTTATGCAGCAGTGCTAGACCTTTGATACAATATAGTCTGCATACTTTTTTTGTAGATTATAGTTTGCATATGTTGATAGCATCTGCATATTTAAATGGCCTATTATTATCTTTATTTTTTGACGCAGATGGTCTCTTATTATCTGTGGTTTAGCATGTGTATAGGTCCAACTGTGTGTAGGGTTGACCCATGTAAGCGCTGAGAATAGACAGCCTCTCTGTGTCTGACCTCATTGTTATTGTGTCACACCCGGTATATTGGGTCTTGGTGGTTCAGTTCTCTTCTCTTCCATTGTATCTCACCTCATTGCACGTTGTCCTCCATCAGTAAAGCTTGGGATTGCCATACCATTCAGTTATCTCTGCATCAAATCTACTTGGTAGGTTGCCAGGTTTGCCAAAATGACTGCTCTACTCTGAGGAATTTCCTAGTAGGGCCCCATTTGGCAGCGCTCTAAACCAGCTCTCGTGCTCTAGCTCCAGCTCCACCCAGCTCCTGCTTCAGTCAGCTCCCTGCTTGACAAGGCTGGGGTCCTTGCTCCCCAGATCTTAAGAGGAGATGTGTCATTGTGCCTTTCCGCCTCCCTTATGATGTAAACGCTGGCTGTACTTACCCATTTTGAGAGTGCCACTGGTGCTTCACCTGCCACCAGAGCTACTCCATCCATCACTGGCATTATCTAGCAGACACCCACATGTTTCCTCAAACTGAAGGGCACGTTGGTCTTCAAGTGAGGTCTTAGTAGTATAGGTTCAAGTGTGTCATGTTTATAGTCCCAACTCTGAACAATTCAAGGGTTAACCTATATATGGCTCCATGAATGGGAGCTCTCTTCTCTTGCACAAGTATCTATTGCAGTAGTGAATGGAGTGTATAGTTGTATATATAAGGTGTGATTAGTGTGATTATTGTGAATGGAGTGTTCGATTTTTTCCTATCCCAAAAGTTGCAGTTCCATCCCAATGGTTTAGACGATTGTATGCAGTGATAAACTGATATACTTCAGAGAAAATGTGTTCATGCACATTTCGTCTTTCTTAGCCATTGAAGTTGACTGTTGGAAATAGCAGCAATTAGAGGAGAGCAGAAAGTGAAGGAAACTATCAAATATATTATGACATACAAGCTTATATTACATAGGAGGCGTACATGTCCTTCTATAGGACTTGGAGGTCGGTTTGCTACAGTAGTGCTACAGTAACCGACCTACTTTTACAGCTGTTCAGCTCAAATCAAAATTGGACTCGAAGTCCTAATACAATACCATGTGCTGGACCTTTCTAGGTTCAGCCATTATCTAGCTAAACACTAACACAAGGATTACTACTAACATTCTCCACCTGATCCTTGTGTTCATCTTGGATTTTGACCAGTCCAATCCTTGCATTGAGCTCATGGAAGCGAACTCGCCCTAATGCCTTTGTTAGGATGTCTGCGAGTTGGTCCTTGGTGCTGACAAATTCAGCAGAGATGCTCCCGTTCTCCAAGCAATCGCGAATGAAGTGGTACCGTACGTCGATATGCTTGCTCCGCTCATGGAAGATCGGATTCTTGCTGAGTGCCAGCGCGGACATGCTGTCCATCTTCAGCTTCACGGTGGCAGTTTCCTTCCCTTTGAGGTCACCGAGCAACCGTGCTAGCCAGATGGCTTGGCTTGCCGCCATGGTTGCGTCAACGTACTCTGCTTCACAGGAAGACAGAGCAACGATCCGCTGCTTCGTCGATTGCCAGCCGATCAAGCTAGCACCGAGGAAGAAGAGAGCATCGGAGGTGCTCTTGCGTGTGTCGATGTCGCCGGCAAGGTCGCTATCTGAGTATCCAACCAATTTGGCCTCCCCTGAACTGCGTGGGTAGATGAGGCCATAATCAATCGTGCCGGCGATGTAGTGTAGAAGACGCTTCACGACACCCATGTGCTCCACGGTGGGGTGCTCCATGAAGCGACTAACATATCCCACCGAGAAGGCGAGATCCGGCCGCGTGTGGACAAGGTACCGCAGACTCCCGATGATCCGCCGGTACGCTGTGGCGTCGACCTCCTCCGCCGTGCTTTCACGGCTCAATGTGAGCCGTTCCTCCATGGGTGTGGTCGTGGGATTGCAGCCCTTCATTCCGGCGGTGTCGAGGATGCGCGCCGCGTAGCTCCTCTGATTCAACGCGATTCCTGTAGCATTCTGGCGCACCTCAATCCCCAAGTAGAAGGAGAGGAGCCCAAGATCGCTCATGAGGAACTGTGCCTTCATCTCATCCTTGAAGTGGTTAATCTCGGCGGGATTGGATCCAGTGATCACTAGATCGTCGACATAGACGCCTATGAGCAAACGCGCTCCACCATGACCACGTCCGTAGACAGCGTGCTCATGGGCGCTCTGCGCAAACCCAAGGTTCTTCAGCGTGGCGTCGAGGCGCGCGTTCCATGTGCGCGGGGCTTGGCGCAGCCCGTAGAGCGCCTTCTTCAGGCGCAGCACTTTGCCTTCCTGCCCGGGGTCGATGAACCCATGTGGCTGCGTCACATAGACCTCCTCCTCCAGCACTCCGTTAAGGAACGCCGACTTCACGTCCATGTGATGGACAAGCCACCCTTCATGGGCGGCGAGTGCGAGAAGGAGCCTCACGGATTCCATGCGCGCGACAGGGGCGAAGACTTCATCGAAGTCAATGCTGGGCTTCTGCATGTACCCCTTGGCGACGAGCCGCGCCTTGTGCTTGATCACGGCCCCGGCTTCATTCTTCTTCAACTTGAAGACCCAACGCAGACCAATCGGACGATGGCCACGTGGTAGGTCCACCAACTCCCATGTGTCGTTTCGCCCGACGACTTCCATCTCCTTCATGGTTGCACGCCATGCTGCATCATGCTCCGCCTCGGCGAAGCTCTCCTTCACACACGAGGCAGAGTGCCTCGTCGTTGAGGTCACGTGCCGCCTGACCAGGGACTGGAGCGTCGCCGATCACGTTGTCGATGACACGGTACCGCAGGGGTGTGTCCTCATGGGACGCATCTACCCGTTCGTCATCATTGGCCAGTGGTGACACGAACTCCGGTGCAGCCGGTGGTGTGGTCAGAGCTGGTGTCAATGGCGGAGGCGATGGAGACGTTGATGGAGTAGGAGATGCAGAAGTCGCATGCGTGACCGCTGGTGGCGCCGAAGCAGGGGATCCTGGGCCCCCTGCAGCTGCACCTGGTGCAGGCGAGATTGCCTGCTCGACCTCCGTGATGATGAAGTCGCTGCAAGGTAAGAGTAGCGCCGCCGGTCTCCCAATCCCAGCTCGCCTCTTCGTCGAAGATGGCGTCGCGTGTCACGTGCACGCGCATGTTCACCGAATCATAGAGGTAGCAGCAGCAGCAGCACACAGACGGCGCAGCCAAGCCAGGAGAGGAGGGTTTCTACTTGCTACGACGAGAAGAGACACACTTGTTTCCGGCCTGCCATGCCGTGTCTCGGCTTTCTAGAGGATTCTGCTGTACGTAGTTTGCGACCTACCGTCCACCTAAATCACCAGCAGGTGGTAGCCGATGAAGATCATGGCCGAGCTGCGGTCATCAAGCTTGCGGAGTTGTGGGCGAACGTTCTTGACGTAGACCACACACCCAAATGTCCGCAAGTGCTGCACGGTCGGCTTCCGGCCATGCCATGCCTCATACGGCGTCATGCCATTCAGGCTCTTGGTGGGAGCACGATTAAGCAGGTACACTGCCGTCATGACCGCCTCCCCCCAAAACTTCGCTGGTAGCTTTCGCTGCTTCAACAGTGCACACGCTGTAGCCACCACAGTCTGGTTCCGCCTCTCGACAACACCGTTCTGTTGCGGGCTGTATGGCGCAGTGAACTGGCATTGCACACCGTGCTCCTCACAGTGGCGTGCGAACTCATCGGAGGTGAATTCGCGACCATTGTCGGTGCGGATAACGTGCAACCGTTTGCCACACTCTGCTTCTACCGCCGCCTGAATGCGACGAATTGAAGCCGCTGCGTCGCCTTTCCCGGCTAGGAGAACCACCCACATGTAGCGGGTGAAGTCATCGACCAGCAACAGGAACTAGCGGCGTCCACCGGGTGTTGCGGGTGTGATCGGGCCGCAGACATCGCCATGGACGAGGTCGAGGCATCCTTCCGCCTGGAAGTTTGCCTGCTTGGGGAAGGGCGTGCGACGATGTTTCGTGGTGATGCAGACGTCGCAGAGCTGGTCCACGTGCTCGAGTTCTGGCAACCCGCGCACCATCTTATGGCGTGACATGCGCCAAAGTGCGTCGAAGGAGATGTGGCCGAACCGGTCATGCCACTGCCATGCGTCGTCATCATGTCGAGCAACGAGGCAGATGGGGCGCGCGACGTCCAGGTGCAGCACGTACAGACGATTGGCGTCGCGCTGCACTTTGGTGAGTAGTCGCTGCTGCCGATCCCAAATGCGAAGCACGTCGTCATCGATGTGGATCGTGGCACCGTTCTCATCCAACTGGCCAAGGCTCACGTTGCTGTTACGGAGCCGCGGGATGTAGTAGACACTGGTGAGGACCTTGTGCGCGCCACGCTTGCCGGTCAAGATGATGGAGCCACGGCCCTGAATGCTCACCACCGAGCCATCGCCGAACTTGATGGAGCCGACCACGGACCGATCGAGGTCGGAGAAGACCTCCACACGTCCCGTCATGTGATTGGTGGCCCCTGTGTCAAGGTACCACCCATCAAGGTGCTCAACGTCGTTATCCGCAGCACCGAGGAACGCCTGCGCTCGCGGCTCTTCGAGGTGCACGCCTTCCGGCGCCACCGAGAGCGCGCAAACACGCGCCATAAGGAGTGTGGGCTCCTCGTCGTCTCCATCAGCTTGGGTAAGGTGTGCCTGCGCTTTCTTGGGCTTGCGGCAATCCTTTGCCCAATGCCCAAAGCGACCGCAGTTGAGGCACCTGTCCTTGTCGTCACCACCTCCATCCTTGGTGTCGGGCGCGCGAGTCTGCTTCTTGCGCGCACCACGAGAGCGACGTCTTCCGCTGCTACTGGACTTGGGCGGCTTGGAGCTCCCCTCGCCGTCTCGCCTCTGCTTCATCCGAGCGAGCCACTGCTCCTCAGTGAAGTAGAGCTTGCCGCCGGACAACGATGGCTAATCTAGGGCTGATTGTGGTGGCGTGTCGTCACGATCATCGACAGCCTTCAGCCGCCCAGTCACCTCCTCGATCGTGAGGTCTGCTGTGTCAAGCAGAGTCTCGATCGACATCGCGATCTGCGAGTACTTGGGGACAACACGCAGAAGCTTCTCAACAGCCCTTTGCTCGTCGATGGTGCCGCCGTAGATGTTCAGCGAACTCATCAGGCCGGAGAGGTGAAGCGCGAAGTCATCCACATGCTCGCCGTCGCGGAAGGAGAGCAGCTCCCACTCCCTACGCAGCCGCTGTAGGGTTGTCTTGCGGGCGCGATCAGAGCCAACGTGAATCGACTTGATCGCTTCCCACGCCTCCTTAGACGTCTTCTTGACCGCCAAGGTGCGGATCATCTCCGTAGGCACGGCGGAAAGAATGGCGTCAAGCGCCATGCGATCCTCCTGGCGATCAGCATCGCCATGCTCGACCGCGTCCCAGAGACCTCGGGCCTCCAGCTTCACCTTCATGAGGAGGCTCCAATCCTCATAGTTGCCGCGGGTCAGCTGCGGGAACGGCGTGCCAGCCACCTCCTTCACCACGCGCTGGACGACCACCTCTGGTCCATCCCGACGCCTCCCGCGCCGTGTCGTGGAAGGGGAACGGCGACGATATGTCTGCCGTATGGGGCTGCGACTTGGCCTATTCCCGGACGGAGCTGACGCCATGGATCAACAACCTAGGCTCTGGTACCAAATGTTGGAAATAGCAGCAACTAGAGGAGAGCAGAAAGTGAAGGAAACTATCAAATATATTATGACATACAAGCTTATATTACATAGGAGGCGTACATGTCCTTCTATAGGACTTGGAGGTCGGTTTGCTACAGTAGTGCTACAGTAACCAACCTACGTTTACAGCTGTTCAGCTCAAATCAAAATTGGACTTGAAGTCCTAATACAATACCATGTGCTAGACCTTTCTAGGTTCAGCCATTATCTAGCTAAACACTAACAGAAGGATTACTACTAACATTGACTCCCTAGTCACCAAAATGCATTTCCAGAAATATATAGATTGGTGGGGTAGAATGGAGATGCAAGATAGATGCAGGTACCTCATATTTAGCAATTATGATCATTTTATGCGTTTTGTTGCCATACTTCCATGCATGTAATGTCATCTTTGTTCTTAAAAAAAACAATCCTTATTGAAGGTACCACAATACTTCATTTTATTGTAAAAGGCTCTTAAACACTTATACAGGGCAGCATCAACTTCATACCTTTCCATACAATTACTGGGCCAGAAACTGTATCAATTCATATTTTGCTTCAAAAGTTAATTTAAAAGCTCAGGATGCTATGGCACTGATACCAGTCCTTCGGCAGGATTTTTGGTTGCATTGCTAGGTTTTATTAAGTACTGTGTTGATACATGCTAGTACACTACTTACTCTGAGGCTAACAATCAAACTTATCAGGCGTATGATGATGTCAAATCAGCTAGTTCTCTGGAGAGTACATTTGAAGCTTTGAACAGTCTTATAACTGAAGCAAACCTTATGAAGACAGCTCTTAGCACGGTTCTTCCTGTAAGCTGGTCCGGGGATTCGTCAGATGCAATTACCTATGAAGCTCTGTGTGATCCATCTGATTCACCAAAATCGAAGTCCGAGAAAGTAGATCCTCTTTCTTCCGCGGGCATGGAGATGGTGGAACTACTAATATTCGCAGCTGAGGTTCTCAAGGAGAGCTTTCTGATGAAGAAATAACATATCCAAGATGTAAGGTTTGGTTCTCCACCACTTATTTATTTAGAAGCATGCAATTTAATCCTTAAAGTCCATTATTTGGTGTACATACTTCAACTGATTGGTAGAGAAAGTGCCAGTAAAGACATGGAGAAAGGCACTGTAACTAGGAGTCGTTGCTGTTGCTCTAGCTCCAGCTCCTGTTGGTAGACTAAAAGATAAGAACCGTATGTACAAAATTCATTTTAATTTAGAAGAAATGGTATGCATCTTAACTCTTTTGTACAGATCTGTAGTTATGATCATTAGTTTGTTACGACAACGACTGATAGCAGATTCTTGTAGCCTTGCTGTAGTCACGTACTTTGATTTGATCGAGGCGGCTATCATGTGATAATAAAAAAGATCATGTGAAGATCTGCCAACGAGTCATTCAATTCCGGAATACGTCATGGTTGACAAGCTTCCATCTAGAAGCTTTGACATGCGAGGTAAGACAAACACAAGATGGACAAATTAAAAATGCATGCCAGAAAACGCACTCTCTTCGGTGCTAGAGCCTAGAAGACGAGCTAACCATATCTTCTCACGGGGGAAAACACAGACAAGCTGCCGTGTTCTAAATCTTTGTGCATATTTTGGAACCCAATGCATACAAAATTCTTAATTTTCTGCCAAAACATATATCAGAGGGCACGAAGTAGGGCATCACCTGTGGTTACGAACGTGTTTGTTGGTCTGGTACCACTTTTCGCTGGCCTGTATATATTACTCCAAAATTTGGTCCGTGCTCACACGTTATTAGGTTAGGGCATGCGAGTAGAGCCCTGAAGTGTGGCAAACTCCATTTATTAACAAAATCAAGAATCATAAAACCAAGTATTTTTAGTAATGAGGCCTATATTTAATCCATTTTTCTAAGTCATGGTCAATCAAGTTTCTAGCTTGTATTTTCGCCAAAATATCAGTTTGGCAAATTCCATTTATGATATTGATTTGACATAATTCACAAAGTTTTTTCTCTTAGACACTAATATACATATTTTATAAAAATATAGTACACGTAGACGCTCGCATATACATACATGTGAGCACAATTGCCTCTCCACAATGCACACGCTCGCACGCCCAATATGCCCGAATGCCGTTGAGAAACTAGCCTGGGCCAGTAAATCATGTGTTAGAGAAGTTGCCACAAGTGCTTTATTGCCTACGGACACGTTGCCGATGTTAATATACATATCCTCATGGGAAAAAGTGCACGTCGCCAATGTTATTATTATACGTATTCTCAAGAACAAGTGCATCCATATACCAACAGTGATTCCTGGCTGTTTTTGTGAACTCTGCTGACCAGCAATGCGTTCAGCATATAACTGTTCAAAATGCTTTTCTACCACTTATCTCCAAACTCCATTGACAGTGCAAAACCCATGGTTTCTAAGCTGATCCATTCTAGATCTGCATGCATCCTGCCGAATTATCTGCCTGTCTGCGTCTGACACTTATTTTTCTGTACGCCAGTCTAGACTCGCGGCTCTCACGACCTTGAAGTCTGATTGTGTGAATGATAAGGACGTTTCGTTAAGGTCCGTGGGACTCACACTGCGAGTCCGACTCAGGGTTGAGCACAGTGATGCAGCCTGGTTGAACACAGAAAAAGATGAATAAATAAATATGGAAATCCGGCGCGCTGAGTACTAATTATGAGCAACGACCAACCAAATGCTCGATTGACTGGTTCATATCAACAAAAATGTTATTCCATTCACACTTCTCTTCGCAGAGGTATTAGGCGGACCTTTTTAAATTATTGATACAAGCACATCAAATGGAGACTTAGTTTATTATAGTTCTTCCTATACTATCCTATAACTATCAACAACCTAGAGTGTGCAATTGTTATTTTATTTTGTTGACTTCAAGAACCACTACTACAAAAATGATTTGTAGCAACACCTCGAATTTCTTTTAGGGACGGACCAAAATATCACCCGTTCTTACAAATGGGGCGTGGTATTGTAGTAATCGAGCCGCCCCTGTAAATCCATTTGTAGAGGCGGCTCACCCCCTCAGCCGCCCCTACAAATGGGCGCCATTTTCAGGGGCAGCTGGGGGGTGAGCCGCCCCTAGAAATCGGCGCCCGCGGGGGGGGGGGGGGGGGGGGGATTTGTTGGGGCGGGTGAGGCCCTAGCCCGCCCCTACAAATCGGCGCCCGCGCGGGGGGATCGAGCCAATTCCTAGCCAATCCAAGCAGGGGCGCGCGAGGAGGGAGTGAATCGGCGCCCGCAGGGGGGGGGGGGGGTATCGAGCCGATTCCTAGCCAATCCAAGGAGGGGCGCGCGAGGAGGGAGTGAAAGTGGCGCCCGCCGGGGTGGGGGGGGGGGGGCGCCGATTTGTAGGGGCGGGTGAGGCCCCAGCCCGCCCCTACAAATCGGCGCCGATAGGACGGGGGAGGCGAGCGCTGATTGGTGGAGTGGCAGGTGCCGCGGATCGCTGGCTTGAAATTGGTGAAGGGGGCGCCGATTTGTAGGGGCGGCTCGCCTCCCCCCCTCCTATAATAAATAAATCAACCCACCGCCCCCACCTCCCCAGCGCCAACAACAAATACATCCTCGGCTCGCCCAGATCCCCTTCCCTCCACCGCGAATCCGAGCAGCCGCCACCACCGCGACCCATGGCGCCCAAGGCGGAGAAGAAGCCCGCGGCGAAGAAGCCGGCGGAGGAGGAGCCCGCGGCCGAGAAGGCCCCCGTCGGGAAGAAGCCCAAGGCAGAGAAGTGCCTCCCCGCGGGCAAGTCCAAGGAGGGCGGCGGCGAGGGGAAGAAGGGAAAGAAGAAGGCGAAGAAGAGCGTGGAGACGTACAAGATCTACATCTTCAAGGTGCTGAAGCAGGTGCACCCGGACATCGGCATCTCCTCCAAGGCCATGTCCATCATGAACTCGTTCATCAACGACATCTTCGAGAAGCTGGCGGCCGAGGCGGCCAAGCTCGCGCGGTACAACAACAAGCCCACCATCACCTCCCGCGAGATCCAGACCTCCGTGCGCCACGTCCTCCCTGGGAAGCTCGCCAAGCACGCCGTTTCCGAGGGCACCAAGGCCGTCACCAAGTTCACCTCCTCCTAGGCGACCTAGGCTAGGCCGCCTGTAGCTGTAGGCTTCACACTTTTGTTCATGTGTGAGCGACGTGATTTGGCGGCTGGTGGGGAATGCAAGTCGCAATCACGATCGCAAAAAATTAGCGGGAAATGCAAATTGCAAAAAATGAAACCCATTTCCAGGGGCGGGTCACCTCCTCACCCGCCCCTGGAAATGCATTTCCAGAGGCGGGACCTGCCTCACATTTGTAGGGGCGGGACACCCCCCAGCCGTCCCTGCAAATTGCATTTCCAGAGGCGGGTGAGGGGGTGACCCGTCCCTGGAAATGAATTTGCAGGGGCGGGTGAACAGCTATTTTTAGCTGCGAAAACTAGCAACGGGTGCGCTACCCGCCCCGCCCCTAAAAATACTTTTTGTAGTAGTAGCGAACGATAAGTTGGTTCTACACACTCACATACGTGCATCACTCTACGCACTCACCTCCACGCAAACGTCCATGCACACTCTAATGCAGTGAGTACCTCTGAGAGCCTTGGTCGCTGCTCTTGATATCGACAAAAATCACCACAGATATCTTATCATTGATGGGACATCATCTATCACTAAAAAAATATATCATTGGTTTAGAAAAATACGATCACCCATGTTGAGACGAAGACTCAAACTAGGTGGATAGTTCTCGCTACAACACTCAGTTCGCCAAGAGGCACACTTTTATTTTGGCTTTAGTTCGTTTTTAGAACTTCGCTAATGTTTTCTCACAGAATATATCATCTATTTATGGCTATAATAAAATCAATCTAGTGTGGAAGCACTATGAAATCGAGTCTAATAATTATTAACATGTTTACTGCTCGATGAATTATTGTGTAAGGTCTTGTATCCTTTAATGCATAGGTGCAAATGGATCACTCTTAGGTGCACCTCCAACCCTCTTTAGTACAAATATTTGTACTACTTTTTCAAAATATACAAATATTTATACTATTTTTTTAAAATAAAATCTCATTTTGGAAAAGTAGTACAAATATTTGTACTAAAGAGGGTTAGAGGGGCACCTAAGGGTGATCCATTTGCACCCCTACTTAAATGTACCTTGTTATTCTTCCAAACCTTCTTTGTATCAAATAATTGAATTTATGGATCTTCTCTGTTAGCAGGGAGCATAAAAACAGATCGTTTAATTTAGTGTGGAGGAGGGCTGGCGGCGTGGCTATGCATGACGAAGAAAGAGGATGCGCTGTTGGAGGTTCATGAAGAAGAGACATCTGAAAACCACAAAGTTCGAGCAATGAAAGTGTAGCATCATTCTTATTCTTCCTTTCTCTTTTCTTGCTCATTTCTGCACCACTAGTAGATGCTGAATCATTCACTTATCCATATACAATTTCTTCTAGTAATGGGCACTTCAATTCATACAACACGCCACGAAGGCCACGGCGCAATTATTACAAAGTCATGAGCAGAAGAAGCTTCTGCTTGACCTGCGACCGACGAAGCAATTTAATTTTAGCCAACACACACCACCAAGCGCAGACCAACCATCCCTTTATAATAAGCAGACCACCCTGATCAGGCGCGCAGCGCAAGAATTCATCGGCGCGCCCCAGTAATCGACCAGCCAGTCAACCACCATGTTCTTCTGCGAGTGCGGCACGGGCAGCTTCAAGCACGTCGACGAGGGCCCCGAGGACCTCGGCTGCGGCGCGGGCGGATCGCCCAGGGGGATGAGGAAGCACGGCGGCAAGGTCAACCCCTACGCGGGGCGCGGGCTGGACCGGTTCTCCGTCGTGCTCTCCGAGCTCGAGACCCGGCGGGCCAGGATCCTGCGCCACGTCGGCTCCGACACCGGTCTCGTCTTGGTCCGCTTCGTCCAGTCCAACGGCGGCTGGACGCCCGTCGTCGTGAAGCTCCCCGACGAGGAGCAGCTCAAGCATGGCGCCGCCGCCAAGAAACCGAGGGCAGCGGCGTCGACCGCGCCACCACCACCGTCGCCACCGGCTCCTGCTTCGCCCACCAGTCCGCTGGACCCGACCAGCCCGAGGGAGAGGGAAGGAGGCAAGAAGGCGACCACCACCAAGGTGCCCGCGAGAAGGGCGTCCTTCTTGTGGGGGACGAGGGCGCGGCGGCCGTCCTGCTACTGGCCGGCCGTCATCGTGCTCACGCTGGCGAGCCTGGCCGTGTTCGGGCGGGTGTTCGCCATCTGCCTCACCTCGATATGGTGGTACGTCCTCCCCACCCTGGGCAGCGGCTGCTACGACGGCGCCGGCGAGGACGCGCGCCGGGCCGGCCTGAGGAGGTCCATGGAGAGAAGGAAGCTCGTCTCGCAGCCACCGCACGCCAAGAACGGCAGCGGCTGGGGCGTGCACGAGGTGGCCAGCTCGCCACGAGGCCATGCCAAGGGGAAGCGAGGCTGACGCCTGACCGACGCAAGCATTGCGTGCAGCTAGTCTTCATGTGAATAATTAGTGCCCGTAGTTGGGTCACCAATCTCATATTTACTCCTTTTTTTCCCTTCTCAATTTCTTCCATCATGATGAGATGGACCGTGAATTTGACGTCTCTCTTTTACAGTCCATCTGGTCATGTTGTAATTTGTAAATAGTGTCGAGTTACTTCATTTACATGCATGGATGACAGCCCTTTTTCCTGCGTGGCTATACCCGATTGAAGAACTGAAGTATACTACTCATAGAACTTATTTATTTCACTCTTTCCTTGGATGCAATAATTTCCTTCAGTTGTTTTGTAGGAACACTTGGGGTGTTTAATTATTAATAGGTTAAGGCGTGAGGATTTTCTATTTACTATAAACATCGATCAATTGCGCCTACACATTTCTTCTGGTAACTAATTGATTTGAGGTGCGATTCCATGTGGAGTGAGTCTCGTGTAAGTTTTTGGCTGACATGGCCGTCCAGTAGGCAGCCTATGCTGGAGTGGCATTTGAAATTCCAACCTGAGACATTAGCTGGTGCAGGAAAGCCAGAATCTTTTGGCCCCCTTATACTCGGCTATATTTTATACTTGAACCAAAATGGGCCGATTCAAAATGCCTAGAATTAAAGACAAAAAAAATTATCAAGGAGGAATCAGGCGGCTAGAGCCACCAGTGTTTATCCAGCAGACACATCCTATACTATCTTACTCTTACGAAATGTCGTCTGCACACGTGCTTCTAGAAGTAGAAAATGGGATATGCGTGGTGGAAAAGCATCAACCGGTGGAATTTTTTCTTTTTTTTTTTGTTGTGGGAGAAGGAACAAGACGAGGTGTAGGAATTACGAACAATCATCACGCACCGCGTCACACCCTGCGTCGTCGTTGCGTCACAAAACCATGCAGGGGTACGGTTTTTGTTCATAGATGGACGTTGACGAGATAGTCTGGACTCCTTAACAGACTGATGACAGGTCAGTCTTTGGCGTACGCGATGTGAGGACGCCCGCTGTGTCCTCTCGACGGACGACGGCCGCCAACCGCCGCGGAGCTGTTCTTGCCTGCAGAATTCAACGCACCGGCACGGGACCGGACGGAACATGTCTCTTGCTCCACAGTATGGGCTATCCATGATGACTCAATGGGCTATTCACGCTTTGGATCAAAGCGGGTGACTAAACTTTTTTTAATTTTTTTCCGTCACATCAGATGTTTGGACATATTAAATATAGGCTAACGATAAAACTAATTGTATAAATAGAGACTAATTTGCGAGATGAATCTATTGAGCCTAATTAATCCATTATTAGCATATATTTACTGTAGCGCAACGTTGCCAAATCATGCACTAATTAGGCTTAATGGATTCGTCTACGTCTGATGCGACAGAGACTAAAGTTTAATCTCTGATGCGACAGAGACTAAAGTTTAATCCGGGTATCCAAACAACCCATAAATAGAATACTCCTGATGATGATTCAGGCAATAAGATTGCAGCCAGAGTTACATGAACAAACTTAGGGACTCGGACCTTCCAGCAACTGCCAGTAATTGAAGCAAGAATTCCACTGCCCATATCAAATAATATCTGCCAGCATTTTGTAATCCTATTAAAGATTGGTCCCGCTTTCTGCTTTAGGATCAAACATGTCATTTATCCTCTCCTGCTCCCATAATTCAAGAATTTCTGATGCTGATGGCATCTCTCTGTATGAACTGTCACCATAAGAACTCATGGAATCAAGTACTTCATCAATTGCGGATACCTGTGTACCCCAATGCCCAAGATCACATTGCCCATGTATGTCTTCCAAGCGTGGGTGGCTTAATGAAGTGGCCCAGCTCATGACAGCAGCAACACCAAATTGAGGGATATCTCTATCGGAATCAGGGACATCAAGAAGTTCGTTAGTGCACAAGTTCTTGCAAGTGTCAGTAAGCTGATCCTGTTCTGCCAGATCGCTACTTGAATTTTCGCCTTCATTCTGTAGCGATGAGCGTGCACACTGTTGAGTATTGGTACCACCATCAACCAGCAAATATGTGTCCTTCATTGATGTTGTCTCACATTGCGACTGCAGTGCTCTTACTAAACTATGTACAGGATCTGCATTGGTAGTACCACTGGTACTTAGGTAATCTGTAAGGTCCTGAAGAGCATCAACGCTAAATTGATGCACATTTTGCTGTAGTATGTTAGCCCACTCCCCTTCATTGATCTTGATCGAAGCCTCAGTCATAACATTCAAGAGTTGCAGAACCCTTCCATAATCGCTTTGAGCAATAGACTGGCATATCAATTCAACAATCAACCGTACATCAGGGATTTCTCCTCTTTCAAGTACTGAGTCAAGTGCATGCTCCAGCAAATATGACTGCACACAAAATCATAAAGAGAATAAATAATTCCCGTTTTGGCCACTCTTAGAATAAAAGAAATTGACAACTACTTTTGCGTGAAGTTGTAAGTATTTCAAATGTCTCCTTTCAGTTGAAGTTTATATTATAGAAAACTCCTAAGATGTTGTCATGGCGATAATAATGCAGATACCAGGGTGGCACTGAACATGACAGTTCCCTTGGATGCAGGGTAGACATGTTCATGTTATTTGGTAGAAAATTTATTGACACAGATTATAACAATTAGATATCAGTTGAACAGAAATTCATGGAGAGCATAACTTTGTATATGTTAAATAAAATGTAAAGAAAAGATTTGCATAAAAATATACAAGAGCCTAGAACTGATTCACTATAATTCAGTATTTGGTTGTGACTCAGTACTTCGATAGGAATTGAAATAACAATTATGCATATTCAAAAAAATATTTTGAGATTGTATGTAACAGCCATTACCTTTCCAGCTCTACATGCCTTGATGAGCAACCATGAATATTTGCTTTGATCTAGATGGTGATGGGACAGAGCCATCTCTCTGTACACATATTCAAAGTATTCCCACTGTTGGGCCGAAGCAGATGCTTCCAGCATAGAGCTGTATGTATATGCGTCCGCTGTAAGTGATGAATGCTCATGGACATATGTCTGAGAATTTGAGAAATAAGCCTTGGTTGTTTCAAACAAGTCCTTTGCCTTCCCAAACATATCACAACGTCCATAAACTTTTAACATGACATTTACAGTACCAATATTTGGTGTGCAGTACTCCTTCATTGATTCGAATATTGAAATACATTCATAGATATATCCACCATCAAATGAGGCCAAGATCATTCCAGTAAATGTGTACTCAAGTGGTTTGGTGAGGGGAAGCTGTTTCAGCTTGTCAACCTGAAAGGAAAAATTAACTTAATAAACACATTTCAACTGTCTAGTTAGTATACGGACTAAAAATGATGGCTCTTAAAGAAAAGAGAGGCATAAAACATAGTCTGATAAATGAATGTGTAGTATAATAGTTGCAAACCTGTAACATAGCATCTCTCCACCTTCCATTATTGCAGAGACAGCAAGCTAGTTCATAATAAACACTTGCAGCTCCAACAACTCCTCTTTGTTCCATGTCATTGACTGCTTCAACTGCTTCATTAATTTTACCCTGTTCCCAGAAAGCTCTTACAAGCACTGTTATGCACAAATTATACCGGCTATCAATTTCTATGTAAAAAGTTATATCACGTTATGCTTACACAATATTACCTTTGTAAGTTATTGCTCTTGGAGGTACCCCATTTTTCTGCATCTTCTCATAGAACTTCTGGACAAACTCATATTTCTTGGCTTTGAGCATGACCTTCAAATGGTAGTTTTAGTAAGTATGGTAAGACACCACAACACATGACCATATTAACTAAGCTCTAAAGAAGAAACACTCTTATATATTTGTTCATTTTGGTCCAATGTCATATTAGTTACTTTACTTGAGAGTAAACTTGACTAAACAAGATAAAGTATTAGGAATATCTAGCCAAACTGTTCTGCAATGGACCAGGATATGAGATAAAGAGAGCATATATGACAAAGAAGATAAATAAGTTTAGATAAAGAGAAATAAAGATAGGAGAAGAGAAGTCCATATAACAATGCTAGTACAGAACTACTAAACCATGTATACATCTTCAATGGTCTGAAATAAAATATGAAATAAGACAGAATTTTAGACTACTCTAAGTTAGCTTCCATAAAGAGGCAGGCCTTGCTAATCCAACAAGTAAGCAAGTACAAAACATTGCCACAATGTAAAATCCATCACCAACTAAAAGGATAAGCACATTGATACCAATTTAAAGTAAGGTAAATATAAAAACCGTTGAAGCTATCCTCCTTATAAACTCAAACAGTAATTTCCAAAGATGCAGCACAACTACCAGCGCGATACAATTTCCGAATTTTATTTAGATTGAAGCTTACTTCCATGGCCAATCCAAATGTTGCTCCTGTAGGTGGTAAACCACTAATTCTCATTTGTTGAAACACCCAAAATACCCCTTTCCACTGCTGCGATAGAACACAAGCATTAAGTACCTACAACATCAAGGGGCAAGAAATTTTTTTAAGAAAAATATTACTGCAAAGAGAGAATCAGGTAAAAGGAAAGAAAACAAAGGGCAAGAGGCAATCCTCACCGAGTTATAAACGAGTACATCTGGCTCCAAGGAAGGATCCCAATCCTTGCGCCGCATCTTCATTACTCTCTTTGAGGGTTTCTTTCTCATATACTCAATAATCTTGATTAACTCCTTCACAAGACCAGCTCGACCAAGTGTAACAGCAATGCTATGGTATGCAGCCATATCAGGGTAAATCTGAGCATCTCCCTAATGTAAATTACAAAGCAAAATAAAATATTTAAGCCCTCAGATTTTCTACTTTATGTAGGGTGGAACAAGTTAACAGGAAAAGATCTCTACCCGCATGATGGTGAAAACTCGAAGTGCTTCAGTTGCCCTCAACGATTTCCCAAGGATTGAGAGTAATTTTGTATATACAAATCTAGATGTAGAAGAATCATGTAAGTCATGGGAAGTATCAAGGTACAAGAACTATGTTTGTCAGATATGCTACTCACAATGGTTGGGATGTAAGGCATGAAAAAATGGGAATAAGAAAAATGCAATTACACGAATAAATGGGGATAAGAAAAATAAAACTACCTGCTTCTCCGATGCTTGTAGCTATTTTCATTATACACCCACTCAGTAACAGCTAGAGCCTGCCTCCAGTTGCCTCGTGCCTCAAGCCCATCTAGTATTCTTAGTAGATTATCTTCATTGTATATGAGGTCAGCTTTTTTCATCATTCTAGTAAGCCTCCAATCATGGAAACTTAAGGAATCTTCGTTCAGCCTAATGGGAAAACTTGTTATTCAATAATGTATGATCATCTTTTATACTTCTGATTGTATAAGATCAGGAACAATGAATAATTTACTGAACTGAAACCTAACATGATACAATGAAAAAAATATGGTGTCAAGTAGAAACAAATAAATTCAATCTCACAAGATCATATGTAAACACTTAATAGATGAAAGATACTTACTATGCAAACAGTAAACTAGTGCCTTCCCCTTATATACCTGCTTGATGAAGCAAAATTATCTTTTTTGGGGACCAGTTACCAACATTACAATTTAAAAAAAATATAGGATGCTTTTGTTTTTATTCTTTAGAAGATTTGAAGCAACAACATATTTTATACTAGTGTGCTAGTAAAAAGTACAGGTGGGGACAAAATCTAATGCTATTATTTTTATGTAGTCTATCAATATAATTTCACATCCATTGGTCTTCAAAATGTTACAAGTTAGAACTTAGAAATCTCACAGGAACCTGAATTTAGAGCCAGGAGTATTCCTTTCATAATTCTCTACAGGTCAATGTTCAATCCTTTCTCCAGTGTTTCACCACTATGAATATTATGATATTTTCATGTCTATCAATTATTTCGTAGTTCCAAGCACTAATAATCTCAAGGATTCTATATACAGGCATACAGCCCAACCAATTCTCCCATCTTTCATGTTCTTGCCACTGTGAGTGACTATGGGTATGATCACAGAAAGCCTGATATAGCAAGAGCAGAAATACCTGCTGACGAGCAACTGAATCCTCTTCTCCTCATCCCCAGCCTCCGCATCCCAGCCGGTGCCGTGACGCTTCTGCTGCTTCCGCTCCGCTGCCTCGGGCTCAATGTCGTCGTCCAGTAGCCAACGGAACCCGTCGCCCCTCCTCGCCACGAGCATCTCCCTCAGACCCTCGAGCCCCTCCTCCACCCCGTCGCCACCGCGCAGGGGTGCCACGCCGTGGGCGGCGCCGTCCCAGGGCCGCCCCACGAGCGCGCGGTACTCCGCGGCGGCCGCACGGAAGCGGGCTTCGTCCTCATCCTCCTCCACCACCGCAATGGCCCCGTCGCCCGGGTCTAGTGCTGCTGCTGCTGCTGCGGCGGCGGCCTCGGTGTCCTTCCTGGCACGGCGGAGGGCCTTGAGCGCCTCCTTCTTGCGGAGGGCGTGGAGGATCTTGGGGGTCGGGGAGACGCCCCGGCGGAGGAGGCGGCGGCGGAGCGTCTCGGTGGTCGGGGCGGGGCGGGGCTTGCTGTGGCTAGGCGACGGATGCGGAGTGGGGTTTTGGAGGCGGAGGGAGAGGCGGAAGCGAGGCGGCGGCGGAGAGGAGACAGCCATGGCGCGATGGATTGCGCGGGAGTAAGGATAGCACTCGACACTCGACTGTCAGAGACTCAGAGCCAGTGCAGTGCGGAAGCTGAACGCCTGAACGGTTTATCGACATTAGATTTCTTTTTGACTGAAATAGGAGTAAATAATAAGTAAATTCCCTTTGCTGCGGAATTCGAAAACGGTTTTAATTAAGTATTCAATGAACGAAGAAAAGAATAATAAAAATGAATAATTTGTCAATATTAGGTGATCAAATACTCTTTTTAACAAAGTCAGCAGGAAGATCCCTACCTATTTTTTATATATATAAAAAAAATAAAAAAAAAATATGTACAAGCATGGACGGACCAGGGCCCGGCCACCTTGGGCAGCGGCCCGGGCTCCGGCGTGGTGACTGCAAAAGAGGCATGCTAAACCTGCAAAGTCAAGCTACTCAAATTGGCTGCCTGTGATCTCAACTCTTTTCTATTAGATATAGGAAAAGATAGATGTCTTAGATTTTGCCCGGGCTCAATTCAATCCCTAGATCCGCCAGTATGTACAAGCAAAAGGTTATAAGGCTCCAAGCCTTAAAAAGAGGAAAGAAACTACTAAAACTACACAGAAAAAAAGTTAAAAGATCCCTCACAGTTGGCTTAGCCTTAAGAACTACCAACTTTAAATCATGTACAAACAAAGCCCTCCAAGGAGAAGGATAAAAGAGCACCATCAAAAATAATATCATTTTTATACTTCTAGAGAGCCCAACAAGCTATGATGACCACTTTGCGAACGATCACCTGACCAAAAGCCTCCCTTGCCTCAATAAACCGTTCCAGTAATGGGAGCGAAGTGCCCCAGAAGATGCAAAGGAAGATCCAACACGCGTGACTTAAAAGGACAATCGAAGAAGAGATGTTGCAAAGTTTCTTTCTCATTTTTAATACACACTAGGCAGCTATAACAGTCTAAGAACATATAATTACTTCTCAATAAATTCCTTGTATTCAGTCTTTCCTGAAGTAACAGTCAGAAGAAGAATTCATATTTAGGTAGTACTGAAGACTTCCAAATCCACTTGAACAAAGGGGAGGTAGGAATATGTCCAGACAGAGACGAGTAAGCTTTCCTGCTTGTAAATATTGGAGAGCTCCAAATGTAAGTCCAATCATCATGCACCAACGCTAATATATCCAAGTTCTGCAACAAAAGTTGAAGCTCATTCTACTGCAACAGAGCTTGAAAGGAGAGGGGATATTTGAAAGTTGCTTCAACAGATCCAGAAAGAAAATTTGCCACAGATGTCTTTGTTTTCCTTGCAAGAGTACAGTTGTGGAAATCGCTACTGAAGAACCCCAAAATTCCAGAGATCACTCCAAAACTTAACAGATTTTCCACACTGCACCTTACAGGAGGAGATCATGAAGAAATTGTTTGCCAGTGACATAATATCCTTCCACCAGAAGGATCCAACAGATTTTGATATGGGGAGGGGGCACCATTTGCATAAAGACAATTGCAAGTAAGATGGACCAAGGCAGATCGATATGGTTATAGAATTTATGCAAGAATTTCAGCAGAAGTGAAGTGTTTTGTGTTCTGAGATTAATGATACCGAAACCACATTCCTCCTCTGATCTGCATGCATGTTTCTAGGCAGCCAAATACCCACATTTCTTTGTGATATCCCTACCATGACAAAGGCAATGTTTTCTGTACCTATCAATCTGCTCAAGGATCTGTGGGGGTATTTTAAGGGCACAAAGAAAAAATAATGCAGGCATTCTACAAGGATAACTGACCAGAAATGCCCATGAGGCGTTTCTCTATCCTTGTTAACAGAGGCATAAACTCAGTGACAGTTGGCTTGGTCAGAGGTGATCAAATACTTATACGTTACTGCAGAATTTGAAAACAATTTAAGTTTCACAGTAAGTAAATACCCGCACGTATTGCTGCCTATTGGCAGGACGTACTTATACGTTGTAAGCTCTGATCGCACGATGGTTTGTCATGACTCGAGTAAAAAATACACGGAATACGAGAATAAATTAAATAAGATTACTAAGCTCGTGTTTCATATCAATTATCATTCTAGTTTTATCCTAAGTTAAAAATTTCTATCTTTGATAATCACTATAAACTTGTTTAGTTTTGTTAACATCATGAGATTTATGTTTTTATACTCAACATGAGAAATACTTTCATAATACATAATCGCATGTTGTTAAATTATGTATATAAACTTCTAGGAGTTAGTTGTTCGAGATAGAAATATTTGACCTAGGATAAATCTAAAATATTTAAAACGGATAAAGAATATTTTCTCCCCCATTTATGGATTAGTACCGTGTTTGTGGTTTTTCTTCAAACACTTGAGCTGTTCGTAGGAACGTGACGGGCATGACTGCTAGTTCAAAGTTTACATACCACCATCTGTATTTATGAAAATGTGGGTCAAATTATTTTGTTAATAATCACACAAAGTCAATTATCTATATCCGCTTTGTGCATGTTTAGAAAACCTTTAGAAGTGTATGAAAATGGTGGGCTGCAGAAAATCGGTGCAGTTTTGGCATCCAAATGAAAATTAATATTGCGTACATTTTATACAAGTCGCGGTATTTAAAGTTGTAATTGACGCTTTTTAGTCGTTGTGCGTCAAATAATGTGTACTTGTTTTTTTTATGTGTTGACGCCGGATTTTGACACGTGTTGAATCGGCGTCAGGAAAGGAAGAGATTGACCGATGCGGCAGATTTAAAGGATACAGCTGGGAATCGGCCGATTGACGCTACAGTTAGGAATCGGCTGATTGGCGCTGCAGCGTTTTGTGCGATTGGCGAATGGAGTTGGTGGGGATCGGCCGATTGAAAGGCTAGAGCGTTTGGGCCAATGTGGGCTTGCGCCAGCAGATAGGGGATGAAGCCAATGGAATCCCAACAGAGGATCCCAATCAAAGATGACCTCACGTTGGTCAAAGAATGACGCCGACTCGGTCTAGGAGCAATGGAAGGAGTCAAGATTGGACTAGAAGATGGCGACAGAAGATTCTGTGGGAGCCCGTTTCCTTTAGGTAAAAACCTATAATTCTGGTAAATATCGATAACTGGTGATAAAACTAGAACAATAGATAAAAATCTATAATTCTGGTAAATATCGATAAGTGGTGAATAAATCTAAACGAAACAACGGCGATGCGCCTGAAGTTAAAGCTTAGATGTTATTCGATAAGCGGAACCTACCAATTGGCCGGAGATCGTGTCGATGCAGCCCTGCCAATCCGTACGAACTCGTGAAAGAAAAAGAAGTAATGGCGAAGTCGCCGACTTGAAAGTAAAGTACGATGAAAAAGTAGATTGTTTTGTTGATTGATTGATTGATGTATTCTACAAAACCCTGACGACTCCTATTTATACCCTAGGACTAGGACTCCTGATCGATTACGATCTGTTACAAACTTGATTTAAATAGAAAACTACTATATCTATAATATTTTCCTAAAGCAAACGGGCTCCCGCAGAATCTTCTGCCGCCATCTCCTAGTCCAATCCGGACTCTTTCCATTGCTTCAGGACCGAGTCGGCATCATTCTTTTGACCAATGTCAGGCCACTTTTGACTGGGATCTTCCGTTGGGATTCCAATGGCTTCGTCTCCCTAACTATTAGCGCAGACTGCATCGCCCATCGGCCGATCCCCAACTGTAGCCTCAATCGGTCGATTCCCAACTGTAGCCTCTAAATCTGCCGCATCAGCCGGTCTCTTCTCTTCCTGACGCCGATTCAACACGTGTCAAAATCTGGCGTCAACACATGCCCCCCAGTTTCGGAGTAAAACATAACTTTTACTTCGAAACTCGTTTCTTTAATCTTTCCTCCGAAAAAAACGCAGCAAAAATCCCCCTCCGTTTCGCGGTCTTTTACATGATGATTGCAATCTTCTCGAACCGGGTGCTTGAGACAACTGTTCCCCTGGAATTCGTGTAGACGGCGCGGCAAAAATCCTGCCTTTACCCTTTCTCTCTCGGATCTTCTTTAAGTACCGGCGTTCCCCGCCGCTCCTTCCCCACGAGCCTAGCAATCTCCTACCAGCGAATCACTGTTCATCTTCTCCCTGCGCCCTCTCGGCCTCCAACCGCATCCTCCGGCGATTTTTCTCGCTCCTGCAACCTGCTTCATCCCTCCAATGGCGGCGCCATCAGCAACTTCACCAACCGCGGAGGTTCCGCCGGCAACTTCCTCGGCGACGGCGGTCCCATCGGCGATGATGAGTTTCATTCCGGAGGTAATCATCCAAAACTTTCCTCTTTTACTTTTTACTGCTCGGGCACTTTTTAGATCCATTCTCAGTTTTCTCCCTTTTCCCCCTTTTTTAGGCATTTAGACACCAGATCACTATTCCCCTTTCCGAAGCCCCTGGTCTCATCTGCTTAAGTCCCATGGGGAATCCAGACCCAACGGATTTGATCAACTTAGAAACCCATAGAATTCCTTTCAAGCAATCACCCATGGATTTGGGTCTGTGGGCAGGTGCTTTTAGATCTTGGCCGAATGAAACCCCTGGCTGGAAAGAATGGTACCAAAGATTAGCCAAGTCCAAGAGAGTTCAGTGGGATGAGTTAAAAATCAGCCAGTGCATCAATCTCTCTTTGTCCCAAATGGAGAAAAATGAACCCTTAGTAATAGCGGCCTCTTATTTCTGGTCCGACGCGCTCAATGCGTTTCTCTTTGGGCATGAACCTATGACTCCAACCTTGGCCGATGTCCTGATGCTGACCGGCCTTGATCTCTCCTCCCCTGATACACCCTTTGATTATCTGATCAAACCAACCCATTGGCTAGAGATAAAAGGAATCGGTGGGTGGAAGGGGTATATCAGCAAAAATATGAGGACCGGGACGATTTCAGAGAGAGAACACACAACGTTCTTAATGATGTGGCTAGAGAAGCACTTCTTCTGTGGTAGAGCAGTTGATCCTTCATCCAATAGACAAGCTATGGCAGAAGCTCTGTCAAAAGGATCAGCCATCCCCCTTGGAAAGTATCTGTTAGGATCTGCCTACCATATGATGCACCAAATCGGTGTCAAATTATCAAAAGGGGAGTCGATTGGTAATCCTGGTGGTCCTTGGTGGTTCATCACCCTCTGGCTTAACCTGTATATGAGCAAGGTCACCCAACAGCAGATAGAAACCAAAACATTTCCCAATATCGAATCAGACGAGAATCCCACCATACGACGATGGTGTACCTCTTTTGGAGAAGCAGCATCAGTTTTCCCTGGTTGTCAGTTCACTGCCACCCAAACGGCCGAATACTTCAGATGTTTTTAGAACGGCTTCAGTGAAGAGACCACCAGCTGGTACCCGTATCACATGACAGGGCCGATTTTCGAGCTTCCCGTCTGTTATGATTCATCATCCAACTCTTTTGACGGTGATCTCATGGATATTCTGATCAAGCTAGGGATTTTACCGGCCAACTTCTTTTCTGGAAAGGACTTTCGAAACTACGAATTCTATAACCCATCAGTCGCAGCACGGCAATTCGGCTTTGGTCAGCTGCCGATTCAAGTCTATTTTGCCGGTCGTGCGAAATTCCAAGATGAACTCACCAAGAGCCTTGACTACAGTCGGCTATGCAATCTCACGCCAGACTCCAGTACCATCGATTTAAACAACTGGATAGTGGCTCCTTTTGCCGTCCAACAATTCAAACTATGGTGGGCAGAATGGAAGCAACATCTCTTGTGTTCGTCTCCTTCAACATATTGTAATAGTTTGGACCCAGACAACACTGATTCAAGTGCAGCGGTATTACCTTTCTCCCAGCCGATTTCAATATTGTCCTTTTTCATGCTGCAATCTCGCCGCTAACTTATATTTCCCTTTTCAGTCTGAAAGTCAACTTCCTCCGACGCAGAGCCGAAGTGGTAGGCCGATAGAGAGCAATCGCCAATACACACCGTTCCCACTTATCGGCCATCATGCCCCGACCATCAAAGACATTACCAGCGGCCGATGGAAGCAAATGCCGAAAAGGCCTACTTTAAAGAAGACAAGCCGCCGAGTACGTGCCCGCATAGGACCGGCTGATCAATCTGCGGCGGCATCGGCTGAAACTCCAACTGCGCCAGCTTTGCCGATTGCCGAGGAGGTCGATCTCCAGACTGCTACAGAAGTTGGAGCGGCTGCTGCATCACTGCTGGTAGAAGCTGTTCAGATAACTCCTCATACTTCACATACTTTTTTAAGTATTCTATCAATATTGACTTCTTCCTTCTGCCAGGCTGCACAAATTGCCTCAGCGTAGTCTCCGCAACAATCGGCTACGTCCCAAGTGGAAGCCGAAACGCCAACGATTCTCCTCACCGAGGTAGAGAGTTTCTTAACTCAATCTCTTGATATTCAATAAAAACTAACCGATTTTGATGCAGGCCAATCTGGGTGCGTCGATTGTACCTCCCCAACAAACATCGGTCGGAAGACTCACAGAGGTATGGCAGGTATCTAATATCATCAGACTTAATTATTCGCAGTATACTCATAAAACCTATTTCCCATACCTTATTCGCAGTATACTCATAAAACCTGTTTCCCATACCTTTTCAGGAAGTTGGCCCGAGCAGGGCACTGATAGTCGTCGAGTGTTCCTCTTCTGATGAGCCGATCGCACCGGTTCCTGAGACGAGGGTGGCACTCCCGCCGGCGCAAGCAAGAGAAATCCGCTTCAAAGAGGTAAGAAACTTATCACCCAAATCGGCCGATTCCCCTTTACTGTCTGCTAATCCTTATCTTTATTCTTTCGCAGGAACAAGACACTCCCAATAACGGTCTTTTCTCCTTCGCGGTTCCCCTTTCTGACGATGAAGAGGTCGCTTCACACCAAGTTACATCGAGCTCAATTCCTGATGACATCCGTGCCAAGCTCGAGAGTATGCGGACCCTCCTCCAAGACGATATCGGCCGATTAGTGGGAGATGCCTCATCGATTCGGCGACTTCTTAATGACATCAGAGGCTGAATCCCAGAGGAAGCGACAGAAACTCTGGATCCTGCTGCATACATAGAGTCGATGCAGACTTTAGTGTTCAGGGCCCTGCGCCATATGGCCGATCACGCCAAGCTAGCGCAAGCCCGCGAGGAAGAAGACTCCTACAAACACCAAGCCCAAGAAGTGCATCAGCGGATCAAGTTCCTTGAGAACTCCCGTCCAGATATCGTCGGCGCCATAGATCGCCTCAAACAACGAAGGGCAGAGCTAGCCAAAGAGATGGAGCAGGTGACCAAAGACATAGCTGCTGAAGAAAAGAGACTCCAAGACCTTCCATCTGTCATCGCCGAGCTGAAGCAAGAAAGACATAACCTGGCCCGTGAAGCAATAAAAATTCATCGTCATATGCCAGAAGTCCCCGGATCGGCTGATGACGACCAAAGAGTGTTAGACTCGGCCGATCAAATCAGGCAACGAGCGATTGCGACCATTGATGCCCTCCTTGGGTGAGTTGTAAAGAATCCTGTAAACATTTAATGCCCTCTTAATGTTGACGCGCCGATTCGAACTTGGACTGTCTTCTTTGGCAGCTTTTCATTTATGAACACTTTTACTCCGATGGGACACATCTTACCATCTTTTTACCCCTTTCCTTCTATAAGTACGAGAACCCACATCATTTCCAGAGGCGTCTGTATTACCCATCTTCTTCCCCTCCAACAATTCGATCTTTATCCTCCCAGGCTGGACATAAAGATGTCTTCTTCATCTTCATCCTTCTCTGTCAACCAGGTACGAACCCTCTTCTATTTCCTCCCTTGACATCTCAATCGCTCTGATACTGGGTAGTTATTTGCCCCTTCTTAGCCAAAACGCCTCAGTCCCAGTCTGGAACGAGCGATTGAAGTTATGCATTCAGACGACATTCAGTCGTAGGCGGACATAGATCTGATAAAAGCTCACTTTGAAGAACTTAGAGGTCATGTTCCTGCCGACATCCAGAAAGTTTGGGATCATATAGACGCTAACTGCCCCAGGCGACCGCCAACTGAAAGGAGTCATCCACTCCCTCGCTCAGTTGCTCTTGAAGATGCTGCGGCGGGAACATCCCAACCACCTCTTGACAGGAGCCATCCACTCCCTCATCAAGTCAAGGCTGAAGCCACCATGGAGGATCTGGAAGAGAAGAGCATCCGCCTTTTGATAAAATTAGACCGGATTGAGCGAGAGATGAAGAAAAAGCGTGATCAATAGATATATTGGTACTTTTTTATTCTAAGGGCGATTTGTACCACGTCGGCCATGTACTCTGCTGTTTTCACCGAATAGTGAATCGGTCAGACCAAATCAAAATGTCTCCTCCTTAAGGCGATGTCATTTTTACATCGGCTATTAGACAAAAGCCGATAGGAATTGGCCACGTTGTCTTGATGCATCTTACCGCAAGTTATGCACCTACCCATATACTTGGATAGTATCTCTTCAGATATCTCCCATTTAAGGCTCTTGCGAATTCTTCCCCTTTGATAGTTTCTAGTATATATGCATTTCCCGGAGCACATCGGCCGATTCTATACGGCTCTTCCCAAGTGGGCGACCATTTACCGAATTTGGGATCCTTAGACCCTATCGGCAGCACCAACTTCCATACCAAATCTCCTTGGGAGAATTGTTTGACCTTGACCTTCTTGTCATACCACCTGGCCACCCTTTTCTTATTTTCTTCGATGCTAATCAGGGCCCTCAATCGCTGACCCGCCGAATCATCGAGCTCCTCCTTCATGAGGAAGGAATAGTCATCGGCCGTCAACTAATCTTGAAGCGATATACGCCTTGACCCCGTCCTTAATTCCCAAGGCAAGACTGCCTCATGACCATATACCAAATGATAAGGAGATATCTTAGTGGCCCCGTGGCAAGCCATCCTATAAGCCCATAGAGATTCAGCCAAAGACATGTGCCACTTCTTGGGTTGTTCCTCTATCTTCCTCTTGATCAACTTGATTATCCCCTTATTGGACGATTCGGCCTGGCCATTGGCTTGAGCATAGTACAGAGAAGAATTGAACAGTTTAATCCCCATATCGGCGGCGAATCTCCGAATTCCCCTGAGGTGAACATCGTTCCTTGATCAATTGTGATAGTCTGAGGAATACCGAACCGATAAACAATGTGGTTCTTAACGAAATCGATCATATCGGCCGATGTCACGGTCTTCAACGGAATTGCCTCCACCCATTTGGTAAAATAATCAGTGGCTACCAATATAAACTTGTGCCCTCTGCTTGATGGAGGGTGAATCTGTCCGATGAGATCTATTACCCAACCTCTAAACGGCCATGGCTTGATTACCGGATTCATAGCTGAAGCTGGCGCGCGCTGCACATTGCCAAACTTCTGACAGTCTTGGCAACCTTTATAATATCTGAAACAATCTTCAAGAATCGTCGGCCAATAATACCCATTGTTTCTGATCATCCACTTCATCTTGTGAGCCGATTGATGGTCTCCACATACACCTTCATGGATTTCCCCCATCAAGACCTTTGCTTCTTCCGTTCCGAGGCATTTGAGAAGAACCCCATCAATCGTCCGGTAAAACAAATCGTCTTCAAGTAACACATATTTCGTGGCCTGAAAACGCACTCGCCAATCCACCTTCTAAGATGGATCCTTCAAGTAATCGGCAATCTCCTTTCGCCAATCATCGGCCGCAAGTTCCAGAATCATGGCCCCTTGAATCGGCCGATATCCGGACGCGTGTTGGGCAAGCCTATTGGCCTCTTCATTGTAATTTCTGGGAATGTGCTCAATCACCGCAGACTTGAATTCCTTCAACAGCTGGAGGCAATCTTCATAGTAAATCCTTAAGATATCATCTTTGCATTCAGATTTCCTCGTTAACTGATGTACGATGAGCATGGAATCTCCAAAAATCTCAACTGCATCAGCTTTGACTTCCCTCAACAATTGGATACCTTTTAGGACGGCTCGGTATTTCGCATGGTTGTTGGTTGCGGATGCTTCTATCGGCAGAGAAAAATCATAGCTTGCCCCCCGAGGCGATACAAGCACGATGCCGATTCCAGATCCGGCTCCACACGAAGAACCATCGAAATATAGAGTCCATGGGACCGGTTCAACGACAGCAATTTTCGGTCCACAATGCTGAGCCACGAAATCGGCCATGACTTGACCCTTGACAGCTTTGGCCGATTCGTACCTTAAGTCAAACTCTGACAGAGCCAGGATCCTTCTTCCAATCCGTCCTTTCAAAATTGGCAGTGATAGCATATATCTTACCACATCATCCTTGCATACGACTATGCACTCTGCCGATAACAAGTAGTGCCTGAGCTTGGTACACAAGAAGTATAGACACAGGCACAACCGTTCCACCGGGGAATATCTTGTTTCGGCGTCCAGGAGTCTTCTGCTGGCATAATATACCGCTCGTTCTTTTCCTTCGAACTCCTGTACCAGCGCCGATCCGATAGCTTGTTCGTCAGCCGATAAGTATAATTTGAACGGCTTACCGGGCTGTAGCGGGACCAACACCGGTGGTGAAATTAGATATTGCTTGATATCTTCTAACGCTTTGCTTTGTTCTTCTCCCCACACGAATTCCTGGTCGGGCTTCAATTTCAACAAAGGAGTGAAAGCTTGAATACGCCCAGACAAGTTGGATATGAATCTTCTAATAAAATTGACCTTGCCGATGAGGGATTGCAGCTCAGTTTTATTCTGCGGGGCTACAACCTTGTTGATGGCAGCTATGGTCTTCTGGTTAACCTCTATCCCGCGCTCATCGACCATGAATCCTAAGAATTGCCCGGCCGACACGCCGAATGCACACTTGTTCGGGCTCATTTTCAACCCATGCTTCCTTGTGCACTCCAATACTTCTTGCAAATCGGCCAGATGTTCCTGATGACCTTTCGACTTGACCACAACATCGTCGATGTAAATTTCCACCGATACGCCAATAAGCTTGTGAAAGATATAATTCATAGCCTGCTGATATGTAGCACCGGCGTTCTTAAACCCAAAGGTCATTACGACCCACTCGAATAAACCGAGGTGGCCCGGACACCTGAAAGCCGTCTTCGAAATATCTTCTTCGGCCATTAATATTTGATTGTACCCAGCATTACCATCCATGAAACTGATAACTTTATGTCCTGCGGCAGCATCTATCAAGACATCGGCTATCGGCATCGGGTACCCGTCCATCGGTGTAGCCTGATTTAGGTTCCTGAAGTCGATGCATACGCGCAGCTTTCCATTTTTCTTGTATACGGGTACAATATTAGAAGTCCATTCGGCGTAACGGCACTGCCGAATAAATCCTGCTTCAATCAATCTTATGATCTTGGCCTTTATATCAAGGAGAATTTTGGGGTTGCACCGCCGTGCAGGCTGCTGATATGGCCGATATCCTGATTTTATAGGCAACCGATGTTCAACAATGGACCGGTCTAGACCAGGCATCTCATGGTATTTCCAAGCAAAGCAATCTTTGAATTCTTTTAATAAACTTGTCAATTTACACTTGTATCCAGGATCCAAGCTAGCACTAATATACGTCGGCCTTGGCTTGCTACCATCTCCTAAATCCACCATCTCCAATGAATCGGCCGACGTAAATCCATGCCCAAGCTTCCCGTCTTCTCGGACGAACTGATCCATCTATTCTGAATCTTCAGAGCCGACTGCTTGGATCGGCTGTAGACCAAAATCGGACACTTTCAAGAAATCAGTGTCTCAAGTTCTGCCTGATATGCACTTGACGTGTTCACAGCCCCATTGTTGCGTGTCGGCCGCTGCAACACTGTAGGTGGAATCGGCGGTGACTATCTCTGTACTGTCACCGACCCACTGTACAAGGCATTGGTGCATTGTAGATGGGACACAACAATTCGCGTGTATCCAATCGCGACCGAGCAACATGTTGTAGGATCCCTTACCATTAATAATAAAGAAGGTAGTGGGAAGGGTCTTACTGCCGATGGTGAGGTCGACGCAGAGCGCTCCGCGGGCGGGAGACACGTTGCCTTCGAAGTCTTTGAGCATCATGTCCGTTTTGGTCAGGTCTTCATCACTTTTGCCTAACTTCCAAAACATGGCATATGGCATGATGTTGACTGCGGCGCCTCCGTCCACTAGCAGCCTGGTAATGGGTCGTCCGTTAACGTGCCCTTTGAGAAATAGTGCCTTGAGATGTTGCCGTTTTTCGTCTTCCGGTTTCTCAAAGGTGGCTGTCATCGGCTCCAAAACCAACTGCGCCATCTGCTCCTCCATCCTTGTCGCCTTATCTCGATCGGCAGGCGCCATGAACTCCATCGGCAATATGAACACCATGTTGACATCAGCTGCCGATTCTTGATTGTCGCCCTCCTTGTTGTTATTTTTCTTGGGGCGCCAGACCCGAGACCTGTTGTTTTTCTTATCCCGCATCTGCCTCTGTTCCTCCTCTTGTTGTTCCCATTGGCGCGGGCGTTGGATCCTTCGTTTTTGGGATTTAGACAGTTCATCAGGGCACCACCTGGGGTTTACTGGTTTGGCCGACGATTTGGCACGCCCCCAGTCCGGTTCCCTTCCTAGAGGGTTTTCATCTGACACCCTATCATCAGCCATTTCTTCCAGCCGATCGTGTACGCTGGTTCTTCCCCCCAGTCCGCTTCTGCTGGTTGATCCTGCCCTTTGACCGGTCATACCGGTCAACTCTGCCCCCCAGCCGATCATGTACTGAAAGGCGCCGACCTTCTTGTTCGCACCAATTTCTGCTGATCGGCTCTGATCCTCTATCTCTGGAGCGCGATCTTTTGAACGGGCGATCGTTGCGACTCGATCTGCTGCACTTAGGGCAATTATTGGCTGATGGCAATCTGATGTCGTTTTTCCCAGAAATGGATGAAGAACGGACATCGCCAATGATCTTCGTGTCGGCGTATCATCTCATCGCGGTGCCTCGACCATTCCTGCTGCCGTTGATACTTGCTGAGCAAGAATTGGGAAGTGACGGGTCTACGTGATCGTTCTGATGCTTCGCCCTCATCTTCAGCCCGTCTTTTCCCTTTGACATCGTCCACCGTGACTTGCTTCCTGGGATCAACGGTGCCGCTTCTTCTAGCCGATTCCGACGTCAGCACCTTGGTTTGAAGTGAGTTTCTTCCCGTGTCAACCATGTTAGCCGGGAAAGGATGCTGATCAATCTTCATCGGATTTGTCGGCTTTGCCGGGATTTCGAACTTGAGTCTTCCTTGCTCAATGGCCGACTGTATCTGCTGACGGAAGATCTTGCACTCATTTGTGTCATGAGATGTAGCGTTGTGTCATTTGCAGTACTTCATCTTTTTGAGCTGATCGGCCGAAGGAATGGTATGGTATGGTGAGAGCTTGATCTGCCCTTCCTGGAGCAGTAAGTCGAAAATTTTATCGGCCTTTGATGTGTCAAAGCCGAACGCTTCTGGTTCTTTCTTTCCAAAAGGGCACGATATTGGCTTCTTCCCTTTGACCCATTTTGCTAGGCCAATTTCTTCCTCTTCCTCGGATTTAGATCCATCCAAATATGCCACCTTTTTCTGGAAATTACTCCACCGCTCAAACGGACGTATTTCCTGACCGGCCAATCGGTGAACGATCTGACTTAAGCTTTCAAATTCTTGTGAGGCGTACCTCTCCTTGATATGTGGCAGGAGGCCTTGGAAAGCGATATCGGCCAACTGGGCATCGGTCAGAGCCAGGGTATAGCATTTGTTTCTGACTTCTCTGAACCTCTGTATGTATCCAGTTACTGGTTCGTCGCTCCTCTGCCTGATGCTGGTCAAATCTGAAAGCTTCATCTCGTTTACTCCCGCGTAGAAGTACTTATGGAATTGCTTTTCTAGATCGGCCCAAGTAACAATGGAATTGGGTGGTAAAGTAGGGAGCCACTTGAAGGTCGATCCAGACAGAGACGATGAGAACAGGCGCACCCTCAGAGCATCTTGTGTGGCGGCTTCCTCGCACTGGATGATGAATCTGTTAATGTGCTGCACGGTAGAGGTGTCGTCCAGCCCCGAAAACTTGGTAAAGTCAGGAACTTTGTACTAGTGGGGAAACGACAGTAGGTCGTAGGCCGATGGGTATGGCGTCTTGTACGTATAAGTTTGCACTTTCGGCTTCAACCCGAATTGGTCCTGAATTACCTCCACTATTCTTGCCGTCCAATCCACTAGCTGCTGATGAACAGCTGTTCGGGGTGCCGGCATATGTTGGTGGATTGGCGGTGGTACGGCCGGGTGATGGATCGAAACGTGTGGCGGATTCTGTTGCATTGTGGCCGTTTGAGCAGTTGACAGTTGATGGCGAAGCGAGTCCGCCGCCCCATCGTACATCATCATCGGCGCCGTGCTTCTGAGTGCTTCTACAGCGTCTGCCCCCCTGCCGATTTCTGACGTGGTTGGTTGATACTGAGGGACCGTCGGCCGAATGGAACGGTGCCTGGATCGGATAGCTCCCATGTCCGGTTGATTGATCGGGAAAAGCTGCCGTTGCTGGTGCCCCCCAAGGCACTGAGTTTGAGGGCAGCGATTGCATAGAAGCAATCTGGACAGGCTGAAGCGGCGCTTGCGATCGAAAACATGGTGCACCGTTATACCCTGGAGATATTGGAGGCAACGAAGTGTTGTATCCTTCGTGTTGCGTCGACATCGGCTGAGGAGCCGAGTGGGACGTGCCTGGTAAGCTTCTGGCTGGAGGTACAATAGGTGGGGCGTATGCTGGCCCCTGATATCCTTGAGCTACCCCGCTGACCAGAGAACTGATGACGGCGTTATACACCGTGTTGGTCATTACTGAGGATTGGTCGATGAAAGCTTGATAGACGGACTGTTGAATCATAACGGACATCTTGCCCGAATCCTCAGCGATGGTGATGTGACGGGGAACTGGAAGAGGAGCTTTTTTAATTGCCTCCCCGCTTCTGGTACGACTGAAAGATTGCAGATACATCCTTTTGTAGTCCTCTAGATGTTTTGCCAGTTCCTCTTTCTGGTCGTCCTTGAGATCTGCTTCCGTGACCTCAATGATGTTGTTCTCAGAAACTTCGATGGTCTTTGACATATTGGATCTTTAGGTGGTCCCACCGGGCGTGCCAAAAGTGTGTTGGCGCTAAAAATCGGCCAGGAATCGGCCGATGACCTTCAGCGTCGGACACACGATCCGGGAGAGTCTGCTTAACTCCTGTTCGGGTGATTGCCCTGGTGCGGTTCACGCGGCGTGCCAGTCAATCCGACCTGTTGATTGACAAGGAAATAAACGTATTAAATTTCGGGGGTTCCGATCGGCTGAGGTTCCGATCTGTCCTGAAAAGCGTATCAGCGAATCGGCCGATTTGCTATGAAGATAACCGGCTATGGATCAGCCGATAATCACGTAATAATTGCAAAGAAAACTGCTGGAGCAACTTAAATAATTATTACACATGCAACACTTGAAATAGATCTGATCGGTTGTATAATAATGAACGAGGGAAAGCAATGATAAAGCCGATAGTTTCGATCTCAAGCTGGATAACTGGTGATAAAACTAGAACAATAGGTAAAAACCTATAGTTCTGGTAAATATCGATAAGTGGTGAATAAATCTAAACGAAACAACGGCGATGCGTCTGAAGTTAAAGCTTAGATGTTATTCGATAAGCGGAATCTACCAATTGGCCGGAGATCGTGTCGATGCAGCCCTGCCAATCCGTACGAACTCGTGAAAGAAAAAGAAGTAATGGCGAAGTCGCCGGCTTGAAAGTAAAGTACGGTGAAAAATTAGATTGTTTTGTTGATTGATTGATTGATGTATTCTACAAAACCCTGACGACTCCTATTTATACCCTAGGACTAGGACTCCTGATCGATTATGATCTGTTACAAACTTGATTTAAATAGAAAACTACTATATCTATAATATTTTTCTAAAGCAAACGGGCTCCCGCAGAATCTTCTGCCGCCATCTCCTAGTCCAATCCGGACTCTTTACATTGCTTCACGACCGAGTCGGCATCGTTCTTTTGACCAACGTCAGGCCACTTTTGACTGGGATCTTCTGTTGGAATTCTAATGGCTTCGTCTCCCTAACTATTGGCGCAGACTGCATCGCCCATCGGCCGATCCCCAACTGTAGCCTCAATCGGCCGATTCCCAACTGTAGCCTTTAAATCTGCCGCATCAGCCGGTCTCTTCTCTTCCTGACGCCGATTCAACACGTGTCAAAATCTGGCGTCAACAGTTTCTTTCCTTGTCAATCAACAGGTCAGATTGACTGGCACGCCGCGCGAACCGCACCAGGGCAATCACCCGAACAGGAGTTAAGCATATTCTTCTGGGTCGTGTGTCCGACGATAAAGGTCATCGGCCAATTCCCGGCCGATTTTTAGCGCCAACGGTATGTCAAATTAATTTATTTCTCTTGAACTATTTAAGTCAAACCTGCACTGTATGCGTGCACATCGTGTACATGAAGAAAAGCGATGAACCAGAACTGATTCTGTGACAATCAAAATTTATTTCTCTTGAACTATTTAAGTCAAACCTGCACTGTATGCGTGCACATCGTGTACATGAAGAAAAGCGATGAACCAGAACTGATTCTGTGACAATCAACGGAAGTTTAGAGACCAGAGGGTAGATTAGCCTCCTATCACCCCGAGGTAAGTGACGTGGGGATCGAGATTTAAATCGGGATCGAGATTTAAATCCCGACCGATCGGTCCGCACTCTACCAGAGACGCGACCCGTGGGATTTGAACTCTGGTTGCTAGCCTCGCACCGACGTGGGCTGACCAACCGAGTTGAGCCCCGCTCCCAAGATCAACGGAAGTTAGGCACGTATCTCTTTATCAAAGCACCTAGTCTCATCGGCGCCGTATGTAACCTACACCAATACACGGAATACCAAAGCACTAGGCATCGTCGACACCTCCCTTTTCATTATCTGGTGTCCTGATTGTCATCTACATGAGCGTAGAACAATTCACGCGTTTGACAGAAGCAAGCAGTACTTCTTATTGACGAAGAAGCTCGCTCGGTCCTTTGAATCTCCCTGGTGATTCAGATGAAAAGTAGTTGATAATAAGAAAGGTCAGTGATTATTACTGACTAACAGGTAACCGATGACAGGTCAGCGAGCTTCCGCTGTGTCACTCAAGGTCGTAAGAGGCTGCCGTATTTTAGTTCGTTTCCTGATGTGAGCTAGCTGTATGAGCAATTGAGGCCGTACGTCGTTGAACGAGTCGAAGTCGTCTCGCATACATACTGTCCGAAGATGCTAGCTCTCAGCAGTTTACTAGAGTTGCCAGAGAAGCAACGGATCGGAGCTGACCTTTTCAAGTTTGCAGCCGATCATTCGACGCTCGATCCATATTGTATTGTATCATCGGAATCGGAAGACGTTTCTGTAAACAATCTGTATATTATGGCGGCTAACTGTTTCACGCAATGGAGAGGAGATCGAGAAAATTAAAATCAGCAGAACGATTTGGGCAGCGATGGTTCAATTTGTTTTCGACGAACCATGGCAACGCGTGGTGCAGTGGTCACTGGTCAGCAACACAGGTTCCCACAGCAGTATATATAGTGCCCCACCCCAAAGGCCACATGAACACACACAGCATCGTCTCACACAGCTGCCTACGTGACCACATCAGCTCGTCATCAAGTCGTGCTGGTCCACACCAACACAAGGCCAGCCATGGAAGCACTACAGGCTCTGTGCCAACCCCTCCTCATCTCCGCCATCGCCGTCGCCCTGGTGCGCATCCTCAGGCGCTTGCTCGGGCCCAAGGCGAGGCGCCCGCCGGGGCCGTGGAAGCTGCCGGTGATCGGCAGCATGCACCACCTGGTGAACGTGCTCCCGCACCGCGCGCTCAGGGACCTCGCCGGCGCCCACGGCCCGCTCATGATGCTCCAGCTCGGCGAGACCCCGCTCGTGGTCGTCTCGTCGCGGGAGATGGCGCGCCAGGTCCTCAAGACGCACGACGCCAACTTCGCCACCCGCCCCAGGCTCCTCTGCGGCGAGGTCGTGCTCTACCGCTGGGCGGACATCGTCTTCTCGCCGTCCGGCGAGTACTGGCGCAAGCTCCGCCAGCTCTGCGCCGCCGAGGTCCTCAGCCCGAAGCGCGTGCTCACCTTCCGGCACATCAGGGAGCAGGAGGTCTGCGATCGATCGATGATCCTGAGCTCGATCACCATTGTTTATGCCTTCGTCTGACCTCTAGTCATTACATGTGTGTAGATGGCGAGCCAGGTGGAAAGGATACGAGCGGCTGGGCCATCCACGCCGGTGGATCTCAGCGCGATGTTCTACAACCTGGCGATCACCATCGTCTCCCGCGCATCCTTCGGCAACAGGCAGAGGAACGCCGACGAGTTCCTGACGGCGATGAAGGCCGGGGTGGCTCTGGCCAGCGGGTTCAAGATCCCCGACCTCTTCCCCACCTGGCGACCCGTGCTCGCCGCGGTGACCGGCATGCGGCGCACCCTGGAGGACGTCCACAGGACGGTGGACTCCACCCTGGAGGGGGTCATAGAGGAGAGGCAACGCGTCCGGGACGAGAAGGCCAGGTCGTCCGGCAAGGCCGCAGATGCCGCCGAGGAGGAGAACCTCGTCGACCTCCTCATCGGCTTGCAAGAGAGGGGCTCCTCGGGGTTCCACCTGAGCAGAGACAGCATCAAAGCGATCATCTTTGACATGTTCACGGCCGGGACGGGGACGCTGGCGTCGTCTCTGGACTGGGGCATGTCGGAGCTGATGCGGAACCAGAGGGTGATGAGCAAGCTGCAGCATGAGATCCGGGAGGCGTTCCGAGGCAAGGCGGCCGTCACGGAGGTCGACATCCAGGCAGCCAACCTGCCATACCTAAAGCTTGTGATCAAGGAGACGCTCCGGCTTCACCCGCCGGTGCCGCTCCTGGTGCCTCGGGAGAGCATCGACGCATGCGAGATCGAGGGCTACCAGATTCCAGCGAGGTCCCGGGTCATCGTGAATGCATGGGCTATCGGAAGGGACCCAAGGTATTGGGACGATGCCGATGAGTTCAAGCCCGAGAGGTTCCAGGATAACGCGATGGACTTTGTGGGGAGCAGCTACGAGTACATACCGTTCGGTGCCGGGCGGAGGATGTGCCCTGGCATTTCGTATGGGCTCCCTGTGTTGGAGATGGCGCTCGTGCAGCTCCTGTATCATTTCAATTGGTCCCTTGAAGAGGGCACCGATGAGGTTGACATGACGGAGGCGCCAGGTCTTGGTGTCCGCCGTAAGTCGCCTCTCCTACTTTGTGCCACCCAGTTCGTTCCTGAAACATGTACAAGCTAAATGACATTCATGTATAAGTGTACAATCAACTTATAGCAGTGCTCCTGCCCTAGTTTGGCTTTGGCTTTTGCCCTACAAGCCAAAGTTCATTCCTGAGACACTGGCTTTGTCCTCTTGCTTAAATGACATGGCAGTGCTCCTGCCCTAGTTTTTTTTTAAAAAAACTTGTGCATATGTCAGTGTAAGTGTACAACATGTTGCTTGGTTCCTCATCAACGAACTATATATAAGTTTTGTTCCTAATAAGAAAGATACATATCGCCTTAGGAAAGGTTTGTGGATTCAATAATGGAGGGAGGAAGAGGAAACGGCAGTCTAAAGTCCTAGATTCCTAGATTTGGGAATAGGAAAGCAACATATAGTCTCAACCGGATTTCTCCACACACACGCGCTCTCTGTCTTTCCATAGACGGCTCAAATTCTGGGTCACCTATGGAGATGGTGGCGGCTTCTAATTTTTGGTTTATTGTTGTTGTGTCTTTGTCCAGTCTAGTAGTTGCCGGTTTTTTATGGAGAATATTTGTCTATGAATAAAAAGGTTAGTTTCTTTTTTACTAGTGCGTCATGCAAGAATCAACAATTGAGGCTTTAAATGATCTACAATTAGTAATAGGAAGACAATGGATGGAACCTTAATCCAAGAGAAATGTGAAAGCCACAATTTGCTGTTATCGCTAGAAAAATTTTGGTCGGTTTCATTTCATCACCAGATCATTCCCTTTCATCACTGATGCGTCATTGCGCTATTAGTCTAGTTTTCTTTATATGATTCTTCACCTGGATACCCTCCAACCCCATTTGGCGTGGAGTGAAGTCATCGGTTTGGCCGATTCGTTTCAGAATTCAGTGGCTGAACCTGCATTTCCTTTATTTTCTTATCTGGTGATTGTGGTGTTTTGAAATTAGCTGCCTGCATCATGCTACCGAGAGGTCAACTTCTGCAAGGACGTACGAGAGTGAATCGTCACTTGTGGACCGGAGGTATTGCCGGCCAGGTTATTAATACGTCACTTCAGCATAACAAACCAAAGAATAAGCTAAGATATGAGTTTATTTAATGATTGCCGGACGATGTTTCTATTTCACATCCACGTATACTTTCTCCGTTCCAAAATATAAGTCATTTTAGAATTTTTAGATTCATAGTATTTATATGTATCTATAATATATATATAATACATGTCTAAGTGCATAACAAAATCTATAAATCTAGAAAAGTTAAAACAACTACATTTTGGAACAGAGGGAGTAGTTTGCTTACTATCTCAATCAGAAGAACAAAATATTAATACTTTTACGGCATTATATATATCTATATCTTGCCGTCTTTGTATATTTAAGGAAGGTAGAAGCAACACCAGCGGCAGGTCGAGTGAAGCTACGTAATCTTGCCTTACAGATATTCCCAGAAAACTAAAACAATATCTAGAACAAGAGAAAAGGTTAATTCAGCAACCACAGAAACCCTGACACTGAACAATCCACCTGTCTACATCGAGTACATTCCTCCATGATCGTCTCATTCACCACTCCATCGATAAACCACTTTGGAGGACAGCTTGTTGAAGGTTCTTGAAATTCTTTTTCAATTAGACGGAGTACAAGACCGTGCTCTACGGCTGGGCCGACATCCTCTTCTCCCCGTCCGGCGAGTACCGGCACAAGCTCCGGCAGCTTTGCGCCACGCGCAGAGTAGTTTAGTTTTCTCTGTCACGAAGGAGTAGTTTATTTCCAACTGAGAATGCAACGAAATTGACCACATAAACTAAAAAGTTCAACTCGGTTAAGTCAAATATCCTACTAACAGTGGCCCATGTATGGATTTAGTGGAATTTGAATATGACCGTAAATCAAAGGATATGGTCACCATTCCAAATGAATCATATAATTTGACTCTTTATCCCTATAAGTCAGTTGATTCTGCAGTTTGATCAGATGAGAATGAGCAATTTGGAAACTAATTATGGGGTGTTATATACAGTAATAGAGGCAATTCCTGATTTAATGCAGAGGTTGAGTTCCTGATCAGGGGTGGGTACGGTGCAGATGGCAACATGGCTCATGCCTGGTGACCTGATCTATCCCAGACATGGGTACACAGCTTAGGACATGCATGTTCCTTCTTGTTGGGTATAACTGGAGATCAGAAACAGGTTAATTGCTTCAACATCAAAAGCATGATGTTCCACCAAGGGCTTAAACATATAAAACCTAGAAGGTTGTTAACAAGCGCTAAAACTAACATATGGCACTACAAGTGTATATACATACTTATCCAGCACAAGAACTGAAACTAAAGTTCATTTCAACAAAAGCTTTCTGTAAAACAACATGGCTTCCACATCCGAACAATCTTTGCCAAAAAAGATGGGTACCTGATAATTAACTTGTTATCCGCGCCGGTGTCTGGATCAAGAAGATTTGATTTCTTGCTGACCTTTATGTGAAAAAGAATTTCTTGTTGACCTATCCAGTGTACTAGATACCTGGCTGCCCTCTGTTTTTTTCTAATTCCAGTCACTGAGGACTCGGAGAAAAGAGGTACATAAGGCAAACACTGCTTCCACTGCTCGTAGGTACACTCCATGTTGTGAATCACACGCACTTTTCTACAATCCATGTCATAGCACTTTATTGTATGGTCCAAATCCGAAATGAAGAATATCAGGTTGCTCTCCAGGTGAATTGCGATTGGATAGTGAAAAGGATCAAGACCACCTCTCGTTCCGACTAACTTTAAAGCCTTGACACTATGCTTGAGGACCCAGTTATCGCTAGCATAGTCCTCAAGGACAAAAACTTTTACTTTGAACTCAAGATATTCAGAATCCTCATCTTCGACAGTATTGAGATAGTACAGGTCCCTTGGGATCGCCCAATGAAACTAGTATTACCATAGTAGGTGTTCAGCCATGGTAAGGGTATCCTCCTCCACGCTTTCCCCTCCGTGTCAACCACCAGTACACCAGTACATCTTGATGCTCCGATTCAAACACATGAAGAAAGCCATTGAGAAATACAGAGATGAGAAGCATGCTAGTGTCGCGCCAACTGTCACCCCCCCATCCGCTGTCCCTGAAAGCCCACTCTCCGGTCTTAGACGAGTAGATCTCAAGCCCATCGATGGAGACGTAGTCGCCAGGCTCTACATCTGTCTCCACAAACTCGAACACATGGAAGTGAGGGGAGACGGCCGGGTCGAACCCCAGCCGCGCGTTGCAGATTTTCCCAGCCTGACTGGATTCCGGCAGTGCCGCCAATTCTTCGGTAGCCGGGTTGCAGACGACGTAGCGGACGGCGCCCGCGGCCGTCAAACTGCGGCATAGGAGGAGGCCGTTGCAGGAGACCAAGATTTCGATGTCGGCGTAGCCCGGGAGGAAGGAGAGAGAGGGGCGGATCAGCGGCGCGCCCCTCCCCGTGACGTTGGTGAAGTGGCGGGCCGACTCGGGGAAGCGCTCGCAGCTGGTGGTGGTGTAGAAGAAGCCGGCGAGGGTCTGGGGCAGCCTCTTGCGGTGCTCGGGGTGGGAGATGAGGCCACGCCAGTGCTTGGAGACGCACCTGAAGCGGCAGATCGACTGACGGGCAGTCGCGACAGGATCTCCACGATAAGGTCGTCGGTGAGGCGCGTCGCGGGGTTCCTCCTCCTCCTCTTCTTGGAGCCCGCCGCCATGGCAGCGACCGGATGCGGCTGTCTGTGTGAGTCGCTGTGACTGTGAGTGGGCGGCTGCGGAGTGGGGAGAACTGAGAAGCGAGATGGAAGAAGGGTTTTCCCCCAATTTGCTCGGGAAAATTCGGCCCAGCTCAACTAGAGGAAGCCCAAGCCCAGAAGCCAGCCCATTTCCGATCTCACTGCGACTCGCACGGGCAGCAGCCGGCGAAATGGAATCCGGCGAGGGCGGCGGCTGCCGTCTCCCGGAGGAGCTGGTGGTGGAGATCCTCCGCCGCCTCCCGTACAGGTCGCTCTGCCGCACCAGGTGCGTCTCCAGGTCCTGGCGCGACCTCTCCCACCACCCCGAACACCGCAGCAGGCTGCCCCAGGACCTCGCCGGCCTCCTCTACACCAACCACGCCCCTAGCCCCCTCCACGGCGACTTCGCCGTCTGGTTCGCGCCGTCCGGCTCTTCCCCGTTCCCCGGCCTTGGGTTCCTGCCGTGCGGCGCGCGCGCCCTGCCCCTCGACTGCTGCAACGGCCTCCTTCTCTGCCGCGGCGGCGGCAGCGGCGGGTGTCACTACGTCTGCAACCCGGCTATTGGCAAATTTACCACTCTCCCGGAACCCGCGTCTGGATTCCAGGCGCTTGCCCTGGCTGGCTTCGAGCCCCACGGCGCCTCGCCTCGATTCCATGTTCTAAACTTTGCAAGAACCGTGCCTGTGCAAAGGGTCTTCTTTGATGACGATTTCGAAGAATCCGACGACGACACTCTCTCAGATGATGGCGATGCCTACGGTGGCCGCGAATTGTTTGATTCATGTGAGGAGAGCAGCAAGTATTGTGTCCAAGGACTTGAGGTATTCTCGTCGGAGACCGGCAAGTGGGTGGAGAGCCACGTTTGTCGTGAGTCCCGTGTCAGGTTGGTTGAAGGAATGGGCAGTGTGTTCATCGATGGCTTTGTTAATTTGCTCACTCATGAGAGGAAGGTTCTTGCCGTCGATCCAGCAGGCCAGGCATGCCGTCTGATTTCCTTGCCGGTATCCAGTTGGTTTGGGTTGGTCGGGTGCCTCGGACAGTCTCAGGGATTCCTGCAATATGCTGCACAAGAAGACTGCCCCTGCACCATGATGCAGATTTGGACTCTGAAGGATTTCGAGAAAGGAGAGTGGATGCTGAAGCACCGTTTCGAGATTGAAGTGGCTCCGCAGACAAAGATACTATTTGATTATGCTGGTAACACCTTATGCTCCGAAATTTTCTACGTAGTTGTGTTTCATCCCGAGAGGGATCTGGTTTTCCTCCCTGTGGAAGGATACAAGTTGCTCTCCTATAATTTGATCAACACTGAAGTAAAAGAGAGATGCAAGTTGGAACCGGAAACAAGACCTAGGTTCCTACTTTATGTGCCGTCGTATGCAGACTTTGTGAAGTGATGATTCTGATACTTCATTGCCACAGGCATTAAACTGCATCTCTGGGGATCATATGTACCTGTACTTTTTAGTCTGTATAACATCCATCGTTAATCTGAACGCATGTTTGATCTGTTCAATTCCATTCACATGTCCTGCTTATTATCATTGTTACTTTATCAATTGCAGCACTTAATTGATTTTTCTAATTTGGAAGAGAAGTGAACAAATATTATGGATTTTCTCCCTGGTGCCCATTCAAAATATCATTTTGCTGCCTCTTCTACCAGTCAGCAAGTGGAATTCATCACTCAAGTCACCATGATATAGATGGCTTATGAGCAAAATATAAGCAGCTATACTGGTCCTTCTGTTTTGCAGGAATCATCTTGAGAAAAGCTTAACTAAACTTTTTCTGGTAGTTTTTTATGCTTGGGGGTTGATGCATTTTTCACATCCACTGCTTAATCCCTGGTTACTAAAGCTGATAAAATTTAAGTACTTATTATCCCTAGTTATATTGATACATCGTTGGCAATAAAACATCATTGCTTATCTGTAGTATCCCCATATTATAAATGCAAGCGATGTGATGCTAACTGATTAGCATTTGAATCAATGGGCATCCATGTTCTTTTTGAGGAAGAGATAAAATGTATTCTTGTTGTTCATGGTACCAGGCTGACATGATGCCATGTTTGTACTATTGATGATCCTTGTGTGTGCTTTCTACTATTAGAAATGCAAATTGTTTTGTCCATTATGTGAGCGTATATCTCATTTGAAGGTATAACATAATCAATATAAAATGATCACTAGTCAAGAAATTTGGAAGTTTAGGTGAATGCAGCTTTGCCACCTTACACACAAGTCTGAGCACAGACTGCCACTGCCAGTGCAAGAAGAGCTCTATCTAAGCTAATCTGTCACTTCAGGTTTCAGGCTGCAGACTGATGCTTGGGTGTACCATAAAATAAGCCCCAGGGAACCAAACACCCTCCAACTGCCCAGCTGCGGGATGGGTGTGCGTCCATCAAGTTTTCCCCCAAGTTCCAACTTGTTTTAGTTGGCCAAGTTTGTTGAAGGTCTCGTGGATTTGTTCATATGTTTTTCCAACCTTTCATCTCCTTTGTCGTGCATATAAAATTTGTGCTGCATGTCTTAATCACTTCTGCTCTGTTTCTCCCCTTTTTTAAGTACTACAAAATCGTGTACTTAAAAAAATTCTCCCCAAGAAAATTATGTGCTGCTGTAGTCACTGAAGTACTGAATTGCCAGCGATGCCTCCTGATTTGCATTCAGTACTTAGTCCTGCTCACCTGCTGCTTAGGGTCACTCACCTAAATTCTAATATGAGGACATACTGCAAGATTGTTGATCCCAGCAGGAGCAATCGTGCATCTCCAAGTGGTGACGTACTAAATTCAGTAGTATTGAGCTTTAATCTTTTGGAAGGCTTGATTGGGATACTAACTCGTTACATCTCTTTATAGCAACGGTTTCTGTTTAGCTACAAGCACTACGTGAGGAAACTGCACTTCCTCGTCTCCTGATTCCTCTCTAAAAGATGTTTACCACAGCCTTTTCTTACAGCATTTCAGCGACTCCGTTAGTGATGTCCAACGCTGCAAATATTGTCAGTTTTGTATATGTCTGTCTGAATTGACACTGATCTCTTTTTGAGTTTACAAGGAATTGTTCAAATCATCTAGCTACGTAAACACAACTGCTTTTCTTAAAACTTTGCATTAAGCATTTTGAAGGCGATTTGGGCACATACTAGGATTGTGGGTGGGAAGATTAAGATCATGCAGATTGCTAACTTAAACGAATTTGTGTTGCAACTACTTCAACATGAGGAAAGATGCCGCATCATCCATGACATGGAAAATATGGAAAGTAGAAAATGGACAGCGTATGTGGTATAAACATCCTTCAGGAAACTTGACACTACCAATCGAGATAGAGGAGACTCCTAAACCAGTGGCAGTATATTTTTTTCAAAACAAAATTGCGTCAAAACTACAGCAAGATTATGAAGATGGAAATATTAGTGCCAGAATCGAAACTCGACTATATTTCTTTTTCAAAACTACGGCAAGAGTTTTGCCAAACTGAACCTTTTCTCTGCATAACCCATTGCCGTTTGCGAAATTGCGTTGAAAGCACTATGTTGTAGTGAATAGAAGGATACGATGAGCCCTCCTCATGCGTAGATATCTGGTAAGATTTACTACTGCAACATGTGTGAGAGCCATGCCAGATGTCCCGACGCATCCCAAGCCTACTCTGTGCAAATAATTCAGTCGCTAAATAAAGTAGCAAATAATGTTTGCGAAGCAGAAGCTAGAGAAGTGTGGTGATACATATATATGCTGTCAGGTGTCTGATTGGTGAGATGCATTTCAAGTTTCAACATGGCATTCATTGTTGAATACCACTGCAGGGCAGACTACATGTGGAAGGACGATGCAATAATGCTTGCATATGTGTGTATGCATTGTACAAGTGCATATTTGATTTACGAACTACAATAGCTTTATATCTTTTAACAGTGGATTCGTGTACGTTTATTTGATTATGTATTTATGTCCATTATTCAGATACATGCATGAATCCTGACATCCTGTTACTCAGCGTTTACTCTCCTATATCTGGGGGAAAAAACAAGAACAAGTATGGTATGTGATTTATTTCTTGCCATTGCCGTTGAACCTTGATTTGTTTTTCCCAGATTTATTCACTTTTAATTCCAGACGTCAAAATGGTATGCGATTTCAGTGCTATTCTGCCATGGTCCACGGATCACGCATCAAGGGGTATATATATTTTAACCTTCCGATCCGTTGGTCTAGTAGCAGATTGATCTCAACACTGCCATGGAGGGCCCCGACTCCAAGAAGGGACGCGGCCCCGCCGCCACCGGTTCCGCAGCCGGCGGCGGCAGCGGCCTCACGGACGGCCTCATCGTGGACATCCTCTCGCGCGTGCCCGTCAAGTCGATCTGCCGCTTCAAGTGCGTCTCGCCGTCGTGGCGCAGCCTCATCTCCCACCCCGACAACCGCAAGAAGCTGCCCCAGACCCTCGCCGGCTTCTTCTACTTCGACGAGTTCGACTCCTGCGAGTTCGTCAGCCTGGCCGAGCCGCCGCCGAGGAGGAACTGGCGGCTGCGTCCTCCCTCCCTCTGCGATTTCGCCTTCCTGCCCGCGAACTCGGGCGGCGGGGCGCTGGACTGCTGCAACGGACTCGTCCTTCTGAACTCCCGGAGCGCCTCCGTCTCCGAGCCGCGCGCGTCCTACGTCGTCTGTAACCCTGCCACCGAGAAGTGGACCGCCGTGCCGCTGGTCCCGGAACCAACCCAGGCCGGCAAGATCTGCGTTGCCAGCATCCTGTGCTTCGATCCGGCCGTCTCCCCGCACTTCCACGTGGTCCGATTGCTGGAGGCAGACGAGGACGATGGATTCACCGAAGAAAACCTGTTCAAGGGGTTTGAGATCTACTCCTCTGAAACTGGAGGCTGGGTTTTCCATCCCCACATCAGCAGCGGGTGGTCTCCTCTCAGCCACCGGAGCAGGAGAACCTATTTCAATGGCTCGCTGCATTTCATCACCGGCGACCAACGCGTGATCGCAGCACTGGACATGAGAGGGCAGACAAGGAGAATCATTCCAGTCCCGCGAAGCAAGGAGGTCGAACTCGTTGGGCATTCCCAAGGGCGCTTGTTCTTTGCGAACAGGGATGATCGCAACACCCACAAGCTATCGATCTACGCGTTGGAGGACTGTGGCAGGTGGACTCTGAAGCACTGCGTCAACACTTCAGGCCTGTTCCCTGATGAGGACGAGTACTTGCAGTCTGGGCTCTTGGTGGGAGTAGCCGCCATCCATCCCCACTGCAACTCGATCTTCTTGTTTGATTCGTTGCAGGGGAGGTTGATGTTCTACAATATGGATAGCAGGAGTGTTCGTGTCATCCGCAGTTTCTCGGAAACCTGTTTGTGGTCATTTGTACCGTATGTTCCACTCCACATGGAGATCTCAGCACTGGAAAATGGCAACCGAATGCCTGGATGCTCCAAGACGTACGCGAGCGTCACATTTACAGCTTCATACTTCTCTAGTTGAAATGGTGCTGATGTGCATTTAGAGTTTAGAAGGATCTGATGAAATCATCTAGCTGTTCCGCAGCGAATTGCGCTATCGCACAACTGAATTTGTTGTGCTTTAATTTTTGTTTTCACCTCTAGATGCATATCTCCTTTTGCTTTCTGAAACAATATTCGCTAAGTGCGCAAGGTAACCATGCAATAAGCTGTGTTTCAGAGAGCGTGGTTACTTCAGCAGTTCTGGAAGTTCAGCTTGTTCGAAGAAACTGGATGCTTTATTGATTATTATATTGATCCAGAGGGTTAGTTCTTATGTGTTGCCTTCCAATCTTTGACCAACTTGTTTAGTTGGGAAGCTTTTTTCCCTGTGATCATTGTTAATACATAATCTAGGTACGACTTTCTTGTCTTATGGATTTGCTCTTATTTTTTTCAACCTCCCAACTAATTTATATATATAGAAAAATAAACTGCTACGAAACCTAGTACTAGAAAAACTCTACCAGTGTTCCTTCTTGCACGAGTCGCTTAAGTATATTGCTGCCATCTTGAAGTGAATTTTGATGCACGTGAAGACTGCCATATTTTGAGTTTATTGCTAAACCTCCTCAAGTCGCGTTCAGTACTCAATTCTGCTCCTTAAAAGCCATTTACCTAAATTTTAGTCTAATTACATAATGCAAGATTTTTGTACATCACAACTGAATTTGTTAAGACTTTCGTGGTAAGTGGTAGACAAATGCTTTTCTCTCTCTCTTTCTGATATAACATTTGAGCAGGCACATGGTAAACACACATATTTCTAAACTGAGTGATCAGTTTCTCTTTCAACCGTGTGTCTACACAAGTGGCTTTGATAACCAGCATCGGCATTGAGAAATAATGAAAATAAAATGGTTGCATTTGGTTAAGCAGTGATATGCAGATATCCGAGTTGATATTTGTTTGGGCCAAGTTTTCTCTCTCTCTCGTTAGTTGGTTCCTACTTTTATTAATGGAAATATGTTACTCTGCTCCTGTCTCCTACTTTTATTGGTTCAAGAAAGTTGAATGCTGTGCAGTTTCTGTAGCAGTTTAAAGACCAGTAAATTTTTCCTGTCTCCTGTCTCCTGTCTCCTGCCTCCTGCTTGGTTTTTTTTGTCATCTTCTCTGTATTATTTCTGGTTTTCCCTTCGGGTTATGAGGTATGTTAATTTTTATTACATTATTCATGTACAAAATCAAATAGTTCAGAGTCAATCCTTGATCAGACCACACAAACGCTTGCCGTACTTACAAAGTATTCATATCTCGCAAAGGATTATAATACTAACTGGGTGATGGGTTTAATCATGTAGTGCCCTTAATTACTATTCATTCAATTATATGTTAGTGTTGTTGGAAACTTGTTGGTAATTTTTTGTCGTGTGCATAATTTCCAGGATTCGCCCATATTAAACTAGAAACATTGTTGACAAAATGAGAAGATTCTGAAAGAGAACAATTATCATCTTTCAATTATGAAATTGCCCTGGAGAAAGATGGAACTTGTTACATGTATGACCGAACTGCTGCATTCATCTGCTTAATTATTGGAAAATGGAAATTATTTCTCAATACAATAGCTGTGGCGCGCAAATATATTCCATCTTTGAACTTCAAATCAAAACGGACCAAGAATAGAACTCGCTACAATACCTCCATCAGAGCTACTTATTTTGCTCTTGGTAGATGGAAATTGCTCTGCTACATGGTGCATATAGGTACCTCCTTATCACGGAAGAATTCCGCGCCCATCCGGCGCTCCGCACACCATCGCTCGACGCGTATCCTTGGCGTTGCGCTGGTGCTCAATATCACCGTCGCATGCTGCCTGGGTAGGCTCGCTCGCCACGTTGAGCTGGGTGTCCCAGTCGTGGGCCCCGCCAACCGCATCATCGATGTGAGGTAAACGAATCAATCTGCTGTTTGATCCTCCGGATTAAAATTTTGTTCGGTCACTGTAATTAGCTTATATTTAATATTTTAATTGGTGTCCAAATATCCAATATAATAGGGAACTAAAGTTTAGGGAATGTTGGGATCTAGGGACTGACTTTAGACCGGATCGTATCGGAGGGATTAAATATAATCTAACTATAAAATTAATTGTATAAATGGAGCCTAATTTACGAGACGAATCTATTAAAACTAATTAATCCATTATTAGTATGTACGGAGGCTCAAATCCATAGACCAATGGAGTATCGAGTTACTGTTGACAAATAAAATTGAAGCACGTGGCAACAACTAAGCTGTTATTCTGGAAGGAAAAAGAGACACGGCAGTAGTTTCTGACGTGCGTCCCTTCCTTGCCGTCCTTTTTACCATCGTCAACTGAGGTCACATGATCTCCTGATCCGCTCCGGCCTGATTTCCTCTTGATCCGTGCTGGACTTGGGCCAGCGTATGCGTCGTCAGTGTGTCCCCAGCATTTCGACCTTTGCCATTTTCTGTGCTTGGTTTATGAGTTGCCCATGTATTTAGGCCGACTCATCCCCCGCTGTTATAGTGTCACGATAACTGTGACATCGATGAGTCGTTTAATCTCATCACTATTAGCCATTCGCATCAGGAAACTACCAGCTGTCATCAGTGGCAGAGGGGGGGGGGGGGGGGGGGGGGGGGCAGGGGCTATGACCCCCTAATGATCCAGATAAACAAGTTTAGATTACTAATTTTGACTAATCATAAATTATTTATATCTCTTTTTAATAATTGGGACTTCTAATTATTAGAACCAAGCACTATTAGATTTTTATAGATACAAATATCATGTTCTACTATCCTAGACATACAAGTTATTTTTTCTATAGATAAGCTACATATTATGCTAAAATTGTAAAAGCATTGTTTGTCAGTTTATTCATCTTTTGGCTATCCGTTGACATCGGTGAAGTATAACTATCCATGCTACATTACAATATAAATAAGTATTTTATTATATTATATATTCTACAACCACAATTATTATTGGGGTTGTTTGGAACTGTGTCACGCGGCAACGCATTCCATATGAGTGCGTCCAGAAGAGCTGCTTCTCGTGTTTGTCGTTTAGAGCCCGCGTCCTAATCGTTGTTTAGTGTGAAAAATGTGTCTGGCGTAGTTTTTTACTGACGCCAATATTCTAGACACAGATCGATTTATTATATATTGATTTGATATGGCTTGCTCGGGCCCCCTAAGTTTGATTCCTAGCTACGCCCCTGGCTGCCATGCTACATCTTTGAACTGTGTGTGACATTGCTGCATGTTAGCCTAAGGAACACATATACCTAATTAGCTACAGATGTTAATGCGTTCAAACCGACCAATAATACAAACATATAAGTAGTAAAAGATTTGCTTGCCATTTACACAGTCTAGAGGAAAGTTCATGCCACATATTCAGAAGGCAAATCAAAAAATTCAGAATAAAGCATTCGCTATTAATCTTCCACCAAGATCCAATAATACAACCCACACGTTATATACACACGACTACCTTAAAAAATACGGTGTATAAAAACATTGCATCCTCTCATGTAGGCAGCGATGCTTACAACCATAGCGGGCGCGGCGAAGCGCGCTGCTCTTCCTAGTATTCATTACTTCAAAAAGGAGATGGTGCTTAGTCTGCTAGTAGTAGAAGAGGCGCACGAAATACATCCACTGGATGTACTTGGTGTGAATGATGTCTCTCTGATCAATACAAAATTGAGTTGGCATCTTGATATGGTAGTGAATAGATTGAGATGAGCAAAGAATGAACGTACCTTGTGCATAGACATCCGGTGAGATTGCCTACTGCAACATCTGCGAGAGACATGCCAAATGTCCCGATGCATCCGATGCCTACTCTGCCCAACCTAGTCATTACAAAATTGCCAGCTGAAGTAGCAGATACTGGGCGTCTTCTAAGCATTGCATTTGTAGATTGGAAAGCTACACCTACACACATCTATGTAGCATATATACGCCATACCATACATACAGACGTGCGGTGAGATATCTAGCTAGTCATTGTGGTGGGATATCAACTTGCCATCTATCCATTATTGTCAAATCTTTATCACTCTGTATGGTTCTGTTCAGTGATGGTCGATCGGCACATATATGGAGGCTAAGCTTTTAAGCGTACAACTACCATTAGTTGAATGCATGGCAGGAAATAAAATTGCGTACCTTGTCACAGTGGATCTTTGCACTTTTTGATCCTGTCTATTATTCGGATACCGTGTAGCATAAATGCATTCGACATCGACAATATTTGCGCACTGACGTACTGCTCACGTAATTCTGATGTAAAAGCCTTCAAATTACGATGGCTAATTAAACTATAATTATATTTGTCAAAAGTCCAATTGTTTGCAATTGTTCTTAGTTAATTATCTTTCTATATATAAGAACAAAGATGTCCTATTGAGCTTACAATTATTAGCAAATGTTTATGTTAGCTAAAGCTATGGACGGTTGACGGAATGGTCGTCTTCGATCAGTTTGCAACCGCTTACTTCATGGACACTCGACGTTCTGGGGTTCCAAACCGACGAACGGGTTACGGGTACTACTCGAAACTGAAATCACAACACCGTTGAAGATTGATGAGAAGGCAGAACCACAGGAAAGTGTGGGGTGCACGGAACCTCCAGGCACTTGCGACGAAAGTCAAGGCAGGAAAGAAGAGGTGCAAACAACTGCAAGCGAGTAGGCGAGACGTTCGTCAGTCCGCGAGAGAGATGCCAAATGTCCCGATGCATCCCAACCCTACTCTGCCCAAGCGCAACCCAGAATTTTGAAATCACCAGCTAAATCTTTATTGCACATGGTTCTGTTCAGTGATGGTCTATCGGCACATGCATGAAAGGTAAGCTTTCAAGTGTGTGCAACTACCATTAGTCGAATGCGAACAGTGGAGGGAAACAAAATTCAGAGATATGAATATCTTACAAAAATAAAATTCAGATATACATCAAATTAAAATTAATGCGAAAATACGTAACAAGCCACGACAGCCGAGTGTTCATTCAACGCATCTACCAGCTCGGCTCGGCTGCGCTAGCTAGACCTGAGTACCTGACTGGCACTGGAACCGTGGTAGCCCGAGTCTATCCGGATCGGAGTTCGTCACGTGGATATGCATGGCACGCGCGTCGACCGCCGCATGCCCAAGGCTGTCTGGCGTTCGTGGCAGCCGCGTCCTCGCCACGCGCATACGTGTCGGGCGCCGGAGCCTCGAGCACGGACCACGGGCGGCGGTGAATCGTCGGCGGCCAGCAGCGCCTGCGTTAGTATTAATACAGCCGTGCTGGCAACAAACAGCTGCGGTGAAGCCTGCGACCCTATGCGGCTACACCGCACACGGCTACGCAGCACGCGCACGCGGTGGCCGGGCCGTCGCCCCCCGGCCCGTCGGCGTGTCGTCGTCTCCCGGTTACACCGTGGCCGTCGTCCCAGTGCGTGAAAGCCACGCGCCCGTGCATGCGCTTCACCTGGCCGGATGTCGGAGCTGCAGCACACGGATCAGGCTGCGTTACATTGTACGGAGTACTTCGTAGGCAAGGCAACACTTATCCGGCGCGTCGCCTGCCTGGCCACCAACCGCGCCGCGCACGGTGGTCGTCGTGTATATAAACAGCTGACATTGCCACTTCGAATAAAGAGAGCAGTTCGAATTAAAAATTCGAAGCTTAGCAGCTAGCCACTCCGATCCACATCATCACGATAATAAAAAGCGTGATCGAAACAAAGAAGTCGATCAATGGCGCCGGCGGCTCACCGGGACGGTGACGCGCCGGAGACGGAGCGGAGGGTCTTCCACTTCGGCAAGGGCAGGAGCGACGGCAACAAGGCCATGAAAGACCTGGTACATACGTGCGCATTAACGCTTAGCATTGTGTACTTCATTCGGCGTGTGAGGCCGCCGATCGATGACGCATGCATGTAATGGTCATGCCGCCGCAGCTGGGCGGGAAGGGCGCGAACCTGGCAGAGATGGCGAGCATCGGGCTGTCGGTGCCGCCGGGGTTCACCGTGTCCACGGAGGCGTGCCGGCAGTACCAGCAGCTCGGCGGCGGGGCCATGCCGCCGGGGCTGTGGGACGAGGTCCTCGACGCGCTGCGGTGCGTGGAGCGCGACATGGGCGCCGGCCTCGGCGACCCGCGCCGCCCCCTGCTCCTGTCCGTGCGCTCCGGGGCCGCCGTCTCCATGCCCGGCATGATGGACACCGTGCTCAACCTCGGTCTCAACGACGACGTCGTCGCCGGCCTTGCCGACCGCAGCGGCCGGCGATTCGCCTTCGACTCATACCGCCGGTTCCTTGACATGTTTGGCAACGTGGTAAGTACAGTATTATCGGTATATACGAGTCGTTGCTTCTTGTTCTTCTAAGAAATTCATTTTTTTAAGAGAGAGAAATTCATATTTCGTTGTGTACGGTGTACTCGTGTATTCGGGCACAAATCCATTTGGGCCTGGATGTGGCTACCCTTGCGGGCCGAAGCAACGAAATAAGGCCATTCCTTGCCGCTTCCAGTTCCATTCATCTTCTTTGCTCCCCCAGTTCTGCTTTTTTTTCCCTTACTCCGCTAGGCGCTCCATGTCGCTGAGGCTTGCGGGCTTGCGGGCTCGTCGCGACACCGAGCCGCCGGCAGCAACGCCTGCGAGCCAGTGACGTCTCACGCTGGCGGAGCGGTCCTCACTCCCCGTCCATGGACGCACTTTCAGCGTGGCGTGGACGGACACGGGGATGCCGCGCCGCGCCGTGGACCGAACCGTGAATTGGGGGCGCGAGACCCCTCGGGGTCCGGCGCCGGTTGGTACGACATTTTCTATCAATTACTCGGTTTCACATTCAGGATTTGATTTTACTCTAAAATATATGATGATCTTGTACATGAAGTCAGTCAGGTCCAAAGTTTAATTCATTTTCTATTTCGCATATGATTCTTATAATCAAACTGGAAATTGTTTCAGTTTTATTGTATCAAGTTACCAATCTGAGCTGGATTATTGTCTCCAGTCGAATCAAAATTTCACTTCAAACTTCAAATTCAGCATAGAGTTTCACTTTGATTGAAATTATTTCATTCAGGAAATGTCTTCAGATATCTTAATATTTTTGCATTTTGCATGTTTTCAAACAAACCCCATTCTGTGTCTTCTAAAATGTTTTTTAATATGTTCATTTTGAGGAATCGGTTTATCTTAGATGTCAAAAATGCTAGGTAAGACCACATGTTGCATATAATGAAAATGTCCTAGAAGTTTCTTGGTATCAGAAGCTATATAATGAAAATGATCCCATGACACATCACCAAGTGAGTACTGATGCTGGATGTGTTCCATAAAACATTACGAGTATAGCAATTTATCTTGAAAGATGATATTTGGTGTATGTTGACTAACTTTATCTTGGAAGCTTAGGTCATCTCTTATTTGATTCATATGCTTGCTGAAATAGTTGATTCACGGTCTTCCATTAAGTTAACCGATGCATTGATTTCGTTGTTTATATGGTATATGATTTTGTCAGGTTATGGGAATACCTCATGAGCTATTCGAAGAAAAACTAGAAGCCATGAAAGTTACAAAAGGGTTGCAAAACGATACTGAGCTGAATGTCAAGGATCTGGAAGACCTTGTAGCTGAATATAAGGATGTTTATGTGGTGACCAAAGGTGAACAGTTTCCCTCAGGTATGTGCGTATAGCCACATCTATTACAAAATATTAATTCATTATCTGTTGAGCTTGAGTGGCAATGTTATAATTTGAAACTATATCCGGATATTTCTTCGTTTTCATCCTTTGTGCATATTTGTAGATCCAAAAAGGCAGTTGCATTTGGCAATCTTGGCTGTTTTTGATTCATGGGACAGTACTAGGGCAAAAAAGTACAGAAGCATTAATCGGATTACTGGATTGAAGGGCACCGCTGTGAATGTTCAGTGCATGGTATTTGGCAACATGGATAGCACATCAGGCACTGGTGTTCTCTTTACTAGGAACCCTAGTACCGGAGAGAAGAAACTTTATGGAGAGTTCCTTGTCAATGCTCAGGTAGTAATATGATTTAGTGTTTAGTATCTATGGTTTCATAAGTCGTAATGTTTTTTTTTTCGACTCATCATATCTATTTCCTGGATTCAATTTATGCTGATTTTGGAACGACTAACAGGTTACTTTCTTTTGTAGGGTGAGGATGTGGTTTCTGGAATTAGAACTCCACAAGAACTTGATGCGATGAAGGAGTGCATGCCAGAGCCTTATGCAGAACTTGTCGAGAACTGCAAAATCTTGGAAAGCCATTATAAAGAAATGATGGTGGAGTATACTGTCCAATTATCGAGCTCTCTCTCTCTCTCTCTCTCAGTAACTTAGTATTTGGTCTTCTATGTGTCCATGCCTACAGATTGAGTAAAATCAAAATTTCATGTTCAAAAGAATTTTTCCTTTCTACATGCTGGAACAAATTAATCAGAAGTTTTGCAAAATTGACCTATTGCTGGAGTAAGTTACTGCCTTCATTTCCAAATGATGGAAAGTTCGGTGACTGACAGCGTGTTTTTAAACATAATGACAACTTGGAAGACTAGAATTTAGAATCAACTATTTGTCATGTCGAACATGAATGTTGATAGTCATAGTTACGAGCATTAGGAATTATTGATCCCACAGTGATGTTTACTGCTGACCCTCAAATTAACTGTCATTTAATGTATCTACAGTAATGTTTTGGGCTTAGTAGTTCGATGCAATGCAGGACATTGAGTTCACTGTTCAAGAAAACAGACTTTGGATGCTTCAGTGCAGAACAGGTAAGCGTACCGGCAAAGGTGCAGTAAAGATTGCTGTAGACATGGTCAATGAGGGCCTGATTGACCATCGCTCGGCAATTAAGATGGTGGAACCACGACACTTGGACCAGCTTCTTCATCCTCAGGTATTATTCGTGTGACGAGTACCACAAGTCTGTTGCATTATGTACTATGTTAAAGAAACTAACTGTATCCAAATATTTATTAAGATCAAACTATATATGAATATTGCATTTGAAACTTGTCAAGCTACAGAATGAAATATGAATGCATGTCCGGATCTCTCAACAATAAAACTTCCCTTTTAATCTTTTTCACATGTAACATGTGGTCATTGGTACGATGGTATCTTTTTTGCTCTTGTCACTAGAATGAACTCTGCTAGTTGATTTCAAACAGTGTCCTACTAAGTATTAAAATGATGGCAGTATACCTATCTATTTCACTATTTCTTTGGCCTTTTGTTAAACTAGTTTGAGAACCCATCATCATATAAAGACAAAGTCATTGCTGCGGGCCTACCTGCATCACCAGGAGCTGCTGTAGGTCAGATTGTCTTCACAGCTGCTGATGCTGAAACATGGGATTCAGAAGGAAAATCTGTTGTTTTGGTAAACATCTTTCTTATATTTGAATACACTAGCCTGTCTTTATATTTCAATTTGCGAAGCTGTGAGCCATAGTTTTTATAAAAACTACTTTTTATGTGCATAATTTTAAGGTAAGGACTGAGACCAGCGCGGAGGATGTTGGTGGCATGCATGCAGCTGTTGGAATTCTCACAGCCAGAGGTGGTATGACTTCTCACGCCGCAGTTGTAGCACGTGGCTGGGGAAAATGTTGTGTGGCAGGATGCTCAAGTATCCATGTAAATGATGCTGAGAAGGTGATTATCAATTTAACATATAAATCATTGCCTGCACATATTTGATGGCAGAACCTTTGTTGATGCCATGGTGGCAGTTGCATTGTGTTGAAAGTAATCAGGAAGCTAAACAGAGATGATCTTATTTTTATCTTTTTGTGGTCCAGATAAAGTTTGTTTTGATTTGTATAAATTTTTATATGCAGGTGGTAGTGGTTGGAGACAAGGTGCTTTGTGAAGGTGATTGGTTATCACTGAATGGATCAACTGGAGAGGTTATTTTGGGCAAGCTACCTCTATCCCCGCCAGCACTTAGTTCTGATTTGGGAACATTCATGTCTTGGGTGGATGAAATTAAACAACTAAAGGTAAAAAAGAAGTCTATCATTGTGTCAATATAAATTTATTTAATCACCATGACTGGCCCTTCATGATTCTCAGTACATTCAGGTCAAACACAATAAGTGCATCATAATCCTTCTTTCATAAATGGTGGTTGTTCTAGGTCATGGTCAATGCAGACACTCCCGCAGATGCACTGGCTGGAAGGAAAAATGGTGCTGAAGGGATTGGGTTGTGCAGAACTGAACACATGGTTGTTACCATGCTTTATGTTGTACTTGTAGGAATATTATATGATTAATGACCAGTGTAGTGTTGTCACTGCATCTTTCGTTTCTGCTTCAGTTCTTTTCTTCTGATGAGAGGATTAAGGCCATGAGACAGATGATAATGGCAGATACTGCTCAACAGAGGCAAGAAGCATTAGGCCTTCTCCTGCCATATCAGAAAACAGACTTTGAAGGGATTTTTCGTGCAATGGATGGTATGTGATAACAAACATGCATTTGTGTTTGATTTCACAGCTGTGCAAGTTTCATTAATAGATTTGATAGCTGCAATAGTACTCTTTATCTTCTGTTCAAGTTGACTGCTTAGTGCATCTGCAATATTGTCACATCATAACTGAACGTTGATATCTTTTTCCAATGTGGTGAAAATTGATCTCTGGATTGAGCTCCCAAGTTAATTATTTCCACTGCTAAAATTTTGCCACATCGATCCCTATGCATTAAAATGAGTTTGAATCATTAAAATGAGTTTGAAGCGTAAACTTAAATTGCATATCCAACGGGAGACTACTGCATTCATGCTTGTTTTCCAGGCCTTCCTGTAACTATTCGGCTCTTGGATCCTCCACTTCATGAGTTCCTTCCAGAGGGTAACATCAAGGATGTTGTCCACATGTTATCTTGTCACACTAATTCTACTCATGAGGAAATCCTTGCAAGGGTTGAAAAACTTTCTGAAGTGAACCCGATGCTGGGTTTCCGTGGGTGCAGGTCAGTTATTCATGCTGTGCTCACTTGCATCATGCGTTTGCTTGCCAGCCATTTGTAATGTAAAAGGGCAGCACTATTCTGATTCATTAAATTTTGCAAGAAAGTACATGATTTGCACTTGTCATAATAGTCTTTATTTTATATGTCTCACACCAGCACTTCTGATGTTGAATTTGCTTTATATTTTTAGACTTGGTATATCATACCCAGAACTGACGGCAATGCAAGCCCGTGCTGTCTTTGAAGCTGCTATTGCTGTTAATGACCAAGGTTTCCAAGTTTTCCCTGAGATAATGGTTCCTCTTGTTGGAACACCTCAGGTATGCAAGATTATAGTTTTTGGCGGTGTTTGACATCCATAGGGGATTGATTAGAGGAGAACTTAATAGTGGAATGCTATGAAACTTCCAACGTTTAGGATGTATTATTATTTTTTCTATATATATGCATAGGAATATAGGAGCTGGCGTTTTCCTTTTCTGAAAAAATATCCATTTATCCTGGGCTGCACCTTTTTCTAGTTAAGGTAGGTGCATCTTTGATTTAAATGCCATATGTTTCTGTTTAGGTTCAAAATGTTTGAACTATAGCATGGATCCATCAATTGCAGCAACTTTTAACCCCAAGAAAACTAATATTTGAGTGTTGCTTTTTCAGGAACTTGGCCAACAGGTGAGCGTGATCCGCCAAGTTGCTGACAAGGTTTTTACCAACGCAGAAACAACTATTAGATACAAAATTGGGTCCATGATCGAGGTTCCGAGGGCAGCTCTTATAGCTGATGAGGTAAATGGACATGAACCTTGTAGTTTACTTGTGTACGGGTCCTTAGGAGGTCTATGGTCAACAAGACCTAGAAAGAGTATACAGCTATGTTATAACAAATATCAATAATTTTTGGCATTTTTCCTATCATGAATACTGATGTATATTTCTGTGAATGTGATTACAACGGTTGACAGATAGCAGAGCTGGCAGAATTCTTCTCATTTGGGACAAATGACCTCACACAGATGACATTTGGTTACAGCAGGGATGACATTGGCAAGTTTCTCCCAATCTACATGTCCCAGGGTATTCTCCAGCACGACCCATTTGAGGTAAGCTTTACTGCCTGATTAAGCTCTCTTAGACTAGTCACAGTCTGCTACGCATTATGTTCTATTTTTTATGTTCGCTCTGTATTTTAAAACATAATGTGTTTTCAAGTTACTTAGTTCAATAAGGCTGCTTTTGGATCGTCAGGTGCTTGACCAGAAGGGAGTCGGGGAGTTGGTTAAGATTGCCACTGAGAGGGGCCGAAGTTCAAGGCCTGATTTGGAGGTAATGAATTAGCTCATATGTCATGATATATCAGAAATAAGATGGTGCATCATCCGAACTCCTTTTTAAATTTCCTCATATTGAAAGGTAAATCTGTCCTCTTGTTATTTAAGTTGGTGCATTTTGTTGGGGGGGGGGGGGGGGGGGGGGGGAATTGTAATGACAGGTGGGCATTTGTGGTGAACATGGTGGCGAGCCTTCTTCAGTTGCATTTTGTGCGAAGGCTGGACTGGACTATGTTTCTTGTTCGCCTTTCAGGTTAGGCACTACTATATCTTGATGAATAAATCACTGGAATGAGACATAGTCAAATTGAACCTTTTAGAATTTAATACTCTCATGGCACAACAGAATGGTGTGCAGTATGGTACTGACTAGTAACAAGATGGTGCAGATGTGGCATGAGTTTTGAGTTTCCTAGCTTATAAATGATAAATTTCGTAGTTTCTGTTGATATATCTCCTCCTTTTACTGTTTTTATCTTTTTGTGTTACTTAGTTTCTTTGAGATGTGCGGTAAGCTTAGGCTATGCTAAGAGACATGTGGCGTACAAAAATACAGAGGAGAAAAAAGGCTAATGCAGTCACCAGGTCTTGTGCGTTGTCTTGGTGTATGTGATTTCGTTGTTTCTCATGTCATGTGTTCTTGAAGGGATCAAGTTGCTCGTGAGTGCGATAGAGTGGGGGCTAATGGGGCTGTGTTTTGATTCACACACTTGAACGGATTTGATGACACATAAATTTGGATGCAGGGTCCCAATTGCAAGGTTAGCCGCAGCACAGGCGGCCCTCTGATGAGCGTGAATCTGTGAAGCTCCGCCGCAAGCAGTCGTGTTGGTGCGTCCTGTAGATAAATAATGCACAGATGGGCACCTCTTGAATGGTTGCTTGAGAGGCGCACGGTGTATCTAGTAACTTGTAACTTTGTAAGGCATGTGTCCCAAAACGTTGGGATGTCAGCGTGCCAATGTTCACAGGAGGTACAATAGCTCGTTTGCCTGCGGCGCTGTTAAAAAGGCTAGGGAACAGTATGATGCCATCATTTACACAGGGTTAAAATGAGTTTCAGAAAGCATATAACTGGGTGTAACTTATGATGCTTCCAATACGAAAGAATTACACCAGGTGGTGAATGCCCCTGCCTCCTTAAACACACTACTAAATATACTGCTCGGGAGGAAGCAGCCTTTTTTGTTTTGACCCCATCGAGGTAATCAAGGGATTTATCCCGTCCACACTCCTGCACAGCGATGCCCGCTGGCACCTCCCTCCCCTCCCTGCGCCAACTCTCCTCCCTTCTCTGTCTAATGTCCGGCCAGGGGACTAAAGCATAACATACCAAAGCAAGGTTGATGATCCTGTCCCTTCCACAATGGAACAATCTGAGGAGCTTGATGGAACGACTAAATGGCTAGTACAAATGAAACGAATCTACGAATTGATGGATGCCCTAACCGGGAGTAATCACCGATCAACATCCAAAGGGGAGACCTAAGTTAACAGGTATACTTTGCCTTGGGCTAGTTTGCTTGGTAATAGAGGCACTGCTGAAATAGCGATACTATCTTCAGAATCAGAAAGTAGAGAAACACTTGAACCTTGTTAAAACCTGGCGGATTTTTTTATATATATTTTGGTCATGGAAACATATACCTTAGCAGGAAACACTACAGATATCACAGCTGGCCAGCCACGAGTGGCAGACATCACTCTCCCATCTTCTTCTTGACACTTGCATCGCATACACAATGAACCATATAAAATTAAAATGAGGCTCGCCAGCATATTGGGCCAGCAAAGATGAGAATTCTTATGTTTGTCTTGCCTATCCTTATCAAACTTCTGAGAATTATGTTCTAAGAAGGGAGCCCCCCACACCCAAATCTTTCACAAATTCATGACATTTCGGGGTCTCTTCATCAGGCAAACATTGCAGTTTTTGGATCAGTGGTAGCTCCATGGCCACATGCCTACATGGAACAGACTTCTCTTGCGGGCAGTGCCTGCTTGCCAGTTAGCCAGTGTTGGTGAGAGAGAGCCTGATGCCCCTTGCCTTCTTGACGCCAAGTCTTTCATGATGGCTTCAGTGACTTGGCCCTCGGTCAATCGGCACTCAAGCTTGCCTGCACGCTAGGACTTTGTTCCAAAAGGACAGTGCTGTAGCATCAATCTTGACTGCAAGTTCTCTCATCTTAACTTCTTTAGTACTATGAAAAAGCCAAAGCTGGAATTCCTGTATGCGATTTTCATAACTTCAAGTGAGGGCATATCTTACTTCAGATTTTTTGAGTAAACATCAGTACACATCTATGATTCAACAAAATGGATGCACTATGATGAAAAAGGCGCATGTTAATAATATAGCATGCACACAGTTAACAAATGGAAACAAATACAAATAGTCAAAAGCAAGAAAATTTAACTGAATATGCAACCTCTGTAAATATAGTTATAGGAAATTCATGACTTACAGCATCTCTTGATATTAAAATCAGGAATACATTAAAGCATAAACACAAAATAAGGGCCAAAAAACAGGTGAGTTACACACGCTGCAGCTACATTGTTAAATTTGGTGAGAACTGGCTGTAGGCATCCATGTCACTTCAGGGTAACAATTGTTGGCCTCCACACTGCAAATACGCTTCCAGCCTTGAGCAGCCAGTGAATCCTTGAGAAATGGAACATATGGAAGATAGGGAAGAAATGGGCGGTCACAGAGATGCTCTTTGAGATTGCTAACACAAACTTTACCACGATCCATGTCATATGATATCAGCATATCCTTGCACCTACAAACAAAGAAAATCAAATTGCTTTCTGGATGAATCGCAATCAAAGCATAGTCCCGCTCAAACATTAGATTCTTCTCCCCGGAAATCTGTGCGGTGCTAATGTTGTACTTAAATATCCATTCACCACTGTCATAGTCATCAAGAATCCAGACTGACAATTTTGAGGTATCACCAACCCTCATATTTATGTAATACAATCGCCCTTGAGACTGACCAATAAATGCGAGAGGACCTCTACAAAAGCATGAGACAGTCATAGGTTCCAGCAAAGGAATGGTCCTCCATGTCTTCCCCTTTGTGTCCACTGCCAATATCTTTATAGGTCAGCAGATGCAACACTCCATTGAGAAAAACACCTCCTCTATCGACTAACTGAAGCTCATCGCCCCAACCATTCCCCCTGCAACTCCATGAACCTGTCTCCGATGAGTAGATATTCACATCACCGATGTATCCATAATTCTCATCCGCATCTGTAATTTCGAACACTTGGAAGTGGGGGGAGATGGCTAGGTCAAAAACAAAATGGTACTTCAAAGCAATGCTTTCTTCAACGGAGTCCGGCAGGACAACCCATTTCTCTGTCGCAGGATTGCACACAACGAGATCGCATTCATCCCTTGGGGAGACCTTCCAGCAGAAGCAGAAAAGAAGGCCATTGCAGCAGATCTTTGGAACAATCGACCTGTAGGAGGCCATGAAGGTCAACGAGGGGTCTGAAAATGGCTCTAGGTCCCCCACGATGTCAACGAAATCAGGGAATGTTCTGACGGAGTCCTCGGGGGTCCAACTGACGCTGGGGTAGAAGAAGCCGGAGAGCGTCTGGGGGATCTTCTTGCGGTGCTCGGGGTTGGTGATTAGGCCGTACCAGTGCCAGGAAACGCACTTGAAGCGGCAGATCGATTTGGCCGGCAGCCGCGACAGGATCTCGACGATGAGGTCGTCGGTGAGGTCCCCAGCGGCGCAGGCACTTTTCCTGGGACTATCCATCGGTGCGCAAGTCAATCTGAGAAATGGGGATAAATTGAAACGATGAATGGAATTCAGATCAGAGATCAGAGCAGGGATGGAGGAAAAGAAGGAAGGGCGACGAGGAGGAAGGGGCGTGCCAATCTGCCGGCGAAGGGCACCCTAGAACCGTGGCGGAGTGGAAGTTGCGGCTGGTGAGAGACGGTGGCTGCTCCGTGGCCGTGGCCGTGGCTTGGCGGGTGGCGGCTGCGCGGTGCGAACGGGTCGGGCTCTCGTGAACAGGGTCACCATTGTCAGGCAGCTATATGGACCAGGAATGGCTGATGGGCTCGTGGGGAGCCAGAGCTACGTACAAAATTGCAGCCCATTCCCCCGTCCCCGGCGTGGGCTCGTGAAAACATTTGCCGTTCAGCCCATTCCAGTGCTCCCTAATGTGGGCCCATTTAGTTGCGAGCCACACTCTTCACTCGCCACGGCTATGCATCACTTATACTACGAATGTGGGATCTATCGTCTGAAGGCAATTAGCGGGCTGGTGGGATTAATTTCAGCCCATAAAAGTGCGCGCGAGCGGGCTAGCATATGAAATCAGCCCATTAAATGTCTGCTCAGGTGTTAGGTGTTAGGTGCATGATTCCTTTTATCATATCTTGAGGAAGCGCTCTGCGCTCCCATACTTAGCTACAATGACTGGCCTACATGCATTCTGCCATGCAGTTTTTTTCTTTGTTCTATCCTCCTATTTTCTCAGCACTATGCATGCTGTGGGTACATGCAACAACGGAGAATGAGAATAATTTTTATTCGTTCCTAGACATGATCAAGGATACTTAGAATATTTTGCTCTAAATAATTAATTTATTTTAATTTATTCTTATGTGCAACGCATATGCATGCAAGGGGTCTTATCTTCTCTTTATTTTATTATTTATTTATTTTCTTTCTATTTTTTTCTTATTTTTTCTAATGCTTTAGTAAATATTTCTTCACTAGTATATAACCTGTCTTTCTTTTCTTCTTATTTATTCTTATTTTATTTCCTATTTTTCTTTATTCTATAGACTAAGTGCGTTTGTTTTAAAGAGACTAATATTTGATTTATTTTTCTAATCTGATTTCCTCCTTATTCCTTATCTAATATGTTTTATTTTATTCTTGAATTTTTATTCCACTCTTTTTACCAATTCATTCTATGCCTATCCTCTTTTTTATATTTTTTTATATTCTTCTCTTACTCCTTATTATTCAATTTATCCAATTATTTTTTAATACATAATATTTTGTTCTGTGTCCATAATATAATTGTTCGATGTGTATAATCTATTTGTTCGCTTTATGGATTAAATTGTTCGGCCATATTAACTGATTTGTTCGTGATATTTATTTTTCATTATTTAGCCTATACAATCAAATGTTCGCTATGGTTAATATTTTATTCGTTGTACATTATTATTTGTTAATTATATTTATTTTATTAAAAAATAATTATTTATTCGTGTTGTTTAAATATTTTTTTCAGAATTCAAAATTAATTATTTAGTATTAAAAAATATTTTTAAAAAATATCATGCAAATATAGTCAAGTGTGATCTTGTTTTGAAGATATTGTTATAAGAAAGATAATGGTGCAATCTAAATTTAATTTAGATGACCGGTTCAATAATTATAGCTTTTTTTATTTGGAATTTGCATGTACGTAGGTGACGTGAGCATTGTTGTCTCCTTTTGCATACATGCACAGGTTCTCTCCTATTTAATTGGCAAACTGCGCGCAAACAGTCCGATTAATCTGAAGGTGGAAATAGGTAACGAGCCTAATTGCAGTCCAACCAATCCCACGATCGGTCCACCGGCGGGAAACAATCCGCTTCAGGTGATGTTTACCTACGGCAACATCACCTGAAGCAATGTATAATCGCATCCCTTTTGACTAACTTTTTTTTTTGGCAAAATGTAGCGTCTACGATCTGTGTAAAATGAATGTGAAACGGCCTTTCTGATCTGTTCTTAGTCTATAATTTTGGTTTACCAACATACAGTTTTGGTTGGGCATAGTACTCGTGAGAAGAAGGCGCCATAGGAAGGAAAAGTTCCGTATCGAAGAATTTTAGGGACTCGGCGATATAACAAAGCTGCGACTTTTTGCTTCTTCACAACTGCCTATTGTGAGACAACGGCCTAAAAATCACACAATGCCAGTTTGCACAGCGCCGCACCGTTGCCTCCGGTCTACTACACTCTTTGTCCCACTGCCGCCATCCATTCCACTGCACCGCCACCAGCCTTGGATCGCCCCCGTTGTTTTTTATTTTTTTTCCCTTTTTCGAAGACCATCCGCTGTTTTGTTTCTACACATGTGGTGAACTAAACCAACAAACCTAGCTAGCTTGGCTTTGCAAAAAAAAAAGCCATTTCCCCCTGGTTTTGTACTTTTATATATATACGAGGACCGGATCTCAGTTGCATGTTCTTCATACGTGCAAAAAAAAAATAATACAAGCACGACTTTATACGCACTGCTGGTCCACTTCAACAAGAACTAAACAAATTGGAAAAAAATATTGGACCTGAATTAAGTGTCAACAGTCCCAGTCCCAGTATATATTTTGGAACCAAACTATCAGGAAATGGTGCCTGAACGCTGATGAGCTGGACCCAACTAGCACAAGTGAAAAATCGACAGCTCAGAATTGAAACAAAAAGAAATTGACCTCACGAGCTTCTTCCAAATGTACGAATCACGGGGGGGGGAAAAACCATCGTATCGTACAAAGGGAGCTCTCCGGCTGGTCTCAACCGCTCGATCGACGGGACGAACTCCGTATCTCATGGGCTAGCTGCTAGTGACCCGGACCCCTGGGGCTCGGACCTGAGGGCAGCTGCTGCGTCCACGCCATGGCCGTCGTCTTCGACCACGCCCTCTCCCGCAGGGTCGTGTAAGCCGCCGCCTCATAGGTCTCGACGACCACCCGGCCTTCTGCTGCCAGTTGCCTCGCAGCATCTACAGCGGAGATGAGAACGCCGCACAGGAGTGCGATGCTGAGGAAGAGGACGGTCGCCGAAGTAGCAGTGGTGGTCTTCATAGGTGAACGACGACGTCGATGGCGATCACCGTCCTACATGCACAAAACCTCTCTACTAGGATGTTGTATGCTGGTTACATACAGCCTTACAGGCCAGTGTTACGGTCGGTTAGCTGCTGCGTACATGTCGGCATATATAAGAAGCCTCCCAGTAGTGCTCTAGAGATTCAGTTGGTTCGTTTCTAGAGCGGTTAAAATACACCACTGTTTTGTCCTTTCACAACGGTTCTTTGGTCCGTGAGAGATTTCCTTGATCGTAGCGGGAACACGAGGTTAGACTACTCGACCTGTGTATACAATTCGCCTTTTGATGCGTGGACATTGGCTTAGAACACGGCACATGCCGAGTAACATGCCATCAACTACTTGTTTCGCTTACAGCAAGTCAGCAAGCAAAGTTTCAGTTTCAAAACTGTTATCAGGTCAGTCAATCAATCAGGGTCTAATAATAATAATAATAATTAATATCAGCGTAGTTGAACATTGATCAGCTATAACGCGGGAGATAGCGGATGCTATAACTGGGTATTTTGAATTATGAGTAGGAGTCTACTGGTTACGTTGTTCTGTCGCTATACTCTTGAAAATTGTCCTAGCTAGTTAGATAGGCTCCTATAGTAGCTAGCTCTAGCTAGTAGTACGCCACAAGCATATGCACGTGAGCTACAGCTAGCACGGAGCTCGAAGTGAGTCCGCGGTTGCGCTTGGACTTTGCTCGCTGATTCGGGTGGCGAGACTTCGACCAGGACAGCATCGCCGGGATACTTTACTCTCTCCAACGCCGACGGGCGTTGAAGCGAATTATTTCCAGCCCGGCCGGCTCTGAGCACGAGGGTCGCAAATTACGCGCTATTAAGGTTAGTTAATCCTGGTATCAGTGTGTCACCTCTGCTAATGTGGAGCGTCATGCACCAGGGCAGCAGCTATTGCGCCCTAACACCGGCCTACATGTACCTTGCACATGCGGGGTTAACAAATTTAACTGGTCGAGGCCAAACTGTCATACCTGCCACTCGTGTTCAGTGATCATGGGTAAATAGGTAATGGCCAAGAATCACTACCCAGCAGGTGCACTTTGGCTAGCTAAACTGGAGGGAACGTACAATCTGGTCAAGCAGCACACTAGATCTATTGTGGCTGTTCGGGCGGGAAGCAACATGTTAGGTCGTGCGGTCGATGCCTCCGTACCAGCGCCTGTTCGGATCGGGATGACTAACGTCACATCGGATATTTGGATACCAATTAAAAGTATTAAATGTAGGTTAATTATAAACCAATTGCAAATAGAGGCTAATTCGCGAGATAAATTCATTAAGCCTAATTAGTCCATAATTTGCCTATGCTGTGCTACAGTAAATATGTGCTAATGATGAATTAATTAGGCTTAATAGATTCATCTCATAAATTAGTCTCCATTTGTGCAATTAGTTTTATTATTAGCTCATGTTTAGTCTCTGTAATTGGCATCCAAACATTTAATGTGACCCAGACTAAAAATTAGCCCGCAAACAGCCGCTTACTTATTGATGAAAAGGGCCTCTAAGCCATCACAAATGAAGACACCATGTCAATGTAATAATAACGAAGCATAAGTAATTTGTCTATATATGTTCCAACAACTTAGCCTTTTGGATTAAACCGGTCGGTTTCAGGGACTTGAATTCGAATTCTTATGGGTGCATTTAAATAAAATAAATACAACGGACTTCTATTTTCATGCTTGAGCCCTTAGGGAGGGTCCACATGCTCGTGCAATGCATGATTTGACCTTTTTAGTTGAGATATGCAATTAAATATAAAGCTCTATGGATTATTGAATGTAAATCTGTTCACGAACTCATCGATCAAGAAAATGCATCGATGATGACGGAATAGTTATTATTAGGGAACAGGAGTTAGGTTGGAAGTCTAGGAATGAAATGATCTGGGTTGAGATTGTTTCATAAACTGGAAATGAGAGAAGAGGTGGAGGTGACACCAAATTTACAACTTCCGGAAAGGCATGCCATTGTACAACACGTTATATTGACAATGTTGTTGGCCCTGTGATTATCTCACCCGCAAAATGCTTAATTTGGTTATAGTTTTCATAATCGATAAATAAATTTGTAGTATATAATGTAGGATTTTATGTACCTTTGTACAAGAAAAATGAGTGGGTGGATAGCTAGCATTAGTACTGGGTCCAATTTCCACCAGTATATTTGTTTATAATGGATGGATGATTAGTTTTCTAGCTAGTAGTGTATAGTAAGATGGGCTTTGAAATGTTTGGTCGAGTATACTGCTCACCTAGGAGATAGATAAGAAAGATTGCCAAACGGTCAGATTCTCTCGCGCCAGAGATCAACTGCTGAGGGAGGCAACCTAGAATCAGAAAGAATACAATCCGCAACTGGCCAAACTAGGATTGTAAGAATGGTATATAATGTTAGGGCAAGTATATTGGAGCCGTCTTGTAGACGGTCTCATGCAATGACATATCATCTTGAGATGACTGGATAGACAACTTCTACAATCAATTGTCGTTTTTTTATCCCGTAGTAGTACCATATCCCTAAATTTGTGGAATGAAAAAAGAATATTGTGAGTAGCATGACAACTCTCGTACAATGGTAAGTAAGCGGTCTTATAGTCCTTAATTTTAGCCTATGAGACGGTTGTTTCGTGAAGCAACGACCACCTCGTTATCTCTGCTCCCTCTCTCCTCCACATCATCAAAAATCTTATATGAATCTGCATGAGACAACCTATAAAACTGTGACGTGTAGCGATGTATTTACCCTAAACCCAATTAACCTGTTTGGAAAGATGACTTTTCCGGAGTAGCTAGGAGGATCAGAATCCCAAACACGACCCTACTGGAATGGAGAAATGAAAATAGCCAGTGAAATAAAGCTCAATCCTGATGAGTCGCTGCTGCGAGTACCCATAGGATTCAACACCCAGCGATTTACCCTGTGACAAGAAGGATGACTTGATGGGCAGTCAAGCCAGCAAAATGTAAACACCACTTTCGCATCCAATGCAATAGAAGGAAATGTAGGCATGCACATGCAGCTCACACGGTTTATTTTGCAATATATTTATCAGGCACTAATACAGGAACGATTTGCAGGGATGCTCTACTTTTTTTTTCTATAGACGGCTGAAAACATAAACCGCTCCTACAAATGGAGCGGGAGTACTGTAGCAATTCATCCGCCCCTAAAAATGCATTTTTCGGGGGCGGGTAATGGCTTCACCCGCCCCTAAAAATGCATTTCTAGGAACGGGTGATAGCATGACCCGCCCCTACAAATAGTCCCACGCAAAATAAATTCATAACGGATAAAGTCAAAATTTATATCAAAATTGTAGAGATTAACGAGACCTACAATTTTGTAGTTGATAACTTTTTCATTTAAGGTTATTTAGTAGTTTAAAAAATTATTATAAGCTGTCTAATAGCTATGACTATATAGTATCTCATACAACTCAAGTCATACTTTAAGATTTCCACAATCTTAACCTTTATATACACTGAAATATACTTGGTATATTTTTTTATCTACAGTTCACAATAACCATAGTGTAGAAGTTTTATTTCCTTTATTTGTTTTGCTATATGTAAAGCTTTAAATGAATTTTTGGAATAAAGTAGAAAAATATTTTTAGGGGCGGGTGATGGCATCACCCGCCCCTAGAAACAATTTCTATGGGTGGGTAATGGCGTCATCAGCCCCTACAAATCAATTTCAGAGTTAATATAAAAGAATAACATACCTATAGAGTCACAAGTGATTGTGCAGTGTGGTGGAGAGGAAGATACACGCGAGGCTTGAGGTATGCGGTTCGAAGCCAGGGGCTTGTGGTGGCTGGTTGGCTGCAATATTTTTTCTTTTTTATTCTGCTGTTTTTGATTTTTATTTTATTTTTTATTTTCTGAAAATTGATTTGACGCCACAGAAATTATTTTCAGGGACGGACGCATTACCCGCCCCTAAAAATAGCATTTCTAGCTGCGAGAAGTAGGGGTGGGTACCGCACCCGCCCATAAAAATATGTTTTTATCCGCTTCTAAAATCCTTTTTTATAGTGAGGAGGGCTTTGAGTATTAGAGCATATCCAGGACCTAAAGGTAGGGGGTTCATCTTCCCCTTCTTCTTCCTTCTCCTCATCTATTCTCCACATCAATGGCTGAAAATTTATGGAGAAAGGGTTTTGAGAGGGCTCCATGGACTGCATGGGAAGTGGGGCTGAAGTTCCCAGCCCCATGCTAGATCCACCCTGTTGACTATCATCAGGTGACTGGTCATTATTTCTTTGGTAGGTAGTGTGTAGGATTTAAGTATTAGTAACGACAGTGGCAGACCAGGAACGAGCAAAGGGAGTACTATGAATCGACAAGTTAAGAATCCTGGGTGTGCTATGTATTGACCAGTTAAGAATCTTCTAGCATCGTAGTTCAAGCTAAATAATATCATGGGCTTGGCATACGACACAACAAATGATATACAATATTTCCTATGAACAAGTAACAAAGATGGAAGATTTCCTAAAAAAAGTACTCCTTCCGTTCCATTGTAGGTCGTTTTAATAAATTTAGATGTATAATTTTTTTTGACGGTCACCAAGGGGAGAGCATCCCCACCTAAATTTCATTGATAGAGCTTTTGGCAGCCAAAAATACACGTAACATTTTCAGCATGTTTGGGGAAAAACCAGTATATAGAAGTACAACTCGCAAATAAATCAGACAAGTCAAGACGAAAGCCGAAAAACTACCACCGATCATCAATTAGTGCCACCATCAAACAACATACTTGCCGCTTGTGCCATGACCATTGCACCCCGCACCACCCCTCGTAGCTGTGCCGCTCCGCCATCGCCCTCCATCTGAGGGACTACCCAGCGGAATGGGGACTAAAGGTGGTGAGGGGCGCGCAAGACAAAGCCCACCGAATACGACAACCTTCCTTGAAGCTGATGATAACACCTACAGCACATCCGGGCTCCACGAATGCCATCCGAGGGAGGAAACCTTCAAGGGTGATGAAAGTGGTGGAAACACCACCCAACATCATCAACAAGAAGAGCATCAACGAAGTAGAGGCGCCAAAGAAGGACACTCGCCAAGTCACGACGGTAGGCAACAACAAGCGCCAATCCCACCTAAGAAGAGGGGGGGGGGGACTGCACGGAGCAACCACAAAAGGTCTGGTAAATTCCTATATGGACAGTTGGTGAAGAGCCTCCAAAATGATACCTTCAAGAAGGAGGACAACGTCAAGACGCTATTGTCGCCTATCTGGTAGGATCTAGAGTTGAGTTTTCACCCGGAGGTTGCCTATGGTTGCAAGCTAGGAGAGCTCGATGACGACGCCTCCAAGAAGGTGAGCGGCGCCCTCAGCTGAGGGTATCGCCGTCGTCCGCACGGATACGAAGACGTGCACAGCTTTCACATAGAGCTCCCCACACTAACCAAACGGCCAAAACCAAATCACACCAGCTCAGCAACATTAGCAACTGGCAAATCACCTCCTGGCCTTCAACTCGCTAAGCGCGGTGGAGAAAACCTTGTTGTAGAGTGCGTGCCTCGGATCGAGCAGATGGACATGTCCAGCCACGCAAATCAAAGCCGGTGAGTGACAGTGCTGAACTGTCAAGAGACCACCTGCCCTCATTGCCACCAGCAACTCCACGCTCCTCCTCGTAGCCTCGCGCAGTTTGGCTGCCTTGCCCTACTGCCGAGCTGCCGGATCCAGCGAGGCTCGTGGAGGGCGAGCCTCCACCCCAACCCGGCGACCCAGAGCAGCACCAGGGGCACAGCCGGCGACTGGAGGTTGCTGCACCACCATGCCGGAGAAGACGCTGCCCGCCCATATCTGAGCGAATCTAGCCACATGATGCGCGGATGCGGCCACCACCAGGAGCTTCGATTCAACGTCCAGGCAAGAGAATGGGGGAGGGAGTCAATGGGGAAAATGGGGAAAAGGAGGCGGGGTAGCGGAGTGAGGGGAGGAAAACTGCAGGGCCGCCACTTGGGGCCATCGCTGGCCACCGCCGCCGGTGCCGCTGCCCGCCTGGGTGGCGGCGGCGGCCGCTCTAGGGGCAGTGGAGGGGCTTGGGGCGCGGCGGTGGGGTCTCACCCAGTCGCCTCGCGGAGACGACGCGGGTTCCGAGGGGTTTTACGAGAGAACTAGATGCATAGGTTTTGTTAGATGCATAATTTTTATTATATAGGTTCCGTTTGGCATAGTTTCAGCTTCTTCTAAAACGGTTTCTGAAGCAGTTTCTCTGGTGAAGCTGAAGCTATTTTCAAAATTATTTGGCGAAACGTGGCCTGCGGGAGAAGCTGGGCGAAGCTACGCTTTCCAACTTCTCCTCCCCGGTGTAAGCTGAAAACAGTTTCACCAGATGCTTCATGGATGAAGGTGCTAGGAAAATACCTTTTTGGCACAGCTTCATGTGAAGCTCTTTTTGAAGCTCTTCAAGAAGGTGTGCCAAAAGGTATCCTAGACGTAATACTTATCGGAGTGCATAGTAAAAACTATGTATCTAGCTTTACTAAAATGACCTACAATTTGAAACGGAGGGAGTAACAAAGATGGAAGAATTTTTGATAGAAAGGGTCAAGTCCCTACTAAGTATATATTAATAAATGTAAAAAGGTTTTTATAACATCAAATGAAAAGAAAAAAGATTACAACACTGATGATATCATTTTAATAAAAATGGAAGAGTTGATCCATAAGTTGTATCTTAGATTTCATATTATACTCTAGATAACTAACAGGTGACACATGGAGGCACATGAATTTTATGGGGCAAGGACCTCAGCAGGTCAGCACGGGGTGTAGACCCGCCCCGAGCAATCCCTACCATTGTGAGCTGGTATTAACCAATTAAAAATTTGGATGGTTTGCCTTGGTGATTATTTCTGGAGATTACCTGTTAGCATAATTAAGCATAAGTGCTTCTGTACAAGCTTGCTTGCTGGTACTTTTATTTAGTACGTCAATGATTTCGAATTTAGAAGTATGTGAGCGGTCCAGATGTTTCCGATATTGCAAAGTAGTACAGAGTTGATCATTTTATCATGCAAGCTTTTGTTTTGGGAAAGGCGGACAAGACGGTTTTTACTGGTTCTAAGGACTTTATGATTAGGCCAGCACGCCCCCACAACTTAAATAATTGGTCTACAAAATCATGAGTTTTGGGGTTATATCAATGTTTATGCTAGTTTTAGGCTGCACTAGTGTAGCTCAGTTAGATCTTGCAGTAAAAATAGATTAGTGAAGGCTCACAATTTTTCTTGAATTCCAGCTGCTGCAGCTGCTTCCTCTTTAGATGTTCAAGTGGACAGAATCAGTGATGAAGCTTCTGGAATCTGTGCAAGCCAAATAACTGTAGAATGTTTTGATCGTTCAAAGTTGCTCTCATTTTTCGGTAATAATGTCAGCACTTTCGTACTCTTTGAAATCTTTTTTTTGAACTTAATTCCATTGCTATTTTCTTAACGCAAGGGGTTAACAGAAAGAAGAGGCATCTGTAATGACAAGGAACAGCAGGGGCAAGGTGTGTTTCTTTGATCTGCTCCACAATTGCATCCCCCTATGCCAAAGAAGGGTCTTATGTTTTAGGTGGTTTGGATTGTAGCCTGGCTATCAGAACTTGAATCGATCCAAGCAAAAATTATTTTGAACTTAGACTGTACAAAATCGTGGCACATGTTTTTTGCCTTTCCGAATATTCTGTAGGATCAGAGAAGGATCTAATATGTGACATTTGCTTCACAGATTTCAACACGTTTTGGGTCTGACATTCTATATCTGAATCACTAGTTTTGGGGCTACTTCCTTTCAGGTTCATTCAGTATTCTCAACAAATGTACTTTCTAGTTGAATCTGCTATGTCTATTTAGTGGGTCTTCTTGTTTGTTGAGATTCATAGATTTCATTTCCTTGCGCTAAAAAGATTGCAAACTCAGCAACATGTTTTGATGGTCAAACCTGATGGCTTGTGCGTATGTGCAAAAATCTGAAGGAGTAAAAAATGGCACAACTGCTACAGATTTGGTCGTTAAGCTGCCAGAGTCATAGAAATCTGTGAAATCATTGCAAATGGCACAGTATTGTACGCCACAAAAGAACTCTTTAATTGACCTTATATAAAAATCAAAGTGCATGCTAATTTTGTATGTCGGAATGCAAATGATGGCCAATGGATGTCTGCAGTCCTTTTTTGTTTTTTTATTCGTCATCTGAGACGTGTCGTTGATGTGACCCTCATTAGAGATATGTATTAGCTAAGCACATCACTAATGATATATTAGTTACGATTTTTGACCAAACGCTCCCCAATTAGTGACGTGTCTTGGCTAAATACATGACTGATATCCTAATTAGTAATGTGTTTAGGCTAAACCCGTCACGAACTAGGATTAATAATGAGTGATGGTGATTTTTGAGTCACTGACGTGTTCACATCAGTGACGTATACAACTACCATAGCTAATTAGTTTTTAGAGTCGTCGCTAAGTGGATTAGTGGAGATAATTAATGTATTTCTATTTCGCAAGTTTTATTTACTTCGCGTGTATGAATTTCGTTTGCATACTGCCTTAACTTTTGTTCCGGTTTATGTAGCTTACTTGTAACAACTTGTTGTATGTTACTGCAGAAAATCCTGGAAACAAGTGCGTTGAGCCGTTGATGTCTTTATGAGCAAGGAGGGCAAGAATATGTGAGCATGATGAGTTGTGCCGTCCATTTGGGGGTTAAATAAAAAAATAAATATACTAATGGAAGTAGTTGAAATGCCAGATTGTAGCTATTAGGTGACCATGGGTATGGGCGGCGATCGTGCATCTTGCGAGCATGTGAGGCAAGTGTAATTAGGACGAGGCTGATTGTCCAATGATCGCTTATGTATGAAATTACAAAGAATGTGTCTACATAGTCCATTTGGAGTGTGAAATTAGAAAAGCATCTTGGATACATATGACTGTTCCATTAGTATTTTGGTAGTCACGAATTACTGACAAAGTCGACAACATGAAGGTCCACCGCCAAGCTTATATCATCGTCATTTACTGTTTTCTCGTTGAAGTTATTAGTGTTATTTTTCTTTTTAAACTTGTAAAGCTTGCCTGGAAACAGCAGAATATAGTGCCATCTTGAAACTTTCTGGAATTTTGCTGGACACAATTTTCGAACATGCATGCTTGAACACTCAAAGCTAGCTCTTGTGTGAAACTCTTGATACCAAACAAGGAAGAGCTTAATTTTTAAAATATGAAACTTATTATGTGAAATGGTCAACGGGGCTTGCTCGGCTGCCGCTACAGCAGCCGCCCCCCAGCTGCAGCAGCCGAACAGCAGCCGGCTGCTTGACCGCGCAGCCAGGCTGCGCAGCAAGGAGGCTCTTAGCAATTGCTAAATTAACTATCCTCCAGCTCGGCAGCTGATGTTCGTACATTATTTCTATTGCAAATATCATAACCGATTTTGGAAATATTAAAAATATTAGATCCCATAAGGTCATCGCTACGACTACACACGGTCAACCCTTTGGTTCTAATCATATACTCCATCCGTTCCAAAATATAGATTGTTTTGGCAAATCTACATACATAGCTTTTGCTATGCATCTAGATAAATATTATGTCTAGATATATAGTAAAAAATATGCATTTAGATTTGCCAAAACGACCTATATTTTGAAACGGAAGGAGTAATATAACAGTGGATGCTTTCTTGATTTAGTAATTTCCTAATATCTCATGATTGACTTGACATGGCACAGTTAGTTGCTTCACAAAGTGGAGTTTCGGTAGTGGACCCATGTGCACGCCAGCAATCGCAGAGTATGCATATAAATGTAAAGTTGCATGTGTTTGCACTAGATCCAGCGCCCGGCGGTCTAACGAGAGTTTGCACAGATAGAGCAATTTAGAGCGAGAGAGATGAGGGTGGCGGTGGTGGGTGCCGGCGTAACGGGGCTGTCCGCGGCGCACGAACTGGCGAGGAGCGGCGGCGCGCGGGTGACTCTGTACGAGAAGGAGCCCTATCTCGGTGGGGATGTTGCCAGGACCGTGGCCATCGACGATGGTGGTAGCGGTCCTGTCAACCTCGACCTCGGTTTCATGGTCTTCAACCGGGTGCGAACATCCATGCATTAAGCGAAGTTACAAACTAAGATCTTCATTTGTGCGTCCTATCTTGTTTTGATCCTGTCTTCTAGACTTGCACGGTCAAGAAACTACATTTCATAAATGCGATTGAAATTATTGCTCTTGGAATTCTGCGTGTCTTTATAGAGATCTCACAATTATTGATATTTTATAGGGATTATCCTCACCCGATATGCTTTAGCATGCATGAGTTTTTACTTTAGAGTTCCGGCTTCATCCTCCCCGTGAAGGAAGAACCAGACCACATTTATTTATTACACGTAGTAGCATAGCGCTACACACTATCAACACAAAGTTTTAAAGACACCAAAGCCAATATTACAATTCTTAAATTGAAAGGATGCAAAAAGTTGCAGCGCAGACGTCTCCAAAATTTGACATGGATTAGCATCTCCTCTGGTTGGTCTTCACTGTGCTGCAACTGATCAGTTCAATGCTGGAGTCAATATGTTCCCCTAAATAAAACCAGCAAAGACATTTGGCATTTTGGAGTCAATACGTTTTACCTCAAGCCTACCTAAGGATATGCTAAGGTAGTAGATTTGTAGGGAGGGTGTCGCCGAGATCAGAGACTCGAAGGTGCAAGCAACACAAGGTTTAGATAGGTTCGGGCTGTGAGTTGCGTAATACCCTATATCCTGTGTGGTGGTTTGTATTACCTTGGATTGGTTATTGATGTGTGTTTTTGGAGGGGGTACCTGCCCACCCTTATATACTCTGGGAGGACAGGGTTACAGGTATCCTAGTCCGATGCGAGCTTAGAGTCCTACTCTGGTCGTACCGAGTAGCTACCTTATATACCGACTAGTCCTACTCGAGTCCGAGTATATCACAACAGGTATAAGATATGGGACATGCCCTATCCCTTATCCTAGAAGTATCTATGCCATGTAAGCAGTCTCGTGGTCCCGAGTCTGACATGACATGACTGGGAACATAGGAGAGGGCCAGGCTAGCCCATTCCACTTTTTCTTTTGACCGAACGAAGACCCGAGGGCCGATCCCAGAGCCCACCTTTTATTTCATCCCCAACACCTATTAACACCAAAAACTTACACTTTCCACTAGGCATGTGTCGCACCTAAACACTCCCATCTATTCTCCTTCTCCTCCTGATATGTCACATATGCAGGATGCCTAATACTTTTATAAAGGAGTTGCTACGGCTAGCCTTGAATTGATCTCCATAGGACCTGGGGCTGACCAGACTTAGGAAAGAAGACCATCTCCATTTTCTATTGTATAAAACCCCGGCCATACATTTTGAATCACTCACACCTCCAAGACATACGGATTTTATCTTTTGAAAGGCCTGAACTCGTAGACAAACAGCTGAATCCACTTCATGCTCCCTGCGTACGCTTCCAGCCTAGAACAGCAACTAGCGGTGTCCATCCCATCTTGAACCTCAAAGGGGACTGTCAGCATCCTGGGACCAGGGGCTCCCCAACCACTGGCCAACGGAGGACACGCTAGTGGAGGGCCCCGCTGTCAGAGGGATCTGTCGCTCCCCGCCTTTAGACGAAGGCTTAAAGAGACACTGGCCGGGTGCGGACGTCCTAGGGTTCCAAAGGACGCCATCACCTAGGGTCACCACTCCCCAGTTGGAGGAAAATGAAGAGAACCTGCTCCTAACAAGGGGTCATGTGGGCCGACTCCGGTATGACACTGTAGCCCGTGTGTTCCCCATATAAACACCATCATTATGGGTGCAGCGTGGACGAAGGTGTCAGCTCATCACGGCAGGTTTGACGCGCCATGCCCAAGAGGGAAGGATACATGGGAGCTAAGGAAGCCTCAGGCAAGGTTCTAGAGGTAAACCCTATTCGCCTCTTGCTCGTGTGAATAGTTTAGTTCAACAGGACGGCACCAGCAATGAGGGGATACCCAGCTGAAAGGCCTGAGCTGGGGACTTAGAGTGCTGTGACGGCTCTTGGGGGAGCATGATACTGGTGCCTCCGCTCTTGGGGGAGCATGATACTACCTCCCAATTTTTGTATTCCTATCCCTCTTTGATCCTTCGGTTGGCATAAAACCTCTCATTTTGCCAATATATATTTTTCTTCAGTTGATCATTTTGCTAGAAAAATTATGATCTACAATAATCTAAATTGTTTTAGGACTCCACCAGGGACTTCAAATAATGAGAGCATAAACATCGGTAGACTAGATAAAACCAAATTAACAATCACTAGACGACCACCCAATGATAATACCTTTATGTTCCGTCCACTTAGTCTCATTTCAAATCTTTCCTCAAATCATTTTCCAAATCTTTATTGTCCAGTTATCTATAATGCATTGGGAGTCTAAGATAGAAAAGGTATACGAGCCTAACTTACAATCCAAATAGTTGTGGGTATGCCCCCTCTTGTTCTTTAGCCCCCTCAAAGCAGAAAATTTTCATTTTTGCAAGAAATTTTTTTAGACTTGATAATTGTTCAGAAAAACAAATTAATAATTTTAATATTATTTGCTTTCTCAATATCAGTCTAAGAAAATTACTATTCATCTGCGTACTACAAGGATTGACAACCCACCTTCTAGTAAGTGTGGTATGATCTATTTCACTTGACTGTCTTTCTTGGCCCTAGCGATAGTTATAGCTAGCATATCCATAACTACATTGAATAGTATGGGAAATAGGGATCACCTTATCTTGGTCCTTTCCTAGTTTGATAGTATGGAGCCATTTTGTAACTGAACTTGAAAATAGCTTATTTAAAATGTCTATTCTTATTTAAGTGATGTTCTTCACTAAAGAGAGAAAAACTGCTTTTAACTCAAATTAATTTTACAACCACTGTACAAAAGGCATTCATGATGAAGTGATTTGAAGGGCTATTCTTCTATTGGATTTTTTTCTCACTAATTGCAGGTGACAAGCCCAAACATGATGGAGTGGTTTGAAGGACTCGGGGTGGAGATTGAGAGATCCGACATGTCCTTCTCAGTGAGCACGCTGCTAGACAGGAATAGAGACGGGCACCCCCAATGGCATATCCAGCTTCTTGGCACAGAAGAGGAACTCGCTTAGCCCCAGCTTTTGGCGCATGGTCGTAGAGATATTCAAGTTCAAGAACCATGCTCTCAAGTGGGCTAGCCTCTGCGTTGCTTGAGCATTGTATTGCCCATCTATAATATCAATGCATGAAACCTGACTGATTAGTTTGTTGCAACCTTTATTTGGAACTTCAGGTACCTTGAGGACCTTGAAAAAAATCCTGACCTTGACCACAACGAAACCTTGGGGCAGTTCATTAGTGTGTATGGCTATTCGAAGCTCTTCCAGGATGCTTACCTTGTACTGCTACCAAGTTTCTTATCTCTACCTGTACTCTTCATATCATGCTTGTTGCTAGTAGTAAGTTAGTGATAATATTGCATATTCATTGCAGATTCCGATGTGTGCGTGCATCTGGTCGTATCCATCACAAGGAGTGTTGGGGCTCCCCGCTTCCTTTGTACTCTCGTATTGCCGTGACAATCACCTTCTTGAGGTGCCTTCAGATTTATTATTCATTTCTCCTTCTTGATTCACTGTGCATCTAAATAACTCTTAAGCCTCATTCATTTGCGGATTCTAATTCATGCATTGGTATCATGCATGCATTCAGTTGTTTGGTCGCCCCCAGTGGCACACTGTGAAGGGCCAATCGGAGTCCTTCATGAACAAGGTACTGAATCATTTCTTTAAAAGGCATTAAATCTTTTCCACCTCAAAAGGAGCTGCAATACAAAATAGTTGTTCTCATCTGTAGATGCAATGATTATATTGATCAGTGTATAAACATTATACTAGCAGGTAAGAGAAGAGCTGAAGTGCATGGGTTGTCAAATTAAGACCGGCTGTGAAGTCAAATCTGTTTCAAGTTTAGAAGGAGGTACGCGTACATTTTTCTACTTCTCAGGAATCTATTTCCTCTGTTCCTAAGGGTATGGTTTGTTTTGGTGATTCTTCTAAATAAACATTTCTTCTAGAATCCACGTTTACGTCACCAATGTGCCTAGTAGCATCATGGATCATCGTGTTGTAATACTCACATGGATAAGCTTAGAGACAACCCAATAGAATATCTTTACAACGGGCTGTTTTGTTGCGGTCCCAGTACGCATTTACTTGTTCGAGATATGAAAATTTGATCCAGATTATGCATGTTTGTACATGGACTACATCAAAGTTCGGGAAGTAGATGGGGTTGAAAGTTTGACCGTGGTGCTAGCTATCCAAATGGAGCATACCGGGCACCGCATCTTATAGAGAGTTTAGCAAGATCTTTTACCTGTATAAGGCAGCGCTTATTGTTTCTAGCTTTGTCACTTACAGTCTACACTACATGCAGTAGTGATAAACATGTGGGTTTCTGAAAGAAATGTTCCCTAGATAAATCAAGCATACTGGTTCTTTATCCCATTTTAAATTACTCTATTCATTCACTGATGGAAACAATGTTGTATGTTTCTGTCAACAGGTTACAAAGTCCTGGAGGTTGATGGTTTAGAGGAGATGTACGACCAAATCATGTTTAGTGTCCCTGCACCTGATGCTCTAGAAATACTTGGAGCTGAAGCAACACATGATGAATTGAGAATTCTAGGTGCATTTCATTATACTAACAGGTAACCCTGCAGCATGCTATTACATAGGAATCTAAATCAAATGTATATGAGATCTTTTGTGGTATTTGTGAGGAATATGCATGTAGTCTGCATGGTCCGGTATACTTGTCCCATATATGTTTCTCTTTTCTCTTTTGCAGCGATGTATACCTCCACCGGGATGCAAGTTTGATGCCACGGAGGTCGTCGGCATGGAGTGCCAGGAACTTTCTGGGGACAACAAGCAGGGGAGTGTGTGTTACATACTGGCTAAATCTGCTTCAGGTAGCTCTAGCTAGAAGTACGGTGGCAACTATCTATATTTATTACCAATCAGTGTGATTACGTTTAATATGGATCATCGTGGTGGTGTCTTTCTGCTTTCTTTAAACTGCCAGAACATTGGATCTGCCAGGCCTTTTCTCGTGACACTTAATCCAACTCGTGTTCCCGACCATGTATTGCATAAATGGAATACCAGCCATCCAAATCCTTCTGTGGCTGCTACAAAGGCTTCTCTTGAGCTCAGTTACATCCAGGGAAAGAGAGGATTATGGTTCTGTGGGTCATATCAAGGTACACTCGTTACAGTACATCCTTCCCTTAGCTTTTACTGCATTTCATTTTCTTATTCCAAAATGTCTCATTTGTGTTGGACAACAGGCTATGGATTCCATGAGGATAGTGTGAAGGTACTTCCTGCACAACCTGTACTTTTGTAGGCTCAAACATATAAGCAGCAAAAAGTTTTGCAAATATTTAATTTATATGAGCACTATCAGTTTATACTGTGAAATAATTATTGATGCAGGCTGCAAAAGCAGCAGCTGCAGGTTTACTTGGAAAGAAATGTGACCTTCTGATGAACCCAAAAGTGATGGTCCCATCATGGACCGAGGCCGGGGCACGTCTTGTGGTAGCAAGATTTCTCGATCAATACGTATCCGTTGGTGGCTTGAGGTTTGTTTTCTTGTTTGAATTCATATATTATACAATAGTATCTAGTAAATGGTTCTCACTTCAGTTTCATGATTAGCTTGATTGAGGAAGGAGGCACTACATTCAGTTTTGGTAAAGCATGCAAAAAATGCCATGTAAAATCTGTCATGCAAATTCATGACCCCCGGTTCTATTGGAAGGTTCTCTCCTCTCCTATATCTTGCTGGAAGTCTACTTCTTTCTATGCTCTACTCTACTATTTCTTGGTCATATCTCACCTGTGATGCATGTTCTACTCTTGCCTGCCTTTGCCGTTTTGTCAGATTGCAACAGAAGCAGATCTTGGTTTGGCGGATGCCTACATTAATGGCTATTTCTCTTTTCCTCATCAAAGAGAAGGCCTTCTAAATCTTTTTCTGGTAAAATTATGTTCTGTTCCGTTCGATGATGTAGATGATGTACATCTACAGATTCACACAACCATTTCTCATTTTTATTATATAACTGAACTCATGAATCATTTCCATACAGATTCTCATTGCTAATAGAGATGTGCACAAGAGTTCGACCAACATCGCCAGCAAAAGGTGTTGAACGATAAATTTTCCACAATTTCATCTCAACAGTTTATCAAAGTGAAGTATCATACTTGAATATATTATGGTCAAACTCCTTGAAACGTCTCTTGTAGAAGCTATATAAGCAGGGGTTGGTGGACGCCTTTTCTTTTAACAGCTGGGGTTGCATCGGCAAAATATATTCTGTCACATGTCTCGAGGAAGAATACTGTAAAACAATCTCGTCGAAATATCTCTAAACACTATGATCTGGTAAGTATCCACGTGTCTTGTTTTAATTTATTTTTCTTATGGATGCAAAGGTATATGCTTAAGATTTCTTGTGATGAGCCTAATTCTACATCTCAATACTCATTCATTCCTATCCATCTAAAATAATTGACAAATTGTTAAGAGTTTTGTTTCTCTTTTTACATATGTGCGTGCAGAGTAATGATTTCTTTGCCCTTTTCCTGGACCCGACAATGAATTATTCTTCTGGTATCTTCAAGGTTTGTGAATCTTGTGATTTGAACTGCAGTCTTGTAAGTTATGTAGAGTTGTGTTGTGAATATTAGTATGTTCTTGAACTAGCTTATTTGGGTGTCGGTTTTAATGGTAGGTGGAGGATGAGAGCCTAGAAGCAGCTCAGCTACGTAAAGTTAGAGTTCTAATCGACAAGGTAATGTATATGATCTTCGAAATGTGTGGTCAGGTGCTTTCTTCCACTCGTCCATCACGTCTCATGACCTTGATCATCACATATATGTGTTGACTTAATTGCTCACTTCAATAATTTATATGCATATATGACCTGATGGTGCCCTAATCTTGCAATATGTATATTCATTTAACTGAAGGCTAATGTGGAGCGAGACCATCATGTTCTTGAGATTGGAAGTGGCTGGGGCACTTTGGCAATAGAGGTGGTCAAGCGAACACGCTGTAAATACACTGGGATCACGCTGTCTGAAGAGCAACTCAAGTATGCCCAGAGGAAAGTGAAAGAAGCTGGATTGGAGGTCGGCGCTTTACCTTTCTAGTGTACCATGTAGATTTAGTATTTCTTAATCTTCAACATATATATCTCGATCAGCATGGTAAAAGTTTTGAGGTAGCAAATCCTACTATTTTTGCAGGACCATGTAACTTTCCTGCTGTGCGACTACCGCCATATACCAACTTGCCATAAATATGATAGGATTATAAGTTGGTGAGTACTTTTCTGACAATTTTTAATATTGAAGGAGTGATCAAATAGGGCTCACAGATATATATCCTCTTCTCTTGATTACTCAGTGAGATGATTGAACATGTTGGCCATGAGTACATGAACGGATTCTTTAGCTCCTGTGAGTACCATTTAGCAGAAGATGGCCTGTTTGTCCTCCAGGTGTGTGGCATTCATCATCAATACAACACTTTTCCGTCTGGAAAATACAACACCTATCGATTGTAGCCATTTTTAGATTTGCATGCTACAAATTGACCATAACTAATTTTCATCTGCCAATGATATAAATTTATATGAGCAGTTCAGTTCAATCCCAGAGGAGCGATACGATGAATATAGGAGGAGCTCTGACTTCATAAAGGAATATATCTTCCCAGGTGCCTGCCTTCCTTCTCTGGCCCGAGTAACGTCTGCCATGTCCAAGGCATCAAGGCTCTGGTTCGTACTCACCAGCACTGGCTAGCTAGTTATCGATCGTATAGTTTGTGCTAACGTATCTACAAGTCTACATACATTGATCATCTAAGGCATCCTTGGCGTACAGTTACAAATTGATCAGTTCAATTTTGACATATATTTGTCTGCATGCAGCATAGAACATGTTGAGAACATTGGGTACCATTACTACCCGACTCTGATGCGCTGGATGGACAACTTAACGGACAACAGAGAGTAAGTACAGCTCTCTGTCTCGGAAAAGCAACATGAGCATAGTAGTTGATTGTATTCACTTTTGTTTGCAGTAAAGTTTTGGCCTTAGGATTTGATGACAGGTTCATCCGTACATGGGAGTACTATTTCATTTACAGTGCAGCTGGTTTCAAATCGCGCACGCTTGGAAATTACCAGGTACTGTATGTATCCACGCTATATAACGAAATCAAAGGGAATAATAAACGAACTCCACTTGCGGGCCGGACTCTGACTACCTGTTGTTCTACACACCGCTTGCAGATTGTATTTTCTCGACCTGGAAATGACAAGCTGCCCAACTATGTGGTTGCCGTCCTCTAATGTGTAGGACATCACGCATCGCGCTTATCCATGCATGTTTATTTACAACATACTTTCCTAGCAGAGAGATATGCTTGATGAAATTAACGATTAGCAGTTTGTTCTACCAATATTTCTTTACACGCTATTTTCCATATATCATGGTCAGTACTAGTTTATGCTTTTCGTTGGGCTCATCTTTGATAGACTCGTTTTGGAACAAATGCCGGATTGGTGAAGGAATTTTTTAGGATTTAGTTCTGATAGATTTTTTTCTTATATAGCCCTTTGGAAGAAAGGATTGGATATCCAAGAATCCTACAGAATTTCCCATGAAATGTGCCACGCCCCATCCTCCTCGTCGGTCCAACTCTATGGCCAGGGTCGCCTCTGATATCATTCGTCGGTCCAACCCCATGAAGGTATTTTTCATGAATATTCGGTAGAGATATGGAAGTTGGTGTTTGGATCACGCCAATACATGTGGTGTTGACCGAGAAGGGGTCACGTCAATCAATTTTGATGTGATGAAATAGACTAGTTTTGAAAATTAAGATCAACATTCGCTGTAATAAAATATTTTTTTAATAAAAAATTTCCCTATGTCTTCTATATGTTGAGGGAACACTATAAAAAATGATATGATTTGGAGGAGCGTCCTCTTCTTTTTCTAAGAGCGGCTTAAAAGTTAACTTGCCTGCTCCAACAAAAAGAGCGGGTTAGTGTAGCTTCTGACCCGCCCCTAAAAATGTATTTTTAGAGATGGATGGTGCCATCACCCGCTCTTAGAAATATCATTTTCATGAATGGGTGATGGCTTCACCCATCCCTAAAAATTATGGCCGTTTCTAAGAGCGGGTGATGCGACCACCCACCCCTAGAGACATATAACACCTCCCGTACCGAGAGTAAGACATTGGCTTGGCATGCCTAGCAGATTTGGATCTTTGGATTGCTTCTTTGCTTTTCTTTTTCGTATTGCAGCTCGTTGCCAAGTTTCGAATCTAGGCAATTTGCATTGCCATTGACTTGTTGTGTTTCTGCCCTGCACAGCTCGCGAGCTCGTATCGAGCCGAGCCGAGCTCAACATTTTGGGAGCCGAGCCAGCTCATTATGTTAACGAGATGGACTGAGCCGAGCTGACCTGGCTCGTTATCCAGTTCTAGTTTACCCCATTTGGCAGCGCTACTCCAACAAATCGAGGGAAAGCGATTCACGTTTTTGTATATCGGGTGGGGAGCCGTAAAAACCTGCTCCGCCTCCTCCCTTCAGCTTCCGCCCCTCGCAGCCACGTCTCCTGAGAACCTGCACGCCTGCCGGCAGCTCATCGATCTTTGACTGGCCGCTCGTGCCTCGGTCACCCAGCGTTCATCCTTGCCGCACGCCGGCCACCCGACGCGCTTGTCCTCACGCACCCGCACGCCAGCCTCCTGGCGCCGCTCATCCTTGCCCATCCGCTGGCCGCTCGTCATTGCCCGGCCGCCCGCTGGCAGCCCAACGCCGCTCGTCCTCGCCCGTCCGCCGGCCATCCTGCGCTGCTCGTCCTTGCCCACTGGTCCACAGGAGTCCAGGAGGAGGAGCTCAATTCGCTGCTCGGCGAGGTCCATCCGCTGGAGGAGGAGCTTGATTTGCTGCTTGGCACGGTCGATCCCCTGGAGGAGGAGCTCGATCGGCTGCTCGGCGCGGTCGATTCGCGTGGAGTGGAGCTGAATTCGCTGCATGTGGATAAGCGTAGCCATCGCTTGGAGCTGAAGCCACGGAAAGCGCCACCAAATGGTGTATTTGAGGAAGAGGAGCAGCTGGAAGCGAGGAGCGGAGGGGAATAGGTTCGGAGTGCTGCCAAACTAAAAAACTACAGCAAATCGTGTTTAGAAATGTGTGGTCGAGTATACTGCTCACCCGGGATACAACCAAAATTCAAATTTTGGGGTGTGACAGTATATCCTGTGCTGGGGTGATGCAACATCCCCGTGGCCCATAAAATTCATGCGTCTCCATTTGTCACCTCTTAGTTATCTAGAGTACAATATGCACAAAAATACAACTTATGGATCAAATCTTCCATCTTTGTTACAATAATATCATCAGTGCTGTAATCCTCTTTTCTTTTGCTATTGTAAAAACCTTTTTACATTTATTAATATATATAACCAGTAGGGAATTCATCCCTCATATTCATAAAAAAGAAATCTCCCATCTTTGTTACTTGTCCACACAAAATACTTTAACATTCTTTGTTGTGTCGCATGCCAGGCCTTTGATATAATTTAGCTTGAAATGCGATGCTAGCAGGATTCTTAACTTGTCAATATATACCACTCCCTTTGCTCCGTCCCTAATCTGCCATTACATGTGGTGTTGACCGAGAAGGTGCTACACCCAGTTTTTAAAACAAAATCAAATGCATAAATATATGTATGCCAGGATCAAGTTTCATACATATAGCAACGTCATAATGGAATAATGAGCAATAATGTCATGAAATGAGAATTACAAAGGCTAAAAGTCTATCAAAGATATACACCTAGATCCATGTGTGGTGTACAATTTTATTAGTGAGCTAATAAGATTATTGATTTCATGAAATATGCCTATCTGACCATCAGTGGAACAAGGGTGTCTATATAGGCCAAACAATCTTATGGCAATCCCTGATTCAGCAAATTATTGAGCCTGTGAGTATGTTGGGAACATTTAAACATGATAACATGATCTCCTGATGAATACTCATGCGAAAGCCACATAGTTGGGAAGCTTGACGTTACCAGGGCGAGAAAATATAATCTGCATTGAACACCGTCAGAGTCTGGTGGCACTCCAGTTAGCTATGGATTAGCAAGTAAAGTTCGTTAATTCCTTTTGTAAAGTTATATAGTGTAGCGAGGAAGTGCATATATGTATATATACCTGGTAATCTCCAAGTGTATGCGATTTGAAACCAGATGCACAGTAAATGAAATAGTACTCCCATGTGCGTATGAACTTGTCATCAAATCCCAGGGCTAAAACTTTACTGCAAATAACAAAAAGCGAATACCGGTAGCTAAGTGCATGTGTGAACAAGTGATGTACAAATTATTGATAAATAATGCACTTGCTTGTTGCTTGAGTTTGAAAGGTTGTACTGTACGTACTCTCTGTTGGCCATGAAATTGTCCCTCCAGCGCATCAGAGTCGTGTAGTAATGGTATCCAATATTCTCAATGTGTTCTATGCTGCAGAAAAAAATAGGTACAAATTGAATTACCCAAATCAAAGGTCAATGATGCCTTAGAGAGATATTCCCAATGGCGCATAAAGGTCCGCCTATGTCTAAGCATAAAATGGTGTTAAAGGAAAAAACAAATAAACCAGCAGCTAGCTAGTGGTGGTGCGAACCAGAGCCTTGATGCATTGGACATGGCCGATGTTATCCGAGCTAGAGAAGGAAGGCAACCACCTGGGAAGATATATTCCTTTATGAAGTCAGAGCTCCTCCGATATTCATCATACCGTTCCTCTGGGATTGAGATGAACTGCACATAAAAAAATAATTGCAGATGAGAATTGGTCAACAACCTATTTTTCTACTGTATAAATGTAAAATAGAGTAGATACAATCAATTCGAAAAAATTGATAGGTGCTATTTTCATTGATGAATGGCACGAACCTGGAGGACAAACAGGCCGTGTTCTGCCAAATGGTACTCGCAACAGCTAAAAAATTTGTCCATGTACTCGTGGCCAACATGTTCTATCATCTCACTGAATAATCAAGAGCAGAACATATCTATCATAGTTACTTATTATCACTCCTTCAATAAAAATTGGTATCAGACTATCAGTACTACTCACCAACTGATAATCCTATCATATTTATGGCAAGCTGGTATTTGGCGGTAGTCGCACAGCAGGAAAGTTATCTGGCCTTGAAATAAAAAAAAAGGGCGTACCCAGTGCTGTAGGCTTCCCGCACTGTGCGGGGTCTGGGGAAGGGTATCTGTAGCGCAAAGCCTTGAAATAAAAACATTAGAATTTTTCTAGCATACCTTGGATCTTTTTCGATCCTGATATATTTGAAGATTTACAAATACTAATAACTCATATTAGAATTAAAGCTATAGAACTAACCTCTAGTCCAACTTCTTTAACTTTTCTCTGTGCATACTTAAGTTGCTCATGAGACAACGTGATCCCCGTATATTTACAGCCAGTTCGCTTCACCACCTTGATTGCTAACGTGCCCCAGCCACTACCAATCTCAAGAACATGATGGTCTCGCTCCACTCTAGCCTTCGGTTAAATGGATATTACGATATATTGCAAGATTAAGGCGTTATCGGCTGAAAGTGATTAATTAAGTTGGCAATACATATACCATATTATCTCATTGTCATGGGATGTGATGAGCGAGGACAGTGAAAGAAAGCCCCCGTATTCTATAATTGATTGCCTTATCCATTAGAACACTAACTTTACAGAGCTGGGCCGCCTCTAAACTCTCATCTTCTACCTAACATATATTAAAGACGACGACATTGAAGTAATAAGCTACCACAAGAATATATACAGTATGCACAAGACCACTTTATATAACATACAACTCTATAGTCAGAAAGTCTGGCAAACCTTGAAGATCCTAGAAGAGTAATTCATTGTCGGATCCAGGAAAAGGGCAAAGAAATCATTACTCTGCACTCAAATATGTATGTAAGCAACAAAATTTCAGAATTTTTCTAACTGTTTTAGATCATGAATTAATCAATGAATCGTCTGAGAGAGAGAATTGGGACAAAAATTTTGAACACTTAAGACATTTGATTTCAACATTACTTAATTAAGCAGTCACAAAATATTAAACATATAAAGAAATCAAGACACGTGGGTTACTGACCAGATCATGGTGTTCAGAGATATTTCGACGAGTTTGTGTTACACTGTTCCTCCTTGAGACATGTGACAATACATTGCAGATGCAACCCCAGCTGTTAAAAGCAAGGGTGTCCACCGTCCCCTGCTTATATAGCTTCTGCATGAGGTCTTTCAACAAGTTCGACAATAGTATAATGAAGTATGATTTCAGATGAGAATTTTTTGGAACTGAAGTTTCGACACCTTTTGCTTGTGATGTTACTCGAGCTCTTGTGCGCATCTCTGTTAGCAATGAGAATCTGTATATACTAAAATCACTCATGGTTTTAATAAGATAATAACCAAGAAACAAATGCATGGATCTTTAGATGTAAATGATGTATCACTACTTTATTTTCTAAACCTTCTAGACTCATTTAATTTGTGGGTTCTTTTAAGACAGTCTCTCCTGTCTACAATTATGTAATTGCAGGAATGGGAACCATCTGCTTCAACCCATCGGGTATGACCTGTTTATCAATGAATGGAACAGAATGTACTTTTTACCAGTAAAAGATTTAGAAGCCCTTCCCTATTATCAACAAAAGAGAAATAGCCATTAATGTAGGCATCTGCCAGACCAATGTCTGCTTCTGTCGCAACCTGATAAACCGCAAGGCAGCTAGGATTAGCACATGTACATATCGTGAGAGATTCAACTAAGCAAGTAGGGTGGATGAGAGTATAAAAATAAGAAAGAAATTCAGGGGTCACAAGATAAAAAGAGTGAGAAAAACCTTCCAATAAAACTGGAGATCCTGAACTTGTAGTTCAGATATTATGGGGCATCTTTCGCATGCTTTGCCAAAACTGAATTTAGTAGTTCCTTCTTCAAGCAGCCTATATGTAAGAAACCAACAAAGTGAGAACCACTAGAAACTGTGTTCTGCATCAATTCGTACATGAACTCGCCTCAAGTTACCGATTGATATATATTGGTCAAGAAATCTTGCTACCAAAAGTCGTGCCCCGGCCTCGGTCCATGATGGGAGCAACTGTTTGGGGTTCACCAGAAGGTCACATTTCTTTCCAAGCAAATCTGCAGCTGCTGCTTTCCCAGCCTGCATCAATTTGGCATGCATGTCGTAGATATGATCTCACATTGTTTGGAAAATTTTGAACTTATATATGTGATTAATCTAAAATGGATAGGCTGTGAAGAGAATACCTTCACCCCATCCTCATGGAATCCATAACCTATGATTCAATACAATGGATATTTCAGTCAAAATTAAAATTCAGTAAAAAACCAAGTTGTACTTAACTAATGTATTTACCTTTATATGCCCCACAAAACCATATTCCTCTCTTTCCCTGGATAATATCAAGTGCAAGATAAGCCTTTGCAGCAGTCACAGAGGGAATTGGCTGGCTGGTATACCATTTATACAATACATGATCAGGAACACAAGGTGGATTAAGCGTCACTAGAAAAGGCTTGGAAGATTCAATGTTCTAGCAATTCAAAGAAAGCAAGACACCCAGATTATTGTTAATAATAAATATTAAAATTAGTAAAAACTAACTGTAAATAAATTAAATATATCTGCTAGGTACCTGAAGCAGATTTAGCCAGTAGGTTACACACGCACCCCTGCTTGTTGTCCCCAGGAAGTTCATGGTGCTCCAAGCTGACGAGCACCGTGGCATTAAACTTCTATCGTTGTGGAGGTATACATCACTATAAAATAGAGAAATAGAAATACATGGGATTGTAAGTATAGCACCATGGCACCATACTACATTACCCTATCGGTTTATGTAGCAGCAAAAAGAATTACCTGTTGGTATACTGGAATGCTCCTAGAATTCTCAATTCGTCATGCGTTGCTTCAGCTCCAAGTAATTTTAGAGCATCAGGTGCATGAACAGCTAATATGATTTTGTCATACACCTCTGCACCATCAACCTCCAAGATTTTGTAACCTGCCGCCAGCACCAGATAACATTGTCTTTGTTAGTGAATGGATAGAGTAATTTACAAAGGGGCTTATATATAGTATGCTTGTCTGGTTAATTCATCTCTACCACATTTCTTTCAGAATCCCTATATGTTTGTTACTAGTATATATGGTGCAGAAATGGGACATTATCTTACATGCCCTAATATGTGCAGTCTGTGCATTTATAACCTCACGAATGACCCGCATAACCGCATAACGCACGTTATTAGTAACAGATTTTAGTTTTGACCATTAATATCTCTTTGAATATTCCAAGATAACTTTGAAAGTTGTATGGTTAGATTAGTCTTCAATGGTTGTTTAGACATTTACTATATTTTGCATGTGTTTGATATTATTAGTTCACAGTCTAAGTAGTGTCTTGGTGACCGTGTCACTATCTGAAATGACAATTATTTGAAAGCCGGAGACTATATACTAGAAGTCAGAAGAGTCGACTAGAGAACAGCCAAAATAAACACCTTGACCCCCGAGTCATTAATTTACATACTTGAACAAACATTAGGGCAAGACGTTCTCTATGTTCATACCTCCCTCAAAGCTTGAAATGGACTTCACTTCACAGCTGGTCTTAATTTGACAACCCATATTCTCTAGATCTTCTTTTACCTGCCAGTTCATAATGGCGGCTGCATATATCATTTATTACTCATTGCGTATAGAGTAAAGCACCTACTACCTATATTCGCAAATAATTACATTTTTGTTTACCTGAAATCAGTTGTCTAATTTTTTGTTATAATTTTGTTGTATATTGATTTTATATTGAAAAGTAGGTTAGCAAAAAAAAAACACCTGTCATGTATTAAAGATATACTATAACAAAAATTACCGGTTAGAGTTGTATTTCTTTTGAAGAACCTATCAATATCCAAAGTATCACTTATTTATGGTGGCAGTGTAGAGTGAGTATTTTTTATTGCCGGTCCTAGTGGACAAGTACCTTGTTCAAGTACGACTCGGGAATTTTCCTTGACAGTAAGCGACTGGGGCGTCCAAACAATTGAATGCATGCACCAAGATCCCAAGGAACAAGTCAATTATTAGAACAAAATTAATTATTAATTAGGCTAGCAAGTTCAATGGGAATTAAGGAATTGAAAAGAAACATAAGGTAGACACCTCAAGAAGGCGATTGTCATGGTAATAAGAGAGCACAAGGAAAGCAGGGAAGCCCACTACTCCCTGTGACGGAGAGGCCAGATGCGCGCACACATTGGAATCTGCAAGAAATATACAACTTTGTCTCACAAGCTTATTAGTTATTAGTAATACTCTTAAAATGCATATGATGACTAGTCCAGATAAGTCAATTATTAATTAGTTGCAGTACAAGGTAAGCGTCTTGGAAGAGTTTGGAATATCCATGTGAATGAACAAATTGCTCCAGAGTCTCATCCGGGCCAAGATCAGGGTTGCTTTCATGGTCCTCGAGGTACCTTCGATTCCAAAGAGGCAAAGAAGGCAGCAAAAATTATTAAATCTACCGACGTCAGTCATGCTTCATGGATGCGCATGTGAGATATGACATAGGGAAGATCAGAAGTTATTAGTTCTATCAATAATAATAGGAGAGGATGATCAACGCAGGAGCCTATATATAGCTGACCTGAGAGCATGGTTCTTGAATTTGCATATTTCGTGGATCATGCGCCAGAAACTGGGGCTAAGAGAGTTGCTCTTCCGCGCCAAGAGGCTGGAGATGCCGTTGCGGCTGCCCCATTCGACGAAGCCTCCGCCGTCCAATCGCGTGCTCACCGACAAGGACATGTCTGATCTCTCCACCTCCACCCCAAGCGCTCTAAACCATCCCATCATGTTTGGGCACGCCACCAGCCGTACTCTTTACATTTTGAACTTTTTTTTGAAGAAAATTCACATTTGGACTCTTGGGGGAAGTATTCTCGGTTTTGGAGCCTGGGGGTCGGCGTCGTGACTCACGGCGCCGAGGTAACACGTCTCGGCGCCGTGAATCATGGCGCCGAGGTTGCAGCCCCCGATAAACGTGGCTGCAACGATGGCGCTGACGTGGCAGGGAGCTCGGCGTCAAGATCCGTGGCAATGAGCTCCCTGCCATGTGGGGTCCTCGGTTCCTCCTTCTCTCTGTGCTCTCTCTCACTCCCTTTCGCCGTCTCTCTCCCAATTCTCTCTCTTCCCTCCGCCCTCTCTCTCGGATCTCCGCCACCGCCGCCGCAGCTTCCCCTTACCGGCGCCCGCCTCCTCACCATCGTCGTCGCCGCCACCGCCGCTTCCGCTGACCGGCGCGGCCGTCGGCTCCGCTCACCGGCGCCGCCGCCTGCGCCCCCGCTCCGCTCATCACAGGGCTCATGGCCGTCCGTCCTCGTCGGGGAGGCCGCGCTGGCGCCGGCGCCGGCGCCGCCTCCGCCTCCGCCTGGCGCCCAGTAGAAAAAAGGGGGTGGGATTTTTGAAAGCAGGCTGGGCGTCGAGATATGTGGCGTTGAGCTCGGCGCTATGGCCTATGGCGCCGAGCTCTTTGCTACGTCGGCGCCATGTTTACCGGGGCTGCAACCTCGGCGCCATGACTCACGGCACCGAGACGTGTTACCTCGGCGTCATGAGTCACGGCGCCGACCCCCAGGGTTCAAAATCAAGAATACTTCCCCAGGAGTCCAAACGTGAATTTTCTTTTTAAAAAAAAGGCTAAAATGTAAAAAGTAGCCCGCCGCCTGCTCATGTGTAGTTCAATAACTAGCGACGCTGAAAGTTATAAGTGATACACTTCTTTGATTCCATATATACATATACTTCCACCGTTTTAAATTGTAGATCGTTTTAGCAAATCTAGATACATAATTTTTGCTATGTATCTAGACATGCCATTTATCTATACGTATAGCAAAATCTACGTATCTAGATTTGCCAAAACGATCTTCAATTTGGAACGGAGGGAGTACATGTTTGATATTTCGAAAGTGCGTGCATATATGTGTCCGATCATTATTGTCCCTTTCCTTATCTTCTACTAGTACCTTTGTTTGTTTCATTGTTGCATGCGTCACATGAGTGCAGCGCGCGCAACTATCTCTAGCAGCGTAGGAAAATTAGCATTCGTGGGCATGAGATATACCATATTCTTTGTATGTTTCGTATGTAGTATCCCTTGATCTAGCTTTTTGCATTTGGCTATACAGGCCGGGAGGCCACGGTTTTGCGTGTTGGACTCTTGAGAGGAACTGTAGATGATGTGTTCAACTCTATTAATCTCGTCTTGGCGAGATCACTGCATATACGTGTCGGAGTTACTCTTCAAAAGAACCGGCTATAATTAATTAACGATATATTTTCCACTCTTACGGAGTGAATTGCAGCCCAATATCTGATTTACTGTCAGTGATGACTCAGATGATCCCACATATGTTAGTGACAGGAGTGAGTTGACATTATCTAAGGGTGCAAATAGTTAAATATCTCGAGAATTATAGCAACTTATTAATCGGTGGTTACCCAAATATACAATCAACCAAGTACGTACTTAATGTATTTTTAAGATTTAGCTCAATCACCATACGATGCTGGTTTCTCATGATCACCATACACGCCCTTAGATTCAATTCGTGGTGGTAGTTTTTAGACTAATTTTATTCGCACTACTTTTACTAGCAATATGTTCCTTCTTTTTGATCCGCCGTCGTGAACACTAAGCAGCAATTTTTAGTCACGATCGTCATCTTTCTGGAGCTTTTTTTATGGCACCATGTGGTCGGCATGGGTCATAAAAAAATGAAGCTCCCCGTCACACACCCTGTCACGCAACCACCTCAAGGTTACTACTCCTGTCACGCATCCATCTCAAGGCTACTACTCCTAGCGGGTTAGCAGAGCTGCGGAATTAATGACATGCATGTTACTGATCGTGACACGTACCTAGCGGTAGCTACCCACGGTCGTATATATATGAGTGGATTTTCTACGCAGGAATCCTATTATATAAGGGCGATCCCAATCCAAAATGGAGAGTAAACAAAGAACATGTGTTTGGTTTAGTAGTTCAAATTAGAATTGGAAAAATTCTGAAAAAGAAAATCCTAGTGATTCACTCATCATTAGTTGAGGTAAAAGGATAAGTTTGTATATTTCTTAATAAGGGCAATCCCAATCCATAATAATCTTAATCAATTAGACATGACAAATACATCTCACTTAAAGTACTATATATGTCTTAGGGATTAGACTTGACACCAGAACTAATACAATTCTAGTTGCAAGCATGAAAGCGTCTAGAGTTTTTCATACGTAAGAGATTAACCGCATTTGCAAATGTAACTGCAACGCCCAACCAATTCAAGCACGTCAAACTAATATGCATCGAATGTTTGAAAGTTGGAAGGATGCTGGTTCCTGCGTGCAACGCGCAAAGCATCTGTGCCGGTAGAGCAATTCGTAGAGGCAGTCCAAGATAAAAAAGAAAAAAACAGGAACCATACATAATGAGCGTAACTCAGTTACAGTTGGTTAGCTCGTTTTCTTGTGATGGAACCTACAGTATTCATTGCTGTTTGAATCTACAACTTGGAATCTACAACTTGGTAAAGACGTTCGTATTCATCGCTAATTATTTTATAGTGCGAGCACTTTTACAATGTATAATACTACTATTTAGTAGTATGTGATATAGAAAAGATCCAACCGTCTACGTCTATTAGAAGGGGTAAGATTGTGATATTGCGCCATCCCAGGCATCGACTTCCTTACTTCGCGCGCTACCACGGGCGCTGCAGGGCGCCGTTGGCCCTGGATGTGGGCGTCCTCAGCCGGTCAGCCCTGTCCCATAACCGCGCGTGCCGCCGCGGGTGCTCGCCCCCTGACGCTCGCCGCCCCGTGCGTCCCGTGCTGCATCTGGCCGACCACCAGGCGCGACACCCCGGCCGTGGCCATAGGCAACCGCACGGACATCACCGCACGAGCCACCACGTCCATCGACGCCATTGTGTCGTAGTCCAGGTGGCGGCGTCTTTCAGCACGCCCGTCAGTCGTTCAGCTTGCCAAACACTTTGCATCCATATATTATCCATTGTATAAACAGAGCACTAAGCTAGTGTTTAATGGAAGATAGACGTACTGGCAGAGAAAAAACAAGCAGCAAGAAAGAAATAGGGTGGCAATGGCGCTGCTTGCATGCACTCTAACTGTTTGGCGGAATGCTTCTGACAAAAAGAAGATTAGGTGCTAGCTTCTCGGCCGGCGCGGTGCAAAGCATACGGCATAATTTCGAGAGGCCTGAAAAACTCAAACGGCGAGGGCTGGGCGGCTGGCAACTGCTGCAGATGGCGGTGATATGCCTCCAGCAAAGGCAGCAACGCACCTCCAGGCCACGTAGGGGGATGCGAGCGACGTCCTGACGATAGTTTCCACGAGCACGAGAAACGAAGGGCTGAAAAATAAATTATGAAAAGAGAATGATAACTAAAAAAATAGTGATAATAATCTTTCCCGTATTACTCTTATACCACCTATACTATCTAACTATAGTACCTCATACCACTGATCAACGTTTCAGCATTATAAAATAAATCGCGGCCGTACAATGTTTACATACGAAATTTTTTCAGAGTGTATACGGTAGTATTGTGCGCCGTAATAAAGCTTACACCCTACATGTGCACTAAAACAATGTGCATGTAACTTCTCCATCTGTGCAGTGTATCAAGAAAAAAGCAGAAAGCACATATGCATGTCAGAATTTGCAGCTCTAATTAACTGATGCACGTTAATACCTGGTTGAAGATCATGAAGCCGAGGTCGAGGCGGATGGGGCCGGTGCTGCCATCGCCGACGTCCACGGTCTTGGCATGCCCGCCCAGATGGTCCTCCTTCTCGTGCAGAGTCACCCGCACCTCGCCGCCGCTCCTCGCCAGCTCGTGCGCCGCTGACAACCCTGTTACGCCGGCACCCACCACCGCCACCCTCATGTCTGTTTCTCAACCTCTATATGTGGAAGCGAAGAAGCTCGAGCTGCCTTATATTGTGCTAGCTGGGCCGTGCAAGTACTTGCGACTTCACGTTTCGCGTTTATATATAACGAGAGAGAAATTGTCCGCCACTGAGTTGATTATTTTTGTCTTGATAAGCTAATTAGATTATTTTTGTCTAATCTTTTGGTCAACAGATGATAGTGTATCAAGCCTTGTGTCATGGTGCAACATGTTGTGTATTAGTCGCTTGCTACTTATCTTAGGGGCCGTTTTGATCCTTTCATTTTGGAGGAATAAAAATCTACTTAATAAACTAGGCTATTTGGCTTAGAATTTAACATCCCACCACTTTTCAAAATTTAGATATAAACCTATCCTAAATTCATAGGGTGGGAGATGGAAATTGATTCTATACACCACCAAGCTATATTTCTATTCCGTAATTTATAGCACGCTCTTTGACTCACTCCTCTATATTAGAAATATAACACATAAGTATCTTCCTCGTATGGCTAAGGTTTCAAACGGGATCTTATCGTATTTCCTGGTAACATGTGAAGTATCAGACAATGAAAGACTTTTAACTACGACTATCTACAACATATTCTGGATTTGTTGTTTCATATATTTAGCTTAAATAATGATATTAGTTCGAGGTCGATCTACGGTGAATGGTTCTATAGATTTGATGGTATTCGATTAAATCCCACCCTAACTGTGGTCGATCATCTTGAGGACAGCAGATGCACTTCATGTTCTCTCTTTGTCTACAAGGAAGTGGTCATCCTCACTTGTTGGTTCATTTCGACCCACGGAAATGGCATTACCTTCGACAGTAGATGCCATCTGAAGGGGAAGGGCAGAAGGAAACTTTCATTATTATATTGCAAAACTGGCTGAGAAGCTTTCAACAGAGGGTTTTGTGGTTGGGTTTTGCTGCCCTTAAAATTTCTTCTGTTGTTTTCTCTTTCTCTATTCTTTTCTATTGGAGCAATATCTTTTTTCTTCTTTTTGAATAGTTTTTGTACAGTTCTCTTTCTTTTATAATATTAATCAGATCAGATGGGGATTTCCATTCCTGTTTCATAATGAAGAAAATAGCGATAGATGGTGGAGATTCTCCAGCACAATCCATTAGAGAATATAACATTACGTGTTGTCCTCTTGGTCTTCTACAACTAATAATATGCATACAAATAGTTCTCATGCTGGGAGACTTCTATTCCTACTCACCCAACTTGCGTGTTCCCGCATTTAGTTTGATCTGTTGCTGCAGACATTAGGATCACCTAATCCTGGCATGAGTCTTTATCATTCGATCTTTTTAGGTGAGGGTAGGTGGCGCATACCAACTGAATAGTACTATTATTGCCTCAAAATATCACGGAGTAGAATCACCACTTTCAAGATGATAATGCGTAATAATCAAAATTGTGCTATCCGTTGATGTTGTGGATAATCTTATAGCTAGTAAGATAACTTAGAGATGCTTCGAGACGCAGTCAGCGGCATGGGTACATATGCCAGCCATGCCATCCCCCATGGTTTCAAAATCTATGGGATTTGAAGGATGCCAAATCAAACCCTGGTTTTCTTGTTCCTCGATTTTTCGTATACCACGTTAAATAAGCCTTAGCCATAGAGTTTGTAGATTGAACCGAAACTAAGAAACAGCAGGACCGATTCCGAAAATAGAAAAGAAGTTCTCTTATCTCTCGACCTTTCCCTTTTCCCCTTTGCTACAGTAGAGAAGGGCGACCGGGAGGCGATTCCGTCGGCTCCGGCTTGATTTGACCGCTTCCCCCTCCTCTCCGACGGCCTCGTCGGCGCCGGAAAGGGAGGGGAAGCCGAATCAACCGGAGATTGTATAGGTTAGGCCTAGGGTTCGGATCTAGTCTAAACTTAAATAAAATTTCCCCCATGGTGGTTCGGTCGCCGGGGGATCTACTCTTGCTCATCGCCGCCAGCGCCATCCGGAGGGATGGAAGGTCGATGGTGAGGATTTTGTTCCTTCGGGGTGTATCCGGCGAGATCTTCTTCGTCGCTCGCCCTGTGAGGTTAGTCTACTCCTTTCGATTTGCAGTCGGATGGGAGTTCTTTTGTTCCAGGTCAACTTCTTCTGTGAAGACGATGGCGGATCGAGTTACCGGCCGTCTTTCCTCGATGAGATCGATGAGGGTGGTGGCGGTTTCCTTCTTCCCTTGCCATCAAAGGAGCGGCAGCACCGATGATCGTTCAGCGGTCTCAGTAGGTCTTCTACGTGGTTCGGTGGCCTTGGCTCTTGCGGCAGTTTCCAAGGTTCGGAGCTGCGTTCCAGCGGTGGTAGGTGGACCTTGGCCGGGAGCGTCTCCTCCTCTTCACGTCGGCGTCTGTGGGCGAGGCGACGGGCAGCGATGCTTGCCGGAGATGGTGACTACGGGACTCCTATGTGCATGTTATGTAATTCCTGTTAAGCTCAGGGGTTTCCTTGTAAAACGGGTTTGTACTGTGCGTGACTGTGCAATATAATCCCATTTCGATCGCAAAAAAAAAAAGGAAACAGCAAGACCATACCCTAGTCATAATTTGTTTAGTCGCCTACAAATTTTGAATTACATATTGACTCCAAAATAAGTCTATTGATGAAGAATATTTCATGGTGGATTCGTTCAATAAAACTAATTTGATGTTGTAGAAGTTGATGTATTTTTCTATAAATTTGATTGATATTAGAGAAGTTTTAGTTACAACAAAATAAACTAGCTAGACCTCTTACGTTTTGGATCTGTGAGAGAGAGAGAGAGTAAATAATATATTTTTACAGATACTACAGGTCAGATTGGAGATCATATATATATCAACATCTTAATAATGTAACTTATATTCTGGATGAGAGGGAGCATCCGTACTAACCAATAGGAATCAAGGGAAAATATTATTAAGAGTCAGTTGATTCTCAGCTGTCATGGCATCATGCACGAAGAAGACCATAATAATTAAGTTGATTGCATGAAAGACGGAAGATTGGAGGGTGCCTGAAAGAAATAGAATACATCAATAATTAAATAAAAATAAATGTTATTTTTAATTTCACGGACTCAATCATATATGTTTGGTGACAGGTTTCGTTGAAACGTAGCTAAGGCCAGTCCTAATAGGGAGTGTTATCGCAGTTACCTAGATTAGGAACTTGATAACTGTGCCGGAGGAGTGTCATCACCATGATACTCCTCTCTCATCCCATGAAACTCCCCCCTCCTCATAAATGACTGTCATGTCAATAAATTTGCTGATGTGGTATAGCATTTAATGCTCATGATACTGAGAAGATAAGCACAAATTTAATAAGGCTATTCTCAATGACGTTGAGTTTATTAAAGGACATGCCACCTCAAGAAATATTGTGGCATACGCAAAAAAAATATTGTGGCAAGGCAAAAGTATTTATAAGGAGAGAAAAAAAATTCTGGATGAAACCAGACGTCAACTGTTTCCAATGAGACGTGCTGAAATTGCATTACGTGCTTAGAGGATTTCTTTACGTTCAATAATCCAGCGCATTGTAATCAAATTCTATGGATAGCTTATAAGCCATGACGTTAAAACTTTGCATTTTTCTTGGCGTGGGCGTCTGTTAAACAAGGCTGGTATACTAACGTTAGTAAACTAAGTGCTCAGCTCCATACCGACCTACTACTTGACAATCTTCCCGCTACAAAAATGGGCTGCCAAGAAAATTGACAAAATCAGGCGCAGTTTTCTCTGGAAGGGATTAGCAGGTGCAAATAGTGGGAACTGTTTTGTGAAATGGACAAAAGTGATGAGACCAAAAAAATTTGGTGGCTTGGGAGTTCTTGATCTAGATCTTTTTAGCTGAGCACTACGGTTACATTGGCTTTGGTATGGAGGGAAGCCAGACCGACCCTGGGTGGAGATGGAACCACCTGTGAATGAAGTTGATCGGCAACTTTTCAAACCCAGCACAACCGTTGTGCTTGGGAATTATGGGCTGAAGGCTGAGTTTTGGAATTCATCTTGGTTACAAGGGAAAGCCCCAAGGGACATGGCGCCAAATTTACATTATATAAATTGGCATGGAGAAAGCACGGGAGGGTTTTTGAAGAGTTGGTGAATCACATCTGGACGAGGGAGTTTTGGAGAATGAACACGGTGACTGAAAATGGCAGAGTTCGTTCAGCTCTTGGATATGGTTTAGAACATTCAATTCAGCGACATGCCGGATCAGATTTTCTGAAAGTGGACTTCCAATGGCCAGTACAATGCTAAGTCGGCATACTCGTTTCAGTTTCAAGTTTCCTACAGCACCTTTCACACACAAGTTATCTGGCAAGCGCATTTCGAAGGGAAGCATAAGTTTTTCGCTTGGTTGTTGGTACAAAGTAAAATTTTGACAGCTGACAGACTGCAAGCTCGGAATTGGCCATGTGATCCTATCTGCTTGCTCTGTAAGCAGCATCCGGAGACAGTGGAGCATCTGTGCTTGCATTGCCCTTTTGCTTGCAAGTTTGGGAACTAGTGAGAAGCTGGACAGGAAACATGAATCAACTAGCAACTATTGGCAGTAGTATTGAAGATTGGTAGATCTCATCGCTCAAACTGTTACAAAAACCACAGCGAAGACTAACAGCTGCAATCCTAATTAACGTATACTTCCTGGAACTTGTGGAAGGAACAGAACAGAAGAGTTTTTAAGAGTAGAAGCGACACTGCTCTAGGTGAAAATATTTATCCAGGAAGAGATGAGCCTAAAGGCAGCAGACCTATGGCGCTCCGAGTGTTTCTTAGCTGTATGGTGCAACAAACTTCGTCCAGAGCTGAGGTTTTTATTTGTTTTTATGTAATCTTCTAGGTGTACATTTGGAATCTCTTTTCTACCTTGAATGATATGGCCCTCCTGCCCTTTTCTTCCATTTTTACCTTTTTCTTGCATTTCATCCATCAACAAAGTCCAGTTTATCTTGAATACCATACCTGTCGCTGAGTATTATTCAATCCTCATATCACTAATCCACATCCAACTGTCCCGTTGTACTGAGTATTATTCAATCCCCTACCCAAATCGATATCCAACCTAACCGCGTACGGGCAGAAAAAAATGCATTATTTAGAACCGGTCGATCACTCAATCCCCTTCCTCTCTCTAGCTAGTCTCTCTCTCCAACACATAAGTAGGCCTGAACACGGGCCGGGCAACCTGGTGAACCTGACATGACCCGTCCGAAAAAACCTGATCCGACCCAACCCCAATTAATATGTACTTTGTGCTCGGGTTGAAATTTTCTACCCACAACAAAAATCGGGCCAGGTACAGCCAATTTTTTATCCGAAACATGAAAAAATCTAACCTAACCCAAAAATTATACACAAAATATCATGTTTAACACGACGCCACCTAACCCGATCCGACCACATGTTGGGTCAGGCACTTTGGCTCGGGCTGAAAAATCCGCTCCGGTGATAGGACCGGGCCGGATCAGCCGAAGAAAAGAATATCGGATTTTTCTTTGATCCAACCCATAATTAGATATGCACAAAGTAATTCCCTCTCCTTTAGATTGATTATTCTCGCCCCTCCTCCCAGTAGCGGCCCGCAGCCGTACGACATGGGAGCATCTCTCCACGTTCACCGCTGCAGGGCCTCTTTGGAGGCTTCCAGCTCCGGCTCCGTCGACGGCTTCTACTGGAGCTCTACCAAACACCGCTGAGACGAATGGCTTCAGTAGAGAAGCTCCTCAAAACCCGCTGACTGGAGCAGTTCGGGGGAGGGGAGCCCAAAAAACTGGCTCCCCGCAGCTCCACCCCATCACTTGCCTCCTTTGCCCTCCGCTGGTGGCGCGAACAGCTGACGGCCGGGGGCCGGCGACGGGAGGCGCGAGCATGAGCGCGAGTCGACGGCGGGCGACGATCGGCCACGGGAGTTCGAGGCGGCAACGGATCCTGAAGTGGCCGCGGAAGCACGAGGTGAGTGCGAGGTGGCCGGCAGCTGCCAGCGAAGAGAGCGCGAGGTGGAGGCGGAGCCGGCCGGCGACGAGGAGCGTGAGGTGGGGGCGGATACAACCAATGGCGGGAGCACGCAGACCGGCCTCACCTAGCTGCAGCGGATCCATCTTGAGGCTGGAGGCAGCGCCGGCGGAGCAGCAGCAGCGCATGGCCAGCGGCGGAGGCGCGGCAGCAAGCAGCAGCAACAGCGCAGCAGTGCCTGGCCAGCGACGGAGGTGCGGCAGGCGGCAGCAACAGCGCATGGCAGAGCAGCAGCGCAACGGCGTGGAAACAAGAAGATAAGGGTGAAGGGATAAAGAATGGTTGAACAGATAAGGAAGAGAAGAAAACGTTAACAAAAGAAGGGAGAAAAAAGAAAGAAAGGAAAAAAGAGGAAGAGAAAAAGATTAATTATATTCATTAATATTTTTATTTTTATTTAATATATGAATTATATTATAGATTGAGAAAAAATGAAATTCATATGTACAACCAAGTAGAGGTATATTGGACATTTAACAGATTTCATGCATCGTCGATGAATCTAAGAAGCTATTCTGCCAAACGGTTTTTTAAACAAATAGCTCCTAGCTCCATTAGAGAAGGCGCTTCATCAAAGAAACAAACACAATCGAAGCTGTTTCAACCATAGCCGGAGCTCTACCAAACAAATCCTAATTCTAAGGAGAAGCTTCCCGTGAACCTTCTTTGTTCTCATCGCTCCCGCCGCCGGGAACTATAGGTTCAGGATTCAGGAGCAAGCAGCGCTGGGTGGTAGTGTATCATGGCATCGGTGGCCGCGAGACAGCGAGAGGAGCAAGAAGATGATGTGCTAGTGGGCTAGGCTGACGTGCAAGGACCAAGCGCCTGATTGGCATGTTGGGCTGGTGCTACAAATAAAATGAAAGGAAGGAAGAGAAGGAAGTTGATATTTTTAGTTGATTTCCTGCTTAGTGAACATATTATATGTAAATAATTACTTATTATGTTTGAAAATAGAATGAGGATCATCCTAAAAAAAGTTGGTGCACATTCTACTTTTCGAACCAACATCCCAAAAAAATATACCCCGTTCCAAGTTGTTGAAAAATAGAGCACCACATTTTTTTTCTACCGTTCCTCGACCCTATCGTCTCATGAACTTGGTGACAATGGATGTGGCTTGCTTGTTTGTTGACTACAAGGCATAGAAGGGATAACAACAAAAAACTTCATCTCTTCTGTAGAGGGATGATATTATCTTTTTCACATTTACTTAACAACTATATGATTGCGCTTTTACAACAACAAGATCGAGCGGCGCTGAATGGACATAGAAAATATTAGTATACAAAGATTTTTTTTTTCAAAAGCTAACTTTCATAAAAGTTTGTCTAGACTAGTTTCTGGGTTCTCAGCTTTTATAGTAGCAATGTTAGCTTGTGCAAGTTTGTAGTTGCGGCACCGTATGTCTAGATAAAGCTTAAACAAACGGGGACTATCCTGGCATATTTCGCAGCATCAGCATCGGCAACATTCACTAAATGACACTTTTTTAAAAAAATCACTGAATGGGATACGGTCCATTTGATTGGGGGATGAATCGTACACGAGGCGAAGATCCACTAACTCGCCTCATCATTTTTCCCCACTAAGAAAAAGGAGCTCTAAACCCCCACCGCCGGCTGCAATCTCACCCACCGCCGACGGCGAGATCTCCAGGATGGCCTTAGCCGGGCGGCGGGACGGCCCCCTCATGCTACGGGGCGGCGGCGGCGGCGGGAAACCCCTGTCGCGCGGGTCTCGGATCGCGGTGGCGGTCGCTGTCGGCATCGGGCTTGGCTGCGTCTGCGCCTTCCTCTACCCCGACGGCCTCTTCCGCCCATCTGCCTCTGCCCTCCAATGGTCGCGCCACGTACTGCTCTTTCACTCTTTCATTCTTGTTTCTTTACCTTCCCTGCATCTGGTTAGAAACGGAGATCTTGGTCGTAACTGTGCTCGTCGTGCCTCGTGGGTTAATAAGTGAATGGGAATCACTTTAGCGTTCTACCTTGGACCAACCAGGAACGATGTCAGGAACCTGAAGGCTCTATGTCTAAGAGCATGCAATAAATAGATCCATGGCACTCCTCTAGATTAGCCTTAGCCAAAATAGTATTTAGTCTACCTTTTTGAAGGATGGTTTCGATGAGAGATTAAACAAGAAGTTTCTTGTTGGTGTATCAAGCTGGGCATGGAATTTGAGTTCTGGCATCAGATAAAAGTTTGTTGCGGCCTTGTGGGGATGGTTCGGTTCTCAACATTTGTTTTGTTTCATATTTAAAGTGTCATTCGATAGGAGTATTGACAAACCTGGATGCAGATCAATGATTCTGATAGCTATGTGTGCCTAGATCACATTGCAATTTGAGATTCTCAAGAATTGTGTCCATGGTTGCCAACCTTTACTATGTTTAGCTACATGGAGATCACTTGACCTACCTATTCCTCATCGGCACAGTACCAAAATTAATGCAGTGCGCTTGATTCAATTCTTGCTAAACCTCCTCCAGTCCATCCCCAAATATAGCATAAAGTGTACCTCTGCAAAACTAACTGTAAGAATATTTGGTAACCAGATGGATAGGCAGCAGGCAAGCAGCTCCAACATCCTGTAGAGATGCTAAATCTTCTGAGCGCTGGAGCGGTGTAGCTGTTAGAATAGGGAAGGTTGACTTTCTATGTGTTGAGGCTGCATCAGCAAGCCATGGCAGGGCATAGTGACTTAATTGTTTTGAAATGAGTCTTAAGTGCCCAGAGTTAATGGTTTCACCTGCGACTTATGTTTTAATTAGGGTGAGGTATGGGACACAGGAAGGTCGGCCGAGCAATCAACTTTGGTCATGAGATTCCCCATTTACATGGTTTCAATCCTGCTCATGTTGTGCACATCAGGGCTCAAGGTCCAGCCTGGATGGCATTAAGAGCTAGATCAGATTGGACTCAAGTTGAGCTCAGTTTAGAGTCCCAAACTCCCAATATGAGCGAAGTCTGGGATTATTTTGTATGCTAAATAGAAAGTATAGCAAAACAAAGTTTCTACAATTTAAGATTGTTGTTGATCTGCTGTTCTAAAAAAGAACATTTAATTCACGCAGGGCCATTTGAGAACCATCCCTGTGCTGTTAATTGGGTCTTGCCCACAGGGCCATTTGAGCACCATCCCTGTGCTGTTAATTGGGTCTTCGCCACACATGAGGCCCAGATGAATCTCCCGCCTCCTGCTCTAATGCATTTATATTTTGGATTAATTGGCCGCTTAATCTGCTCTTTAATGGCTGGTTGTTATCAATCACTGTTCGGTAGCGACAATGTTTTGCTATACCTGTATTGTTGATTTCTAAAGATAATAAATATTTCTGCTACATAACAGGACTCTTTTACCGAGGAAAATAAGTGAATGTAGACACGCCGTATATAAAGATTAAAGAATTGCTATTATGTAACTTATAAGTGATTTCTTCTAGTCTAGTAGTCTGTGACTTGTAATGCAATAATTGGTATTCTAAACTAGACATTAAGAAGCTACAGAGATGACCAGAACAACTTCTTCCTGGTACTACATTTTCTGAATTGTGACTTAACCCCGTAGTTGTTTCTCTTGCTAACTTATTTTGCTTTGTCTGTGTTGTTACGGTAGCAACATAGCCATAGAATTAACTGCTGTGCACACTTTCATCATCATTAATACCTTTGCTTTCTTCTTTGTGTTTTGTACCTTTAGTTTTTATTTGTATTTGTACCATCCTGAAGAGTAGTTAAATTCTAACATACGATGTGTCATTCATTAGGTTGACTCAACTGCTTGCGAATCATCAGGGCGAGTTACCAACCTTAAGTCCCAGTTGGCATCATTGGAGAGAAAGAATGCTGAAATGAGGAGGCAGATTAATGAATTATCCATGAAACTTCAATTGGCTGGACAAGGAAAAGATGAGACCTTGTACAAGCCTGGTCCTTTCGGAACTGTCAAGGCTTTGAGAACAAATCCGACAGTAATGCCTGATGAATCTGTTAATCCCAGGTTGGCCAAGATACTGGAAGAGGTTGCTGTCAAGAAGGAGCTTATTGTTGCATTGGCAAATTCCAACGTCAGGGAGATGCTTGAAGTTTGGTTTACCAATATCAAACGAGTTGGTATTCCAAACTTCCTAGTTGTGGCATTGGATGACAATATAGAAAGCTTCTGCAAATCTAAAGGTGTTCCGGTCTACCGGCGTGATCCTGATGAAGGCATCGACAACATTGCAAAAACTGGTGGGAACCATGCCGTTTCTGGACTCAAGTTTCGTGTTTTAAGGGAGTTCTTGCAGCTTGGATATAGTATTCTCCTCTCTGACATTGATATTATTTTCCTGAGGAACCCATTCGATCATCTTTACAGAGATTCTGATGTAGAGTCCATGAGTGATGGCCACAACAACATGACAGCTTATGGTTTCAACGATGTGTTTGATGAGCCATCTATGGGCTGGGCCAGATATGCACACACAATGCGGATCTGGGTTTACAACTCCGGCTTTTTTTATATAAGACCAACAATTCCTTCTATTGAACTTCTAGATCGAGTAGCTTACCGCCTTTCTCATGAGAAGGCATGGGACCAAGCAGTCTTCAACGAGGAACTGTTCTTCCCATCTCATCCAGGTTATGAAGGCCTTCATGCATCCAGAAGAACTATGGATATTTATCTATTCATGAACAGCAAAGTGCTCTTCAAGACTGTGAGGAAAGATGCTCAGCTCAAGAAGCTAAAGCCAGTGATTGTACATTTGAACTACCATCCAGACAAGTTAGACCGGATGAAAGCTGTTATTGAGTTCTATGTGAATGGAAAGCAAGATGCGCTGCAACGTTTCCCTGACGGATCAGAATGAGGAAATTACACATTGTTCTGGTACGGAAATATATACCCATCATATCCTTGTGGTTGTGGGGTTGTTCTGGCATTAGGATGGGATCCTCATACATGCGAGAATGTCAGATGATCCGAGTGCCATATGGATCCGTTGAGCTTGAGCTATTTGGACGTCGCTTTAGTCTCTACTAACCTCAACAGTTCTGTAGCAAACATGGAGTAGCTTAGATGGCTGATCACATTTTCCTTTTTAATCTGAGTTGTTGACATTGGAATTTCGAAACCGAGGCGGTTGCCATGTACTCAGACTACCAGCCACTGTATGCTTTGATGCCGGCGTTCCCTTGTATCCTGGTTTGCTAGTGAATTGAGAACCAATTGCAGTTTTGATGATACGGATTAAGATTCGATATTATCCACGGTTGAAACAGTGCTGTGGACAGGGTTTGAGCACCGGATTTTCTTCTCCTCCCGTGATCTGAACCTTCGAAGCTAGCGCAAGTGATGTGATCTTGGTTTGTTCTTTTCTGCCGCGTCGCTTCGCTTGACCCAAGAGGCAACGTGGGGAACATGGAGATCCCCAGCATCCCGTTCGTCCGACCCAATCTTCGGTCTGGCAGCCTCCCGCTTCTTGGGCTGGTTTCGCCTGTTCGTCTGATAGCGGCATCGTGCCAACCTGCCAACCTGATATCCTTGCAAAACACGGGACATGATGACATGCCTGTCAGATTGCCTTAGGCCGGTGGTGGTACACCGAGCTCTACCGTGTGTGGCCCAAAACACAAGCATGCTTCACGAGGGGCACCTGATCTCGGTTCCTTCCTTCCCATCGCTCAACGCGCGTTGTAGCAGCCTCCAACACACACCTCACGCTGCCATAGCTGGACGGCTGGACCACCGTCACCTGGAATTCATGACCTCAAAGTTTTGCGTAGAGAATTTAATTTTCGAGCTAAAGTTGGGATTCATAAGTAGAGTTTATTAGCTTTTTATGTGATGATGAATCTATGGATCCATTACATGAAACTCTATTTATAATGCGTCCAGGAGCTAATGAGGCTCTTCTACTGAAATCTGAATGTCTCAATTCCTGAGTGATCGCAGAAAAACAAAAAAGAACGGTCCTTTTGGATTTTGAGTTCTTTGTATGCACTACAGCACGGCCTACTTTAGTTTGAACTTTTTTAAGGCATTTTGGACACTGCTTCTTTGGAAAAAAAATTGAAATAAAAACTACCCCAAATGTCAGAGCCAATTAGCAGTTGTTATATATGTCCTTACTGATTCTTAAACTACTATAGAGAAGCAACGACACAAAAAAAAAATCATATTCCACGCTGAGTCGCTGACTTGCTGAGGAGTCACCGGTTTTGAAGCAAGAGTTGCAAACTGAACATGGTTGTGGACCATTTACCGTGTGAGGGCCCGGCCAGGAGTTCAACACTTCTTGGTTTTGGGCCCTGGTATTGTATGCCGAGCCAGCCTTGGAGGCTTGGAGCAAAATATCAAGCAGCTCGATCTTTCTCGTAGACGCACAAAGAGAAAGGGAAGAGCAATTCATTCTTTGTGGCACACGGACCCGGCATGCCGCACGCTGACAAAAAAAGAAACCCGACGAGTCAATAATGGACAGCAGCGCACAGAGAGATCGGAGAAGGAAGGGGGAAAAAAGATGCGGAGAAACCAAACCAAAACCATAAACTCGCGCGGCCGATAAGGCACCACGTGCGTGGCGTGTGGCCCGTCGCGCTCGTCCTCCTCGCTGTGTCGCCGCGCGCGGACGGCGTTATCGCCTTCGCCTTCCTCTCCCCACACTCCCTCCTGATTCCTATTCCCCTCCCCCAGCCAACCCCCCTCCTCCATTCGGTTTCTCCGGGAGGAACTAGTCCCAACCCCCCCGAATCCCACCGGCTCCCGGCGAGCTCGTGCGCGGCGCCGGGGCCCCAGGCGCGGCCCCCGCCCCTCCCCCGCCGGGCTCGGCGGCCGGACCGCTCGCCGCCACCCTTCCCGACCCGGCGCCGTCGGTCCTGCTCGCCCTCTGCCCAGGTAAGGTGTTTCCGGCCGCCTCGCATGCGCAACTCTTTTTTGCAGCCGTTTTCCTCGGTAATCAGCTGTTTAGAGTTTAGACTTCACCTTGAGGTTCATGCTGATATCGAGCTTAGCGTGCTTAATCATGCCCTAAACAGTTTATAGGATGCCTGGCTGTTCGACGCTGGCCCTAGGAACCTACGTTTGTAATTAGGTCAGTCGGGAGGACCACAGTAGACCCCTGTAGACTGTAGTACCAGTTAACCGTAGGTAAATTTGGTTCAGCTAACTGGCACTCCTGGTATTTTTAGCACGGCTAAAATCATAAAATATTGATTGTGCTCGAGCAATTTGATATCAGACCAAGTAGCAGTGTGTTGGCTAGCTAGACTAAATTTTGCTACTCGGCATGTTGGTCAAAAATTCAGTAAGGTTCTGTAGGGAATTAAAATTCTGCGGGGAAGGCCTGAAGCAAACCAAATATCACAAGGCAGTGTTAACAATTTTTTTGGCAGGATAAATAAGTTTCATAAAAGCAAACATACGCATTGCCACCACATTGCCATTGTATTAATGGTTTTGTGGGATTATCGTACCTGAGGATCTGAGGGTCTAATTTCCAAATGGCCGGAGATCACCTATTGCCACCAGCATAAGACAACCATAGTGCTACTGAAATTCCAGCTTCTATCTTGTGCTGTACGATTGTAATATAGTGAGTTCTTCATCCTGTAATAGTTTCAAGAATTACTTAGTCTCTTATCCCTCTGCCATAGCCATTGTCTGCTGATGATCCATCTCTGCGAGCAAACCGAGTACTCTATAGTGTGAACAAGATCATAAACAGTTGAAGTGACATTTAGCGGTTTTTAAAATAAAAGCCATTCTAGTTGTTTTTTTTATGTTTCAGGTGTGTACATTAGCACATATGGCAAATCAGTGACTGATAGAAGACTGGCGTTCGGTGGACTTGAATTTCGTTCGATTTGAGTTTTGCTTGAGATGGCTGTTGGTTTGACATCCCAGCTGTTTCAAAGAGTGCCTGCTACTGACATATTTTGCCAAAGGAACAAACTTAGGGTACATATTGCTCCCTGCTTTTCTTGTTATTCATAGTCTTCTTTGTTGTCGTTTTACAAATTTCTCTCTATCTCTCTTTTACTCAGAGCCCTGAGATGAGGAGTTCTCTTCCCTTGTCATCCACTTCGTTTCCTTCAGTTGCTGATGTACGTTTTTTCTTTCAATTGCTAAGTTAACAGCACAGTTCATTCATTCTAAGACCAATTTAGAAGGGGAGCACTGACTAGTGATACTTCTTTTATCATGCTCTAGTGGAAGACATCTAACTGTTCGTGTGCCCTTCTCCCGCTTTTCTTTTGTTTTCGAAATTTGAAAAATCACTCCCTTGTTGTGCATATTAAATATTCGTTGTGTAATTTAGTACAATCAGTTTAGGTGGAGAAAATGGTTCTTCCAATTTTGTATATGACAGAAGAGTTAGGGAATTAACTATTATTGTCTGTTTCTCAATTGTAGCTGTACGGACAACTCTGTGTATATCATGGTATTATTTTATAAACCTATTTTGGTTTTGCAAAATTTGCTGATCTATCTAAGACCTAGTTTGAAAGAAGAGGCATTTGTTCAAATTTGCTGATCTTTTTTAGACCTAGTCCGAAAGAAGAGGCATTTGAGTGTATTTGGTTTGAGATTTTGAGTTACATGAGCATACATCCACATGCCATATCGCAAGGTTTTAGTCATACTCACTGGGAAATACGATTGAACAATATTTTGCTAAGTTTTGTTTGTGAACTAAAGGCCTATCTGCATGCCTTTTGATCAATTGTTGAAAGGTCGAGAAATGGGAAGTAACTGATGTTTATAACTCTTATGTATTTAGCAGTGCCAGCATCCATCACATATGTTCAACGAAGCAACAATGTTTGTTCTTTATTAAATCATACTCCCCAATAGCTCTCTATACATATACTTTTGGGCGTTTGGAATGAAAATTTGTTGACTTCATGAAAATAAGTAAATAACATTTGTACTTTCATTTCCAAAATTACTTTACAATATTGTTTATGGTTTTATCAACTTATTGGAATTAATATTATTTTCAAATGTGTGCCTTGGAGACTGAAACCATAAAACCTACATATAGGTATCAAAGGCTGTATGACTGAATACTTGACATACTTTATCCCTCAGAATATAATGTGCAATCTAAAGCCTACTCTTCCTTCCATCCTAACTTGAGTGTTGCCATTTGTTCCAAGGTAACAGTTCTATGATATTATTGTTGTATGGAACTAGTTCTATTTTTTTTTCTAAATTTGTGCCAGTACGACGGTTAAGAACAGTGTTACATGGACACAGCTGCAGGTATCGAGTCCGGTTCAGGTGTGGGTCTCTGTCTCTTTGACTTGGCAAACTTTTGTTTGCACATACTAAATACCACTTGGAATCTAACACTGTTGTCGCCTGTCGGTGATCAGCTGGACAAATCTTTAGGATGCTGGTGTCCAAGTTACACTGATAAAAAGTTCACTGGTTTTGCTCCCATCATATTAGATCTTACGGAGTAACTCTCTTTTTTTTCTTTTTTTTTCTTTTTTTTTTGCAGAGACAAGACTGTTGGGGGCATAATGTGTTGGAGAGTAACTACAGGCCCATGCTTTATACACCTCACAAATATAGATCTCTGGGCTTTAGGACTTTTGCGCTGCCAGTTCCTTTGCAGGAAAACCCTCTTGTCAAGAGCGCAGCAGTAGCACTGACTAGGTAGTTCCCCTTGTACCATTATTTATTTATGAAGTTCCTGAATGCGGAGGAAGTTCCCAACATCCATGATTACACTGACGCAGTAGAGCAAACATAAATACAGTAATTTTGATCCTTCTATTTTTGCATGAGTGCAAAGTCAGTTAGTCAGGACATTGGAGAACAATTGTCTAGAGTACATAGTACCACAGGTCTGTAATTTAGTATCTCACACTGTGTTGGTAAGGGGAGCATATAATAATATGCATTTAGTAGGGGGATGACTTGTACCTCTTGTTACGAGTCTTGAGGTCTTCCCTCTTCAGTATCCTATTGAAGTTAGATAATAAGAGAACAATGGTACTAAATTTGATGTTTTGGCATATGATGACGCACATATATCATATTGTAGTCCCTTTTTAAAATATTCATTACTAAAGTAACTTATGGATTAGTCTGCAACTCTACATACAAGCTGGACAATATAGTTTAGTAGCTAATTTATTGGAAGTCAATTTGAAGCCTGGTCATGCTCTTGCACTGGCTACATTCCGTAGACAGTTTTAGTTGACTTTTTTGTTTCCTGACTTATTTTTTCTTAAAGTTACTATTACACTCTATATGCAAATTTATTAGGTTAATGCTTGAATTGTCTGTTATGGTTTTAGTGAGCGAAATGTAAATCTGCCCATGGAATGGTACCATTGTACCCACTTCTGCAGGAACGCATATTGAAAAATCTAAAAACTTCAGGATGTGGAACATTTTTTATTTTTATTTACTTGAAAAACTGTCCACTTTAATATCGCATCTGTATGTAATTCATATTTTTGTAGTAATTGTTTTTGTTTGCCTTGACAGGTCATGCGATACTTTACTTGCAAATCCTGCTACTTCACTTGTGGTCCCTGCAATTGGAATTATGGTGTTTGCTCTATGGGGTTTTTTGCCACTAATGAGGGATATTAGAAACCGTTTTGATGTATGTTTCTGTTACATGCAACCATTCTTTTGATTTACATGATCATATATCGGGCTAGCTAAAAATATGGCAACTGTTCATAATGGACCTTGCAGCATGGAGGCAATTGGAAGAAGAGCCCTACATATTTAATTTCTTCGTCCTACCTTCAACCTCTACTTCTCTGGACTGGAGCAACACTAATATGCAGGTATAGCTCCACCATATGTTTTCTGCAGTGGCAACCCTATCCACTTGATATTTCATTGTTGCAATCCTTTGGCCTGTTTGTACTGTTAAAATTCTTCCTGTTTCCCATAGGAATTGCCCTGCCTACAGTTCCTGCAAAATTTATGTGGTCCAAATGGGCTTTAACCCTTTTGTAGTTTTGTTTTCTGTTACTTATCTTTCTCTTTGTCCATGCAATGTATTACAGGGGTTTGGATCCAGTTGTGTTGCCTACAGCAGCAAGCCAAGCTGTGAAAACTCGCCTGATTACTTTCGTGAGATCATTATCAACTGTCCTGGCTGTTGCATATATTTTCACAAGGTGCACATGCTACATTCTAAAAAACTTCAGGTGTTGTTTGTAAGTTGTAGCTTTATATTCAGTCATGCTCATGTAAGTTACTTCAAGGTAATGGCAAAGTCTATAACAACATTTCTAGACAGTTTATATAGTCAAGTACTCAAGATAGCGGAGTCAATTGCAAAAGCGCATGCTGGAACTACAATTTCAGCCATGATGAATCTAACAGCATCAACCTTAATACCTTATGTTGCAAACTATTTGCATTTTTAGGTATTGATGATCAAAGCTAAAAAAGTTTGACATTGGACAATCCTAAAACTACTTATATTTGTGATTGGAGGGTTTAATTTCAACATTGTTTAACAAGTAACCAAGGATATATTCATGTGGAATTATTTTCTTTGCTTTATCGAACATCTCTAGATGGAGTCAAAGTCATTGAAATATTACTTAAGCTTTTTAATATCACATATTGCAATGGAAAGATGTGCAGATCAACATTAGTGATTGCTACCCTGATTTGCATGATGTTGAAGGGGTCTGTATATTTTATGTTCTCTTGCCTTGTATGATTGAGTTGGTTTGATCGTGTTTAGTTTTCTTCCTTTTTTTTGACACTTAACGTATTTTTTTCTTCTTTTTAGCTTGATTCAGCAGGTACAGAAGTTTCTTGTGGACCATCGTCATCCCAATGATACAAGAAATGTAAGATCCTTATATAATAACAAGTAAATTATGGTATCTACCATAGTTCTTTGAACTTACCTTTTTTCGTATGCAATTTGCTTCTCTTTATTCACTAGGGCCCTCCCCCTCTGCCAACCATTCATTCACTCACTCATAGCAATGCGTGGCAAACCGATTGTGTTATGTAGAACTCTCTTTATGTATCTTCTTGACTCCTATCTCTTGATCTCCAAATAATGGTTCAGGAGATGCAGGATCCAACATTGCTTCTTTTGAAACAAGTCATAACCAGGAACTAGCAAGACAACTGAATCTATGGTAGTGTCACTGCCTTTGGCAAAGGCATCAGAGAGAATCAGAAAGAGGCAACAATTTAAAAGTTATAAGAAGTGAGCATTTTGAAAGAAATAGTAGGCAACCCAAAACACAGAAACTTTCTTATGTAACACATAATGCCCTAAAAAGTTTAAGGTGCAGCTAAATTAACCAACAAAACATTTACAAGTGTGAAATCCACCATCAAAGTCATACTGCCGGCTGTTGCGCACTGCTGACATGCGCCAGCAGATTCCTTTTTGAGCTGTGAGCTGCTAGAGAAAGTTCCATAAATACGACATCAGCATTTCATCATCCAACAAAATTAGTCGCCACCTCAAGCTGACTGGACAAGACACTATATTGCAACTCAATAGCAATTGTGAGAAAGTCAGCTAACTTATTAGCAAGTCCAGTATCTGATAGTTTACTGTTTTAGTTGAGTTAGCTAGATGGAATCATGCTAGCTTACGGACCTATAGTACAATTTCTCTTGGTTATGTGAGAGCACCCCCAATTCACAGTTTTTCTCGGAGAAGAATGTATGTATTTAATGTCTGTTTAGAAATAACCCTTCCAATTTATAGTGTCTAAATGCCCCAGGGCCAGTAGATAAGTTTTTTTTTCTCGAACACGCAGGAGATCTGAGTATCAATATATTAAGAATGTGGGTGAGAACACCCAGAGTACACAGGTTTTGTTTTGTTTTTTCGGGGGGAAACAAATTCTGTAGAAATAAACCCCCTTACACACAAACTATCACTCTATTACCCTTAACACTTTTTTCCAGACCCAAGACCAGGACCAACTATCCTTTTTTTTTCTCGAACATGCAGGAGAGCTGCGTATCTTTGTATTAAGAGAGGAGCCAGCTGGTAACTGGGCGAGGATGTGAGTAACTCCTCGAGCTCCAGGAATACCCCACAAATGCAGCTCCTCCCTGATGGATGAAAGAACTCCATTCAGGTTTGGCTGCAAGCCATCAAACACACAGCGGTTGTGATGATTCCACAGCGACCATGGCACCAAGATTATAATTGAGTTAAGCCCCTTTTTAACCGGCCCATCCACCCTGCTGTTCACCTTGTCCCACCAATCATCCAAGGAGTTTTCATCAGGTCGTGGGGCTAATGCCTGCAAACCGAGCCCTTGCAGAACATTGAGTGGGGGGTATGATTATAGAGAGATGGCACTCTGATTCCTTCTTAATAATAATATAGAATTAGTGATTGAAACTTTACTGAATGAGTTGTGTATTTCGATCACATAATTTTGATGCTCAACATTTACTTGCTAGCAGCCTTAATGTCTATTTGCTATACTTCTGAGCGTCCTGTATGATATTTAACCTTACCAAATCTAGAAATAAGTAATATCTATCACATAATACATTTTTTCTCATGTTGCAGTATTTCTCATGTGAGATTGTTTCTGGCAGATGGGATTTGATTTTACCATGAAAGCTCTTTATACTGGTATTTGGATTGCTGCTGTTTCTCTCTTTATGGAGTTGCTGGGTTTCAATACCCAGAAGTGGATAACTGCTGGAGGTTTTGGGACAGTATTGCTTACACTTGCTGGTCGTGAGGTACTACAACACATTCTGCTGATAGGATTACTTTGTCCTATTGTGCTAATAGCAATCATAATTTGTTGCAGATTTTCACTAACTTCCTCTCGAGTGTCATGATCAATGCCACACGCCCATTTGTAGTCAATGAATGGATCAATGCAAAGATAGATGGTGTTGAATTCTCTGGCATTGTTGAGGTCAGTATTATCATGCCTTATTTTAAGTTTTCAATCTATTGTGTAAATATAAAATATTTGGTTCTGTTTCTCATATTGTATGGCTAAAACTACACCATCTATTTATGATATTATCTGTAGGATTATTTAAGGTATTATTTGTTTGTACTAATATCAGTTGTATCCCCATAAAAGGTCTGGTCAATGCTTCATTTAATCTAACTTGTATATCAGAGATGTTAGCAAAATGACATTTCTTACCTGATTACCTTAGCTCCAGGAGGAGATTAGGTGCTAGGTCAAGGTTGTCCTACCCTTTTCTTCTTTAATATAATGATACACAGCTCTCCTGCATGTTTGAGGAAAAAGATTGCTAACTTAAAGTGATTTGATTTTCAGCATGTTGGTTGGTGGTCTCCAACAATCATTAGAGGTGATGATCGAGAAGCTATATACATTCCTAATCATAAGTTTACAGTTTCTATATTAAGGAATAATACTCAGAGGACCCATTGGCGTATTAAGACCTATCTTGCTATAAGCCACATGGACGCTGGAAAAATTGGGGTAAGCACCACTATGAATTACTTAGCATAATCCATATCTCTTTTCTATTCAACCTTTTTCCAGTGTATGAAATAGACTCTATCTTAGCCATGCTTTATTTTCTTTGGCAGATTATTGTTGCAGACATGAGGAAAGTGTTGGCGAAAAATCCACATATAGAACAACAGAAGCTGCATAGAAGAGTATTCTTTGAGAAAATTGATCCAAAAAATCAAGCACTTATGGTAATTCCTTACAATGAGAAATTCCATCTTTTGGTTGAAGTACTATCACACAATCAGTTCTCACTAAGAACTGTGTGGTCAGCATTGGTACATCTTTTTAGGCATAATAGCCTGATTGAGCTGTCTGCAAAAGACCTCCCTCTCCTTATTGTTATCTTTGGGCTTTTTACTGTTTTTTAAAAGTCGTTTCACTGTTTATATCACCTATAAAACTTACCTTAGTTGTGCAAAATACCCAGTGCTTCAAGGCCATTTCATTGTGTTTGTCCTTTTAGAATTTGTGCTAGACGGGTTGCTTGTTTCTATGTGGCTGTAGCCTATAGGTATGCGGTGTCGAGTCGATATCAGTGCTGAATTTAGCTACCATTCTACCAACTTGGTTCAAAATTATCCATAACAACTTGGTTCAGATATGCTGGTCTTATTTTCTTAGGGCTGTTTAGATGAGAGATTTCTCTAGGAAAGATTGGTATTTAGTGCATGTTAAAACTGAATCTTCAAATTTGATCCAAATCCTTCCTATACAAACAGGTCCTTAGCTTTTCAGCGAATATTTTGCATTATCAAAATCTGACCATGTTCTGATATTTAAGTTGGCCTGCTTTATGATATCCTCCTTGTCCAAATAGGTCCTTAGCATGAAAGCCAGTCTCTTCTGATATTTAAGTTCGCCTGCTTTATGGAATAATGGCATCAAAACCACCAACCTATTGGCATGTTTTTGCTTTCCTTTTGTTTCCCATTAAATTGTCGGCTTGCTCGCATGCAAATGGTGTCAATATCCTAGTTTCATGCACATTTATCTATCTTTATACATTCTTAGAATACTATTCTATTGCTTTGAGTTTCATATTCACCATCAACTCAGTTCATTTCATTTCATTTTTGCTGTGTTTCTTGTAGATTTACATATCCTGTTTTGTGAAGACATCACGTTTTGAGGAGTATCTCAATGTCCAGGTATTATGTTTATCCATTGCAACATATTTTTCTTTCATGAAACCCTAGGATATGTTCTATAGGCATATGCTAATGGTATATGCTGAACAAATATGTTCTGTCACTCATGACCATTATTTTCTAGCACGTGTTCTTCAAATACTTGCTCTGATCAGTAGGAACGGTTATGGAATAGGGTACTTTCATGGTATCGCCGATTATGTGTCACCACATTGGAGCTTTCAGAGCTATTTCAGTTTGGAGAGTTCAGTTTCCTATCTCATTTCCATTATTGTCAACAGTTATCAAGATGACATAAAAAGGCAAAATAAATGTAACCATATAACGCTACATAATTCTTGCAAAGAATAGAAAATTATAAATGCATTCGGCATAAAACTGTATGGCTACCTTAGCATGTCCAATGTTGAATCTTGAACCCGGTATATTTGGTTTTGCTTGAACTCCGATATTGATTATAACTGCAGAGGATTTCTGAACGGATCTGATTGCTTTCATCCTATTGTGCATCAATATCTTTTAGACTTTTTTATATGGGAAAATTATTCAAGGGCTGCTCCTTTTTTTTAATCTTGACTAAAATTCCTTGTAGAAGGCTAGAAGCTTAGGATGCTATTTCAGCATGCCATGCATTTAAATCAAAGTATTTCAGCTGGGTTTTAAGCTGCATTTAATATAAACTAGGAGGCGTCACGCCATACTAAAAAATAATTAATAAGATTTTTCTATGTTCCAAATTACACAGGAAACTGTTATGTTGGATCTTCTTAGAATAGTTGGCCATCACAAAGCAAGGCTTGCTACCCAAATTCGAACGGTTCAGAAATCATATGGCAATGCAGATTTCGATAACATTCCTTTTGGAGAGGGCATGTATAGTCGCGTCGGCGGGCGTCCACTTCTGATTGATACATCTGCAAGGATCAGTGATGATAAGGCCAAACCTCAACCGGTATCATCACGTGAGGAGCAGAAAGTCAAGACAAACGGTTCGGTAGAGGTCAAGTCTGCTTCACCTGAAAATGCTAGTTTAAACAGCTCTGAAAAGCAGGATCAGAAAAAATCGGTACCTGAAGAGGCTCGGGTGAAGAACAGCAAGAGTGATAATGTGATGCCAGTAACATCATCTTCAGATCCTGTTACGTCAATTTCTAAGACTGGTAAAGGGAAGACACATGAACCTGAGGTCACTGAACGCCAGGATGGTTCCGTGTCCGTGGCTAATCCAAAGAAAGAATCTAGACCTGCTTTCGAAGATAACATTGTTCTGGGCATTGCTCTTGAGGGCTCCAAGAGGACACTGCCTATGGAAGAAGGAAACCCTTATCTATCACTATCCGAGACTGAGCCAGACACCGTAACCGTAGATGCTGAGATAGCACAAAGCCTGAAAAATTCAGGTCAAGAGAAGGCTGACCAGAGGAATATAGATAGGTGATCTGAGTTCAGATTGAAGCTTTGTGAAGATTTGTCACCAAGCCTACCTTTTTTGTGCGCTTGTGCAAATGCGATCTGTCACACATCATTGTGCTATAGCTTTGTAAAAAATGCAAGTGGTTACCTACAAACATTCTGTACATATTCTGTTGTTGCTGATTTGAGTCGGTTCTTGCTTTGCTTATGCATCAGCATGAGCTGCTGCAGCCGTCGTTTCCTCCCTTCCCAGGTTTGCTTGAACTTATGTTAGCATTGACATGCGCTGCGAGCTGAAGAGTGCATGTTTGATGCTCGGCAATAAGCATGGGCGGGCAAGTGTTATATAAATTTAACCCTGCCAGGTTGGTTTTGCGGATCTTGATTCATTGCTGAGGAGCCTCATGGGAAAAAGAAAATATGCGGCATAAGTTCAAAACCCGTTTGGAACACATTAATTTAATGAAAGGCTTGGGGGACTTGGGCCATGATAATTTTAAAGCCTTTTTGCAACAATTAATTTAATAAAAGGCTCGGCGACTTAGGCCATTGATAGGTTTAATGGTTTGTTTGGCAGACTTCATAGAGCAGCTTTCAGGCTAAACTTAGAAGAAGCTCTATCAAACAGTTTTTCACAGTGATTATAACTTCATCAAGTGATTATTTGAAATAAACTAAAGGGCTGGGAACAGAAATTTACTTCAAATTTAACCTATATAATCATAAATAATCACTTTTACAGTAAATCGGAAGCAGTAGGAACTCTACCGACTAGGCCAATAGGATCCACACGACTAGAAGCTATTTTGCCACGTATATCTTCTAATATAATATTTTTATGTGAAAATGTTTTCCTAACAGGTACAATTTGTTCCAGTTTTCCTTCTATTGGAACATTTTTTTTTCTCTTATCATGGGCTGATTTTTTCCCCAACTACAATAAATTTTCTTTTAAGGTTCTATTAAAAAATCTTCCAAAGATGAAAAATATTCTAGCAGTTTAGGGAGTGCTGCGGGTTGACCTCCAATCGCATATGTGAGATGTAACACCTCCTCAGCTACCCTGTCTCCTACGTAGCCAAAAACACACACCCGGTGGCCAACGTGTAGAGTAGGCGAGCGTGAGGTGCTAATGTTCGGTGTTGAAGTTTTTTGGCATGGAGGTAAAAGTTTTCAAAATTCATTGGTTATTTCTCAATTGATTTTTAGACCAAATTATATTTCCGTGAATTTGAAATTTTTTTATATTGAATTGGAAGTTTGATGAAGAAAAGGAGACATATAGGGATCGAGAGGGTTCAGGGCTAGAGTGAGGTGGGGAAGGGGGACGGGGCTGTGGTGGAGCAAAACTAACACCGAAGATGGATGAGATGGAAGAAGGGCAAGGAAGAAGGATGGCACCCGTATCAAACGCCAAAAGGTTCTAGCAAGTTGGAGCAGACTACCGTGTGCAAAAGATCAAGAATGTGCTTGATTGGAGCAGCAGGCGTACCGTGAGGAAGCCGCCAGAGGGCACCTGTTGCTGCATATATATTGCGTTCTTTTTTATAGCAGCGCGAGAACAAAATCCAATTTAATATCCACAGTTGCAGCAAAAAAAAAACGCAACAAAACGCACATGCATAGCTACAACGACTTTCAAATTTCTTTTCGCACCCCTAAGTACGTGGAGCTTGCATGTTCACTCCAGTACTACTCCACTACTCCCTGGTGTGCAGAATCGTGTACAACATTTCGTTTCTGATAGTGATGAAGTTTAGTCCAATGATAAACAGAGCACTGAACAATTCTCCTTTTTTGGACGAGAAAAGAGGTAGTAACTTCTTCCCTCTCGTCCAACTACGCCCTAGTCTGCTACTGCACCGCCACACCATATCACTGCAAAAGCGACAATGCAAGCCATCACTGCATGCATGTCGTGGGTCACGCTGCTCACCACAGGCACTAGAGCAAAAACAAACGGTGCCAATGCAGAAACGAGGTGGATGGGGGACCCGAAGGGCTAGCAGGAAATGAGCCCATGCCCTAAAAGCTAGAGAGAGATCCTGAGCAAAGTGCATCTTGATTCTCGGGGTCGAGAAAGGAGATCGAGGACCAAGTTGTACATGCGTGTCTCTCTCCGTGCGTGCATGTACTGACGACCGGTGCCCAATCTCTCTCTCCTAACCTAAAAAGGGGCTCCCACTACCTGCTGTTGCATGTATTACTATGCTCTTCTCGCTCCCATCATATCCCTGGACGACCCTGCTCTGCTGGTATACGTACCCCATCGTGGTCCAAGCATGCATGCAGCTAGCTCTAGCCCACCTGAGCACTAACCAGCAAAATACATCGCTTTGCTTTTGCTACGTAGCGCGAGATGGAACCCGGACACGTACTACGTGTTTGGTTGCATGTAACATTTAGTTCATACAATCATTACGCGTCTGGTTGCTGCATGTAACATTTAGTTCATGCAATCACACATGTTATTATAATATAATGGTTCAAGATGGATGTGGTGATCCAGCTTACGTCTGGTTGGCTGAATCGTACCGGTTTATTCAGAATGAAGCCATCCCACTTAAGATAATTTTTTATTAAGTATCCATGATCCTCCATATATCTATCCCCATGTTCGCTAGTCATCAGTTCCACGTTCGAAACACTTTCACGTACAACCATTTACTCAACTATGTATTTCATGTCCCTATCGTAAGTGCTTCCTAAGAGCTTGTACATCTACCGATCCACAGGGGCAGATCTAAAAGGGGCTAGGGAGATCAAACCCTTCCTACGTCTCCAAGATCAATGGATAATCTCTAAACTCCCCTCCATTTTTTGAAACAAAGAATGAAAAAGGAGAGGAATAAGAGAAGGGGGATAAGCCCCCTCTTTACTCCCTGGCTGAATTTGTCACTGCCGGCAAATAACTGGCAGGATATGTACTCCAGAGCTATTTTGTACTCCGTCGGCTTACAAATAACTGGCAGGTGTGCATTATTTTTCAAACTAGCAAGATAGCCCGCGCAAATAGCATGGGTAGCTAATCTTTTGCCAATTTTTATATTTTTTGGTGTGTCATTTTAATTCTTTTTTCTAATAGCTCAAACCAAGGGTCATCTATATTTTTTTGCATCAGTCATATTTTGTAAAATATTTTTTGGAACATGAATTTAGAAGAAAATGAAATATCTTATGTATAAACATATATTTTTATATTTTTATGCCTCATGCTTATATTACATTGAAATATTTTCTATGAACAATTTTCTATGAACCAAGGGTCATCTATGTTTTTTATTTTTAAAATATTGCAGCTGGCAAGATACAATCTTCTACTTTATGCTCGCTACTCTCCGTGGTCGTCATCACCATCTCGGAATCCAACATGTTGTAACTTTTTTCTCTCCTTTAGTTTGATCATAGTTATTCCACGTAAGATACTGCTATTAAATTGTGCTTCTCCATGGTCATTCCAGTGATTTTTCATGGTTGCTGGCAAGCTCTCTAAACTGCAAGACTATGGTTTGTATGGTAGTGTTTCATGTCCTTATAAAATAGCTTTAGATTTGGCTTTAATGGTAAAACCACCTTTTTGAGCTGAAGTTATTTTAAAAATATATTTAGCAAATCAGCTTCTTAATGATAATATGGTAATTCTAAGAAGAACACTTTAGTGCTCAAGGAGGGAGGAGAAGTCGATGAAGCCATTTTTTTAGCTCCTCCTCTCCATTGTAAGTTATTCTGGAATTTTATGTGGGCTTATTTGGTAGAATTTCACCAAAAAAATATTGGGCGAAGCCCTATCAAACATACCCTAACAATCATCAGTATCACTTGTGGTATCATCAACTCAGCACTGGTGTTTGAGATGTTGAAAATATGATGAAGGTCATGTCAAGACTTGATGAATGTCATGGTCAATCCATTACTTAGCTACCGGATATGTAACATTTAATATTTATCTATTTGTAGCTTGGTCGGAAAGAGAAGCATGCATCTTTCTAACATTTTCCAAACTAATACTACAATTATCGTGACGTAGTTGATATACTCTGCAGTACCGGATAATTGTTCAAGCAAGCAGTACGCATACGTAATCGAGACAAATAATAACTCGCCATAAAGTAGCAAAGAAAGTAGTTCCAATAATGGAAATAGCACGGAAAATTTGGGTACATTTGCTCTTTATTTAAGCAATTTGCTTCCAAATATGAATGAAAACAAAAATACCATTTTTATTATTTATCTTGAAATTTAGTTTTTTATTTATTAATTATTTATATTATTTTTTTTAATTCCTTCCAAATTAATGTGGAATAGTGCAAAATTTTTATTAATTTATTTTCAAGTTAATGTATATATTCATCATATTAAGGAACTTTTGCAGTAATCTAAATCATTGGATGATTATAAAAATTAAATTTGTAAATATTTTTCTATTAGTTTGGACATTTCAACCTATACTTTTGGGTGTACCTTAAATAAATTTATTTTATATGGTCAATTCACATATGTCATTTTGCTTTCAAACTCAAAACAAATCAAATATCTATTTTATTATTTTATTTCTAAATCTAGTTTTTCATTAATTATATTTGACACATACTTTTATTTAGCTATTTTCTTTAAAAATCATATAAAAATTCACTACTCATTTTCTTATTTTTAATTCTAGATTTAGCTATTTATTAGTCATATTTGACATGAAATATTTAGAGAATTTGCAAATTCTTTTTATTTTAAATTTGGTTATTTATTAGTTGTATTTGACATGTACAATTCACTAAGCTATTTTCCTTCCTAATTTGATTCTTAATCGCTATACAAATCAACTACTAATATTTTTGTTTTCTTATTCTAAATTTATCTATTCATTAGTTGTATGTATTCAATATAGACTCTTGCTATTTTTTCTCTTTTCTTAATTTGGAATTTAGCTATTCTAATCGTATTCCTCATGGACTCTTTGATCAAGCCCTAATTTTTTTAGTTTTTAGATTCCAGACTCTTAATTTCTTTTACAATTTAGATTAGTAATCGTGTGGCAAGGACTCTTAATTATTAACCGTAATTGATATGGACTATTTGAGTTAGTTTAGAATATTAGATTTTTGTAAAATCCAACAGTGTATTTTTTTTATTAATGTGGAAATTTTAGATCCTCTTGGCAAACGTGGTGGTTTCTTTAAAAAAATTATGTTCTCTTCCTTTTTTTCCCCTTGTCATTGTAGTTGCTTCAGCTATATTTTGAATGCATCCTGATGCATGAAGTTGGTCTTGGCCATGGTATGGACCAGATCGTACTGGAATGTGATGCATCAACTGTCGTGGCTGGGCTTTTAATTTGATATGTTTCACTTTTCACTATGGTATTGTTTTATGGGAAAAAATTGGTCTAGTTTGTGTAATGTTTGCACGTTAGTTGGATGGGCATGAGAGAGGGAGAGATGAAATTTTTATCTTGTTGAAGATAATAATGATTGGGAACCAAATCCACCCATGCATTGGAAATTGATAGATGTTGTTAGAAGTTGGTGAAAAGTGAAAATGGAAGAACTGATGATTGATTTCTTGTCTAACTGTTACATATATATACAACCCTAAAGGGTGCTTATCTAGAAAGGGTGTCTGTACAAGAAGAGGTGTCTATTGATCACTAATTAATTAATTCTAACAGATGTGAACGGCAGCATAGCACAACATATATATATATATATATATATATATATATATATATATATATATATATATATGGGCAGACACAACACATCATATGTGGACGCATCGTATGGGGTGAAGGTGTTGGTTGGTTCATGCCAATTTCCAAGCAGTGGATATAATCACTACTCGAACACTGAAGATCAGGTATTATATTTTTAATTTCAAATTTAGGTATTTACTAATTGTGAATTTAGCTATTTACTAATTGTATTCGATATGGACCTTTTGGTAATATCCTATTTTTTTTAAAAAAAATAATTCCGAATTTGGCTATTACTAATCGTATTCGGCATGGACTCTTTGATCATATCCTATTTTTTTACTTTTTTTAATTCCAAAATTAGCTACTTATTAATCATATTTGATATGGACTCTTGAGTTAGTTTAGACCGTTAAATCTTTACAAAATCCAACGGTACAAATTTATCGCTTTTTTAGATTAACGTGGGAATTTCTAGATCCTCTCGGTGAACGTGGTGGCTTCTTTTAAATATAATAGATTGCTTTCGGTGTTCATACTTAAAGTTCACTTTACCCCAATTTACTTTCTCCAATCTGTACTAAATTCCAACTATGCATGAAACAGATTTATTCTATAGTACTCCCTATATAATAAATATATGACCTTAACACAGTGTCATATACTATTTTAAAACGGAGGGAACGACTGTACTGGCGGGCTTCTAGGTCGCAAGTTGTTTCTTTGTAATCATAAAACTAGAGTTTTTGTTTACGTTCAGGCTGGCTAGTCCTCTGTACTGACGGCAGCTTTGTTTTGCATCTTTCTGCTCTTTTAATGAAATACATGCTAAGGCACGTTCTTAAAAAAATAGAGGAAACGACTGATGCTGGATATATTGTCTCTGTTCTTTTCTGTTTGACAGCCTTGAATTCAAGCCGCCAAATTCCTATTGATGATATATCCAAAATTGTTGGGATGCATGGTACCATCCCAGAAGATCAGTTACATTCATGTTTACAAGAAAAACAACTTCAATACTACATAAAATTAAAAAATAGTGATTAAAGTTACATCTTTGAGATAAAAGATATAAAGAGAGAAAATAAAAGGATGTGCTAATAATTTGCTACCTCAGTCATCTGAAAAAGGTGTGATTCAGTTTCAGTCCATACATAGCGGAGCCATCCTACCTCCGTCCATTGGTCCTCATCTTTCTTCTTCATCTGTCGATTATTGTGCTTCACTATATGCATGCTTCTCTCCGTTCATCCTCACCCTACACTTCAGCACTTGTCTCCTGCTGTGTCCCTACTTTCTGACCAAGCTTGCCGAGACGCTCCATTGATCCGATGCATGGTCTGGCGCCTTGCTTGCGGCTATGCCACCCGACCTGCTCCGGTGGCCGCCAACCACCCCATAGTACATATCCTAAGTCAAACAAGGTAGCGACAAATAGCGACTCTGGCCGCGTCCAAACGATCGTCGTCTGAAGTTAGAATTTTTCGAGAAGGCAATTATTACAATTTTTGTCTAGTGAAATTTAAACAGGTTTGCCCGTCATGAGATCGAATCTTCAAAAACAACTGAACTATTTATTTACGATCTTAAAGACAAACCCGCTTGCATCGCATCCTTATCTAAGAGCGAGGCACCGGAGAGAAAGAACCTTGAAGAGGAACTGAACATATATAGAGCTAGACTACTTGAAGAAATCATGAAAGGTTTGGCGGCCGGGTGAAAAAGATTTTTGCTTTTTGGCGTGGGCTCTCGCTCGCTGCACGCGCATGCAGCCAGGGCACGTAGCGTGGGCATGCAGTGCAGTGCAAGGCACTCACGCAAGCACATGTACACTTTGAGCTCAAGACTTTGAGCGTGGATGGGGGCGGTGGCCAAGGTAGGATCAGACGACGAACTGAACGCCACCTCTTTTTGTTGGATTCGATCTCGATCGCTCTCGCGCTCCTCCTCATGCTAGCTAGTCCTCCTCACGCGATAACGACCCTCCCTTTCTGCTACATGCCCGGGGTGGCCCATCCATCACTGGAAGGCACCATGCATGCGTTTCCTTCCAAATTGCCCATATCACTTGCACATTATTGGGTTGGGGTGCCTTTTTGTTCCATCAGGTGTCCCACTGGGGATGTGGGACCTCGCACCTTGTCTTCTCCTCGCGGGACACGCACTGTGTCTTGCTAGCTTTGCTCTTCACTTCCTTCCTCGCACTCGCATATGGGATGTTCCCTTTTGTTAGTAAGTGTTTTTATTTACCCTATGATGGTGATTCTCTGGTGATGTGGCCAGGTACTATGAGAAATTGAGTTTGTTGACAATGGCATTAACATGTTGGTGTGCTTTGTTATTAGATACTGTCAGGAAAGATATAAACTCTACTGGCGAAACTATCGGTCGCTCATGAAGAATGATAAACACTACTAACTAAGACTGTTGTCCACTCGCAAATAATTTCATGCAAAATTGTTTCTAAATGGATATCTAATACCTGTTGGTGGCAAATTAAAGAAATTAAAACGAAAGTACACAGTACAATAATGTTCTTCACAAAAGGGCCCAACACGAGTAGAAGACACATAGAAGTCCCAGAAAGAAATTGTAACTTAGTATTATTGTGTCTGACTGGCTCGTAATTAATAAGAACCATTAATTTGTTTATTGAGCGTCACTAATCCTCGCTCGCCATTGGCAGATAAATTAGTTAGCAACAACAAAAGTCACATAGCCCACCTGTGTTGCATTGTGTACTATTTTTATTTCCAAATTGTGCACAGAATGCAATTGGGTTATTTATTGTTGTAAGGGACAACATATCTTGAATTAATTATTTCCGTATTGTAATTGTATTCTTTTTTCTGCATGCATTACCGTCCATGGTGCTGCAAGTCTGCAACGATCCTTTATCGGCTGTATACGCAGTACCTAAATAATAATGAGCAAATTAAATAAGACTAACGTACATATATCCTATGGTCAAGTCCAGCGTATACCATACCCATATACTCAAAAAGATCCTCGACTATACAGAACAAAATTACAAGGTCCAACACCACAAACAAAACAGATAACCGATCACTATCAGCTGTCTGCAGCTGGAGGATTATATTAGTTCTTGGGATATGTAGCAGCACAGTTGCCATTTGTCACTTGCAACTTCGTATCCATAGCCAATTTACTCCAAGAACATTTGTACACATGGTTCCTTTTTCTTTGTGGTATTTGTATATATCCTTCTGTCGACAACAATCATATACACTACCTGGAATAACTGATGTTGACATGAACCGAGCTTAATCTTGTTTTTACCTAATTGCAATGATCAATGTTATCCCGTGCTTGTCGTATTTTTTACATATAGTTAACGAACTAATAATGTATGTGCATGCGTATAGAAAAAGCTAGGGGATATACTGCTGCGATAAATAATGATAACGGCGAACAAACTAGCTAGGGTGCAAAACCAGCGCAGTACGTACTTCAATTTTACCTACTAGTTTCTATGAGATACTGTGTTTAAAAACTAGAAGTAAGCAGTCCGTGCAATTGGATCGTCCTTCCCATGCAAGATCTTGTCAAGACTCAATAAGCAGCTTCTCTCCATCCAAACACATCAGATCAAGGCGACAAGCTAAGGGTTCCTCGCATGAGTCCAAACGAATGACATGCATGACCAGAACCATGCACGACTGACGGGTCAATGTTAACCGGTAAAAGATACAGATCGATCGATCAACGGACAAGCATAAAAAATCCATGAGAATATGCATGAAAAAACGCAACAAATGTCATAAAGTCTTCCCAAATTTCTGACAAAAAACTAACCAAATGCATGGAGAATATATGAAAAGCCTACACATCCAATCCAACAATCTTTTCTTGGAGTCAAATACGAATGGAACTGCAACAAATGTCATGAATTCCTCCCAAATCTCTAAAAACAATAATGCTAACCATCTGAGATCTTTAGCTTCTCCCTACATACTTACGCCGCTGGAAAACCCTAAGTAACAAGGTAGACACGTGCTAAAAGATCCGACAAGCGAGGGAAAAAAATCGCGCGCTACCTGCTTGCATTGCCGTGTTGCCACTCACACGAGCGGAGCAATGCATGCACTACGCTAGCTCGAGCATGGCGCATCTTGTTTTGCCGAGCACGATCTCATCATGGACGATCATGGCCTCCACGCGCTTGTCCAGACGACGGGCTGCTCCTTCCACGCGAGGAACACCCCAGCCGCCGCGCTGTCGTCCGTGCCTGGCTCCTGCAAGGTCCATCCCTCCCGGTACCGCCGCAGCAACGACCTCACGTCGTCGGCGACGTCGTCGCTGAACGCCACCGGGGAGAAGCCGGCTGACCGCATGCGGCGCGCCCACGACGCCCCCGTCTCGCGCCTCTCGGCGGACTCCGACGCCGGGCAGGACACGAGGTCGACGATGGCGCGCCTGGCTGCCCTCTCCAGCGCAAGCCTCTCGTTGCTGGTCTTCGGGAAGCTCTCTTCGAGGGAGTCCATGTACGCGGAGAAGAAGCGGAGGCCCTCGGTGAACACCTTCATGAACGCGGCTTCCGTGTTGGCTTCCTCGGACGACGCGTCCGACTCGGACGCCACGAGGTCGGCGTCCTCCTCGACGACGGTGACCACGCGCGGCTCGAGCCGGCGGAGCGAGGCGACGAACGCGTCGCGCCGCCGCGCGCCGCCCGGCGCGACCCCGCGCAGCGCGTTGACGCAGTTGATCGCGAGCGCGGTCGTGGCGCCTCCCTCGCGGAGGTCGAGGCCGTCGAGGTCGAGCTCGGCGAGGTCCCCCGCGTGGTTCACGGAGCGGAAGCTGAACGGCACGCCCATGAGGCGCGCGAACTTCTCGAGGCGCTGCGCGATCTCCCGCATCACGCGCTGCGCGGCGGCGGACGGCGCGGCGGTGGGCACGACGGTGGTGATGGACAGGTGCGGCGTGTCGTCCGACGACCGCGTGGCCAGCGCTTCGAGCAGGGTCGGCCACTGCGTGCAGAAGGTGTTGCTGAGGTCCAGGATGTGCAGCCGCGGCGGCTGCGACGACGACGACGAGGATGATGACGATGCGGCCGCCGCCGCCTCCAGGAACGACTCGAGGATGGCGCCGTTGGCGGCAACGTGCCCGAACGACGTCCACGGGCTCAGCTCCTGAAACTTGAGCGCCGTGCGGCGCGTGGACTCGAACGACGCGTTCCGATCCGACGCGGCGGCGAGCGTGCGCAGCGTGCGCGGGCCGGAGGTGGTGAGGCGCGCGAAGAGGCCCTGGAGGAAGTAGGACGCCAGCTTCTGGTCCACGTCCCCGTACGGCGAGGCCAGCTCGTTGAGCATCCACATGAGCTGCTGCACGCGCTGGCTGTTGCGCGCGGCCACGGCGCGCGCGCACTCCAGCAGCAGCTGCGCGGCCCACCTCCCGGCGCCGCCTTCCCCCGACGACGCCGAAGGGGCGGCAGTCCCGCTCCCGCCGGCCGCGCCGGAGGATGACGCGGGGGAGCTGAAGTCGAGGTCGATGTCCACCTGCGGGAACGAGAAGTCCGCGGCCTCGAACAGCCCGCCATGCCCCCCCGCGGACGACGGCGCGGGCGGGGGCTGCGGCGGCGTGGGCGCTGGGGACGACGCGGGCGGGGCGGCCGACGACGGCTGGTGGTGGAAGTGGCGGGACGAGGAGGAGGAGGAGAAGTCTTCATCCATGTAGAAGCCGTGGTCGTTGCCGCATTCTTCTTGGTACGGCGCCGGCTGGTGGTGGTCGTAGTAGTATCCGCCGCCGCCTCCTCCGGCGCCGGCAGCGGGGTCGTAGTAGTAGTAGCCGCCGCTGCTGTTGCTGCTGTTGTTGTAGTGGGAGTGGGAGTGGGGGTAGTAGTGGTGGGTGTGGGTGTGGTGGGAGGCGGGGGAGGAGCGGGAGCCGGTGGAGGTGGTGCTGCGGGACGTGGAGTGGGAGCTGTAGGGGGACTGGTGGTGGTGCTGGTCCGGCGAGGAGGGCGCGGGGGCGCCTGTGGGTGATGGTGGTGGTGCTGGTGGAGGCTAACCAACCGGAACAGCGTATCCATCTAAATCCTCAGACCTAAACCACCGGGGGGGAGTGCAGTGCAGGTGCGCAAAATGGCTGCTGCCCCAGTTGCTGCTCCTTCCTACCACTCCAACACAGACAACGCCGTGGTTATAACCTGCAAAAGAGTGGCCACCCCACCACTACTCTCTTTTTTTCACTATTGCTCGTGCCGTCAGATAAGGTAAAAAATTTGGAGTCCCCAACCCGTAACCTACTCTCCTCTCTCCCTGTGTGCACGCTTTTTCCGCGATCGATGAACCGAGGAAGAAAGTGTGCGTGAGAGAGAGAGGGGTTGTTCTTGGACCTCCCCTTTTTTTACCGTCTGATGAGATGGAGACCAGCTTTTTCGCAAATCCTGGCTTTAGTAGTAGTCGCTTTAATTCGGTGAGAGGCTAAAGCCAATGATGACAGTAGGATTTGTGCGCAACCCGACGCCCGGATGCATTTGAGAATTCTCCTGGCCCAGCCCGGCCCTGTCTTTATTCGAGCCCAGCCGCGCGGAATATCCCAGTGCGGGCGACCGATTAAAGCTGCCGCCCGGGGGAAATTTACAGTGCTTATTATGAAACCTCTGAGATGCATGACCGCACAGGGTGGGCGTCGCAGCGCAGGCAGGGTTTGGCCGGCCAGAACGTTCGTTTCAGCAGATCGAAGAGCAGGCTGAGGCGCGGGGAGATGGGTCAAAATGTTTTTGTGGGATATCCGCCTGCAGTTACCTTCCGGGGCCTGATCGTTTCTAGGTACAACGACCTGCCAATTCGCACTTTGCCGGTGCTGTTCTACCTGTAAGCGAGAATTAGAAGATCACTGTGTAGGAGAAGGCATGCATGCACGAAGTTTCAGGTAAATGAAGGCCAATTCTGCCAAATCTTGTGTCGGTGATAGTAAAAGTATTGGAGTGCTGACAGCGACAAACAAATAAATGATTGAAATACTAGAACATAAAATACACAAGCTTTTGGCAGTATAATATATAAATGAATGGTAGAAATCCTCCCAAAGGGCTATGCTGAAAGAAATCCCCACAAATGCCAGCAATGGAATGAGTGAGCTATTCCATTCGTAATTTTGTCTGTTATCCATAATAAGATCCAAAAGTGTTTATAGGAACTATATTTTTTTTCTGTATGAGTTCAGAGCATTCAAAATACTTTTGTTGATTCCTTAGTTCCAAACTAGCCCATACTGTTCGGGACACATACTAGATGGGTAGGCATAACTTTCGATTAAGTTAGAGAGTTAGGTATAGTTACGTGGGGCTAAATAGCTGGATTTGCATGGGACATAGTAGCATTGTGTTGTGAGGAAGAAGAACAAGCAAAATATGTGTCTAGGTGAATGTTTCAAACACTATGTTTTCCGTATGAAACCACTGGAGGATTTCCATCAGTCCCCTTGCGCCCCTATCCTCAACTTTTCCTACAAATTTTCCTTAGAGTAGTAGTACACGACGAGCAAAGGTACAATAACCTTTTAGTACACGGCCGAGCATGAATTTGGCAGTTTGGGATGGCACACAACAGGCAGGCTTTGTACTGGGCGGCGTAGGCTGGGGGGCCGGCAATGGCATGCACGAAGACGACGTCGAGCGGCTGAGGTGGGCGACGAGAGGAGAGAAATATATTCCCCTTCCTTGGCTCACCTAGTGACCTAGCTCCCGGACGAGGCGCAGCGAGAGAAGAATCGCACGGCGCGCACGAGATTCCAGAGGAAAAAGCAAGCACCAGACGTTGGCTGCCCTGGATCGGAGAGGTGGATGGCCTGGCCGGGCTAGCTAGCAGCAAAGAAGAAAGCCGAGCTGAGTCCAGCAGCGGGCCGGGGAGGCAGGCATGGTGCGACAAAAGCTGGGGCGCCGCGCGCACGCGGGCGCCCAGCCGGTCAGCCCGGCCATCATCTCCGCCATCGGCATCGGCACCCCCCCATCATACGGTCGAGCCGTGTCGTGCGCGCAAACCCCCGTGGGCGTCAGTGCCAGCGCCACCGCGCGCGGGCGTCCCGGCCGGCCGGTCTTTGCTCGACGTACGCGCTGGCGCTGGCTCCGACTCCGAGGTTGGCTGGCTGGCTGGCCAGGGGCCGCCTGCGCCTTGTCCCGTGTGGCGCGGGCAGGCGGCTGCCGCCTGCCGAGCCCGGCCGGCCGCGCGCGCGCGCGCGCTGCGGACTAAAGAAAAGACAGGGCATGGCACTGAGGATGTTGCGCTCTGCCGCCGCCGCCGCTGCGGCTTTGCAGCTCGGCCCGCCTGTTGGTTCTACTTGTGTACTGCCTACCTAGCGCCCTCTTTTGACCGGTGTCGCGTGCACGAATCCTGTGGCTGGGCTGCAAGTTTCTTTGTCGCTCACCATGGGTTGATTGACTTGATTCTGAGGTTGCATCACTTCTTGAGCAGCTCATGTGCTCAACGAGTATTTCTTCTACAAATACTGGGACTAATAATGCAACAAGCTGCCTATAGGCTCCTCATCGATCTGGAGCTGGAGCATGCATGCACGCATGACCATTGACCAGTCCAAATCTACAGCCACCACACCAAGCTTTGCCTTCACGGGGGCCCACCACGCACCACCGAGCCTACATTTTTACTACACGGGTCTATTCGCATACGGTGGTGAGCAAAAGCGAGCGGCCTCGAGCCCTCGACGTTCCAATCATGGAGAGAATCTCCAAAGTGGATTTATGCGGGCAACCAGGAATTGGCTACATTCTGTCCGTAGCCTATGATGCTCCGGCGGCCTCCTCCTCCCTCCCGGCCATCGGCCATCGCTACCACAGCCGCCTAGCCCTCTAGCCGCCTGCTGCTGCTGCTCCTTCCCGGCCTTTCCTTTGAATCCAAGCAAGGGCCCTGCGGCCCTGCTCCTACACCATCTACGCCCATCGCCATCATCATGTTTTGTCTCGTGCTATGCGCGGAGCCATCACGCTTACCGCCCGGCCGTGTCGACAACGAAATGTATGCTAAAATTAAAATCCTTAGTTGGTGTCCCCGTCTCTGCTTTCTCCGGTGTGCATGCAACACTGCCGGATCCAGCTTATTTAATTTGGAGGATATATAATTTGGAGGATATATACTTCTCTCTCCATTTCAAAATATAGATTATTTTATTTTTTTAGATTTATAGAATTTGCTATGCATCTATATATATATATATTTAAGTGCATATTAAAACTTATGAATCTAGAAAAATCAGTAAACTACATTTTGGAACGGAGAGAGTACGTACGTTGTCCATGACAACAGGTCAAAGCCCATCGGAGGGTGATCGTTGATCACCGGATCCCATCCTTGAACTTAGAAGTGACTGAACGCGAACGTTTTCCAGCTTACTATCGACATTCAAATGGGTTCCAGAGGGCCCCCGAAATAAGGCCCAAAGCAGTTCCCAACGGGGCGTCAGTTAAATTCAGTTGTTGCTTGGGTATGCCAAATGTTAGCCCTATCAAAACTGGTTTCACACAAACCTGTTAGATTGTGTCTCCAAATTAATCTAAGGTTTCTTGAGATCCAAACGACCATGTACAGAACACATAAATTCTATAATTCGTAGCATTTCTATATCCTCCAAAACTATCACAAACTGACCAGGATGGCGTCCATGAAGCTGCATGCATGCATGCTTTGGCATACAGGAAGTTCAGGGGCTGCTATGCATGTTCTGCCTAAGGGATAACAAACTACCACCCTTGCCCTCCCAAGGCTTAAAAGCCTCTTTACTTTCTGCGAAAAAAATATATTCCAAGAATACAGCAAACTCGTTCCACTTGCAAGCCTCTAAAAATATTTTTAAAATGGAATGATTTTTTTTTCCAAAGAAGAAGAGAAATATTCCAAGAATATAGCAAAACTGTTCCACCAATAAGCCATATATTGTTCTAATAAAAAAAAATCAAAACGTTTTAGTCAAATAAAAACTTGTTCCAAACCAAAAAATGGAATATGTTCCAAGAAAGTGACATAACTGTTTCGAAATTTAGATTACAATAGATGCGTAGCATAGAATAGGGAAAAAGAGGAAGATGAAATAAAATGTAAAAAAGACCTAATGGGATGAATTTGTTTCACAATGGCTAGTGGGCTACGTTCAGCCTGTTTGGGTGGAGTGCGATTGACTCCCACCTAGCTATAGCTAGCTAATGGAAAGGAAAATTCCCGTGAATTTCAGGTCTTCAGGAGGAAAAAAAAAACGGAAATGTTCGGAGTGGCATGCGCGAGCGCGATGCATCCCACCGCAGAAGCAACGTCCGAGCCGCTGCTAGGTGGGCCTGCAGTCCATGTTCTTCTTCTCCAACGCATCTCGCCGGAGTTAGGAAACGAGGGGCTGTCAGGGGTCTCTAGCGCCTCGGGCCTTAGAAGGGGAAGGGGTCAGGAGGTCGATAGGCGGCGATAGCAGGTTGCTGGACGGTGCGGCGCGGCGGCAGAGACGCCGCCGGCCGGGGGCGGCAGTGAGACATCCGATGAGCCAGGGCCAGGCGCGGGGCGCGGCAGCCACTTGGACTATCGCGGCGGCCGGCGGCGGCGGACGAGGAAGACTGGCGGGGACAGGGGCGGGGGCGGAGGCGAGCACATCATGAGCCGTTGTGGGCCTTCTGTAACATCTCATCTCCCAGTCGCACCTGCGACTCCTAAAAACCCCCCCCACCCCCCCCCCCCCCCCCCCCCCCCACCCCCAAACACACACACAAATACGCCTCCTAATACATACCTAAATAAATAATCCCGCACGTCTATAATCCATTGATACTAGGATTTAAACTTTGGTGAAGTTATACCCTCACATCTTCACCACAAAATAAGAGAAAAAAAGTTCCTGAGCCATGAGTTCGTTTCTAATCATAAAAAGACCTTTGAACAAATCCTGTTATGATCTATGAATATATTTCAGCTTTGATTGTCAGTAAGCCTAGCCTAGTCTAGTCCGATTGTTATTACAGCTTCTGCCTGCTCTGCCCGCGCATCTAGGGTGTTCAAGCCGGATTGGTAAATCAGGCTGAATGTGCAGGTTTATTTCTTCACTATTTTTTTCCCAATCAGCAGGTTTGGGCCGGTTTTTTCCAACTCGTCTCGAATGAACATACGTGGCTAGTAGGCTACCCACTGCTGCACTGGTGCATCGTAAAGTTTCTTTGCTAAGATTATTCATGAAGAATCCCTGGAACCCACCATTCCAAAAAACAGTCAAGTGCCGAAGTGCGTGCCGTTGCAGGCGCACCACCCAGCGCAAGAGAGGAGCGAGACGTGCTGAAACCGTGGCGGCACGCTCACTTTAGCAACACCAAAAGAAAAAAAGAAGAAGAAAAACAGTCAGGTGCGCGTGTGAAACTAGTCATGTCATGCCATACGTGGACGAGGTGCGCAAAAACGAAATTTAAGAACTCCATTCTATAATGAAAATTATTATTAATCCAGGAATGTGCCAAAGAAAAAATCATTCTAATCGAAGCATGAATGCGCACTGAATTTAAAGCGACCAGGGGATGGATTGGGCAACAAAGTTACGGAAAACTCTATAGCAGCAGAAGAGCAACAAGGTAAGGCCCATTCTATCAGAATACCTCTCCGCGGCTACGGCGACCCACGAATCAAATACTCGCTTTGCCGCATCTCACTCACCGTCGTCCCTCTCAGGCTCTCATCATGTTGAACAACGTGATCCAAGTAATATATCTTTTTTCAAAACACGACACAAGACGCATATATTCATATACATGCACGTAACCTTACGATCTGATCGAAAAATTGACCTCACAAATCTTAAGATTGAGTAAGATATCATAAACGTCTCGATATTAACGGACACACCACTTACCATAAAAAAATAATATCGTTTAGTTTTTAAAATAAATCTAGAAAATACAAAGACTCAGCACAGGTGAACAGATTCCACCATAAAAATATTTTATCAGCTGACTTTCAATTCGCTCATAAGTAATATATTAATCATGAAGATCAAGCAAGAAGTTGAGTTCTCAATACTTGCAGTGGTCACAAACGTTGAGTCACCTCTGTGCTAAGTAATAGGTTCACTAAACATGTGCGTGTGAGCGAACTAATTGTAGCTTTAGCTGGTAAAGCTGGTAAGGTGTCTTGTGTTGGAATCTATTCATCTGAGTTCGAGTCCAAATCTTGGTACATGTGCTCGCATTTTCTCAAATTTATTACAGAGTTTAACCAGCGCTATTTTTTCAGTAGTAGAATTACATGCGTATAGTGTATTCGTAGGAGTAAGTGTACGTGCGTGTACGTGAACATCTGCATCTGTACTATATTTTGCAAAAAAACAAATAAAAAAGATAAAAAGTTACTACAGAGCCAAGCAAAACTAGATTAATAGAAAGTAGCTCTCTCTTCGATTACTATCAACAGCGTTGTTGTCTCGTAAACTACGACTCATCAGTTGTTGTCAGCCGGCTTGCGTGCCTTTAAGAACCTCGGAATAGGCACCTCGCTCAGATCTGGTGAGTTTAAATTAAACAATCAATCAATTATTCTTACTATATCCTAGCTTTTCTTGCAGAGCTTGGCGTGCTAGTTTCGTCGAAAGTGCAAATGTCCAACAAAACAAGGGTCAAATTATAGTAAAAGGATCAAAAGCAGAGCAACTACTCCAACAGTGATCCTAAAATCAGATCCTTCAAGTATGGCTATCTTTTAGGACTTTCAAATTTGCTTCAACTCTAATAAAAACTCTCAATTCTAACTTATAATAAAGAGTTTTCTAAAGACCCTATAGGAATAAAGGGTGGAAGAAAGGATTTGGAACACTCTAAAATAGTAGTTCCTGGAGCGTGGAAGAGGGGATTTGCAAGTTTTCCCGAATAGATAGCCTACTACCGAGTGCGCTGGAGTGCATTTTTTTTATTTTTGATTCTCTAAATTTAAATTTGACTGGGGCTCTTGGCTGAAGTTGCTATAATATTTAGCCGCCTCCTGCCTGTCACTTCGTCAGCTCCCGCGCAGCGTCAGCGCCTCCGCATCCGCGCTCCAGGTGCTCGACGAGATGCCGAAGAGAGCCTTCAGATACGCTGTGGTCAGTCAACCTTGCTTCTTGCTACGGTCTCGCAAGGATCCGCTCCTATCACCAACCAGCAGTTCTGACTGTTTCTCCAACGGTTTGATCTCTGCAGGTCGATGCGTTCACGGACGAGCCGTTCAAGGGCAACTCCGCGGCCGTCTGCCTCCTGGAGGATGGCGCCGGCGACGGAGGAGAGCCTGTGGACGAGCGGTGGATGCAGGCGGTGGCGGCAGAGTTCAACACCCCCATCACCGCGTTCTTGGCCCGTTCCGGTCCCAGAGGGGCCGGCGGCGGCGGCGGCGCTGCAGGGTGTGGCGCTGCCCAGTTCCGTATCCGCTGGTTCACTCCGATTCGTGAGGTGATTGTTTCCGTCACAAATCTTCCACTTCCTTGCTTCAGAATCTGCTAACTTTGGGGTGACTCGGTGAAATGGAATCAAGCAACATGAGCTGCCGTGTCACGAAACAGAGAAGCGATATGGCAGGCCTTCGCATGCATTCGTAGCTCTGTGACAGCAGTTAGTAGGAAGACTGGCAAAATTGGAATGTATTCTAGAGTAACCTTGTGCCTTTTTTTTTATGTTGTCTGATTGGCCTAGGAACTGGTATACGATGCTCCTGTGCGATACTGTTCAATAAATTCAGTTTCATATGGATCCAATATTTTCAATGTATCTAGAATATAGAAGTCATTTTCAGCACTATGGGCGGCCTTTATAAGAGGCTATACAAGAGATGCATATGTTTATTTGCTAATTATTATAATTATTTTAAAAAAAAATTGTTAGTTTCTGACTGATGAGACATGTTATGGAGCTTTAGTGTTAAATAAGTACTCTTGCAACTCTTTTCTTTTAGAGTAGCACTCTTGCGACTTTCTTATAACATTCTGTTTGCCTTGCAACTTTTGATATCCCTCTAGTCTCCATATGTTCTGAAGAGTTTTTTTTTTCTCCTGGTCATGTATCCCTTCAGACAACAGCATGTGAGGCTAACATCGAAAAGAATTAGATTCTAATACTTCCATACATGGAGAGCCTATTTTTATAAATTTAATCTTTATCTCACTCAATTTTGGAGAAAACTTACTTTACTTGGTTAATTGTGCAGAGTGAACTCTGTGGGCATGGAACATTAGCTGCTGCACATTACTTGATAGCATTTGGCCTTGTGGAGTGTGATGCTATAGAGTTCGTAGCAAAATCTGGACGTCTAACAGCTAAGAAAGTCACTGTATCGAACGATGCAAGTCCTTCTGCAGAACATTGCTCAAAGTTCATGATAGAATTGGATTTTCCTGTTATCCCGGTGGCAAAGTGCAATTCTGCAGAGATATTACCAATTCCTGATACTTTAAATGGAGCTTCGGTTATGAATAAGCTGCAAACTGTCTCTGCTTTCTCTGATCTCATTGTAATTCCTCTCATCCTCCACTAATTCAATCCCCCCATTTTATTTCATAATTAAAACTCTTGTTTTGACTGCAAACCCTCATACATACGTTTGTTTCTTTATTTCTAATCCTCAGTTGCAATTTTTTAACCTTTTAGAAATATTAAAATAGTACTGAGTATATTGTAAGACTAAATTTCTCCTTTTCAGGTGGAAGTTAGTTCGTGTGATGAAGTTGGTAATGTTTGTCCTAACATTGCTGAGTTAGTCCAGTGTCCTGGAAGAGGCGTCGCCGTTACAGGCCCAGCTCGTGAAGGATCGAGTTATGATTTTGTCACACGTTTCTTCAGCCCAAAATATGGAATAAAGGAGGTAATAATGCAATATAAACATGTGTTCTATCATGCTAATATTGTTATTCAGGGAGTTTTCTTCTCAAATTGTTATTCAGGGATGTAGTATCTTAGTTTGCAACAAGTTTCACCTCTCGTCAAAATGAATGTTTGAGTTAGGAAGGAATCCAGCATCCACAGATTCTGGTCAACTAGTCCCTTCATAACTTTATCATATTGAGAGTTATATATTTCATGACAAGCTACAACCATATTTTGGTTTGAACATGAAGAGCCGTGTATCATTATATTAAAGAAGAAAAAGAGGGTATAAAAGCCCTTACAATTTACAAACACACTCCACACACACACAGGTTGTCAGTTTACATCCGTGCCTTTGAGAGACATTAGGACACAGCCCGACCTAAATCACATAAACATCCTGGACTCAGTTCTTAGTTCGCACTCAAATAAGTTACTTTAGCATCAAAGAATCCTCAATTTTTCTTTAGATGATGACCGAAGAACTCTATTTGTAACTGTAACTGATAAAAAGTGAAGTTTCTTTTTTTTCTGATGTCCTGTTTTGTCCATTTTTCTTGGTCAGGATCCAGTATGTGCTAGTATACATTGTTCCTTGGTTCCTTACTGGGGCAAGAAGCTAGGGAAAGAAAACATGATAGCCTTCATGGTATTAAGGACAAGCTTTCAAACTAGTCGATACATTGATATGAGATATCATCCTTCAGATTGGAACTTATCATAATACATACACATCTTGTCTGTGTGTTGTCACTTGTCAGGCCTCCCCAAGGACTGGAACACTGTATCTGCAATGGGATGAGGAAGCCCAGAGAGTCCGCATCCGAGGAAAAGCTGTTACTGTCATGGTTGGCACCCTTCTTGCCTAGAGTCAGTTGCTGCCTGATCATTAAAAAAAACTGTAATTGGGCCCAGGAACGTAAGTACTCTGTTTAGTGGGGGAACATTTAATTTGGTTCCCCTGTCCAACTATGAAACCTGAATATTTCAAGGTAAATGGCCTATGCATGCATGGATGAAGACCAAATGGAAGATGAAAACCCTGAAGGTTTTTCTTTGACAAAGATGTTAGGAGTTTACCCTAATCTGTTGGGATGGAGAACAATCAACTACAACTGAGTTCGTCAATAACATAGAAGTTTACATGGTTCATAATAGTACATGTAACTTGGATTTTCCATTTGAGTTACTTGTCTTGCCAAATTGTTTGTTTCCTTGTTCCTGTCCCTGAATGTATATGTAGATGAACTTTGCAATTGGTGGGATGTCCGCTACATTTTGTTTGAAACAGAAGAGGCCATGTCATCCAGTGCCCTGGATTGGCAATTGGATCATAAGCAGCAATGCAATAGCCTAGTATATGAATAAAATATGTAGTATATATGAATTATAATTAATAAAAATAATAATGATATACATACGAGCGTATACTCCATTTCAAATTTACACACTGTTCCACCCCACGAGCCGCAATCAATGCGATCGCGAGTTGCTTAATTAATTGTTTACTCTCCGGCAGTTGACCCTGATCTCGCCGTCCGTGCCGGTGAGCGGGCTGGTGCTGGCCATCTTGACCATCGCGGCCGCGAAGTCGCTCCCCCACCGGCCGGCGTCGGACGCGTACGCCCGGACCAGGCCGTCCGTCGCGCCGCCGCCGAAGAGCGCCTGGTCGGAGTGCAGCAGCCCCCGCCGGGAGAGCAGGTTCCCGAAGTAGCCGTTGTCGAAGTCGTCCGGCGACGACCCGTCGAGCGGCTCCAGCGCGCCGTCGCCGGCGACCCCCGCCCGCGCCGGGCAGCTGCCCCGCAGCGACGCCGCGAAGGCGGCGTCGATGTCGGTGTCGTTGTAGATCCGGGCCCGGCAGTTCTTGCACTGCGCCCGGCCGACGGTGTGGGCTCCTGCAACGTACGACATGCGCGTGGTGACGATCGACCGGTGAGGCGATCATGGATGGAGGGATGGAAAACCTTAGGCTGTTTGCTGTCGCGTGCGTGTATGCATGATTGCGTTGTGGACGAAAGCACGCAGCTGGTGGTTGGGCGGTCGCGTGATCGATCGAGATGATCGCGCACGTACGTGGCTAGGGGTTGTAGCTAGGCAGGTGACGCAGGCTCATCCAAATGTTGGCAGGTCAGGTTGCGAGCAAAAAGGTGGTGGTGAGTAGGATAGAGAGACGACACAGCACGTCACCGGGTTGAATTGATCGGTGCATGCAGACGAACAATGATGCATCATGCATGTGTAGCTATCATGAATGCATATAGATGTATAGCTAGTATCATGTTTTCGTTGGTACACGATGCATACTACATAGATCATATATGATGTGCACGTATGTAGCTAGATCATGAGGTCGGGACGTCGGGTACTCGGGTGGTGCATGTTCTACAGCTTACCGTGAATCTTCAATCTTGGTAGCCACCTGACGACAGGGATGAATGTTCTCATTTGGTCGCATCGCACTGCCCGGAATGAGTGCAAGATCTAGTTCGCTGCAGTGTCGATTTTCAGCTTTCCCTGTGTTTTTAGATATTTTTTTTTTACCGGGACATGCCATGTGATCTATCTAGCTAGAGCTGTAGATGATGATGATCTGCGTCCATGTCGAATTCAGTCAGTGCGAGCAAGATCTAGGATGGGACGTGCCATCCGTCATCTTAGCCTGCCTGCTGCGAACCTATCTATACGTGCGTTGCACAATGCAAGAAAAGGAGATCGATCGGATTGCAATCTTCAAGTGTAATAACATGTGCACATGTACCTGAGAGGGCGACCATGTCGGTGGTGCTGAGCCCCTTGTTGGCGAAAGCGTTGAGGAGGCCGTTGAGGTTGGCGGTGGGGCCAGGGAGGTCGCTGTTGGCCAGGGACGCACTCGCCGTGGTCGCGTCCCGCCTGCCCAGGGGAACCGTCCAGGATGGGCCTCCCAGCTGCACCAACAGGCCGGACGTACAATGACATCGTCAAAGAAACCTTCTTTTTCTCTTTGACGTTTTCTTTTATTTTTCACTTGTGGGCAATGCAAGTAGCTAGAGAAATAAAAACTGCCGTTAAACTTTGACATCGGCGCGCCATCACTGTCTGTTCAGTTCCATGATAGGCCGCAGCTGACAGATTCATGCTCTGATGCTCACATTCTCTCACTTATGTAGTGCAAGTAAAGAAGAAAGAAAGAAATTATCTAAGCACTGCACCGGGATGTAAATCAGATAGAGGTGTGCCTTCATTTATAGCTGATCGATACACGGTCCTCTTGCGTAGTAGGAGTAGTAGAGACGAGGTAGCAGGTAGCTAGCGGCTGGCTTACCTGTTCGACGGAGTCGCGGGCGGCGACGGCGAGGATGTCGGCGCAGGAGACGGTCTGCGGGCACATCAACTCCAGCAGCATCTTGATGTTGTCGATGACGTCGAAGCCGCGCAGCGACCCCGCGTTCGGCCCCGCTCCCTTCTCGCCGGTGAAGCCCGCCGTGTCGTCCAGCAGCACCGACGCGTCGCAACCCTGCCGTGCGTGCATCAGATAGCGTAGTACACATGGATCTTCCATGGTCACTCTACTATAGGTATCATGGAGTAGATATGTACTAAATAGATTCATCTAGGGAGGATGATCGAGATGCATGATGGCTCATCATTACCTGCACGAAGCAGTCGTGGAAGTGGAGCCGGAGGAGGGAGGCCCCCAAGCGGCGGTCGAGCAGCACCGCCGTCGCCACGGCGGACCTGACGGTGAGGAGGGCGGCGGGGCAGGACGCGTCGTAGTAGTCCTCCGACGACAGCTGCGCGCTCGCCACCGTGGCGGCGGCCGCCGCCACTGCAAGGACCAACAAGACCGGCACGCGGCGAGGGAGAGGCCGGGAGCGGGGGTGGTGCTTGCGGGAAGCTGGAGGAGCCATGCCGTAGTCGCAGTAAAAGTGGCGTCTCGCTCTCGCCGTCCAGTCCTGGTTTGGGAGTAGCCTGCAGTGCAGTGCGGTGTAATGCCAGAGAGTACATATTTATAGGCAAGAAGGGTGCACAGACAGAGACAGTCAGCCCCTTAATAATGCATGACACCATATGCCACCCCTTCTTGTTGAAAAACAGAGTATCAGTTACATTTGTTCATGACATTATTACACTTCTGTTATTAAGTTATTTTTTTTAATTACACAGTACAACTACTCACAATACACGCGCACTCACACGTAGATTTGTAAAAAGTAATGATGTACTGTTCGTGGTTAGACGTAATAAATAAACATTGATGAATACAGGGATTAAATCCAAGAAAATATGTTTTTCTGGATATTATTAGGAGTAAGAGTACTAGTCTTGCGCTAATAAGGAATACACGCAGCCATCGGAAAAAGGAAAACTGATTTGTTGGCATAACTTATTAGGTCGTGCTTGTGTGCACAATTCTCTATATTAAAGCCCGGCTCTGTAGGTACGGTACTAGAATGAACGACCTCATGTGCATGTCAGGGGTACATGTATACCGGAAATGGTTTACTCAAAAATATTCAAGCTTCTAAAATGAATTCTCAAGTCTATCAGCTTGGGAAAACCATTAGTTATATTTTCAGTCGATCTGTGCGGTTCTATTGCATAGTGACTTTTCTCGTCACGTGGGTGTGTGCGTGTGTGTGTCTATATACGTGCGACGAGACTAAAATGCAACAAGGTATATTCTTTGTACAAAATACACCCATCTTGCAGTTGCAACTGAGAGACTACATCGATTGCAAATAGGAGAATAGACCAATTACAACTGGACGGAACCGATTGTAACTAGGCGCGAACCAGTTGCAACTGGACGCGAACTAGTTGCAACTCAGACCGATCCGGTTGCAACTGGACGCGAACTGGTTGCAACTCAGACCGACCCGATTGCAACTGGATACGAACCGGTTGCAATTCAAACCGACCCGATTGCAACTGGACACAATCCAGTTGCAACTAGAACTTTCACAATTGCAACTGAGAGGGTGGGTGCATTCTCTATACAAAATGCACCCAGGTGCATTATAACAAAACACTATATATATATATGACAAATTTTATCTACACTCGTTTGTAGCTACTCTCACTATCAGTATACCACCGTGCGTATGTCCACATACTCATTTTGAGTATGCTCATATACTAATTCTAGGATAATTCAAAGGGATATGTACGAAAAATTTTAAAAGCATCCCTATTTTTTAAATATATCATGATTATACATTAGTACTAGTATATAAAAATAAGTTGTCCATATACTCCATGTATGGTCACATACTTAAAGTATATACCATCACAGATGGTCTTATATGATCACATACACCTGGTACATACCTTTCGTTGGGTCAGATACGCGCTTGTAGCTACTTCCACATGTGTATCTCATGATGTAGGGCGTATCTGACCCAACGAAAGGTATGTACGAGGTGTATATGATCATACTAGACCATCTGTCATGGTATATACTTTAAGTATGTGACCATACATGGAGTATATGGACATACTCATTTTTATATACCAGTACTTATATATAATCATGATATATTTAAAAAATAGGGATGCTTTTGAATTTTTTTCGTACATATCCCTTTGAAGTATCTTAGAACTAGTATATCAACATACTCAAAGTGGTATACTGATGATGAGAGTAGCTACACACGAATGTAGAAAAAACTCATCATATACGCACACACTTCATTAGAGTAAAAAAAGGACTCCTATCCTTGCATTGGTGCATTACCACCGCATCTGTATGATCTGTGTGTTATGTTATTTTCTTGGCCGCTGTGTGTTGCATCACTGGCCCGACTGCTATCACATGCCAAAACTTATCCATTCCGATGATGTGTCAAAAACTCTGCATGAAACCTGCGCGACCTTGCCGGCGGGTGGTTGGCTGGTTAGAGGCACTAGACAAAGGAGGTAGCTAGCTAACGTGTTGGCAAGTAACAGGTCCCTAAAACGCCATGCGTTGTGACCAAGCAAAAAGAGGACGAATTAAGTGCCAGTTCCATCAGTTCTAAGTAGACTTATTATGACACTGATTTTAGTTTGCGTGATCCTATGATTTCCCGTCATCTTTAATTTAGTTTGCAACCTAAAATAAGTGCCATAATTAAGCCTAGAACTCTCCATGATACCTGAGTAACAGATTAAAGATGACCGGAAATGGAAGGATCACGCAAACTAAAATAAGATGCATAGGACAAGGAGGAGAGGAGGAATATACATAATGGCTCCATCTTATTGCCGTTCTGAATTTGGAAAAAAAACATCCATCGCACGGAAAAAGGGTTTTGTTGGGTAGGGGTTGAGTGTTCACTATTGCATTCGCATACAAGTCATGCGCCTCCATAAATACACCCAGCAAGTGCACATGCGCGAGCAGCTAGCCATCAGGAGGAGGAAGAAGGTGAGGATGGATAATCGATCACACGTTCCCTTCTGGAGTACACAAACCACACACGCGAGATGATGCCTGGTCGATCGAGCTGCGCTGTTCGTTGTTAGTTGGGATTCAATGCAAGTCGCTTCGGCCAGAAGCTATGCTGCTGCAGTACTTATATATATATATATATATATATATATATATATATATATATATATATATATATATATATATATATATATATATATATATATATATATATATATATATATATATATTATATGTGTGTGTAGAGTTTTGTTACAATGCACCTAGGTGCATTTTGTATAGAGAATGTACCAACTCTCTTATTTGCAACTAGATTGTGTCCAGTTGCAACATGATCGGTCTGAGTTGCAACCAGTTCGCGTCCAGTTGCAACCGGATCGGTTTGAGTTTCAACTGGTTCGTGCCTAGATGCAATCGGTGTATTCTCTCGGTTGCAACTGCAGGGTGTGCGCGTTTTGTACAGAGAATGCATCTTGTTGCATTTTAGCCTTGTCATGTGGTATATGTCATTGGTCTCGTGACTACAATCCTAAAGGTTCACCGATCAGTGGCGGTCATATGCATTCATTGTTAACGCCCGTCTTTTCTGTTGCAAGGACGCGTCACATGCTTAATTATTCTCCGCGCGCCTGATTGCGATGCGTCGTTCGGGTTAGCTCAGGCATCGCGCTCGATCGGTGCTGTTCGTTGCATGATCGCCGGCGGCGACCGACGCCGACGTTGTCGCGGTCGCGGCCAAACTGGCTCCGGCTGTGATGAGACCCGTGCGCGAGCTGGCGGGATCTCTGTTGACTCGGAGGTACGACGTGATAGATGAACAGCGCAACGCGAGGACACAAGGGCACCATCTGCTGGGGAATCCAAAACCGCTGGGTGTACGTTAGTTAATGGGGTGTGATTTGGAAGATCCACCGATCCATTGTTCAGTGTTCAGCATTTGCAAAATAATTAATTGCCCGTCTTGATGTGCACAGTACAGGAGCTAAGCTTCTAACTTCCTGACGTTGACACCACAGTGCTCCTCCCTTACCTTCTTGTAGAGGGGTTTTCAAAATGCATTTCTCCCAATTTCTTACGATCTATAAGCATGTGTTTGGACGGTGGGTCGAAATGAGTTGGGACGGGTTTGACCCACTTCGACCCACGTTTGGTTGCAATTGAAGGTGGATTGGGTCCATCTCTAAGAGGAATATTCCCCTCAGATGCGGGTCAAGATGGTCCCCCGAAATCAAGCGGACCATCCCGACCCACCTGGATCCGTCAGCGCCATCTCGAGTCCGTCCACAAGGTGAGCGCATTGGCGCTGGGGCTGGCCACGGCCGGCGTGGGTGGAGGCGAGGCTACGGCCTATGCGGAAGCTGGCGGAGGCGCGACCACGACCGGCATAGGTGCAGGCGGAGGCGGGCCGCAGCCGGCACGGGTGTGGGTGTGGGAGGAGGCGAGGCCGTGGCACGGCTCGGGTGGAGGAGCGTCGTGGCGCGGGGCGAGGACCAAGGGGAGGGGACGGGGGCGAGCGGCAAGACCAGGCGTGCTCGGGGCGAGGCCGTGCGGGTGAGCAGCCGCCGCGGGCGGCGCAAGCGAGCTCGGGGCGCGTCAGGGGAGGAGCGGCCGGAGGCGAGCAGCCAGGGGCGGAGCAGGTGAGATGGGGCGGAGGGAGGAGCAGGCGCTGGCTAGACGCGGCGGAGGGAGGAGCGGGCGGAACCGAGGGAGAAGATGAGGCGTGGAGGGAGGAAAAAGAAAAATAATAGAGGATGAAACATGGGGCCCACCGATGACATGTTACTAACAGTGTGAAAATTCCATCCATCCCATCTCTCTTAAATCCTCCAAACAAATGAAGAACTAGGTTAGATCCATGCCTCTTAACCAAACACGAAATGGGTTGAACCCAGCTAAAAAAGTGGGATGGAACCAACCCATCCCACTTGATCCCCAAACCAAACACATGCTAGTGCATGCCTGCCAAATAAAAGAAACCCTAGAACTAACACCGGCAACTTTTTGTGAGTTTTTCATATCCATTAGTTGGGCAGTGCTGACTATATCCACCATGATTACTCTCATCTGTGTTTGATGAGATTTTGTGCAAATCTCCAAATATGATCATATGAACTATATACATTAGTATGGATCATGTCATGTGTGCTAGCTCCAAATGAATAAGAGGAGAGAAGCAAGAAGAGAAAGAAAACAAGCCAATCTAGTTGCGTGGGCTTGGTACGTGGTGACCAGCATGGACGTTTCTCTGGAGTTACCAACGTACACGTATCCAGGGGCAATACGTGACATAGCGGTATACGGCCGGGCCCACGGCACAACCGGCGTGGCCAAGAAGATTCTGGAAGCATCTAGAGGCCCTTGTCATGGGCAGCTATTGAGGCTTTGGCTAATAAGGTAGAGATCGATATATCTCTGCGGCCAGAAACAAATGTGTGAGATATGCACGTACGCGTATTAGCTAGCCTCTTTTCCTATGCATTGGGACTTCATCTGATTAGGCCCAGATGGCAGCGAACTACGACGAATCCAGATGGTTACCAATGGTTATCCTCAGCTCAAACTCTCGTGGATATTATTGATCAACTTGAAAAGCAAGCAACGACTTGCAGATATTCTCAAACAAGACGGCGGCGGCGGCTGAACGGTTCCCGTGCGAACCGGATACCCTACTGCATGATGCCTATATAAAGGCCCGTGTGCCACCGGGGCAAAAGGTTTTTTTTTCTTTTCTTCGGCGGAGCACGGACGCGGAGGGAAGCCGAGGAGATCGCGTCGGGCCTTTCATCTGCATCGCCGAGTCTCTGCACCACGCCGGCGTCACCCGTCGTCCTCAAGCTCGCCGTCCACCGTCAAGGAGCCGGGAGCTGCATCGCCGAGTCTGCATCTCGCCAGCTGCACCCGTCGTCCTCAAGCTCGCCGTCCACTGTCAAGGAGCCGGGAGTCGGCAACCGCGTCGACGCCGGGCGGAGGTCGAGGAAGCTAGCGAGAACGAAGCCATGGCGCCCCTGTTCACCTTCGGAGGCGCAGCAGGTTGATCTTCCGTCCACACTCATCTGCTTTTTACAGATCGCATGCCCGCACAATCACTGGTGCTCGCCGAACCGCCGCCCGTCTGCGCCCGTGGCGCTGTGTGAGCATGTTGATGAAGAAGAGACTCAGCTGGTGAAAGGCGCACGGCCGGCGACGAGACCCACGCCGTGCGGCCAAGTCCGGCACAGGCCGACGACGGCGCCGCTGCGAAGACGCCAGTGTAAGAACCTTATCCGGGATCTCTAGTAGTAGAATCAACTCGGATCATCGTCTTGGTCTAGTTCTAGGAACAAACACTGGTGTGCGTATGCGTGTGTTGTGCGTATGCGTGTGTGTGCTAGATTATATTGACAGAGGAAAGAGACGCTAGTATACCTTGATCCGACGACGACGCCATCATAGGTTCGTTGTTGAGGTCTGCGCTAAGCAGCGACGCGCAGTGCCGGGTTGGTGCAAATCCGCACTAGGCAGCGATGGTCGGTGTCGTGCAGTGCCGGTGGCGCTTCCCGCCGACGCAGCGCCGTCCCTCTAGATCGGTCTAGGGTTAGAGTGTCGGTGGAGATTCGGGGCACGGTGAATCTCGACGTGCGTGCCCCCCGGCCCCGACCTTTCAATTTATTGTGGCGCTGGCGACGGGGGCCCACCAACAGCAGTTGGGTTGGACGCCCCCGATCAAGGCGCGTATCAAGGGCCCAAGGCCTTTATGCCTTAGGGGTTAGAGATCAATCCAACAATCTCCCCCTTGATCTCACGTTATCTTTTTTTTCTTTTACTTTTCTATTTTCCTTATCTCATCACAGATTTATGTATAGGGCATATCTCATCGTCACGCGCAATTGCCGATAGAATCAATAGCCACAATACACGCCTCTGTTCAGAAATAGATTCTATAATCCTTTTGGGCCTCTATTATCCAGAGTTCATAGGCTGTACCTCATTCCCATGCCGGCTACGTGTTCCATGAACACGCTGGGTGGTAGGCCTTTCGTTAGCGGATCCGCAAGCATATATTTTGTTCTTATATGCTCGAGACTTATGGTGTGATCCTGGATTCTGTCTTTTATTGAATAAAATCTTATCTGTATCGACTTGGTAGCCGTGCTCTTCTTGTTGTTATGAGCATAAAACACTGCTGGCTGGTTATTGCAGTACATCTTTAGTGGTCTTTCTATACTGTCCACCACTCTTAAGCCAGGTATAAATTTCTTTAACCATTCTACCTGCCCGGAGGCCTCATAGCATGCTATAAACTCAGCATACATCGTCGATATTGCTGTGACCGATTGTTTTGAGCTTTTCCACGATATGGCTCCCCCTGCGAGAGTGAAGATGTAGCCTGTCGTGGATTTTTTGTTATCTTCATCTCCCGTAAAGTCTGAATCTGCGTATCCTTTAATCTCTAATGAATCGGTTCTTCTGTATGTTAGGCTTTCCTTAAAAGTTTCCAGTGTTCTAGACCTGGATCTTTCTGAAATCTGCCAAGCACATTAGTGACAAAGGCTAAGTCAGGGCGTGTGCACACTTGAGCATACTGTAAACTTCCGACTGTCGAAGCATACGGAACAGTTTTCATCTGTTCTTTTTCATATTTATTTTTAGGACTCTGAAAGTCTCCATATCTGTCACCCTTGACTATCGGAGCAGGAGTAGGCTTACTCGCAGGCATACTATACTTTTCTAGAATCTTTTGTAGGTATGTCTCTTGTGACAAATCTAGTACCCCATTTCTTCTATCTCGGTGAATCTCAATACCTAGCGCAAATGAGGCTTCACCAAGATCTTTCATGTCAAAATTCGATGACAAGAACTCTTTTGTTTCTAATAGTAGAATGACATCGCTACTCGCTAGCAGAATGTCATCCACATACAGTATCAGGAAAATATATTTCCCTTTCTTGAACTTTGCATAAATGCAATTATCCTCAACATTTTCTGTAAACCCAAACCTCTTTATCGTCTCAATAAAATTCAAATACCATTGTCTTGAAGCTTGCTTTAAACCATAAATGGGTTTCTTTAAGTGACATCCCATGTTTTCTTTTCCTTCCACGACAAAACCTTTGGGTTGTGCCATGTAAACTCTTTCTTCGAGATCCCCATTTAGGAATGTCGTCTTTACATCCATTTGGTGCAATTCCAGATCGAAATGTGCGACCAAGGCCATAATGATTCTAAAAGAGTTTTTACATGAGACTGGAGAAAAGGTCTCATTGTAATCTATTCCTTCCTTCTGTGTAAATTCTTTTTGCCACAAGACGAGCCTTATATCTCTCTATATTCCCTTTGGAGTCACATTTTGTTTTGTAGACCCATTTGCAGCCTACTGTTTTGGTTCCTTTAAGAATTTCTTCTAGGTCCCAAACTCGGTTGGTACTCATCGATTTCATTTCATCTTCCATGGCTTCAAACCATTTGGATGAATGTCTGCTTCTCATGGCTTCTTCGAATGAGATGGGGTCATTTTCCATTCGAAACTCTTCTGTGTTATACACTTCATAATCATCGGGAATGGCCGATCTTCTTTCTCTTTGAGATCTCCTAGGAGCCTCTTCTATCCGAATATTCTCTGCTGGAGCCTGTGATGGCACCCTCTAATCTGTGGCAATGTTATTATCTATAGGATCCTGAAGGACAGGTTCCACATTTTCACTCTGTGTCGCCACAGAAGGGATCACCTCTGGGACTGGCATTGCAGTAACTCGTACTGCTGGTGCAGTCTCAGTAGGCAGGGAGAAAAACCGTTCCTGAATCATTGAAGTAGGTGCGCACACCCGCTTCTCCTCAAGAACAATCTTTCGAACTGCTGTACTTCCTCGAATCATCTCTTCTTCAAGGAAGGTAGCATGTCTCGTTTCTACGAACTTTGTAAATCTGTCTGAATAGTAGAAACGATATTCTTTTGATTTCTCTGAATAACCAATAAAATGGTAACTCACTGTCTTGGGATCCAATTTTCCAATGTTCGGGTTAAATATCTTTGCCTCAGCAGGACTCACCCACACCCGTAAGTGATTTAGTGAGGGTATCCTTCCTGTCCACAATTCATATGGTATTTTAGGCACCGCTTTACTGGGTACTCTGTTGAGAATATAGACAGCGGTTTTCAACGCCTCCATCCATAAACTCACCGGTAGCATAGAATAGCCGATCATGCTTCGTACCATATCCATCAGGGTATGATTCTGTCTTTTAGCTACTCCGTTCTGCTGAGGATCGCCCGACATGGAGTACTGGGCAACTATTCCTTGTTCTGTGAGGAACCTCGCAAAAGGTCCTGGAACCTGTCCGTATGGGGTATGCCGACCGTAGTATTCCTCTCCACGGTCAGAACGGACAACTTTTATCTTTAAATTATGCTGATTCTCAACTTCAGCCTTGAATTCTTTAAATTTATCCAACGCTTCGGGAATAATCATCTGTGAACGTTATGAAGGAGTCATAACCATCTATGCTTTTAACTAAGAACGGATCGCAAATATCTGTGTGAATTAATTCTAAAACACCTGCGCTATGCTCAACATTTTTCTTTGTTATCTTTACATATTTTCCTTTTATGCAATCAATGCATTTGTCTGAGCCTGAGAACTCAAGAGGAGGTAGAATCTAATTCTTAACCAGCCTTTCTATTCTCCCCCTCGAAATATGGCCTAAACGACAGTGCTATAATTTCGACGACGTGTCTTGAGTTCTCTTTCGTTTTCTCTTATTATCTGTGGTTGGAGATACAGTCGCATTCACATCACATACGGAATTCACACTTTCAAGTAGCGATAACAAATAAAGATCATTTCTTCCGAAAGCAATAGTAGCAACTGCATCATTAAATTCTATTACACACATGCCGTTTCCAAAACGACATTCAAATCCATCGTCATCTAGACGAGACACACTTATTAAGTTTCTCTGTATCACGAGAACATAAAATACATCTCTAAGTAATAAACTAAAGCCAGTGTCGAGCTCTAAGAGGAGGTCTCCCACCGCCTCAACATCTGCCTCAGCTCCGTTCGCGACTTTAATTCTGCTTTCGTCTCTTCCCGTAGTTCTCGTTGAACGGAATCCCTGTAAAGAGTTTGCAACATGAATTGTTGCTCCTGAATCAATCCACCAAGTAGATTTCGAATAATCTGTATACAAAGATTCATTTACAAATGAGATAATGTTCTCACCTCGTTTCTCCATGATCATCTTTAAATAGTCGGGATAATTTGACTTGTAGTGTCCCTTCTGTTTGCAGTGAAGCCACTGATCCTTCTCTACTATAGCTTGCCCAAACTTGGGTTTGTGCTGGCTGTGCTGCTGGGACATCTGGGGTCCTTTTCCCTTGGATGAGGAGGGAATATCTTTATTATTTCTTTTCTTATTCACATAGTTGATAGATCCACCATGTGCTGTCTTTATTCTTTCTTCTTCTTGAACACACATCGCTATGGTCTTCTCTATATCTCATTTCTCGGGGTTCATGTTGTAATTGACAACAAAGTTGTCAAACTCATTTGGCAACGAAGCAAAGACCAAATGAACTATTTGTTCTTGTTTGAACTCCATATCCATCGGTTTAAGCTTGTTGTTTATGTGAACCAAGCGATGAATGTGTTCTCTTATCCCACCTCCCAAGTACCTTTCTGTAACCAGTTGTTTGATCAACTGGGTAGCATAAGTCTTTGAGGAGCCAGTGTACTGACTCCTTATCTTCTCAAGGTACTCAACGACAGTGGGAAAATCTATGATTGCCCCCAGAATGGCAGGCTCTATTGTATTCTTCACCACTGCTAAACATTTCTTGTTGGCAGGGTGCCATTTGGCATGATCAGCGTCATACCTCTGTTTGCTCGCCTTATAGGTGAGCTCTGTTTGCTTCCAAGAAGCATCTGTAACATCATCCCCTCTGACCGGCCTCTCAGGCTGTACTGGAACCGGTGCAGAAAGAACCCAATCTAGCTCAGCCATGGTAAAGAAGAGATCCAACTTCTTATACCACTCATTATAGTTGTCTCCTCTCAAAATTGGAATATCCTTGATGGAAATCATCATAGTAAAACCAGCTGAAATAGGTTAGCTCAAGTGAGAACATTATAACAATAATGATAAATGCATGAAAATCATAATATCGTTATTATCAACTTTGGTCAGAAAATAACAACATTACAATTTAATCTGAAAAATAATCTATGAAATCATAATATTGTTATTATCAACTTTGGTCAGAAAATAACGACATTACAATTTAATCTGAAAATAATCTGTGACTCAAAATTTAAATTATCCCTTTGGTTCAAATTTAAATTCAAGTCGAAATAATCATCTGTGCAGCGGAAACATTAATAAAATAATTTTATTTTGAAGCAAGATCTGTGAAAATCTGTATTTCTATTCTCTAAACATTCATCCCTTTGGTTCAAAATGAAAAAAAATCAAATTCTGTGCAAAATCATTCAAATTTGCTTAAAAAATAGAATAAAAAGATCAAATTTTACTGTTCATCTGCGAAACGGGCCGAAAAAAATTCAACACTGTGCAGCCCAACACTGTGCGGCCCAATACTGTGCAGCCCGTTACCGTGCAGCCCAAAACCGCCTCCGCGGCCCGGCCCACTCGTGAAAACGGCCCGTTACTGTGCGGCCACGGCTTAACAGGCCGCAACCTGGGCCTGGGCCGCGATTTCGGCCCACCCGCGCGCCGGTCGCCCACCCGCCGCGATCTCAGCCGTCCATCTCGATCCGACGGCTGAGCGCGCGTTTCGGCCGGTATAAAAGGCTCGCGGCCGGCGACGCCCTCGGAAACCCTAGAACATTTCATTCCTTCACTCGCTCGCTCTCTCGCCTCGCTCTCTCCCTCGCCTCTGACCGTCGTCGCCGTCGCCGGCTTGAGCTCTGGCGCGGCGCACGGCCTGGCTGCCGGCCATCTGCCGGCGAGCCTGACCTAGCTCGCCTCCTCCTCTCCCTCTCCTTCTCTCTGTTGTGTTTTCCCTCGCCTTTCTTTCTCTCGATACTCTCTCTGTTCCGGTCAGAGACCGCGCCGCCGCGTTCGTCCTCGACGCCGGCGGCCGTGCCATGGCCGGATCTGCTTCTAGTACCCCTTACTCTTTATTTTCTCTCAATTTTGGCTCGGCGTGCGTCCACACAAAGCGGATCTGTGCCCTATGGGCCTCCTCGCCGGAGTCACGTGCGTCTCGCGCGCGGCTCCGTCGAGGGGATCTCTGGGGTACGGAAAAGAAGGGAAACAGCGGAGGGAAGAGAAGGAGAAGAGAAGAAAGCAAGAAGGGCCGGGTAAGTTGGAGGGCGGGTAGATCTAGGGTTAGGGTTAGGGTTTTGAGCCTCTGTTCTTGATTTTTGTTCGAATTTTCTTTATGATTCTTCTATTTGCTCGATCTCTTAACCCTTTTCTATCTCTTCCGAGTTAAACCACTAAACTAGGAGGCTCTGGTACCATTGTTAGAACCTTATCCGGGATCTCTAGTAGTACAATCAACTCGGATCATCGTCTTGGTCTAGTTCTAGGAATAAACACTGGTGTGCGTGTGCGTGTGTGTGTGCTAGATTAGATTGACAGAGGAAAGAGACGCTAGTATACCTTGATCCGACGACGACGCCATCACAGGTTCGTTGTTGAGGTCTGCGCTAGGCAGCGACGCGCAGTGCCGGGTTGCTGTAGATCCGCACTAGGCAGCGATGGTCGGTGCCGTGCAGTGCCGGTGGCGCTTCCCGCTGCCGCAGCGCCGCCCCTCTAGATCGGTCTAGGGTTAGAGTGTCGGTGGGGATTCAGGGCACGGTGAATCTCGTCGTGCGTACCCCCCGGTTCCCACCTTTCTATTTATTGTGGCGCTGGCGACGGGGGCCCACCAACAGCAGTTGGGTTGGGCGTCCCCGATCAGAACGCGGATCAAGGACCCAAGACATTTGGATCTTAGGGGTTAGAGATCAATCCAACAGGCAGGACAGGAAGCGACGTCAAGCCGACGACGGCGCTGCCGCAAAGACGTCGAGACGGTAGATGACGAGGCTGTGATACCGGGCTGTCGCAAGACCCCACTGTGCCGGCGATCCGAGGAGCCGCGTCGAGCTGGGGAGTCAGTTCATCAACCGGACGTCCGAGCATGTGCTTGCGTGCGAGCTCATGCATGGCCAGGAGCTCAAGTGCACACGTACAGCTAACAAGGAGATAGCAAGCTACAGTGGCATGCATGCACATGTACGTGCGCCACGGGAAGCAGGTTACCGGAGTACTGCATCTATGTACAGATGCCCCTGCCACTACGGGACTTCGAAGCCTTCTGCGGACGGGATCGCCCTGCAGGATGACTTCGCCCATCTACGAGCAGGTGCCACGATGTCGGATCGGTCCAATTCCCGACCATGCATTGACTACTCACCTCTACAACGACCGCGACGCCGTTCGAGACCGACGAGGCCGGATGACGCAGGCCGGCGCCGCATATGTCCCGGCTGCGCTACACCGGCTCATGGACCGACGAGGCTGTGGACGACGCCAACGCCATTTACACCACCACCACTATGTATTCACGCCGGCGTAGAAAATTTCTATGTGCGAATTTTCTCCCTAAACAATCTGACACTTGAATATTTCAGATTAGGGCTAAATTTTTATTGCAAAAGAAAAGGTTGAGCATAAGTGCATAACCCACTCTACAACTTGACTCTTTGTCTCAAATAATCTCAATTTAAATTTTTGAAGTTATGGATCAGGTCATGAATTTCAAATGTCAAAAACATGGAACATTAACAGTTCAAAATGTTGACTTTGAATTTAGATTCAAAGTTCAAATTTATTTATGAATACGTAAATGCAAATGTTTAATGTGTTTAGCTTTATTTATGAATTCCATAACTCATATTCCAAGAGGCACAAAATTATCCGTACATTTAGATGTTAGCTGGAAATTTTAAATTCCAATAGGCATTGAGGTCAGTTTACAAAGTCTCATCGCGTCCAATTAATTGGATCTAGGCATATGGCATCTTCATAGAATAATTTATTTCACTAAAGAGGCACAAATTGGAATGTTATGGAGTGGCAACATCACTTTGTCTTTGTCATGCTAAAAATGACGTGTGTGTAGGTGTCATCACTTCGTGCAATGATCAACTGATGTGAAATGTGCCTCATTAGGTTCCTGGAATTATACATAAATAAATTGATATGGAACAACAGTCTACACCAGCATAGCTGCGTCATACCGTGAAACCAGTAATAATAAAGTTGAACTCATTTTGTGACTTTTATATTATTCTTTCACCAAAATTATCCTGGATGGTATACTAAAATTATACCAGAATTTGTGCGCCATGGAGAAAATTTTTTTTTAGATGAAAAGTTTTTTTTTTGAAACATGGAGAAAAAGGTTGGGGAACTGAAGCCATAATTCGCGGAACTGGAGGTTGAAGAAGAGCAATAATTGGCGGAGCTGGGCCTAGCAAGGGTTTTGCTAATTTGCTATTGGTGGGCCTCATGTGTGAGCCCACAGCCACAAGCCCAACATCCATTTCTATCCCGAATCCTCTCGACCCCGGGACCGACCCGCGTCCGGCGGCGGAGCGTGTGCGGGCAGCGAGCGTGCGCTGCAAGCTGCAGCTCCGACTTCCCGAGGGCGCGGGGCAAGGCGCTGAGGCGGCACAACGCGGCGCGAGTGCGACTGTGCGAGACGAGGTGGAGGGCGTGCGGTTCGGGCACTGCGGGGTACTCGGGCTGGACTTGCGGCGTCGCGGTCTCGCGGACGTAGCGGCGGCCGGCGGCGTGCCTTCTCCATGCGCCCGCGCCCAACTGCCCATCAGTCAGGGCCCTGGTGCCTCCGTGGCTGGTTCAGTGGTTCCCGTGCTTCTCGTGAGCAGGCCTGACCTTGAGGGTCCGGTGTGATCACGACAACCAGCAAAAGCAAATCAAGGTAAGCCGTGTGCACAATGCACTGTAATTCATCAACCTATTATCATGTTACTTTTGAATGTTTGGTTGATGATTCTACCTATCATCACAGTTTATGCTTTTATCCCTTTGAAGGTTGCACGAAAATCCTGTTTGGCTCGGTTGATCCTGCGCAGGTGGGCATCCATCAGAATTTACGGCGCTTCCCCACATTGAGCTGCTGTCATGGCCGTCGCCGTCGACGTCCCCTCCTGCATCCAGCTCCTCCGCTCCTGCAGCGCCGCCGCCGGCCGGCAGCTCCACCAGCTCCTCCTCAAGTCCGGCCACGTGCCCTCCTCCCTCCCGCCCACCAACTCCGTCCTCCTCATGTACGCGCGCAGCTCCCCGCTTCACTCCCGCGACGCGCACCTCCTGTTCGGCGAAATGCCCACGAGGAACTGCTTCTCCTACAACTCCCTCATAACCGCCCTCTTTAAATCTGGAGACCTCCATGGGGCTCTCCGTGTGTTCCACTCCATGCCCGACAGGAACACCTTCTCCTGGAACGCGGTGATTACCGGCTTCACCGCGGCTGGGGATCTTGACACGGCCTGTAACCTGCTGGACGAAATGCCCGTGAAGGATGCCGTGGCTTGCAACGCTGTCCTGCATAAATATGTCCGGTGTGGCCGGGTGGACGAGGCATTTGCTTTACTCAAGAGGATTGGTCCGCGGTGCAATGCTGAAATGATCTCCTCGCCCTGGAATGACTCCTTCGTGCTTACTACAGTTGTTGGCGCTTGTGCTGACCGGGTGAAGTATGATTTTGGGAGGCAAGCTCATGCCCGAATGGTGGTTGCCAAGATCGAAATCGATTCGGTATTGGGTTGCACATTGATTGACATGTACTGCAAGTGTGGGGATTTGGACTCTGCTCGCCGCATCCATGATGGATTAGAACATGTTGATGAATTCTCACTGTCTGCTCTGGTCCATGGCTACACATCTTGTGGACAGTTACATGAGGCGTTATGCCTTTTTGACAAGGTGGAGAACCCCAGAATTGCACTATGGAATTCTCTTATCAGTGGTTGCGTGCCTGCTTACCATGGAGATGGTGCTTTTGTTCTTTTTGTAAGGATGTTGCGGTCAGGCATGTTGCCTAATTCTTCAACCTGTGCCATTGTTCTGAATATGTGTGGGTTTTTAGGCATGCTGAAGCCTGGGCAGCAGACGCATGGGTGTGCTTTAAAGGGCGGGGCTGTCAATGACTTGATAGCAGCAAGCGCTCTCATTGACTTCTACTCAAAATGCAGCCTCTGGGCAGATGCCTGCCAAGCTTTTAGTGAGCTTAGGCATTATGACACCATTGTGCTCAACTCAATGATCACTGTATACTCGAACTGTGGACGAACAGATGAGGCTAGAAGAGTTTTTGATATGATCCCTAGCAAGAGTGTCATCTCATGGAATTCTATGATTGTTGGGTTCAGCCAAAATGGTCATGCTCTTGATGCAATGGAGCTGTTCTGTGAGATGCATCGGCTTGGCTTGCAGCTTGACAAGGTTGCTATAGCCAGTGTTTTGAGTGCATCAAGCAGCATCTGCTCTATAAGTTTTGGGGAGCAGATTTTTGGTCTTGCTATTGCACTTGGCCTGCAGTCTGACCATATTGTAGCCTCCTCGCTCATTGACCTGTACTGCAAATGTGGCAACTTGGTCAATGGATGCAGGATCTTCAATGGAATTGATAATCCAGATGAAGTCTTGTGGAACTCAATGCTGATAGGTTATGCTTCTAATGGGTATGGACAGGAGGCACTGGAACTTCTAAAGTTAATGCAAAGCAGGGGTGTGAAACCAAGTGAACGGACCTTTGTTGGTGTCCTTTCTGCATGCTGCCATTCTGGACTTGTGGAAGAGGGACTGAGATGGTTTTACCAGATGAAGGAAGATTTTGGCGTGAGTCCATCAGCTGAGCATTATGCATGTGTGACTGACCTGTTAGTCCGTGTAGGTCGACTGGATGAAGCAGTTGAGTTCATAGAGAACATGCCTTTCAAAGCTGATGCACTTAGTTGGACTTCTATTATTGGAGGGTGTAAAGCCCAGGGAAATGAGGCTCTGTTGCACAAGCTGGCAAAGAAACTGATGGAAACAGAAGTGTCACCACATTCCAGTTTATATGTGCAGCTGTCAAGCACGCTCGCAGCTCAAGGGAATTGGGCCAAGTCAGCAGAGATTAGGAGTATGATGCGTGACAGAAGAATTTCAAAAAATGCTGGCTGCAGTTGGATTGACAGGGCATAGAGGAAACTGCCAATGTCACCCCCTGCAGGCATATCAGTCTATTTTCTTCTAGGCTCTTCACTGTTGGCTTTGGTTTCTTCAATGGGATCTTCTGCTAATCAGGAAGTGATAACAAAAAATGATCCCGCTAACATATGTGCTTTTGATCATAGTTTCCTATGAATCCTATCGGATCTTTTGCTTCTTTTCATTTTGTTGTGTTGCAGTGACCTACTAGCTACTCAACTTTTAGAGGTATGTCTTCTGTATTCTATCTTTCTATCTGTTTTATGTTATAGTTAAATACAGAATAGTCTAACTGAATTGAAAACCTATTTTTCCAAAAAAAGGAGATTATGAGCTTAAAGAAGCCTTAATTTTAGGAGGTGGAGTATGTAGCTCTTTATTAGACCTTGTTCTCAACTATATAATCCTGAAATAACTTTTAATAAGCAAAGTACAGCTATCTTATTGCATAATTAGCCGTACAAAGTATCCTAAAGGGTTAAGATTTTCTGACTTCAGACCTTTGATCATTGCTGATTATGATTTTTTCTGTGTTAATATAGTGCCCTTTGCTTGCCATACCTTATGGTAAACTTTTGCACGATTTAATATGTATGAAGTAATTTAGTTATCGCATATTACTCTGTTTAGTGTGGTCAATTTGTACATTTCATTCTGGAATTCTATCTTGCTGTACACTTTTATTTGTTTCTTTTGGGCTCTTGCACGTGTACAGTTTTTTTTCTTTCTATATATAATAATATAATACCACAGATTGGGGCCTGTCTTACTGTTTCCACTTAAAAAATTTGTCCGCCTATAGATTTTTAACAAAAGTTATAACTTAGATCACTTCCTTTGCCGCTGATGCTGCCCTTCCTTACACTGATACTTTTTATTGGCCCTACATATTAATTGTTATTTGTTAAGAAACCACGGTGTTCAATGACCCAATCACTTGTTTTAGCTCCATGTTAACTGTAGTTTGTAGCTCAACTTATGACATACTGAAGTTATTATGTCTTCAACTGGTTTATAGATAATTGAAACTTCTCTAGCAAGGAAGCCATTTTTACTGATAGTGGGGCATGTGACGGTGACTTCCATGCCTGATGGAAGGGCTCTAAGCTGGAATGTCTGGTAAGATTATTTGCCTGGTACCCCTCCACACCACTGTATGACATAAACTACCAGTTCCTCGTTTGCTCTTGGCGCTGAGGAACTTGTGATAATTTCAACAGTTTAAATAAGTTGGTTTCTGATAGTTTTTGACAAACTTACAATTTTTTAGCATATGTATTTATTCTTTCTTATATTTTGAGTCTCTGGGGAGTCTGAAAACTAAGTATCCATGTGTCATAGTAGACCCAAACAACAAAATAACTTTTTGGACAGGCATTGGATGAACATGGGGTTGCTGCATCAGGTCAAATAATGTGCAGTCAAATATCTATGTGGCCAAGCAAACCACTGGTGCACCGAGAGCATATGTTCAGTTCAAAGTGGAGCTTTACAAGAAAATTGGGACCTTCCATTGGCACTCATCCGAATCCCCCTCGCCAGAAACTCATGACCGCCACCGCAGCAGCCACTTCCACCTCCGCGGCAGCCTCCACCGCCTCCTTGGCATCCACCATGGGCCCATGGCTCCTTCACATAGTCTTCTTCCTTGGCATATCCACCTCTTGCAGTGTTAGTTCTCTCATCTTCCTCTCCTACCGCCTAGGGTTTTCTACTCCTCATATCCTAGTTCTTGTAGATCTTGGTGAGAAGAACCATCAACTCCAAGATACTCTCCAAGGTCGTTGAGTATTGCAACAAACACATCGCCACCGCTGCCAAGTTCGTGGAGATTAGCCACACACTTCGATCTCATCCTGGTACTACTCTCTCCTACATTAAAAGCATTAGCTAGCTTGTTAACAATACTAGCTAGCTAACGTTTTTACTATCACTGTTACTCATAATCAGTAATGATGAGACTATCTTTAGTTTTTTGCTAATTAACAATATTGTCTGCATACTAGATAATGGACTCTTGGTAGGTGATTCATGTTATGTTAGAGGAGGAAGAAAAGGTTGATGAACTGTTTCTGTCATTGACCACCTGAAAGAAGTAAGTTAAAACAAAGCACACATAACGCAGCATCGGTTTAATTGAATTCATGGATTTACCATGTGTGCATGTGTGTACATGCCATGTGCACTTTAATTGTCTGAACCATGTCATTTAGTCTTATTCTTGTGTGTGTTTTATGATGTGTGTGTGTGCACACGATATTCAGTGTACAACTAGAATCAATTGATTAATCTATTGCTTGCTATGTGATTCCTTAATTGCTTTCACATGAGGATGTATGTTTGTAACTTTGTCTCGCATGACTATGCCATGTTACAAATTATTTTAATATAAGTATTTAAATTCAGAACATCTTATGAGCCTCTGTTCCCCGGCCAAGGAAAACCATATTGCTCAACCATCTCTTCTGGACAAACTTCAGAGTGATATTTTTCACTTGAGGTATTCTGTTCCAGGGCAATTTCAGTTTCTTTCTTGAGGTAACACTTTCAGTTTCAATAGCAGTATAGCTGAGCTTGTTATATCTTCAAAGTTGTCATTTCATTTTATTTTTATATCAAACATATCTTGTCAACAGGATGGACCATGCACTTAACCTGAATCATATTTCTGTAGATCACAAGGTAGTACCGTAGTAGCATCATATGCATGCTTCATCTTAACATCTTCCTACAGACATGGAATTTCATGTCTTGTAAACTTCAGCTAAGAATGATTCTGTACGTGTAGTCACACCTAGCTGTTAAAACGATTTATGATTGAGTGTATATATCATTTTAATATATTATCGTCTTAGCATTTGGTCTTCTCCCTTATGCTATGCAAGGAGTTTGAAAGGAGAATTTGTTCTAACAAAGATTGTTGATGTTATATCTTCTGGATTATCACAACATAGAAAGATTTTTTTTCTTCTGAAATTTAGGATATTAAAGTCCATTCAAAATAGTTTTTACTTGATGTGCACACAGTACTTAAGTGCATTTACATTGGACATGGATAACTCCAATATATATGTTGAATCAAAGCATTTGATTGATCTCAACTGCAGATGTCTCGAGGACCATAATTGCTGCAAAAGAATTAATTTACCTCAGGTGATTGTGCTAAACTGAATTTTGACACCTCACGAGCTTCCCCTTCAGATTTGCATGCATCTCTAGGCAAATAAGTGGTAGTAATTAGTTAACTTTACTGCAAGATAGCATGCATATTTTGTTTATAACTATGGTTCGTTGTGTTGTTTAATTTGGCATGTGATCATTGCTGATTGCAGATCTCAAGGACCACACTTGCTGAGAAGGATTAGCTTGGTTGGATATTAGATGGTACTTCAATTTAACTTTTGCATGAATTAGATTCTTGGGAGGACTGTAATTTGAATATTGGTGTAGATTTTAGCTATTTATCTCACAATGTTGATACAGGTCATGTAATTAAATTCTCATGTAACTGAGTTTTTTCTTTCTTGCATTACTTGCATTTTCTGGTTATTTATTGATTTTTGTATGTTTTGATCTGGATTTTTCTGGACCCAGTTGGACATTCTAAAATCCAAGTGAGGGGGGATCAGGGAACAGGGAACATGCCTTTTCTTCCCTGGAGTTTTACCTCCCATACAGCAGATGGAGAAGTGGATATTTCCCCGCAGTGGGTTGGGGGGGGGGGGGGGGGGGGGGGGGGGGGGTTTGAGGAGGAGGATATGATGTCAGTATTTTTTTTGTTATTTTTTTTGTTTTTTTATGGGGGAATTTGTTGGGTCTAAAATGCGAGAGTTAGAGTTTTGGAGTTAAGGTTGTCAATTATGTTTACAATTTTTTTTAAAAGGATTTATAATGTTTAAATGTTCTGTCTATACTTATAACTAGAGACGATGCTTTGAGGTTTGAGTTTGTTGCGTAAGGTTATAAACTCCATTGAAACACTTAGGCCTGCATGCGTCGTCAAATTAGGCTCTTGAGTACTCCCTCATGTTCAAAATACAATTCGTTTTAGGATTGCTGTCGTTTAGAATTTTTAGCTTTGACCATCAAAGTTTAAAATTGCATATACATTGCTAGATTAACCATGAAAAGAAACTTTAAGATAGTTTACTTTTTTTGCGAATAGTTTACTATGTTATTTGAAATATCATAATTTTATAGATATTAAAACTTCACCTTGTAAACCATATATCTATATAAATAACATGTACTATCTGCAGTATAGGAGGGAGTATGCTAATACTGTAGCAATCCTCTCGTGAATAGTCTCCATTGCTGTATGACTGTATACGCATGACACAGAGAGACTGAACGCTCGGCACATGTCACGTGCCTGCGCATTCGAGCCCATTTTCGAATTTCACCATGTATCATCGAAACTTTGACACGAGGGCTATAACTGAAAGGTTACGAGGTTGTAAATTACGGTTGAAATTTAACCGACTTCCAAAAGTTAAATGAGTTTCTTCGCAGATTTTCATTTTAAAGGCGGATTCGCTGTCCATGCCAGCGAGAGCGAGCGGCGTCCACCACGATTTGCACGCTGTTCTGGTGGGTGCCAGGCCGAGTCCACCCTCCCACCTCTCGTCGACAAGGAAACGAAAACCAAGGGGAAAGGAAAAACAAGCAACCCCCCTCTCTCCCCCAGCTCCGTTCGTCCACCCCTCCCGCCAGCCCGCCGCCCGATTTCACATGGCTCAGCGTCTCCACGGCCAATCCGACCTCACCAACGGCGAGCGCCTCCGTTTCTCCGCTTCCAATTCCAGCTCCAGCTCTTCCTCCCGGTTCCTCCTCGCCGGCCCCACCGACGACGGCTCCCTCTGTCGGACCCGCCGCTGACCTCTTCTCCGCTGCGTCTGCGCCTGATCCCCGCCCGGTTCTTTGACTCTTTGCTTCTTGGGCCGTCCCAGCCGTCGCCATGGGCAAGAGTATGTATCGCACCGTCCATTTCGTGGGTCTTATTGCTTGGCTGTTTATTGTTTTGGCTGGTAACTTGGTGTGGTTTGTTTCAGGTAAGAGGAACAAAGGAGGCCGAGGTAGTGGTGGTGCCGATGACCAGCTTGACGGCGGTAGCGATGCCGATAGCGTGGCCTCGATGTCGACGGCGCTGTCTGACCTTCAGCTCGCGCAGGCCACCGAGCATGTCAGCTCCCAGGAATTCGTTCTTGACAAGTACATCGATGAACTCTACGAGAAGAGGTGAGCCCCTCAGATGGTTGTTAGCGCTGCCTGTTTACTTTTAGTGTATCCATGGACCATTGGTTGGGCCACTAGTTGATTGTTTGGGTACAAACTGCATAACCTTAATCATCTCAGCGTGCAGAGGCGCAGAGCTATTAATGTAATAATGTTCATGCTTGCTTGGCTATCAACTTGTTCATGCTGTTGTTGAAATGTGGAAACATGATTTGCCAGGTTCCATTACAACACTAGCTTTCATAAAAATTATTTCAGAAGTAACCACATGAAATATTTAGACAACTTAACTGATAACCTCTACAATGCATTTTCTCCTGGAACGAACTCGATGCGTTGTCTAGTTTTTTTATTCGATACTGCTAAACTGCGTGTTAGAGAGAAAACAAAACAACTCTGCCTCTTTTCTCTCTTCCTGTGCCAAGTTTTCTCTTGCACAGAAGTCGGTAGGTGGCGAGGTTTACGATTTCTACACGCTCAAATAGGCCTCGTTACAATTATCTGTACCTGACCTTTATCCTCTCATAATTGCAACCTATGGCTAGTAATTAGCAATGTGGAAATGGCTTTATAGTTTATTTTGTATAAGTATCACGAATTGTTGGGACATGTGACCACATTTCTAGCATGCCCAGGAATATCTCACCTTTCACGTAATTTTTGAATTGCATATTTCCTTGCTCTTTAAACTTGATCCTTGATGTGGGCTCAAGTATAGTGGAAGTTGCATCTTTCATTGCCTTTAAGCCTTATCCTTGATGCTGGTTCACAAATGGTGGAAATGCATACGCGTCCTTTCTTTTCGTTTATATGTTGTGTTTATAATATATTTACTGGTAAACTCGCTACAACTCATTTCCATTGTAATAGACAATTATTTATATCATTTTTTTGGAAAATTTTTGTAAAAAAGAATTGTAAAATGGAATTGTAACATTTACTCAACTTGTTAGCTGCCATCTGCTGTTTATCTTGATATGCCCTTGAAAGTTGATGGTACAGAACCAAAGCTTATGAGGCATACTGCTATGCTTTATCATCCATGTTGACAAACACGCTTTGGCACTACATGTCTCTATGCTTTGCTTCATGCTCACTGATGTTGAACCTGCTGTACTCTCTGGCAGGTTTGTTTAATATTGATGGATCAATATCTATTGACCATTACATCGGTCTTCTCTATAGTAAATTTATCAAAAGAAGGAAGAAATGGAGCACATTTCAAAGTTCTATTTGTTGCTTAGTATACTAAAAGTTTTGTTTATCTCATCTCTCTGGACTCTGGTGCATTTTTTTTTTCAATTCTCCACATCTTACATTCACTTAACATGGTTCCTTTCCTTGAGAAGAATAAAAAGAAGTCCTTCTTTTAGTTGTATTATCATAATTAAGGCCTGCTTGTGGACTTTCTCTTTGCAATATCTGTCCGACGTTGTTCAGAGAATTTACCAATTGCTAATTGAATGATCAAATAACATTATTAACTTCCTTTTAACTATAATATTGCATGACTCGTGCAGGGGATCCACCAGAGAGAAAGCACTTGGTGCTCTTGTTGATGCTTTTGAAAGTTTTGTGCTTCTTGGTTTAGTGGAAAACAAGTAAGTTAATATGATTCATTAATTGATGATTCCTTAGTATTTTGTATAACTAGACCAGTGATGAGAAAGGATATTATTATATCCTGTGCTCCCACAGGGCTGGAAAATGTTACCTCAGAAATGCAGTATACATGTGTTGGCCTTTGTTATACTCTAGTTTTAAAAAGTTAGTGAGCTTACATATGCAAGTGTGAGTGGATGAGATCAATATTTTTCTGGGAAAACTGTACCCATTTTTCTGCTAACTTTATCTGATAGATTCTTTTCCTCTTTAAAGATATGTCACACTACTGAGCCAATTCACCAATTCAATTAAAAAGGGATCTACAAAGGAGGCGTGTCTGGCTTGCCGTGCCATAGGTTAGTATTCTTCTCCACCTATAGGTATTTTCACTGCAGCAGAATGTGTGATGTGCTCATTTTTTCTCTCCTTTTGTGCTGTCCAGGCTTACTGGCAATTACACTAGGTGCTGGATGTAGCTCACACGAAATAATGGATGAGTCAGAACCACAGCTTTTGAGAATCCTCCAAACCTGGCCCGATGCACCCAAGATGATATCTGTATGTCAAAATTTTCTCTGTTTTTGTGTGGTTCTAGCAAATTTATGTGCAATTCAGTCTAGTTAATATAAACTGAATGATTGTAGGCACTTGATTGTTTAGCTGTTATCACATTTGTTGGTGTAACTGATCTTGCTGAAACCCAGCTATCTATGAGAGCCATCTGGGATGTGATCCACCCAAAATCAGGATCAAATGTAAGGCCGGCTGTCGACTGACCTCCACAGTTTTTTCTATAGTCATAAACAAAAAGCATGGCATCCAGTTTTTCTGTACTTAATTATTTTGTGGGTGGTTATGTAGGTTGGCATTGTCAGAAAACCGAAGCCTCCTTTATTAGCAGCTGCTGTATCTGCATGGGCTTTTCTTTTAACAACTGTTGGTTCATCTAGAAGAAATACTGATTCATGGAAAGAGTTAGTGAAAGCTTCCTCAATCACTGTTTTCTGCTATTTGTAAAATTGCTCATGAAATTCTATCTTTATATTCTGCCTGCATGTAGGCCAATTACATTTCTCACTAGTCTTCTAGAAGCAGAGGATCGCGCTGTGCGGATTGCTGCTGGTGAAGCATTAGCTCTATGTTTTGAGCTAAAACTGCTTGATGTTTCCACTAGTGAAGAAGCTGATGTTGACAGTGACATCAGAGAGACCAGTGGTTCTAAGAATCAACTTTTCTTGAATATGCAAGCATTGAAGGCCAAAATATCCGGTCTGGTCTATAATCTCTCTATGGAGGCTGGGGGCAGAGGTGCTGACAAGAAAAATCTTAATGATCAGAGAGACTTGTTCCAACGAATCTCAGATTTTATTAAGGTCTAGATTCATTTCATTTTCTTTTCTTGAATCCTTCAATCTCAGACTAAACCAGATCTTAATTCTCTTTCTCCAGAGTGGTGAGTGCCCTGAAGAATCACTTAGGATTTCAGGCAAGAATGGCATTTTAAGAGTTACATCATGGCGTGAATCAATACAGGTGCTTGTTTCTTGCATTGATTTCATAAACTGCTGTGCTCCAAATATAATTTTGTTTCTGATATTTGTTCATTGCTTAGTTGAACTATTTGAGGCGGTTTCTTGGGCGAGGATTCCTTAAGCATGCACAGGTTGCTATAAGCAGAACCATCCACTTATTGATTCATCTGTGAAATATTGTATTATGGTGTAATGGTATTAATGCTTCTTTTTTTGTGTACAGGACAATGATTTGCTGCATGATATATTTGACATCAAAATTGATCGTGTTGAAAACATGTCAACCACCGAAAAGGTAAGATTTTCACAGCTTGGCTGACCTTGCCTTCTAAAAAATCTTGGCCATGGGGAGAAGACGTCCCCATGGCTTTGCCTTAAGAGAGGGGAGTACTGAGCCCATGTTAGGGAGATAGTTGCACGACCTATGAGCACCCGGGTTCAGTATGAACTCTACCAACCGAGCTTTGCTCAGTTCTCATGACCTAGCCTTCTAATTATAATTCGTGGGATATTATTCAGAGGTTAGTTTGATACAGTAACACCATTCTACACCTTTGGGGTTACTGAACCGCCGAAAGATCAGGATCACTGAGTCACTTCGGTAGTGATCTTTACTAATTATTGTCAGCTACAATTACTTATGACCTTCAGCAATTCTCAGTTTTCTGTTGAGTAATCTGGTGGATGTAGCTACCCTTTGTGTTTAGATGGTATTGTGTATTTGAGAATTATTGGTCAAAAGGATCTGTTGAAGTATCATCAAACTAAGAAGTTGTTGGATTTGTGATTCTTGTTTCCCTTTTTTTAATAAGTTTCGCCGCTGTGAAAAATCAATCACCACTGTTATGGTACATTTTATATTATATTGTCTCTAAGTTGATCGAAAAGGAATTATAATTTCTATTTAAGTTGGGTTCATACAACTTCTCAACTTACTCTGAAGTGAGGTTTAGTTAAGTGCTTAAGGCGCTGGTCTGCTACTCACCTGTCTTTTGTTTAAATAGCCATCTAGTGTCTAGACGTCGCTAATAGAATTACCTGTCTGCATTCAGAAAATCTTTAGATCTGAGGAAGAGAAAGGAAGAGCTCTAAAGTTGAATAAAGAACGTCGTCTCGCCCAGGTGAGCATATGCTTCTTCTGTCGTAGTTATGATGGCGCAGCATATTATTAACTGTCGGAACTGTATCTAATTTGCACTACGCAGGAGAGGAAGCAAAACATCTTGAACGAGCAATACGGGTAGAACTAGAACCTTCCCGCCTGCCTGGAGTTTTGTATAGTCGAACTACTACCAGATTGTTGAGTGCTGCGTATGGTACTGGTATTATGCATTGATTGAGTGTAACAGTTCAGTCATTTATGAACGTCACTCAGGTTATGAGCGAATGTGTTTGTAACTTTGTATTGTGTTTAGCAACACGTTTGCCTCTTTTTTTTTATGTTAACTCTCGCTGCTTTATTCAGAACCTCGAGGCTCAGCCAAATCGCAAGCCAAAACTCTCGCTGCTTTTGATGTTAACTTTGTATTGTGTTTAGCAACACGTTTGCCTCTGCTTACGAAGTCGACTATCAGCAGGGCCATGATTCTTATATTTCTCTGCTCGTGAGATTGCCCTTTTTTTTTAGGGTAGTGAGATCGCCCTTGCCTTGGCCCACGTGGAGCTAATACATTGGCCCATGATTCTAAAACGTTGCATCTCTGGGCCGGGCAGAGGAATACGGCATCAAGGAAGCAGATCGACCAGGATGCGCGGCGTATTATTGATTAGTCCCACCTCGTTAGTATTAGTACGCAGTTCCCTCCTCATAAGAGACACGAGCTATAGGTTCTACGTGCCTAAAGGCACATGCAACACGCGAGGGGCGGGAGCACCTCTCTGAGGTTGCCTCGTGGACAAAAAACTCGAACTGTAAAGAGACATGGGGCACCACTTAATTGTGAAGCTTTTAGCATGTGACATATATGCTTAGCATTTTTTTTGCCCCTTCCTAAAATATTCCTAAATATGTAACGCACGTGCGCGAAAAGGCATGCTGTTGTAAGTTGCACGTGCACAAAGTTTGTTCCGCTACGAACAATAATGAGTTGAATACTTGAAGTACCCTTAAAAAGGGGGTTGAAGTAGGAGGCAACACAGAGGGATACAGAAGTAGCAGGCAGCAAGGAAAGCTATACATAAATGAAGACAAGACAACGGTTAAGTTGAATGCGTTATGTTGCAGTTGAAAGTTGAAACATGCAGAGCAATATTAGGGTGTTTTTATGCATTATTTTCGTTGCCTTTTCTTCCGGTGCTCTAATCAATATTCCCAAACTGCAACAAATAGTTGAAACCTTTCCTGTTGTCGACTGCGCTCATTCTTACATTAGCATGCCAGAATCATAGTAACTACTGACTAGTGAAAATAAAAGGAACAGAAATGCCAAAACGAAAGGAGAAAAATGTTTCACGAAAGGAAAAAAGTTCTTTTTACCTCACTGAACTTTTAGGATGAGTCTGTGTTTCCTCCCTAGACAATGAAACCGTCCGCCTGGACTTCTTGGACTCGTGATACCGGATATATGATCTCCCTGGCTGGTTTCTCTCAGTGGTTTTGCTCTTTTTCTTTTATATTTATTTTGGCTGAATCTTTAAAAAAACCATATTAAATTATAGAAAAATTATAAAATAAAAAATTCAATTTTTGACTCCACATACGTAAATCTATGTAGTGAATATATGATATGATATATTAGTAAACAAATTTTGTTGCACTTTTAGATATGTACTTTTTTAATTAATTTATAGCTATAATTTTCGTAGTCCAATTATGGTGGAATTTTTATGGTGGGCTAATCATTATATGCTTGAGCTGTATTAAAACTTTCATGCTCATTTGATTATTTTTGCTTGAGCAACTAAATTCCAAGCTATTTCAGAGATTCTTCAGTTGCTCAAGCATACATGATCCAATGAGCATGAGGTTTTTACTAGAGCTCAGACATATAATGATTACCCCATCACAAAAATTTCACCATAGTTGGACCATGAAAACTGTAGCTATGAATTAACTACAGAAAAATATATATCTAAAAATACAATAATTTTTTTACTAAATTATATTATATCATATCATATTATATCATATCACATGTTCACTGCATAGATCTACGTTCAAAAAATAAATTTCCATTTTATAATTTATAGTTTACTATAATTTTTTAAAGATTTAGGTAAAATAAATATGGAAAAAGAGTAAAATAGAAAACAGCTGGAGGAGCCCACGCCGAGCGAACGGGGCCGAAGAGAACGCCATGGAATCTTCTCGCCTCGTCTGACTGTTCGAGTCGTCTCTCTCTCTCTCTCTCTCTCTCTCTCTCTCTCCCACTCTGCTCTCTACGCCGTTCAAAATTCGAATCCAGAATTCCTTAAGCTTTCCTTAAACCGTCCGCTCCCCATCGACCTCCCCCTCGCGCTCGCCTCGGCCGTTGCGCGTTCAAATTTCGAATCCCTCCTCCTCCGGCGCCCAAGCCCTAGCTCGATTCCTCCTCCTCCTCGATCGCCTGCCACCATGAGCGCCGCCGCCGTGCCAGCCGCCATGGGCAGCGGCAAGGAGCTCGCGAACCCGCCCTCCGACGGGATCTCCAACCTCCGCTTCTCCAACCACAGCAACAACCTCCTCGTCTCCTCGTGGGACAAGGTGAGCCGCGGCCCCTCCTCTCTCGTCCGCGTCCCCCTTCCCGCCGCTCGTTAAACCCTAGCTCTTTGATCCGGCTGATCTGGTGGCTCCGGGTTTTGCAGACGGTGCGGCTCTACGACGCCGACGCCAACGTGCTCAAGGGGGAGTTCGTGCACCCCGGGGCCGTCCTCGACTGCTGCTTCCACGACGACTCCTCGGGGTTCAGCGCCGGAGCCGACCACACCGTGCGGAGGTGAGGGTTTATTTTTAATGTTCGTCCCCATTCCTGCCTAATTTCTGCACTCGCTTTCCGTCCGATTTGGGGATCGAGAAGGTGATGTGGAAAAATGCAATGCCATTATAAAAATCGCATGTGGTCCAACGAGAGGCTTTTGTTATAGTTATTAGTTGGCCAATGTCTTTTGTAGTGCAGATAATTTTGAAAGAAAATGTATTGTTTTTGCGAGGGAAAAAAATAAGTGTGGCTATGCAGTTCATTTCTTAAGCTTTCTATAGAGCAGTGTTTTAATGTTTCTTTAACATAAAGGAGGAGTGTTTATAGCCATAACTAAAAAAAAACTTATATCAAGAAATGTATGTCAATTATTTATTGACAGGATTCCGTTCTAGAATTACAGATGTATGGTATTTTAGGTATCTTGTATTTAAGTTGGGGAATGTCCGGTCCTCTCTTTTTTTTTTCTTCAACTGTTAATGAAACCAAATCTAAATGCGGCAGCTAAGACAGACAAGCAATATGCGAATGTTTACCTTTATGTTTCATGTGAATTAAATGCTTCAGGTAAGATTTACAAGCAGTATGCCCATATCTTGCAATTGAATACTACTATTGGTTGCTTGTAAATGCACTTACACTTGTATTGTCTGGGATATTCATTCGTATAGAGATCTGATTATTGAATGCAACTAATTCCATAATTGGTTGCTTGTAAATACGCTTATATTTGCTTTCTCTTAAAATATTCATTTGTGTGGAGATCTGAGTACAACTAAAAAGTACCATGCCCGAATAATCTTTCAGGCTAGTATTTAGTTCATCCAAAGAAGATGTTCTGGGGCGACATGATGGTCCAGTTCGTTGCGTGGAATACTCGTATGCTGCAGGTACTTCTGTCCGTATTGAATTTCTTTTGAATTTATGTTATGGTTTTATTTTTTCACTACAAGGTACTTGTGCAGCCTGATGAAGTCAAACCTTACGTTTCAGTAACTGGAATACATTGCTAACTGTACTCATCTGAATTAAGAAAATATTGTCTGAATTAAAAAGCATTTAATCCTAGGCTGGTAGAGAAGTTAGTTTCCTTTTACTTGGTCTACTACATGTATTTTTCTGCACGGTTTACAATGACTGGTTAGCTTTGTATTTGGGTTGAGAATTGTACAGACGTCCTTGTCATTCATGTCTATGGTACCTAGTTACTAGTGTTGTGTGTTGGAATATTTGGTTTCTTTCAGGTTTCTGCAAATTAACAAAGCATGGTTCTCAATTTAATCACAATCCCTATTAGATAGTGTAGTGGTCTGCCATTGTTGTATTATGATTATTGTCATGGAAGAGTAGTTGTTCCCTTACTATCTAAGGGGTTATGTTATTAGTTTCCAATACTGATGAATGCTCATTTGTAGTTTCAACAAATCTCTAGGATCATTAGACAGCCATGAATTTCTAGCTGTACTAAGCTACCAGCTAAATCCTTTGGTTTCTCTTTCTCTGATGTTATTTGACATGTTTGTATTAACTTATGCTAACTGCGACACAAACTCTTTCCCTATGTATCTTTCAGTTGCTAAATTTGATTTAGCATGTCTTTTTCTTGGAGCTGTGTTCATATTATTTGAAACAACTTATAAGAATATATTATATAGTCATTATGAAGTAGAACTCTTCAAAAACTTAAATGCACTACTTACTTGATTTGTTCTATTTTATCAGTCACCACCTAATAAGTCTGAATTGAACTGTTTGTTGTATGTTTAGGACAAGTCATCACTGGCAGCTGGGATAAAACTGTTAAATGCTGGGATCCAAGAGGAGTGAGTGGGCCAGAGCGTACACTTGTTGGGACATATACTCAACCAGAACGTGTATACTCTCTGTCATTAGTAGGAAATAGGTTGGTTGTTGCAACAGCAGGGAGGCATGTCAATATTTATGATTTGCGCAATATGTCTCAACCTGAGCAAAAGAGAGACTCGTCTTTGAAATATCAAACACGATGCGTTCGATGTTTCCCAAACGGAACAGGTAACAGCTTTCATTCTTGATTAGGATGCTAATCAACAATATTTCTTCATTTTTTTAATTGTACCTATTGTACAGATAGTAGAGAAACAGTAAATTTGCCAATTTATATTCATATCTATCCTTTATAGTTGTTCAAGCCCCTCTATTTGGGCATTGTATCTGGGATAAAAATTAAGGGCACCTCTAGATTCCATAAAAGCGATTCAAATTTTATTTGTGAGTTTGACTTGAGGATTATGGGGGAGGCTCCACCTAATTCAATGTTGTATTCCTATGAATGCTTAAGTACAAAGTCAAATATTCTAAACAGTGACAGCACATGTCAGTGTCACTGTCCTTTAAGTTGTTGCATACCGATGGATGATGAGGAAACCTATTAAAAGTTGATTATTAACATTTGTTTGGTATGGTTTTCTCACATGTTAAGCAGGACTACTATAATTTGTATCGGTTCATTTAACTTCTGCGAATAGTTGCCTGGTGCTTTCTCTGTCTCTGGCCTTTAAAATTTTAAGTTGCAGCTTAAGATCTTTTTTTTTTCTTTCTAGTTATTGTTTATTATTACTTTGTCATGGTCAGTAGTACGACAGTGTTAATAGCCCAGAATGACTGTCAATCTTGGTTCCTTGCTGTGAGAGTTTATTCTTGTATTAGAAATCTGAATATTCTTAAACTGCCTTGATCTACTGGAGTTAAACAATGATCACTTTAAATTCTATTAAAATTTTAAACCAATGCCTCTATAATAAATTTGTACATTGATTGTTTTATGTACTCTCTGTATTTAACATTTTCAAAATGAAAAATAAAAGGCATATCATCCCTTAGTTTTATAAATATTGGAAAGTAAGGTAAGTTAGAGATCACCCCACTACAAAGTGCTAATGCAGTTAGGCATTTAACCCTCTTTGTGTCAAGATATTACTTGAAGATGTGTATATAATGGTACAAGAGCATTTAGGTGGTACAAGCATTATAATTCAGCTATACATTTGTTTCTAGAAGAAAAGAATGGAATAGCTATGGATGACCCACATGACACATATGAGCTAGGTAGCATGGTAGAATGTGATTATGATGAAGTGTTACCCCTGTTTGGAGGAAGCAGGTTGAATCTGAAAATGCACTTGTGCTCTAGATATTTAGTTTGCCCAATGTAATTCACAAGAGAAGTGCTTGCAGTTGTCACATAAATTGGGACAAAAATATTTCCCTATGTGTAGATAGTTACATGGAGTACAAGTTTTCATGAACTTAGAAAAGTCACGTGCTTGACACTCTTGGCTAATATTCCTTACCTCCTCGGGAACTGGGTGGTGAATTTAAAGTCCTGTTTGCAGGAAACATGCTGATTCAACTACATTTTAATTGCGTTTAGCTGATCTGCAGTGGTCCAGCTAGTATGGAGTACTGGTCAGGATGCAGTTTTAGTTTTTTTGGGTTGGACTACTGGTCCTGCCTTGTCTTCATAATTATAGACTAGCTGGCATAGTCGAGCAGTTTTCATGCTGCTACTGGTTATGATGTGAAACCGCCTTGATTTGGAACACTTGTCCAATATTCGTATATTTGCTTTTCAAACTCCTCTATGTTGTATTTGACTATATATACATGTTTGTATGCTGATCTCAGTCTTGTCTATCTTGCTTCAGGATATGCTCTAAGTTCTGTAGAAGGGCGAGTTTCTATGGAATTCTTTGATCTATCTGAGTCTGCACAATCTAAAAAGTATGTATTCTGCATCTTAACTTCAAAAGATGAGCTCATGTTTGTATTGATTTCATATTTATGACTTGAATGGTTTAATATTTGTTTCCTGTACATCAATTGAAACAATGGACAGAGAAACTTCATATGCAAACATCCTTGCACAACTTTCGTACGCCAATCATTTGACCATTTGTTTCTTCGTAGAAGCTAGCATATCTTGTGTAGAAGCATGCCTACACCTTAGTTGGAAATTTGTTCTTCATTCAAACAAGATCGAGGCAATGGCAATCTATATAGTGTTGTGCCAAGATTTTGTTATACACATTCAAACTCAAGAGCTGTTAGAAGAATGAAAACACAATTTTCCCTGTTATTTAAATTTTGTAGAAAAATTATCCTTTTCATATCTCCTAAAAGAGATTATCTGATGTTCTAGTTTTTGGTGGTTCTGCTAAATTAGGTAGTAATTTGAGCTTTATGATTGCCCCTTGTTATAGTTTGCATTAGATATATCCCAAGTAGAAAGTATCAAACTACCAATTTTGTATGTCTTAACGTAATGCAATAGAGGTACCGTGTGCTTACCTTGTTCTGGAAATCTAGACTGGACATTGGTGTGTGTGACATTCTTCTTTTAGTATTTGTTTGATTTTTGGCTATATTTCATGCAGGTATGCTTTCAAGTGTCACCGAAAATCTGAAGCTGGGCGGGACACTGTTTATCCTGTTAATGCAATTGCCTTCCATCCGATGTAAAAGCATTGGTCTTCACTTTTCATGGCACCTTGATATCTCATGTTATTATTAGTTCTCATTTTCTTGTCCTTTAGCAGATATGGAACATTTGCCACTGGAGGTTGTGATGGATTTGTGAATGTGTGGGATGGCATTAACAAGAAAAGACTGTATCAGGTAAACCAAGTGATAGTTTTGCCTTATTGGGATGCTACTGTCTGAGATGTTTCTTGTATTCATGATTTCGTTACTTCTGATTGCAGTACTCAAAGTACGCATCAAGCATCTCTGCTCTTTCATTCAGTAAGGATGGCCATCTGCTTGCTGTGGCATCCAGCTACACTTACGAAGAGGGAGAAAAATCGTAATAATGAACTACTTTGTCTGAGAAATCTCTGCTTTCCTAAATTAAGATTTTTTTTATTTACCAGAGTTTTTACGCTTTTCAGGCATGAGCCTGATGCAATATTCATCAGGACAGTGAATGAAGTCGAGGTAAAACCGAAGCCCAAGGCATTGGCCGCTCCGCAGTAGTATTGTAATCAGTTGGTGACAGTATCAGTCAGATGGTTAGATGATCCTTACTTCTCTTGATGTCAATTACATTAGTTGACGCAGAGCTTGATTATGTTGAGGTGGAATGTCAGTATCTTAACCCATCTACTGCCGAATTGTGTCCGTGGAAACATTTCATGTTCCAGATGATTGTATATTTCGATAGAGATTGTGTTTTAGTTCATTTTGATTCTATGTTGACTTGAACTTATTTGTTTCTCAATTTTAGTGAGTTTGGAACTCTGGAGGAAAGAAAAATCCTGGCATGTAGCATCTATATCAATTTAGTGTTAGTTCGGCTATGTATGTTCCGAGTTAAATGTTTGGTAGATGCTAATTCTGTTGTAACGATGCCCGCTGCGTGCAGGCAAATGGCTAGTTACGGGGCATATTGGGATTCGAGTCAAGCTTCATAGATTGACATTAATTCGAATTATATGTATGTTTATTGTTTAAGTTTGCAAAAGTTATCAATAAATTGGTTCGGCGGTGCTGTGGTGATGGCCGTTGCAACGGGGCAAGGTTGCATAAATTTGCATATTTATTACCGGTAAACACAATATATAAGAAAACCCCATCTGCAATCCTAGAAAGCTGACTGGACTTTACACGCCTATTTATGCTTCGCCGTTGTCCTTTCCTCGGCCCTGAGCTTCCTCCTCCTAGTGAACGCCATTGCCGTCAACGTGAGCACTACCGCGGACCCAGAAGTTTTCTGGAGCTTGGATCATTCTCACTACGTCTACTATTTATTTAAAACATATCATGTTTACTCTACACAATAAAAATCAAATCAATTTTGTGTCTCGCCGACGAGCCTAGGTGAGAAGTCGACTCGTGACTACTTTTCTCCCAGAAGCAACTACTTCCATACCGGTCTGAACCCAAATATGTGAAACAGAGGCTATGAGATGAAGCCATCACTGATCAACATGGTCCAGTCAACCCATTTTTGTGCCTAGACGTGGAGGGCACAAATGACTACCTCTAGCACTTCCTGGCGCTATGCATCACTATTCTTCTGTGTGTGATTGTAACCACACTTGAGAAAATCCAAACATTTTACCGGCTCCATCTTGGAAACAATGCGATCAAGATATTATAGGTCGTTATGACTAGACACACAACATAGCATAAGAGAGTTGGAGCACCCCGTCGAATGCCGCATGTGTCGTTTTAGAGGAAGTAAATCTCATCTCCACCTGCTTGTGCGGAAGTAGACAATTGTGTCCAAACAACTTGCTCTATGGTACAGGCATGGTTCAAGGGTCCAATGTCACACATCAGTCTGCTAATACCAGCATGCATAATTAGGGTTTTGCATGATGGTCGAGGTAATTATAAGGATCTTATGGTAGCTAAGAGCAACTCCTGCAAAATTCCTACCTTGAAAAAAAACTCACTCTAATAGGATCCTACTCAGATCTATATTCTAATAGGATCCTACTTTCTCCCTACTGGATCATCGGATGATTATCCCACCCGCGCTCCTATTTTCTCGGTACGCTCAGCCTCTCCTGCTCGCTGCGCTCCCGCTTTCTGTCCCCGTCCGCCTCTCCGTCCCCAAGCTCGAACTGTTGCAGCCACTATCCGTTTCACACACCCACATTGATGGAAGTGTTTCTCAACAGTAATGGCAAGACGGTACCTAAAAGAGCACAAGCACAATTTTAGCTATACTTTTATTTCAAAAAAAAATTTAGCTATACCAACCAAAAGCAACCTAGTGCGCAACAAACTCCAGTGCAACTATATTAATAACTTTAGTTATCTTAAAAAGGTCTAATTAAACTTTCAATATTGTGAGCCTATTAACTAGTATTTGGTTTTTATAAATGAGAAGGACATTATTTCTTCATAATATGTGTAGTCATGATTTTGCTAGTGTTTTTTTAAAACCTCAAATACATCCTCCAGTAGTGTGAAGTCAAATCTATCAACCAAAATTTTTCTTAGTGATTCTACGTGGATTAATCAGGCCTATGATGGGTAGCCTGGTAGGTCCTTAACACTAAACCAGCAACCTGACCCAAAACTCAAGAAATAAAATAAGTACTTGTATGTATCTGCTTTTTTAGCAAAGTTTTCCATTTTATTAGATTTGTCACTACAGTTTAATTTGAATTAAAAAATACTGATCTATTGGATGGTCCATCTGGGGGAGCACATAATACTCCGTCTGTCCCTAAATGATCTCAGAGTTTGTCCTTGGTCAGTTTGCCCAAGTTTACATATTACAGTATTAGCATCTACCACATCAAATAAGTAAACTATAGAAGTACTTTTGTAATAGATCTGATTATGCTCGGTATCGTATTATTCTTTTTTATAAAATTGGTCGAACATAGGACCAACTTGAGCAGAAGTCATTATACTTAGGGCAAATGGAGTACCTTATAGTAGTGACACCAACCATAAACTAATTTTATGGGTCTGTTTGGATGCTCTAGAACTTGTTGCAATTTAGCTCTAACAACTTGGACCAAATTGTTTCGTATCAAAGTCCTGATTCCAACCCCCATTTGGCTAATAAAAAATCTGTCAACGAGTGTACCTTTTAAAAAACACTAACTAACCATACATGAGTGCTGTATGCAAACACAATTAATGTTTCCATTCCAATTTTCAGCTAACATGTTTAACAAACACATCCATATCAAAATGAAAAATGCTCAAAGAAATATTGCAAACAGTTACATATAAAGTTGGGTCATATGGTAGCTTATAGAAGAATAACCATTGCATCTGAAGCAAGTCATCAGATAATATAATGCTGGTTTGAACTTTCGCAGTTAATCCTTCTTCTCGTGCTGGCAGTTACTTTATCCAGTACACTGAAAAATGAAACAAATGCAGCACCAAGTGCTGCCAAAAAAAATTATTGAGTGTGATTTCTTTACTTTTCCTTTGGACTAGCCTTCCTCTTGCTGCAAATTTTTGGTGGCCTTCCTATTGGATGCTTCATAGTCTCTTAGCAGGTTGCTTCTTTTCACCGTTTTGCCTTTTTCTTCTTTGCGCTGATATGGTGATCAATCTAAGCCAGTTGATGTGTCATCATCTTCAGCTAGAACAGAAGAAAAATATAGATTAGTAGCATTCGTAGTGGAAGAATAAGGACAACGTGGTTTCTTTGCTTAGATCGAAACATGAATATTAGTCATTGACATAGCCATTCAAAGATTACTTGCTAACAGCATTTACAAAGTGGTATTTTGAATGAAAAAAGGTGAACCAGTCAGTACACATGCTGGAACCTATGTTCATTCTCTGCTAGGGTTAATTGCATTTGTCATGTCAAGCATTTATCTAATGCCTGAGTTTATTTATACTGTGACTTTTACTCATAGCTTACTAATTGTTCTAGAGTTACAGTCATAATCTGAATTCGAGAAATTGAAACCCATACTTTAACTAAAGTTAAGATCAGCATAAAATTATGGATTTTATTCCACAAATATAATGATATTGGAGGTTACCAAATTATATTTACATTGCCGAGACACGTTCACCAGACATGTCTAGTGTTACCGATTCACAAGATGCTAATGCACTAACAACACACAGATCAGAAAAAAAGTGCCGATGGTTATCTCCAAAATGTTATGCTAGAACAGTATAATCATCAACAGTATTCCAAACTTCAACATAAAATGCGACATATGTGTAGACAAAAAATATGCAAATTTTAGGTGAGCTGATTGAGAGCTAGCCAGATTTTTTCAAACAGTGCTTCCCCTGCTCTTAAATCAATATGTTGCCACATTTCAATTTTATGTGTGTGTGTATGGACACATACTATATAAGATTTTTCTAAGACATGGGGCTATACATGTCAAAAAATCTATAGCACATAAATGAAATAGCATAAGAATTGCGAGGGTGTGTGCACACAAAATTTACCAAAAAACCATCTATATATAGGAAGTAGGAACTTACAGCCACCTGTAGTGAGGTACTGCTCTATATTGAAGTTCCTCTAGGCTGAGATGATCTCATGAGATTCTGATCATGCTTTGCATTTGTTGTCAGTCGTTTGCGCAAACGTTCATGCTGTCATGGAAAATAAAATCAGTTAAATATATATAATACAAAATGATCCTCGATGATTTCCCAAAATTTTCTCATTATCAATATAGTATGAATGGACAAATCAAAACCACCATATTGACAAAAAGCACAATATATTTAAAGTTACACAAGCTGTTGGTTAAAATGTTGAATTATGTCCATTCACAACCTATATTGGAAAAAATTCATAAAAGATAGTATACATAAAAAATTTCCTAACTATGTCACATTTGTAAAAAGATTTTCATGTTTGTAAGCAAGTGCAAATGCGGTATAGGATGGAATTCAGTTATATCTTAATAATTAGTCGGGGGAGTCACTTCATCTCACCAAGGTCTAGAAAACATTTCTTTACTCACAATAACAAAAGTTCTACACCATAAGTTATGGTTGGTTCAAATTGATGGCTCTGATCTATTTGATACAATGCAAAATACTACTACTAGAACTTTATTTAAGATAGATAATCCCACAAGCCACTTTTCTAAATAATTGATACTTCTTAGGAAATAAATCAAGTAAACACACATATTTATAACAATAAGATAGTGCTTGCAGCACTAAAAATAGACCGAAATGATCGAGCTATATCAAGTAGACAGTACAGCACAACGTCCTGTCTACACTCTACAGTGGCTTTACTGGAAGTCTGGATCGGAAGATGACGAACATCGATGATTGGAAGCCTGTAACAATGGCTCACGGTGATGCAGAAACAATGGATCACGGTTTGATGATAATGACCCCATAAATTCAGACATAAATAAGCATTTAATTGTTTGATTCCAGTAGCTGCTAATCATTATTGACCCCAACCACAACCACAAGCAGCTAGCAAACGATTTGCGATGACATCACAGATGAGGTGAGTGGACACTAATTACTGCTGAACACTATCATGATCAAGGCCCACACTATACCACAGCTACAAATTAGCAACACCCATCAGTTGGTACAAGTGTGTTTTACTCTGATGATTTTTGGCTATGATAGCATGGATGCGGCAAGAACTGGACATGGGGTCAGTGTGATTCATAGTCACCAACCAAACATGTATGAAGTACAACAATTGTCAATCTCACCAATTCTTAATACAGTATTTTGCTACTGCAAATCATCCACTTTTTACTTGAAATTTTAGTGACATTTTATGCTAAGTGGTTTATATATATTCATACAAAAAGATGTTTTTTCTACTGTGGTGATCTGGCGGATCAGAAGTATGACACATATTATTATTTTGAACCAGAATTGCGGGGCAAATGGAGCCACCATGATTGCTACCAAGAATAAATACCTAGCTAAGCAAGGGAAGAAAGAGAAAGACTTGGGTCATTCACTTGGTGGGTCCAACCTATAATAGAGATCCATCGGAAATAATCCTAGACATAGTCCTACAATCATGTGCACGAAAAAGAAAGATGAAATTTTGAAGTAAAAAAGGATAAAAGAGCTCAAAGAGCTGGGAGAAATGAAATAAAATATCCACTAATTTTTCATGAAATGTGAGCAGCACAAGCAGTGGTACAAAAAGTACAATATGGTGCAGATTTTTTTAGATCTATATGCATGGAAACATCAAAATAAAAACATAACTTCTTACGATTCGATATGATAATTACCAGATCTGCAGATTTGTCAAAGGAGTAAAGGTCATGGACACTTGTCTTTTGGATAGTGGCATGATTAGGTATTTCTCCAGTTTTTAGATAGCTTAAGGCAGACTTCAGCGAACGGAATGTGTAGCCACTAGTAGGATCCGTGTAGTTCTGCATAATCAGACAAATATGTGAATATAAGATGAATATCTTCTTATTGATGTCAGTGAAGACAAATGATGCACCATGTTCTTACCAGGTCTCCCCTGACTCTTTCCTTTGTCTTTCTAAACACTTCTTCTTTTACCCATCCATCCGGCAATTCCTTTGGATTAAGCTCCACCTTTGCAAGTATCTACAAAAAGATAAAACATGTATAAAATCATAAAATATATTGTGCTATTAAGATAGAGAAGAAAATCTAGCATAATCACACATTATCATCAGAACTTGTATCGCATTGGCCTTTTGTATCACACTGTGCAGATATCCTTGAATCATTGACATAGAGTAGCACATCTTCTTTTGACACCAGTCGCACTCCAGTTTGTGAATGAACATAAAACTGCAAATGCGGGGTAATCTTGTCAAATGCGGGGTAATCCAAACATGCCCGACGCGCTTGTAAGTTGTAACCTGCTGTGTCCAATGCGGGGTAATCTTGTCAAATTTCGTGCGGGAATCAGAGTGTTCTTCTCTCAGCAGAAGAAAATAAAAAGGAGCGGAGGCTTTTGGGCCGGGGCAGCACAATAATTGACGGAACCCTTCCGGCATGATTCCCCCGCCCCTCAACTTGCAGTCCTCGCGGAATATATGGCTGTCCCCTCGGCGATCTATGAATCTATCCCCATCCATCATCCCCTGCTCGCCCGCGCGCGGTGCCCATTCTCCTCCTCTCGCAACGGAAAGCGCCGCGACCCGCGAGGCATCCAATCCAATGATCCAAAGCCAAGCCTGCCCAAGTGCCCATTCAATTCTCCTCCTCTCGCATTCGCAAGAGGTTTCCAAAATGCTCAGCGGTCATGGGTCGCTATCTACTTTCGCTCTCGCAATAAAGGTCTCCGGTCATGGATGGATGCTAATAGCGCAGGCGTTTCTTCCACAGTAATGAAACTTTTCGAGTCCCGATTATACTGCCCGCGCCATGGTGGCCTAGTAGCTATATGTGTGATGGGTCGTAATCTACATAGAAAACGATGTGCATAGGATTTACCCTAGATTTGACCCACTTTCTTGGGGAGAAAGAAAGAGGCCCCGATCCTCCCTAGTGTTAGCCGGTAGAGCTTAGGCTTTAATCGTTGAAAAATCTCAACCCACAAAAAGATACATGGGCACTAGCCAGAGAATGGTGGGCTCATATATAGCAAATAAAACCAAGCGGATTAATTAAGAAACCGGTTGATAATGTCGTGAACACCAAAATTTTGATCTAAACACACCGTTCAAAACTTGCCGTACATCCGGTGATGTTGCCCTGATCACTTCCACCCCTATAACTCAATCGAGCTCAAAGCTCACCCAACACCCCTAATTCTTCCATTCTTCTAATTTTGATCCTCAATTCTAATACCGCCTGGATCAACAACTCCATCCAAAGCTCGCTATTAGGTGGTTTTCATGTGACATGGCGACGGTTTTCCCTCTAAGCTGGCTATCTTCTTTTTCTAGCCAGGCCATAGAGAGGAGATAATGATAGTTGGGCCTAGGGCATTGTCGGAGCCGAGGTGGAGAAAATACACTCGAATGAAAAAGCCCGTCAACACATCACTAGAAAACCCATCTAGAGGGTCAAACTTGAACAATATTGATATTCCACAATATAAGCACCAAGGTCTTAGAGTTAAAGACTAAAATTAGTAGACATACAGAAGAGGAGCTGTGGGGCTATATGAAATCTATTCCTACCCTATATACCGGGAGAATGGATTCATGGAGACAAGATTTTCCGGGCGGACGCTGCAAAACGTCAGTGCGCGCACCGCACCAACTGAGAAGATCGCCGTCACATCCGCGGGGAAGCCGAGCCGATCGCGATGCGACCCCTGGCCGGTTGCCACCAGGCTGAACGCAGCATCATATCAGGAACAGAGCACAGGGCAGGGGGCCCAGGCGCAAACCGCGGCGCACAGGGAAATACGCGGCGGAAAAGGACGGGACGGGATGCCTTTGCAAGTTGCGGCGCGGGCTGAAACAAAAATATTCCCAGAGGCCAAACAAAAGCTGCGCGCCTTAGAAATCCCCCGGAAAATCAATCGGATCGAGAGGGCTTACGTGCAAGAAACAACCACCAGGGGGGGGGGGGGGGGGGGGGGGGGGGCAAGAGGGCATTAGATATATGGCCCGGGATGTGCAAAAGAAAGCCACAAAAGTTGCAAGAGGAGGCTTTGCTTTGGTCTGGTACCTGCTAGATGCAATGCATCCAGCAGCTGGGCTGAGACTGTTTGTTGGAGGAATGGTATTCTAACCTGAGCTTGGGGTCGGTCCAGCTTCCCTTTGAGCTTGTGGGGGCACATCATTTCCTTTGCATGTAGTAACTCTGGAAGAACAAAGCTGCAGGCTTTGGGCTGTTTGCAACATAACCTGAAAGGTTCGATTTTATGGCCTCTTTTTTAAGGCAAGCTGTGAAAAAGCCAAAGTATACATCCATGAAAGTGCAATCACGGTACCGTTTCCTTCACTGCCCTGTTCAGGCTCGCGCAGCTATATCAAAATGCAACTGCTGTGTTGGCCGATACCCACGGTGAAAGCCCTGATGAGTGCGTTTGGATTCTAACGGGCGAGCTGCTTCTCGATAACATTGAGCCGGAGCCGTCCTGGCAGGTACCGAGCACAGCCTGTTTGGATGGCTGCGAAAAGAAGCACGGTGCTAGTAAAATGGAAACGAAGCGTGTGTCCAATTGCCCCTTAGGTAGTGCCGCAGGAATGATATTTACCACGCAGGCAGATAAGATGACGAGTTACAGCTATCCACCCGCAACAAAGAGGAGATCGAGGAGCAAGGTTACAGCTCCTCGCCACGTGTCGAGCACTAGGAAGGAAGCCCATCATCTCTGAGAAATAAACAAACAATGGGCCAGCGGCAAAGATGATGCGAAATTTCCTAAACGCCAGAGGGCGGCCGAGTGCGTCGCGATCAGAGGCCATTAGCGGCGGGGCGGGGGCGAGCACGAATCCGGCGGGCGCAAGGGTCCACGGCACGCTGAGTCAGACGCGCCCGTCCCCGTCCGGCCCCACCGCCGCACGGAAAAGCAGGGGGCGGATCCCGCAGGGCGGAAGCGGCGAACCGCGCCGCGCCCACCACCGCGCGACGTGCGGACGGGGCGAACGCGCGGCGCCCGGTCGAAAGGATCCCCACGGCCCCCCGGCCCCCGCGCCGCGTGGTGGGTTGGCACGGCATGGAACCGTCCGCCCCGCCCGGGATCGGATCCGACGGCCCGCGGGGTGCCCGACCGGCCGCGGAGACACGGAGCCGCCCGCCCCCGCGCACCCCAGGACCTTGGAACTTCCTCGCGCGGCAGCCCCTCACCTCACCTCCGGTCACCGCACCACCACCTGTCTGAGCCTGACCCGGGTCCAAGACTGGTTGGTTAGCCTACCCAACCCTGGTTGGGCTTGGGCGGCCTCGTTCTCGTCCGCCTCCTCCCTCCTGCGTCCAGTAGTCCAGGGCTCTGCGCTGCAGCTATGCCCATGCCCTCCCCCGTGCCTATATATCCCCCTCCCCGGCTGCGGACCGACCGTTCTCTTTCGTTCCGGTTCCCTAGCGCGAACTGCAAAGGCGGTGAGGAGAGAGATCTCTGGCTAGCTACCCGTGTGGCCGTGTTAGCCCCGCAGTGGTAGTGAGTGCTGTTGTATGAGCTTGCCATGAGCTGCAACGGGTGCCGGGTGCTGCGCAAGGGCTGCAGCGAGGGCTGCGTGCTGCGCCCCTGCCTGCAGTGGATCGACGCCGCCGACGCGCAGGGCCACGCCACCGTCTTCGTCGCCAAGTTCTTCGGCCGCGCGGGACTCCTCTCCTTCATCTCCGCCGTGCCCGACGCGCAGCGACCTGGTATGCAACTATGCACCTGCCTCCATCACTCGGTTCGGCTAGCTAGCTGTCGCTAAGCAGCTTCCTAGTGCCTGCCTGTGCATGATATGCGAAGCTGACCATCCCTGTGACCTCTCGCAGCGCTGTTCCAGTCGCTGCTGTACGAGGCGGCGGGGCGGACCATCAACCCGGTCCACGGCGCGGTGGGGCTGCTGGGCACGGGGAACTGGCACCTCTGCCAGGCCGCCGTCGACACCGTGCTGCGGGGCGGCGCCATCGGCCCGCTGCCGGAGCTCGGCGGGGGCTGCGGCGCCGGCGCCGGGAGCGGGGACCTCTACGGCCCGGCCGCCGGCAAGCGCGCCGGCGGCTGGTCCACCTTCTCCACGGCGAAGAGGGTGCGGAAGGCCGGCGAGGCGGCGCCGCCCGCGGCGGAGGCGTCGTGCGACCTCGGGCTGTGCCTGAGCCCCGGGTCCCCGCCGGCGCCCGGGGAGCGGAGGGCGCCCCTCCTGCGGCCGGGCACGCCGTCCATGAGCTCGGACGAGTCCGTGACGACCACGACCGGCGGCGACAGGGAGCCGGTGCTGCTCAACCTCTTCCCCTGACCACCGTGTGCTATCAGGACGGACGTTCCCGGCGGCCAAGTGCTTAGTCGTTCCTCCTGCCGCCGCCGGCGAGGCCATTTCCCTTCGTTCCTTGGCGGCCTTTCATTTTGTTGTGTAGTTGTAGTAGAAAAGAAGCTAGCAGCCGGCCTGGACGCCCCGTTTGCGTGGGCGAGATGAGAGCGCCGGTGGCCACCCCACCCGAGTAACCATTTTCCTTTTCTCTTGGACAATTATATAAATATAATAACTAGTACTACTAAGGTGAGCTCCGTTTTTTTCGTGCTCTCCAACTCAACGATACCATGATCTCGTCTAATCCTGGGTGTGACCGTATGATTGGAGCTGCGCCATGCGGTTTACTGTTGCGACTGACCTGTTGATGGATGGGTCACGTTACGTGAGGCGAGGCCCTCGCCAGAAACGCTGACGCACTGTGCAACGGGTAGCGACGCCGTGACGACGGCCCGCCGTGTCTCGATGCGTCTGCGCCGGGGCTTCGGAGCGCGGCCCCGCGTCTCGTGGGGTACGGAGTTGACGAGGGATCAACGCGGCGCGCCCGGCTGACGAGGAGAGAGATGCGAGCGAGCGGGAGCAGTGGCCGACACGGATGCCCCAAAGTCCATCCGGGTTTTGTACCGCACGAACAGGGACAAAAGCGGGCACGCCCCACGATGCGCCACCACCAATCTCCGTGAGATCGCTGGCATGGCGTGCGAGGGAGCGGGGGTCGCATTGTTGCTTCACGCGCCTTCGGTCGTCCAGACGTCAGTGTGCAAGTAGCTTCTCTCAAGCAAGTTCCAGCAAACTTCAGACGGGATCGAGAAAGCATATGAGCTGTTCCCACCCACCGACGGGGTCAAGGCACCGATCGCGGGTCGTGGCAGGGTGACTTGCAAACACTTTGCAGTGCACAATGTTCCTGCGGTAGTTACCCGGATGCGCTATCGTCCAGAAGCGGTAGAGCGCGCGGCGCCCATTATACCGAGCACCAACTCCACCTCTACTGCTACCCCAGAAGAGCTAGCTGGTGCCTGATATTTCCGCGCACTGAGAAGTGAGAACACGCTCGCAAGTTGCAGGGCGACGCCGCGGCACGCAGCAGCCGGGCGGGCCCCGCCCGTGGCGGGAAAGGCTCGCGCACGGCCGGACAAAGCGCCGGGAGCCGGAGGGAGGGGCCGCAACTTGTGCCGCTCGCCCTCCTCCTGCCCGCGCCCGGCGCCGGGGTCCCACCGCGGATCCGGCGCGGCGATCACCAGCAGGCAGCAGCGAGCGCGCGCGCGCCCCGGGGGTGCGCCTAGAGTTTTCGAGCGCGCGGCGCAAGTTGCCTCGACGAGGGGACGCACGCGCCCACGCGCGCCGGGCCCCCGCGAGCCTCCTGGGTGGTGTCGCCGCCCGTCCCGTCGTACGCTCCGCCCCGTGCGGCGTCGGTGAAAGCAGCGGCAGCTTTCGTCGCCGTTTCGGATGGGCCGATTCGCCCGACCCGAGCCAGTAGCGGTGGAGTGGAGGAGGAAGTTTCGTCGCGGTCGGGGAGGTGGGCCCCGGGCACGCGCGGCGCGGCCGGCGGCCCTCCGCCGCAGCCAAGGGATGGGACGGCTTTCCTTCCTTCGGGTGGGTCCTCGTCTTTGTCGCCCGCCCGCCCCGCTCCCGTGGTTGAGTACTTGAGTTCGAGTCGCGGTGCGCGAAACCCAAGTGGACGGCCGCTCGATCCATCTGCCGTGCTACCGCTGACTCGGCGCCTACGTTCTCCTGCGGTACCGCTCACCGTTCTCATATCTATGCGCCACTCCTGTAAGCAGCGACAACCATGATCGATTGATATAGCACGCATCCATGTACAATCTAATCATCTAGCATACGCCCCTTTATTCGATAGAGTTTGGAGATGTAGAGAACAACTCAACTCGGCTTGTTCCCAACTTTTGAACACTCAAAAAGGCCAATTCAGCCCGCAGTAAGCGAAGCCAGGATTTATGCACTTGTTTTAACTTCGTCATGTTCTCCTCAAAACCTTGACGACCTCCAAAAAATATATTTCTGGCACTATCTTTTGCTTGACTTGTACCATCGGTGATGGAACTCCTACATACGTTGGTGGCCTGGCCTCTCTCTGAGCGCGAATCTTTTGCTGGAGCCGTTACGGACCGGCTTATATCGGTAGTTCATTCTGCGTTAGCAATGACGTCAAGATGCAAGCCAAGTGACCAACTCCGCTGTTCTGAGGGGATACCAGCAGGGAGGGCCGGCCGGGTGCTAGCGGCGTGTGCTCTCCCCCTCTCCTTGAACATCCGAGGTTGCCCTCACCAGGTCCCCGGCCGGAACGCCGTCCACGTGCCCCGGCCTGCCACGCCGCGCCGACCGCCTCGTTCGTTCTCGTTCCGGCGCCCAAGTTGCTGACCGCCTGCCAGGTCCGCGGCCCGAGGCGCGGGGACGCGGCCGCTGTCGCCGTACGGCCGGTGGCCGCCAGACGGCAGACGTGGTCTCGTCTGATTCGGCCCCTGGACGCTGGAGGCCCGGTCGCGCCGGTTGGTTCGATGCATGCACGCACCTGACCCCTCCCTCCCTGTCCGCCCGTCACGTTTTCACGTGGGCCGCGCGGGAGGGAATCGCCGGCTCGCCGCAGCGCAGCGGCGGGTGGGCGCTTGCCGCTCCCACGGGGCGCGTGCGCGCGTCGGCGTCTGGGGCCATGTGCCAGCACGTGAAGAGGGTGCCGCCGCGGCGTGGGTGCGGCCACCTGATCTTGTACTACCGCAACCTGATCCTTGATGGAGGCATCCGCATGCAGTCCTACGTGTAGTTCGTAGGTCAGGGACGTTGCAGGCACATCGTTTGATTTTGTCCACGGAGCTGGTTTGAGAAACAAGTTGCCTCCGTCGGGCAGAGCATCAACGACGACAGTTCAACACCTATTTTTTAAGTATAAAAACACCTGTTTTTTTTAGATTACAACAGTTCAACACCTAAGCAGCCAAGCACTGCACAATGCTGGTAACATCTTTGTGGGCTGGGCTGTTGGGCTGGCCTGGAGCTCAATCAAGCACATGTAGTTATGTCATTCATACATTACCCAAGAAGAAGCCGCAGGCACACCCTAGAAATAAGACGGCAAAGGACAGGACTCAAAAGGAAGGGGAAAAAAAAAAGATGGCGAAGGACACCACGCGCTAGGAGACGTTGCGCGCTGATGGATCAGCGGAGATGATCGGAAGGGATGTGCTCGGAGCTGCACATTCACGAGGGCGGGTGTCGGTGATCGTTCCTGTTGCAACCAGGACGTTGTGGAAGTCTAGTTGTTTCTTGGACGAAATAAATATTTGTATCGACGGCTGTTGCCTGTGGGTGCATTTGCTAGAGGTGGATGACTGGATGCAGCGGCAACCTGACCATTGTAGCCTGTGTGTTCTGAATCTCTGTAAATACTGTGCGATGTAAACACCTCTGTCCTGTTTTGCAATGCAAAACGGACTAGGGATCTCCCTGGAATTCTAAAGAAAATCAGACGTTGCAAGCTGGAAATGAAAGGGCCTTGCGTGAGTACTAATGAAGCAGGTCAGGCGCACGGAAATGTGGTTACCGAGTCTGAACCTGTCCGAGTTTCGTGGGGATTTCTAGGCACACACTGGCTACTGGACCCGGTACTTATCAAGCTGGGGCCTAGACAGAAGAAGCAACACAGATGAGAATAGTAACAGAAGTTTTTTTTTTTGTAGTGACGTAAGAATTGCAGAATGGTTGACATTACAATGAATACAGTGGGACATGAACTACCCTATCGTGCCAGATTCAGACACTTGTGGAGCCAAGGAGGCTGCTGCAGCCCGTCCTGCTCCAGGCGCTGCCCCACGCTACCAGCACCAGGCCTGATGGCCGCCGCGGATCCGATCAGAGACGGAGCAGGCAGGACGACCCTGCGGTCCGGGCTGCCGGACTCCGTCGACGACGACGAAATGCTCGTCCTGGAATCCACGCTCGACGACGTCTCCTTCGTGGCCGCCGCCTTCTTCCCGGCCGTCCCGAAGCACCCTAGAGACAGCGTCAGCTCGAGCTCGCTCTCTTGGAGGGCGAGCTGGGGAGTGGTGGCCTTCCCCTGCTCCGGGTAGGCGTCGTCCCACGACTTGCTCGAGCCGGCGTGGTTCTCCGCGGCGCGCCTCTCGTCCTCGAGGTCGCAGCGGGTGGCCGCGGGCATTGCTGCTGCGTTCGCCGCGTCGGTCATCAGTAGCTTCTGGACCCGGTACAGCCGGTGCAGTTCTTGAACCTGAATGGGCACAGCAAAGCATATAGCTCGTTAATTTGCTGGAGGGTATCTGGAAACAATTTAGGACGATGCTGTGTGGCATGTATGTGCGGTTCTTGATTAATTCTCCAACTTCCAAGCTGCTTTGTTCTTACCTGCTGCCTGAATGTCTCTTCCTGCTTCAGCATGGCCATCTTCATGTGCTCCTTCTCGTACTGCTTCAGATGATATCTTGACATGTTGTGGCAACAGAAGCTGCAAAATTGAGTTGGGAACAAATCAGCACGCAGGCTGTTCTACCATTCATGTCTTTTAGTCATGAAAACTACTAAACTTGCAAAGAACCAAGTAAAAGTGCAGCCTGGCAGCCAAGCTTATGAGATGGGCTAAAAGTGGAGACCATGAGATTGGGATTAGGCTCTACTTACGACGAGTCAAGAAGTGGAGACCTCACACTCGGATGCTTATCGGGATCGAGGCCTCGAAGAACCTTGCAACAGGGGGCGCTTTCCGGTGCAGGTCGGAGGAGGGTAGGGATAAGGGCACTTAGCTTTCTCGACACTCTACGACCTCCTATTTTAAAGGCGGGCACAGAGAAAGAGAGAAGGGAATGCAGTTTGGATTGGTCACTGCGGTTTCAAGCATTTGCGAAGAAGGAATGATGCCCCCACCACAAATTTGGCGAGCAAAGGACAGACTAGAAAAGCAGGGAGCATAGCAACCCCCACTTGCTATAAATATGTGCATCCGTGTATCTATCCACAACAGATCGATGGGGAGGCACTAGGCTTAAAAGAATCAGCAGAGGGACAGGCACAGCTAAAGTGGCCAGGGCAGTTCGCATGTGTGCATGCCTGCCTGCCCGGCCTGGAATCATGCTCCTAACTTGTTGACATCACACACCTCCACTCAGGAATAGAGAAAAGGGTACGGACGGCCACTTTTGATTTCTCAATCTTGTTGAATTGTCATGTCGGATCAGTTATATCCGCTTCTAGATCTGTAGATCTCATTGGCATCCAAGTGAAAAAGTACAGCCATCCATGCGCCCTTTCCTTACAGTGGTTTAGTCTAGACCACCTGGCTTGAATTGATGATGTGCCTCTGAACATGACCATGATGTTCAGGCGAAAAGATTTAAGCTATCATGCATACTTGTCGGGCCCATCCCATATATAATTCAACACAAAAGATATAAATTCCTAGTTCTAGTGTTATCCCATCAACCTAACTAGAGTAGCACTCTTAGATTATGGTTTATGATGGTTTAGTTACTGCTATACCTAATTAGCTATAAAATGCTGTGCTCGGTTCACATGAGCATTAGAATACCGATGATAGCTGCTTACCTTTCCCTCCAAACTTTAGTTTTCTCCATCCTTTTCTCCTCAGCCCGAATTATTTGCGACCCGACACCGACATCACTCCCGCAACTCCCCAAGAAACCCGATCGCCGATCGCCACCACGTGCGACAATCAGCCCCGATTAGAAGAAAAAGAAGCCATGGATGCGCGGCCGTGGATGCGAGGAAAGGCCCTTTTGCGAGGTCGATCGGAATGAATGATGGGAGATTTGGACCCCCACCCCACCGTGCACAGCGGATTAACAATGGGGGGATCCTGAACTGCGCATAGTATGCTCTCTGCCTTGGGGGGATGTGGGTTTGCCCGGACAACTCACGCATTAACATCCAAGCCGGGGAATCTGGAGACAAGGGCATGATTTGGGGGGATGTGGCGGCATGTGCCCCATGATCTGATACTCCCCCGCCGAGCACCACACATGAGCTGGAGCTGTCCGCCATGTCTTGGTGATTTGGAGAGTCGGTGTACTGGAGCTGGAGTGGAGCAGGTGATGGATGGGCATCAATTCACTTCTCTTCTCTGGTGTGTCCTTTTGCAGAGGATGGCATCATCCCCAGTATAATATATAGCCATCAATGTTTTTGCCCGCCTGAATACTTATATAAATGGTTAACTGGCTGCAGTGAACAAAATCATGGAGGCCAGTCTCCTCTATCGGAAGCTAAAGCAGTAGCAGTACTGAAATGTTGGTTTCGAAAACCTAAACACGGGCCTGGTTTTACTATTGTATATTCATGGTTGTCAGTTGTCACGATGAATGATTTCATGTTATAAGCTCAACTTATTACATGAGCTTGGTATGGGCCATCGCGGCATCGATGGTTCTAGCTAGTGCAAACCTTTTTTTTTTCCTCGAAAGATTCTAGTGCTAACTTAAACCTCTGAAAATCTACAGATCTCTCATGATGACTGAGAAACGGATCTAAACTGAACTTACAAGCAGAAATCATTACAGCATGAATGCCATACAATATTGCCGAATGGCTGAATATAAAAACCTTTTGACCTTGGGAGCTAATCTCCCCCCCCCTCTCTCCCCAATCGCTCTCTCTCTCTCTCTCTGAATTCCCCTCCAATCGAAAGATGAACAAGCAATGACAAGGTAACAGCCATCAACAATGATCAGAAGGGCAGCAAACTAAGCTCCCATGTCTTGTCCAGCTCTCTCTCCTTGTACTGCACAGCCGACGACCGTCAAAAAAAAAAATAATGCCTTCGACCGATTGCAGGGGCAACATGACAAGTGAACTGCGCACACACACACACCCTCCATAGAGATGCATGCGGAGATGCCACGCACAGATCCACTTAAGCTGTGAGTACAGCTGGAGTAAACAAGAATCCAATTGCAATGATTCGAGAGGCATGGGTACAGCCCCAACGGCCGAGGTACAGAGATGGACAGTCAGTGCTCCACACAATCCCTGACTAGATCAGGAGGGGCTGGCTCATGCGTGTCTGCTACATTCTTTCCGGTGGATCCGATCCAACTACCTAAGCTCGACACGGCATTAAGATGATCGTCCCAGGACGCATCACACATGCAGGCATGGATCGATCAAGGGGCTCCGCCTGTGAGAATTTTAATCCCTAGGATACCCACCTACGTGTCTACAGTACATGGATGCAGGCCTGTAGCCAGTAGCCAACCAAACAATACTGATACAGATCGATGCAGGGATAGAGAGAGAGCTTCCTTTTGGGGACAGTGTCCTTGCTGTGCCACCGGAATCTGCCTCGAAAAGAGGGCAGCGCTTACCCGAAAACTGAGACAACGAACCACCGGAAGCTGTACATCTACTCATCGCCTTTTGGATGATTGAGAGGAGCTGCTGCTACGGCTGATCTAGCTTTCTGTAGGAAGGTACATGGCGACTACCTAGCTAGCTCAACCTGCACAGCGATTATCTCAGTGAGTTCAGACACCATGTGCCACATGGAAGGGACACATGGGATTTGAAAACTTTTATGGCGCACGATACGACCATATACTACTGTCCTGTCTAAAAAGAACTCGTATGTAAACATAGGACGGTCGAGATTTTTCTATACCACTGAAATATTGATTAGTAGTATGAGGTAGTATATGTAGGTAGTATAGCTAGTATAAGGGTAATATGAAAAAAATCATTTCACTACAAGGTTTCACCCCTCAGGCAACGGTCTAAAAGTGTTGCAATATGCCAAAAATAGTTGCAATAGACAAAATGCAAAAAAATATAAAAATTATCCTTAATTTATATTAAGTTACTAATGACGATCTTATCCTTCTAATGGACGGTTGGATCTTTGCTGTACTACGTACTACCAAGTGGTAGTATTGTGCGCTGTAAAAGAGGCCTAGAATTTTGCCCTCTTTGCTACGTTTTTTTTGCTTATATATACATGTTAACAAAGCAAAGATAAGGATATCCCTAAGGCTTAGAAGCCTGGATTCTAACATGTAGTTTGTGGGATCCGAGTCGCGATCCATAGGCCCAAGGACAAGGGTAGCGTACTGCAACCGGTTTCTCACATTTTATTACTTCATTAATTCGTTGCTTTAGCTGTGCTGCTCTGAGAGTTTCTGCCTGTTCTGAAGACCGTCACCGCATTCTCTGCCTGCTCTGAAAGTTTCTGCCTGTTCTGAAGACAGTCCTTGCATTCTCTGTCTGTTCTGAAAGTTTCTGCCTGTCCTAAAGACCGTCACTTCATTTGACACCATCGTATGCTGGGATTTGAGAATTCTGGTCTCACTAGTTAATGTTCAACTGTTGACATATACGCATGGCAAATGACATCGATGAAAAATTATGGTACTTTGGAGTCTGGATATGTGCCGTATCCGCTGTAAGGTTGCAGGATTATCATGGAACCACTACCAGTAGCTTCTGTTCTGAGAAACCCAGCAGCAGTGTTCAGCAGGCCCTGCAGCAGCAATGTTCGTCGCCAGCCGGACAGACGCAGACCATCTCGACATGGACAGGATATCTATCCGCCGTCCGTATAAAAAAGCAGCTCCGGTCGATCCGCCGAGAGCAGAGAGACATGGATCCTTCTCCACGCTCGAGCCCGAGATGCCTCCTCAGCTTTCGGCCGGCATCATTGCCTCCGCGCAGGCGCAGCGGTGGAGCGGAGTTCGTGGTGGAGCCTCCAGCCTTTTCAGAACAGAGCGTACGTACGAGGCCTCCGGAAGCATCAGCCACATCAGGCATCAGAATTCAGAAGTGCTCCTGCAGGCCGCATGGTTCCGACATCGGTGCACGCGTTGCCGGCCGGTCCGACCTCCAAGGCGCGGCCGCGCCGGCGCCCCCGATTCTCGCAACCCCGCGCGAGCCCGAGCCGCCGAAAGTGGGGAGCACGGGCATGCCGACGGGACAGTAGCTTATCCTGCAGCTTGTTTCCTTGACCATCTATGATCCATCCCTTCTCCTTGGTTTCTTGGCAAAATGGAAATTATCCACTCCGACAGGATCTGTTCTCGTGCCCTCCTTTCGTCTCTTTGGGAAGGGTCAGCCGGCGACCCCGATTTTTCGAAAACACGGCGGTATTGACCATACACAGTGACTACTGATCAGGTAACAGCTGGCTATTTTTGTGAATTTTTAATTAACTGGAAAAGAAGGGAAAAAAATGAAAAAAGAGAGCCCCGACTCAGAATTTTTAGATATTCCGACTTCAAACGCCTCCAAAGAGAGTGTTCTAAACTCTAGAAGCTGGCATACCTTGACTAGTGTTCTCTTCTGTGAGTTTGTCATCAATCCAGAACCGAAGCCTATGTGTCCCTTAAAAATCACCTGTAAAAAAGTTTGATCAGAATAGGTTAGCGACGTAGAGCAGAGAAGTGTACATTGCATTGCTGGTTGAGTGTGGTGAGTGGTGACCAAAGTTTGATCTGATGATATGCATTGCTGTTGTTGGACATTGCAGGATCTTCTCTGAACACTTCCTTGCAGTAGAAACACACGGCCTGCTACTATAGAAAGGAAAGGCAAGTGATCGCCGTCCACGTAGAGTCGTAGAGAGAGCATCGTCTTCTGTCTCCCCCAAAAAAAAGAGAGCATCGTCTTCCCCTCTGTCGGTGGAAGTTTCAAAAGGAGAGTGACCCACTGATCCTCCTCAACTGGTGTGCGGACATGCCTACATTTCCATTGCGTATTTACATTTCCATTGCCTCAATTTGGGCCGAAAATTACTGTCCGTCCAGTTTCAGTTGTTTTACACATGGTGCCCATTTGGCCCATAGTTGACAACACGTAACACATGGCCGAGCATGGGCCGAAACGGCAGAAACAACATAACGCAGCAACGAATTCGGTCCAACAGTGTGAAACTGGCTGAGCAACAAAATGAAACCCGATGCGGACCCCCATTGGTGTTTTCTTTGGGCCTTGTGTTTGGTAGGCCTCTACCAGACTGTTTCGTAAAGAAGATCCGTCGCGACAGATCCAGGAAGGCCCACAGGCCCAGTAAGCGCGTAGGCCATCACATCATAATAAAACTCACGAGGCGCCTTCGGGAAAGTAGCCGGCCTTCTTCTTCCTCGTCCTTCCTTCCTTCCTGCCCGCACAAGGGATTTCGTTTCCTCCCGTTCGTTGAAGCCGGCGGAGACGCGAGTCGACGAGCGAGACGGGGAGGCGGCCTCGCGCCACCAGCCCGAGCTCCCCGCGCCATGGATCCCATCATGAAGCTCCTCGAGGACGACGAGGTGCCCCGCCCGGCCCGAGCCTCTCTTGCCATTCTTTTGGGATTGTTGGGGGTGGAGGCGGGGGACTTGGTCGCAACGGTGCCCATCTCGCTGTTCGAATTGCGCAGGACGAGAGCCTGCACTCGGGCGCCGACGTCGAGGCCTTCACGGCGGCGCTCAACCGCGAGGTGGAGGCCAGCGCCAGCAGCAGCACCACCATCAGTGCCCCGGCCGCCGCCTCGTCGTCCCAGCCTATGGATCACGGCGCCGGTGAGCCCCCAGACCTAATTGTACCTTCCGAATGGTTTCTTCTCCTTGGACCGAATTCGGGGTACGCCCTACTTCTGGCCAGAACCGAGGGGTTTGTAGGAATCAAGAAGCGGCACGGGTGGTTTTGGATAATCTGGCTCTTGGTTTGGGGGAAAAGATGACCTCGAGAAACGTTTCTGTCCATGGTAACAGAATGCGGCTACAGAGTTGGAAATGCTGGACTCCAGTTTTTCTGTTTAGTGTGTGCACAGCATAGGCAATTTGAACAAATGTGCCTCGATGAATCTCTTCTTTAAAAATAGGGTTGGCTCAACTCTTTGATGAAGTCTGTGACATCACCGACAGGAAGCAAGTTCTTTTGAATTTGAATAGGATTTGATGTTTATTTCTTCTTGCAGTGGGAATAAAAATAGTAGGGAAAACAATGCTGAAGTACTGAAATCTGAACATTCCGCCGCAAGCATATTCAAACTACTTTCTCCAAGGAGAATTTCAGTAATCATGATTACTAGCAGGAAAAGTTTTCAAATCAGCTCACTATATATATGTAAAATTTGCTAGAGTAAATTCATGATGAATCTACTGATGGCTATATAAATAAAAGGATGTTATTACCAGAATGTGCGAAAAATCTAGATCAGTCTCTGGTTTTCGCAAAATTTCTATTTCAATGAGAACACATGCACAATTTTCAGCGATCACGATGCACTTTTCCCATGTACTATTATCTTAAATGTCCCCTTTCATGATGTGGGGGATATTGCATCAGGAGTGTAGTTTTATCAAAATTTCCTGCTCTCAAATCTATATCTCCATAATTTTTGCTCCTGAGTTATGCTGTGATTATTTTTTTTGTCAATTTATAAGTTTATTATTACATGCTTCCTGAAACAAATTGCTTAATTTGTTCTCCATTTTCAGCACTTTTACCTCAGGAAAACAAGTCATTATTAAACCATGGTCATGGACAGTGGCAAGATCCAGTAAAGAATGAAACTGCAAACCAGGATAGTCAACAACAGGAACAGACATATCTACATAGGAATGATCAGCCATCAAGACCTGAAATGGTTTCTCAAAGTTCTGATAATAAACACCTTCCCTCTAATACACCAAAAGAATGTGAGTTACTGAAGGTAAAGCAAGAGCCTGGAAACACATCTCAACAAGGTATTGTTGCTCAGCAGCAGCCTTTGCAGCAAATGAAGAGTGAACAAACACAAGTTGTTGCTCAGCAGCAGCCTATGCAGCAAATGAAGAATGAACAAACACCAATTGTTGCTCAGCAGCAGCCTATGCAGCAAATGAAGAGTCAACAAACACCACACACAAACCAAACAAATGGTGCAACTACGACAGCAAAAGCCCCAGTTGTCACATTTCACATGTTACTACCTATTTTGAGACGGTATATTGACAAAGACAAGGATATGCAAGTTCAGTCCATTTTTGCCAAGCTGCGGGTTTGTATATCCTTTTTCTTAATTTATGTTTGTTCACTACTTTTTCTCAAAGAGTAACACTAATGTTCTGTTATGATTTGCATGTTGTGATGTAACTCACTAGTAATCACTTGGGATTATTATTATTATTTTTTTTGTAGAAGTTGCATGTAAGCCATTATCTGCTTATATTTTTGTAAACTTGATCTTTTATTGTCAATAGAAAAATGAGGTCAGCAAGGAACACTTCTTAAAAGTTGTAAGGAATATTGTTGGCGATAAGGTGCTTAAGTTAGCACTTTCAGAATATCAAATGCAGGTAAATAATCTTTCTACTTCATTTTGATCTATGTAAAACATAGCCTGGCTCTCGGCCTTTTATAAATGCTGCTTAACCTTGTATTTGTAGTGTTTAAATTAGGTCTGCCTATGTATAAGCATTGCATGTAGTCTTATTATAATTACTCGTACCAGCACTTTCTTGGTTTTTTGGGGGGTTACTTACTCTTGTCTGTCAGCACACTGCTCAGGCACAGCGAAATTCTCAGACAAATCCAAGCAACTATTCTTTATCAAGTCAAGTTTCTGGTCAGCAGACTGTTCCCAGTGGTTCTATGACAGATGAGCAGGAGGCATATCCAGGGGCTCACACCATCCCTACGAAACAAGCTATTGCCAGCCTAAGAGGACCTCAATTTCGGCCTTCCTCGTCTGGCCAAATGCAGAGTATTAGGGGGTTTTCACCTTCACAAAGCAATGCACATAAGGCTAATGAAACGGGAAACATTTCAGATGGGAAAGGAGTGCATGTGCTACAAACCCGCCCACCCAATAACTTACTTCCGGTGCAAACAATGCAGCATCATGTGCAGCGTCCACAAACATCCTCACCGATGTTTGGGACAAATAGTATTCATGCACGCCCATTTCCACGACCAGTTGGAAGTCCAGCTGCATCATTTAGACCACAAATGACAGATTCCAATCAAAGAGCACAGTTGGTCCAGGGAGCTGTGACCACAGTAGCTGGGAGTGTGCCAACACAATCTATAGTGCCTGGAAATGCGGCAACTAATCAACCTAAATGGCAACAATCAGCAAACAAGGAGCAGAAAACTAATTCTTTTGCTCCAACAGCACTGAATAAGGAAACTATTAGCCAAAACTCTGAATCTTCGCAGAATTCTTTTGTTGCAATGCATGCAAAACAAGTCAATCAATCCCTGGGTTCTTCAAAAGGTGGCAGCGGCATGGAAAACCAGCCAAAATTAAGTGCTTCTAAGTCTTCGACCCCAACAAGCATAAGTCAGACTCAATCTCATGGCACTCAAGCAGATCCTAAATTGCAGGTATGTATTGATTTGCCATTGTGTTGATATGTTTTGACATGAAACCTTGAAATGGCTGATCTTGCTATTTCCAAACTTCCATGTAAAATCTCGTGTGACCTTATTAGTTACATGTACTTATATGGTTTACCAGAACGTGTTAAGTAACTAGGAGTAAGGGAGGAACCTGAAGCTAGAGTTAGTCTCAGTAGCTGGAACACGTACTTGAATGGTAGACTCTGATTGATTTCTTCACCTAGTTGAATATTTAGATCAAAATTTAGATCTCAAGCTAACTTTGATGTATGCTGTCAAGGTTATAACAGTAAACATAGGCAAGTAACTCCAAATAACGTTGCTGTGAAACTTGAGACTATTCTCAAAGGTACCCCTTAAGATATACCAACAGGCAATCTGATAAGTGTGCAACCTAGTAAACGAGTCTCCTGTCACTCCGTGAAAATAAATTGTTGCATGCAGAGTTTGATCTTTATCATCTGAGAAGCATTGTGTTGAGTAAGGATGAGTAATTTCTGTAATCAGCATACTTTCTAAATGCATATATACTTATTGGTTCATTTGTGCAGAGCATTTTATATTGAAGTGAACTAAATAGTTTGTGAAGCGGAACTTCAATGATTAATTCTGAATTATAATTTATCATAAACATGTAATTTATTCGAACAATACCTACTTGTGGATGTTTCTTTCTTTTAGAAAAAAGACAGGGTACATGGTCCTCATGTTGTAGCCTTGTAGGGTTATAGGTCCCTCACAATTCATAAACCTGACTACCTGAGTGCATGTAAGTGCAAAACCTAGATGTGTGTCCTCAACAGATGAAAGCTCATTGTCTATGACTTTACCTATTAACCCATATTTCTTAATACTTCCATTTGGAGAACTCCTTAAACTATTCATCCAAGTCCAGTCCATACTAGATTTGTGATTGTATGACTGAATACTGATGACACATATCAGATCTTTCAGAGTAGCATGTATATGTGTGAATGCACATAACCACACAAGGAACTAATTTATACGTTATGAAGTGAAAACATGCAATTATTATAAATTAGCAATGCGGCAAATATTCTCAGGCAAGAGGATGGTGGAGTGGATATCAGTAAGAATTTGTAATTTGATGGAGGTATTAATGGTATATTTGATACCTTGTTAAACCCATGGATGCATCACGGCTGAATGCTTGGTTGATTTCTGTTCATTTCTTACAGAATTTTATGTGTTCATTCATTTTGTGCCTTCTACTTCTCAAATTGTCACACAGGAATAATTCAGCATCTTGAACGATTGTTTGCCATTGTGTTCTAATTAGTTTTGTTGTATTGTTAGGTCCAATCTTCTGTGCAAGCACCTCCTGCAGCAGCTTCTAAAACACCTCAGAGGAAGGCATCTGGACAGAAGAAGCCTCTGGAAGCATTGGGCTCTTCTCCTCCACCATCTAGGTACGTCCAATGCTTTTTCTTAGTTAGGAATTTCGATTCAAATTACTTTACGTTTTATCTCTGATTGTTTTACTTTTTGCCAGCAAAAAGCAAAAGACATCCGGAGGTTTCCACGAACAAAGCATTGACCAGCTTAATGATGTCACTGCAGTTAGCGGTGTTAATCTGAGGGTATATGACTTCTTATGCTTCTGTTATATTTATTTGCTTTGTGATGCCATGTATTACTTATCATTTGAAGAATTTTGAAGCAATAATAGCTTGTGCCTTCTTCCAGGAAGAAGAGGAACAACTTTTCTCTGCTCCAAAGGAAGAGAGTCGAGTTTCCGAAGCTGCTCGGAGAGTTGTTCAACTAGAAGAAGAAAAGCTCATTCTACAGAAGGGACCCCTGACAAAGAAATTAGCAGAAATCAGTTAATACCTTCATCATTTAAGTTTTACTTGATAAAGCAAAAATCTTTTGCCATATATTCTCTGACCACCATATTTTGGCAGTGAGGAAATGTAATTTAAAGGTCATTGGCACTGATGTGGAACGTTGTCTATCAATGGTGAGAGGTTATCCAGTACATCCTTTCCAGTTGCTTTAGGTTATGCCATATCTAATTTAAGCTTTCTCCAGTGTGTCGAGGAGAGGTTACGAGGATTTATAAGCAATATAATAAGGTTCTCTAAACAGGTATGATATTTTAAGTTCATTCGGCTTTCCTTCCCAAATAAGCTATCTGATATATTAAATTCATATGTGTTCTCATTGTTTGTAGAGGGTTGATGTTGAAAAGTCAAGGCATCGTTTTTATCCATTATCCTCAGATGTCCGCAGTCATATTATGAGGGTGAACCGAGAAGCTAAAGAACAGTGGGACAAAAAGCAGGCTGAAGATGCTGAAAGAATAAGGAAACAAAATGATGTTAGTTCTGCTTCTGCGTGATGTTCCAGTTCGAATTTTAATCTCTTTTGACATAAATCATGATTCAAAATGATCTAACTTGAAATATGGAATTATTGCATCATTTACTGGAACAGAAATTTTACTATTCATAATATTCATTTGCTAATATATGGTGTATTATATGCAAGATTCTTAAGGTATCGCCTACTTGACAAGGCGTATCTAGGTTACCACAAGGGCCTCTTGTCTCCTAGGTGTCACCTAGGTGACAAGGTGTACCCAAGTCCCCACAAGATGCTTTGCCACCTTAAAAACCTTGGTTATATGTAGTGTAACACTTCATGTACGTGATAATGTTAATGTCAAGCAAGCTTGCTAGCAAATATATAGTTGATAACTGGAGTGTATGACTCTAAAATTGCATCCATTATTGCATGATTCATTTGGAATCCACACCAAATTACACAAGACTAATCAATAACCACATATAGCATGGGGCAGATTGCATTTAGTCATCTTTTTGCCCCAGTAAATAAACCGCCTTTGATCTCTTTGCTAAGTGAGATTTCTTTACTCATACTACCTTAACAATGATGGCATTATGCTTCTTCAGTGCATCTTGTGGAAGATACTGCCACAATTATCAAATGTCTTCCATATTAGTGTTCATGGTGTATCTATCAGGACTGGGTAGTGTTACTAATGAGCATATTGGTACATGCAGGGAGATGGCAGTACAAATATCGATCTAGAAAAAGACAAGAATGAGACCCGTGCCTCATCAAAGCATGCAAAGGTTAGTCTCTATTTGTGGTCCTGGGATATTCATCATACCATAATATGTGTCCTGAGCTGGTGAGTATTCTGTTTATCATATACAGTACAAGGAGGACGATGATAAGATGAGAACCACAGCTGCAAATGTTGCTGCGCGGGTTGCTGCTGGAGGAGATGACATGCTGTCAAAATGGCAATTGCTAGCTGAACGAAATAAACAGAGAAGTGAGGGAGGTGACGGTTCTTCTGGCTCTCTACCAGGTAACATGTTGCAACACAAGCCATCACCAAAATCTGGGAAAGACTCGAGGGAGGAACAGGAAAATGAAAAGAGGGGCTACTCCACAATGCTTGGATCTGGTAAGCCTGATCTCCTTTTTTCTCTTGTATTCTTGTTGTCAAACAAGAGTGCACTGCACATCAAAGGCACAACAATTTTTAATTTTTGACAAATAATTATGTATGCATATAAAACTTATGATTTCTTTAGTTGATGTAAATACTAAATTTAACACAATGTGTACTCAATTTAGTTGCTTGATGTATGTAGTTCTGAGGGTAGTGGGGTTCCAAGTGTGTACACCATGGTTTATGAGGCGTCTCCTTCCAGCCATACCCCTGGCGTCACAGGACGCCACAAGGTTTTAGTTACACCACAATGCCTAGATGTGCAGGCGTGTACCCCCAACGCCTCAGGACGGCACAATATCTCAGAAACCTTGGTGTACACAATCATGGGTTGGATTGTGTAAATCAAGTTATTAAAGGCTAAGTCTACCTTTTGTACTCAGGTGTACAATGATATTAGTAGTCAAGGCATTTATCAACAGTAAGATGCTTATTCTACTTTTTGTTGACATACTGAAGCTTAACTTGTAGTATATAGACTTTCCCGGTAAATGGGCAAATATAGTGCACAACATGTTTTGTATCTTTCTATTTTCATTCGTTGCTGTTAGAAGTGTGCAATGGTGTGGGTTAGCTCAATGCTCTTTTCATATGTTGAAGATTTTGTTTTGTTTCTATATAATCAATTTTAATATCCAAATGGTAGCATAATGTTGTCAGAACACAACTTGACTTCATAGCAGAACCTAAATTTTTATTTCGGTGCGACTTGCAAATATTTTAACGTTCTTGAGGAAATCGGTCTTAGGGGTTGGCATAAATACACCAAACCTGAGGAACCGAACGAAAATCGACACACTGAAATTTGGTTCTTTTGGTGTTCAGTTCGGTTCCTCTTTCTCCATTGTTCAGTGTACGGTGTTTAGCTCAGTTTTTAGGCCAGAAACACTGAACACCCGAAGTAACTGATCTGCTGTGTCCTTACGTCGATCTGCCTAGGCTATCACAACCCTGGCCCAATGGTCCATCATGCATCCATCGGCCTAGCCTACTAGCAGCCAGCAGAGAAGCAACGCTTCCTTTCTCACATCATCACATTCACGTGCGTGCCGTGACTTTCTGATCCCCTTCTCTCCCGTTGCCTTTTGCTTTTCATCTTTGCATGTGGCCTGTTAGTTCTTAATCTCTCTCCTAGACCCAGTGGAAATTGGTGTCCCAGCAGTTGCCTACACACGTGTGTGCTACTCTCATCCGTATCAACCCGCATCACGAGTGCAGCCACTACGATCCAAAGCCCCACTGGCGCGGCCATGGCCAGTAGTCTGAAGAAGAGGCATGGTACATTCTATTGTCGAGAGCTGCATGGCTAGATTTGATGGTGGTGGAGTCGATTTCGTTTGAGCAGTGTGAGGATGGGAACTCAAAGAGAGTCTAGTCGTCTAATATTCGTGACATGGAGAGCATTCTTTGGTGAAACTGAGACATCAAACTGAAACCGATACCGCTGGTTTTTGGTCTTTTCATGACAACTTCGGTTGCAAATTTCCAAAAATCAAATGCCCAGCCATAATTGGTCCAACATCTACGTGCGGTTTAAAAAGAACTTAGTGCTTTCAAGTTCATTCAGTTAGTTTTTTTTAAAACAAAGGAAATATGAAGTGGTAGTACCAATTGAGATCCATCCAAAATGTACTTTGTGAATGATATGGCTATATTATTCAGATGATACAGGTTGAGGTAGACAGATATCTCTCCCTCACGCTGGAGGCTCTGAGATTGAATCTACTACTTCCTTGCCTTCTATTATTGCACTGGTTCTCTTATATATCGAGCCCCCCTAACAACTTGAAACAAGCCAACTATATCTCTAAATATCTTAACAAACCAAAAGCCTAACTACTGGTGGACGCCTGGCCCTTCTTCTTGCGCTGATATTGACGCCCAAAGAAAGCGTTCACAACAGTGAATGACATGAAAATGGGGAAGGACTTTAGAGATCACTTTTCCTACAAAAGTTTGTGACCAGACAATGAACAGAGTGCTTGAAATAGCACTTCCAGCTCAATGCCGTTACACTTAATATGACTTAAAAATCTTCTATGCAAAGAAAAATATATTCGTCCCCATGAAATATCAACTGGTGGTAAGTTCCAGATGTAATTGGCAGGGATAATGTGCAAAACGTCTGTATGCCCTATCATCTGTCATCCCCATATTTCTGTTCTAAGCAGTAGCCATTTATCCATTTTAAAATGTTAGTGATGTGGCACTTTGCTCATGTTCCTACAAAAGTTTGTGACCTGAGAATGAATGGAGTGCTTGAAATAGCACTTCCAGCTCATCGCCGTTACACTTAAAATGATTTGAAAATCTTCTATGCAAAGAAAAATATATTTGTCCCCATGAAATATCAATTGGTAAGTTCCAGATGTAGAATCTGCGGGGATAATGTGCAAAACGTCTGTATGCCCTATCATCTGTCATCTATTTCTTTAAGCAGTCCATTTATCCATTTTGAAATGTTAGTGATGCGGCAGTCTGCTCATGTTCACAATTTTGGGATTGAACTTGATAGATGAGAAGAAGATAATTAGGTGAAAACAAGAAATAATTTTATATGGATAATATTTTTAATGACCCTTCTACAAGAATTTGATTTCAAATTCGATAGACCCTAAGACAACAATGATGCTATAATTATAGTTTCTTTGCTATCAGGCTACCACCAACAGTATAAGTTGATAAAACATGTATAATATATAAGTTAACAATATTCCAGGAAGTTAGTTAGGAAACTATTTCATTTTAAATATTGAATTTATATGTTAGATCAAACTGAGTATTTACCATGCCTGCACTAGTTTGTTTCCTTAGACCTAAATCTTCTGCACTTTTTCTCTAGGTGGTGTTAGAAGGTCATCACTAACAAAAGTGGCACGGAGGCTTTCAGTAAAAGATGCGATAGCAGCACTGGAGCGAGAACCTCAGATGTCAAAATCCTCTTTACTTTTCCAGCTATACGGGAGACTATCGACAGAACCTGCTGCAAAGTAATTTGCAGTAAAATCATTGCAGGTCATAATGCACATCGAATTTTGTTAATGTGTCATTTCATGGTTTCTGTGCCACTTAGAGGGGATTTTGGTCAGTATGAGGGCCCACACCAAGTAATGTGGCTGGGGCTGATCGGTTGACAATCAATTTTGCGGGCATTTGGCAGTTACTAGCAAGTCAGCGTTTCCCTGGAGCCATTTTTGTTTTTCAAGGGAACAGTCTGCAAATGTGTTTCTTTTATATTTTTTTCTGTATAATTGTCTGTTGGTCTCAACGTCCAGCCAACTTCAGTTAGCATGAACGTCATGCTCAGTTTTGTATAGCAGAAACTGGAGTAGAATGTTCATTGAGATGCTTATACGACTTGCCAAGTCTCTGATTATTTTACCGTGCCATTGAATCATAGGAAAGAATCAGCCAGGGTATAGAAAACCTGAAACGTATGTATTTTTGCTGGCCCATTTTTATTCTTGAACAAGGCTTTGTGCGTGCCATCTTTCTAAATGGATTGTCTGGGAGCACATAATAACAATATAGCTGCCGTAAAAGCAGCATACAGTTGGCATAACTGTGTCAGCCAAGTAGAACTTGTCCGATTCATTCTTTCTTTACGCTGTTGTCTGAATACACACATATATATCAGGACCTCCTATCCCTCAAATCTTGTCTGAACACACATATATTATCACCACATTCTCCAAGCTAGGTTTCTGTTTGTACTACTATCTTGTTTTTCCTTCTTTCAACTAGGGATGGGAAAACATCGTTGATTGTTTTGTTGCAGCAGCATCAGCCTGAACAGGAGCATCTAACATCCGGAGTCATAGGGAACCAACCCTTGCAGCTCTGGACCGTTGAGCCTGCTGTTGTTCTCGAAGCTGAAAAGTAGAGATGTGTTAGCCCTTGATCACAATAGCGTCAGTTCATGTGGAAATTCTTGTGGCTGAAGAAGATACATGCCAATGATCTAGCATTGCATTGAACAATCTTTTCTTTTGTTGGTTTAGAAGGAAGGTATAATACATACAAGAACAAAATAAACTCGTCTAATCTCAATGGCCAATATACGGGTTCAAGAGACTCTTAGCTGACATAAATGGTAATCCATCTTGGGCAACGTTTGCCGAAGCACTCTTTTAGGGATGGCAATTAAACAACCCAAATCTAGAAACATCCAGCAGTTGTTTCTAGCTGTTGGAGTGTCGGTGCATTCCGCAGAACATACATTGTGATACTGAACAGTATCTGGTAGTAAGTTGAGTCAGCTTTGAGGCATACCTTCGAAGAGGAAAGGTTGAGAAAGGTCCATCAACAGGAATGGTTCCACAGAGGTCATTGTTAGACAGGTCACTGCAAGTCACAGGTATGCCAACAATGGGTGAACATAGAAACTAAGAAAACAACACAAACTGAATATGATAAGGGTCTACACTTACATGACTTTCAGGTTGGAAAGCTTGGAAAGCTCCCTTGGAATTGATCCGGTAAGCTTGTTGTTGTTCAAGCGCCTATCAAGACAAATACAACCGAGTTTCAGTTATCAGCTGAGAAATGGTTTTGATATACCTGCTAAAATTATGAGATCCAAAGGTGAATTCCTTTCCATCCTATGACTAAAATTTATCCCCCAACCATTTGTACCACGGAATGAACTGAGAGCACTTATGCTTCTATAAAAAAGGAAGGCATGTTTTTGCTGTTTGCAAACCAAAAGATGGCATCATACATGAATCTGAGTGAGTTGAGCTTGGAAAGTGAGTTGGGGATTTCTCCGGTGAGCTTGTTGGCATACAAATCCAAGCTGATCAGATTCTTCAGGCTACCCAATTCCTTTGGGATCTCGCCATCAAAATTGTTCCTGTACAGCTCCCTGCAAATAGATCTCCGTTAAGTCAATCAAGGTCTACTCGCCATCTGAACTACAGAAAAAAAATTCTCGGATTGACATAGGCGCATACAGGTATTTGAGGTTCACAAGGCGGCCGAGCTCAGGGCCGAGGGAGCCGGAGATATTGGAGTTGCCCAAGTCCCTGAAACATTTGTCAAAGGAAGAGTCAGATAAAGCACCATCGAAATGTTACAGACGCAATTATTGAACTAGGAAAGCTTGGAATCCTTAGTTATGTTCTTAAATATATTTTGGGGAAAAGAGTCCCCGGATGTAGAAATGCGCGATTTGGAGCCAACAGACCGAGAATTCTATAAGAACAAGTAACACAAGGACTAGATCATCCGCTGTTAACAACTGGGTCGCCTAGATCTCGAAACCGCGTGATCAACTCAGTCAGAGGAACCGCTGATTTTGTTTTTGCCCTTGAAGAAGAATCAACCAACCATCGAATTCTTTCAATCAAGAACCAAAGGCTACGGGGCAGAGGTGTTAAGATTCAGCCAGGGCAGAGGAGCGACAGAATGTTGGACGAACAGGGTGCGGAAGGCGGGGGAAGATGGGAGATCACCGGCGGCGTGGGAGATGGGGGAGGGGGCTGGACTCACAGGCGTTCGACGCGGCTGGCCTGGTTGCAGGTGACGTGGAACCAGGTGCAGGGGTTGACGAGCGTGGGGTCCCAGCTCTGCAGCACGCCGTTGGGGTCCCTGAGCCGCTGCCGCAGCGCGTAGAGCGCGTCCCCCTCGCCGTTGGACGCCCGCGCGCCGGCGGCGGCGAGGGCGAGGAGCGCGGCGAGGGCCACGACGCGAGCCGCCATCGGGGAGACCGGAGGGAGGAGGGGCGGGGGGCTCTCTCTGCTTCCGCGTTTCGCTGTGCTTGCCGGTGTGAATGGAAGGAAAGGGGAGTGGAGCCGCCGGTTCAGCTTCTTCTTGTTCTGGTGGCGCTCTGCTCAGCTCAGCTGGTGGATAAAAGGAAAAAGGGAGGAAGCTAGGGGCAGTCGGGTCGACACAACTACAGCGAGGACCGGCACCGCAAGTCCACGGTCCAATGTGGACCGGGCGCAGCGAGAGCAAAAATGGTAGGCGCACCCCGGGATCCAACCGTCCCACGACAACTGTGAGGAACATGGAATTCTTGACAGGCTTCGGAACTCCTCACACGTTCTTCTCTGCCAGGACTATGTTGAATAATGCGAGTCTTAATTATCAAAAAATTAATGGAGTACTAATGCGAGTATTTTAGTACTGGTACCCACAATAAATTGGGAATCATTATTATGTGCTATGTTCTCTACCATATAATTTGTTCATATTCTTTTTTTTAGCATGACAGAGCATAGTTTAGCTGTGTGTGTTTTTTGCTATAAAGCATGGGTAAGGCAAATATTGTGGTTTAAAGCTCCTATACAACATTTTCTTTGGAGGTGGGGGTGGGTGGGGTATTGCGGGGTAATTGCCCTTCTTTTTGGGGTTTTGGCTCCAGCTCACATCTTGAATGTGACGAGGCCAAAGGATTTACCAGCTCACCTCTCTCACCGTACAAAGAAAACTTGGTAATTAATGAGAAGATAAAAGTAAGATAAGGCAGAAATTCAGGAGATTAGTTTGGCCATCCTTTTTAATACTAACTGCCCAGAAAAAAATGGTTCACAAAATTTTCTTGGCTCTGGCTCTAGCTGACACTGAAAGAATTTGAATAGGTAAAAGCTCACCCCGGGATTTACCAGCTATCCTCTACTCACCATGTAAAATGATGAGCCAATCAATGCTGAAAGATAGGCAAGATAAGGCAGGAACTAAGGAGATTGGTCGGGCTTCTTTTTCAGCTATTTGTCAATAACAATGTACAAAAATGCGACTGGCTAGCGAAACGTGAAAGTGTGTGATTCAGGGGGGCCGTTTCTACCAGAGGCAGGGGGCCACAAACTCTTTGTCCAGTCTAGTCAATAGCAAAAGACGCAATATTTATATCATCCGAATGATTTTATTCAATCCACCATGAAATATTTTTTGATCCGTGCATTTATTTGGAATGAAGAGGGAAGGGCAACGTAGTAGACAGTACATTTCCTATCAGCAATTTCACTCTGCCCATGAAAACAAGTAATTGACGAGAAGAGAACCATCACAAGCACTTAAGTGGTCAGAACACAAACTCATTCTCTTTGGAACTGCTGAGTTCAAGTACAAGCTAGTAAAAGCTCATACCTAAGTTTGCTACGAGCCTTCGAGTCCACATAGTATGTGTGATGACAACAAGGTCTATCTAATGTAAACTCAAAAAGTATAGTCTAATTGTTTTCGCTGAAGAGCATGAGTAAAGCAAAGATTATGTGTTAAAGCTCTAAAGAACAGCAAGGTAAGGCAGGAATCCAGAAAATTAGTTGAGCATCGTTTTCAACTTTTGCGCGAACATCATTGTAAAGAAAATAGGACTTGGCTAGGAAATGTTCACGTGTTTCACTAAGGTGGACAGTTTTTAAGAGAGGCATGCCACAAACTCTTTGTTCGGCTCTCGTCAAGGGAAAAAATGGGATAACAATTATAACGTCTTCTTTTGGCTTCTACTTTGTTTGGCTCTCATCAAGGGAAAAAATGGGATAACAATTATGACAATTATAAGAGAGTGCAACGTAATAGCGCATGAACTAGCACATTTAGCTAGGCGGAACGATCATACTGCAGTCTGGCTTGGCCAAACACCTGTGAGTGTCATTGGTCTGGTTGAGTCTGAATGTAACTCTGTATCGCCAAGCTAAACTTGCAGTAGTGCCTGAACGATCTCGAGATCTGCTGGGCTTGTGTGCCATCTATCGCCGAGTCAAGCGGTGCCGCGCGCGGTCGATCGAGAGGGGCGTCGTGAGCAAACTAGCTCAGCTCCTATCCGACAAAAACGCTCACCGTCGCGGGGGTCGCGCGCGACGTGTCGCGTGCCGCCGCGACCGGCTCCAGCGATTTCGCCGCGGGAGGCAGCGACCCGTTCCTCCGCCGCATGCCTGCGTGCGTGCCCGTCCTCGTCCAGTCCGGGGTCCGGCCCTATATACGGCAGGCCAATGCAAGAAGAGGTGAGCCGGAGAGAGTGAGATCGATAAGGAGGCCGGGAGCGAGCGAAAAGCCCATCGTCGGGACGAGAGCAGCAAGATGGATGAGGAGTACGACGTGATCGTGCTGGGGACGGGGCTCAAGGAATGCATCATCAGCGGCCTCCTCTCCGTCGACGGCCTCAAGGTCCTCCACATGGATAGGAACGACTACTACGGAGGAGAATCTTCATCCCTGAATCTGATCAAGGTTATTTATTATTTGACACATGAGCGTGATCCTGTAACTGTCAATTCTTCCCTTTGAAATCGCATATTACCCATTCTGATGTCTAACTTTTCCTTCCACTCATCACGTGGTGCGTTTTAGCTCTGGAAGAGATTCAAAGGCAACGACACCCCACCTGAGCATCTGGGTATCAGCAAAGAGTACAATGTTGACATGATACCCAAGGTTTGCCGGCCGCCACCTGAGATCTGTTATATATTCCACTCTCTCCTACTGGTATTTTGCAGATCCAAACAAACTCTGAATTCGCAGTTCATGATGGCAAACGGTGCCCTGGTTCGTGTCCTGATCCACACGAGCGTCACAAAGTACCTGAACTTCAAGGCCGTCGACGGCAGCTTCGTGTACAACAACGGGAAGGTATGGGTCAGTGGGTCTTGCATTGCATTATTGCATCGAGATGTGATCCAAGTCCAACCGTGCGACATGTATCCATGCTGATCGATTCAACCTTCCTTGCTTTCTTGGTGATGCTGATCGATAGATCCACAAAGTCCCCGCAACAGATGTTGAAGCCTTGAAGTCGAACCTGATGGGTCTCTTCGAGAAGCGCCGTGCGAGGAAGTTCTTCATTTACGTGCAGGATTATGAGGAGGAGGACGCAAAGTCGCACGAAGGCCTGGATTTGACCAAGGTTACCACAAGAGAAGTCATCTCGTAAGTCATCTCAGTTGTGTTGTGGCACTGAATAGAGGTTAAATAAGGCCAATTTATTTGTATTTTGTCGCTATTTCTTAATGCGAAGGCTATGGTTATTCTTGCATTGGATCAGAAAATATGGATTGGAGGATGATACAGTTGACTTTATCGGGCATGCATTAGCGCTTCATCGGGACGACAGCTATCTGGATGAGCCTGCAATTGACACTGTCAAGAGAATGAAGGTGCTTCCCTTTTTAGTTTTTACTGATGTCTGGTCTCTGTTTTCCTCCCATTTTGTGTGACCTCTTCTCCAGTCACCACCCAATACACCATTACACAAACAAAGATCAAGTTAAGACATGCATATTTAAATGGACTTCAAAAAGGACATCTAGGTTTATATTGCCTTTTTAGTTCATGACTAATTATCCCATAGGAAAAAAATCAACAAAAATCTAATGCTGCTTCTCTGTTTCAATAGCTTTATGCAGAATCGCTGGCTCGCTTCCAAGGCGGGTCCCCATACATCTACCCTCTATATGGTTTAGGAGAACTCCCTCAGGTAAGGAAGCTACAGAAAATTAACTAACACACTTTTTAATAAGCATCATGATAAACTGAAATTCTGCATGCTGTGAAAGGCCTTTGCCCGTCTGAGCGCTGTTTATGGTGGCACGTACATGCTGAACAAGCCAGAATGCAAGGTAACTCAAGTATTTCAGTCAGGTCGCAACTTGAGAATGCTCAAATCAAATGCTAGTCTTCTGACTTTTTTTGCCAAAAACTTGCCAACTGTTTGCAGGTTGAGTTTGATGAGAGCGGCAAAGCATATGGTGTGACTTCTGAAGGAGAGACCGCAAAATGCAAGAAGGTCGTCTGTGATCCCTCGTACTTGCCTGAAAAGGTAGACATGGTTTTCTTGTGAGAGAAGGATATACATGTGTTGCACATGTTTTCGGTTTCTAAAATGCTTTTTTTTTAAAAAAAATGAGCAGGTGAAGAAGGTTGGAAGGGTGGCGCGTGCGATATGCATCATGAAGCACCCGATCCCCGACTCCAAGGATTCACACTCCGTGCAGATCATCCTCCCAAAGAAACAGCTAAAGCGCAAGTCAGACATGTAAGTTGCAAGCCATCTGGAGCAATAACACTGCAACATGGAGCACTATTAATTTAAGGCACTGATCGACAAACAGCATACAACACACAAGTATAGGTGCCTTTATTTTCTCAGGTAATCTGAACTTTGTTGTTCCATTGCAGGTACGTGTTCTGTTGCTCGTACGCTCACAACGTTGCACCGAAAGGCAAGTTCATCGCTTTCGTGTCGACTGAAGCTGAGACTGACAAGCCCGAGATCGAGCTGAAACCCGGGATCGACCTGCTCGGCCCTGTGGAGGAGACATTCTTCGACATCTATGACAGATACGAACCCATCAACAATCCTGAGGAGGACAGTTGCTTCTTGACAAATGTAAGTACATGCAGCCACATTTTTTTTTCAACAGTAGAAATACCACACTTAGCAAGTGCTGACAAGTTTGCCTTCGTTTCGCAGAGCTACGACGCTAGCACTCATTTTGAGACGACGGTGAAGGATGTCCTCTCCCTGTACAACAAGATCACTGGAAAGGTAATTTCACACAGGCATAAAGACAATCACAAATTCTCAGTACTGAGGTGTTTTTGTTACAGTGGAGACGCAATTTAACAACTCTATGCTACGCTGATGCAATGCAGGAGCTTGATCTTTCAGTGGATTTGAACGCCGCGAGTGCTGCTGAGCAAGAAGCTGCTTGAACGTCCTCTACTTCTGCAGCTCTGCCATAGCCACTTCTTCCATTTTTTTTTTCAAACTATTTTTGTAGATGGATATGTTTCATGAGATCCATTTTTGTCATGCTTTTGGGGTTCCATTTGCCACTCCTAACGAACGACAGTGCCACGGATTTATAAATATAACTTTATTCACTGGTGACAAAATAGCTTGAGTTGCTCGTGTTTGCTTATTGTGTATTATCGATCCTCGCGTACACCAGGCAATTCACCTGAAAAACCTAGGCACCACATTTTTTGATGATTAGAGCCTAACAAGTAGAGGTAGATGTTTTTGTTTGTTTGAGCGTTTTAGAGCAGCAGCAGTTCGATCTTCATGTCGTGTGTTACAAACTCTACAACTGTCCTGGTAGCTTTCAAGTTCTCTAGACTCTAGAGCTGCCTCGTATTTGTTCTGAACTCTGAAGCTGGCTGGTAGCCGAGCCATGTACATCGGCCGGGTGCACGAACCATTTCCCAGCGAGCGGGTCGGAGGGGGCAATTGGGTCCTCGCCGTGGAGTAGGCGTTACGGTGGGCCCACCCAGACAATTCAAAGGTCTTGCGATTCTTTAATATTCGGTCGTCCAGATGAACCAATCCATTCCTGTTGTGCAGCTTTATTCCTCCACTGGTGTGGCCGCCATGGACAACGTGCTGCGAGCCTGCAAAGGCAAAGAGACCACAAGACCAAACATCACGGCAGGCAGATACCCAACTAAAGCGCAAAAGGCATGACCCCAGAGCACATAAGTATTGACCCAGAAGAAGCAAAAACTTGAACCCTTACATGTAGCCCATGCATGTACCCTCCAGCAGGAACAGGGATGTCGTAAGGAACTGAATTTCAGTGCTGTTGGAGCTAGAGTAAGTCAGGGAGAAACATGCTGGCCAGACTAACATTGTAGCACTACATGGTAATCCATATGCACTAGTGGTATGTAGACAAATGGATGGTCCTGGGACTCCTGGTAGACAAAATACACCTCTGACCAGTTCTGAACAAGACCAATGGATGATCCTAATGGGCAAAAGATAGCAAAATTGTGGACCCTCCGTTTGTGCAATTAGTTCCTCATTTTTACTGAAAAATGACCCAGCATCAGCTAATAGCAATGTAGCATAAAACACAACATCAGAAAGAAGCACATGCAACTGCTAATGGAAAAGTTGGCATGACTTCATTTGAGGTTTGCAGCTGTAACATCGTGAAAAAATAATTATGATTGGCAGACCGCACACATCATCTCTCTCCAGATACGTATACTAGAATTTAAAAGTCAGAATTCTGAACATTGAGGTTAGAAGCAAACCGAGTTCATGGCGAACATTGCTGTAATGAACTACTCAATGGGTTTAGCAGAAACAAGTTCAAACTTCAAACAACTACTTCTGTTCTGCTATGTAGTACTGCTTGACTACTGAAGCTCAAAGATGTAGTTCTCAAATGAAATCTTACTGCCTGCTCCTGCTAGAATGATATAAATAGAATTATACCCAATTACGAAATGGGCAAAACAATATTAACCCCTAATTTTTGATGAAGCAAAGACACAATCAGCAGGGATCCAAATGTGTTCTGATCTGACATGTGACTAACAGTATCCATTATCCAAAAAATGGAGGTTAGCAGTGAAGAGCTAGGAGGAATACATATGGGGAAAAAAGGTGGAAGCTGCAAAGAACTGATTCAGATGAGACGTGTGAAGCAATACAGTTCATCTACTGTACCTTTTGATTGCTGTTGCAGCTTTTTTCCCCCTCATAGCCAGTGGTATGAGCATGACTTATAGCACTGTACAGACAAATGGCCATCACATGTGTTTTCCTAGGCGCCCCAAAACACGATCATCCACTGTCTAATATACGCTACTATCCAAACAATCACACTTAGGTAGTTAGGTGCCAAGTATTGGTCACTATAGGAGCCAAAAATAATTTGCAGCATTACATCTCTATATCTCTATGATTTTACTAACATATCATTAGAAGTTTGGCAAAAGCTGTGTACAAGTGATTGTGTGAAATATATGAAACAAAGCACCTATTTGGAAAAAGGGGCTGTTTGGCACAGCTCCGGCTTTGCATTGTAGTGAGAAGCCGAAGCCGCTGCAAACTGTGCCAAAATGGTGCCTAACGGGGCCTAAGACATACTACTCCATAACTTAGGGTTTGCAGCACCAGCTTGAGGCAGCAGTGACAGTAGCATTGGTACGCTGTTTGGGCGCTACTAACCACACGGCGCTCTCCTTCCATTACGGAGGGGGGCTAGAATGCTCGAAATGCACGCAAAACATAATGAAACGATGTTACGCAAACTGCTACTATACAATTCTACATCCTTATTGCACTAATAAGTTGTTTGAGAAAACAACTCAGCATCATTTCGTAATATATATGCATGTATATTTAGAGTACAATTACGATAAATTGTACTTGCAAATAATTCTTGGGCAGGGTGAGGCAAAAACAAAAGATCAAGATATCGTTCTGAAACCAGGTTTTTTCCAGCAGACAACAGTTTCATTAGACACCACATCACTTTCTTATGTAGATTAACATAGGACAGGACGCATGATAAATAGCAGATAACACGTAATGAACTCCCTCAGCAACGGGGAGCCCATATACTGATGGTGATCAATCCACACAGCTAACAGACACATTTGACATTTTAAGAACTTCATGACCATGGCACCCTGGTGCTAGTGCAGGCTTTCACTTCTTCAGATGGGGGAAGCACTGGTACACGTCTGACTTTGGATGCTTAGCCTCGGCATGCTCCCGGCACTTCACTTCAGTCGTGGTGCACATGAATGTTTGCATACATACTTTGCACTGTGTTCATGTTCACCAAAAGAATATCAGTAAAGCACTTGAAGATGACAGCTCGTCCAAATAAGCAATTAACACTAAATTTTGCCTAAATTAATCCAGTTAGTACACCAAGACATTTTTTGAAACCCTCTCTTTTTTAACCAATGCACTCCAACAAGCAGTTCCCACAAGGAAACTGACAAAGGCTGCATGAAACTAACTAATGCTATACCAGAAAGAAGAACAATGTTAATATGCTGTAATAACTCAGATAACTCGATAAGCCAATATTACCACTAAATCAGGACCGCATAGTTCTGGAAACTAGACACAGTTAGCATTTTGTCCCCAAAAAACAAGCCAGGTTCAGTTCCAAGCATTGGCTGGAATTCCAAGCGCAGGTAAACCAGCTGGACCTGTTTTCTTTGGCAATAGTTGGGATAATATACTATATCAAGCCATTTCTGAAGCCAAATGCAGCTAGAAACAACTGATTACTGTTAAGCATAACCAACCATTAAATTCACTTTAAGCCCTAATGGTTGGAAAGGAACTACAATCAACGTTACAGCAACAGCCGCTAATCCAACAGAGTAATCTTATGAGCATGCTCTACCCTACCAATCCATCAAGAAATTCCACCACAAAACATCAAAACATAAAACCATAGGCGTAGATCTAGATAGGGTACCTGGATGCTCATGGCCTTCTTGTTGGTCTCAAGCTGGCTCCCTGCACATCAAAAACACGCAGATCCATCAAATCGTAGCACCCCGAGAGCAATCACACGGAAAAAACTTCCATCGTATCCAAGAACCCGAAGTCACGGGGAGGAAAGCAACGGCAAAAGAGGAAGGGCGCACCCTTGGCGGCCTTGCTCTTCTCCATGTTGCGCTCGCGGGCCATCTTGGCCTTCTGGCCGTTGCCGCCGCCCATGGTGGATGGATCCGCCGACGACGGTGGCCGCTGCGTGCGCTGTCCTGCTCCGCCCGGCGGCCGCCCCCGCGCCGCTCCGCGTTAGGTTTGTGGTTCACGGGTAGGAGGCGATGGCAGATCTCTCCTTGGATCTGTGGGCGACGCGGAGTCGACCAGCCGAGTTTTTAATCGGAAGCCGTGCCCGTCGGTGCCGGAAAGGGACTCTTCAGGAGATCTCGGCCGTCCATGCAATCGCGAGGAATTATCAACCGTCTATGGTGGCGATGTACCGAATCCCATTTTCTCCGTGAGGACGAAGGAAATTCCCGGCTATTCAAATGAAATCCAATCTACCCCCGGAATCTGTCAAAATTTGTCAACGTAGAACTTAATAGCAGATTTCTGTAGTTTTCTTCTAATAAATTCAACTTTCGAACCAGCGGCGCAGTAATAGAAACGACGGTGTCACGTGGATAATTGTTGCGCTATAGAGGTGTGTCGACCGTAGCAGAGGCTGCTTCGCATCAGAATAAGAAGACGGGGAGGGTGGAGGTAGGTATTACTTGACAAGGGATGTAGACATTGATGGATTGCACGTGACATCATTGAAGTAGGCGGCAGGTCCATAATGGAGGGGGAGAGACCATGATTGACTATATTTTTTTTAATACTTCATGAATGACTATCGTTGAAAGTGGGTAGGATATAGGCTTATAATTACTTTTTATACTTCATGAATAACGTGACATCATTGAATGTTGTTGATAAACTATGCTACAATTTATTCTTGCTGATGAGGACATCAACACCAACGATACATCCACACACAAGTACCTATTGCTGGTCCTATTACTCGTACTCGTGCGCATCAACTTAATCATCAGGTGTGTTCAAATCTAAACTCATGTACATCATGTTTAGACCATAGAGATCCGTGTACTCTTGTTTTGCTTAGGAACCAAGGAGGCGGCCGAAAGGGAAACGGATTCGCGCAGGCTGGATTCGGACTGCAGAACAGTACCAACTTGTGACGGACACCACGGTCGCATATGAACTCGGATTGGGGCGTTCAAGTACTTCGTGGAAAGTTTATGAAGTCTTCTTTCAAACGGATCCGGCCTCATATCCATATCTGTTACGAGTCGGCCGCAATCGTAAAATTAATACAGAGTCCTTTTCTGCACATGGTGCTGCGTCACCCTGTTTTGGCCCAATGGGCCGTGTATCAAGTTGAGTCCATTACGGACGCGTCCTAGGGTTGGAGTACGACCCCAGCACCCCTGTGGTCGTCCTCCCACGTACTTATACCCCTTAGCCACCACCAAGGATGCTTGGGTTTTGTTTAGATCAAGTTTAGCCTTCGCTACTTGCTTTCAAGCGCGCGTGCTGGATCAGCCACCCGTCTTCTTGTCTTCGGAACCCCACCATTATTGAGATTGCGTGTGAAACCTTCATTTACATCTAGTAAATTCAGTACTTGTCATACTTATTCTTGCTAGTTCTTCGATTGCTTGCAGGACGAGTGCCCTAGTGGCCGGGTGCCGCGCTCCACAAGATCGCGACAGCCATTGGAGAGGGTGTATCGGTTGCTAAGGCGCATCTTGGAAGGCTGTAGTCGGGTCGTGAACGTCACCTCCATCGACCAATCGAGTTATCCACGCCTCTCATCGAAAGATCGGGAATCAAAGCCTAGCGGGTCTCCATTAGTTGGTATCAGAGCAAGGTTTATCGGTGAGAGACTTCTAATTGTTCGCTGTTTTATTTTTCCTATAGTCCAGAAAAGCCAAAAAAAATAGTAGATTAGTTTACCTTCAATCCTATAAACTCGTTTGAGCCTTTGCTAGCACTGCTTAGTTAGGGCTTGTTGAATTTTCGGTTGCATCGGTTGCGTCGAGTTGCTGGTCTTAGTTTTAGTCCTTTAGAGTTTCGAGTTCTTGTCACGTTCTAGTCACAACCGTGCGCTACCATACATACTCTATGTTGGCGGAATCCGAGTCCATATTCATGTTCAAGTCCGAGTTAGATTCTGTGTTGGTTTGTGACCGAATCGCACGCAGTGCTGTGATTCGAGTAGGGATCGGTTTCCTAGTTCAAATTGGTTATTGCGTCGTGTTATAAAATTCCATTGCTATTCGCACTTGGACTGCATATTTTGTAGCGCTCCAGAAAGGCAGAAGTAGTCTCGGCTTACTCAAACCACAACTTTGCACGAATACATATAGTCTCAGCTTACTCCAGAGAGAGAGTATCTTTTTTTTACCGGAATACCCCTGCCATTTTCGGAAAAGTTTGTGTGCTGTGTGGCTCTTTTGAAGTCTTTTAGGTTATATAATCAGTTTTGAGGATCCTCTGAAAAAAAAAAGAAAAAAAAGAAGGAATAAAAAGAAAAAGAAAAGAAAAAAAGAAGAAGAAGAAGAAAAAGAAGGGAAGAAAAAGGGATTGTTCTTTGTGCATCTTTTTTGTTCTTCGGTGGTGTCTCGTGACTTCATTTGTGTCCAGGCTCGCGTCTCTAGCACGGTCTAGGCTAGGACCAGCATAGTACCGCCGTTGAACGATTTTTCAGCTTGCTTTTGTAACTAATGTGGTGCTAGTTCATCCTTGCTTCAGCCCACCTATAGCTCCACATATTCGACTACAGCTTGACAGGTCCTGTTGTTGCGGCACCGATACACTTCATCCCACAGTTGCAGATTTGTTGGTTGCCGTCCCCTCCTGTTGAGCAAGGTAAGAATTGGTAAGAGCTTGTGTAACAGGTTGAGTGTGAGCGCCTTGCAGTAGCTACATCCCATTAGTTGTAGGATTTTATTTCTTCACCTATTTTCGTGTTTCCTTTGTTCATCTAACCATGACAGGATCAGAGGGTGATGGGAGTTTAGTTTACTCTCCTCGTACAAAGGGAATCATACAACATTTTGAAAATAAGATGAGGAGACATGTAGATGGGCTTGCTGAAGATATGCTGGTGTCAAATGATAAGATTGGGCAGTTGGAGGCCACGCAGCTTGCCACCAACACCAAGCTTACAAGGCTGGAGACGTCGGTCGCTCATATTGACCAAAGCCTTGCTGCTATTTTGAGGCGTTTTGATGAGATGCATGCCAGAACTGCAAATGGGCATGAGGGAGAAAACAAGAAGGATGAGCGTGTCGAGGATAATTGGGATGATTATATCGCTGATACTGAACTAGATGACCAAGATGCTCCTAGTCGCCGACGACTGCGAACTAATCGGAGAGGTATGGGTGGACATCGACGACGTGAGGTACATAATAATGATGATGCTTTCAGTAAAATAAAATTTAAGATACCTTCTTTCGATGGAAAATACGATCCTGATGCATACATTACTTGGGAAATTGATGTTGATCAAAAGTTTGCATGTCATGAATTTCCTGAGAATATACGTGTTAGGGCTGCTACTAGTGAATTTACTGATTTTGCCTCTGTTTGGTGGATAGAACATGCTAAGAAAAATCCTAATAATATTCCACAAACCTGGGATGCCTTGAAACGGGTCATGCGGGCTAGATTTGTTCCTTCTTACTATGCGCGTGATCTGTTACATAGATTGCAACAATTGAGATAGGGTAATAAAAGTGTAGAAGAATACTATCAGGAATTACAAATGGGTATGTTGCGTTGTAATTTAGTGGAGGATGAGGAACCTGCTATGGCTAGATTTTTAGGAGGTTTGAATCGAGAAATTCAGGACATTCTTGCTTATACAGATTATACTAACGTAATCCGTTTGTTCCATCTTACTTGTAAAGCTGAAAGGGAAGTGTTGGGACGACGTGCTAGTATAAGAACTAATATTTCTGCAGGAAAACCATCATCATGGCAGCCGCGCACATCTACCTCATTGACCGGACGAGCTCCTGCACCTTATACATTTCCCAGTCGGTCGACAATACCCGCTCCATCCAACGATAAGATACGTGCTCCCCCGACAAATTAAGCAACCACGACTGTCCAGAAACCAGCCACGAGTGTATCTTCGGTTGCCTCCACGGGAAGGACAAGTGATATTCAGTGCCATCGATGCAAGGGCTTTGGCCACGTGCAACGTGACTGCCCTAACAAGCGCGTTTTGGTGGTCAAAGGAGATGGTGGGTATTCCTCTGCTAGTGATTTTGATGAAGATACACTTGCTTTTTTTGCTGCTGACCATGCAGGTACTAAGGAACAACCAGAAGAGCAGATTGGTGCAGAGGATGCAGATCATTATGAGAGCCTCATTGTGCAGCGTGTACTTAGTGCACAAATGGAAAAGGCGGAGCAAAATCAACGGCATACACTGTTCCAAACAAAGTGTGTTATTAAAGAGCGTTCATGCCGTTTGATAATTGATGGAGGTAGCTGCAACAACTTGGCTAGCAGCGATATGGTCGAGAAGCTTGCACTTACAACAAAACCGCACCCACATCCATATCACATTCGGTGGCTCAACAATAGTGGTAAGGTCAAGGTAACGAGATTGGTACGAATTAATTTCGCTATTGGTTCATATCATGATGTTGTTGAATGCGATGTTGTGCCTATGGAAGCTTGTCATATTCTGCTAGGTAGACCATGGCAATTTGATACCGATAGCATGCATCATGGTAGATCAAATCAATATTCTCTTATACATTATGATAAGAAAGTCATTTTGCTTCCTATGTCACCTGAATCTATTGTGCGTGATGATGTTGCTAAAGCTAAGAGAACTAAAGCTGAGATCGATAAGAATGCCAAATCTGTTAGTAGCAGGGAAGATGAGATAAGATTGAAAGGACATTGCTTGCTTCTTACTAAGTCTGATATTAATGAATTGATTGCTTCCACTTCTGTTGCCTATACTTTGGTGTGTAAGAATGCTTTGATTTCAGTTCACGATATGCAGCATTCTTTGCCCCCGGCTGTTGCTAACCTTTTGCAGGAGTATTCTGATATGTTCCCAAGTGAGATACCAGCGGGGCTGCCACCAATACGAGGGATTGAGCACCAAATTGACCTTATTCCTGGTGCATCGTTGCCAAACCGTGCGCCATACAGGACAAATCCAGAAGAAACTAAGGAAATTCAGCGACAAGTGCACGAACTACTCGACAAAGGTTACGTGCGTGAGTCTCTTAGTTCTTGTGCTGTTCCGGTTATTTTAGTGCCTAAAAAGGATGGAACATGTCGTATGTGTGTTGATTGTAGGGCTATTAATAATATCACAATTCGATATCGACACCCTATCCCTCGTTTGGATGATATGCTTGATGAATTGAGTGGTGCTATTGTGTTTTCCAAAGTTGATTTGCGGAGTGGGTACCACCAGATTCGTATGAAATTGGGAGATGAATGGAAAACTGCTTTCAAAAGTAAGTTCGGGTTATATGAGTGGTTAGTCATGCCTTTTGGGTTAACTAATGCACCGAGTACTTTCATGAGATTAATGAACGAGGTTTTGCGTGCTTTCATTAGGAAATTTGTTGTTGTCTATTTTGATGATATATTGATTTACAGCAAATCTTTCGATGAACATCTTGATCACTTACGTGCTGTTTTTAATGCTTTACGAGATGCACGTTTATTTGGTAACCTTGAGAAGTGCACCTTTTGCACAGATCGAGTGTCTTTTTTTGGCTATGTCGTGACTCCATAGGGAATCGAGGTTGATCAAGCCAAGGTGAAAGCTATACATGGATGGCCTATACCGAAGACTATCACGCAAGTGCGGAGTTTCCTAGGACTTGCTGGTTTCTATCGTCGTTTTGTGAAGGACTTCAGCACTATTGCCGCGCCTTTGAATGAGCTTACAAAGAAGGGAGTGCCTTTTAGTTGGGGTAAAACACAAGAGAACTCCTTCAACACGCTGAAAGATAAGTTGACACATGCACCTCTCCTCCAAATCCCTGATTTTAATAAAACCTTTGAGCTTGAATGTGATGCTAGTGGCATTGGTTTGGGTGGTGTTTTGTTACAAGAAGGCAAACCTGTTGCTTATTTCAGTGAAAAATTGAGCGGGCCTGTTCTGAATTATTCTACTTATGATAAGAAATTGTATGCTCTTGTTCGCACATTAGAAACATGGCAGCATTATCTATGGCCCAAAGAGTTTGTTATTCATTCAGATCATGAATCTTTAAAACATATTCGTAGTCAAGGAAAATTGAACCGTAGACATGCTAAGTGGGTTGAATTTATTGAATCTTTTCCTTATATTATTAAGCACAAGAAAGGGAAAGAGAATATAATTGTTGATGCATTGTCTAGGAGATACACCTTGTTGAACCAACTTGATTACAAAATATTTGGATTGGAAACGATTAAAGATCAATATGTTAATGATGCTGATTTTAAAGATGTGTTGCTGCATTGTAAAGAGGGGAAGGGATGGAACAAATTCATCGTTAGTGATGGGTTTGTCTTTAGAGCTAACAAGCTATGCATTTCAGCTAGCTCCGTTCGCTTGTTATTGTTGCAGGAAGCGCATCGAGGTGGCTTAATGGGGCATTTTGGAGCAAAGAAAACGGAAGATATACTTGCTGGCCATTTCTTTTGGCCAAAGATGAGAAGAGATGTGGAGAGATTTGTTGCTCGCTGCACGACATGTCAAAAGGCTAAATCACAATTGAATCCACACGGTTTGTATTTGCCTCTACCTGTTTCTAGTGCTCCTTGGGAAGATATTTCTATGGATTTTGTGTTAGGATTGCCTAGGACTAGGAAGGGACGTGATAGTGTGTTTGTGGTTGTTGATAGATTTTCTAAGATGGCCCATTTCATACCATGTCATAAAACTGATGATGCTTCTCACATTGCTGATTTGTTCTTTCGGGAAATTGTTCGTTTGCATGGTGTTCCCAACACAATTGTTTCTGATCGTGATGCTAAATTTCTTAGTTATTTTTGGAAGACATTATGGGTTAAATTGGGAACTAAATTGTTGTTTTCTACTACATGTCATCCGCAAACTGATGGTCAAACTGAAGTGGTTAATAGGACTTTGTCTACTATGTTAAGGGCTGTTTTAAAGAAGAACACTAAGATGTGGGAAGATTGTTTGCCTCATATTGAATTCGCTTATAATCGATCGCTTTATTCTACTACAAAGATGTGCCCATTTCAGATTGTATATGGTTTCTTGCCTCGTGCTCCTATTGATTTAATGCCTTTGCCATTTTCTGAAAAGACGAATTTTGATGCTACTAAACGTGCCGAATTGATGTTAAAACTGCATGAAACAACTAAAGAAAACATAGAGCGCATGAATGCTAAATACAAGATTGCTGGTGATAAAGGTAGGAAGGAACTAAAGTTTGAACCTGGAGATTTAGTTTGGCTGCATTTGAGAAAGGAAAGGTTTCCTGAATTGAGAAAATCTAAATTGCTACCTCGGGCTGATGGACCATTTAAAGTGTTAGAGAAAGTCAATGATAATGCATATAAGCTCGATCTGCCTGCGGATTTTGGGGTTAGTCCCACATTTAACATTGTAGATTTGAAGCCATATTTGGGAGAGAAAGATGAGCTTAAGTCGAGGACGACTCAAATGCAAGAAGGGGAGGATGATAGAGACATCAACACCAACGATACATCCACTCCGACACAAGTATCTATTGCTGGTCCTATTACTCGTACTCGTGCGTATCAACTTAATCATCAGGTGTGTTCAAATCTAAACTCATGTACATCATGTTTAGACCATGGAGACCCGTGTACTCTTGTTTTGCTTAGGAACCAAGGAGGCGACCGAAAGGGAAACGGATTCGCGCAGGCTGGATTCGGACTGCAGAACAGTACCAACTTGTGACGGACACCACGGTCGCATATGAACTCGGATTGGGGCGTTCAAGTACTTCGTGGAAAGTTTATGAAGTCTTCTTTCAAACGGATCCGGCCTCATATCCATATCTGTTACGAGTCGGCCGCAATCGTAAAATTAATACAGAGTCCTTTTCTGCACATGGTGCTGCGTCACCCTGTTTTGGCCCAATGGGCCGTGTATCAAGTTGAGTCCATTACGGACGCGTCCTAGGGTTGGAGTACGACCCCAGCACCCCTGTGGTCGTCCTCCCACGTACTTATACCCCTTAGCCACCACCAAGGATGCTTGGATTTTGTTTAGATCAAGTTTAGACTTCGCTACTTGCTTGCAAGCGCGCGTGCTGGATCAGCCGCCCGTCTTCTTGTCTTCGGAACCCCACCATTATTGAGATTGCGTGTGAAACCTTCATTTACATCTAGTAAATTCAGTACTTGTCATACTTGTTCTTGCTAGTTCTTCGATTGCTTGCAGGACGAGTGCCCTAGTGGCCGGGTGCCATGCTCCACAAGATCGCGACAGCCATTGGAGGGGGTGTATTGGTTGCTAAGGCGCAGCTTGGAAGGCTGTAGTCGGGCCGTGAACGTCGCCTCCATCGACCAATCGAGTTATCCACGCCTCTCATCGAAAGATCGGGAATCAAACCCTAGCGGGTCGCCATTACTTGCTCTATGGTAATCATCACCAGCACAATTACATAGTGCATTGAAAATCATGAAGCACATATGTATGATAAATAGCAAGGAAGGGTCACCATATGGAAACCCTAATCACATTTTGACAAAGGTTCCCTAGATGATCCCTTTCTTACCTTTGTTGTTCCTTTCTTCTTGCAATTATCCATGGTTATGATTACTTGGTGATCATATCATGAAAATACTACGGAGAAGATGGAGAATGGATCATCAATGACATAAACAGAAGAATTATATGAAGGATAAAACCAAATAATTGATGACAACATTGATCGCACAAGCGACCAAAATGGTAGTCAAGACATCAAGGACCTAAATATCGAGGACCGATCATGATAAGTCATGCTAGCATATGCATGATCAGGTGAGTGCTTGTCTTGGAATCCAAAGAGAAGCCTATAGCTGCTTTAATGAAGGATGTGCAAAAGTTGAGCAAAAAGGCACAAGAATCCGAGAAGGATCGAATTAAACAATGCAAATCTAATCATTTGAACAAGATATACAAAACTTAAATCAACCTTAAGGAAGATAAAGAAATTTAGAAATACCAAAATTTGTGGAAAGAACAGTAGCAACTATCAAATATATCATCTCATGCACGATACTTTGTTAAGCTTTAGTTTTCACAGTATTGGATATATAAAAAATTAATATAATTGTTTACCTTCCCTCTATGTTTGTAAGAGTAAAAGTGCCAACTGAGTTCTGAATATCATTCCTTACTTGCTCTATTTCGTTGCTCCTTTGTGCAAAGTATGCATGACGATTGGGGGATGGGAGGGTAGTGCTTCCATTGTCTAGAACATTGACAATATATGACATAACTGGTCTATCTTCTGGGTATTCTTGAACACACAAGAGTGCTATATGACTACAAAGCAAAACTTCATCTAGCAAACAAGAATCCATAATAGATGAATCTACCAAATCTTTTGTGTTCCTTTCCATCCACATGCTCCACACCTAAAACAATCAAAGAACCATTTGGATTGTGGTAATTCTCGTAGTCTTATTATGTATAGATGCAAAACTTAGTTGATAACTTTGCCGAAGTCATGTACTCACATATGCTATAAGGTTTGGAAAACCCATAATGCCATCCATGGAGCTTCTCCTTGTACCAATAATAATCTCCAAGAGTAGCACACCAAAGCTGTAGACATCAGACTTGATAGAGAAGACACCTTCCATTGCATACTCGGGAGCCATGTAACCACTGTTTGACCATTTTACTACTAGAAATTATTGAATGTATTCCAAATTAATTATTAGTTTGATAAATTAAATTTAAATTTCACTCACTATGTTCCAACAACACGTTGGGTATTTGCTTTTATTTGGCAATCACTAAAGATCCTTGCCAGCTTTGAGATCTCTTTGAGATCTTGGGTCTCATCTCGGCATCTAGTAAAACATTGGCAGCTTTGAGATCTCTATGAATTATGGTCAATCTTGAATCATGATGGAGATAAAGAAGTCCTCTTGCAACTCCTTTGATTATATTAAATCGTGCTGGCCAATCTAGCTTCATTTTTCTTGAATTATCTGCATATAGAAGAAATTAAAATCCTCATATATTCGAGGTCTTTTTAGATGTTATTAAGAGTTCTGGTGTGTGACACGACCATACCAAAAAGGATAGCATCTAAGCTTTTGTTGGGCAAATACTCATAAATCAGGATCTTTTCATCACCCTCAACACTCTGCATCCCAAAAGCCGAACTAGATTCCTGTGCTGCAATTTGGCTATTAGAATAACTTCATTCCTAAATTCCTCGTTTCCTTGCTCAGAGTTCTTACTTAACCTTTTGATAGCAACTTCCTGACCACCTAGCATTCCCTACAGAAAATGCTAGTCAAACTTAGGATGTTGTCATTTGTCATACAGACAATCCAATGCGATTATTCAGTTACAATGGATTAGAGGAAACAAATAACAGATGGAGTTACCATATAAACTTTGCCGAAACCTCCCTGCCCAATCTTATAGGCTTCGGAGAAATTGCATGTTGCTGCCACTACATCATCGAATCTGAATAACACAAACTCTTGACCAGGGTTTGTTTCTCCAAGTTCACTACCCATAGCACCCCAAATTAGCTTCTTGCGCCTTTTCCCATTTCCTATTTACCTGCATCCACAGTATTGTAACCAGTGACTCTCCATAGGACGAGTGAAAACAGAGGTGTAGAGTTGCAATCAGTACCTTTGAACTTGAACCGTGCGAGTGAAATGCCCGCGAGCAGTAAAAGACTGCACGTCAAAACTGCAGGCAGTGCAATCTTCAGAACGTTGGACTTTGCCCTCTCACCTGTCCAAAGTCAAATGTAATTTTCTTTCATGCAGATGCAGAGGCCACGAAACAAAAACGATCCAAGTTTTAGGTGACACAATGTGGATGGAAAAACTCGGATTGCAAATTAGTCCAATGACAAATTTCACACTTCCCCAAGAGATTGGCAAGGTAAAATCGGTGCCACACACCAGCACGCAAGCCTGCAATCCGGAGGTAGAGGGTGTCGCTGCCGGTCACGTCGCCCATCTTCACCGTGTCGATCAGCTCCCCGGCCCACACCAGGCACCTCGTCGCGTCCCCCGTCGACGCGCTGCTGCTCAGCCGCAGGTCGGCGTAAGCGTACGCCACGCAAGAGCAGTTCCGGCGGCACTCCGCGGCGCACTCCTCCAGGGTCCTGTTCCCGACGCGCCGGAACCCGTCGGGCGACTTCATCCCCGGCAGGTCCAGGAAGCCGTCGCCGCACCGTGGCGCCTCCTTCCGCCGGCAGCCCCGCGAGAAGCTGCCGCCGCTCCTCTCCTCCGCGCTCGCCGGCTCGAAGCCGTCGAGGCACTTGCACGCCGGGACGGCGCCGCCGGTGCCATCGCAGTAGCCGTTGGCGCCGCAGTGGCCGTAGCGGCTGCACGAGCCGGCCGGCCACTCCCCGAGGACGGACCACGCCGCCTCGCTCCCGTTCCAGCTCTGGAGCTGGTACTCGCCGGAGTAGGTGAGCACGTACCTGGTGTGCGGCGCGCCGTCGGAGAGGCTGTAGGTCAGGTACATCTCCTCCTCGGTGCTGACGAACACGACGTAGACGAGGCTGGTGTTGGCCTGGTACTGGCCGGCGACCATGTAGCCCGTCCACGGCGCGCTCCGCATCACGGGGCGCGTCCCGTTCCAGAGGAAGAGCTGGATGACCCTGTCCGGGTCCGCGCCGAAGCTGAAACTCCCCGGCGAGGGGTCGCCGGGCCCCTTCCACGACACCAGGCGCTCGCCAGCCCGCGTCCTGTACCTGACCCGGATCTTCATGCCCGGGAGGAGCGTGTCGGCCGGGTGCTCGAAGCTCTGCCACAGGGTGGTGACGTTGGGCGACCTGATGACGAGGTCGCCGTTGTTGAGGAGCACCGCGGCGACGCCAGCGGCCGGTGCTGCAGGGGTGCCTGGGGCGCCGGCGACGTTCGTCGTCCAAACAGCGCGGCCGTCGGCGTCGGACAGGACGAGATCCGAGGTGCCGGCGGCCGCCAGGGAGAGCGTTGGCGCAGGGGACGTGGTGTTCGTGACGGGGGCGTCTCGGTTGGCGACCCACACCACGGTGAGCTCGGGGATGTCGTTGTACCATATGCCGAGGTACAGTTTGGCCGGAGTTGAGCCGGCAGGGGCGAAGAAGCCCAAGGCGAAGCTGCCGTCCTCCGACACGACGGTGGCACCAGGGGAGAGCGGCTTGCCGGGGACGATCCTGTCGTCGGATTCACATGGCCGCAGAAGGAGGAGGAGGAGAAGGGCGGCAGCGCAGGCGATGCCGAACAATCCATCAAGCACTTGTCATTGCAGCGTTTCTGACGAACTGGGAGAAGAAACCTCTGTTGATTCCTGAATGGAGCCAACAGACAGAGACAGTCACAGCAGCATCGTGTGGCGAAGATATGTTAGTTCAAAGAAACTTTCAGCAGCTCAGTTACGGGGCGGAAGCAATAATTCAAAAAGAATTTGAAGCACATCGGACTAGATAAGAATTCAGACTCATTTCTGTGTTTGAAAATTTAAGCCGTCCACGTCGGACTTCGCGGTAGCAGGACGGCGTTTTTGTCATTGCTGGCAGCCATACTAGCGACAGTTAAAAATGCAAACAATGCGTATGCAATGTAGGGATCAGTCCATTTAGGCTACTAGTACGGTCATTTTTCGAAGAAGAAGCAACAAGCAAGCGAGAGCTCCTCTGAAAGTCATCCGCGTTGCCCTGATGCAATCGTGTGGTTTTATCGCTTGTCACTTGATGGTTTTGGGTTTTCATATGATCTAGCAACTGACCTCAATTTTTTTTTTGTCAGATGGACATGGTGATCGAACGGGATCAGATCATTGCTGAGAAAAGGTCACAGGCTGATCTCATACAACCGGCTGGCTGGGATGGCGACAAAGATCAAGAGTCAAAGCCGATGTACACATCAAATACTTCCATTTTAAAAGCCAGTGAATGACCCACTGCAAGAGTATTATTTGATGCCTCGGCACTGAAGTTTTCCACACCGCATGCCAATGCAAGTAGACAACGAAGGCGTTGTACACATAAACACCACTAGATTAGATCCTTACCCAAAACCACTAGATCTGGTGGTTAGTTTTAGATTCGACAGCCCTCTTTTCGAAATAAAGAACGTAATTTCTAACCATGCATCACTCGAGTGATTATCGTTTCTCTTTGTCAATCGATTTTCTTTTATGCTGCGGCTGTGTGTTTATTCTGCTTCCGATGTTACTTTTTACCGCCCGGCCCGTTGGCAGAGGATACGGCCTGTGTAGATGATGCTGCTCACTCCGCGCACAGCAACACGTACGCTTCGAAGCTCGCTGTCGCTGAAGTCCCAAGTGGCTTCTCGTCCTCTCCACCACGCGATATTATTTTCTATCCAATACATTTTTCTATTGTTTTTGTTTGTTGTTTCAAGTCGGTTTTTTTGTTTTCCAGATTTTTAGTTGTTTCTTTTTCTTTGTATTGTTTCAGTTGTGCGTATCACCACTTTTTGGTTGATTTCTGTTTGATTTTTACTCGATTTTCTTTGTTGTGTAATCGACTGATTTTGTTTGTTGTTCACTCACTTTCCATCACTGAAAAGTGAAAACTGATACGTGGCATGTTTCTGTTGGTCCAAGAATCGAGTGAGGCTAAAACAAAAATCACTCGGACATTGTGTAGTCATTCCCAAGAAGAAAAGGGAAACCCTATAGAAGTCACTACTGATTTGCAGTATCCCCCATGTAGGCCCTATTTTCAAAATAAGAAAAGGGGGAAATAAGTGAACTTCTTGTGAAAACCACCAAATGCCCACTTAGTTCTGTGTAACGCAGGCCCAGGAACCTGTTCCAGCCCAAATCCAAACAAACGAGTGGGTAAGGCACGCACGGCCATGAGCCCATGAGTGATGAGCCGGCGGGCAACGTGGTCCGGCCCACCCGCCACGTGTTGACGTGTCGCCAGCGCCTCCAGACTCGGCCGACGCGACGCGACGAGCCAGCCACACAAACCCGTCGCGGGAGCTCGCTCCTCCGCGCCACGTAAAAGATGCACGGCTCGCCGCCCGGCCGCCGCCGCATATTTTTACAAGGCGCTCCTCCAAGTAATAATCCGCCGGGGGGGGGGGGGGGGGGCAGGGAGTTTTATCCATGCTGCTCCGGCTGAAGATCGTCGGCGTCCACTCGGTGGTGCCGGCGCCGGGGCCGGGCGGCCACGATCACGGTGGCGCCTGCGCGGCGGCGCCTCGGCGGCGCAGCCGGAGCCCGGCGGCCGGCGTGGCGAGGCGGCGGAGGAGCCTCACGGTGGCGATGGCGCTGAAGGAGGAGCCCGAGAGCAGCCGCAGCGGCTTCGCCGGCGGCGGCCCGAGCTGGGACCCCGGGCTGGAGATCCAAGTCCCCTTCGAGCAACGTCCGGTAACCGTCTTGTTCAGTCGCGAGCAATCTTGTGCTGGATTACATAGTAGAAAACTAGGCATGTGTGTGAAGCCTCGGTATGCTTTTTCGTCAGATAATGAATCGGTGGCTCAAATGGTTGCTGGTGTTGGTTGGGCCATTTCGTCTGTGCAGGTGAACGAGTACTCTGCTCTCAAGGATAGCGTCCTGTACTCGTGGGCGGAGCTGAACCCAGGGTCCTTCTTCCTGCGCCTGGGCGGCCTGTGGATGGTCACCTTCACTGTGCTCGCGGCCCCGATTGCTGCCGCGAGCTTCAATCCCGGGAAGGTACGCAAACATTCTTCGATCTTCTCTGACAAAAAAATTCATGAGGCTGCTCCGAAGCACATGCAGATGGAATTCATGAGCAGAACTTGAGAAATGGACTCACCAATTGTAGTTTTAGAACCCAGCCAAATTGTGTGTCAGTTGGGATTGTGTCACTTTGTATGGATCTTTATAATCACCTTGGCCATTTCTTCATCTCTGAAGTTGTTCTGTCCAAACTATGCAGGACCCACTCAAGTTTGTGCTGGCAGCTGGGATTGGAACTCTGCTCTTGGTGTCATTGGTGGTTCTCAGGATATATCTGGTAAGTTCATCAAGAAAAAAAGGAGAGGATCTATCTGCTACTAAGTTCAGCAAAGGCTGTTACACTTACAGGACCTACAGAGTGTGCATGAGCAGGTGAATTAGTACACTAAAGTTTTGCTGATCAAGTCTCTGATGCTGCTGCGTGCAGGGATGGAGCTATGTTGGTGACAGGCTGTTGTCGGCAGTTGTGCCGTATGAAGAAACTGGATGGTACGACGGCCAAATGTGGGTAAAGCCACCAGAGGTAAACGAACATGATCCTCAGCCCAGCACAATACATTTGGGGTTGTTTGGATCTTAAGTTTTTGATCAGAACAAGATTTTGTTGAACGGGTTCGAGGCTAAAAAATCTGAAACCTTGTTTGGTTCTGAGACGATAAAACTAGTTTAAAGAAAATCAGTTTGGCTGAGACTCAAAATACAGGCCTGTGAAAAACCTTATGGAAACAGTTTTACAAAACTAACTCCTATTTACAAGATCCAGTTTGGAGAAAATACGGGATCATCCAAACAACCACTTAAAGTTTTAACACCATTTCTGAGGGTCAGTGGTCCCAAATAGATCACAACTTGAATCGTGCATAAACAACCACTCTAGGGTCACTCCACAACGAAACAGTCCTGTTCAGTAGGTTTTACAATTCTGCATTTCCATTTCGCTGCAGGTGTTGGCTCGGGACAGGCTCTTGGGATCTTACAAGGTAACATAACCTTTTTTTTGGCAGGCTCTCTTCTTCTCTACCTAATTGCAAACATAACCCCCCCAAAACACTGGTCGCTCTACCCTTGATTTCTCACCGACGAAGGGATCCTGCAGGTGAAGCCGGTGATCAACCTGCTGAAGCAGACGCTGGTGGGCACCGGTGCGCTGCTGGTCGGGGCGGTGTCGCTCTTCGCGTTCGCGGCGCCCGTCGAGGACTTCCTCCACTCCCTGAACCAGCCTCCCTCCGCGGCGCCGTCCAAGCCGAGCTTGAGGTGCGCCCGCCATGTGGATGCTGAACGTGTGTGTAGTGTAGGTAGAGCCTATTATTAGCACTTCGCTTCATGATTCGCATCATCCATCACCCTGCGCAGGAGGGAGGAGCTGCTGCGGCTGCCCGTGGAGGTGATGCAGGACGACGACCTCGCCGCGGCCGCGGCGGAGGCGGCCGACGGGCGGCCGGTCTACTGCCGGGACCGCTACTACCGGGCGCTCGCCGGGGGGCAGTACTGCGAGTGGGACGACCTGCTGAACTGATATCCACGCTAGCACAGCGCCATTCGGGATATATCCGCAGTTTGCCACTCTGATCGATATGCTTGGAGAATGAAGACGATGTATCTCTATCTCGTGGGGATGGGAATTTTGTGATGAACTTGCTGGATGTGTAATAGATAGCTCGATCATGCATCCTTTACTTCCTGCCAAACAGTTGAATTCCCGTCAAAATTGGATTAGTTTTTTATGCCGCAGCGAGAATGATGCATGGCCACTTTTGAATTGCTGAGGCTCGAGACAGTCGAGGCTAGGAGGGAGGCGAAGCATGGAGAGAGAGCTTTTCTTGCAAAGTGCGCGCGCGCGTGTACCAAGAGTTCCCAGTGCCCCACACCCAGGCACCCTTTTTAGCTTGGTCTTTCCACGCACCCTGCCTGCATGTCCATGCCTCCGCGTGCTTTAATTTCGGTTTTATTCTACGGCATCCCCTGGGCGTAGGACGACTTTTATGACGCACAATACGATTATATACTACTATCTGAAAGAACTTGAACGGTGTAAGGGTGTGTTTGGTTGGCTGTGGTTTTTAGAAAAACTGCTATGAGTTGTGGGCTGTGGAAAAACAGCTGTGGGAAAAGCAGAAGACCGTTTGGTTAGAGCAGCTGTGAAAAACTGTGTGCTACGGGTGAAATACTTGTAATACCTCTAAAAGTTTGTGGGGCTATCTATATATAAAATACTCGTACAAACCTAATATGTTCAATATTTCGCATGTAAATATATTTTTTGAAAAGGAAAATATTAAAATTTCTAAGTTTTCCATCCATATGGTCCAAAAAATAGAATTATAGCAATTACATAAGGTAAATGACTCATAAAATTATGATATATCTCAACATAAGGTTACAGTTTGTATATCTCAATAAGGTTATCTCAATATATCTTAAACTAGCCAACTCGAGGATCATGGGGCACCCAAAACCAGCCGTCGTCTGGCCTTACGGGAACACCTTGAACTCCGACGTCCACGGCTCTTAAGGACGAGGCTTGATCCTCATGACCATGAGCAGCTCGCCGGGGGACACGACGAGGTAGCGAGTGCGGACGAGCTGCTCGTCGACACGCCCATCGGGGTGGCGGAAGAGCCGCGAATTCCGCTCCACACCGAAGCCCCCGTCGTGGTTCTGGACCAGCACAGCCACGCGGAGGTTCAACGTCTTGGTGAGGAAAAGAAAGACGGCGTCGTGGTACACGACGTCCTCCGCCATCGAGCCAGACCCGATGTCCAAACCCTCTTGCCGCTCCATGGACCAGAGCGCGAGGCGGCGCTGTCGCTGCGGCGGCGCGGCGGGGCGGGGCGGGGCGGCGGGAAGGATGGGGCGGAGGACGGGAGTCGGACGGGTGGGGGAGAAAAAGAAGCGAACCGTTTTTTTCATAACCAGTGGCAGGTGGGTAATTTTTTACCCCAAAAGCCACTAAAAGCAGGGGGGTGCTTTTGCATTTGTACTACAGTGAAAGCTACTTTTGGACAAAAGTATTTGGGGGCGTTTAAGCCCTTTGGTTGGCTTTTGGCTTTTGCAAAAGCAAAAGCAGGTTGGAAAACCCAACCAAACACACCATAAATTTTCTATATCACTGAAATATTGATTAGTAGTATGAGGTAGTATATCTAGGCACTACAGGTAGTATAAGGGTAATATGAAAAAAATCATTTCACTACAAGATTTCACCACTGATACAACGGGTTAAAAGTGTTGCAATATACCAAAAATTGTTGCAATTGACAAAATTGCCAAAAATTATACTTAATTTATATTAACTAAGTTACTAATAATAATCATCTTACCTCTTCTAGTGAATAATTAGATCTTTTCTATACTACGTATTACCAAGTGGTAGTATTGTGCGCCATAAAAGAGTGCGGGTGGAGGGGGCAGCTAGGGCTTATTTGAATGGATCGGGGCCTCGTCGCCTGTCCCCGAAGGTACGTATTACCTTGTTGGCTTGTTCCATGCATGTCACAACTGACGTCAGGATGTCCTGCCTGCCACGGCCGTCGGTGCTTCGATTGGCTGCTACACGTAAGTGGGGGCGATTTCCTGCACGTTTCCTTAGCTCAACGCATGCTTTCTGTCTGCCTGTTAATAAGGGGCCGCGCCTACCTGCTATCGAATTCCTCGTTCTCCTATATCTGACCACCTGAGTTGTTGAGCAAACTAAGCAGAGAAGAGAGAACTGCACCTGACTCCGACTGAGACCCGTGAGAGATTGTTAGAGCGTGCCTCGGAACAAGACGACGAAGTAACAAAGCGAGCCGCCGTGCATGCTAGCAGCTAGCTCCTTGTTCTGTAGTGTTCAGAGAAGAAGGACGTGATGCGATGCTCCGCGTGACCTAAACATCTCAGATGCCGTCGCGGTGATTGCAGCTAATGCGCACGTACGGCTCTTTATCTTTCGCTTCGCGTGTGGTTCTCGATCGAGCACGTCTGATTCAGTATAGTAGCTGAAGAACGCGACCACGTACAACAGTTACTATTCAGCAGGCTTTCTTGCGACCACGCGGTGCCGACGATCGATCGATCGGTGCTCCCAGGTCGATGGAGAATCGGCGTCGTCGCCATCGGGATCGAGATGCAGAGATCATCAGGCAGCAGGGTTCGGAGACCGTCCAGGTCCAGGTCAGGGCGGGCGGGCGGTTGAATGGTTTCAGACTTTCGGGTGGCATGCGGCACGTAATCCCTCGAGAAGTCACACGCCGCGCGCGTTTCTCCAGCAGCCTTGCATCGGTTAGTTACTTCTTTAACTTTCCGGCAGGTCTTCCACGCGTAATTCACAAATCATATCTTTTACATGTCTGACGATGGGATGTGTTGATAGACCGTACTCCTGCCTCGTTTGTCTTTCCCGTAGAATCAACATTTTTTATTTGCCATTGATCGAGTTTGCTTCCAGAACAACACCACCTTAGAATTTCTTGGCAATTAGTTCCTTTTCCGGACCTATGTTCTACTCTTTAAAAGCCACGTCTGATCTGTACCTTTTCCGGGCCTTAATTAAAAACGATATAAACACCAGCTAAATTACTCCCAGCAAAAGCAGTTCTCCAGCTTCCTTGGCAATCAGTTCCTTTCTGCCTAGTTTCCCAAGCGCAATTCAGATACCAAGTCTTTATGTTTGATAAATACTGCGTACGTCATTTGCTTTCACGAAGACTACTCGAGATTTTTATTTGCCATCGAGTTTGCTTCCACAACAACACATTGAAGTTTCTACATCAGCATCTATATACTCCTTAAAAGCCACATAATATACTTGTAATTTGATATTCGACACGCATGTTTAGTTATAACAAAACACTTTCTCGAAGTTATTATTCCCACATTAGTCGGAATCATCAGGGTGATAACCACCAAACATCGCGAACTGAAACCTAACACCTAACGGCTTCACCGCACTAGCACCCTAAATCTAGGGCAGATATAGATGACCAAGACCAACACAAACCTAGCAACTTACTACTAGTCCAGCAAAAGTGTGCCCTCCGCCAGCAAAAGAAACTCAATAGATCACTTAATTGGTTGGGCTCCAAAGCTCAGCATTGGGTCCATAGGCATCTCATTCTTGTTCTTGTCTTTAGAAGTTGGGACAGACATGAACCATATATTACACATTTCAAAGAAAATGATTCCTTAAAGAACTTCGAGCATCGGTAGAAAACTTAGTTACCACAGTGACATCACCATTTCCAAGTTGCAATTATCCAGCTTTTATTTGCTTTGTCAATTTTCCCAAAGAACTGGTCCTGCTGGCGACATGAAAATTGAAAATTTTTAGCTCCATTCTTGGCTTGGTAGCTCGAGAAAAGGCAGACCAAACTTTTGTTTGCGCCCCATGCCCTATCTTCCTGGAAAGCGACCTTTTTGCATCTCACGTTGTCCTGCGACCAAGGCAATGCTTGTATTTTTTCATCCCCAGCTTCATGCTACTATCATGATGCCACCCCAAAGCGTCCGAATTTCAAGTACTAGCTATGACCTCAATCAAATTTGCAAATAATCCTTCCAAATTTAAAAAAAAGGCAAGGTGGGAATTAAGGAGTTAATGCAACACAGTATTCGAGGTAATAGTCATCTTGACAAATATGACGAGGAACTTTGCTCAATGACATCGATGCCCTGACCCTGAGGGAGATTATATTATTGATTGATCAACTAGTTAAATGGTGAAAACGAATCGAAATGACAAATATTTCCAAGGGTGATTCGAGCCATCAAAGAACGAAGAAATTTTGGGAACAATTGCAGTCAGGAGACGATCTGTATCTACACGACGCTCTTGTCCTTGGAAATGGAGAGCTCCTCCAGCCACTCGAGAATCCTGCTCCTCCGGGCGGTGCTCCGCCCGCTCTGCTTCGCCGCTCTCTTCTTCTCTTCCGCCAACTTCCTCCTCCGCCTCGCCTCCGCCGCGGCCACCTCCGCCGAGCCCACGGGCGCGACGGCGTCAGGCGAGCACGAGCACACCAGGCCGGCCCCCAGCAGCCCCAGCGCGAGCTTCTTGTCCTCCTTGGGGGCGGTCCTGGGCTGATCGAACCTCGCGCTCCGGATCCCGCCCCTCGCGCTGGCAGCGGCGGCCTTCCTGTACTCGGCCGGGCGCGGCGCGTACACCTCGGGGGCGCCGACGACGCCCAGGCGTATGAGGCCCCACGACGCCGGCGGCGCCGACCCGGTGCTGCGGCGCGGCGCGGGCGCGGCTGCAGGGCGGGCGCTCCGGCGCGGCGGGCGCGGCGACGGGCTCGGGTGCGCGTAGAACACGCTGCCCGACAGCGACCGCCGCGGCGGCACGGCGGCGTCGGCCGTGGCGCCCCTGTTGGGAGGACAGCTGCCGAGCCCGGCGGGGTCCGAGGACGCGCTCTTGGACGACGTGCTCCGGCTGACGCAGCTGCTGCTGCTGCTGGAGCTCCCGCTGCGGCTGATGGAGCGCGAGCTGAAGCCGCTAGTGGACGCCGTCGTCGCGGAGCCGTCCAGCGAGTCCGAGCGGAGCAACGCGTCGGCCGAGGTCGCCGAGGAGAGGCGGAAAGGGAGGAGCTTGCCGCCGGAGAAGACCTCGTCGGCGACGCACATGTCGGCCGCGTCCTCGCCGGCCAGCGCGAGCCCGCCGGACGAGAGTATGCAGAACTCGAAGTCGTCGGGCGCCGCCGATGACGCCGGATCATTTCCGGCGTCTGTGTGCGACCGGACGTCGTCGGCACCGCCCGATCGGCCTGTCGGCGCGGTTCTTTCCTGGCTCGCCATGGATGGTTTCTTGCTGTTTTGGTTAGAAGGTGGAAGAGAGCAAGAGATGGGGTGCTCTTGCTTCTGCATTCCGGTTTCTTATCTGGGCAGAGAGGAGACAGATAAGAGGTGATGCGTGCCTGTGCTGAGCTCTATACAATGCTCTATTTATACGCGTTTGTTGATCGTTTTATTGGACAGTGGATTAAAAAATGCTGACGTTGTAAAGGATGCAAGCACGCATGCGAGCAAAGAATTGTTCCAGCGACCGCATCAATTTCCAGTTTCAATACTCCTGCATCCTGAAATATAAGGTATTTTGATTTGTCCTAAATTAAAATAATCTGAGTTTGATGAAATTTGTAGAAAAAAATATTAACACCTAACGTATCAAATAAATAAATTATGAATTCTTTCATAATAGATCTAATTACTCTGATTTGACATTCAAAATATTATTATTATTTTTTATAAATTTGGTCAAATTTAGAACAATTTAATTTAGAATAAACTAAAATATCTTATATTTCAAGATGGAGGGAGTATCTGGTTCCACAAATATCAAATAATAATAATAATAATAATAATATTATTATACATTTAGGTAATACTATATGAAAAAAGAGGTTTCTTGCAAGGCATCATCCCTTAGATAGCAGGTATCTTCACTAAATAGATAATGAAATTTAGAACTAAGCCGAAGAGGGTCTATATATCACAAGACCATGTTTCCTTTGGTGACGTGCACAGTTTTAAGACATCTCTATTAATTTCCGACCTTCAAGTATTCTATCTGTTTTTCCATTCCACTGGAACACTTCAAGCGATCATTTTGAAAAGTTCTGCCCTATTACTAGAGCATGGACAAAAAAATCCCAAGAAAGAGTCCTATCTGCTAGTAAGGTACAAGAATATCTAGACATGTTGGATTTTTTTGAAAAAAAAGAAGAAACATATTGTCGTCTATGATGTTGAAGATAATCAGAGACCAGGAGCTGTCTTTGGTAACGTCGTAGTTTCCTTTTTATTATTTTCTTACTGCTTTCGTATTGCTGCACATGGCAGTAGAGGAAGTATTTTTATTATTTCGACAACAAGGAAAACGTTACAAGAAGAAGATGTCCCCTTCATGGATTGCGTATCAGCATCACCCGCATATGATTATCAGCCCGGCCGTTTACTCCACATGTCAGTGTCTGTATAACGTGCTGGCCTGGCCTTCTAGAACGAGTACGTTGTACGTACACGGTGAATACTGAATCCTATGGGGAAGAAATCGAAGAATCTTCAACTTTGTGACTCCTGTCCCGTCTTTATTTGCATAAGATCGAACAAGTCCTAGTAACGTTAGAACGAAGCTCGCCACTTTGTTACAAGAGCCGTGTAGGAAAGCATTTTCCGTAGGGTTCTTATTCTGCATGACTCCCTCGATCGAAAGCGTACGTTTCACTGCATATTTTTATTTTACCATCATCAGCAACGAATTAGATGCTCCTCTATCAGTTAACTACTTTGAACTTTTACTAGTACTAGAACGTTTGACAGCATCAGCATATACACATCCTGACGACCTGATCAAAGCCTCGAGAAACCAAGACAAGAAGACAATCCGCAGCTCATCAGATCGATCTCAGACGATCGAAGCAAAGCAAAGCAAACATGTGGCATGATTATGCGACAGAGATCACGGAGAATCCAGTGGGCTTACCGAGAGATCTCCCCCACAGACTGTAATCATGCCTGCTCGCTCGCACAATGATCACTGTCATCGCGGCGGCCATTTGGAACGATCATAATTTATCGGTTGGGGCAGCATGACATGATCTCAGGTCAATTCATGCAGGATCCTGCTAAGCCTAATCAAGTAGTAATTTACAGTGTACGACGTGGCCCTGGAAGCACGCATTTGTCGACGGCTTGCAGTTTTGCGGTTTTTCACATGGCAACAAGACCAATCCGAATCGGAGGCGACGCGACAAGGATCTGAGACAGCTTTAAACTGACTCTAACCTGTGGCTGTGTTCAGAGGCAAATCCAGCTCGAATTTGTTTTAGGGCTTGGGGCTAGAGCTGGAGCCGCCGTCAGTCCACTTTGTTCTTGCCCAATGATCTGATCGAGTTGCTAGCGGACAAACGTCGTGGCGCGGGACGGCATGCATGTGATGAGCCAGGTCAGAGTTCGTGCTAGTTTATACGTTTCCTACACTCTCTGTGCATTTGTCTTTCAGGTTTGCTCGCTGTAGAAACATAATAGAGGCCGAAAAAAGGATAGCGCAAGCGCCGCACGCACATGGCACATTTGGCCGCGGCGCAACTTTATAGCAGTTAGCAAGCATGGGAAGGTCCCAATTGTAACAAAGATTCGACTTTTTTACGCAGGGGTTTAGAAGAAGAAAAACTTATACAATACTAGGCATGAGTTTTTTGTGTGTGCGCTAAAGAATACACAGAGTACTATTAGGTAATTTCCAGCATTTCTCGCTTCTTCTGAATAACTGGTGGTACATTCACACAGGTTTCGTGCACATTATCATTTTTTTTGCTGAAAGAAAAAGAAAAGGACCTTTGTTTGACTTTGGGGCTTAACCAAATTCATGATGCCTCAGTTGAATTTCACATCAACTGACGAATAGTATGTGGTATGCCTCTTCGGTACTGATAGTGTTCGCCACTGTTGATTTGTTGAAGCCGATGGAACGGAATGAATGATGCCGGCGTGTGGCCGGGGTGCAAAAGCCGGACACCGGAGAGGGGGAGAAAAAAAAGGCCCCATGCGCCATCAAAATGCCGGCGACCCATCGCGCGCCGCGGCGTCGCCAGTCGCCACCTTTGCCGTCGCGGCCGTGCCGAGCAGGAAGAGCACGGGCACGAGGCGCCACCTTTTCCTGCGACGACTCGCCTGGTGGGGAGCAAGGTGGCCGTCGGCCTCTTTCGGCTCTTTTCCGACGGAAAGCGGGACACGGGTGCGGTGGCGCGCCGGCCGACCCTCGATCGATTGCTCTCGCTACCCTCTCTACTTCTCTAGCTGCTCCGCGCTCTGCAGCCTGCAGGGAGCCGAGAAAAAGGTTGCGCGAGCGAGCCTGATAATGGATGCTGCCGCATTGGCATGCACGGCAAAGGGAGGGAAGGGCTCCGTGGAAGCGTGCTGCGGGTGATGATGCGTGTCCCGGTGGTGTCCCTGGTCCCCATGCCATGAGCCGGTGGCGAGCTCGCTTGAGCTGTTCGTGCTGTCTCTAGCTCGTGGTCACTGGTCAGGGGCTTTGAGGGCTCCACTGCCGCCGTGGCGTGTCTCGCGTAGAAGACGAAAGCTGAGGTGTCGGGGTTCTCCTGTTTGGGACAGGACGTACAGGCGTACAGCAGGTGTGTTTGTGTTTTTGGTGCTCGCCTGGTTTGAAGGAGGAAGGCGCCAAGGTCTGAACCGAACCATTTCAAAAGATGGTACGGGTACCGCGCTAGTTGCATTATTATACTTTCAGTGTTGCTGCTGGGCGTTTTGTTAAAGATCGATCAATAGTATATGGTATGCATAACCTGAAGAATAGAAAGCGCAGCAATGGTCCTGAAAAGTCCCCGGCAATAGGGAAACCTCTGTATCGCTAGTAGACCATCATACTCGAGGAACAGTCAGCCTGTACTGGAGCAGCAGTACAAGCTGAACATGAGCACACATGTTAGCTGGATACGCAGAGCAGCAGTACAAGCTGAACATGAGCACACATGTTAGCTGGATACGCAGAAATGTTGCACCTAGAATATGTTTGGTTCATCACGACTAAACTTTAGTCCTGTCACATAAATATTTGGACATCAATTAGAAATATTAAATATAGGCTAATTACAAAACCCATTGCATAAATGGAGGCTAATTCGCGAGATGAATCCATTAAGGCTAATTAGTCCATGATTTCACAATGTTGTGCTACCGTAAACATGTGCTAATTATGAATTAGTTAGGCTTAATAGATTTATCTCATAAATTAGTCTCCATTTATGCAATTGGTTTTACAGATAACTCATGTTTAGTCCCCCTAATTGTTGGCATCCAAATGTCCGATATGATCCGGATTAAAAATTAGTCCCTGGATCTAAACACCCCCTTAATTTGTACTCCGTATGTACTATTAATAACAAATAACGAATGGAAACCACCGTCACCTTCCAGATGAACGGACAAGTTATTCCAGCCTTCTCCAACGCCCCTTTCTATTGACTGGGAACCTGAGTGGCAAGGAGCTCATTCATCCATTCATCCATCAAGAGTTCTAGAGACGAGCCTTTATTAACCCGTTGCTTAATTAGCTTCATAATCACAGCCTCTAGAGTCTAGTCGTTTCACTTTCTGCCGCCCTGAAAAGTTAATCTAGACGACGGCCTGAATCTTTCGTTGAACATTCGCTCCATCGCTTAATCTGAACCGAACAAGTAGCCCCGTTGGTTGGTTCATCTGGAGCATGCACAGGGTTCCAAGGAAGCCGGGCTGGCACCTCCTCGATCGTAGACCACACAAGACGCATTCTCTGGAACGACTGTGACTGCTCCTCGCGTTTCACTGTCACGAGAGGTGTTCCAATCAATGGCCACGCGCCTAGCTCGCAGATTTGCTGAGAGGCAGGTTAGTCCAGATGGAAAAGATAGTCCTGACTTCTAGAATGGACCGAGACAAATGGAAAGTATAACTTATTACGGATTCAGGGTTGCAGATGATCCATGGGGTCTTCCGGATTCAGTGACTATGATGATTCATGGAGATTGATCTGGGGATCTGAGATCGGTTGATGTCCTTGAACTCACCAGCGCACGTCGCCCAAAGCGCGCGCTCTCGTGTTTCACGTAGGCAACACTCGTGCCTCGCCTGCGGGTGCGGACGCGCGGTGAGGTGTGGGCGTGTGGCGCTCCGGCGCATGGCTCCACATGCTGCTACCGACGAACTCCGCGGCCGAGTTTATACTGTACGTGTCGCCGACCTGCGGCACGGCGACCCATTCCAGTCCCAGCTGCATCTCGATCAGGATCTCATCGGCACGGCATGGCACGTCACGTCTGCCTCCCGCTTCGCATCGGCCGGTGCGGATCCCGGCATCCCGCTAGTCATTCCCATTCGCCGTGCTTCGCGAATGGGAATGACCAGAGTCAGCTTCGAAGCAGGTGAACGAATCGTGCGTCGCGAATCCGCCGCGCTCTACTAGCGGCGGCGCCGGCGGCAGCAGTTGCAACCTGTTGCATGTCGCATTTTGACTACTGACTTACTGAGTTTTTTTTTGGGCCAAAAACATGTGGAGTCTTTTTTTTTTACAGAACATGTGGAGTTCAAGCCCCCTCGATAATGTTCCCCCCCTGTGGATGGGTCCTTCCATTCTTGTTTGCTTGTTCCGTAATTTGGATATTTGGTGGCACTTTGCAATATGTTCATAAAGAACTTGCAATAAGTTGCAACAGACAAAACCCCTTTCCATCCCTCTCGTCTATATGGTTCTCGAAAATTAGCGCGGCGGCTCCCGTACGAGTCAGCGAAAGACAGTGATACTACAAACAAAACTGTGTACCACATTTCTCATTACATCTTTGTGATTTATTAGCGGGACTACTGGATTACATTACTGATAATGAATATGCTCGGCATTTGTACTTCACCGAGAAATCCTAGTACACTTAATCACCAATTAAACGTAAAAGAACTCCTAACCTTAATAAAATTGATAGTAGATTGGCGGGTCATTAGCGACTGTTGACAAAACAAACTCCTAAGGAGAGATGGAGCGGTGCCATACCCAAGCGTCACTGAATCGCCATCATCACCCGAAGTAGCGGTTGCCGTCGTCGTCACCTCTCGATCCTCAAAAACTCGATGCTGAGCAGCACACTTTGGTGAAGAGTGGCTGCTACGGTGGATTTGATTTGGCGTTGAATCTGGTTGTACTACTGGAAATTGATGGAGCTAAAGGAGCCGATGGATCCATGGTAGTGTGAGTGAGCTGCTGCTACTCGTGGGTTTGCCGATTCAAGGAAGGGAGAAAATATGTAGAACTGTGCGGATCAAATTAAGCAGAGCGGAGGGCAGTGGCGGATCTGCCCAAGAGATGTAGGGGGGTTGATATCTTCTTCCCTCGTCTTCCCCTCTTCTCCTTCCCTAGCTTCCCCTTGTTTCTAATGGAGGTTGCAGGCAGTAGGGGGGCTCGAGCCCCCTGGCCCTCCTAGACCTGCCGCTGGCGGAGGGTTAGGAAGAGCTAGCTCCAATGCTCTAGCTCACGGAAGCATAGGAGAGATGGAGCCGTGGTGTTGCACTGGTGCTCTGGTCCACCATGGCTGTTGCTCGTCTTTTCTCGGTGGTAGTCCGTAATCCTGGTGGAGCAAGGTCTCTGCGTGGAGGAAGACGCTTGGGGTCGATAGTAACAACGCGGCGCACGGTGAGGAAGAGGGAGAGTCCTGACTCGTGGGGAAACCGAAGGAGGCAGTGCTGTGGGTGGAAGCTGTATTTGCGTGAAGATAATGTTGGAGTATCATTAGGAGAGAGAAGAAAGGAAAGGCTGCACGTGTGGATGGCCACCGTGGGACGCTAATTCTTTTTTCTCTACGTGAAATATTTTGATTTAAACAAAACTCGAATAAAGAAATTTTCAATAATTATAAAATAATCATATCAGTTGTAATTACTCATACCGTAGTAGGACTAGTTGGAACATAAGAAAACTATCCTAGTAGTACTCGGGTAGGACTCTTAAGTTGTATGTGGCTAGAATTTTCATGTAACCATGTGCTCCCAGACTATATAAGAGCGGACAGAGACCCCCTCGAAACATATCAACACCTAAGGCAATACAAAGGAGGTTAGTGTGTTACGCAGGACGTTAGTGTGTTACGCTTTCGGCGGCCCGAATCTAAATAAATCTTGTATTCCTTACACCTTCGAGTTCCTAATCTCGGCGACACCTTACCTACAATCTACTACCTCGGGGATATCCCTCGGTGGGTTTGGAGATTAAACACCGACAAAAGTCAGTTAAATATGGATGGTAACTTCGTATGTCAAAACAATATCCGTGCAACAACACTTTGACATAATAGACTATATATTATCATCAAAACATCAAATTTCAGAAACTAGAAATAAGTTACAAGCTAAACACTTACTTTTCATGCTCCAAGTCTTATATAGCCAGGATCAATACAAAAGAAAATTAAACACTTTTGGAATCTTTAATTCATAGAAAAAATATTAATCAGAAGATCGTAAAATTATATGATGTAATTAGCAACGCACGGGGAAAAGAAGGTCAGGCAAATGGAGACTTTATGTTTTTTAAACAATGGCAGGAGCTGCCTCCAATACGAATGAATTTATGTATGAGAAAGGGTAACTAGACAACACGTTCACACCAGCATTCAAAGGTTAACCCACCCCCGCAACGCAGCGGAGCACACAACAACCCTGAGTTATCGTCGCCGAGCATGGTTGCATAGCAGCCAGCAGCTCCGACTCCCCTGGGCCGACCCTAGATGACTAGCGATGCCAAAACAAACGGGTTCAAAACAAGCGGGTCCAAGATATGGATTGGATTTTCACCCGTGAAAGATGTGTTGGGGAATACCACGCCCTCAACAGGGAAAAGACGCCCATGGACGTCATCGTCGTCGAGACTTTCGCCCAAGGTGCCCCGGCACAATCGTCGCGCCAGGACGCCGGATCCCTAGCTCGTCGTCACTGCCGTCATCGTTGCCCTGATGTCCCGTAGCAGCCCTTCCAGAGGGGCATAGGCGCGCCGGTTGCGCGTCGCAGCCGCGTAGCTGCGTCGACCCACCCTCCGACTGGGCCACGCACGGAGACCAGGCTTCCTCTGCCGCGCACGCAACACCGCCACACGCCGCAACCACCACTGGCCGCCGCCGTCGCTGGCACCGGAACCCGCTATCAACGCTGCCGGCCTTCGCTGTCCACCTCCAATAGCGAGTATCCCACCACCGTGGGAGCCGCCCCCAGCCCAGAGAGCACTGGATCCGGCCGCTAGGGCCGATGATCCCTTGCCCCAAAACCGGCGCCGTGGTCGCCACTGTGGCCGCCGTCCATGGGGATGTCGGATCCGGCCACCAGGCTCCGGATCCGGCCGCCCAGGCACCGAGGTGGCCCAGGCCGGCGCCGTCATCGCGACCACGCCAAGGAGAAAAGGGGAGGACGGAGGAGAGAAGCACCGCCACCACCACCTTGCGCCGGAAGGGCTCTGGCTGGCGCCGCCGTAGCCCCAGCGAGCACCCCCGCCGAGCCCCACGCGGCTTGTGCGAAGCCGCGCCCCGTCGGTCCGCCCCCGCCCACGTGCCCAGACGCCAAGGGAGCCCGCCGCCACCATCCCTGCAGGCCGCGCGGCCCTGCCGGCAGCCCACTCCAGTGGCGACGCGACGGGGGAGGGAACGAAGGAGCGGGTGGCGGCCAGGATGAAGGAGCGGGCGGTTTGGCCGCCGCTCGAGTCGTCCGCGTGGGGAGCGATTGGGGGGGGGCACGGGATCCTCTATCCTGAGAAGGTTCTCATTGTTTACCAAACGGAAACTTTGCCACCATTGTCCTAAAAGACTTTACAGTAAACAAAAACTTTCGGCCACTCTGGTTCTCGAGGAACATCGCGGCAACTCCCGCGCGCGTTAGAAAGTGCCAGTGGCACACCCAAAATCGTGGACCACATTTCTCCTTGGTCTCGTGTGATTAGTGCTCCGTTACTTGCTTGGCTGTTCTGCAGTCAACTGATTGTGGACGGAGGTAAATGAAGCTAGTAAAGGAAAGTGTTGACGTCACCATCTTCTACATAGCAGTGAAACAGCTCGATCAGGCGACCGATCTCGCCGAGACCCGATGATGCCCGCGCTGCTCTTCTGCGGAACGCGCCAAGGGGGCACGCCTCGTCGTCCAGCTCGGTAGGGGGCACGCGCAGGCGCAGTTGGTCCAGCCGCCCTGGCCGGAGAGGCGTCTCCGTCCATGCTCTGATCTCCTAGTCCCATCCATGATCCATACACAGAGACGAGCCGAGAGATGCTTTCCAAGTAGCTTTCACAATGGGAACAGGTACAGATACAGATACAGCTCGACGTCCGGGGAATAAACAAGAGCCCCACAAGACCTCGTGCTGAATATTGCAACCACATGTCGCGCACCAGCACCACTCCCCACTAAACAAAACAATCGGCGGCGAACGAACCCCCGTCGCCACGTTACTATAGAGACGATTTTTTTTTAGAAAAGAAACATATTGACGGTCGCTCTTTAGAAAGTCCACGCTCGCCGTGTGCGAGCAGAGTCGGAGTCCCAAAGAAGCGCACGCCGCGCAGATCTGAAACGGCGACCGGCTAAGCCGCCGCCGCCGCAAGTCTGCAACGGACGCTTGACATACTCGTGCCAATTATGGGGAGCCACCCTGGCCGGTGCGGTGGCCGGCGCTCGGCTCCGCCGGGGACGCTGCGGAAAAGAGGAGGAGGACCCGTAACCGATGGCCCACGCACGCGGCGCACCTAACCCCGGTCCGCCGCTGGCACGGCCTGCTTAAATAAACACTGCCACTGCACTGACCGCACCCCACCCACCACTTGCCTGCCACCACCATCACCAATCTCCCCAACCCAACGCGGATCGAGACAGAACTCATCGAGCGAGCGAGCGAGCCTGCCGTCGCCGTCGCCGGTTCCCGTCATGGCCGCCGCGCTCAGGGCCGCGCCGCCGTCCCGCGTCACCGCCAGGCCCGCGGAAGGCTTCGCCAGGTCGGTGGTGGCGTCGCGGGTCGCGGCGGCCGCCGGCGGCGTCAGGGCGGCCGGGAAGAAGGCGCGCGGCGGCGTGGCGGTCCGGGCGTCGCTGTTCTCGCCCAAGCCCGCGGCGGCCAAGGACGCGCGGCCGTCCAAGGCGCAGGAGCTCTACGTGTACGAGATCAACGAGCGGGACCGCGAGAGCCCCGCGTACCTGCGGCTCAGCCTCAAGCAGACGGAGAACGCGCTGGGCGACCTCGTGCCCTTCACCAACAAGGTCCGACTCCGATCCGTCCTCTTCCTTTCCTTCCCTGTCCTCTCCAGCTCTGCTCCTCGCTTGACCTCCCTCCTCCGCTCTCCTCGCAGGTGTACAACGGGAGCCTGGACAAGCGCCTGGGCATCACCGCCGGCATCTGCGTGCTGATCCAGCACGTCCCCGATCGCAACGGCGACCGGTACGAGGCCATCTACAGCTTCTACTTCGGCGACTACGGGCACATCTCGGTGCAGGGGCCCTACCTGACCTACGAGGAGTCGTACCTCGCCGTCACGGGCGGGTCCGGCGTCTTCGAGGGCGCCTACGGCCAGGTGAAGCTCAACCAGATCGTCTTCCCCTTCAAGATCTTCTACACCTTCTACCTCCGGGGCATCCCGGACCTGCCGCGGGAGCTGCTCTGCACGCCCGTCCCGCCCTCCCCCACCGTCGAGCCCACCCCCGCCGCCAGGGCCGCCGAGCCCCACGCCTGCCTCAAGAACTTCACCAACTGATGTGAGGTCGCCGCCGCTGCTCCGCTCGCTGGTAGTGCTAGGGGAGTACGGCTTCTGGTTTGATGTGTAATTGGGTATGGCTATGGCTAGTTTCCCTTGGACGATTCGTCGTGGTAGTAGAGCAATAAGAGAGGGAGAGTGACGGGTCGGGGATGGGTTTCGGGTGGAGTTGCGTACTCCGCTTCACTTGGCTGGCTCCTCTCTCTCCTGATTGTGATCGATTAGCAACGAGCAGCTCAGCTCGTCTCAGAAAAAAAGGATTGGTCGATGATCATTACGTAGCGTAGCGTTATTAACTGATGGGCGCTGCCCGGTGTTGTGTTGTCGCTGATGGGGAAGAGATATTTCCTTGCGTGCTGCGTGATCGGTTGACGCTGATGGGCAACTATAAAAGATGCTGGTGACTTGGAATCTTGACGTGGTGGGAGCTGCAATGGCAGCTACAGCGACCCGGCCGGCGCTGCTGCGATTGATGCCGCGGCGGGTTAAGGTTGCTGCTTGTCGGGGGTCGACTGTGTGTGTGCCGACAGGCATTGGGCTTGCGCAGGGTGGCAGACGCAGGACGGCTCTGTGACGCGGATAGCCATGGATAGAACAACCTGAAGACTCCAGCAAGCGCACTGCGCAGTAGTAGTTCGGAGAATCCGGACCTGGCGAAAACATACATACCTGCAGGCCTATGGGAACCCCTGTTGTAGCAGCGGCCAAGGATGTTCCATATTTGGCCTACTTCCTCCGTGCCAAATTCTGGGTTTGAAAAAAAATTTTAAAAAAAATTCCACAAAAAGTACAATTCTAGAGGTTAGATCTCAACTACTAATTAAGTGATCAGATTTAATTTGCATGCTAAAAATAACCACATGATAAGAATATTTTTATGACACCACTAATCTGTCTGAAAAAATAGAATTGCACTTTTTATTAAGGAGGGAACGCGTCTACTGCCTGTCAGTATCAGATATACCGGCCAGGCCGCGGGCTCTGTGGAAGACTTGACCCCATTCTCTAAACAAGCTCAACTCGCCACTTCGCGTGATCGATCGGTAAAATGGATGCGGCAAGTGTTCCATTTAATGAGTCTCAGCATCTCAGGATTTAGGATCTCCGCACCAAGCCATCAAGGCAAGGCATCGTTGTAAGATTGTGAGAATATGAATAGTGCAAATAACGGAATAATAAAAGAATTATAACATATTTCTAACTAAAGTTATGATGCTGGAGTAAATCAAAACAAAACAAAAAAAGTTTAGGGGTTATCGATATTTAAACTTAGCAACTCCCATTCACTTTGATTTCTTAGCCGGGCTACCTCAAATCAATATTCAGTGGTTAATTGTGGGCAGGCCCAGTCCTACTGGGTAGTTAAGTTTCATGGGCTTTTAGGTGGTAGCAGATCATATTCGCCATTCAAAAAGGCCTTAGCAGCAAACCACACAAAGTCAACAACATACAGCAACAAAAAGAAAGCTCAGTGTGAGCACCTCCTTTTACAACAGTTTCCAACATTCAACTGCTCAAACCCCGAGACCTATCGGGGAGGGAAAACGCCTCCTACCATATTTCATTAAGAGAAGCAAAGAGGAAGCAAACCTGTTTCTGGTCGCGGAACTCCCTTTCCCCCAGCCCTGGTTGCACCAGCGAGGGAGATTTTTATTGTGCGGCACACCTAGGATTCGAGCTCTGGGTGGATGGCACCTCTACCAGATGCTCTACCACTGGGCTACAAGCTCATCTGCCTCAAGGGTGGATAAGAATTGAGATTCACAACGAACTATAAATTTGAACAAAGAACTTGCTGGCCATGGCAGCAAATCGTGTATTGGTTGACTCCAAGCTGTCAGATCGAGGAGCCTTGGAGTTCATATTCATACGAGCTCGTTTATCACGAACATCCACTTGTCTAAAACACAGACACTGCTGATCGGGATACGACCGATAAAAGAAACCGAAATCATGGCATCATGCATATGATTGCGGACCATGGACGATCACCAGTTGAGATTCGCATCCATGAACAGCCACGCCACGCCACTCTGTCTTTCGTGCACTGACGTGAATTTTGCAGGCAGACGTGTTATCCTTGATTGAACTACACTACTCACGAGTTTTAGCTGATTAGTTGGTCTCAAGAAGAAGAGATAAAATTTAGACAGGCAAAAGATGAAAGAAGGAAATACAGATATAGTACATAATTTCATAAAACTTCAAAAGTCTAGTCAAATAGCAGGACTAAGTTCTTGTGTCTGGTCTGGGCGCCTCACTGAAATTCGCGCTGGATCTTATGGATTCTGAACTGACCCAATATAATGGCCGGGTAACCCGGGCTTGGATCTGAGGTTGCTAGTTTGATTGGATAGAGCAAAATTAGATTAGGAGGGACCAATTATCTTTATTTTTTTAACAAAGGATGGACCAATCATCTGGGGGCGTGTTTACTAGTGTCTCCCAACAACTGGGTCAGATTGGATCCTTCTTGTTTGTTTGGCGCTTGGACGGTACAAAGGGAAAAAATAGCATGTTAGTACTCCAAAAATTTAAAGATGTTTAGATAACCCCTTGAACGGTTTCCCCTCTTTTTACCCTTTAACGATTAAAACTCAGGTTGCTTTATATCACAGATGTCATATTTTAAGTTTTGGATTTGAAGCACCTAACATCATTTGAACCCCATAAATAAGAAATATATGTGCAAATAGTCTTGAAAAGACAGTACTGAAAATATCTATATTGTTTACGACATCTATCATTTCACAACATTTCTATGAAAATTTCTCAAAGTATTAACATAGGTATGGAGTCTTCATGAAATTTACATTATTAGAGTTACCTATTTTTCCCTGCAGAAAAAAGAGTAACCCTACTTTTACTCTTTATTAATGGGATAAGCTGGGAAAAAAGGGGGGGCTTTAGGGGTTATTTGGAAAACCAACATAAGTTGAGGGAGCAAAATGGACTTATCCAATTAAAAAAACAGAAGATACTCCACGAACACTAAATAATCTCGTGAAAGCTTAGCATCGCATGATGAACTGACCAGCATCATCTGGTGTCCAATCACTGCTCGTATATATCCGTTGCTCAGCAGTACAGGTCCCTATCAGCTTTCCCTGTTGCTTCTTGTTACTTTGTTAGGATACCATCAAGTTGCTACCCTCTTCCACCACTAGCCACCAGGAAATAACTAGCCAGTTCACTAATCACAAGCTGCGTTTTGTTTGGGCGCTTGCACAGAAAGAAGCAAAGTGGCGTGATCAAGTGGCTGTGATATCACCCTGTACTGTACATCACCACAAAATTTACAAAAGGTACATGATTAACTATAAGAGTTATATAGATGGGATGGGGCCAACTCTCTCTGGGTTCATGATAGATGTTTGCTATTTTTTTTCTCTCTACTGGAGTACAACTGCGGTTCACATGGATGTTTGCAAATTGAGCAAGCTGGCAACTCAGTGTCACAGATGTTCACTCGCAGTCTTCTTTTGTGAAGGCTGTATACGACACCTTGTGTTGCCTTGCAAAAGCTGTAGGGATCGACGAATGAAGGTTCTGAACAAGAGATTACTAGGACACTCCTACTCATGGATATAAGGGTCATCCGTGTGACATCGATCTTTCGTGGAATATTGCAAAACTACATACATGGTGTGTGACACACCAAGAACCCATACAACCAAGGGAGCGAATAGGAGGCAAGAAAGCTACCAGGGGGGGCAGGGGCTTGTTTGCATCTAGTGTACCTGGCCTCCATTAAAGAAGTCAAACCTAACTGCTTTGTTTTACTCGCGTCACATTTCCAAGCCAGACAGTTCTGTCAAGTCGACTTCACCACCTCCCCACTTGGGATCGAGAAGGAGGGCAAGAAACAAGACGACAATGCAAGTGAGGCAAAGAAAATTACACAGGTTGGCATCAGAGGGAGGCGAAATAGTACATCAAGAAGGACAAAGTGTCCAGCGAGTAGGGCACCAAGGAGCTCAGCTGAGGTGTACTCTCAACAGAAGATGCCTTGGCTATAGCTCCGGAGCAGGCCAGATTCCCATGACCCGTCAGCCACCCGATAAGAAAACACTCGCGAGTAGCAATGATCAAATGATCAATTCGTCGTGTACCTTTGGATGACAGCCGTGGATCGAGATGGGGCCTTTTTTGTTTGATGCTGCGTTTTGTGCCGTCAGTGGCGAATATGTGCTGATGTGCACGTTCAGAACCGTAGGGTACTGGGCAACTGCTGTACACCTCTCGTTTGGCGTAGGCTCTCCGATCCATCACAAGTTCACAGCGCATACCTTTGTAATAGTCTTTCAAATGAAAAGGTCTTTTAGTATTATACCTAATATATAAGATACTATAGCTTTAAAGGGGGAAACCCTATTGATGAGTACTTTAAGTGTTTAACACATAAATGATACATAAAATCAGGGGCGGAGCTGCATGCAGCCACCGGGGTCGCCAGACTCGCGATCCCGATGAAAGTTACCAAAATCAATTGAAATTCACTGTTTAGCACTGTTCATCCATGTGGCCGACTCCAGCGTTTAATGCATCCAACCCGGCGGCTTTCTCGTCCGGCTTCGTCCCTGCCTAAAATCCAAAATATACTACTATGTCTACCTGTTAAAAAAAAACTTGTCAAATAATTCAAAACTCCTTTCGCTCCTATTGTGATATCCAATATCTCTCTACTAACTGTTACACATGTAATTTTTGTTTTGTAAAAGGTTGTGCACCTATATTTGATTTTTAAAAAGTAAGTTTAAGAATGTAATCATATTCTCTTAGCTCAAAAATATTTCTCCAAACCATAATTTAAACACATATACCACCAAAGCACTAAATTAAAATGACAAAAAAGAGAGTCAGCCATTAAGAGTAAGTGTACATAGAGTGCTTTGCAGTATGAACTGTATGTACTCGTAGTTTTCTTTGGAAGAAAAAAAATTATCAACTCAGATGAAACGCCATTGCTTCAATAGAATAGATCAATACTGGAAAAATGTAGTAAAAGAGCTTCAACGGCCATGTCCTTTTCGCCAATTATAGTTTTACCTTTGTTTATACCTTTTGACTATGCGAAAATTTTAGCAATCAAGTAGACTGTCTCCCCATCTACCAACAACTTTTTATCGCTCAGTTTCGGAGGGGTTGCAGCCAGCTGTTGTACTAGTAGTTATCTTTTGCTAAGAAAATCGACAGGCCAAATATTGAAATCAAGACGTAATTACCCCAATACATAGTTAATGAGGGTTGAAACACTGGTATTACCGTGGTAAATAGTACAAGAATACCTATGCCGTGCCACTTTTAACTGCCATCCGATTATTCTATGTCCATTTTTGACGAGGCAGCACCCACAAGGCCACAAGTATAGTTCCTTTTTACCTATAAAGAGAAGATACAACGACATGAGAGTATTGTTGCTCTATCTTATCTCAGAGAAGTAAGGAGATTTTTTTTTTTTTGGGGGGGGGGGGGGGGGCGGGGCAAAGTGACAATAATTTCAACCATGTCTCTGCATTTTACTAAAGAATGACCAATCATAGGAGCTTGCACAGCAGTATGTGCCGAACAATTGGCGGACAAGAAGACACGGGTGAAGTCACCATACAGTTCGATCACGCAGCCCCCATCCTACTGTGGATGGCTGTACGAATTGCACAGGCATCGGTCTCCCGGTCGAAGTCGCCGTCAAGATGTTAGGACCCGAACGAACACGTCGCCCATCCACGCGGCCCCCACAGGCAGCATACGTACGCGTCTCCCTTTGCTAATCACGTTCATAAGTTCGCACAGGCTACTGCATAGGGGGGAGTGATGATGGCGAAACGCTAATAATAAGCACCTGTCCGCGCCAACTAATCTTCCCATTTCAAGGCAGTAGTTAGCGAAATTTTTCGTCCATGCGCCAACAAAATGATGGAATTGCGAGAAGGGGCTTACGCTTTTGCAACCGGACCCAACCCGCCAATTGAGCGGAAGCCGCCTCCATATTTTGGGCGAATTGTTTCTGCCTCCAGTTTTTTAAGTGTGCCGCTAGAATTTGTCCGTTTACAAATATGTCGAGGATAAATTCCAAGCTTCAAATATGCCGCAAAGGTATTAGGAGAGAAGGTGGTCGAAATGGAGGTAAGAGATCTTGGAATCTTGGATGGAGTACTGAATACGAGCGAAGCTTATCTCTTGCGGTTCCTTAAATTGCAAGTGGCATCTATGTAGTTAACATTTATTTAGCTTTTGGGAAACGTTTTCCACCACTGACAACCTTTTTACTGCTCCTACCATTGCCCTAAAACTGGAAGAAAAAGCTAGGCTTAGAGGAGAGATGTTCTCGAGCGAGAGCGAAGAGAGTGGCTTAATGAGTTAATTGAAGTAGTTGTGTTCATAGGTTGCTTGGACTATGAGGGCAGTTTTAGAAAATTACTTTTGTGCGCCCTCAAGTCAAAAGGATCGGAGAGGATCATGATCCGAATTCAGATCCGATCAAGAGCAATTATGCATGCGATTCGCAGCAACTAATCTCCGCTGTTACATGCAAATGAACCATTCCCTCGACCTCTCCCATGATCCCATTCCCATCCTCATTCCTCAAGCACGCATCTGCAATTTTCCGAATTCTAGGAGGGCGTAGCTGCGAGTAGCAGCGGAGGACAATATCCAATTGTAGCGGGATCGGCCGACCAGGGCAGAGCCGCAGCGAGGCGCAGAGCAAGCCAACCAACTGGCAGCAACCCGCTCGAGCCCGCCACCGCCGCCCGCCCGCCCGCCGCCCCCACCAAACCGCCCCGGCGACCCCGTCCGTCAGCGAAGTTCCCCGCCGAGTCCCCGTGTCGCCGAAGCCCAGCGCCCAGCGGCAGCCGCGTTCCCCTCCCCGACCGGCAGAATCCGGTCCACGCCCCCCCGCCTTAAAACGCCCACCATTCATCCGTTTCCCACTGTCCGTCCCCGCGGCCTCTGCTCTGCTCCCCGTATCTCTGACCTCCTCCTCTGCTCTGCTCCCCGCGCCCCGGGTCGAGCCCCGCCGCGAGGGAGAGCGAGCCGCGAGCGCGAGCGCAGGAGGAAGAGGGAGAGGGAGAGGAGAGGGATCTCCGGCATGGGGATCGTGGAGGAGGCGCACAACCTGCGGGTGGTGGGGGAGGGGAAGCGCGGGGTGATCGTGCTGGCGCACGGCTTCGGCACGGACCAGTCCGTGTGGAAGCACCTGGTGCCGCACCTCGTCGCCGACTACCGCGTCGTGCTCTTCGACACCATGGGCGCGGGGCCCACCAACCCGGACTACTTCGACTTCGCCCGCTACGCCACGCTCGAGGGCTACGCGCTCGACCTCCTCGCCATCCTCCAGGAGCTCGGCGTCGAGTCCTGCATCTACGTCGGCCACTCCGTCTCCGCCGTCATCGGCGCGCTCGCCTCCATCTCCAGGCCCGACCTCTTCAGCAAGCTCGTGCTGCTCTCCGCGTCCCCCAGGTAATCTAACTGAAATTTGCTTTAATTTCCCCTTGCTCATAACTCATTCATACTATGTCTATAGTCTGTATCTGTTGATTGGGAACTGGGGAACAAATTGATTGCCGGCAGCTGTTGATTTAGCTGCTGCGCTTTAATTTTGGTGAATTGAGCTACAAGCTGTCTACGTACTGCATGCTAGAAGTACGGACCTCTAACCCCATGAAGGAAACTGTTGGATTTGTCGCTATGGGGGGGGGGGGGGGGGGGGGGGGGATTAGAACCCTTTTGAGGACTTGAAACAGGAAATCTACACTATATGCCTGTCAACATGCATGGCTTGTGGTTCACAGTAAGTCCGTGACTAGGATAGCATGTGAACATCTCGTCTGGAAGGATCCACCCTTGTCTTATATACTCGATAGGATTGCATATTGGACTCACCTTTCCAAATCAGGTGGCCCTGTTACCCCGCCTAAATGGTGACAACACTTTATGGATGATGGTGATCAATCATCTACAAGTTCTCGTAACTGCTAACAGCCTAACATGACCCATACTACTTTACTTTGGTTACGGATAACAGTTGAGTGTTGTACTATCGGATCTGAAATTAAACAGTTGAGTTGAGAAGGAAATGGGGTCATACCGCCATAACTAATGATCATGATAAGGTGCTGGGCTCAACTTATACAAGTTGGTTGTTATATGTGGCTGCTAACTGCATTTTTTTTCTTCTCTAGCTTAATATTGGTCTTATCGCTAAAATTTACAGAAATGAAATGCTAGTTGCATCTTTGATGGGATGTTAGACAAGTGGGTAATTGGTGGTTACCATAATTTGCACTAGCAGGCAGCAAAAGCTACAAAATGTTCGGTGCAGTAGAGATTAGAGACCAATAGTTGTTCATTGTGGATTTGTATGAAAAACTACATGCTGTTACACAGGATGTGGGGAAAATAGATTTTAGAGACCTGATTTAGCCTGGTTGAGGTCACATACACAGTATACACTCATATAGAGAATAACAAAGCTTTGGAGAAGAATAAAAATCTGTGTGTACCTACTGTAACTAGTACTATGAAAGCTAATCCATTATAAGGTGCAGCATGTGAATTACACATGTGCAATTGATTCTTGTTTGACTTTATTGTTCACCTTAAACTGTAGAGGGCCGATTATCTATCATATTTGTTGTGCTAATAATTTCCTAGTAAGGATTTGAATCAAAGAACAAATTAACAAAGGCAGTGCAAGGACAATGTGATGTGATGCATATCTGGTCCTTCAGAATCCATTTTTGAATTGTCTTGCAGCTAGGAATTATTAAACGTTTTTGTCTTAATATGGTGAAAATTTTATGACCCAAATGGCATTAATCTTGCTTTCTTAGTCATAGTTTCTGGATACCATAAATGAGTTGTGAAAGGTGCAATGTCATGGCCAGCAAAAATCTGACTGCTCTGCACATATGTGTAGAATTCTAAGGCCCACGTGATTGTAGTTAATGCTCCGTCTTTTCTAGTGTACATACGAGATATTGCTAGATACCTACTGAAGCAGAACTGAAGCTTGGTGGTGCAGTGTACACTGATTAGTGGAGTAGGCTCCAAAGGGAGCTAGGGACTTAATTAGATCACAGCGCCTTTTGATCTGGTTTCCAGTTATGGTGAGCATGCTGCTGAATATCGCAGTTGCAGGGATGTGCACTAGACAGGACGGTGATATGAAGAAGAGAGTTTAGTATCCCGAATTATTTCTGCATCATTATTCAGTGCATTGTGAATTCTAATAACAGTAAAAAATGTGTTCACATAGCCCAATCCAATTGATTCCTCTGCACAATGGTGCTGGGCATAAGCTACCAGGACATTAAATGGTATCTGATTTCCATAGTTCCATTCTAACCGCGACAATGGACTCAAAGTACCAGGAGAATGAACCATAAAGTTATCACAATATGGTATGCTCAGCTGGATAGTTGCTGAAGCAATAAATCTGAACATTGTGTAGGACAAGCATGGGCCTGCATTAGAATTTTGAAGAATCATAAACTGGAGATGTTAAAATTCAAAAACCAAGGCAACTGTGTAGCAATTGGAACGGGATGCATGACCTGACCCTTATCACATTTTTGCAAATGTCCTAGGTGTCATTTTCTAAAGTTACTCAGATTGATTATGTGGAACTTTTTCTGAAGGAACGATTATGTAAAATTCTTGAAGCAAAAAATCAGATCGTGGTGAAGCATGGACACTTGATCCATAAATTAACTTAATATTACACTATGATTGTGACTCTTTTCTCTACTATTAATGCTGCGTGTTCGAGAAAAAAATTTATAATTTGATACTGATGTTCTGTGAAGCAAGGTTAGGTTTGAGTGTTTTTTCATTTTTGTGGTGGTGGTAAAATTCACAACTTCATCTGAACCAACCTTGTAAAACTTGCAAATGAATTATACTTCTATTCAACTACTTGATAAATTTCTTTCGTTAAATGATGCATCCGCTTGACTAAGAAGATGTTAGTGCAGCAGACATCACTTAAATTCTGCAGTTCATCTTCATTATTAAAAATATAATTGAAGGCCATGTTTGCATGCTGAATATCTGCTAAATGGCACACGCCTGGAGATTTTAGAAACACTTCATTCCTTGATTAAATATATATTATTATAATTATTTTCTGTTTTTTCTTTTGTATTTATTTTCATCAATTCCGTTCTATCTTTTGATGAAATAGGTACCTGAATGATGTAGACTATTATGGAGGCTTTGAGCAAGATGAGCTTGATGAACTCTTTGAGGCCATGCGATCAAACTACAAGGCCTGGTGCTCAGGTTTTGCACCACTGTGTGTTGGAGGAGACATGGAATCCGTGGCAGTTCAGGAGTTTAGCCGGACACTATTCAACATACGTCCAGACATTGCACTTAGCGTTGCCCAGACGATATTCCAGAGCGACGTGCGCAGCCTCCTCCCGCTCGTTAGTGTCCCATGCCACATCGTTCAGAGCACCAAGGATCTTGCAGTGCCAGTCGTTGTGTCTGAGTACCTGCACAAGCATCTAGGCGGTGATTCTATTGTCGAGGTAATGCCATCTGAAGGCCATCTTCCCCAGCTAAGCTCTCCAGACATTGTTATCCCTGTCTTGCTCCGGCACATTCAGCATGATATTGTAGTCTAGGTTGGACAACAATTCCTCCAAGATGATGAGCATCCGAAGCTGTCTACTGTCAGTGTTTGTATCCCCCTTAATTTTCAACATAGGATTGCATCTGTTGATGTTCTAATAAGATTTCCATGTTGTTATTGGTGGTGGAAATTGTAGTATATATGTCTGTGTAATCCATTGGCCGTCTAATGTAGGCTACCATGTTGGGTGCTCTGACATCTTTCAAGTCCTTCAGAGTTCAGAAACTCATTCATGTCATTTTGTGGTTTTCCCATGAAATTGAAACTGCTACCCTATTGTATATGTTGGCGTCCATGGCCATTTTAGACTGAAGGTGAAGGATGTAATTCTGTAGTTATATCCTTCTCTGTGAAGGAGACAGATTGGATCGAGTTACGAATGAAACTCCTTCCATGTCTCCAAAAACTGCAGGACAGAACTTGTGGTCAGGGATCATTCTGAAAATTATTCGACCAAGTCATACCGAACTTTATTGAGATAAGTTGTTATCGGTCGCTGTGACTGAGTTCTTATCAAAGTCCGTATCAAAAAAGATAAAATAGTAAAGTCTGTATTGCCCCCTAATTTGTGACCGAGTTTAAATAACCTGTTAAACTCAAAAACTAGACAACTACGCTCTCTAATTTTAGAAAATCGGACAGATTACCCCCTAGAATAATTCAAAGGAAGTAGTTTTTCTAATCTGGCATACGGGACCCACCCGATAACATTCCAATCTTTCCATCCCTCACTTACATGTGGCCCCCACCCTTCATCAGTCTCCTCTCTCTCTCCCTTCTCCACGGCCGCCTCCTTAGCGCTCTTCCCCTGCATCGTTGCACTGTTCGTCTCGCCGCCGCTCCTTGGCTGGCACGCCACGGATCGGACCAGGTTCGCGCCGGCCCAGTGCAATTATGCTCCCCTGGCATCCCGCTCCTCCCATTCATCTCCCTCCGCTCCTACGCGGCCGAGCCAAGGCCCTCACCTACCGGCCAAAATCCGGCCGCTCCCCACCACCTCCATCCGATTACGCTCACCCACAGCTGCCCCACCTCCCCTCCTGCATGTTCCCGACCCATTCCGTGCGGCTCCCCGGTCGGAATCGACAGAAGTTCAACCGTCCAAAGCTCCTCCGCCGCCCGCCGTTGTCGAGCACCTCCGGCCTCCCTCAACGCCCTCCGACCTCCAATACCGAGCTCGGTGAGCAACCCATCCCCAGCTCGTCTCCCGCGCCGTCAACGCCGCCCGCCGCCGCGAGCGCCGGCCAGCCATGCCCTGTGATGCCTCTTTCATTAGATAAGTCCCTAAAAAATAACAAAATCAAGCTCTAACCCTTTTCTATTGAAAATCTTACGGAAAACCCCCTAAAAAGATTCGGATATGTGGGACCATTGTCAAATTAGTAAAACCACCTTAAAAACCACTTTAAAATAGTCAATGGAGGTAATTTGTCCGGTTATCTAGAGTTAGAGGATGTAGTTGTCTGGTTTTTTAAGTTCAGGGGGTTATTCAAACTCGGTCACAAGTCGAGGGGGGGGGCAAAAAGGACTTTACTCAAAATAAAAAGCTGAAGTTTTACAAGAATCCAATTCAGTTTTACAAGAATCCAATTCTCTTTCTGTGGTCTGCTCTTGTTTTCTTAGTTGCACTATTGTTTTGGTGATTTGGCCCCACTAACGCTACATGTGTGGTCACGAATCATTGGTGAAGGATAATGCTGAGATAAATATGTTTCGCTTTTTTTTCCAAAAAAGAAGTATTTTAATTCTTTTATGGGCTCACAAATGTAGAGTATTATTGGAAGACAGTGTGGTCATGAAAGGCTGACTTTTTGAGGAAAAGCCATCTAGAAAAGAGATCTACCGAGAATGTTTATCCCAGTCCATCCCGAGTAATTTGTGTCGGTACATATTCGGTAGATCCTTCTTTTCATGGTAGGAAACAGATTTGAACGGGTGACACAAGGAGATTTTCAGTCCTATGTTCTACCAAATGTTCCTCCTAGAATATTTGTTTCAATGTCTTTTAAAGGGTCGCGAGAAAAAAAAATCTTTTAAAGGGACTAAAAAAGGAAAAAAAATTCTAAAATTGCATTTGGTAAATGTCAGGGTTCTGAATTTTAATCTGTTCAGCACAGTCAATAAGACTCGCTGTACTTGTGTGGGGTTCTGCCTGAAGCCCTGAACTAGAGGTCAATCTGCCTTTATTTCTTGAAGCGAGACCCCACCTCATTTTCATTACTAAACGGTATTACCAGAGTCCTTGTAATATAAAGAAACAGAAAGGGGGAAAGAGAAGAAGACTAGACGCAAAACCCTAAGCTTCTACCATGATCTCAAGCTAGTAGAAAGCTAGGCGCAGGACACGCCTCCGCGTTCAACAATACATGGTGAAACAGTTACTACAGAATACAGATCCAGGTTCAAAGCACACACGCCCTCAAGAGAGAAGAACACGCGTGCGCGATGGTTATCAATACTTCGACGCGGCTAAGCAGGTCATTTTTCTTCAAGCAGCAGCGTCCTCAGGCATCATCTTCTGGCTCCGGGTCGACTCCAGCTGCTGGTCAGCATCCTCGGTGGATCCTTGTGTCAGCTTGGCCAGTAGCTCAGCTTTGCAAAGACCTGCCCAGAAACTCATAAGAGAGCACGCATGGCATATGATCGGCAAATTCGTAGAAATTCTTTTGTTTTTATACATAATGATTTTTTGTATAAATGAGCCCCTATCGGCCCACATGCATCTGGCTTACTGGCCCCTGTCAGCTAGCCCACGGGCCACGGCCCATAGGCCTGCTTGGGCTGGCCAATAGGCCCATTAACATTTGCTAAGATAACTATTTACTGCTAGTCATGTTTGAAACTGAATTTCAATCTCTAAACGTTGATGAACATTGAACATATACTAAAAAAATGGGACATGTACACCTTATTATAACACACACTTGTATACTTTTGTAGCAATTGGAGGTATTTAACTAGTTGAATCTGAGGGGGAGAAGTGGGTAATTGAAATGTAATTTCAGCACATATAGTTGAGCATAATACTTAAGCCTGTTTCAATTAATAATACAAATTCTGTAGCACCAACTGGAGTACAAATAGAAAATATACACATCATATAACTCCCTACTGAGTTTAGAGGTAACTAAAGCTCGTTCGCTATCTATTTTGGACAGTTAAAAGAGGGAAAATACACACGCACTTAAAACGGGATGATGGGGGCCGTCGATTGCTTGTGTGGACATCAATGTGTCCACTTGTCGTCCAGGGCTTGTCAGGCATGGGTTGGCCGACAAGGGGTCCTATTTATGCAATCCATTTTGCCATCTGCTTTTGCTTGTTTTTAAACTAACCAGAACACTTGAAAACAAAAAAACTAAATTCTTAGACATCATTTCTGGAAGACAGTGGTTTATGTTTATCCATGGATTTTTGGGAGCTCATCTCTTGCTTTCAAATAATATTGAGAGCAATTGATTCATGGGTTTATCTTTGTACCGTAAGTGTCCTATTTTTTTGTGTTGGGACTTGGAAGATTTCAATTATTTGTAAATTGCTAGTACAAATTTATCACTTTATATCTTTCATTCAGTGGTTCCACTTTTATATCTGGAATTTCTCATAGCCTTCATCTTCGAGAATTTAATCAGAAGCAGTTTGCAGAGAAATAATAATTGCAATAGAAGAGAAGACTCTTCATTACCAAACTACTACATCTTAAGTTTTTTTTATAATTGATAAACTGTTATGTGTCATTGCATCGAAACAGTTTCTACCACAAGTTCAGAGCAAATTGTGAGGGGAAAACTGTCCTTTTGTCAGAAGGGAAATCAGACTGTGTAGGAAATGGAAGAAATTGAGCAGGAAAATACAAATTGTGCACGCCTGCCAGCTATTTCCTCTTCCTAAAAAAATGACATCCATGGAAATATACCAAGAGTAAGCATCAAAGCTTCATCTATGCGAACAGATGTGAAGCTTTGAAAATTTTGTCTGCAGGGAGGAAAAAAAATCAAACACAAGAACTCAAAGTTGCCTCATTCAAATGAACAAATGAAATACTAGTATAAGGCCTAGGACAGAGCAGAGACATCTAGCCTAATTTTGTCAGCGGAGATTGATGACCAAATATTTCACGGAAGGATTTCAGTGCAGGATTAGTTCAACTGCCCTAATTTATTGCCATACTGTTCTCATGATCGACCGGGCAAAGCTTTTTCCGTATAAGAAGCTTCCACGAATTATCTGTAAGAAGATGCAGCATGAGCGCATAGGTCAGCAGGACGACCTGCTACACTGAGGTATGGATCGTTTTTGACTCGTACCTGATTCTACTTGATAAATCAAGCTTGCATGATTAGTATGGCGGTGATTCCCATGTGTAGATGTTGACGTTCCTGCTGCTGAAATGGACCCGTCTGGAATTCACACTTTTCTTTTTCTTGCGAGGGCGTATGGAATTCATCTTGATCTAGTAAGAATTGAAAATGCTCCTCTGCATTATGGATGACTTGTTTCTACTACTGGTAAGCCCCGATGAAAACATGGCACATGAATTCAGACTACTTGTAGTAGAATACCCGGTCGTGCATTTGGCTGTCCATCTTTTTTTTTTTGCCAACTCCTGATGAATCTTCTCAGGAAAAGGGTCCCGCAATACTTCTATATAATTGTACACGTTGATTGGTTAATTGATTTGAAGTGTCTGCATCAACAAGTGCTACTGGTTGCAGTTACCGATCAAAAGCACATGGTGTTGGGACTCTTCTGTACGGCACTTGAGATGCGTAGTTCTCAGCAAAACAAATTGATGTGCGACATCATTTCTGAATAAACGTATTTTGTCTAATCTAAAAATGTATTCTCTCTGATTTTCAATTGTTTCAGAAACGGCAAAGATTCATGACTTTAATCTGAGCTATAAACATCATTCGGAATGAAAACAATTCATGTATTATCTGCCGAATTTGGGGCTCTATCCAGGTTCGTCAACATTTCAAGTGATCCACATCTTTCCTTCATACAGGTTCATGGTGAAACACTCTTTGTTTTTTTAAAAAATATATTTTTCTTTAAGAAACATTTTTATTTGTACTTTTAGTGTACTTACTTTGATGTTGGATAGTTCTATTATTTTTTAATCATGTACAACCTCATTACAAGTTTTAAATTGACATTTTGGGAGCTATCTCTTTTAAAGCATTTTGCTTTCATATCTCGACTTTTCTTAATTTGCGCCGTAGACAACTAAAACAAAAGTAGTGATTTAGTAAAGGATTGAACTCGCACAAAAAGTAGTAAAACAAAGAAGAGAAGATATCCATGCCCAAACCACCGTATGATAATGGACCAAGAAAAAGCATCAGAGCATAATGTATTTAAACATATTTATGAGGTTCTAAAAATTTAGGTCCGCAGGGAGAGAAAAGGTCAAACAAAAAATCTCAAAATATTGCACTCAAACGAACAAATAAATACTAGTATTATGACTGGGACACATTTGCGAATTCACCATAAGCCACGGACCAAGAGTCAGCATTAGAGCATGATGTGTTTGAACATATTTGTAGGTCTGAAAATTGATGTTTTCAAGGTGTAAACAAAATTCAAACACGAAATCTCAGAACTCTTTTCTAGAAATACTAGTATAATGTGTTGGACGCACCAGACAGCTTGAACATCTGGCATACGCTTGTGGGCAGGTATGGATGTAACGGAAGAATTTCAGTGTAGGATGAGTTCAAACTGCCATACTGTCGTCTTGACCAGGCATGTGGCCTTTTTCGTGTAAGAAGCTTCCCCGAATGGATCGTCTAAGAAGATGATGCTACCAAGCAGAGTGCAGATGTCAGCAAGACGACCTGCTGCACTGAAGTATGGATCATTCTTGCCTAGTATCTGATTCTACTTGACGAATCGAACATGATTAGTATGCAACTGAAGGTGATAGATGCTGTTCCCAATGGTAGATGTTGACATTACTGCTGCTGAAACGGATCCGTGCGTGTGGAAATATTCATGTAGGATCTGAACATGATCCTCTCCATTTTGGATCTTGGACTTGTTCCAGTGAATGAGAAAAACAAATAAAGCACATGATTTAACTTTTAAGACAAGTTCAAGCAGATTACACGTGCGTTTGGTTGTCTACCCTCTTAGTAGATGTTATCTAGCACCTAATGAACGAAATGAAGCTTCTTAGCAAACGCTGTAGCAATACTTTTATGATATATTATTCGTGTACTTTGGTCGCTTGATTATTGGCTTGAAGCGTCAACATCAACAGCTTGTTATAGACGGCAGTTAGTATCACGAGCACATGGTAATACACCACCTGACACTATGTAATCCTACGTACAACAATAATAAACGATGTTAGATGCAGATGGCAGCTAGTAAATGCCTGTTTGGAGGAGCTAAAGTTGAGTGCTAAATTTTAACACATATTAGTACTTATATACATGCTTAAATTTTTGAGTCTTAGCTAAAGTTTAGCCCACCCTATTAGCACTTCCGTTTGGATGAATTAGTTTTCATCCATTAACACTTGGATCCAAATGGAGCCTAAGTAAGATTGTCATTGAGACTAAGCCAGCGACACTGTAAGGACGCAGTAGTGATGCTTTTTTTTCGTAGTCAGAATATTGAACAGATTCAAGTTAGCATCACATTGACTTTGAACAGATTTGTATTGAACACATCATGAACATGATATAAATAATAGTAACAGTATATTCTCACAGATCCAAACATAAAAGAAAGATTATTATGACTTGTATACGATTGTTCCACCACAGATCCAGTCTACAAACCTGGTTTGACCATTATTTATATATGAAGGAGCACCTCAGGGCTCAGGATGCTGTTTTATTTTTCATTGTCACCATTTTTCTACTTTTATTGAGTAAAATTATGTCGTTGTTTCTCTGTGATGACTTTCACCAGATTGCACTGAACAAACACCCATTTCTTTATCGAGACAAAGGGGTGGCTAGGATTTAAATATATTTATTTTAGTGGTGGTGCTAGGGCCTCCTTTCCATGGTGATGCATTGATGCCCGATGCATGCATTTCAAACGAAGAATTTGGTCAATGCAATGGTTTTGGCACTTAATAACTACTGTATATATAATCCAATATATAGGTCTATTCGAGATTGTTATTGGCCAATACTTTTAACTTTAATAAACAGTATTGAAAAATCAAATAGTAAATTCATGATATTACTAATTTATCTTAGAAAAAACGTTTAATGAAGGGTTTTCCCCCTCCATGTTTTTTTGAGTAAAGTGCATGGTCGGTCCTTAAACTTGTTTCCTATACTCTGAAATTGTAGTTTTGGCTACCTAAACTTAGCATCGGATATCGGTTTAGATCCCTTTACTTTCAAAATACAAATCTAGCTCTCTAAACTTAGTTCGGGTGTCACCTAGATCCCTATACTATCAAAATGCAGTTAATTTAATGAAGAAATTTCGTTGATCCCAAATTTGGTCAATTGAAATTACTACGCTGCTAACAAGAACCATGAGTCATGCATACGCCTTCAATTCTTGCTTGTGAGCACAAATGGTCACAGAAAACTAGTAATACCCATTGTCCACGTGATTACGTGAAGGCTGCTAAGCTGTAGTTATCAATCACAAGTATCACGCGCGCTAAGCCACTGGAATACACTTATTTATATATAACGTCGGATGTGAGGATTAATTTCTTCTGTCGTGTGCAACTTGTATTTGCAAAATTTTGACTGACTGACGACGACGCTCTTTGTTTTGTACACGTACGCTGACTGACTGGGCCCCCAGCTGACTCCTCGCCGGTCGGTGAAATTGGGCAAGAACGGATGGACGAGACAATGACATGTGCCTGGAAAAATATGCATGGGGAAAGTCGAAACCGTGGGGCGCTGTGCTGCTGTAAAAATGTTTAGGCAAAAGATCAGGTCAAGTATGCAGTCAAAAACTGGTCCGGTCTTTGATGGCACCTGCATGTATGCAGAAATCCGCAAAGAACACGTGTGAATTTGTTCGATCTGGGAATACTTTTCTTCCGATCGATTTGCCATTTCTGGGAAGTTGCTAGCTATTGGTTCTAGTTCTAGATTACCAAGTACTACGTCACATCCAGATGGGCCTACGGGCTATGGCTGTTCTTCTCTGGCTTCACATGTAGAAGTGATATATCATTTTTTTCAGGGAGTTGATCTTAGCTTTTAGTTAATATAACTAGCCTATTAACACGTGCTCCCGCACGGACTAATTAGAATTAATATAAAAATAAGATTTATAGCTAATAATTATAATTATCTATCATATGCTCTCTTTCATCTATTAAATATTCTAATGTACAAGTTGTAATATGTTTAGTTAGTAACAATATTTTTCACTTTACATCACACATCCATATATATTTGATATATATTTAATTGAACCATCTGTTTAAGCTATAAGAACAATATAAAAATTGGTATTCAGAGAACACGTACCATGGGTAGTATTTTTATATAAGCAATAACATAAATAATATATTAATAATGATAAAAATAGTAATTTAGAATTTTGTATTGGTGCACTTTAAGATTTTATTATAATTATATAACTTAGATTCAGATTTAGGAGTTACTTTAACTTTTAATAATGATATAAGTAGATAATTTATATACAAACTTAGAGAGTTATTTGATATTATTTTTATAATAGCATATGTGGGTAATTTGCATGAAGATTAAGGGGTTACTTTAGACTATTTTTTTTAATGACAGAGGCGGGTAGTTAGATACATGTTTAGGGGGTTATTTTAGCCTATTTTCATACTGGCAAGGGTGGATTATTTATTAGAAAAAATAACAGATCCAATGACTATTATGATTAGATTTGTCGGATCGATGGCCGGATGTTTCTGATTTTTGTGAAAAATTTTAGAATTTTTCTATTTTTTAGAGTGTCCATCTAGAATCCTAGGTGGCTTCGCGTGGAGGTTTCGAAAGGAGCCTCTAATTGGTAATATTAATAAGATATAAGTACTTTTTTCTTAGATAATAGTATGTATATCCCATCAGATATCACAACCGTTCACCTATATTGTGATGACGTTACTAAGAAATGAGGTACAGTTAATAGTGACAAAAAAATCTCCAGACTATCCGATGACCAAGTCCTTTGGAGAAGTGGATATTAGCTACTACAGTATAGTTAACTTATTGTTTTTTTTTGAAGGGTATAGTTAACTTACATTGAAACTACAACCATTGTCATAGTGACGGTGCAATAAAAACCAGGACACGCCAGAGCCGCCCTAAACACCACACGATTTACTAGCCAAAAGTTCAATCTAACCCAAGCTGCGAATTTCAAAACTGGGATGTCTGTAGATGTGGGGCTCCACGTACGTCGAGCTAGTGTACCCTGTGGGCCGGGGCTGCACACCCAGTCGCAGCGGGCTCCACGCATGAACAGCTCAATCAACACGTGCACGATGCGTTCCATGCGTGTACATCAGACTGCAGGTTCGTTGGTCTTGACCAAATCCAGTGCACTTCTCTTCTCCCTTCCCCAGCTTCCCTTTTTGAAAAAGAGAGCGGCGCCCATTCCAGTGTAGACACGCCGCCTAAGTACTTGGCTTCGAGTGGCGCCCGCCCGCGGGGCCCCACCCTGCACACACATGCCGAACGCTTTGCCATCCCACCGGCGCAGGTGGCGACCCGCGACCCAACCGCGAGTCGCCGCCGCTCGCCGGCCGCTGAGCTACCTTTACATGAGTATCCTATTCGCAACTTGCTGCCCCGCGAACCAACGCAGCAACGGCCACCGCGCGCACGTTTGACTCCACCAATAAGCAAGCAGTCCTCTCCTCACTTGCTCCACCAAACATGTCCCTCCTCCCCCTGCATGCCCCTATATATACGCACCAGCCACCGCCCACTCTTCCATCTCCGATCCATCCACCTCCAGCTGCCACCGCGTGCCTTCGTAAGAGTCTCTGACCTAAAAGTCCACCGCCGCCACCGCCACGACTAGAGTTTTCTTCGGCTATCACCTATCAGCCATGGCCGCCGGCTTCGAGGCTCTTCTCGACCCGACCGCGCTCTCCCTGGCCCTGCCGGCGCCGGGGCTCGGCAAGGAGGACTACATCGCCATCTGCCTCGCCGCGCTCGCCGGCACGCGGGGGACCGGCCTCAAGGCGGCCGGGTTCGGCCGGCACGCGGAGAAGTGGTGCCCGCTGCCTCTCGCCGCGGCGCCGCCCGCGCCGGTGGCGCAGGAGGAGCTCCGGTTCCGGTGCGCGGTCTGCGGGAAGGCGTTCGCGTCGTACCAGGCGCTCGGCGGCCACAAGTCCAGCCACCGCAAGCCGCCCACCGAGCAGCAGTACGCCGCCGCCGCCGCCGCGGCGCGGGCGGCGGCCTCCACGGCAGACTCCGAGGAGACGACTTCCTCGGGAGGGCCCGCTGCCGGCGGGCCGCACCGGTGCACCATCTGCCGGAGGGGATTCGCCACGGGCCAGGCGCTCGGCGGGCACAAGCGCTGCCACTACTGGGACGGCTCGTCGGTGTCCGTCTCCCTGTCCGCGTCGGCGTCCGGTTCCGCGACGGGGTCGTCGGGCGTCACCGTCAGGAACTTCGACCTCAACCTGATGCCTCTGCCGGAGAACGCCGGGATGAGGAGATGGGTCGAGGAGGAGGAGGTGCAGAGTCCGCTGCCGATCAAGAAGCGCAGGATGTCGGACTAATTCACTAGCTGACCTCGTGTGTTGATCGCCGGTTCATGTAAATCGTTTGATTCGTTGATTCGTTTGTTGACAATAATAAACTATTTGATTTATTTTTTGACGTCAAATATTGTGATTCAGAGCGGGGCCAGATACACGATTGTTTGTGCTGCGTGTCACTTTTAAATTTTAATTTTGAATTCCCCTCGTATTTCTTTGAATTTACATTAGAATGGTAAAATTATCAGGGGAAAAATGGTATACTAGAATGGAACTACACTGAGTTGTAACATGGAAGAAACCGCAAAAGCATCAGAGGGTCAAGTATTTAACTATATTTGAAATTCTGCAAAGTTAGGTGAAAAAGGAAATTTAATTAGAAATCCAACACAAATTCTGAAAAAATTTCATTCAAATGATCAACACAAATTTTCTCGTATTAATGCCAGCGTTTGAATGTCCCACCTACTTTTGACAACAGAGTTAGATAATCGTTCTTGAGTAGTAACTTCTTGACTCCATATATAGATCAATCATGATTGATAAGCAATTGAAGATGGACATAGTCACGGATTGATTTCAGACAGTTGCTTATATTCATCTGTGAACTAAAAATGCGCCACTCCATTTTGAGGATCTTCAGACCATTGATAATATTCATCTGTGAACTGAAAATGGTCCACTCCATTTTGAGAGGATCTCGTGCTTCGTACCTTTCAGTATGAATGAATTTTATTGTCCCTAGTTTTTAGTAATTACTTTTAGTGCTTTTGGTCAACAAGATGTAGCTTCTTAGACATGGATAGTGCAATATTAGTTTTGTATGTATCTTGTTGTACATTAATTGATTAATTGGTTGATCAAAGCGTCTACAGTAAACTGTTATAGAGATGGTATTCCTATTATCGTAGCTAGATGCAGATGGAGACGCTAATATCAGATCACAAATAAGCACCATGTGGATGCATATGGCAAATTTTGTTAAACACCACCAAGAGAAATCACTCTGGATCACTGGATGGACGAGTGGTAAAAAGTGTTGCTACAGTATTATATTGCGCTCTGGTGGTCTGGCTGAGACCAGCCAAGGTTCAGTAACCAGGGCATGCCTATGGAAGCATTCATGTCGGTGAGAGACTTCTCCTTGAGGAGGTGGTCATTTAATTTCATGAGAATCTACATCATGCGTACCTTGGAACATGAGAAGAACATGTTCAGTGTAGTATGGTCACACCTTGACAGACGCGAGCTTGATCAGAATCAGGAAACGTGAGAGAATTTCCTCAAATAAGAATAGCAGTGGAGGTGCAAGAGGAGATATTCCTATTGGACCCAAAGGCATGCTGATCTGGTTTTGGTCCCCCAAATTGCTCCATATGTCATGATCTTCATGATCATAGCAATAATCTAGGGGTACATCTTAAAGAGGATCAATGGTGCCTAAAGCCCTCCCATGTATGAGATGCGCCATACAACAGATATAGGTTAGTTTAGTTTTATAAAGAAAATGGCTGGATTCTATAGGAGGTACCATTTGTCTTCACAGGAACATGACGAAGTGGCTAAGGTCCTACTTGGGTGTTATGGTTTTCGAAAACCACAGTATCTAAAAACTGAAGTTTTTGAGAAGTATTTGACACCACTATATATATTTTGTATTTTTTTAGAAAACCAAGATGTGTTCGTAGATGAAGTATTTGATGTAACATTTTCTCTTAAATGCATGATCATTGGGTTAACTAGCCATTATATATGTGCAAACAAAAGATTAAGTACATTCAAGCTCTAAAACTAGTCTATAATTTTTTGACATGGCATATTATTAGAAATGACACATTGACAATCGAGTGTTATTTCATTTTGTTTCTGTCGATTTTTGAACCAACGATGTGCGTCCAGGTAGCATTTGCCTAGATATAAGATTTGGGTGACAAAAGGCAAAAATCAATCAATTTTTGAAGCTGATGAGCAACTGAAAAAATTGAGTGAAAAAATCATTAAATTTATTTAGCAATAAGCCGGTGTAAAACTGGGAAAAGAAGCCGGTAAGACAGGAGAATAGCGATAGCTGGGAAAATCAAGTGTATAGAGGGGGGTTCGAACCATCGACCTTGGCCTCAAATGGGAAATATCTAGGCTGCAGTTGTATTTGCGATTTACATGAATAATTTGTTGTAATTAGAGAGTGTTGAACCGGTGGTCCAAGCGAATCAAAGGCTCAAGAAGTTGTGTTGATCAATAGAATGAGCATATACCTTTACTCGATGAAATGCTGAAATTAGATTTGTTGTACTGATTTATTGGTGCCGGCTCACAACATATCTGAACTTGGGTTGATTTTTTTTCCAGGTATAGATACTTTAGTCTCAACTTGCAAAAATTAACAACTCATCACGTTGCTTGAACAAAATAAAAAAGAGATATTCAATTCTTGTGCATGTATTTTTTTTAGCATGAGCGGAGAATTACAATCGAAAGATGAAATATACCTTCGTTCCATCAAATATAGGGATTAGATTGTAGATTTGTAATTTTATAGGTGGCAACTCAACCTGGGTAGATTTTTTTTTTATTGAGTGTCTGATGCCTTAGCAACAATGGCTGATGCACTGGATTTGCAAATAGAATTGTCAGTTGAAGAAGTTGCCTCTGTATGTTTTAGTTCGGCCTCCATGAGCATATTTTGCATCATCATTGCTTGAATCTGCTATGATGATAGGCGTCGAACATGTTTTTTATTACGCATGTGGTCCTTTCAAATAGTACAATTAGAATGTGGCATCTACTAGGCGTGCCCGCCTCTTCTTCCATCGCGCTGCCGCGCAGGTAAAAATGATGATGTGATATCGGGTTGTATTCACCGAATTGAAGTAATCCATGTTGATGGGCCAAACAAAAAAACTCCAGTCCACAAATGGTTGTAATACTCCGGTCCATTAGTATTCTAAATTCGGCCGGTTGCAGCCCGTGTATTGTGTTTGGATAGAATTAATCCCACATTGATGGCCTAAGTAGATTCAGACCGGCTTATAAGCTGTCGTGTTCCAAACATAGTATCCGGGTTAACTTTTTAATACAAAACGAGAATAAAAGTGTAAAAGAGGTTCTATGGCTATGCGACATCATTTGATGTTGAAGGTGGGGTGTTGCAGTGATACAATATCAGAAGGTAGCACAAACAATTATATAGCATCAACTCAAAGATTTACCCCACTGCCATTAAGAGTTTATTTTCATAAAATTTTTTTTGAACATTTCAACCATATAACTATTGTTTTGCGCTAAATTTTGTTCAGTTCATCAGATGCTTTCCACCGGATCGGTCTAAACATTTTCGATCGGTCACACTTATCATTTTCCATTTTAGTTTGTTACCATGGATATTACATATATATATATATATATTAATTTTACAATGTGCTCCTCAAAATGGATCTTGTGTTTTATTCACATTACAAATTATTTTCTTCATTAAAGACCATAACTATTGATGGTTCTAGCTTCTATTTTATAGTATCATTGGAAATATATACAGTATGTTATATTGATTTTAATTTGTATACAAATACAATTTAAAAAAATAAGAACATCTCTATGTTGGGATGGATATAACAAAAGTAGCAAGGGAGGTGGTGCTAAGTAATTACTCGAAGCATCTAATGTAGAGAGGGTAATGGATGTACGCGCGCTCTTAATATATAGTCTTTAGTATATGTAATAAAAGAGACAATATTGTATAATTGACCACGAGATCTTTTATACTATGATGTTCATTTTATTTCAATCATACTAACATAATACAAGTTCACTGGTAAATACATTAGAGAACAAGAGAAACAACATCATGCAAATAACAATATGCACTGTCATACATGGTTGTGTTGGGAATTATATGACCGGCATGACTGAAAGGTTGGCAATGTGATTTAATTTTTTTAAGGACAAACACTCGGACCTATTTTAATCACAAGTACATGCACAACTCTACTGTGATTAGTTGCTCTACTCTAAGTTGTGAAATTGCAGTGTTGATTAGCAAGGGAGTTAACAGCATGACCAAAGGATAATCAAGATAATGTTGAGGTGTCATAGTTTTTGCATATAGAAACTCAGCAAATGTAACTAGGAAATTGCTTGTATAGCATTAACTATTCACACACCTTCTAGATTTCAGGGGCTTCAAATCTAGGAGGCCTTTTAGGAGACAGCTTCATTCAGTTTAGTAGAGGGGGATGCTGGCTGGCCGTGAAGACACGGCTTAGGGCACCGGTAGTGTGTGCAGAAGGGAGGTCATAAGGAGGTTTGAGGTCGACCTCACATATTACAGGAGCAGTTTTATGCAGGTCTTAAGCCAAAAAAAAAAAGCTTGAGGACAGCCATGAAGCTAAAGGCTCAATCCTAAGCAATAAAATACTATTGTTTCCTTGGATTCTCCCAACCGCTGCCTCCAAGCGAGCAGAGGAACCTTCACACGTGGAATTTTTTCTACTGTCGGGGGACCCACCACAAATAGCCCGGCCTCGATCTCAAACATAATACGCCGCTGCCTTATTTTTAGTGGGATCCAGTATAAGATCGGTGGGGTATTATATGCTCCCGATGCCCTTAGAAGATGGGGTCGCAAAGAGCATGCTGGCCTGGTAGTGGTGGTGGCGGTAGAGATGGTGGTGCGGCAAAACGGCGGGCCGAAGACGATGCCTGTTGTTGTGCAGCTGTGGGTGGGGGTGGGGGTGGCCAGCTTGGGAATAGAACCAATGAACAATAAAGAAGCAGGCATGGTAGAAGATGATGAGAAATGTTATAAATCGTTGCATGAGGAATGTTGAAGATTAATTATTAGCATGTCCCTGACTACTATCATCATATACAAGATGCAGAATTCCGTTTTATATATTTCCTTTAATCTCAAAAAAAAAAAGATTGAACCCAACTAGCACCATCAGTTGACAAGTGTGTCATGCTAATTGAGATGAGGACTCCATAGTAACATCGGCACCCCTTGTCGATTTTGAAGGGAAAACATATGAAGCCGGACGACAAATAACGCTACGATGACGAAACATGCACATCAGCAACCTGGGCGAAACATATGAAGAGAGTCGAAACCGTGGAGCACCGGCGGCCGGCCGGCTGCTGCAAATAATCCGGTCAAGCACGCAGTCAGAAGCTGGTCTCTTCCTTGACGGCTTGACTGCCCATGCATTAATTGCACGTCAGCTGTTTCATCCGGAATTGGAAAAACATAGCTAGCAGTAGCACGCAGAAATGTAAAGAACACGTGTTGCACGCCCCCAGGTTACGGAGAGCGGAGTGTGCCATTATCTACTCCATTGGATAACCTTCTGGGTTCTGCCTTCCTCACGCCGTTTGCCATTTCCGGGAAGTTGCAGGAGTGCCGTTTCTATACGCTAGCCCTGCATTGTTGCTGGCAACTGGTTCACTGGATGCATACAAATCGTAGGACACGCTCGTGGTGAATAGGCTCCTTCGTCCGTGCATATTCTGGCATCCTATTGGCAACTTGGCTGCTGCCCCGAACCAACGCAGCAACGGCCAAGTGGCCAACCAACCGCCCGCCGCATGTTTGACGCGCGCGGGCATGCGATCGCATGCGTACGACTTGTTCATCCTCTCCACCAAACAAATCATCGCACGCGACCTCATCCGCATGCCCGCACGCCCTCGTCCGGCTCCGGCCTATATATTCACACACGCCGCCGGCCGCCTCCTTCCACTTCTCTCCATCCAGCTCTCGGACAGATCGATCGCCGGCTGCTAGCTACGACGAACGCCGCAAGCAAGATCGAGCTAAACTTCCAAAGCCACCTGTTTTTTCACCAGCGGCTGATAGCCATGGTTGCCGGCTTGGAAGCTCTCCTCGACCCGACCGCGCTCTCCCTTGCTCTCCCGGCGCCGCCGGCGCTCAAGGAGGAGGACTACCTCGCCATCTGCCTCGCCGCGCTCGCCGGGACCCGCAAGTTCGCCGGGCTCGGGAAGGAGCAGCACGGGACGGCGAGATGGTGCCCGGCCCAGCGCCACGCGCCGCCTGCGCCGCTGCAGCAGGAGCTGCCGTTCCCGTGCGCGGTCTGCGGGAAGGCCTTCGCGTCGTACCAGGCGCTCGGGGGGCACAAGTCCAGCCACCGCAAGCCGCCCACGGAGGAGCAGTACGCCGCCGCCACGGCGCAGGCGGCGTCGTCCGCTGCTCGCCTCGACGAGACGGCACCGTCGGGGTTGGGAGGGGCTAGCGGCGGCGGGCCGCACCGGTGCACCATCTGCCGCCGGGGCTTCGTCACGGGCCAGGCGCTCGGCGGGCATAAGCGTTGCCACTACTGGGACCGCATGTCGGTGTCCGGCTCCGTGTCCGCGTCCGTGTCGGCGTCCGGGACGGGGTCGTCGTGCGTCACCGTGAGGAACTTTGACCTCAACCTGGCGCCTCTGCCGGAGAACTTTGGGATGAAGAGGTGGGGTGAGGAGGAGGAGGTGCAGAGTCCATTGCCGATCAAGAAGCGCAGGATTTTGATTGACTGATCAGTCTCGTGTCCATCTGTTCATGTAAAAAGGGATGTAGGCAATCATTTTTTCATTAACTTGTTAAAATTCTGTTTTCAACAGAGATTTGTTTAGTTCATTGATTCATGATTTCCTTCCATTAATTTGTTTATATCATTGATTCATAAATTCAATGTTGGAACCATTGTGCTGTGTATTTTTATTTCATCCTCTTTTTCTCGCCGTTCATAATAAGTTTTATTTAATGTTGGAAATAAAGCTATTTTATCCAAAGTCTCTTCTGTCTTACAGTTTGCATATGAGTATTTTCTGTTTGAAAGGCTATAATTATTGGTCGCCTCTGAGATATTTGCAGAAGTTTAATATAATTAAATAACTCCTCTAATTAAAAATTTGTGTCAGAAATAAAATGAAAACAGTGACCATGCCCCTTATCCAATCAGTAACAGTGTCCAGTATGTATCTTGTTAAAATGTCTCCATATTGATGTGCTGTTGTAAACATACTATTGTGACATCATATTAAACTTCATATATGTCTGAAACTCAACAGAAATTTTCATTGGATTTTCGCTATTTGGATTATTGTCTGAAAAATTCTTCAAAATGCTTGTTTGAAACTTCGTTTAGATTGAAGCGATACTAAAGTATTGCTCCAAAAATAAATCCATTGAACTTGAAGCCTACTGAAACATGGGGGAATTTTGAAAGATACTAAAACTTGTTGAGAAGTTTAGAACATCAAAGTTGAAACTCCCTATAACTTGTCAAACTCAAAAACATGGAACTTCATACTTGTTATTACAAGTTAGGTTCCTCCTCTGAACTTCTACTTATTGCACCAAAATTCTGAAACGTAAATCTAGACATTTCATTTGGAGGGACAGGAGGTTCGAAATCTAAACCAGATTTCATAATATCGCAATTTATGACGCATCCTGATCTTTCTGTCTCTTTCTTGCTGATATTACCCATTTTCATATCTTACAAATGCAGTTAGTTTTGAGCTCAAAATTGTTTATATTCTTCAATAACATCACTAGGTGTCAGACCTGGGCACACGGAACTGCGCATATAGCCTACATCTTACAGGATAAGGGGTGAGACATGGCCCACGCTCTATACCAGTTGTAACTACTCGTAGCGTAGTAGAATTACTCATGCAGTAGTAAAATAGTCGGGGACAGTAGGAAACTACCCGAAAAGTACTCGGGTAGGACTCCTGGGCTCGTATCCGACTAGGACTTCCATGTAACCCTATCCCCCCAAACTATATAAGGGCGGGCAGGGAACCCCTCCAAACGGAAGATCACCCGATCACCACCTAAGGCAATACAAACCACACAGGACGTAGGGTATTACGCTCTCGGCGGCCTGAACCTGTCTAAACTTTATGTTCCTTGCACCTTCGAGTTCCTGATGTCGGCGACACCCTACCTACAAACTCACCACCTCGAGGGTATCCCTCGGTAGGCGTGGCGGTAAAACACCGACAGCTGGCGCGCCAGGTAGGGGATGTTCATGGAGCATCCACCGGAGAACTCGATGGCATCATTCAACTTCACAAGCGATGTGCTCGATGTGGGCACGACGTTCACCTTCGGCTCCTGGTTCTGCATCGCCAACGGTTGTGGTGGTTTCAACAGCCACCTCACCGACACCAAGGAGCCGACGGGCATCTGCTCCAGCATCCTGCCGCGACATCGACGACCTCGCCGATGATCTCGGCGAAATTTAACTTTCCGATCTAATCGGAAACCTTAAGGATGAGTCTGGATCCAACTCGGCTCCTACTCGTGATCGACTCGACTTCAGCTCGTGCCACAACGTCAACGCGCCGTTGCCGTGGACCCTGGCGACGCGGCTCGACTTCAGATAGTGCCGCAGCGCCGACGCGCTGCCGCCACCGGCCTCGACTACCCCGCTCAACTTCAGCTCGCGTCACAACATCGACGCGCTGCAGCGACGACCTCGACTACTCAGCTTGCGCCGCGGCTACGAATACTTCGACAAATCGGCAACGCCAACCGGCCAACAACTACTCCGACTACTTGTCTCGACAAGAAAACTAGTCGGGAGTGGATTTCACACCGTCAACAACTAGTCGGAATCAACTCCGCCTAGTCGGCTTCATCAACAAACCGTCGCGGCTCCATCAACGAGCGATATGGCTTCATGGGCAATCACCCACGAATCAAGATCGACAACTATCTACGCTCATCTGGTTTTTACGCTCGGGGGCTGGGCGCAACAAGGCGGCTACCCACGTGAAGACTGAGACCCGATTCAAGGAGGTTTTACGAAGATGTTTAGGAAACTTATTTAAACATTGTCTTGAGTTTTATCTCGAAACAATGGGTTTTTTTTCCAAAGAACCCGTTCAACCACTCGGTCAGTATTACTCCGTTTACTAGTTCACGACTAGTACTACGTAGAGTTTACTGCATGGGCATCGTTCCCACACTTTCAGTACTACTTCGTGTACTGGTTCACGACTAGTACTACGTAGAGTTTACTGAAGGGGCCTCGCTCCCATACTTCCAGTACTACTCCGTCTACTGGTTCACGACTGGTACTACATAGAGTTTACTGCATGGGCCTCGCTCCCATACTTTCAGCACTACCCCGTCTACTGGTTCACGACTGGTACTACGTAGAGTTTACTGCATGGGCCTCGCTCCCATACTTCCAGTACTACTCCGTCTACTGGTTCACGAGTGGTACTACGTAGAGTTTACTGCATGAGCCTCGCTCCCATACTTCCAGTACTACTCTGTCTACTAGTTCACGACTGGTACTACGTGGAGTTTACTGCATGGGCCTCGCTCTCATACTTCCAGTACAACTCCGTCTACTGATTCACGACTGGTATTACGTAGAGTTTACTCCATGGGCCTCACTCCCATACTTGACAACCTCGCTCCCATAGTGGTACTCCTGATTCTACAAGTCAACCTAAGGCTCGGAGGCTACTCCATATGGAGTGCGAGTTCAATCGCATCCCATATAAAAGAAGACTTGACAACTACTCGGGGCATGAGCACCTCACAGCCTCGATGCAGCCAAAGAAGTACTCGGAAGACACCTTCAAGATGGAGTTCGGGAGAACTCGAAGACGCCTTCAGAAGTACTCGGACGCCTACAGAACTTGACTACGAAGAGCTCGGGGGCTTGTCAGACCCGGCCCACGGGACTGCGCACATGGCCTACATCTTACAGGATAAGGGGTGGGACATGGCCCACGCCCTACACCAGTTGTAACTACTCGTAGCGTAGTAGAACTACTCATGCAGGAGTAACACTAGTCGAAGACAGTAGGAAACTACCCAAAAAGTACTCGGTAGGACTCTTAAGCTCGTACCCGACTAGGACTTCTATGTAACCCTATCCCCCCAAACTATATAAGGGCGGGCAGGGAACCCCTCCAAACGGAAGATCACCCGATCACCACCTAAGGCAATACAAACCACACAGGACGTAGGGTATTACGCTCTGGCGGCCCGAACCTATCTAAACTTTGTATTCCTTGCACCTTCGAGTTCCTGATCCCGGCGACACCCTACCTACAAAATCACCACGTCGAGGGTATCCATCGGTGGGCGTGACGGTAAAACACCGACACTAGGTATTCTTCAATGACATGTTTACCCAAAAAAAGTTTTCAAAAACTTCTAAGTACCCCCTTTCAAGTAATTTTAATAATTCCATTGTGTCTTTTGTCTACTGAATATTTACTCAAACAACATAACTCTCCTTCGGCCGAAGATTTGTTTGTTTAAGGAACAGGTGCACCTCACCACGCCACCACCCTCAATTTGGGCGAAAAAAGAACCGTTAAACAACACAACATAATAAACTGAGGCTGCTTAGCCACCACCACCTTTAATCTACCCACCGTGCATGCTTCATGCATGTGTACAAGAAACTATTGTTTTAAAACTGAGTGAAGGGTTTGTGAGCTATCTATCAGAAACTCATTATTAGCTGGATCGGATCCTCGCGCTCTCTCGCGTCTCCGTGGACACAGCACTCCCAACCTTCCAGTGGCTGCTTCATTCGTTCTACAATAGTATACCATCAACTTGCTGCCAGGAGAAATCAATGTGCAGTTTCCTCTCACTCCGGAACAAGGAAAGTTCGCATTGCTTCGTTCGTACCAATGCGCATATGGAAAATGCATGCTTTCGCTGCCAATAAGCTCAATCTAAATGACTACTCTAACTTACCCATATGCACGCACGCACGCACGCACGTGTGCCTATTACCCCCCCACATTTATATATATACTATATTCACTGGAGTACGGATGCATGCATCCATCCATGGATCGATCGCCCATTCATCCACGATTTCACGCAGAAGCGTCCGCCTCCGCCCGCCCTCGTGCCGATTTCCCGTTTCCTCACTTTTTCGACCACCCGTTCCAAGATCCATCAGACCATCGCCATCATCTGCTCGCGTCATAAAAAACTCACACTTGCGCCTTATACATAGGCAGCGATGCCTACGTGGTTAGCTCATCGAACTTGCAGCCGAACCAGAAGTCCAGAATCCTAACCAACACTCCAGCAGCTTCGATTCATCGATCGATGGCGCCCATCGCCCACGACGACTACGTCTCCCTCTGCCTCATGGCGCTCGCCGCCGCGGGGGGCGGAGGAGGCCAGGCTGCTGCGGCTGCCATGGCGACGACGGCGCAGTGGCCGCGGCGGAACACGACGGCTGCTTGATGGACGACGGCGGCGGCCAGCAGGAGTGCGAGCTCCGCTTCCGGTGCTGCGGCAAGGCGTTCGCCTCGCACCAGGCGCTGGGCGGGCACAAGGCCAGCCACCGGAAGCCGCCGCCGCCGCGGGCCTTGCTGCAGGTGCTGCAGGCGACGTCGTCGTCGTCGTCCGCCGGAGACGCGGCGTCGTCGGGCTCGGGCGGCGGGCAGGGGGGGAGGCACCGGTGCTCGGTGTGCCACCGGGGCTTCGCCACGGGGCAGGCGCTCGGCGGGCACAAGTGGTGCCACTACTGGGACGGGCTGTCGGTGTCGGTCACGGCGTCCGCGTCGGGGTCCGGGTCCAGCGTCAAGGACTTCGATCTAAACTTGATGCCGGCGGCGAGAAGGTGGGGAGAGGAGGAAGAGGTACAGAGCCCCTTGCCGCTCAAGAAGAGGCGGCTGTCGTCGGGTCCTTCCCTGGACCTGGACCTTAGTTTAACGATTTAGTTAGCATATAGAGTTTCTTCAAAGCGTCTGGATATATATAGAGAGTTTGTGATAACCTCATTCGTTGATTGTTTAGTTGTAGTACTAGCTTCGTGTCGTGGTGAATAAAATTGGATTTGTTTTGTCCTCACCAGTACTGCATATTTGTCTTGGTGACGAATTATTAACGATTCCCTCAACTGCATAAAACTTGATCGCATGGTTCCAGCAATCGATTAGCATCCACTAGTCCACTCTCGTACCTAATAACGACCCAAAATGCCTCGCCAAGTGACCCAAAATTTTTTGCCATCTCAAACCGCTCACTTCCTGCAGCATCTTCAACTTGATTGTTCCTGATGATTGATCGAGACAAATATATCTTGGTATACAAATATGTTTTTGCATCCTGTAGAATTACTTTGGACTTTGGGTGCAGAATGAGGCGGAGGACGAACCGGAAACGTTTGTTGGGCAGTACCTTAGTCGTGCAAGATGATGGGCCAGCAGCGCAACAATACACAAGCCCAGAGTAGTTGTTTTTTTAACTGAACAGCCCACCTACGACTAGGACTTTTTTTTACGCCGGACGGAAGTTGATACAGCAACTACTTTTTCACTTCGAAGTTCAGATTGATGGGGGACTACTACGAGTTGCAACTTGCAACTACGGTGTTGGTGGCAAGGCTACAGCAGTGGCCGCAAATAATCGAGGTCGCGCGATCTCGAGACGAAACATCATAGAAGCCTTCTTCCCCTTATTGGCTCATGATTCCTTGGTGCATGGGATTCTATGTAAAACAAAATTCAAATGAAAAAATTCATAGTTTTCAAATCAACTATCCAAATTAAATTTCAATTGCATCATCGTATTTCTAACGATGAGATCTTCAAAACAAGACTACATTTGACTACATTCGAATAAAATTTAAGATGGAACAATTTTATTGTGAAGCTGTAATAATTTAGGAAAAAATGTTCCACCTTAAAATTTATTTAAATATAGTCAGGTGGATCTTATTTTGAAAATTTCAACATAAGAAATTCAATGGTGCAATCCAAATTTGATTTGGGTATTTCAGTTGAAAATTACGAATTTATTTCCTTCGAATCATTCTTTTGTACATCTCCTCGAGAGGTGCACGTGTGAGCCGGCCCACGGTATGCTTTCTACGATGTATTCAGTTGAATGTCCAAAATTTTTAGCAAAAAAATTATATACATGGTATATAACATGTAGATGTATCAAAAAATATAAAATAAGAGCATCTCTAAAAGAATTCTTAGATCCTAGTCTCTAACTCTCTATATCCTTATTTAGAGGATCATTCTAAATATTACTTCTCCTGTATTCTCGTGTCCCCACTACAGTTCTCTTATATCGGATATCCTATTGTTTCAACCTTGACATATTAGGAAACATGTCCACGTATTTGAAGGATGAAGGTTCAAGATCCAGTTCTAAAATGGCAAGTATTTAGGATAGGGTGTGGATTTTTTTCTCGGATCTTAAGAAGGGAGAGATTTTAGGGAAGTGTTGGAGAGAGGTTTTCCACTAAAAATCCTAAATTCGTAATTAGAATAGTCTTTTAAGGTGTCTCTCGGAGACGATCTAACATCACAAAACAGACTTCCCAATCTCATATTACCTTTCGGACTCAAATGGCCCACGCTCCCTCCTTTAGGCCCAGCCGCGACGGTCCAGTCGCGATCCCTAACTGGCATCGACACCAAGTTCCGAGCTCCATCCATCTCGGTTCCACTTGCCCTTCCCGCGTGGTCGTATCCTTTCCGCTTCCGGCCGGCGGCAGAGAACCCTAGCGGGCGGCGGGCGACGGCTGCCTGCGACAAGACGCGAGCGTCCCGCGGCACTGGGGAGTGCGCAGCTCACAGCGACGGTCCTTTTTCATCTGGCCGCAAGTCACGCGCGTTACCTGCAGTAGCGCCCGTGGTGGCCCCTGCCGACCTGAAGTGCCAACGAAGGACGAGGGCCATCTGAATCTGAATGTGCATGCGCTGGCCAAACAGCAGACTTGTGACACTGACTGGGATGCCATTGTCGCCTGTCGGGTGTCTTTGTGCATTTTTATATAACTCATTAACCATACTAATCAAGGATTTTTCCATTCAGAGATGGAGTACAGTCCAGCTTCAAACGCGCGCAGATAAGTGCAAAAGCGCACTGGGTTATTTATTCCTAGCAAACCACTGGCACGTACGGTGGCCGGCCGGCGCCGGCCATCTAGCTGCACGGCGGGAGCGGGCGGCCGCAGAGGCACATGTTGCCGGCGAAGTGCTTGGGCCCGAACCTGTGCGTGTACCGCCCCTGCGGTATGGGCCCGCACAGCCGGTTGTAGCTGACGTCGAACGCCAGCCACTTCCTCGCCGCCGCGGCCGCCGGGATGCTCCCGTACACCACGTTGTGGTCTATCTCCAGGATGTCCATCGCCTCCGGCAGCTCCACGCGGCCGAGGTCGAACTCGAACCGGTTGCGCGACAGGCGCAGCGCGTTCAGCTGCTTCTTCGCGCCGAACAGCACCGACGCGTCGCCCGTGAGCTGGTTGTCGGCGAGGTCCACGTCGCCGAAGACCGCGCCGGCGAAGGTGCCCGGGAGCTGCCCCGTGAGCTGGTTCCCCGCGAGGAGGAGGTTGAAGACGGTCGCGGTGGGCGGGACGGGGCCCGAGAGGCGGTTGCCGTCGAGGCGGAGGAAGGTGAGGTCCGGGAGCGCGCGCGGGCCGAGGAATGCCGGGATGCCGCCGTGGAGCCGGTTGTAGGCGAGGTTGACGGACCGCAGCGCGGTGAGGTTGGCGATGGCGGCGGGGACCGGCGCCGAGATGTTGAGCGCGAAGACGGTCAGGTCGGTGACGCGCCCCGTGGTGGCGTTGCAGGAGACGCCGGCCCAGGAGCAGCAGGCGGCGGTGGAGTTCCAGCCGGAGAGGGCCGGGGGGTCGCCCAGGGCCGACTTCACGGCGAGCAGGGCCGCCTTGTCGGACTTGTCGCAGAGGGCGCCGTCGCAGCGCGCCGCGGCCGCGAGGCCAAGGACGGCGAGGAGCACCGTTGCCGTCACGAGCTCGCGAGGATTCTTGAGCTGCATGGTGGTGCTGTGTGAGTGTAACTGATCTTCTTCGCGATTGCTTGGGGTGGTGCTTTCATGGCCAATTTGGACGGCGAAGGCTATGTAGGGACGGAGCTCAGCTAGCTGTACATTGTGGACTGATCTGAATGGTGGACCAGGACCACCGTGTCCGGCGCGATGGCACCCGCGTGCCGGCGTGCGCTTTTCCAAGACCACATGTTCTAGACAGATGCAAATTTGTGCTCGATACGTTCTGTGTTATAAGTGCTTAAAGAGCCGACATCCACGCCCACGAGAACATGTTGGCGAAATGCCAATTCTCTTGAACAGAGTACAGTCCAGAACGCGCACACATGCACACAGCCTACTCATACAACAAGCACTCAAGCAGAGGAAAAACTTTTGTAATATGAGGAGCACAGCCAAATGACGTAAATCGTGTAAATATGAGTCCAGCCAAGGTACAACAAATTTGTAATGACCAGCTACTGCTCCAAAAATTGTGGCGACTAGGTAGTCCTCTTATTTGCTTATGTCAGTTATTTTCGAATTGTTATGTATAATTTTTGCTTAAACTGACAATTGTCAGTCATCTTGAAAAATTTTCATAGTACACAGGAGTATCTCTTTTCAGATAATATATTATCACAAAAAGTTCTTGTCAAGGCATCATACTTGAGGAGGCCATGACAATGCCCTAAAAGACTGCACCCCTTCATGTTTTACTGAACTCAATATAAACCAAATTTAAAGAGGTGCTGAGTGCCCTTCACGTTCACGCACTGCCGCGTGATATAGAGAAGCGCAACCTGCATCCAAAACTGAAAAATCCTCCCAGAACCTGCAGCGAGGGTACCAAAGAATTGCAGGTACAGATCAAACGAAGTTATATGTGGGGTTGTTCTCTGACCCTAGCTGTCACTGACGCCAGATTGTATTGTCATATAAAGCTGTAGGACTTTGGCAGGAAAATGAGTCCAGGATCATGTCAAACATCATCTTCACGCACTTGCACGGACATGACCAGATTCCCCAGATCATACTCTGTACGCATTTCGTTCTGTTATTTTTCAAGGAAAAGAAACAATTGTATGCCAAATCGTCGCAAAATAATATGAACCCTTGGTTTACAGTCAATTCAGATATTTGATCAGATCCTACACCAAAACTCATCCAACAACTTCAAGAGCCTTTGGATGATGCATAAGACAACATATGAAGTTAAATAGGAGATGAAGAGAAGAAAACCCAGCAGTTGAAGATTGCAAACATCAGAAGAAACCAAATTTTGTCATACCGTGGTTAGTAGTATGAAGGTCTGTATATATATATATATATATATATATATATATATTGAAAATACAGTTTTAGAATTTCTGACACGATATTGTCATCCAGAACCATGCTAGCCACAACGAATCAGCATTTCTGCCAAAAATAAGGTGGAAGAAAAATTGCAGAGGAAGGTTTCTATCTCGCAAGGAATGCTTCATGAACACTAATGCAATTAATACGGAAGTGCCCAGTTGGATTAAGGTTTATAGAAGTAATGTACAGTTGTCTGGAGCTAGATATCTTCTATTCTTTAAAATAGATGAAATAAATTTTATAAAAATTTCTATATATGGTTGATTTAAGATTGGAACCTATCATATATGGAAAGTAGAAAGTTAATGCCATGGCTAATAGCTAAGAAAATCCTCAAAACTAGTATGTCAGGCTCTACTTGGATCTGAAATTTCTTGAGTGAGAACTGCATCAATATGACCCTGTCCTTAGAAACATCAATATCGTAGCATTGTTACCACATGTGACTGAGGAGATCTACCAAACACACAAGCCAAATCACAGCAGAAAGCCAACAGGCACTGCAATGTCCAACGGGGTATCTTCCACCTAAAATTGAGCTTTGTTTTGCACTTTCAATCCTATCTTTAAGTTTACACCCAAAAACTCAAGCTACAACTTCAAAAGTCATAGCACAATTCAACATATGAAGTCAAATAGGAACAAAGAGGACAAAACTTTCCATTTGAAGACTGGAAACATCATAAGAAAGAAAATCTGATATTGTGGAATCTGGAATGAGCAACAGGTATGAAGCTCCATGCAACTAATACAAGTTCACAAGCTTTGGACATGATAGTCATCAACAGCTGTCAAAGTTTAACGCATCACGATACCAGTTCTGCTAAAAAGAGATGGGAAATAAAAGACAGAGGAATGTTTCCATCTCGCAATGATATGATGCATGGATATTAATGCAAGCAACAGGAATCAACAGCTACCTCAGTTAGGATTACCATCAAGCAGTTCTGGTTTCGTTTCGACTAAAAATTTTCCGATCCAAAAAAAAATCGAAACCAACATCGAGAACTACATGTAAGATGAAGTATGTTGTTAAGTGAAACCAGAATTCAGTATAAGCATTCAGACAACTTGCTTGCAGTCAGAGTTCAACCAGAAAGTTCTGAACTGCTAGTTTTGTATGCCCATTTTAATGAACAATTACTAGACTACCTTTGCTGATGCTATACATCTGCTATCCTAAAAAAACTGAAATAATTTTATCCAGTGGTCCAAGATATGAAATATTGGAACCTATCTTCTTTTCTAATTTTGGTTCCAGAAAATGAAAATAGCTAATCAATGCCATGGATAACATATTAAGAGTTATAGCAAGTAGTATGCCAGGTTCTACTTCCTTCACGAAATATGATTGACAAGCGCAAACTACATGGGCAAGTCCACAGAAATGTTAATGGCACAGCATTGTTACCTTATTACTCCAGATAACTATCACATCACATGCCTAGGAAAATGGACTGAAGCAAGATACTACCTCCGTAGTATCTAGATATAATAAATGTCTAGCTGCATATTAAAATCTATGAACCTACAAAAGGCAAAGTGATCTACATTTTGGAACGGAGAGAGTATACAATATAATAAATCATAAGAAACAGCGCTTCAAAGAAATGCACAAAGAGGCAATATATTGATGGCTAACTGCCACACAGCCAATTCATAGAGAATCTAATAGCATTGCCCAGAAGGGAAAGAGTGATCAGTTGATGATTCCATACTTAAACGCTTCCATCAGTTAGCACATCCCAGGCTCATTTGTACATACCGCGCCAAAACATTACAGAGCATTCTATGAAACTAAATTTGACTAACGCGATTAGTGATCAAGGCAATCAGATAGAGAAGTAGGTGGAGTATCACTGACATCCAAAAAATGAACATATCAGGGGACGATTTTGTCAGCCTTCAGCTTCCCGATCCACGTATTGAAGGATCTCACCGTGTTCCGGAAGCCGAGGCATCCACGCTCCTTGCTCTTGTTCATGTTTTCTATTTGTTCCTTGTCGGCGTTGATCAACGCGTCCACGAACCACCAGGCGGTGATGTCGTTGAGCTCTGTCTCCACGAGCCCTTTCTCCCTGACGATCTCCGCCCACAGAGTCTCCTTCCCGGCCATGGCCTCCTCGAGCTTGAAGCGCTTGTCCTCCCCATCGTATCCGGACCACTCCATCTCGAAATGGTCTGCCAGCATCGGCCACAGGTTCTTCCACTTGTAGACGTCCCCGTTGGTGCAGTTGAACGTTTCGTTCTTGCCGCTGGGCTCGAGAGCCGCCCAGAGCGCGTGCTCGGCGACGAGCTCCGCGTCGGAGGCGTCGCTGAATCCCTCCCAGGCGACGAGGGACCCGGGCCAGCGCAGCGCGGCGCCCTCCTTGCAGCAGATTGCGGCGTAGACGCAGAGGCTGGCAATGACGTTGCTCTCACTGCGCGGGGAGAAGCCGAAGAGGGTGGCGGGGCGGTGCACGGACCAGGTGATGGCGCCGGCGGCGCCGTTGAGCCAGGAATGCGCGACCTCGTCGAGGAAGACGTCCTCGAGGTCGGAGTGCTCGAGGCGCGGGACGTCCTCTGGGTACGGGCGCATCGCCACAATGGCGGCGAAGATTCCCGACATGGGCTCGAACGGGTCGACGAATCCCTTGCGGCCGGTCTGGAGGCAGACGTGGACGAGCGCGGGGCATCTGGGGATGACGACGGAGAGGACGTTGCGGAGCATGGCGCAGTTGGCCTCGCGGGCGTCGTCCTCGGTCGCACCGGGGCACGCGGAGCAGGCGGTGTAGAATACGTGGGTGATGTCGGTGAGGGGCTTGAGGGCCTGGGCCACGGCGGCGGGGTCGGCGAGGTCGAGCTGGAGGTGGATGACGGGGTTGGGATTGGAGGAGGAGGGGGCGCCCGCTGGCGCGGACCAGGGCGGGAGCGGGCCGCAGGAGAGCGCGTAGACCTTCCATGGCCCCGCGGGGGTGTCCGGGCTCCGGAGGATGTCGAGGAGGGCGGCGCCGACGACGCCCGTGGAGCCGACGACGAGGGCCACCTTCTGGGGCGCGGTCGCCGCGGCCTCGGCCGCCGCGCGCGCCACGATGTGGCGCCTCTCGATCGCGCCGTACGCTCCAGTCCAGCACCACCGCATCATGGTGGGCTGGTGGCCGGCGGTGAGGCGGCGTGGAGTGGTGGGGATCGGCAGCCGCAGGGAGGAGGAGCAGGTGCGGGCGGTTGGTTGGGGACTCTGGGTTCTGGGTTTTTTGCGTGGGGGTGACGAAGGATGCGTGTGGGTGTGGCTTTATGCACAGATTGTGATCCTGCACCGGCGTGCTACTGCCAAGCGTTTGAATTTTCAATTTTTTGTTTATTCTTTTTGCGTTATCTATTAAAATTTCTGTAGATATACTTCGGCATTACAGTGTATTAACACAGGTTCTCAAATATTTCATCTCTAGCTGAATCTGGTATCCTTTTGCTAAAAAAAAAGTCATCATGCATAACACTTGTAACAAATTTAGCAACTAAAATGCCACGAAACTAGGAGTAGCGAAGTATTGTTTATCTTCAGAGCGAAGAAACCAGCCTAAAAGGCCGCCGGGATCAACTCTAATAGGATAAGCATCGGGTACACAGACATGTATAACTAACGTAAGCATGAAAAGCACTGGATACCGTGCTATCATCAACAAGGAACCCGCTAATTTACGGTCACCCGTAAATTGGGCTCCGTCCGGCCAATTCCTTTGTATTTGAGTTCATATGCCCGGTCCCACCGTTCCCAAATCCCATACCCTCACGTCACGTCACCTCGTCTTGTTCCCAGCTCCAGTAAAACAATCTACTATGATATTTATATATTATAAAAAACTAGCCTAACTTATATAAATAAAAAAATTAACCAAACTTATACAAACAATTTCGAAAAAAAATTAAGAAAAAAAAAATTGAAAGGAAAAAACTCTGAACAAAAATATTCCGTAAAAATTTGGACAAATATTTTAAGATCGATAAATTTTGAAAAGAAAAGTTGTGGTGCAACATGTTTGTACAAGCAAATTTAGGAGCCAAAAAAATCCAACAAAAGATTATGAGATAGAAAACTTGGAGATAAATGTTTTGACACAAAATTTTAGGACAAAAAAGATTAAAGAAGCAAAAAAAAGTTGAAGGCAAAAATTAGAAAAGAGAAGGTGAAAGTAGAGCGGGAAGGGCGTGCGCGGCCCACTAGCCCCACATGCACGGGCGCTCGTCCACTGCTGCAAGTGGTCGACCGCAAAACCAGTATTGGGGCAGGAAGTATAACACATCATCATATAATTCCTGCCAAAGAGAGGTGAAGAAAGGGGAATATTTCCGTCTCACAAGAAAATGCTGCGTGAACAACTAAATTCAAGTAACCAGGATCAGTGGCTACTCACTGAGAATCAGCTAGCAGCTGTTTAATCTTCTGTTTTTTTGTGAAGCGTGCCTGAGCAACGTATTTTATTAAAAGGTTTAATCTTCCTCTTTTTACCTCCAACTTAACGCAAAAACAATAATCCCAAACAAAGCAAGATTGTCAGCGAGAATTGATAGTTTCAGTTAACAGTAATTCAGTGTAAGCATTCAGACAACTTGTTTCCAGTTAGAGTTCAAACAATTACATCCTGCCAAACATTGTGAATTGATAATTTCAGTTTCAAATAACAGGTTAAATGAAGACCTATAGCTGATTTCTGGTGCTAAATATCTTTCCTAATTAATTGCCAGATTTTAACTACCAATCAGTAGAATAAGAAGATCACACCATATAGGCTACTCCCTAGAGATGTTGATGACATGTTGTCATTGCATTGCAACTCCTGTTACTCGAGAAAATAATCACATGCACACAAATCTACAATCACGCAGACATGAAACAGGACTTTTTTTTGTGCTAAAAACAGCACTAAAAGGTGAGAAGAATGCGCAAATAACTGTCACAAAGCAGAATCATAGAGGAGCTAACATCACTCGTGAGGGAAACATTGATCTGTTGATGATTCCATGATCATAACACTTTCACCTTGAACACCTTCCTAACTATGCATCACCAGCGGCGCATAATGTGAAACTAAGTTTGATTAATGTAAACTTGACTAGTGGCCAAGGTAATCGAAGGAGAATGACGCACGCTATAGCATCAGGGGACAATTCCACTGGCCTTCAACTTCGTGATCCATGTATCGAAGGACCTCACAGTGTGCCGGAAGCCGAAGAATCCAAGCTCCTTGCTCTTGTTCATGGTGTCCACCTGTTCCTGGTCGGCGTTGAGCACGGCGTCCACGGACCACCAAGTGGTGATGTCGTCGAGCTTCGTCTCCAGGAGCCCATTCTCCCTGACGATCTCCGTCCACACGGCCTCCTTCCCGGCCATGGCTTTCTCGAGCTTGAAGCGCTTGTCCTCCCCGTCGTACCCGGACCACTCCACGGCGAAATGCTTGGCCAGGGCCGGCCACAGCTGCTTCCACTTGAAGACGTCCCCGTTGGTGCAGTTGAACGCCTCGTTCTTGCATCTGAGCTCCAGGGCTGCCCAGAGCGCGTGCTCGGCGACGAGCTCCGCGTCCGAGGCGTCGCTGAATCCCTCCCAGGCGACGCGGGACCCGGGCCAGCTCAGCGCGGCGTCCTCCTTGCGGCAGATGGCAGCGTAGACGCAGAGGCTGGAGACGACGTTCCTGCCGCTGCGCGAGGAGAAGCCGAACACGGTGGCGGGGCGGTGCACGGACCAGGTGACGGGGCCACGGTCGCGGCGGCTGGCGAAGAAGCCGGGGAGCTCGATGAGGATGACGTCCTCGAGGTCGGGGTGCTCGAGGCGCGGGAGGTCCTCGGAGTAGGGGCGCGTCGCGGAGGTGGTTCCCATCACGGGGTCGAACGGGTCGACGAACTGGTCGCGGCCGGTCTGGAGGCAGACGTGGGCGAGCGCCGGGCAGCTGGGGACGACGGCGGAGAGGACGTTGCAGAGCATGGCGCGGTTGGTCTCGCAGGCCACGGCGTCGGGCGAACCGCGCCGCGGAGACCATGCGGCGTAGAAGACGTGGGTGATGTCGGCGAGAGGCGCGAGCGCTGCGGCTACGGCGGCGGCGTCGGCGAGGTCGACCTGGAGGTTGACGACGACGGTGTTGGGGCTGGAGGTGGAGGAGGCCGCTGGCCCGGGCGTGCACCAATGCGGGAGCGGGCGCCGGCAGAGCGCGTAGACCTTCCATGGCCCTGCGGGGGCGTCGGAGCTCTGGAGCATGTCGACGAGGGCGGCGCCGACGGTGCCCGTGGAGCCGACGACGAGCGCCACGTTCGCGAACGCGGGGGCCGCGGCCTCGGTGTCGGCCGCCCTGCGCTCCGGCTCCTGGCGGCGCTCCTGGACCGCGCCGTGCTCTCCTGTCCAGCACCACCGGATCATGGTCGCCGGCGGATGGGAGCGTCGGCGACCGGGTCTAGGCCCTCGCAACCCGTAGATATATGGTTTTCTGGTACGGAGTCCATCGCTGTAACCACGTCATCCTACATTCCCTCGTCGCCATCCTTGCATGTAGGGTGATCAGTTGTTAGACACGATCAAGCCGAGGCCTCTTGCTCCATGTAGATGTACTACTGCATGCAGAGATGAATCCGGTGAACACCGAACACGTTGGCATATCGTGTCCTCGGGCAAACTCGATCTCCCCTCCATCCGCCGCTGCTCCGCTGCTCCGAGTTTGCGATGATGGCGGGCCAGTCTTCGTGCATCTCATCGTCGTTCCACAGCTCCGGCCACCGTCGCCATGCTCAACATCCATAGCCACGTTCCTGTTACTCTTGAAATGGACGAATCCAAACTTCCGGCAGTGGCGCACCTTCTCTCGAAGCTTTCTAATTACGTTTGCGATAGCGTTATTATTACAAAGAATTCTGAACCAGCACCTTATTGTTTGCCACGTGTAATATACTAATATGTGTGTTTGAGAAAATAATTTAATTTGGTGATCTACGTGCATATTGTGTTCGTGTTACCACTTGAGTTACCACTTGATTTGCCTGTGAAGTACTACTTAGATATGTAAATGGATCGGATACGGACGGATATCACTAATATTGTATTTATTTTCATATTTTCTATTGGATTTGGATTCGAACACGGATAGACTCGGATACAAATACGAATGTGCATTGCATATTGTGTTCGTGTAGGCCTGCTAATGGGGTGTAACCCGCACCGTACCCAACCCCACCCAAAACTAATATATTTATGTATCCAACCCTACCCCACTCAAATATTTAATTTCTCAACTCTAACCAACCCACCACATTCCAAGTGGATAACCCATAGAAACACATAGCCCCTTCTACATATTTTAGAACTTGCAAAGCTAATCAAAGCTAGTCCAACACAAGGAAGCTACTACAAAAATTAATAAGCATAATCCAAAACACTATACGCCAACACTTTAGCGTTATCCAAATAGTATCATCATCATCACCGAAGAAATACATGAATAATTAATGAGCTCCTGCTCGATCATAAGTACAAGAATAATCCAAAGTACAGGAAGGGTATCTTTAGCAAATGTATCTCCCAAAGTTTCAGGAGCGGATGTCTGATGAAGCACAAGGAATGGTAGGAATTTGTGCATCCGAATTATACACCTAATAGGTTCAGATTGCAACACACCAAATGTACAAACTCATTGTCATAAAGAACAACTGGTAACCAGGATGTGCAACTTCTGGAGCTTGAAGAAGGGGACGTGGATGATAGCATTGTCTGTTTGTCATTGTTTTCTTCATAGAGTGAAAAACTGAGGAAAATTCTCCCTGGAAGACAACAATAGTTCCATAAGATTCAAAAGTACTCAAATATCTCTTAAAACCTGACAGCCAGTACCCACTTTGATACTCTACTGAAAGTTTAAAACCAAATAAACTACTGTACCAAGTGCCATGTATTAAACATAAACATCTCATACATTTCATAGCAAGTTAAGTACAAGTTTAACACTGATCAATGTAACAAGAATTCAAAAAAAAATTGAGATTAAAGAATCAGTATTACAACTATATATAGGAATTATGTCATGTGTACCTTTAGGAGCCATCTCAGCTTCTCATGACTTGCTCTTGGACTGCACACGCAAACAAAGATCAATATGTCAGGTGGCTGCAGATGCAAAGGTACAACATAAATTACACTTCAAGAGTTTGTACAGGTGGGTAAATTAAAATTACCTTCATTGGTTGGATATTTGTACAACCAATCTTTGCAGCAAACCAGGGTTTCAAGAGTTTGTGGTGTCATCGAGCTTCGATTGTCACTAAGAATCCGACCACCCAAGCTGAATACAGATTCAGAAGAAATGATGTTGAGTGGAATAGCCAGAACATCGCGTGCCATAGCTAACAGCACGGGGTACTTGTTGGAGTTTGTCTTCCACCATGATAAGATTTCAAAATTTTCATCTTCTCTCACTGGTTCTTCTCCCAAATAGACATCAAGTTCTGATTTTTCTACCCAGCTCCCTCTTCTCTGAGACCTAAACTAATCAAATTCCCAGTGAATTTTTCTCTTTCCTTGCATTAGCACTGGTGAACGGCTCACCATGTTGTTAAACACATCAACTTGAGGTACTGCATTTGTACCATTTCTTCTTATAACCTCTTGGTACTTTTTGAAGTATTTGCCCAGCTAAATTTATGCTCAACTCAATGTCAACAAAATTCTCACATACTTTTTCATATAAGAAGTCTAGAAAATTAAATTTGCGTCTTGGATCAAGTATGGTAGCAATAACAAGGACCATGTTGTAATTGCCATCCCAATACTTATCAAACTTATTATCCATTGCTCTTGCCAATTCTTTTATGACCTGATATTGCCATGCATGACTTCTTAAAGCTTGGTGGATGTAAAGCACATTGACAAGAAATAAATGTGTTGTTGGAAACCTATCAGCTAAGAATGCCTTTGTAATTTCTTCAAAAACTCCAAGAAACTTACCAATAGACTCGGCTTTGCTCCACTCCTTCTTGGTTGGAAAGGGTTGCTACTGTGATGTGGCGTATCGCTTCAGCACAATCTTATACTCAACTACCTCTAGAATCATGCCATGTGTTGAGTTCCAATGGTTCGAAACATCAAGCACTAAACCAACTTTCGTGGGAAAGCATTCCCTTTCAGCAATTTCATTGAAGGCTTGAATTCGCGATGCTGATGAATTGACATGCCTAACCAAATCCCTTATCAATTCTATTGCAGGACCAGCAACGTTCATTCCATCTTGAACTAATATATTCAGTATATGAGCACAACATCTAATGTGCAAATACTCACCACCAAACAGCATGTCAGCCTTTCCACTTTCTTGCAAGAGATCACATGTTGTATTGTTATTAGATGCCGTTCGAGACTTAATCATCTGGAGTTCACTACGCAAAGCTCTCTTCATCCTCTCAAACATAGATACACAATCATTACGAATGGTTTTGTCGCCCAATGCAACTAAATGTGGGCTGTAATGACTCCACCCAAGGTTCAAAGCTTTCATCATCAAATTTGTTAAAAGGAACCTCCGCTCTAATGCACCAAGTAATCATTAAATCTCGGCTTTTTTGGAATTGAAGAGAAATGGACCTTCTACGGGCTTCTTCATGGTGGCAATAAATTTATTCCTAACTTCACTAGGGATTTTTGAACAATATTCAACAATGTGATTCCGAAGGCTGGTGGTACCTGTCTTTCTTCTTGTAGTCATCTTTGATCCACAATACTTGCAAACTGCTTATAAGACACCATCTTCGTCAATCAATTCTGGCTCATAATACTCCCAAATTGGTGACCTCCAATTTGGCGAAGGTGACTACAAGGAACTATTTCCGGTGTTGTCATTGGTAGTTGAGGCATCAGAATGATGAAAAGATATTTGTCAATAGTAAAAGAAACCTCATAAACATATTTAATCATTTTGTAAAGCATAGATAACATCAGTATAGTAGTATTGGAGATAATTTGAAGAAGCACAATAGGGCTTAAAAATATAACGCTAAAGAGAGGCAGCAACCGTAAAATATACTGTCAAATCAAATATAGCTGCACAGCAGAAAAGAAGGGGCACAAGAGCTTCACCCTTTCTAACAGAAAATAAAATATTGCTAAAGAAGAAAAGGCATTATGACCTGCGATATATCACACTATTCTTCACCGAGTGTTTGCTGGCCTGAACCAGTTGTTAGCAAGTAATAAAGGGACTGTGAAAGATCAAAATCAATGTAAGGTATATTTTATTACTTACACAGAACAATGTACTCTCCACTGAACAATATAGTAAATACTTGGGCAGAAAAATTAATACTCGAATTCATACATCATAATGTAGCTTTATGGAATAAAAAGATTTCACTTGAATAAACAGAAAAAGACTGCAGTTGCAGCAGTTTTATGAAATGCCACGACCACCCTACTCTACTGAGATGACATATAGTTCTAGTGCCGTTTACAAATTATATGACAAATAACCAATCTGAAGTTCAATGTAATGCGGATTAGCTGTATCAGCTAAAACACCTCTCTCCAGCACAAAAGTTTAAGCATTCCAGAAATTTATATGCTCACGGTTTCTAGGTACCTCCACTACAAAAATGGTTACCCAAATTGAAAGCATGTCATCTAACTAAAGTCCTTTTTCCTCCAAGCAAGCTAATTAACTAGGTTTTGCATGAACCATTAAACTTACAGGGGTATCGCCACTAAGGTTGTCAGCAAATGCAAGGTTAGATTGGCAATTTGAAGTTTGACTTGGCAGCTCCATTGTTTCACTGATTTCACCGTGCACATATGATACATTTACATGGGAAACGGATTGTGATTTCAAAATCTTTAGCAACATCAACAAACCAGTTTTCTTCCTTACAATGACACTTATGGCTGCCCTTTTTTCTACTGCGCTGCAGCTGCGGCGGCAGGACTAGCTGCTCTAGCCGCTGCTGGTGCTCAAGTCTAGCATCTACAGCAATCCCGTCCGATCGGGCCGATATGTTGATAATTTTGGTTTAATAAGTACAGGCAAAGAAAACCAGTATGTATGTTCTGATCTCTGATGTCCATATGGCTTATAGGCAAAGATGATTTTTAGGAAGCGACAGCGTAACAAAAAGCAGGATATTTGTACTTTAAGTGGACCAGAAATGCTGAACATTATAGAACAATTACCACTGAAACATGCAAGAACGGAGCATTGAAGCAGTTGACAACCAAATCAAACCCTAGCAAGAAGGGAAAAGAAGATGAGAAGAAGAGGAAGGGCATGAGATGCGCATGAAGAGATGGAGGGGCGGCCGATGCCGACGGGGCAAAAAGAAGATCAATCACCTGGCGCGGAGGGGCGGGAACGGCCGGTGGGTAGGGCGGCCGGCGCGGAGGGCAGCCTGCACGGAGGGCCGGTGAGGAGGGCGGCCGGCGCGGAAGGCAGCCGCCATGGACGGACAGCGAGGAGGGCGGCCTGTGGCCTTGAGAGGACGACGGGGAGGGTGGCCGGCGAGGAGGGTAGCCCGCGGGATCGCGTGGGATGGCGGGCGGCGGAGCCTCCCTGCGAGAAACGGGAGGACAGAGGACTCGCGAGCTGCGACTCGCGAATCACTCACGCCCTGTCGAGGTCAACACGATCTGTTTGGACTCGCACACAACCCGCACTTAGTCAAGACTCAATTTGCCCCAACCCGATAGCTCATAAAACCCGTTCCCACCCATACCAATAAGACCCAGTGCCTGATCCGAAAAACCCAAAACGACCCGCCCCACTAGCAAGGCTATGTTCGTGTTACCACTTGATTTGCATGTGCAATACTCAAGCGGTCAAGCCGAGATGCATTTGTGCCAAAAAGTGGTGGTGGGGGAATGCAGAGGTAGTTCGTTCATTCGTGAAGATATAATATGGGCTGAAATACTTTCCGAGTCCACGGAGATATATGGGCTGAAGGCTCGAGACATGGCTTGGTTTGGTCGGGCTGGGTTTAACGGCTGCGTAAAACCAGATTGGACAAGATTGAACAAAGCCGTCGTCGCTTGGACTGAGCACGACATTTTTTGAAAATCCCGAGCTCGAAAATTCCTAGGTGAAGGTCTACAACTAATGGTTAGAAGAGTTTTTGAACTCTAAATTTTGATTTTAAAATACAAGAAGGAAAACTCTAAAATAAAAAAAGAAATTAAGAAGATTAAGTCTTTTCTTCATCCACGTTTCATTCTGGTACAATCTTAGTGCAGCACCAAATCATAACATCTATCGTCTTCTTAGAAACTTAATGTCCGAATCGTATGATACCGCTGAGGTAGCATAGCCAGATCGAGGGATCTCCAAGACGACGCTCCAAGAAGAAAATAACATCAAAGACGCCATCACGCCATCACCACCTCAACCAGCAAGCCAGAATTAAATTTTCACTTCAAGATTCACCGACGGTCGCATGAAATACCACGACAACACGATCGTCAGCTAGTAAGTATTTACCATCTTGTGCGTCCCGTCCCGGCCACCAGTTTCTGCCAAACTTCTGCAGCAGACACCAATCAAATCCTGGGCGCCCGTTCGCCCAAGCGTCGTTGCCGCGACCCAGAATGGACGGTGGACGACGATGCAATGAACCTCGATTCCACACTCGTTGTAGACGACGTATCGACACGCAGACGGTGGACGGGCGATGTAGTTTTGTGCCGATGCTACCTGAAGAAGAGCTACCGGTAGCTCGTAGCTTGACCCTGAGCTTGTCAGTTCAGGGGAGATGACTTGCTGCCAGCTGCCCGAAGAAGAACAGCCGGCTCCGTCTGTAGCCCACAGCTGGGCCTGCGCTTGCTTGGCAGCTCACGGGATGACCGCTGCCGCCTCGAGAATCCATGTGTGGGAGGATACCCTTGTCCTTATGCAAAACCAGGTGACAGAACTATGAGATGCCCCGGCGATCGCGCGGGACCACCACCACCACCCCCCACGCGGGCACATGGTTCCTGCTGGGCCAGGGTGCCGGTGCTGATCACTACTCTTCCCTTTCCCTGGAAGGCTGGAACGCAATGCCTACCGACCGGCCGGCTCGCTGAGGTGGCTGAGTTCAGAATCGAGAGGAGAGAGGGAGCCGCGTGAGATCCGACGGCAAAACGCCCGCCCGCCGGCCGCCGCGCGGGCCACGCACGCGTCCGGCCCGGCCGCGGGCAGCGCCAGCGCAACCAACAACCCGGGCACCCGACCCCAATTATTCACCCGAGCCCAGCAGCCAGCCAGCCAGCCAGCCAGCGGAGTAGAGTCCAGCACGAGCACAGCACATATCCAAACCAGACCGCCTCCCTGCTCTGCTCTTCGGCTCTTCTCCCCGACCCGACCGATCCCCCCGCCACCCCGATCCCCCGCCTCCCTCCCCTCCAACCGCGCGGCGGCCGCCGGATCCACCCGGGGTCACGATGAGCTGGTGGTGGACCGGCGCGATCGGCGCGGTCAAGAAGCGCCAGGACGAGCAGGCGGCGGCGGCGGAGCCCGCCTACCAGAGCGTCGCCCTCGTCGTCGGCTCCACCGGCATCGTCGGCACCTCCCTCCTCGACATCCTCCCGCTCGCCGACACCCCGGGCGGGCCCTGGAAGGTCTACGCGCTCTCGCGCCGCCCGCTCCCGCCCTGGTCCCCGCCGCAATCCCCCGCCGTCGCGAACCTCCACCTCGACCTCGCCGACGCCGCCGCCGTCGCCGGGGCCCTCGCCCCGCTCACCGACATCACCCACGTCTTCTACGTCGCCTGGACCGCCCGCGACACCGAGGCCGAGAACCGGGAGGCCAACGCCGCTATGCTCCGCAACGTCCTCTCCGTCGTCGTCCCCAACTGCCCCGCGCTCGTCCACGTCTGCCTCCAGACCGGCCGCAAGCACTACGTCGGGCCCTTCGAGGCGCTCGGCAGGGTCGAGTTCCCGGACCCGCCCTTCACCGAGGACATGCCGCGCCTCGGATGCCCCAACTTCTACTACGACATGGAGGACGTCCTCTTCGAGGAGGTCTCACGCCGCGGCGGGGCCGTCAGCTGGTCCGTGCACCGGCCCACCACCGTCTTCGGGTACTCCCCGCGGAGCGCCATGAACGTCGTCGGCAGCCTCTGCGTCTACGCCGCCATCTGCAGGAAGGAGGGCGCCAAGCTGCGGTGGCCCGGGTCCCGGGTCGCGTGGGAGGGATTCAGCGACGCCTCCGACGCGGACCTCATCGCCGAGCACGAGATCTGGGCCGCCGTCGACCCGTTCGCCAAGAACGAGACCTTCAATTGCAGCAACGGTGATCTCTACAAGTGGAAGAACCTCTGGCCGATACTGGCGGACCATTTCGGGGTCGAATGGGCTGGCTACGAAGGGGAGGACAGCAGGTTCAAGCTCGAGGACGCCATGGCCGGGAAGGCGGCGGTCTGGGCGGAGATTATCAGGGAGAATGAGCTTACGTCTACAGAGCTCGAGGAGATCACCAATTGGTGGTTCGTCGATGCTTTGTTGGGTGTCGAGTTCGAGCATCTGGACAGCATGAACAAGAGCAAGGAGCATGGCTTCCTTGGCTTCAGGAACACCGTCAACTCATTCAACACATGGATCGACAAGCTCAAGGTCTTCAAGATTGTTCCATAATTCTTCCCTGCAATTTAGGTCTCTGCTGTTGTTTCACATCATTCAGCATCTTATTATGTTGCTCGTTTATCAAGTTCCAGTTCGTTTGTAATTTAGTTCCATTTCATACACTTTGCTATCTTTGCCAGGTTTGCATGTTGTATACTGTTGTATATTAGGGCCAAATAAAGATCAACACATTGCAAATAAGTTATTCTTGTTCACCATTAGTTTCATTGAAATTGTTAATTGTGTGGGTATTGAATCACTAACTGAAATTTTTCATTATGAGCATTGCTTTATCTGTGAATCGGTTGATTCAGACAACAGGTTTTACTTGCTGCACATTCTCGTAAGTTGTAACCCTGAATTGCTAGTACTTTGTTTGTGACCGTCAATTGTTCCTTTTGTCAGTAAATATGATATTAGAGATCAGCACATTGCAGATAAGCTATTCTTTTTTAGCACTTAGCAGTAGTTTCCCCGAAACAGTGTTGGCACTGAATTACCGATTGAAAATGTTTTCACTAAGATCATCACCACTCTTTGAAATTGCTGTTATCGTTAACTATCAATTTTGACCCCATCCCATCTTTTGAAGTCTGAAATGATAGTTGTTCTTTGTTTGCTAGTATTATGCATCTGTTCCTTTTGCTGCAAACATTATGCTGGAGATGGTTCTACATGTTGAGAAGTCACCGAAACATTTCGCATCAGCATTAATCAGTGTCTTGCTTGCCTTCATATCTTTATGCTTTCTTGAATACGGGAGCAATCAGAGTAGCTGATGACACCGGCGGCAGCAAGTCTTTTTCTGCCACACATTTCCAGGAATTTGGTATCTACAAGCAACAATGTTACTGATCAGAGTCATACAAGGCCAATATCACCTCGGACGCTCCATCTTTTCAGTGCAGTTTTTCCTTTGCCAGGATGGGAAAACCTTGGGCACAGCTTGTATTTCAGCTATGCTCGTCAATCATCATGGTTCACTTTGTCGCGGGCTTCATTTTACCTCGAGCTCAAGGAAGGCACGTCTTCTCTGTTTGGTCTTTGTTTGCTTATCCTCATTGGTGGTTGCTAGCATCTTTCACAACTCAACTGATTGGCTCTTGATTGAAAAATCAGTTCTGCGTCCGACGAAGTAGAAAGAAACACGGAACAGCTAGGCTGATCTGCCCTCTCCAATTCAATCATGGACGTCGGCCTGTTGTTGATCAAGTATTCTATTCTGCAACAGAAGCTCACGTTGCCTGGTTTGCATTTTTTTTTTCTGCCCTTCTGGATGGAGATGGATGACCAATAATCCTGATGGAGGACGGGTTTTGGGAAGTGCTGCTCTGTCTCTCTCTCTCTCCAAGTCTGCAATTCAGTCCTCACGTGTCGATTTGCCACTGCACTTGTTTCCCATTGTTATAAAGTTGCATCCCGAAGAAGAGGAAAAATTGCAGGTAACAACTCATGTGTCATGGTACCGTAATCGAAACAAAGTTCCCGTAGGGAAACTCTGCCTTGAATTGCTGTTTCTGCGCTAGAATTAGAATTTTTTTTTTTGAGGGGTGCGCTAGAACTAGATACAGGCTCAAATGTGGAGCATCGCAAAATGTTCCTGTTTTCGGGCCAGACAGGCAACTGGGCTGGACTCATTAAGCCCACCTGTATTGGTTGCCTTTTTAGGCCCATTAGATGTTTGTCCAAGTTCCTCTCGAAGAAAAAAAAGATGTCTGTCCAAGTCGTTTTGAGTTGCAGACGTGCAGGGTAGTTTTAAATGGAGTGCTGGGACATATGAAAAAGGATTACTAATGTGTGCCTAGGATCAGCCATTTCTGGATTTATTTTAAACGAACCGCTCATGAAATTCCTATTGGATCAACCATCTCATAGGAATTCCATATGATGAGCTGCTTTTTTTATTCTAAAGAGGCATACAAAAATTTCCGTACAGGATTGCATTCCTACCTACATAAATATTTTCTTATTTTCCTTAGTTTGGTTTTAGACTTTTTTTTATGAAAAATAGTGACTTCTCCTACAAATAACTTTTTCTTTCTTCTCATCCCCAATGTTGATTCGATCACTTCCACTTTATTTCCACTGGATCCTCTTGTAAGTTACTACAATAGCATCACATACCAAAACCTGTTGGAAACGATGAATTTACAAATATGAAGATGAGATTAAATCACGGCAGACGGTAAGCGTCAGACCCATTTTCCCTCTCGCTCTTTCCTCGGTCACGTTACAGTAGTTGATTAGCAAACCCAGAGCTCCAATCCGGTCACAATTGAACGACCGACCTAGCTCGTTTTTATCACACACTCTGTATACGAATTGTCAACCAGTTTTGGTCTTAAAAAATCTGTATTCGCAAGGTGACCAAAGATTTTTATTCTTTTTTTTCCTGAAACGAAAGGTGATCGAGATAGCAGTAACGGCAAGGTGAGCATTGCAGCTCATGGCCATTGTGAGGTCGCTAGACTCTCGCAGTCGCATGGGGATGCAGATTCAAAATGGAAATGGAAATGGAGGATGGAAGGTGGTCATAAGCAATCCAAGCTTTTGTTTTTTGGAAATACATTACTCACTCCGTTCCAAATTATAATTCACTTTACCTTTATCTAAATAAAGTGATTTGAACCCTTCAGTCTGCTGGTCATAACCTCCCCCCCCCCCCCCCCCCCCCCCCCCCCGTTTTTCACATGTGCTATTGCAATCTTTCAATGCTGAATTGAGAGCTTTCAATGCGGAGTGAGACTTTACAACGAACCTATACCTAAACGTTACCATCAAACAAATCAATTTCTTTTCCAAAAATAAATAAGCCAGCTCATCAGTTCCATCCAGAAAAGCAAGCAAGCAAATCACCGCAATTTCTTTCAAGGAACAATCAAACAAATCTCTAGGTATCCCTCTGCATCCACTGAAGCATCAATTATTCCGTGACAACACGTACTGTGCAGCGAATGAGCATGAGCTGGTGGTGGGCACGCGCAGTCGGTGAGGTGAGCAAGCGCCGGGGCGACCGCGCCGCCGCGTCCGACCGGTCCTTCAAGTTCCAGAGCGTGGCGCTCGTCGTCGGCTCCACCGGCATAGTGGGCGCCTCACTCGTCGACATCCTCCCGCTGCCGGACACCCCCAGCGGGCCATGGAAGGTCTACGCGCTCTCCCGCCGTCCACCCCTGCCATGGTACCCGCCGTCGTCCTCCTCCGTCACGCACGTACACGTCGACCTCACGGACTCCGCCACCGTCGCCGAGGCCCTCGCGCCGCTCGCCGACGCAACCAAACCTGCAGCAACGCAACAGATCTTAAATACTGCGTGTATTGGCATCACGGGGTTCCTTCGATGGTGCAGATCCGGCACGCTGGACGCATCGTATAATTTGGCCAGTGTTCGTGCGCCCAATTGATGGCGGTGGCGTTTCCGGGCGTGGTCCATCAAGCCAAGCCAGGTGTGAGAAAAGCTCGGAGACGAGGGTTTTTTTTCCTTTCCTTGAAATAGCCGACTCGCATATATATACATATATACACGATGGAGGCCCAGCAGGCGCGGGCCTGCTAAATATATATATATATATATATATCTTTCGCTAGGTAAGATACGTCATATATTATGAGATACACATGTAGGAGTAGCTACAAGCACGTGTAGAATAGATTTTTCATATATATAAGCTTCTGTTATAGTCCAATCAATTAGTCCGTTCAGCTCATAAGTCATTTAGCTATGTATGTGCGTTTCAGGTCTGTTTGTTTGACTTCTACTAGATGATATAAGCTAGCTTATGGTTCTAGAACAACATGGCTATGTTAGAGACCTTTACCTTATTGTCCTTACACCATAAACTAGTCATCAAAGTTGTTGCCCACGGGTGGAAATGAAGCAATAACAATGATATATAGATATAAATAAATCTGAACATTACACAGGCAGCGTCCCCTCTGACCACTCCCTTCTCTCCCATACCATCTCTGACCTAAAGCAAAAGATGTGAGCCCTACTACACTACACTACACTACACACAGGAGAGGCACAGCCAGCCCCCTTTCGCAAATTACACAAAAGAGGAAAAAGCGGGAAAAGTGGGGCAGGCACGGCCAGTAGCAGCATCAGATCCTGTGGCTGTGGGTCACAGAGCAAAGCATCCGGGATCTAGGCGAGCAGCGCCGCCGCGCCCAGCGCCGCCGCGACGGCCGACGCGATCGCGCCCGCCGTCCTCCCCGTGGTCCTCCCTGCGGCGCTCTGCAAAACATTGACAGTGTCAGCGCATCAGTAACTTCTTCTTCCTGCTACTGCTGATAACACAAGCTACTATTACTGCGAAGTTGTGCAGAAGCTCGTTCGTGCGTCCGTGTCAGGCTGACCAAACATGGTGGCGCAGTTCGTGTACCCTGTTCGTGTCGTGCTGGTTCGGTAATTCCGTAATTGGTAGTGGTCATAAAGATGCATGCTGGTAGTGGTCATGCTGCTGGTAGCAGATCTGAAATCGCTCCACTTTGGCCCTCTTGCTTTTGTTTTTGTTAACCCCAGCGCAGTGAAAAGTTGAATGGCAGCGGCAGAAGCGGACAACCAGAGGCGGCCCTGCGCTGCCGTACGTCACCTGCTCCCAATGCCTGCCGATAGGGCCCTTCGCCTCTGTCGGCGCACCAACGGCTACATTCTGCCACCGACGGTGACACGCACACCCGTCGCAATGTGAAAGAAAGAACCACGCGTTCTTGGGTTCGGCAAACTTGCACTGAGCTCAGTGCCTCAGCAGTGGTCAGCTAATAGATAAATTTGCTACGCGCAGTGTGAAAATGGTGCGAGGGAGCACGAGGAACGGTAAATGCGGCAAGCAAGCAAGAGTAGCTTACCGCGGTGTCGGCGGCGGCGGCGTCGCCGCTGGGCCCGGGGGCCTCGGCGTCGGTCGCGGGCGCGTCGGCGGCCTTGTGCTTCTTGGAGACGGGGGCCTCGGCGGCCGGGGCAGGCGCGGACGCGCCCTTCTTCTTCTTCTTGTTCTTGGGCGGCGGCGACGGCTTCTTCTTCCTGGCGGGCGCGGGGGCGGGCGCCTCGACGGTGGCGGGAGGCGTGGCCGCGGGGGGTGTAGCGGCGGGCGCCGGGGCGGTGGCCTTTGCCGGGGGCGCGGGCGCGGGCGCGGGGGCCTTGGACTTGGGCTTGGTCGGCGCCGCGGCGGGGGCCGGGGTGGCGGTGGTGGTCGGCGCGGCGGCCGGGGCCGGGCTGGCCTTGGAGGCAGACTTGGGCGCGGGCGCGGGCGCGGCCGGGGCGGTGGTGGACGGCGCGGCGGCGGGGGCGGGGGACGCGTCGGCGGACGGCGCCGGCGTGGCCTTGGAGGACTTGGGCGGCGCCTTGGCCGGCGCGGCCGCGGGGGACTGCGCGAGGGAGCCCGTGGCCAGGAGGAGGAGGCATATGAGCGCCGAGAAGAGGACGGCGCTGCTGGGCCGCGCCATTGCGAACGCTGCGGGAGGCTGGGCTGGCTGGCTGCGAGTGGCAACGGGGAGCTAGCTGTGTGGGAGTGATGGGAGCGGCGGGGCGGGTGGCGCGCGGGATAAATAGGCGGAGGCGGAGGCTCGAAGGAGCGCGGCCGGCGCCACGGGCCCGACCGGCCTGGCGACGGACAGCGGGGAGGCGCACGCACGGACACGGAGAGGAGGGACGGATTGGGGTGGGACGCGGTCACATGGTGGTGGGGGATGTCACGTCTCGTGGCGCGTAGGCCTGCGACGCCCGGGCGCTCTAGCGTGCCGTTGGAGAGGTAGGTGTGGGCGGCGGAGGACCGAGCCGGCAGGTCACCGTCAGGAGCCGTTGCGGCTGCGAGTGTCGGCGGGGTTTCCGGGCCGAAGTAACGACGGGCTCCGTCGATCCTCCTCCTGCTAATTTTTCCGCGCTGACAAGGAAACGCAGCATGTGTGTCACATTTCCGTTGGGGCCGTAAGCAACCGCATGCTTCCTGGTCGCTTACAGTGTCACTGTACAACGTTAGTTACAGAACTCTTAACTATAGTAGTAATCCGAGCTGGTTAGGCCGTATGAAAGCTAATGATAAGCTACCCAAGTTCGTTGATGCATGCAACTATGCGATGCATCATGACCAAGTGGACCAAAAGTGAAAAAAAAAACACAAACAAGTAAGGGACCAAAAAGGAAGCTAAGCTAGGAGGGTCGCTAGAAGGATCGGCAGCGGTTGAACCGTTGCTGTCAGCCCGGAGGAATATGTGACGGGAATGCTGTGCTCAAGGAAAGAATGATCCATCGCTTGTGCTGCATGCGTCCACACATGCGTAGTCGGTCATTGTTGTTGCAATGATACAGCACCCCCATTTTTTTTCCTTCTTTTCGTATCGCTGATGCCTGATGGGGCCAATTCCAACTAAAGTCCGGTTTGATGATCCCGTCGAAAACTGATGTCTTAGAAGTTGTTGGATGAAATTAACCCAGGCTTAGACCTCTGTTCTGTATTAAACTTTAGGCCTCTGCTGGAAATCCTGTTCTGTTTTTGTATCTTTGAATACGGCAGCTCGTCTGATTTGCATTGTATAAGTTTTAAGAGGACTCGCTGAGAAGTTAGGAAGTTAGGATTCTAGGGTACTATGTTAGGTAGAGATGCAGAGCAGAGGAAAAGAAGAGGATCGGATCGTCCGATTGCAACAGGCAAGCTACTATCTCAATGCTTCGCAAGTTAATTTTTGTTATGAAGTAGGAAACTTCATGCTAGTTTTAATGTAGATCTCAACGACTAAGACGTTTCTTTTTGTTGATGCCAAACAAGAAAACGTGTGTGAACAAAAAAATGATATGATTTCTTCCAAACGTAAGCATCGCTTCGTATTGGAAAACAAGGAAACTGTACTGCAGTTCAGCAAACTTGTTTCATCATCCGTTCAAACGAGGTACCAAACTTTCAGATGACAGATAAGTTCATTTTTTTAAAAAAAAAGGAAAAGGAGATGACAGAGATACAAAGTTATGTGCTGTTCCTTCAAAGACGATGGTGCAGCCTCCACACTCCAAATCAGTCTCCATATAGAGAAATTAAAAAGAGGAAAGGTATTAATCAAGGACCCCGGCTGTTACCCTAATGCTCGAATTATGGTGACAAGACAAGCGTGCATGCATGCAAACTGCAAAGATGGATGGTTGAGAAGTGACGGCTCGGGGGCTGCACTGTTTCAGAGCTAAGCTGGGATGAAGCTGGCCTGCACCTCCAACAGCTACCTGATGTTCACGGCCAGTTTGACATGGACATGTTCAGATCGGTAAGTTGCAACGAACACAACGGAAGCGGGAACATCGTTTTCCATCCAGCAGCAGTATATATAAATTTTAGACGAAGTTTAATTCAGATTAAGTATTGTGGTTTGGAGCAAGGGCATGCATGCCTGCGTGCCAAGTCTCTGCGTGTAGCTCCAGTCAAGGTTGTATATTCAGGCTGTGCACCAACAATTTAGGGCAGTTTGCTGATCAACACATACTTGGGATACCAATCTTCTTGTGCTTTTACAAGCTCTGGCACGCTGTTGTTGTTGAGCTCAAGCTGTCAAGCACCGTGTCGTGAATTGTAGACCTGTGACCTTCCTCTCGCACGACAGCGGTTCGTTCAACGCCTTCACTCTTAGAACCAAAGAATTGTTTGCCACACGGCATCAGCAAAATCTGGCCATGATGATCGTGATTCAAGATAACGATGTACCCCGTACCAAGAATAATTGTTCCGTAATTAAAGATGAACATTGGTTTCAGAAAGAAGAAACATTCTTAGTTGCGATTTAGCCAAAGCCTGTTGGCCCCTGATGAGCTTAATTCTTGGCCTGGAGCATCTGGACGGTTAGGAATGATGATTTGGTCTAGCTTAAATGACATTAACCCCACGGTAGATATGGCTGTCATGCGAAGTTTGTACATGAACTCGCCATGGTTATCAATCGGGCAAAAGCGGTACCTGCCTCGTATTAGAATTGGCTACACTCCTTAGTTTCTTTTCCTTTTCCTTTTTATTTTTTTTCTAATATATAACCAGTAGGGGCTCACTCAAACAACATCGCTGCACCGTCACGTCAAAGACTATCATTGGTCTGTCGCCGCCCAAACCCATCCATCGTTTATAGGCATTGGAAATTTCTTTTGCGTGTACTACTATAATAAATCAATAAAGTAGAAACATAATTTGTGTGGAACATTTGAAAGGAAAAATATACTCCATAATTTAAACTATTCTAAGTTTGATCAAGTTTATAGAAAAGAGTAATAATATTTTGAATGTCAAATGAGAATAATTAGATTTATTATGAAATTTATTTTTATAATTTACTTATTTGATGTGTTAGATGTTAACATTCTTCTTTATAAATTTGATTTAGGTAAATTTGATCAAACTTAGAGTACTTTAATTTATAAATAAAATAAAATAACTTATATTTCAGGACGGAGGAAGTACCTACGAAGAAGAATGTCATGAATGGACTGCATGCCTCTCTCTCTCTCTATTGGGCTAGTTCTGTCTCTAGCGAATGTCATATTGGGCTGGCTCCTCGCCCCCAAAATGGCCGAATGACACCGAGCCCATCCCGGCAGTCTTTTTTCCAGCCTATCCTGAAAAAAAAAAGAAATTAGAGAGAGGTTGGAATGGACACTGGGCTTGGACCTAAGACCAGAAATCAAGCAGCAGGCCTTTGGAACACGAAAAGGGCGGTCAGATTAACGCGGCGAAGACTTGGTCAGTTGCCAAGTTGGTCAGCCAACTGCTGCTGCGCATTCGTGCAATGGGACCGCCCAGTCACCGTCATACTATTTGTGAGCGCCTCCATGGCCTGAGGTCTGACCAGGAGCACACCTCCAACCTTTCCTTTCCACAATCACCTCCTCCCTTGGCTGTCCTCATCGCCTCCGATCGTCCCCTCCCGCCCGTGCAAATAACACTCGACCGCTGATGTGGTTACGTCTGTAGCCGGCGAGAGCAGTCGAGGGAACCATCGCAGCGATGGCGGAGATGGTCGGGTCCATCGTCGTCGGCGAGGTGGTCAGCCGGACCTCCTCCTTCCTCATCGGCCGGCACCGGGACCGGCTGAGCGCGCGGGAGGGCGTCGAGAGGCTGGAGATGGCGCACATCCGGATGGAGGCCGCGCTGGAGGTGTCCGCCCGGTGGCGCGCCGCGGACGCGCCCCTGCTCCGGTGGCGCCGCAGGCTGCGCCGCGCCGCGGGCGAGTGCGACGCCGCGCTGCACCGGTGGAAGCTCCGGGAGCTGCGGGAGGAGGCCGCCCGGGAGCGGCTGGCGCGGGCGCCGCTCCCGGGGCGCGTCGCGCACGCCGTCCTGTGCTTTGTCTCGGCGCTCCTGGCGCTCGCCCGCCGCCGCGGCGGCGGCTGGGACGAGGCCTCCCGCGCCCGCGCCGCCGTGGAGAGGTTCGAGAGGCTGGCCGACGGCGCCGCCGAGTTCCTCAGGTGCGTGGAGTTCAACGCCGCGCCGCGGAAGCGGAGGCTGCTCATTGGCCCCGCCGTCGGGGAGCTCGGCGGCGGCGTGGAGCGCGGCATGCTGCGGGGAGCTGGAGCTCGGCACTGTTTCCTGGGGGCCGCTGGATCGGAGAGCCCGGCGGAGGTTTGGATGGGAAGCAGCAAGCGTAGGGCGTCCGGGAAAAAATTGCTCCTGGTGTGAACAATGGAGCACGCGATTGGGTTCAGTCAAGTCGTCAGAGTTCAGATCACAGGAGGTTCGATCTGCCTGGAGCTAGCCCTGGTCACACTCACTCCATTTGACGTTCGGATCTGCCGGAAAGGAAGCAAATTTAGGGCCCAACTTGTAGAACGTGGATGGTTCAGCGAGTCAATGGTCAAATCCGGGCGTGTGCCGTGTTGTCTACGACCTCTGGATGGATAGAGAAGTCAATAGGTGCAGCTGGCTCTTTTGGTGTAAGACATTCAGGCTGTTCAAACGAGATTTTTTATTATTTTTTAAAACTAATTAATCTAGCATTTCCAATGTGAACGGACCAACTTGCTAGTTGATTAGTACGTTACTGTTTATCCAGCCGTTTGAATGATCATGGCTGCTATGCAGATGATGCTTGATGATTGCGACTTTTGTGGAAATCAATCATTCAATTGGACATGATGGGCTGCTGGTTGCGGTCTGTACACAGCATAACTCATTTTTTGCTTTTCAGAAAAGCGAATTGAAAGTAAGTAAAGCCGATACTCCCCCCTCAAGTCCCTAAGTGATGGGACTAAATGACACTAAGAAACAAGAGAGGAGGGATTGTACTGACCAGGGATAAGCTTATTGAGAATCTATCTATCTATTATATTAATATGCAAATGTTAAAAGAGAAGAATTTGCACCGTCGGATTCTATGAAGATCTAACAGTCTATATTAACATGAAGAGTCCACTCCAAATACGAATTATAAATATAGCTAGATTAGGAATCTAAAAATAGGCAATTCATCAGTGTGATACATATTGTTTTTATATATTTTTCTCTCTCTCTCTACCCCACGAAGATGTGTATACTACGGACTAGATATATGAGATGAGAACTGAGTTTGCTTATTTTTAGGCCTGAACGGAACACAACTGCAGCTAGATATATGAGATGATCTCCATGCAGGCCTACGAACACAAAAGATGTCCAGCATCTCAAAAAGTCCTCATCAGCTTGCACGCTGCTAAGCCATCTTTTGTGCGCTCAAAGCTCCGTGCAGGATACAGTGGCCACTCCATTTGCAAAGGCAAGGCTGGCAGCCGGATGGATTCTGGAATAATCCCTAGCTACAATGATTACAAGTATGGAGCCACGGGCTAAACTGCGACTTATATTGTCATTATACAGGAATAAATCCGTACTACAATATTTAATTAGCCAATCAAGAAATATTAGGCCTTAGGCTAACTATTAGCTGTCCATTGAAATTCTTTGATTGTGTTCCGTTCAACAAAATTAATAAGGGAGTGTTAAAAAGAGTCACCACGTTCGCTGAGAGGGTATAAAAATTTCCACATTAATCTAAAAGAAAGAAGGATTTACACGTCGAATTTTATAAAGATCTAACAACCTATATTAACCGGAAAAGTTCACACCAAATACGAATTATAAATATAGCTAAATTAGGAATCTAAAAAGAAAGATAGATGCAAAAGGCTTATGTTGTTCTTATGTTGCCATTATACATGAATATACTCCATACTACAATATCCAATTAGCCAATTAGGAAATATTAGGCTTTAGACTAGCTATTGGCGGTCCATTGAAATTCTTTGATTGTATTCCGTCCAACAAAATTTAGACCTGGATATGACAGGAGAGAAGAACAAACGTCACCTACACCCGATGATCTGGACATGAGAGGAGATTGCTGTCGTGGGAGCCTCCTAATACTGATACTAGACAGATCAAAATCAATGTTGATGAAGTTGTTTCTATGCATAATCGCAAAGCTGGTATTGCCGTTGTGATTAGGGATCACATATGTAAAGTCCTACTTTCATCAGCCTACATAGATTCTTGAGTCCGACTGTATGGCGATCATCCGCTATCGAAATAATTCTAGAAGCAAACGGCCGCCATACTTATTCTGTTATTCACCATCCAAGAAGCTACATATGGCAAGAAATGCTTCCAAAATTAGTGTCGAGTAATGTGAGAGAGAGCAGAACAATATCACGATGAGCTAGCTTAGACCGTGAAGCTGCTAAACCATAGTGTAGTATGACACGATCGCTTTCCGAAGTGTTAAAAGCAATAAATTGCTCTTAATTGCTTGGATGGTATAATCGCTTTCGTAAGTGTTGGAGCAATTAATAATTTTTCTCTTTACTTGCACAACATGAAACTAAGATACATTTTAGCTTTTTTTTGTGGGTACATTTTTAGCTTCGTTAATTGAGGAGCGCGGACATCCATAGTAGAGATCCATGTAGCATTATTCCCAAGCATCCAAGGCGCGAGGAAGCTGCCTATGACCAACATGGAAAAGTTCACCTATGTAACCCTTCAACGGGGAATAAGAATAAAAACATGTTCTGTTTTGCTTTAGATACAACGATCCAATTTTCAAGATGACACCAGACATGTCATAACTACACTAAGAAAAAGGAGAGAACAATTATGGCATTTTTTAGAAAAAGGAATAGACACTAGTTTGTGACAGATTGGAAAAGAAATTTTGATGTCTCGACCTGCTGCTACATGAACACTTGAAAACCCACATAAAACGCTGGCAAGATTGACTCACAAATTAGGGGAGACCAAGATAATTTCTACTAAATGGGTCCCAAAATTTGGTAGAAGCTACTATATCTTGGAACTGACCCGAGACTAAGATAATTTCTAGGATTTATCTCTTTTTTCTAGTACTAGTATGTCGTTTGCGAGGATTAATGTGGAGGCTGTAGTATAAGCTTCTAATTAGTAACAGTAAGATTAAAACATGCAATAATTTGAAAAGTTACTCAATGCTTGAAAAGTTGAAATTAAGTTTAGACCAGAAACTTCCAAAAACATCATGTATTTGTGACATTAACCGTTTACACTTTGCGCGGGAATGATAGCACAAAATTCTAAAAACAAAATTCATGACAGTCCATTGTCATGTCCACGTGGCCCGGATATTTTTGAGTCAGTGGTCGAAGCTGGAGATGCTTGACCGCACCTGCTTTCTCATGGAAACAGGAATTTCGAAACAGTGTGGGGCCTTTACTCCAACCATTATAGAGTTTTAGCTACTTAACCTACATCATTGTTGTCTCACGTCTTTTGCCAATATTCTTGGATTAGTTAAGATAGTGGCAAAGGGGGGGCCTTCGGATAAAATAGAAGAAATACTCAGTCACCGACAGCTCTCGCTCGCTGTTCTGCGTCAAAGTCCACTTATTGTGTAAAATTTCGCTGAAACACTCATGGAGACCAATTGTTATTATTCAAGTCACCGCCGCTTGTCTCACATTCCTGGACTCTGGCCTATGCACGTCAACAGACACATATTCCATCCCTTTTCTGCGCGTTATCCCCACTTGATTTCCTTTCCATGGTGTTTCCTCTGAAATCTCCCTATATACAATGTTCACAACTTCCATGAGATCAGTCGAGCTCGTGCATTCTTACGATCTTCGCTGGTTCAGTCCAGACTAATGGCGGAGATCGTGAGTTCCGCGGTGGCCGAGGAGGTAGTCACCCAGATTGTATCCAGGGTCCTCGACAAGCAGACGCCGGGACGGAGACCGAGCGAGGAGGAGCGCCTGGAGCGGCTGGAGATGGCGCACATCAAGCTGGAGGCGGCGCTCGAGACCTCCGACAAGTGGCGGATCACCGACGCGTCGCTGCTCCGGTGGCGCGGGAAGCTCAAGCGCGCCGCCCGGGAGTGCGACGACGCGCTGCGCCGGTGCAAGCGGCGCGCCGTGGAGGACGAGGAGAGGCGGCGGGCGGCGAGGGGCGCGTCCTTCCCCGCGCGGCTCGCCCGCGCCGCCAGGTCGTTCCTCTCCTCCGACGTCCTCAGCGGCGACGACGGCGGGCACGGCTGGAGCGGCCCCGCGGTCCGGCGGTTCGAGTGGTACGCGGACGGCGCGGCCGAGTTCCTGAGGTTCGTGGAGCTCGGCGGCACGCCGCGGCGGTACGCGTTCTTCGACCCGCTCATCGCGCGCCTGCTCACCGGCGACGAGCTCCGGTACCGCCTCGTCCGGGGCAGCCAGTACCACCTGTTCTGCGTCCGTCCCATATTCCTGGAAGGTCGCGGGGTAGAGGCGAAGCTCATCTTCATCTACGAGGACGACGACGCGCCGGAGAAGAACCTGTGCATCGGCTCCATGCTCCGGCTCTCGGAGAGCACGGACATTGTCGGGACCACGATCAAGTGCCTGCAGCTGCTGGTCACGCCCCACTTCCGGTCCACGGCCGAGGCCGCCACCAGGGAGCTCGCGAGCCTCCCGACGCAGGACTTCTCCTGGGTGCCGTACACCGACACCACTCACAAGGAGCACTGGAACAGCATCCACAGAGACATGAGCCAGTGGTTTCGCCCCGACCCGCTCTGCTGCAGCCATCAGCATCGTGCAGAGCCCTGCAAAGGCGACACGGGCGCAACGGGGCTACCAGAAGTGTCTCTGGAATCAGTGATCGAGGTGTACTGGCAGTGCCAGATCCCTCTGTCCGAGTACAACATGCGGAGGAGGGCGATTCCTGAAGGTCGAGCAGCTTCTTCCAAAGACACGCCACACCTGAAGCTCGGGCTCCTGTTCACGCCCCATGGCTCGTTAGGAGGCGTGACGCCGAGAGCCGAGTCCTCCGCGCTGGAGGTGATCGACGGCGAGGAGCAGCACGGCGCGCACACGAACCTCAGCCTGCAGCAGGTGGACGAGACGGTGCTGCCAAAGGCGCTGGAGTGCCTGTACCTGAAGGCAGAAGCGACGGCGTACCAGATGCTTTGGAAATCCAGACATGGCGCGGCGTACCTTCAGGTGAAGAAGACGATCCCAGGGAGAAATGCCGGCAGGGACAACAGCAGCAGAAGGTCTCTGATGCAAAGGTATCCTCACCACCAGGACCCGAAGCTGGAGAGATGGACACACGTTCTCACGAGCTTTCTCAAGTTGTGGGTTGCGCGCGCACCTGAAAGGCTGCGGTGTTCGATGGTGGAATGGTTGCAAAGGGCGAATGAGAAGCAACAGGCAGTTTTGCAGTATTGATTCCTTGAGAAACAGCCGAGAAAAATGCTCCGAAACTCAGAAGCTGGGGTCTCAGAAACAAGATTGCTTTCTTCTTTTTTTTGGCTTTGCCATTGTGTTATTATTCTTCTCTTTTCTCTTCTTACTGCATGTTCTTAGTGCGACAGTTGTACAACCCTCATACACCACACTATTCTCTTTGTGCAAAACTTGTTTCTTCAGAATTACTCAAACCAACTAAATTGAAAAGTTTACAATTCCATAAAAAAGTAGAATTGAAACTATAAGTGACATATATCCCATCCATGGCCCATGCATCAAACTTAGTCAGTTCACACTATTCCAACAACCATCTCCTCCGCCTCGTCTACCACCGCAGACCGCACAATAGCTTACAGCTAGCTTCGCAGCATCCTCACTTGCCACTGCAGCATCAAATGGCTAGTCTGTCAAACAACAAAGCGAAACAATGATGGAGCTCCACTTTAGAATGCGAGACTTCACAACATAACAACCAAAACCGTGTAGCATGCACGCGTAAAGGTTGTCTTTTTATATTGTGAAAATATTAAGTGGGAAAGCGAGTGCTACGAATTGGAGAATGTTTGGTAGTTGGTACATTCAAATCTTCAAGAAATAAACTCTAAAGCAAAGTGAACGGAAAGCAGGGAGAGAGTGCCCACAATTTTGGCGTCAACATGGAAGACTGGACTTACCAACCAATTTGTCTGGAAGAATGTTGGAACATCTTCAAGAAGACATACACGAAGAATTGGTACCGCTCTTGACTCTTTAGGGACGCAATGTCATTGGCAGACTACTTGCTTCACTGAAACAAAGGCAGAGGTGTGAAACACTCCTAAAGCAGATTCAGATGTTCCAACCGAAGGCAACAATGCATAGCAGCAGGACGAATAAACAGCAAAACGGCCTCGATTGCTTCCTTGTGATCAAACATGGGCCAGGCACAGAGACACTTGCCAGCCTCGAGAAGCCTGGGTTGGGCTAGGAAATTTGGAGAGATGGCCCAAGAAGGCCGGGTTTGGGCTCGGCAGCTCAGCCAAATCGGCTGCAAGCAATAATAGAACATATTCTTTTCTTTCATAACCATAAATGGAGTCGAAGTGAAGTTGGTACACAAATGACTGACTATTCTCTTTATGTTCATCAGGAAAAAAGTTCTGGGTTTTCAGAATTCAAGATAGAGCAGAAAGAAAGACAAATATTCAAACATAGTGTCAATATTGTCAAACTAATAAACTAAGAGTAGGAGGAGAGATACATGTATTTGAACCTACGCATACCATCACAGAACCAACGAACTCATCATAATAAACTGTTCCCTCTTTTGCATGGTACAGCATACAGTATTTAGTACGCACTGATTCTGTTGGTTTGGCATGATACTGTAACATACAGTGATCTGATTTGCATAGTAAAGTGTACAAGCATGAGAAAACATACAGGAGTATCTCTAGTACAGAGCATGCACGCTGCCTAAATGCCTGGTCCCCTGCCTCATCACTGCGCAAGAAGCATTTAGTGAAGCCAGGGTCCATCAGCAAACGGCCTGACATTAGTTGAGCATCCATCAGGGAATCCAGCCAGAGGGCTTAACCTATTTGATGGATGGAACACTACTGCATAAACTAGAGCTGGTCCCCGATGCATAAAACAACAGACACCTCCAGCTCAAGGTTGCCGGTGCCAGAGCCACTGTGTTCTCGGAGCCACGCAGCTTTCACCAACCCATTTTGTTTCTCTCCTGAGACTATCAGTAGAATACTACAGCAAGACACTAAAAATCTCAAGTGTGATCCGTTGGAGAAAGCCGATACCCCAGATGCCAATCTAAAGCAAAGACTGCCAAAAAGAACTCTGCAATCCGACAGGTCGGATAGTTAACTAAAGCCAAGAAGATCAAGATCTACCTCCTCTCCCTTTGTTATAAGAAACAAAGGAGCGTGAAAAGAGCAAACGCATCAAAGGGGGTGGACCGATCGGATCTTCGTACCGACACTTCGAAAGCCGCAAACCCTTGATATTCAATGGGGAACTGGGCACTTGCCATGATGAAATTTGGATCCGATTCAGAAGGAAGAGCTACTTAAGTCAGCAAATTGTTCTGTCCCGGCCCCATGGAAAACTAACTAGGGATGCTGATACTGTACATGTACATTCTGATGCATTCGGAGTTCAGAGTTCACATGATATTTTCTCTGGACCAAATTGTACTGCACAGACACTGGGTTAATTCTTTGGCTAAACAGAAGGGTTCAGAGTCCAGACACAGTCACATGACATCTCACATCCTATGTGAGCTATCTGTGGAGCCTATGGGTATTAACATTTTTTGTGCCCTGACAGGTGAACTAACCAAATGGCTGCACTGCACTGTATGTTCTTCCTCGTTGTACGCAATGATGTGCATAGGATCGAGCGCATTTTGCTCTCCTTTTCCTTTTTCGAGAGGAGCGATTGAAAGCATACAAGATGGTAAAGAAGGTAAAGTGCCGCGATCGATTTGAAACGGTGCACGAGGGTATCAAAAGGAGAACGCCAACGTGAGACGGATAAAGAAGAAGGGGGGAGGTGAGGCTAGAATAATAACGCTAGGCCATGGTGATGGGCGATGATGGTTTCTAGCGGGGAAAAGCCGGAAAGGAAGCCGTCAAGATCATCGCTAAACTCGCGAGATGCCATGCGGATTACAGAGGACGATGCGCACAATCCTGGGGCAGGTTACTGGTGCTGACCAAACATTACATACATCGACACCTTTTTTTTATTTGTATGAGAATCAAATTGTTTCCTATAAATATGAGCTTTTCAGAGACATTATGCTGAAACTCCGGCTTCCAGCATCGTTCATAAAGTAAAGATTTTTAGCTTTACACTTGCAGCATTTTGTTTATGAAGCCATGCATCCGGAGTGACCCATGATCCATCCGACAAGATATGATCATGGGAACCGTACACCCGACCAAGGAAAATAGTGCCCGTACAACACCAGTCTGGCATCAGTTCAGGGATCTGCACTGTGCAGCTAGTGTTTACCACTAGTGCTGTGGTAATGACTTCTGTGTTCTCTCTCTTTTTTTAGGGAAAATAAATGTAAGAACCTAAACTAAAGTCCTTTGCGTTCCAGAAAGATAAAAGAATTTCAGATTTCAGAAAGTTCAACATTTTAAGTCGTTTTTCTGTTGCAGGTATGCTGATTAGCATGGCCTGGCACTGGCAGAACCTAGCCCAGAACTGTGAGGAGCTGACGGAAGCTCCATGCTGCCCTGTGTCCGCACACGTCTGCGTGACGAGGCAACATCGGCGGAGATGCCAGTCGAACAGGCTGCGCTGCCCTCTGCTCTGCTCCAAGGTCACGGCAGCGTTTCCTGTCCAAGTCCAACACTGGCACCAGCCATGTGAAGGGCAAGGTGTCGCTTCTGTTGGTGTTTTCTGCAGAAAATCAGAAATGGCTTCTGAAGAAAAGTCACCACCTATGGAGAGCTGCGACAGTCGTAGGATCTCTTCTAGACGATTCATCCTCTCCTACACCCATGACTGGCCGGTACGGCGAGCCATAGCAGCCGCCGTACCTGCCGGCCGACGAACACCCCGGCCGTCATCACAATTTACCAAGTATAATATGATTACCAAGTATGATATGATTTACCAAGTTTGTTAAAATACAGTACGTAGTAGATTCGTCATAGGTAGATTTTAATTCTGACTCCATCACGACCTATAAACCATCACATATACTTGTCAGCAGAGCTCTTCGATACCGGATGATGAATGGGCAGCTCACTACTCCATGAGACGACCATGAGGCCATGAGGCATGGATGAAAAACATGTACTACCGCAACTAAAACAGAAATGGGAACATCAGCACCCACCGCAGGACCCAACAGACTTTTATCTTCTAGAAGACGGCCGTGCCCCTCCCCTAGCATGAATTCTAGGCGCCGCAGCTCTCTGGAGGTCGCGGGTCAGTAAAGGCAAACACGTAAAAGTTCATGCTCTTCCACAGCACAGCACAGCACACCACGAACTGAAGGCAGCCACCCTGCCTGCAAGTGGGCCCCACCCATCCCTACGGCCAGCCATGCCAATGTGCATGCCTCTGTCTGTCAAACTGTCATGATGCGTCCATGGCGACGAGCAGGCAGGCAGGGACAAGGTGGCCAGGGAGGAAAGGGATAGGAGGAGGTCACCTGATCTACCGCTGTCCAGTGACCTCAGCATCCAATGCCAAGCTACAGCCTACATGTACCGTGAGCTAGGGCGACTGTGATAGCCTGGTTGGTAGTGGCATTGGCATTGCCCTGTCCTGGCCTAGCTACAGGCCAGAAAGTTTGTTCTGGCACGAGAAGCTTGTTGGTTAACTTGCAAGCAATGATCTTTCCCTGTAGCCACCACCGCACCACCACCACTACGGCGAATGTGGCAAGTAACTATCACAAGTACCTGGAAAGGGTGGTAAAGATACTTGTTTCTAAGCAAAACCTGGCAACCAGTAGTAGTACAATGTACCATGGAAAACAAAGGTCGAAAGCAAAACATACCAACCAGCTTGAAAACTGCCCATTGGTACCCACACATACTGTGACGTAGAAGAGCAACGTGTCGAAATTAGGCACACAGATCTGATGTTTTACTCGTGTCAATTCTTAAATTCTTGCAAATGTTACAGTACAATTCAACATTGAGATGGAGAGTCTTTGCTGCACATCTGTACAGAAATACAAGCCACTAGGAGATGGAGTTAGTGTTTGCCTGTTTGGATGGAGAAGAAAGGTTTGGTTTCTAGTGCTATGAACAAATTGGATTGCTGGATTTTGTTTTGCTTCCTAGCTAGTAGCTGCTTAGCTAATCCTCACCCACTCTTACGAATCCAACCGAGTAAAATGATCCCCTCCCGCTCCTCACATTTCCACCGTCCAGTGGATCTTGTCCCCGGCGCCGCCGCCGGCCGCGTCGCGCCGCGGGTGCACGGCGCCGGCCTTGGCGGCGCCGCCGCCTCCGCCGCCGCGGGGCGGCAGCTCGCAGTGGGGCTCGCCGACGGAGTCGCGCCGGATGTCGGCGGGCGGGATGAAGCAGTCGGTGGAGAGGCCCGGCACGTTGAACGCGGCCTCCTGGATGGTCCACGCCTCCTCCATGCGCGTCTTGGTGTGGCTCATGGCCGTCTCGCCGAACCGGAACAGCGTCACGGCCGAGCGGCCGGCGTGCGCGATCATCACGCCGTCCACGGCGCGGTAGTCCTCCAGGAAGGAGCTGATGGTGGTCTCCCAGTAGACGGCGTCGCCGCCGGCGTGCGGCTGGATGCGCGTCAGGTGCGAGTCCTCCACGTGCACCAGCAGCCCCGTGCGCTGGCTGAAGTAGCCGAACAGCACGTGCCGGATGATCTCCGCCGGGCCCTCGCTCCGCTGCCGCAGCGTCTCCGCGCCCGCCGACAGCTTCAGGATGAAGCAGTCCTCGCCGCCGACCTTCTTCTCGCCCACGCACCGCGCCTCCGCGAACAGGCCCGCCGTCGACAGCGGATCCAGACCCTGCAGCACACGACACAACCTAGTTCAGTTGGCACCAATGGCAGCGCCGCGATGCGCGTCGAGACGAACAAGACAAGTAAGTGCTCGGGAATGCCGACCTGGAGGGCGCGGCGGAGGGGGCGGACGGGGCCCTTGGCGGCGTGGGCGCCGAGCCACGGCGTGTGGCGCCAGACGAGGCGGCCGTTGCAGCCGGCGCGGACCTTGCTGCCGCCGACGGCGAGCTCGACGTACCACATGTCCGGGGACATCTGCCAGAGCACGAACCCGCCCTGCTCCACGGCGGAGGCGGCGCCGGAGCCGCGGTTCTTGACCACCCGGGTGGCCGTCTCGAACTCCGACGCGACCATCCGCACCTTCCCCATCGCGTACGCGTTCCGCACCGACCGCAGCACCTTGGCGCCGCCCGACGCCGCCATGTACTGCTGCAGGATGTACTGCGCCGACGACGACTCCTGCAACGAACAACAACAGATCGAGCGCCGGCGGCGGCGTCAGAACCCAAAACGCTGCCGCATTTGCCAAGGAGAAGCTCGCGAACAGAGGAGATCCAATCCAAGGAGCCGAGATGTGTACTGACAATGGGGGCGCCCTTGACGGAGAGATGCGGCAGCGGCTCCGCGGCGGAGGCCGAGACGGGCGCGAGCGGCGCGCCCATGACGCCGAGGAGGAGGCGGAGGTCGGAGCGGCGGAACGACGCGTCGCCGCCGCCGCCGCCGGCCACCAGCGGGGCACGGGCCAGGTGGCCGCGGACCCACTGCCCGAACCCGTCCCGCCGCGCGGACTCCTCGCCGCACGCGTCGTCCTCGGCCACCTCCGGGCCCTCCATGAGCGGCGCCAGGGCCTCGCCGCCCGGGCGGAGGCTGCCGGAGTGGGCGACGAACTGTTCCGGCGGGTACGGGGCGAGCTCCTCGGACGGCGCCGCCTCGGCCTCCGCCGCGGCCGTCTTGCGGGCGCGCGGGAGCAGCGACTTCCCCCGCGACCTCGCCGGGGAGAGGCCCCGCACCACCTCCCCCTTGAGCGCCGAAAAGAACCCCTGCCTCCTCTCCTTCTCCATCTGCTCCCGGGTCCCGAACGGGGTGGCGACTGGCTAGCACTAGCAGCGAGGAGAGATTTGCATCAAGCGAGGAGTGGCGTGCAAGCGGGAGGGGGAGGAGGAGGAAGGAGCTGAAGCAAAGCGCGGCTCGATGCCAAGCGAGGGGTTTGGGGTTTGTGACCGCTGGGAGTCGCTTGCTTGGCAGCTGGGAGATAAAGGTGGAGGAGCGGGGGGCAGAGGAGGCAGCCGTTTGGGGGCGAGCGGGGCAGTGAGATCGCAGCCCGAAAGCGAAAGAGACGAGCCGCGACTGGCTGACTGCTTCCAAGAGGATTTCGTTGGAAATCTACCCTACCCGCGCAGGAGGAATCCGTCTAGCGTTTGCTTAATTTTTTTTTTTTTTTGAAGAAAGCATTTCCTTGTTGATGCAATAGCCTTGGCGTGGGACGAGATGGAATTCGAGAGCTTCTACACGAACCAAACAGGCAACGAGTTCATCAGCCCATTATTTCTGCACGTAGGGCTAGCGGTAAAAGACAAAGAGAAAGCATTCTCCCTTTGGAGTTTGGACTTATCCACTGGGACCAGAGAGCACCCTGTAAACCGTTGTTACGTGAACGGAAAATGATGGGTGGGTGCACGGCTACGAACGATCTCTCTCTACCGCGAGTGGTCAGTAGATAGAGTTCCTATGAGGTCATCTCACCCCCTAGCCTAATCCAGGAAGTCCAACCCGCACTCTCCTGTACTAGAAGTGCACGAATAACTATGGACCAAGGGAAATCAAAATTAGCATGTTCTTGTTTTGCGATGTTCTTAGTTCTTGAGGACGACGAAGCCTTTTCTTTCTCTCTGAAAAAGATTGTTTGAGGACTCCGTGTTCCTCCAGCATGTGAGAAGGCTGCACATGCAGCTCGGCAGTCCAGAAATTTAGGCTATAACTAGGTCCTAGTATTATGTATACAATGTAAAGTATTATGTAGAATAATCTCATTATTAGGCTTGCCCCTTTGTTGCCATGCTCAAGGGACCGGGGCTTTGAAGCCTAAAGAAGCCCGCATTCCTGTAACGGGAACCCCGTCAGGCCGTCACGGGCACGGCTGGTGGTTGAGGGCGCGCGCGGCAAGCTCAGGTCAGCCTGTCGCGCGTCGTTGTCTTCCCCTCGGCGCAGCACCATGCGGTGGTCCATGCCTGCCGCCGGAGGCCGGAGCCACACCCCACTGGCAGCTGCGCACTTGATCTTTGATCGGATCACCCGAGGGAAAGAAGTGAAAACGCCGGCGCAGTCGGGCGGGCGGGCTACGGGACAGCTGAACACGCACGCGCCCTTCTTCTTGCTGTGTAGTTATAGCAGGCAGGAGCAGCTCGATGTCACTGTGCCTCCACCCTTCCCCCTAGCACAGTCGGGCAACTGATGATGGCTCCATCCGTGCAGCGAGCACGCGGATGCATGCTCACGGCCCAAGCGGCGGTCTCCAGTACAGGGCCTGCCTGCCTGCACCCTGCAGCGAGGTGAAGGTGAGCAACAAGCTGCGTGCTCGGTTGTCCACCGCCGGTGGGTGGCGGGCGATCATATCACGGCCGCCGGAGAGAGATCGGTTACACACGCACGCACACCCTACCTCCCCCGCGCCCATAGTAATGAGCTGGAGCGGATCCAGTCGGCCAGCCAACAAATCACCCGGAGGCTGGCTGATCAATTCGCTGCAGCGTTCCTGATGGATATGGGTCGACCGCTGCCTGCAGGCTGCAGATCACGTGCAGGGCCCTGATGCGAGTGAGCTCCCATGGACCGCTGCATACGGAGCAGAGCTTACTGTACTTTCCGGACCAGACGGACGACGTCCGGGTCCTGTAGCTGCGCTCATCCATCCAGCGGCGGCGGACACGTGTGCCTGTCGTGCGTAAATGCCACGTGCCCGCGGCGTTAAACGCGCCGCCGGATGCGGCAGTCGCTTGCAAGCCTCGTGCGTTGCCTCCCCCCGCCCCCTCGGCGTCGGGTCGACCGATCCCTCTCGCGTTAAACAGACTAGAGTGCATCAAAAGATGAGTGGATCAGAGAGATACTCGCGTACAGAATGAGGTACGTGGCACGTATGCCTGCACCAGGAACGCCGGATGAGTGGCCTGTTGTCATGGAAACGGAAAAAAGGCTCCCCGCACCACCTGATGGTGAGATTCCTCATTCCTGGGGCTGCGATGCGTGCCCATCGTCGTCATGGCAGCACGAACCCGTAGCGCGGAGATTGCCCTCGATCGCCACCCCTGCTGCAAAATTCCCTTTGGAATGCGCGCAAGCCAGGCGGCAGAAAAAGTACCGAAAGGGGAGGAGCCCGGCCGAGATCCCAAAAGGAATGGAAGCGCTGCTTTGGCGTAGCATGTGTGAGGCAGTGAGGCTATCCATCTGACCACCGTCTCTTCTGATCTCAGCCGGGGGCCACAGCGCGGTCGATCGCCGGCAGATTCTTGATGACGCGTCAGTTGGGTGTTCGTTTTCCCTTCGAAGCTGAGATCAGGATGTGCGTCCACGCGGCTCAGAAGGGCTCTGGCACGGCAGCTGCTTCCGTTGGAACGGTGGTCGCGCGTAGCGTGTGGGAAGGGAACCCATGCCGTCCTGATCCCGGCGGCTACAGTATGTGGTGGTGGAGCCTATTCGGATGGGCCGAACCCTAGCCCAATCCACGCAAGGCCCGCATGCATGAACGAGGCCCAATGTGCGGGACGAATGTGCAAGCGTGTGTTATTCAACGGGAAGCAGTAGGGAAAATATATATGAACAAACGAGAGAAACACAGAACAGAGACGAACAGTTCTGGTTAAGCTGACGTGCGAGCCCCGAAATTTATCCACAAGCTTTTAACATCATATTATTATTAGGTTGTGCATGAGGATGGGTTGATGTCTAACATTATTGGCTATTCTGTACATATTCCTCTGTTGTCCAGAATTGTGTACGAACCCACCCACATGAACCACACGGCTGCATGATTCGTCACCACTCTGAGTACATACTAGGGCACGCTAGCTAGTCGCATACTCTAGTCAGCGCGCATGCACACGCATGATACTGTGGGCAGGAAGCAGCTTCCTGGAGGGACTCTGACGACGTGAATAGTTAAACCTACTGCCCGTGTCTCGATCGGCCGCGATGCCCTGCTGCTCCAACGAAGGACAGAGAAAAGGGAGAAGTTGCCTGTGTTGCGTGTACGAACACGCAAGCATGTGCCTGCCTCTGCCCGGCCGGAACTTGTCGGTTACGCCTAGTCGGAGTGCCGGGCACACTTGCGCGCGTACGGAGGGCACCTCTCGATCGGAAGATCCTATCGATCGACCGGTCCAGGTGTACTGGCTGGCTGGTACTGACAGAAGGGACAAGAGAACTTGGTGCCGGCCAAGAGCACCTGGAGTCCCTGGCCAGCCAGTATTGTGCTGCTGCTGCGGCTGCGGCGGCGGCGGCGGCTTCTTCAGACCGTACGGCTGGAGTATGTTGCGAACAGTTCAGATCATCTGTGCGGTGGTGTGGCTTGGCAGGATACAGAACGCTCGAAAGCCGAGCTTGCTCCTGGTTAGGGAAGCGTGAATGCTTGTGCGATGCGTAGGAGAATTCAGCGCCAGGTACATCTTATCCGATTGTCGAGTAGGCCGATCTCGACGCGGAGGTCCGGCAGGTGGCGATTCGATCTCCTGCTTCGCGGTATCCAGTGACGACAACACGGTTGGATTATTGGCGCCACTACCGTACCCGTACACCTATAGGCCTGCCAAACCGACCGCTCGTGCTCTTGCCTGCATCCCTTTCTCAGGCTCGAGACCGACGAGCTAGTCGGCGTACGGCAGTGGTCGGAGGAGTGGCCTGCGGCTCTCACGTTTCCCATGCTGCTGTTTGGAATTCTGGACCATCGCTCTTCGATTTCGACGGCCTAAGCTACTCAGCAGCTCGTCCTGTGCTGTGATGCTGACCAGCTGATGCTGTGAGGGGTTTTCAGACTTCCGGTCAGAGCTCCGTGCCTGCTTCGACGACTTGCCACCGCATTTTCTCTCTCGATACTTTTTCTGGGTAATCCACTAGTAATTATCCGAGCCTCTCATCTCGAACGATTCCAACCAGCATGACCGCTGGAATAAAAATGATCAACGGCGGCGTTCGTCTCCTCGCGTTGAGAGCAATTTGATCACGTACGTGGCGCCCGAGTCTGACTGGACGGATGATGCGAACAGGGGCCCCTCTATTATTACTTCGATCGAAAGACGGTGCGGAGTACGACCTCTCTCTCTATTATTTGGCAGGAGATTCTAGCCGGCCGCGTAGCACGTCAACTCTCGACCGCCATCCACGAGCGCCCATCAGGGTGAAGCGAAACGAAAGGCAGATTCACCGCGCGCCTCCAACGAAAACCAGTAATGTACACGGAACCGAATCCCTCCGAACAAAATCCGCGTACGTGCGATGATGGCTGGCGGCTCGCCCGACCCCGCCCCGCGCGCCGAGCGTTCGATTCCCCCATCCCATCCAACTCCACGCCCGCGTCGGCAAAGCAACGCGCGCCTGCGGAGAGCAGACGGGGTTTCCGGCTTCCGGAACCCAACAAAACAGGCCTAGTACTGGGTAGTACTTGCATAGGCGGCCGCACCAATCAAAGGCTACTTGCTACTCCTGTCTCCGTGACACCGGATGGTCACGCACCAATCGTTGCGCTAAGAAAAGGGCAAAAGGCTTTAGACTTGCAGCCGGCCTTTTTGACTAGTCCTGGTGTGCTTTTCCGGTCTACGCTGCCTCCCCGCTTTCCCTCCCGATTACCGGCTAATCATAGCCGCCCCGCCCGTTCATGGCGATCTGGTGAAGCGCGGCAGCACCAGCACTCCAGCACGGCCTAAATATGGAAAGGCTGCCGCCCGGCCGTGCTCGACTGCAAGGCTGCCAATGCCCAAAGCCGCCCGTCAAGAGTTCAAGACCGGACACGGGCATTCTGGCACGCTAATACTCACATCTCGTTACTTGGCAGAGAACTAACACACTTGTGCTAGCAACGGCACCACTCGCTAAGCACTGCTGGCAATTAACAACACCCACATTACATAGCACGTACTCGACACGCTCCTCTAACTCTGAAAACACACGACTGGCCTAATCAGCACAAAGCATCCACCGGCACTACCCGGCCCGGCCTGTCACGTACGCAAGGCCAAAAAAAATTTGCAAAAACCAAGCGCTAAAACTAGTGCTACTACGGCGGCCTAGTCGGAGCGGCGCGCCGCCGCCGGCTCCCAGTGCGGCGGCGAGGGGCTGAAGTGGCGCGACACGACGCGGGAGTCGAGCAGCTCCACGATTGGCGGGAAGGACACGCAGCGGGGCACCTTGTACTGGTTGATGGAGGCCCCCCGGGAGATGGCGTAGTCCATGAGCTCCTCGAACGTGCCCGCCCGCACCACCCGGATCTCCAGCGGCCCGATGGACCCGTCCGCCACGCGGCTCTGCCGGTACACCGAGTTGAGCGCCTCCTCCATCTCCAGGCAGCACCGCTCCAGCGTCCCCCCGTCCACCGCCGCGCCCTGCTGCTCCGCGGTGGCCAGCAGCTCCCAGTACACCACGTAGTGCCCCGGGATGCTCCGGGTGCACGCGTGGCTCGTGTACTCCGCCACCGCAGCGCCGCCGCCGCACCGCGCGCGGAGGTGCGCCGACGCGCGGTCCACGGCGCGCTGCAGCTCCGCCTCGTCGGTCTTGTCGGACTCGATGGACAGCAGCACGTTCTTGCGGCGCACGAACCGGAACTGCGGCGCCGCGTTGTGGAACCCGGCCACGCGGAGGATGTCGCCGACGCGGTACCGGTAGAGCCCCGCGTACGTGGTGATCACCAGCTCGTACTCGCGCCCGGCCTCCACGCGGGACAGGTCCACCAGCTGCGTCGCGTCGCCCGACGCCACGCCGCTCGCCTCGTCCACGGGGAGGAACTCGAAGTAGCCCATGTTGGGCATGATGGTGTAGCACACCTCCGGCGGGTGGCACATCGGCCGGAGGTTCAGCCCGAAGTAGCACTCCGACGAGGCGTACATGGTGCACGCCATGGGCAGGCCGCCGCTGTAGTACTCAAGGGTCGGGATGTACTGCTGCATCGCGCCGGTGACGATCACGTCCAGGTACTTGGTGTTGGGCCACACGCGGGTGATGATGCCCGCCCAGTCGCCGCGGGAGCACTCCCCGCGGAGGAACCGGGCCAGCTCCGGGTCCGGGCGGAGGATGCCCGCCACGGCCCCGCGGACGGACGGGTCGGTCACGCGCGGGGTCAGCGTCCCGGCCTCGATGTCGTCGGCGAGCTGCTCCCAGTGGAGCTGCAGGAAGCGGATGGCGCGGAGGAGGCCCGACGCGAACACGGCGCCCACGCGGAGCACGTCGTGGCGCTGGCAGAGCCCGCACGCCATCTGCGCGTACATGCTCTGGAACGCGTCGGCGCAGAGGATGGCGGCCGTGGGGCTCGTGTAGTCGTGGTACGGGTCGTAGGGGCGGTTCTTGAAGTGCTCGCTCTTGTAGTAGCTCGTCAGCACGGGCCGCGCCGTCAGACCGCCGGGCGTCGTCGTCTCCGACTTGACGAACAGGAAGTAGAGCGCCTTGCCCTTGTCCAGCCCAGGCACGTACCTGTCAGCAGCAGGTAGCAATCGAGCGCGCGCGTCAGTACAAACTACAAACTGTGTGCCTCGTTCCACTCGACACCAATTCATCATGCCATGCCCATGATCCGTAGCTATCGTCTATGATGACTTGTCTGTGTTGGTCAAATCAATCAATAACCTCTAATTATCACTACTAGCTAGTGAGTATAATGCTGGACTTACAGGTTCATGACCGGCATGAGGAGGCTGTAGAGCAGCTGGCGCCGGTCGAGCTCCTCCTTGATGGTGGGCATCAGCTTGCGCTCGCCGGCCGAGGTCCCGGAGCTGGTGAGGAACTCAGAGATGGGGTGCGCGGAGAGGATGGGCGAGCGGTCGCCGTTGGCGATGCGCTGGATGTCGGGCTGCAGGTCCTCGTAGGTGACGACGGGCACCCTGGCGCGGAACGCGGCGCGGTCGGTGGCGCCGGCGAGGCCGCAGCGCGCCAGGTACTCGGTCCCGGCGTTCCTGGCGAGGATCTCGGCCAGGACGCGCTCCTGCACGGCGTCGACGTTGGAGGTCATCTCCTCGATGAACCTCAGCTTTTCGGCGTCCTTGTCGCTGGACGCGGCGGCGGCGGCGGCGGCGGCCGGGGCCGGCGCGCGCAGCGCCGTCGCCGCGGGCATGTCCGTCATCACCGCCATCCGGAACGGGGCAGGAGCGAGAGGCGGGCCCGGTGGAATGGAACAGGAGCAGAGGAGGGAGAGGGTGAGTTGGCTGGGCGCCGGAAAATGGGTGGCGACGCGACGGAACGGAACAAACAAATGCCAATGCCTCGTTGTTGTTGAGCCTATGGGGAGGGAGACTCGGAGTGAGATTGGGCAGGCAGCAGCTTGATGGGTGTGGAGGAGGTGGGAGCGGCGGAGGCGGGTTTATATAGGTGGGCGGGGCGGGCGGGCACGAGGGCGACGGCGAGGGGTGTCGGGGGCGGGGGCGGCACGGTGGGGACCCGTGTCGCGTCGGGAGGTGGGCAGCGGCCCGGCAAGCCCGCCCACGTCGGACCCGGACAGGTCACGGCGCGGCCCTCCCCCCTTCCCCTCGCGGGCGTCGCGTCCCCCGGCCCCGGCCGCGACCAGCGATGCGGCGCGCCTGCCTGCCTCGCACGCCTCGCCGCGGCAGCGCGCGCGATGTCCTCCTCGGTGGCGGCCAGCGCCTAGTGCCCTGCTCCGCGGCGTTTATCTCGTGCCGGATAACATGGAAGGGACGTGACCCGGCGTTCAGGGGCAGCGCCAGCGAGTGGCGTACAGCCGAGCAGGGATGGCCGGGACGAGCCGGGTAATCGACAGCGTAGGTGCAGCAGCGGGGGTACTGAAGATCTGCTGGCCTGCTGGGAATGGCAACTGGTGTGTGCGAGCAACTTGCACTCCTGCAGTGGACAGATGGTACTTTCTAGTACACCAGAGCTGGTGGAGGGTACTACTACAATTGGAATGCCAGTGGAGAGGAGACACCAAGTCCACCCTTCTGACACCGCCCCGCCGTCCCTCGGTTCAGCTGATCCGGAGACACCTCTTTAAAATTGGCAACCAAAATCCAAGGCGAGGTTTTTAGCGGCAGCGGGAGCAGCATTATTCTAGTAGAAGTCGAATTGCATCTCGCATGGACATCCATGTTGCTCTAGCTAGACACAATTATTGTGTTTTTTTTTTCGCGCGTCGCAGCGCAATCAACGGTTGGAGGCCATCCCCTGTGGGATCGACTAGTGCCCGGAACGTGTCAAATGGGCAAAGGCCACGGCCGCCCCTCCTGCATCTCTTTCTCCCAAGAGAGAAGAGACTGCTGCTACCAAGTAGTACACGCACTACCGCGAGCACGACGGACACGGACAGGCCCGTCGATCAGCAGCCGATGAGAGCACCCACCCGTGACACGGATCTCACCAGCTCGACCGATAGTGGCGGAGCGCAGTGCGCGGTGAGCAGATCGAAGACGCGCACGGCGCACGCGCGCGTGTCGCCGCGCTGCGGGAAAGGGAAAGGAAAGGAGAAAAGGCCAGCGCCCGGGCCGGTCGGCGCGCGGCGAGAAAGCCGCCGGGCACGAGGGGGGAGACGACATCGACAAGCTGTCTGGCGCGGCGAAGCGTACGCCGCCTGATCCCCGCCCTGCCGCTCGCTGTTCCGGTCCGGACACGACGCACGCCTCAGCCTTGGCCTGCACCCGGCATCCCCGTCGTGCGAACCGAGGCGACCGGATGGAGCGAGGCCTCGCCAGCGTCCACTGCCGCCCTTTTCTTCCTGTTCCGCTTTTCTATTCTTTTTTTCCGGCGATGCGCTTTGCCCGACCCGGCCGGCACATCTGCCGCTCTCTCGCCCTTTCTATCCTTTACAGGATCGGATCCGAGGAACACCACAGTGGCGTTGCCATGTCCTGCGGTGCCGTACAGGCCATCCTCCGGCCCGTCCGGCGACCGCCCTTCCTCAAGCGCGCGCGCACAGATGCCACCGCCCGGGCGGCCGTGCCGCCGCTGTACTGTACGTCTCGTCTCCTCACATGGCGTCGCCGGCTACGGAAGAAGGAAAACACACAACGACCGCCGGCCGCCGCCGTGTGCGTGCTCGGGGGGTCATTAATTGTGGGGATGTTAGATTAGATTCTGCGAGCGATTAGGTGGGCGGTTAGATAAGATTAAGCTCAGGTTTACGCAGCCTGGCCATGTGCCGGCCGCCCGCGGGCGAGACTGACTGACAGGCAGCGCCCGTCGCCGCCGCGGAATTGAAACGGAGAAGAACCTCTGCTCTGGTCCGCTAGCTCTCCCCGCCCGCATGTGCCCAAGTTGCGGTTAACATGCACGGGCGGCGGCACGGCACGCCGGAGGGAGCTGGACGGGGGGGCGGGCGGGTGCCCTATGCATGGCAGATATTCCCCTGCCCGCCGGCCGCGATGGCGATGCGCGCGCGTATGTTAATCGCCCCGCCCGGCCGCCCGGTCAGAAGGATAATCCGGGTCAAAGGCCACCACCACCGTACCGCGAGAGAATTTGCTGGCTGGCTCGCCAGAGATTCGATCCGGCTCCGTTGCGTTGCAGAGTGGGATCGGAGGAAGCTTCGATTCACCGACGCCATGGCTTGTATATTGCCACATGCAGATGCAGGAGGGTTTTCAACCGCTGGCCGGCGCGGCCGGCCGGCCTAGCTAGTTCTTTTTTTTTTTTTTCTTTTTTCCTCCCCATTACGCGCGCATCGGCGGCTGCTGCGCTGCGGCAGGTGGTGCCGGTGGACGCGCACGGATTCCCCTACCACTGCTCCTCCCAGCTCCGATCCTGACAGCTCCGGCGCGCCGCCCCACGCGCGCGCACGGAGGCGTGCGGAGTGATGGCGGGGGTCGGCTCGCTGGCGCCGCCGTGGCATGCGGGATGCGCCACCGCATCGGGCTGTTTGTTCGTTCGATCCGTTCATGAATGCTCGATCGGTTGCTGGCTGGCTGGCTCGTGGATCCCTACCTCACTCGCCATGTGTACCGAACGAATATAGTTTTGGGGGCATGGCAAGGCATGCGCTATAAATGGTGACCAGTTGCAGGCTATATATATCTGGGGTGCCGGCCGGCGGGTTCATGAATGTGATCCGATGATGCGCCGATGGATGATGGATCGGTGGAGGGCCACTGCAAGTGCATACCTGTCGACGGCTCCATGGGATGGGAGTACTGGATGGGCGCCTTGCCGTTGCCCGCATCACATTGATGAGCTGGAGGTGAGTTCCATACTGTGCCAAATAGACCTTCCATGAGATATTTCCATCATCATCTTCTTTCTTTTCTGCAGTTTCGTTTCATTATATATATTTTTTTGTTGGCGCAAATATCTGAATCTGAATGTACGAGCACCGATTGTTTTTAGGATTAGACGTAATGCGCATGCATCCATACGGAGGAAAAGGAGGGATCATATGTGCGTTGCAACCTTCACATTTCAATTGAACTACTGCACAATGCAATATTATTCGTCGCACTGAAATTGCAATGGAAAGAAATTTTTCCGCGGGGACTAGTTAGACTCCATCTATCCACTCTCCTTCCACTTTTTAATTACTACTAGATGCGTGCACATGGTTTTTTACCTATAGATACATATGCATGTATGCAGCTGAAGTTTTTGAACTGCAAGAGGCGGCGAGGTGTCTCGTGACACCAACCAATATCCATACGCGCTTATATGATTGGTGCAGTCCGACAGTGGACAGGGGCAACCCCTGACCGATACAGTAGGGCAGCGCCCACCATACCCTACGGCCACGACGCCGGCCGCGGCGCCGCCCAGGCATCGGACCGGCGGTCTGTCTGCTCATCATCTGCCGCTGCCGCTGCCGCTGCGCACGCATCATTTTTCCCATCCCTACCGGCCGGCTCGTCAACAGCTACAACCCCCCCCCCCCCCCCCCCCCCACCCACCCCCAAACACTGCTGCTGCACTGCATGCACGTACTACGTGCCAGCGGCTGGCTGCTTCTGGAGGGGCCGGGCCCGCGTTCTCTTTGCGTGCGTATATAGTCAGTGGTGTAACAGGACGACAGGCCCTGGTAGCTGCAAGAGTACTGCAGTGGCCACCATCATTTCCTGTGTCGGCATGACCACGCAAATCATTTTACCATTGAACCCCCGGTGATGGCTGATGATGATAGCTACGACAACTGAACCAGTACATTGAAAATGTTTAGCAACCCGCTGAAATATAATTTAAGATTTAAAGGTGAAACTGTTTATTTTTTTGGAAATCTGTACAGCACATTAAAAAAAAATAGCCGCGGGATCTGCCATGATTACCTCAACCCTCCCTCTCCAACCCGATCACAAGCGCTAGCTGCCGCTTCATTCTATCATGCACTTGTCACTTGCGGCTACCGCGCACCTCCGTTGCCTCGCCAAAGGGGAGGCCCGGCGAGGCTCACCAGCCGGCCCGTCACCTACTCCAAGCTTCACCTGGTGGCCTGCCGCCCGTCATCCCTCCTCGATCACCAGCTGATGGAGAAACAACGGATGAGCTCGCCAGTAAGCATGAACCTTCTCACAAATTAAATCTTGCTGTTATAAAATAGACAGACACCAGGACGAATGCAGTGATCATGCATGATGCCCTAGTAATTAAATACTGTTACATGTTTCTCGCATCGTTCGCTGTGCACTAGCTTGTGGTGCACTATTTTATACACGACGTACCTTGGTCACTTCAAACACCTGGACTGTGTAACCTGACACTCCGTATAGTCCATTCTCCAACAATTTTGTACGTGCAAGTAGTGCTCCGTATACCTGCAGCCCCTACCAGGAAGCTTCATCCATTGCCGGTAAACTTTGGGACACAAAGTCTGGTCTTGGGATTTCGGACCACCACGTGCAGGAACCAAAAGGAAATCCAAAAGAGGATTTCACCGCTTTTCAGTTACTGATCCAATACTTTATGTTTATCCATCCCTGATTTGCAGCACCATGTATGGCTGTCATCACTTGTCCGTATAGAGCTCAAAACTTTCTCGCGTAGCTCGCACGTATATTTTATCTAGTTACACTTAGTACATCCACTCCTTTAGTTCCGGCCCGGCTGGAGTGGAGTCCGGATTAATCAAAGCTTTAGTCCCTTGTCCAACGGATACGGGGGAGGGGGACCTTTAGTTCCAGTTTTAGTTCCGGTTGGAGCCACCAACTGAGATTAAAAATCACCTTTTAGTCCCGTTTGGAGGCTCCAACCGGACTAAAGGGTACTTCACGGGTCAGTTTAAAAAGACTACAGGGATTTTCCAACCGCGACTACAACCGCAACTGCAGAGGATTTTCCAACCAAGACTAATGTCTTGTTTTGCACTAGTTTTAGTTTCTACTTGTATTCTTCCCTCATCGATCAGGTTTCAACACGGTGGACCACACATGCATGTGTGTAGCCAGATCAGATAACAAACTATAAGAAGCAAATTAAAAAGCATAGTTCACTGGAGGTAGAGGATGTCACCACTTACAAAGAAGACTTTAGTTTTTTTTTGCGAGAAAAAGAACAATTTAATTTGATTGTATATTTCATTCTTTTAAAAAAAGAAGTCTCAGAAGTTTTGAATTGTCATCAAAAGTGGTTAGGGAAAATTCTAAAGTAGATTCTGATATCCAAATATATTCTAAACTTTAGAATTACAATGATGCTGATATATATTATCAGCTTTCTAAGCTTCCTTCTCGATTTCCCACTACTATACTGTCGTCGACTTTCAACGAGCTTTCTATATACTGGCATCGATCGGTTCCCCGTTGCAGATTTGATCTGGTTCATATCTTTAGAGTGCTTCTACATCTCGCAAGGAAGCTAAGGGTTTGTGGGGTTGGAATGGGTAAAAACAGATCAGCACGCAAGGACTATATATATATATATATATATAGTACACTATATATTCAGGTTCTACAGCTAGAAATTAGACTCGATCGTAGGCATGACGGCACATAATCTAGTAGATTGCAACCTTTCTACTTGTGGAAGATTCATATTTTGTTTTTTTCTCCAACTTCTCCTTTGCTCGACCGCGCATCTTCTTTCTATGCTACTTGTAGAGAAAGCGCGGCTACCGCATCTCCGATCCACTCGAGGAAGAATGTGGCGAGCTGAGCTGAGAAACAGTAATCAATCGCCGACCACGCACACCACGGCTGTTTTAGGGACGGCACTCGTACTGAACTAGCAAGCCGGCACTTGTTAATAATATGGCCAGTATGTAGCTCAAAGAAGAAGCAAGTAGCTGTGCGTGCCTGCATCATTCTGACGATCGATCACGTATAAATAAAGGACACATACGCAAGCGGCTTGCACTTGAAAAAAAGTCAGTTTGGCAAGCAAAGCCTGACGCGAGCATGGTAATTTTTTACTTGGGGCGTCGTCGACGTGCATATACTACTTGCAAACAAGTCAACAATAACAAGTGACGGCCGGCGATGTCTTTCGTTCTGGCAGCCAGTTCGTGTCAGGACGTCGTGTATGTGTGCCTATGCGCAGAGACAAGAGTTAGGCACTAGCTTGTTCTTTAGTTTGTGTGTCAAGTCTCCGTAGTTTTTAAGTAGCGTTATGCGTCGATCATTGGTATCAGTGGCAATAGTGAAACGATATCAAAGTAGTGTGATATTACTTTTCCGTGGACCCTATATCCATACTATAACGATGAGATCTTCATCTGGACACCAATATAGGAGACCAACTCTCTACAAGAAACTCAACTTCTCTATTCACAACCCAACAACCCTTACACTTTTTATGTAGCTACCCTACCACACTCTACTCATGCCATCCAATAACATATTACTTAATTATCCATGTTGGCTACCTATACCATCTTCAAATGGCTTCTACTTGACATGACTTAGTGGAGAGGAGTGACCCCATATATATAGTACTCCATGGCTCATATGATGTTGCCACGTGTTCACCTTTTACACTCTTCTACAATTCTAGACTTTTCTCCATCTTTATCCTATCATACAAATATCTTTTCTCTAGAACATTCCACACTTCAGTATGAAGCATGACAACTATGAATCATACATTTCCTCCACTCTTTTAGAACCTTTTTACCTTATCATGATCTTATTCTTATCTTATGGATTGCAAAGATAGTTTCTTGTAATTTTCACAATCTTCTAGAATGTTCCAAGTATGCATTGCATATTTCAATACTCCCCTTCAAAGTATACTTGTCTCTGGCAGCCAGACCATTCTGTGTCGCTGCCCTTGAATATTTTGCGCTCTGCCGTTATGAACCTTCTTCTTCACTTGCCCTCGTGACATGATTTTCTCCTCCTTCAACTCATATGCCTCTATCTTCCATCGGAGATTCCCCGCAAACTTGATGGATCCATGCATCTTTTCTTTCTTTTTCACTCTTCTAGTTGTCTTTCCACTAGATGGTTCCTTGTACGAAGGCAAAATAACAGTAAGTGAAGCATTATCATACCTAAGATTTTCACAATTGCATCCTTCCGGAATTTTCTTCATCTTATCATGCTCTTCCAGATCTTCATGGACCACCAATGCTCCATCTTTATCTTCAACTCATATGCCTCTATCTTTATGAAGACTAGGCTCATTTTTCTCATCTATATTATCTTCCTCCTCCTCATCGCTTAGAGCCTCCCAGTCTTCATCATCATCACATTCAAATACTATAAATCCAGTAGAAATATTTGTATCTCTTACCTCCATCGAGAGACCAGCTTCTTCTTCTTCTTCTTCTTCTTCTTCTTCTTCTTCTTCAGCAACTCTGGTTGATAGAACTTCACCCTCTGTCAAGTCTTTCATAAAGTAAGCTTCATCATCTTCAGTTGTGATGCATACCTCTGCATCCTTTTCTTCTTCGCTAAGCCACCCACTATGGACAACTTCTTTCATAGTAGACACATTTCCTTCTATGTTCTTCCTTAGACTTGGACAATCCCTGGCAAAATATCTCTTCTTACCATAGTTGAAGCACTCACCTCTTCTTCTCCTCTCATTCTTGACCAACTCCTGGTCATCTTCATTATCGTTGTCATCTTGAGCTCCCCTTGAATAGTTGTTCTTCTTTAGGCAATACCTAACACCTCTTGTCCACTCCTTCCCCTCTCCTCGGTCTTTCGGTGGACCCTTCTTCCTGATGAAAAGTGCCTCCTCCTCACCCTTCTCCTCCAAGGTGATGCTGCCCATCCTCTTTGCTAATGCCTCCTGATTAGCCAATAGATTCTCCAACTCCACCAAGGACGACTGTATTGGCCATCTGCTCACCGCAGCCATAAACCCACTATACTCGGGTCTTAGGCCATTGATGATGATCCTTCTCATCCGAGCTTCGCTGACCTTCTCCTCCGGGTCAAGCTGGGATATCTCTCGGCAAATATTCTTTACCTTAGTAAAGTATTGATTGATGCTTAGTGTGCCTTGTGAGATACCTGCAAGCTCTTTCTCTAGGAGTTGGAGTCGCGCCTCATTCTTCTTCGAGAACAGCTTGACGAATATCTTACAGGCCTCATTCGGTGTCACTGCATCTCTGATGTGCTCCACCAAATCTTCCTCGATCGTTGTCTTCAACACGAATATAGCCTTGCCTGCCTTGATTCGCCACTTCCGCAAGGCTTCCGCGTTCTCCTTCGACGGAGAAGTAGTCTCGGTGCCTGCCACGATTTTCCATAGGTCCTGACCCATCAAGTATGACTCCATGCAGGTTTTTCAATAGCCATAGTTGTGGCTATTGAGCCTCCTCATGCCACCTGCGCTCAAGAGATCTGGCATGTCAACTGACGCTCAGCGTCACCTACGCTTGGTCCCAGACCAGCGTTCCTTCACAGTCCCGGACTGTGATCTCCGGCAGAGTCTCCCCTTAGCCCCTCTCGGTGCCACACTTAGCAATGTGAGCGCCTTGCGCCTACCAACCAATCCACCGACCACTATAAGTGCCCTGCACTCACTACAAACTCCTCCTAATGACGGTCCTGACCGACCAGCTCTGATACCAATTGCTGAGAAATCGGCGCCCCTAACCTTGACACCGACTTCCGAGAAGCGATAACAAAGTAGTGTGATACCACTTTTCCGTGGACCCTATACCCACACTATAACGATGAGATCTTCACCTGGATACCAATATGGGAGACCAACTTTCTACAAGGAACTCAACTTCTCTATTCACAACCCAACAACCCTTACACTTTTTTGTGGCTACCGTACCACACTCTACTCATGCCATCCAATGGCATGTTACTCAATTATCCATGGTGGCTACCTATGCCATCTTCAAATGGCTTCTAATTGACATGGCTTAGGGGAGGGGAGTGACCTCATATATATAGGACTCCATGGCTCATATGGTATTGCCATGTGTTCACCTTTTACACTCTTCTACAATTCTAGACTTTTCTCCATCTTTATCCTATTATACAAATATCTCTTCTCTAGAACATTCCACACTTCACCATGAAGCATGATAACTATGAATCATACATGTCCTTTACTCTTCTAGAACCTTATTACCTTATCATGATCTTATTCTTATCCTTATGGATTGTAAAGATAGTTTCTCGTGATTTCCACAATCTTTTAGAATGTTCCAAGTATGCATTGTATATTTCAACATCCTTGTTTAGGTCGCCGGTAACCTTTTAATTTTCCACAACACACGTCGACATATATAGGGCTTGCGTGGATATATAATTATGTACGTCAACATTCTTGGCAATATGTCTGGTTCACATCCTACAGGCCAACTAACACTGTGTGTTCATAAACAAAACATTATCCAAATTGATGGCATATCATCGCTCGACAAGCAAGCTTGCAAGATGCATTGTTGTGCAGTTGTTGGCGGCCATGGCACATTTGTTAGCGGTCTATGCATGCATCCTTTGTGGAGGAAGCTAGCGTCGAGAAAACCACACCGATCACTAGCTACCTGTCTGAAGTGACGACGTCCACGATGATGGAACGGAATCCCTTGCCCGATCATCACAGCAGAGAGCACTAGCTGACTCCGCTATGCTTGCCCGGCAGTAGTGGCGCGGTCAATTATTCTGCACAGTGCAAGCAAGAAGCATGCAACGATGATCCGTGCAATCTCTAGCTAGCCCGCTCGCTCCACCGTTTGACGATGCCCTGGATCATCGATCGGTGCATCGCGTGCGGATCGGTGCTGTTTCGCTCCTACCTGCTTCGTCATCCGAGAGGCCGGCCGGGCCACCTCGATCATCCCGTCATGGGCGCGCACTAGCCTTTTGTTTTTCCTTTCAAGAACCGACTTTTGCGAAGTTTCTACTTTCTACGCGCGCGGTGAAAAGTGAGGACGACACACGAGTCGCGCGCCATGCCTGCCTGCCTGCCGGCCTGGCTGTGGTTGAATATTATTCCCCTGCTGCATGCCACCCACCGTGTGCTGGTCGACAGGCTGCTTTGCTCACCGATGTAAATAACTGGCCGATCAGCAACCGCTCTCTCCCTGTGCGCGCGTGTCTCATCATACCTATACATAAGCATGTTGGCCTGTTGGGTCGGTGGCAGTGAAAATTATTGGTGATGAACCAGAAACTAACAAAGGTGATTTCATGCCTTTAGACCTGGAACCACTAGGAGTAATAATGTAGCTAGATATGGGGATACATCTAATGTTGCACAATCTAGTGCTCAATCTCTCCTTTCTTGGTCGATCTTTGATGTGCTTAGCCAGCGAGTGGGGTTGAAAGCGCGCGCGCAGCTTTTCTCGTGGATCGCCACTGCACGTGAAAAGGGCACCAACAGCGGGCCACGCTCGCTCCACAGCGTGTCATCGTGCGCGCGTTCATTCATGCAACAAGTTAAACGAATGCATGGGTTAATTAACTGGGCAGGGCTAGCAACGAACTGTGCAGGGGCAAAGAGACACGCCACATGCAATGCAGTGCGGCAACGCTAGCTTTCTGCCATCACGTACTACTGGCACTGGTCCTGCATTAGGTTTTTGTTATTCCTGCGCCTCATTATCACTTATTCTCCCGGATCTTCCCGGCACCACTGTACTCATCATATGCCAGGTGGCCGGCCGGGTCGGTCCTATTATCCTACACTTTGCATTGTGTCCATGCATGTGTCGCAGCAGTCGTCCGGCCTGCTGGGGGTCTGGCAAAAGTAACGAGTCTCTGATTTTATACCGGCCTCGTGGCCTGGTGGACACTGTGGCAGAACCACCTGAATTAATCCGGCTCAAGTGTATTAACCATCACCATTAAGATATTCTCGGTTAACCTTACACTTCAAACGGAGTAATCCACTGGTCTGTCGGGTATAACCTCCCGATACAACCACGGTGAGCGGATCGAGCGCCATACATACAAACGCTCATGCGACGATGAGCCCAGAGAATACCACATTCCGGCAAATATTACAATATTATCATAAGTAAATATTACAGACCAAGTTTTAAATTTCGAAACCAAGTACTTCAATGATCATAAATAAGTTCTTCAGAGTTATAAGTTGCAGCGGAATTAAACAACGGAAGTTACTCGACGATACAGGATGTCTCGATGAAGCCCGTACGAGACATCACTCGGCCTTATCTCCGTTGGACGGGGGCGCATCCCATTCCACCGACCAACCAGGGGGAAGAGTGCAGGGCCAAGTCAAGCTAGCAATCATATCTTTGAAGGTCTCACCTGAAAACGAGCCACAAGCAAGGCTGAGTATACTAATACTCAGCAAGACTTACCCGTGTAGTGGAATCTACTCCACCGACTCTAGACATGCAAGACTTTTTGGCTCAGGGGTTTGCTTTGCCGAAAAGCATCTACAAGTGGGTCCTTACTTTCAACTTTTAGCTCAAGATTCTAGTTTCATTAACCATTCTAGATAAGAAACTATCCAAAAGCATACATGGTGAAGCATTAAATTTTCATCCAACCAGTTCATTCATCATCATTGTTACTCTTCTTACTCTGTGGGTAAAAATGGTTAAGCAGTCTCAATAGCCGTGAGAAACGGACGATTCGAATCGAATTTCTTAACCTTGCAAGGGAAACCCAAACACACGTCACGTGGTTACTCCCTAGAGTCACACGTGCAACTTTTCCCCTTTCTTTCCGGGTCGTGGATCGGGGCTACCCTCCGAGAGTACAAGAGCCCCACGCCACGGTTCAGCGCCGGGTCGTGACCACTCTCTGCACTCGCCATATGCACATGGGACCGAAGTTCAAAGGGTAGGATGCCGTCCCCTTGCCGGGCCAATCAGGTACTTAAGCTTACCGATTCCCATAATCTCGGCATGTGTTTAGTACGTTCAAAGACTTAACCATCACTACCACACCCTGCGGCCTTAGTATTTTTCACTAGACAGACGGGCCTCAATCGTAACCATCGTTCCATAGCCCGTCCGTGTCCTTATGATTGCAGCGTGTAGTAGACATTCAACTCCTATTTTCTCGCGAGTGACAGGAAATCACTCGGCTTTTACCGGAGTCCTATTAGCACAGCATTCTATCGAACCTTACGTCTAGTTTTCAAGCAAGGGTTCCTAACATCATGCAACTAAGTTTTCATTCAACTCCTATAAACTTAATGCACAGGCAAGGAGTAGTGAGTTGCATAATTTAGGAAAGAGATGGGTTATGCTCCGGGGCTTGCCTTCTTGCGAAAAGTTAGTCCGGGGCTCTTCCGAACTTGGGCTCGGGTCTTCAAGAGCTTCAGTTAGATTCGCCTGGGCTTCTCGCTGCTCACTCTCGGACTCGGGCACCAGCTCGTAAGTTCCGTCGGCGAGAGTCGTCGATTCTACATGAAGGCACAAGTTTAAGTCGTGGTAATGGTACTCGATACGATTTAAGAGTAATTACTACAATGGATAGTTTCTGGTCATGAACTTTTGGATTTAGGCACATCAGGGAAAGATGTGCTTACTATAAAATTTTCAGCCAATTTTATGTAACAGATTAGTTATGAAAAATATATTACACAGTTGCTGTTAGATCCTTGTTCTTTTTGTACAGAACAATTGGTGCAACAACTGAGTCTAAGATTTTTACAGAGCTTTCTCTTAAGCATGCAGAAGCTACTGTAATTTTTGTAGGATTTATAGTGCACTATTCAGAGCATAGAAAATATGACATTCTACACCTAGGCTATTCAAGGATTCATTTTTACAGGACCCTACACAGGGTTTTTGTCCATGGAACTTTTTACAAAGCAACTTCTACCACAGTGTGTCTCCTAGTAAAAAGGTGAGAATTTTCCAAACTAAGATACTATTTTCTTGATTTAATGTATGTTATTAGCGCATAAATCAAATAAATAGGTTACTGAGAGATAAAAGGTCTCCTAATTTTTCTCTGGCTTCTAGGCACCAATACACTAGCAGAGAAAAAGTTTCATTAGGTGATTCATCACCTAACTGCAGGGATAAAACATTCTACTTAAACATGGTATGAAACTAAGTTTAATAAACAGTAAAGCTAAAGTTGGAATTTGGGCCTGATCTTTTTACACAATCCTAAACATCAAGCAACTAACTCACTGCCCAAAATTTAGAGTCAGCATTGTCCTACAACAGTGGGTACAAAATAAGTCCATTAAAGCTTCCATTTAATGTAGAGCAAAATATGTTGGGATTCTGAGAATCCTTTTGTAACAAAAGTGGTAGAGTTTGTTCTAAGGAATCCAGAACAGTTGATTTTGCATTTTTATGTATTTTCTACGATTTTATACGAATTTTACAAGTTCACTGAATTTGAATCTAGATTTGAAACTTTCTTTTACAACTGGGTCCTTGAATCTTACGTGCAGACCCTTCTAAAGATTTAAATTCTTGCAATTGGGTCCTCGGACGGCTCGGGTACGGCGGCCGGCCGAAATTCCGGCGAGGGGCTCGCCGGCGGCGAAGGGTGAGGGTCGGGGAAGGTTCAGGGGTGTGAGGGCTACCTCGTGGGGGTGTTGTTCAGGTGGGGGACGGCCGGGAATAGCTCGCCGGCGTTGGAGCAGAGGCGGCGGCGGCGCGGCACGCGTCGACGGCGGTGCTCCGGCGGGCTTGGGGCGGTGTGGTCCGGTCGGCGAGCTTCAGTGGCGCGTGGGGAAGCTGCTCAGGGGCTTGGCTTGGACGGAGGAGGTCGGGGTCGCGCTGTCCACGGCGAGCAGGGGCGGCGGCAGCGCGGGCGGCGGCGCTCCGGTGGTTCTGGGCGGCGTTGGGTGGGTCGGCGAGCTTCAGGGGGATGATGTAGTGGTGGCTGAAGCTTCTGTTTGGGCGGTGGGCGGCGGTGGAGGGCTGTCCACGGCGGGCGGCGCTCGGCGGCGGCAATGGCGGCGGCGAGGACGTTCTGGGTGCGGGGCTCGCGCGGGCGGTCGGGGCTCGGCTTTTATAGCGGCAGGAGGGGGTGCGGAGGGGCCTGGGCGGCGTGCGGGGCGGAGGCACGGCACGGTGCGCACTGGGCACGGCGGGCGGCCAGCAGAACGCCGGCGCGGCGTGCGGCGAGCGGGCGCGGCGACTGGGCGGCCGGGATATGGCGTGGGCGCGAGAGGATAGCGCTGGGCGTGGAGTGGTGGAGCAGCAGCTGCAGCGGCTCGGGCGGAGGGCGGGCGCAGTGACGGGCGGGGCGCGGGAGCCGGGGCGGCACGGCGGGGCGCGGTGACTGGGCGCGACGGGCGGCGGGCTGGGCGCGGCAGCGGCGTGCGCACGCGCGGGCGCTCACTGGGCCGCGCGGCGTGGGGAGGGGGCAAAGCCGGCCGTGGCGGGGTGGCGCGGTGGCCACTGGCCAGGCGCCTCGCGCCGGTCAGGCGTCGCCGGCCACCTGGCGCGCGGCGGTCGGGCGGGGAGGAGAGAGAGGGGGGGGGGGGGGGGGGGGGGGCGAGGGCCTGAATGCGAAAATTTGGAAAACTTCAGGGGGCTGGGTGCAAACAGGGCGTTTTCTCCTCTTTCTGATTTGAATTTCAAAAACTTTTGAACACGAAAGTTGTTCAGAATAAAAAGTTCTACCAGTTTGGTTTCAGGCAACATCTCATTTGGCTTATGGTTTGAAAGTTAAATTTAAAAGTTCAAAAGTAACCAAATGTGCTCAAATTAAATTTGAATTCCAAATGAACTCGTTCTAATTCTTTCCACCCTTTCATTAGTTGGTTCAAGCATAGGGTTAGGCTAATGATACCGATTTTAGAAATGAAATTTTTTTTACCAGGGTTGTCACAGCCTTCCCCCCTTAACAAGAATCTCGCCCCGAGATTCGGTAATTCTTAGTGTGGGCGTGGGTGCACATACCAGTGGTTGAGCTAAGAAACCCAGGGAAATGTTGGTTTAGGTAGCTCTCGGTTTACCAGGTGGCTTTTTCTTCCGTGTGGTGATTCCATTGTACTTTATACATTCTAATCACTTTCCTCCTGGTCTCTCTTTCTTTTTGATCCAAAATCTTAACTGGGTGTTCGACATATGAGAGGTCGGGTTCCAACGATATTTCTTGTTGTTCCACAATCTCAGTAGGGACTCGAATACACTTCTTGAGTTGAGATACGTGGAAGACATCATGGGTGGCCGTGAGCTGAGGGGACAGTCGTAATCTGTAGGCTACGGGTCCGCAGCTCTCAATGATTTCGTAAGGACCAACATAACGGGGAGCTAGTTTGCCTTTGATTCCAAACCTTCGCACTCCCTTGGTTGGTGAAACTCGAAGATAGACATGATCGCCAACTTCGAATTTTAGGGGCTTTCTCCTTTTGTTAGAATAGCTCTTTTGTCGGGCTTGTGCGGCTCTAAGGTTTGCTTGTATTACTTTTACTTTCTCCTCTGCCTCGATTACCAGGTCGGGTCCAATTATCTTACGTTCTCCGGTTTGTGACCAGCTCAAAGGAGTTCGACACCTTCGTCCGTACAGGGCCTCAAATGGTGCCATTTTCAAACTCGTTTGATAGCTGTTGTTGTACGAGAACTCTGCTAGGGCTAGGCATTTGTCCCAATTCTTGTCATAGTGAATGACGCAAGCTCTCAGCATGTCTTCAAGAATTTGGTTTACTCTTTCCGTTTGTCCGTCAGTCTGAGGATGGTATGCTGAGCTGCGAATCAGTTTAGTGCCAAGAGACGTTTGCAGTTGTTCCCAAAAGCGTGCTACAAACTGAGGACCACGATCGGAAATAATTGTCTTAGGTATTCCATGCAGGCAAACAATACGATCGAGGTAAATCTCGGCATATTTCTTGGTAGAATAGGTGGTGTGTACCGGAAGAAAATGTGCCGCCTTTGTGAGTCTATCCACGATAACCCATATGGAATCATGTTTCTGGGAAGTGTTTGGTAGTCCAACGATGAAGTCCATACTTATGTCTTCCCATTTCCATGATGGTATAGGTAACGGTTGTAGTGTACCGGCTACCTTCAAGTGGCTAGCTTTTACTCTCTGGCACGTGTCACATTCTGAGACATACGTATCAATTTCTCTTTTTATTCTAGTCCACCAGAAGTTTTGCCTTAGGTCTTGATACATTTTGCTACTGCCGGGGTGGTTAGAGAATTTGGAAAGGTGTGCCTCATCGAGAATTTGCTTGCGGAGTTCACGATTCTTCGGAACGACTATACGACTTTCGAACCATAGAACTCCCTTATGGTCTTGGCGGAAACATTTGTACTTCTCCTCACCTAGAGAGAGTTTTTGTTTGATGATCTTAATTCCTTCATCATGTAGTTGTGCCATGACGATTTGGTCGTGAAGAGTGGGCTCAACTGAGTTGTGATTTAGAGTGCTTTGGGAAACCATTTCCAAGTTAAGCTTCCTCATCTCTGCACACAATGTCTCATGGTAGGACTCCATGGATAAGCAATGGCAATGGGACTTGCGGCTTAGTGCATCCGCGACTACATTAGCCTTGCCGGGGTGATAGTGCACTTCAAGGTCATAATCCTTGATTAATTCTAGCCACCTCCGTTGTCTCATATTCAGATCGGCTTGTGTGAAGATGTACTTGAGACTCTTATGATCCGTGTAGATATTGCACTGTGTACCCATGAGATAGTGCCTCCATATCTTCAGCGCGTGAATGACGGCTGCAAGCTCAAGATCATGAGTGGGATAATTCTGTTCGTGGGGCCGAAAGGCTCGTGAGGCATATGCAATCACTCGATTCTCTTGCATAAGCACACATCCTAGACCAGTACCTGATGCGTCACAATACACATCGAATGACTTGGTATTATCGGGTGGAGCTAACACAGGTGCAGTAGTCAGATGCTCTCTGAGAGTGTGGAAAGCTTCTTCACATTTCTCATTCCATACAAACTTTACTTCCTTCTTTAACAGTTCAGTCATGGGCTTAGTAATTCGAGAGAAATCCGGGATGAAGCGGCGGTAGTAACCGGCTAAGCCGAGAAAACTGCGAATCTGATGAACAGAGGTAGGGGGTTTCCAATCCATCACCTCTTGTACCTTGCTGGGGTCAACAGCTATGCCTTCGCTGGAGATCGTGTGACCTAAGAATTTTACAGTATCCAACAAAAACTCACACTTAGAAAACTTAGCATAGAGCTGATGGTCTCTGAGTCGCTGAAGAACAATATGAAGGTGCTTGGCATGCTCTTCCTCATCCTTGGAATAGATAAGGATGTCGTCGATGAACACTACGACGAATTTGTTAAGTTCGGGCATGAATACCGAATTCATGAGATACATGAAGTAGGCATGGGCATTGGTGAGTCCAAAGGACATAACCAAGAATTCATATAGTCCATAGCGTGTGGAGAAGGCAGTCTTAGGAATATCGCAGGGGCGAATCTTGATTTGATGATATCCCGAACGAAGATCAATCTTGGAGAAGACTCTGGCTCCAGCTAATTGATCGAAGAGTACATCGATACGGGGAAGTGGGTACTCAATGTCCCTATCCGGTGGCATTCCTGGTAAGTCATCCGGAAAAACGTCGGCATACTCGTTTACCACAGGAATATCCTCTAGCTTAAGTCCTTCCATCTTATAAGCACAGGAATTCGTATAATCTAGGAATGGTAGGTAAAGGGTAGTGGCTCCGTGATTAGGTGAATTTATCTCAACGGCTCGGGAAGAAAGGTCTAGTGTGACTCCATGCATAGTCATCCAGTTCATTCCCAAAATAATGTCCATGCCAAGAGGTAAAAGGACAAGGTCTGTGTCGATGGTTTTACTACCCAATTTGACTGGTACTTGTCTGACCATTTGGTTTGAAGCAATTTTACCACCCGGTGTTGATATCATATACGACCCTTTTGTGTGACAAACATCCAAGCCTACTTTTGCACCGAATTTTGCACTTATGAAACTATGCGATGCACCAGAATCAAACAATATAACTGCAGGCTTGTTATGGATAGAGAATGTACCCGACATCACTGGGGCTCCTTCTGGAAGCTCTGCAAGCGTGGTGAAGTTAATCCGTCCTTGCTTGACTTGCAGGGTCTGTCTCTTGCCCCTGTTCTTGGTGTTCGGGTTGGATCCTTGACCTTGGTTGGGCTGCCCTGACTAAGGGAATTCTCGTGCGAAGTGGTTAGAACTCCCGCATTTGAAACATCGGTTCGCGGGGCTGGGTCGAAGAGATTGTTGCAGAGTGGGCCTCGGACTGTTCTGTGAAGGCATCGGGGGTCGTACCATGCCTGGCTGCTGTGGGGGTCTGGCAATCCATCTCCCTGGTTGAGGGGCCCTAGGTGGAGCTGTGGGTGCGGCATTTTGCACGATGCGATACCTTGGTGGTTGGGCACTTGATGGTCCAGCGGGTGCCTTTCTCTTCTTCTCTGCCCGGTGTGCCATGATACAGTCTTCCTGTGTAATGGCCATATTGACCAATTCGTTGTAGGTGTCAGCCCTGGCTAGGTTCAGACGTTCCTTGAGCTTGGTATTCAGACCTCGGCGGAAACGATCACGCTTCTTGGCATCCGTATCAGCGTGATAGCCCGCATAGTGGCATAGGTTGTTGAACGCCTGGGCGTACTGCAGTACGGTGCGGGTGCCCTGGGTGAGTGCCAGGAACTCGTTCAACTTCCTCTCCATGAGACCCTCGGGGATATGATGTGCCCGGAATGCGGTCTTGAATTCATCCTAGTCGACCACATGGTCAGCCGGGAGCATCGCAGAATAGTGGTCCCACCACAGTCGAGCGGTACCGCGAAGCTGTTGCGCGGCAAAACGAGCTTTGTTGGCTTCTGAGCATGGGGCCACAAGTAGTGTGAACTTGGATTCGATGGTGCGAATCCATGCATCTGCGTCCAGGGGTTCCTCGGTCTTATGGAACAAGGGAGGCTGGGTCCCTAGAAAATCCGTGTAATCTGCAGCTTGGGGTTGGTGAGCATTGTGCCCACCCCTCTGCTGGTGCTGTCCTTGCACGATCTGACGCAGCAGCTCGGTTTGAGCGGCCATCACTTCCACCAAACTGGGCGGGGGTGGTGGCGATTGTCGCGAGCGGCTGCCACCGGCACCAAAACCCTCGGGGTTGCCACGGGTTGATCCACCCATCTGAAACGTGAAAGGTTACCATTAGCAACGCGATCCATATTACTTCCTCGATTCATAAATAATTGGTGTGGTCATAGACTTCCGAAATCACAGCTAGAAGTATGGACAGAATCTCTGTTTGCTACGAGAAAAATCGTAGCTTGCTGTGGGTCCATCCAAAATATCTCTTATTTGGCAGTAGTCAGAGAATTTAGGATTGCACCACTTTGGTATTTAACTTCGGCGCTAGAACTATAGCTAAGGTGGTCGAAAGGCTCGTCCTTTGCCTTACTGTCTTAGCTGTTTTTCAGCAGATTGATCGGTATTGTCTCGCCTATAACTTAAACTAGCGAGGTCCAATGATGCTGAATTTTTGTGAGAACCAAGATCACAAAATTTAGCACAAGTTTGGTATTCAACACTCAGCCAAGAAATGCAAGGAGACATGGGTAAAAATTCCGACAAGTCTCAGCGATTGTGGATTTCATCATTTACCAACTTACAACGAATCACCCAAGTTTATCGCCGTTCCTTACATGCTGAGGGTATCCACATGGTTCAGGTGTACCCAACACAAAAGAGTTACTCAACTCCTAGTTAGCCTATTACAACACTTGCCAAAAGTTAGGCTACCCTATCGAGGAGTATGTGCAAAAGTCCTCCTAGGTCATCATCTAGAAATCATCCAAGTCGTTGACGGACGACTCGCTGTGAGCAGGAGAGTGAGCTCCCATCTGAGGTGCCTGTGTTACCTCACCCTCGAAATCCATACCAGAGATACCATCAATCTCTTGTGCCTCCTCCTCATCCTCCTCCATGTCCTCCTCATGGGGATGGTCATTCTGATCATGGTGCCACTGAATGTGCTCATTAGCATCCTCCAACTCAAGGCTCAGCTCATGGAGCTGTTCCTCCAACTGTGCTATCGTGGCATCTCTCTCACCCATGAGAGTGTCCTGCTCCTGAATTTGGCCCTCAAGTTGGCCAATCTGAGCATCTCTGTCCTCAAGATCCTGACTGAGCTCCTTTATCTGCTCATCCCTGGTATCTGCCATCATGTGGTAGGCCTGAGCAAGATCAGTGAGCCGTTCAAGCGCCTGACTCTGGAGAGTCTGAAGCCGGTAGAGTGCACTCATGCACCGCACGGAGGTATGGATAGTCTCCTGGGCATGAAAGTCTACCAAGTACTGTGCGTGCTGCACCCTGTTGAGCCAAAAGGGGTCGTTGTCCTGGGCAGCAGGAAACAAACCAATGGGAGCGAGTATGACAACCTCGGGACGCTGCGCACAAAAAGTGGTGAGCGCCCTCATGGCTGCAAGCTCCCAAGTATCGGCCAAGCGGCGACCAACAGCCTCAAGCTCCAAGGCGGGCCACTCCGGGTGTGGCGGGTGCGGGAAGACGGTCACGTTGACACGGCACTGGGTAACTCCATTTTCTGCAACTCCAGTCCGGCGTAACGTGGGGGAATTAGATAGCCCGCGGTACGCAGAACGTCCCACAAAATAGAGGGAAAGCCCTCCCAGTGGAGACACTGCGAGTGTACGCGTCCATCCTCATCCACCATCATAGCAACAGGCTCGGCCATCTGAACAAAAGATCAAATGGAGTGAGATAGCGAAAAACTGTGAACAGCACAAGAACATATTCTGTATAGTGCGCAAAAATAACCATAACTTCCACAGTTCTAATCCAAAAATTCTCAAATTTCACCAGATCACTCCTAAGGTATTTGTGAACAACTTTGCTAGTCAACTCCAGAGCTAAATAGGTCTCTAAGATAGTCTTTCTTTTCAGGTTTCACTCTACTGTCTACCCAGAATTTTCAGTGAACAGAGGGCTAGAGTTTCGTGCACCAGGGAAAATCTACCCAGCCAAAATTTACCAAATTTTAACAGCAGCTACCTGGGTAAATTTGGGACAAGTTTTGTGTTGTACTCTTTCGCAGAAAACCGCAGGAAGGGGGCCTAAAAATTTAAAAGGCAGAAGGGCTTATTCTGGACAGAATTCTGACATTCCAAGGTTTCTGTTATTTCTCACTATCCATAAGTTCAGAATTTTTCATTTTTGAACAGAAGATAGAACACAAGATTTGGAACAATTTCTTCAACATGAACTTTATCAGAAAAGGTCATTTTCTTTGGTCAATAAATCTCTCTTTTCGGTCATGGTAGATTTGGGACAGATTCTCTAGATAATCCTTATGCAACCATGCTTAGATACGCGAGGACCTTACCACTCTCATACAACGTATTTTCACTTTCCGATATATATGGTTATAATGCATGCACGTCCTATTCGTCCTCACAAAATAAAATAACTGCCAAATACTTTTGGTCTTACGAAGATAGTCTCGGTGGCATACACAATACGGCTCTCGCTATAATAGCTAGTCGGGTCTTTCTAATCGTTCCGTAACTTATTGTAATCGCGGTTAGTGTACCTGCAGAAGATTGACAAAGCATATATATATATTTCATGAACCTTTCATGCCAGCACTCATAAAAGCGTTCGTATTCATTACCGTTTACTTATAGAAACGATATCTGTACAATTTCCGCCGTACAGACGACGTTAACATACGCTATCGAGATAGCGTATTCACGGGGGTACCGTCATGGGACGGGGGTATGAACAGCGATCGCCATACCCTGCGCCAAACCTTCTACTCCCAATATGTCCAACTAACAGTTGGCATATTGGCAGCACCTCAAGTAAGCCACTGCTTGAGGGCAGCGTTCGGTTCGCATCACCGACAGGAAGGCCAAGCTCTCTCAGTTGGCTGAGGATCCTTACCTTCTTACCTTAGCGATGAGTGCGTCGTTACAGAATTTAAGGTCGGTTGTGCATGAAAGTAAGTTTTGACAGAAAGTAATGTGCTGGAAGTCAGTCGATAATATATAGAAGTTAGATAGCCACCTAGTAAACTTCCCATAATCCCTTAGGGCTTTACGAACTAGGCACCATCCTTAACGTACCAACGTATTTCGCAACACATCCTTCTAGTCAAGTTTTAGTAAAACAAGTTTTTAAGGCTTGTCGCATTCTCTGGCGTATGCATTTCGGCTCTGGTGCCAGCTGTTGCCAGCTGTGGCACCAACTACGGCTCTGATACCAGCTGTAGCAGAACCACCTGAATTAATCCGGCTCAAGTGTATTAACCATCACTATTAAGGCATTCTCGGTTAACCTTACACTTCAAACGAAGTAATCGACTGGTCTGTCGGGTATAACCTCCCGATACAACCACGGTGAGCGGATCGAGCGCCATACATACAAACGCTCATGCGACGATGAGCCCAGAGAATACCACATTCCGGCAAATATTACAACATTATCATAAGTAAATATTACAGACCAAGTTTTAAATTTCGAAACCAAGTACTTCAATGATCATAAATAAGTTCTTCAGAGTTATAAGTTGCAGCGGAATTAAACAACGGAAGCTACTCGACGATACAGGATGTCTCGATGAAGCCCGTACGAGACATCACTCGGCCTTATCTCCGTTGGACGGGGGCGCATCCCATTCCACCGACCAACCAGAGGGAAGAGTGCAGGGCCAAGTCAAGCTAGCAATCATATCTTCGAAGGTCTCACCTGAAAACGAGCCACAAGCAAGGCTGAGTATACTAATACTCAGCAAGACTTACCCGTGTAGTGGAATCTACTCCACCGACTCTAGACATGCAAGGCTTTTTGGCTCAGGGGTTTGCTTTTCCGAAAAGCATCTACAAGTGGGTCCTTACTTTCAACTTTTAGCTCAAGATTCTAGTTTCATTAACCATTCTAGATAAGAAACTATCCAAAAGCATACATGGTGAAGCATTAAATTTTCATCCAACCAGTTCATTCATCATCATTGTTACTCTTCTTACTCTGTGGGTAAAAATGGTTAAGCAGTCTCAATAGCCGTGAGAAACGGACGATTCGAATCGAATTTCTTAACCTTGCAAGGGAAACCCAAACACACGTCACGTGGTTACTCCCTAGAGTCACACGTGCAACTTTTCCCCTTTCTTTCCTGATCGTGGATCGGGGCTACCCTCCGAGAGTACAAGAGCCCCACGCCACGGTTCGGCGCTGGGTCGTGACCACTCTCTGCACTCGCCATATGCACATGGGACCGAAGTTCAAAGGGTAGGATGCCGTCCCCTTGCCGGGCCAATCAGGTACTTAAGCTTACCGATTCCCATAATCTCGGCATGTGTTTAGTACGTTCAAAGACTTAACCATCACTACCACACCCTGCGGCCTTAGTATTTTTCACTAGACAGACGGGCCTCAATCGTAACCATCGTTCCATAGCCCGTCCGTGTCCTTATGATTGCAGCGTGTAGTAGACATTCAACTCCTATTTTCTCGCGAGTGACAGGAAATCACTCGGCTTTTACCGGAGTCCTATTAGCACAGCATTCTATCGAACCTTACGTCTAGTTTTCAAGCAAGGGTTCCTAACATCATGCAACTAAGTTTTCATTCAACTCCTATAAACTTAATGCACAGGCAAGGAGTAGTGAGTTGCATAATTTAGGAAAGAGATGGGTTATGCTCCGGGGCTTGCCTTCTTGCGAAAAGTTAGTCCGGGGCTCTTCCGAACTTGGGCTCGGGTCTTCAAAAGCTTCAGTTAGATTCGCCTGGGCTTCTCGCTGCTCACTCTCGGACTCGGGCACCAGCTCGTAAGTTCCGTCGGCGAGAGTCGTCGATTCTACATGAATGCACAAGTTTAAGTCGTGGTAATGGTACTCGATACGATTTAAGAGTAATTACTACAATGGATAGTTTCTGGTCATGAACTTTTGGATTTAGGCACATCAGGGAAAGATGTGCTTACTATAAAATTTTCAGCCAATTTTATGTAACAGATTAGTTATGAAAAATATATTACACAGTTGCTGTTAGATCCTTGTTCTTTTTGTACAGAACAATTGGTGCAACAACTGAGTCTAAGATTTTTACAGAGCTTTCTCTTAAGCATGCAGAAGCTACTGTAATTTTTGTAGGATTTATAGTGCAGTATTCAGAGCATAGAAAATATGACATTCTACACCTAGGCAATTCAAGGATTCATTTTTACAGGACCCTACACAGGGTTTTTGTCCATGGAACTTTTTACACAGCAACTTCTACCACAGTGTGTCTCCTAGTAAAAAGGTGAGAATTTTCCAAACTAAGATACTATTTTCTTGATTTAATGTATGTTATTAGCGCATAAATCAAATAAATAGGTTACTGAGAGATAAAAGGTCTCCTAATTTTTCTCTGGCTTCTAGGAACCAATACACTAGCAGAGAAAAAGTTTCATTAGGTGATTCATCACCTAACTGCAGGGATAAAACATTCTACTTAAACATGGTATGAAACTAAGTTTAATAAACAGTAAAGCTAAAGTTGGAATTTGGGCCTGATCTTTTTACACAATCCTAAACATCAAGCAACTAACTCACTGCCCAAAATTTAGAGTCAGCATTGTCCTACAACAGTGGGTACAAAATAAGTCCATTAAAGCTTCCATTTAATGTAGAGCAAAATATGTTGGGATTCTGAGAAACTTCTTTTAACAAAAGTGGTAGAGTTTGTTCTAAGGATTCCAGAACAGTTGAGTTTGCATTTTTCTGAATTTTCTATGATTTTATACGAATTTTACAAGTTCACTGAATTTGAATCTAGATTTGAAACTTTCTTTTACAACTGGGTCCTTGAATCTTACGTGCAGACCCTTCTAAAGATTTAAATTCTTGCAATTGGGTCCTTGGGCGGCTCGGGTACGGCGGCCGGCCGAAATTCCGGCGAGGGGCTCGCCGGCGGCGAAGGGTGAGGGTCGGGGAAGGTTCAGGGGTGTGAGGGCTACCTCGTGGGGGTGTTGTTCAGGTGGGGGACGGCCGGGAATAGCTCGCCGGCGTTGGAGCAGAGGCGGCGGCGGCGCGGCACGCGTCGACGGCGGTGCTCCGGCGGGCTTGGGGCGGTGTGGTCCGGTCGGCGAGCTTCGGTGGCGCGTGGGGAAGCTGCTCAGGGGCTTGGCTTGGACGGAGGAGGTCGGGGTCGCGCTGTCCACGGCGAGCAGGGGCGGCGGCGGCGGCGGCGGCGCGGGCGGCGGCGCTCCGGTGGTTCTGGGCGGCGTTGGGCGGGTCGGCGAGCTTCAGGGGGATGATGTAGTGGTGGCTGAAGCTTCCGTTTGGGCGGTGGGCGGCGGTGGAGGGCTGTCCACGGCGGGCGGCGCTCGGCGGCGGCAATGGCGGCGGCGAGGACGTTCTGGGTGCGGGGCTCGCGCGGGCGGTCGGGGCTCGGCTTTTATAGCGGCAGGAGGGGGTGCGGAGGGGCCTGGGCGGCGTGCGGGGCGGAGGCACGGCACGGTGCGCACTGGGCACGGCGGGCGGCCAGCAGAACGCCGGCGCGGCGTGCGGCGAGCGGGCGCGGCGACTGGGCGGCCGGGATATGGCGTGGGCGCGAGAGGATAGCGCTGGGCGTGGAGTGGTGGAGCAGCAGCTGCAGCGGCTCGGGCGGAGGGCGGGCGCAGTGACGGGCGGGGCGCGGGAGCCGGGGCGGCACGGCGGGGCGCGGTGACTGGGCGCGACGGGCGGCGGACTGGGCGCGGCAGCGGCGTGCGCACGCGCGGGCGCTCACTGGGCCGCGCGGCGTGGGGAGGGGGCAAAGCCGGCCGTGGCGGGGTGGCGCGGTGGCCACTGGCCAGGCGCCTCGCGCCGGTCAGGCGTCGCCGGCCACCTGGCGCGCGGCGGTCGGGCGGGGAGGAGAGAGAGGGGGGGCGCGAGGGCCTGAATGCGAAAATTTGGAAAACTTCAGGGGGCTGGGTGCAAACAGGGCGTTTTCTCCTCTTTCTGATTTGAATTTCAAAAACTTTTGAACACGAAAGTTGTTCAGAATAAAAAGTTCTACCAGTTTGGTTTGAGGCAACATCTCATTTGGCTTATGGTTTGAAAGTTAAATTTAAAAGTTCAAAAGTAACCAAATGTGCTCAAATTAAATTTGAATTCCAACTGAACTCGTTCTAATTCTTTCCACCCTTTCATTAGTTGGTTCAAGCATAGGGTTAGGCTAATGATACCAATTTTAGAAATGAAATTTTTTTTTACCAGGGTTGTCACAGACACGATCGATCATGGGCGCCACGCACAGTGATCACGAGTTAACTAATTAACTGAGAGTCTTCTTTTCACCCAAATTAACAGTGCGCGCGTGCTCTATTTTTAAAATTTGTACAATAAGCACGCCGACCTCTTTTCATAACAAAGACAACCTCCGACCTATATATCTTGTGTGTTACGAGACACTAATTAACATTTAGCTTCAATGGTGGCCCTGGTTTTGACCATGCATGCATATATGTGCATGCTGCTAGTTGTCACTAGTCCTCTTGCATCGTCAAGTTGGCCCTTGACTTGCCTACATGGTTCTTTACTTCTCAGTAGTCTAGATCATCTAAAACTCACGACAAGTGAAGAAGCTTAACCGTGTACATGTGGATGCTTTGGTTTGCACTTGATTATAAAGCCTGCCAACAAGCCTGAGATTTGTAGGAATATTAGGCCCAAGGCCACGAAGCGCTTGCTTGAATGGACCGCGATCAGCTCACAAATATTGGGCCGTCAGTTGGCAAGTAAGGGCAGCAGCTTAGTTCTATATCCTATCGGCCGCTTATCCTAGTGAAATGAAAGAGAGATCCCCTACTCCCTAGTGAGTAGTGACAAAAGATTGGAAATGAAAGAGATTCGGCCACTCGGCGGGAGACGACTAAGATTTCAGTTTACACATCTTCTAAGCATTCCGTACGTGTTTATTTTCCCAGAAAACAAAAGCATACATAGCCTTCGCGACATGACTGATCACGGAGCTAGCTATTAGCCAACGTAAACTGCATCATCATGTGCTCTGCTTACAGTAGAACTAATTAAGAACGGGAGCTGATCACACAGATAGATAAAAACAACCACGGAGATCGATCGTCTATATATGGAATCATATGGCCTGCTTTCCATGTCCTCAGTATTATACGTGCTAAAACAATGCACTTTAGTTTGTTTCACACACTTCTAATTTTGTCGGGCATGGCGTTATCGACACTTCTTTGGCACTGAGTATTTGCTATTGCCCACCCAAAAAATAAGAAGAGTATTTGCTATTGCTATTGCTAAAAGGAGACTCCTAGGGTGAGTTGGCTAGAGCTATGTGTGGTGTGTTAGTGGGTTAGTGCCCTTCTAACCTCTGTTTCCTTATTCGCCGCAGGTAAAACCCCCAATGCAAAGTTATAACCAGCATGCTACAGTTTTTATGTAAATAATAGTACAAGGTGAACTGCACCAACTAATGACAAGTATCAAATTAATTTGTACATATATAATAAATATATATGACGTGCATACAGCCACAACTCCCGTACCAATAGATGGAGGGAGGGAGTAGTTAATTAGTACATGGGTTACCTGAATACAATCCTGATTATTCTTGCATTGGAATAAGCTAGCACACTGAAACAAAGCCTTACTTTCAGCCAGCGACTAGCTAGAGCGCCGCGCTGAGTCTTATTCTGAGTACCTACCAAGCAAGCAGCAATCTATGCATACACACCACGTACAGGAGAGTCAGGAGACAGCAACAGGATGGACGAGCCAGCACCAGCAGCGACCCTTAATTATCATCCTTAGCTTGCACAACGATCCCCTTCTTCCCATCGTCTTCCTCAGCCTGTGCCGGCTCCGGCTTGGCAGCTTCCTCCTTGGCTTTTTCTAGCGCCGCCACCAGCCTCGCGAGGCACGACCGGGCGTCGTCGTCGACGCTCTTCCGCGTAAGGTGCTCGCCCACGTCGACGGGCACCATGTTCACCTCCTGGAGCAACGCCCTGGCGACGCCGAACAGCTCGTGCCCTTCGGCGTCCTCGCCGTCGAGGTGCATCCTGGCGAGGAACCTGAAGGACTCGGCGTCGCAGTAGGACATCTCGATCCTCTTGTCCATCCGCCCCGTCCGGATCAGCGCCGGGTCCAGCTTCTCGACGTGGTTGGTGGTGAACACGATGAGCCGCTCCTCGCCGCACGCCGACCAGAGCCCGTCGATGAAGTTGAGCAGGCCGGAGAGGGTGACCCTGCTCTTGGCGTCCTTCTTGCTCGGCCGGCGCGGGTCCCCGTCCTTCTCCTCCTCGTCGTCGGCCTTGTCCTCCTCCTCCTTGCTCCTGCGCTTGCCGGTCACGTCGAGGGAGCAGTCGATGTCCTCGAACACCATGATGGACTTGCTCTTGGTCTCGATGAGCAGCTTCCGGAGCTCGGTGTTGGTCTTCACCGACGTGAGCTCGAAGTCGTAGACGTCGTAGTCCAGGTAGTTGGCCATGGCCGCGACCATGGTGGACTTGCCGGTGCCCGGCGGGCCGTACAGGAGGTACCCCCGCTTCCACGGCTTCCCGACGCGGTTGTGGTACTCCTTGCCCTTCTTGAACATGTCGAGGTCGTCGATGATCTCCTTCTTCTTCGCTGGGTCCATGGCCATCTTGTCGAACGTCTTGGGGTGGTCGAACGGGACATGGGTCCAAACGTCCTCGTACCAACTGCATGATGCAGCAGTGACATGTAGAACATTAATTCTTGCAGGCCGGGTCAAAAAAATTCTTACTAGCTAGTACGTTACGTTCAAAGGCCGTCCGTCCGCGGCCGGTCCGGTACGGTGCTTACCCATCGTCGTAGCCTTCGCGGTGGATGTTGGTGTAGAGCCGGCGCTGGCGGTTCTGGACCATGATGGCGCGTCCCTGCCTGCGCACGTGCGGGATGTAGTCGTTGAGCACGAGGTCGCGGTGGCTCTCGTGGAACTCCAGCCGGAAGTAGCGGCGCTCGGCGCGCGACGCGCGGCTCCAGTAGGGCACGGCGTCGCGCGGCGGCGGCACGGCGGCGGCCGACCACCAGACCGTGGCGCCGCGGAAGGCGTCGGACACCTCCTCGCCTTTGGCCATGCTGAGCACGAGCTTGTCCCCGCCGCCGCCGCCGCACTCGGCCCGGAGGTGGCGCACGTCGCGGGTGCTGGCCGTGGTGAGGTAGGACCTGACCTCCTTGAAGGCGTCGCTGCTCTTGATGCGCCCGCCCTCGTACTCCTCGAAGGTGACGGAGAGGTAGGGGTCGACGATCGCGGCGAGCCGCCGCGCGCGGCGGTTGAAGCCGCGCGCGAAGAACTGCTGCAGGCGGATGTGCTCCAGGTTCTGCCACACCATGGTCCAGCACACGGCGACGACGCTGATCACAACCGAGAGCTGGCCGAACCATGAGTACGCTGCGAGGGCATCCATCGTCTGATCGATAGATCGCAGTGATGAAATGGATGGAACTTTGCTAGCTCGATCGTGTGTGCTGCTACACTTGCTACTGCTTCTTTGAGATAGGCACCGTAGCCCGGGCCTTAATATAGTGGAGGACAACTCGCGTGCTGCGTGCACAAGGTGCTCTATGAACACTTGGAAGGAACGACGAAGGAATTGCCGGCCCTCGCTTGACAACGAGAGTCAATGCACCGTAGTGATTTTATATCATCTTGTTCTCACGCGTCGAGACGGCTACGCTGAAGGGGTACAAAAAGTCTTCAGTTCGTGCTCCCAAACCAACAAAAGTGTGACGAACAAGCTAATAATTCGGTCTCCCAGCATTAGGTAAATATATATGTGGTGAAAATGACGAGCGTTGGAAATCTCATTAGAGACCAAACACTAAACGTCTAAGCCAAGGGCTAGTTGCCTAGTTTAAAGCTTCTCATAAATTTACCTAGTACACTACTAGATTTTCAATATTGCAACGCGAACTACTACCTCTGTTCTGAAATATAAGGCATCCTAGAAATTTCATGACCGGTTAGAGGGACTAGTAAAAGATGCATATACCCCTAAGTTATGATATGGGGAATTGTGTTGTCTGTTTGTTTTAATAGCTATTGCGGATAAGGTCTCCTCCAATAGTTGCATATGAGCTAGCTCATACAATATTTTCTTATATTTTAATAGGAGAGAGAAGAGCTATCTTTTGATCAAGATATAGTCTCATACACGCACTTCAAGATTATACGGGGATAGCGTATGGAGTTATTCATATTATGAGCTATGTTCTAAGAGTCAGATTATTGAAAGTGTTGTTTCGTAGAGTGCTTAGGTACTAGATCCTACCATTGGAGGAGGCCTAACAACAATTACAATTCAACTAGTGAACCAATCAGCCAAACTAATCTGACCAACTCCACGGAAAATTAAATGAACAAATGTTTAAACATATCTAGAATATATTATATTTGACAATAAATTCCAAATGTTTGGATGCTTTATTTGAGAATGAAGGGAGTAAGCAACTAATAAGACTACTGTAGTGAAAAGAAAACATCATAATCCAATACTGTCCCGAGCCGGCGGCGGCCCAAGCGGACAAGCTGGAGCTCCGCCACAGGCAAGGCCAAGCACAGGCCCCCCAGCTCCAGGATCGGATGCTGCTCGCGAGGCAAGGCGCACAAGCACCGGCAGCATGCAAGGCGAGGTGCGCGCGCAGCTCGGCCACGGCAGGCAGGCGTAGCGGCGGGAGCAGTCGGCCACGCAGCATTTTTCTATTTTCTGGATAAATTTTAGGACTGGTAGTTTAGTTCCTGAAAATCGATTTTTATATCCAGTTGCTAACTCTTCCACGAACAACTCCCTGCACCCCGAAATAGTACAATTCTAATTTTATTCTAAATCAAACTATTATAAATTTGATCAAGTTTACAGGGGAGAGTATTAATATTAGTGACATCAATTAAGTATCATTAGATTCGTCATGATGTATATTTTCATAGCATATCTATTATTAGATGGTGTTAGAAATATTTATCCTATTCTTTATAATTTTAGTTAAAATTTAAAAGTTTAACTTAGAATAAAACTAGAATTGTATTATTTTTACAGTCGTTCTCCTGAGATTTGGTTGCAAAACCCGGCTCTGTAAGCCTCTTCGGACCGTGGCGGTCCCTAGAAATCGATTTCGTAGCAGCTCGTGGAGTTTAGTTTTGAACTCACGGATATGTTCGGAATCAGCTAGTAGTTACCTGGACAGCGCGTAGCACGTCAGCATTTTGTGTGGCTCCCTAGTCCCTGCTGCAAATCCTAGCAGGTTGGAGCACATGCAGGCGTGCAGCATGTGCCCTCGAAGCTTGGTTAACTATATACAACTACCAACCTAAATCTTGTGAAGATAAATTGCCGCCACACGGCCACAGATCCGACTGCGAACTTGCACTTTGCTTCTTCCCGATCGATCGGGGAAAAGTGACTGCAACTTGGCTCAACACGGTTCACTGCGTCCCCGTTTCGCAGTAGCTGGTGGAGTCATTGTCTTGTGTGTCCAAAATGTCCTTTCAGAGTCGCTGATGCTGCTCGTGGAGCTATAGACTTGACTTTGTCGCTGCTTCCAGTTAACTTTCCTTTTCCTTGGTTCACAAGATCAGATTGACCCCTTCTCTCCGTGATTTCGTTCAAGGTGCCACAATTATTGTTGTCTTGGGCTCTTGGCTCAGCCTTGGCCTGCAAGATTCTAATCCATCACGTGCCGTTTGCACATGCGTGCGTGTTGGAGAACAAAGGTCTGAACCTCTTTCGATGTCACTAGGGAATAGGAATCTCTTTCGTTTCACTAGGACAACCGATAGGAACTAAGGGGGTGTTTGGATACCTGGACTAAATTTTAGTCCATGTCACATCGGATATTTGGACATTAATTAAAAGTATTAAATATAGACTAATTACGAAATTAATTGCATAAATGGAGGTAAATTCGCGAGATGAATCCATTAAACCTAACTAGTCTATGATTTGGTAATATTGTGCTATAGTAAACATGTGCTAATAATGGATTAATTAAGCTTAATAGATTTGCCTCATGAATTAGTCTCCATTTATGCAATTAGTTTTACAATTAGACTATATTTAATACTCTCAATTGTCTTAATTGGTGTCTAAACATCCGATGTGATGGGACTAAAGTTTAGTTATCCGGAGCCAAATAGACCCTAAGCTGCTGCTGGTCTAAACAAAAGAGAAAAGTCCGTCGTTAGAAGAACAGTCCGATACATCAACGTCAACCGTCGTCTTTGTCCTTACCTCCGGCGTATATACTCCTTTTTCTAAATTATTAGTTATTTTATTTTTTATAAATATATAAATTTTATTATATATTTAGATATAATATATATTTAGAATCTAAATGATATAATATGTATCTAGAATGTAGATGTATGATCCTTTTTCTTGGTAGAGCTAAGCTGCTGATGGCCCATGCTATCGTAAAGGTGGGCTAGATGAACTATGGAAATGTCTTGATCCTTTTTTAAAGGTGAGAACCTGTGTCAGTGAAAATTTCTTGGTACACACATGAAACTAACCTAATCATGGTCGTGCTGGGCCGGGTCAAAATAACCTGACATTTTTATGTAGGACTGAGCTTGATGGCGAGCTGAAAATTCGAGCGACCGGTGAGGTCAGGCCTATAGTATTTTTTTGGAATTTATGGGCCCAAGTCTTAGCCCAATAAATGCAATAGGCCGAAAATCTTGGGCCGAGACCACACCCATTGCAGTCTGCGAGTCAGGTTGAGTCATGCTATTTTCCAGCGAGGCATGTCAGGTACGCCGCAACTTTATATCACGCGCGTGACAATCTCAGCTTCCATCACGTGAACAGATACAACTAGGTCTATTATAGTGTAAATAGGTCCAGTAATACTTGTCCCAGCCCACAGAGTGGTGTTAGTGAGCAGGTCAGTCAGATCATGATCCACGGTCACGCTCGTGCATAAGTTGCCTAGCATGCACGCGGGTGGACTGGTGGGAGGCATGATCACTGACACTGCTTGTTGGTTTCTATTATTTATTCTATATAAATAAATATTCGTGATGTCTAATATTTTTATTCATAGCACACTATTATTTATTCATCGTGTTTAATCTTTTTATTCGTGAAAAATAATTATTTGTTCTTTATTCCCGGTAGTTGAAATTAATTATTATATATTAAAAACATACTTTAAAAAATATATACAAATATAGATAAGTGTGTCAGTACCGAGGTGGCCAGTGAGGGTGGTGGCTTCAACATTGCTGTGCTAAGGCTGGCCAAAGCTTGCACTCATATACTCGCATATGCCTATATAATATATATAGTCATGAGCATGTGAATTTTTTTTACTGGAGATCGGAGCAGGTAGGCAAGGTACCCTGTTGCTATAGAAGGCTAAAATGGAACGCACGGCACGGCACAGGCACGATCTGGGCATGACACGGTTCGGCTCCTTGGCCCAGGCATGACCAGCCCAGCCCGCCGGCACGAGCAGCCCGGCGTGACAGTGCCGGCCTGAGCTCGGCAGCCTCCACCACCGCCGGCGTCGAGGTCATGGCGAAAAGAGGCGTGGGAGGCCGCGGTGGTGGGAGCCGGGACGACGAGGGGCGGGGAGGCCACGACGGCGGGAACCAGGACGGCAAGGGCGGGGTGGCCGCGAGGGAGGCTGTGGCGGTTGGGATGGCGAGGGGCAGGGAGTCCACGGCGGCGGCGGGGAACGGCGCGGCCGCGAGGGTGGAGGGGTGTCGGGATCGCGGGAAGACGGGAGAGAGAATAGAGGGGGGAGGGGGTGGTGGCGTGGGGTGGCGGCTGGTTGGAGGGAGGGGATGGAGATTAAGGTTTGAAGATGGAAGTATTTACAAGATATATGGGCTATTAATGGGTCAAATCGTGTCAGCCCAATAGTCGTGTCGTGTCCGGAGCAGCACTACGTGCTAGGATTCCGGCCCAGATATTCCGGCCCAAACATGACACGATGATTGTGCTGGGTCGGCCCCACGCACTAAGCCCACCGTACCCTGTCGGGTTAGTAATTTTTTGAGTCATGTCTAGTGCGGCCTATTAGGCTCGGACCACATGACCATCTATACCAGGGGCGAAGCTAGGGTCCGTGCTGGGCGTGCTGCAGCACGGGCCCAGCCCAGGTGCTCCTTTATATATTATGTAATATTTAGGTAAAAATATTACATCCGGCCTTTTTTATCAACCGAACACTTGTCTACTTATTTTAGCTGGCTCCGCCCGTCTATACCTGTTGCCCCGCCAGTTGTATAGTATCAGCTCGTGTCACCATTGCTGCAGCAACAAACAGAAACTAACTCCAAGCAAGGTCGGGTCCGTCGCATGCGATTGCAAAGCCTCTGGACTCCGGAGTAGCCCGGCGCTTGGGTTAGACGTTGACGACGCGCCGCTCCTAGCCGCCCGCTGCTCTGTGGCCACCACGCCTCCACAAATCCAAACCTCATTTCCGCTTCCGCTTCCGCGCCATAAGCCCCACCAACTACACGGGCCACTCGCCACGCCCCTCGCCCTCGCCAGCCGCCACCGCAACGACGTGCCCGCAGCCCATGGACGACGTGTGGCCGTGGCTGGCCTCCGTGGCGCCGCTTCCCTCCGCGGCGGCGCCCGACTCGCCGCCGCGGCCCTGGTTGCTCCCGCTCGCCGCCTCGCCCGACGGCGACTCCATCGTCCTGCAGGTGCACGCTGCTGCCACTGCCACCGCGTCTCCATCTTCCGCCGCCGGCGGCGAGCCCGCGCGGCTCGTCGCTTTCTCCCTCGCCGTCAGCGTCGCCGGCGGCGAGACGCGCGCGCTGTGGGTGTCCGACGCCTTCGCGGCGGCGTCGCCGGTCCCGCTGCGGCTGCGGCTGCTGGTCCAACTGCTCAACGAGGTGCTCGCGCTCTCGCCGTACGTTCCCTGCCTGGGCGCGACGAGCGCCGTCGATGGCCCCGGGGACGCGTTGTCCGAGGCCTGGCTTGACGCGGACGTTGTCTCCGCCGCCGTCGGGGCGGGCGGCACCGACGCCTCTTCCGCGCCCGCCGCGGCCTTCTTCTCGCTGGCCCTCCTGCTGCGGCTCTTCTGGTTGTGCGCGCTCGACGCCCCCGCGGACGCAGGCTACCTCTTCTTCCGAGACCTCGGCGCCGGGATCGAGCGCGCGCTCGGCGAGTGCCCGCCGGCGCTCGGCGCGTTCCTGCGCGCCGTCGGACCGGACGTCGAGGAGCGGTTCATGCGCTCGCTCGGGTACATGCTCGCTAAGTGGTGCCTGCTGCGGGAGATTCAGGCCGCCGGGTCGGCCGCGGCCAAGCCGGCGCCGCAGCAGGAGCCGCGCCACCGTCGCGCGCTCCCCGCCGCGTGCCTGTCGTACGCCGCCGAGGTGCACGGGCTCTGGATCCTCAAAGGCTACGCGCCCGTGCTGGCGATGCCGCGCGTCACGGGCCCCGCGTCCGCGTCCATCGCGGCGTCGCCGCACGAGGTGCCCGAGGAGCCGGCGCTGCGCTACGGCCTGGTGCACCAGCAGCTGGAGGCCGTGGCGCAGCTGGAGTACGCGGTGCGGGTGCGCGACAGGAGGTTCCTCACCGTCTCCGTGCGCGTCGACAACGTCCGGGTGCGCGTCGCTCGGCTCGCGTTCCGGAAGGACGACGACGCGGGCGGCGCCGACGACGACGAAGATGCCTGCGGCGGCGCCGACGTCATGGACAGCGAGCGCCATTTCCCGTCCCGCATCCGGATCTGGGTCGGCCCGCGGTTCGGCGCGTCCTACGCCACCGGCCCGAGCCTCGGCCGCTCGACGGGGAACCCGGAACGCGACGTCGAGATGACGCGCACGGTCAAGGGCGCCTTCTCCGGCCCCACCAAACTCGCCAACGGCAACATCAACGGCGGTGTCGCGCCGCCGAGGGTGAAGGCCAAGATGCGGTCGTCGGCGCGGGCACGCACCCGGAGCTGGCGGTGGGAGCAGGAGGCCGAGGGCAGCGCCGGCGTGTTCGAGGGCGTGCTGTGCGACCCGGTCGCCGGGACGGAGGTGTCGGCGTGGCGCCCGGGCGTCGGCGGCACCGGGGCAGGCGACCCGCGGAACGGCATGCGGCGGCGGTACGGCGGGCCCGGGCGGGCGTTCAGCAAGATGCGGGGGCTGGTGGTGGCCAGCGACGAGCTGCCGGAGGAGATGACGTGGAGGGTGGGGAGGGAGCAGGAAGGCAGGACGCTGCGGTGGCGCCTCGGGCTCAAGGTGTGGGTGAGCTACCTGCCCAACGAGTTCAGGAGCCGCCACTTCGAGACCAGGTGCGTCGAGTGGGCGCACGAGGTGGAGCTGCCGCTCGTCCCCATTGACGGCGACGAGAGTTTTTGAGGATTATGGCGGCGAGAGTTGAGGGTTGATCGAACTTTCACCTCTCCGCTTATTAGCAATCTAAAACAGAGAGGCACTGTAGAGCAGTACTCCTAGATACATACTCCTGTAACAATGACGTGTAGATTTACGGAACAAGTGTTATACATGTCGGTGTTTAACCTTCTGAGTGCACAAGGGATACCTTCGAGATAATAGACTGTAGATGTATGTCGTCGAGAAACGAGAAGGTGTAAGGTATACGGAACTTTAGACAGATTCGGGCCATAGTACACGTAATACTCTATATCATGTATGTTGGTTTGTATTACCTTAGACGATGATTCTTTGGAGGGGGTTCCTGTCCGCCCTTATATAGTCTGGAGGAAAGGGTTAGTTGGAATTCCTAGCCAAATACAAGCTCAGGAGTCTTACCCCGAGTACTACTCGAGTAGTTTCCTTATATTCCGACTAGTCTACTCCTGTACGAATAGTTACAACTGGTATAGGGCATGGGCCATGTTCCATCCCTTATCCTAGGATATATACGCCATGTACGCAGTCCCGTGGCTCCGGGTCTGACAAGGTCACGTAGTCGAGTACTGCAGGCTCCTGAGTACTTCTGAAGGTGTCTTCGAGTTCTTCTGAACTCCGTCTTGAAGGTATCTTCCGAGTACTTCTTGGCTGCATCGAAACTGTGAGGTGCTCATGTCCGGAGTAGTTTTCAAATCTTTTTTTATAGGGTGTGCGATTAAACTCGCACTCCATATGGAGTAGCCCCCGAGTCTTAGGTTGAATCGAAGAACCACACTAAGGGTCAAATTAGTCTTGAGTCTTCTCTCCTTATCTTCCAACAGATTTGAAAAACAAGTCGATGATGACACGTGTCCCGCAGCCCCCGAGCCTTAAATCCAAATCCTAAGATTTGGAAAAAACATCCAAAAACTCGTGGCATGCATTTAAGATTTTGACTTGATGGTTAAGATGGAAAAATTGGTTCAAAAATTCGAAAACCTCTTGTTTTTGGAATAAAATCCCAGAAAAAATGGTTTAAATAAATAACTTCCCCAAAGGAGCCCTAAATTACCGCTCAAATCAAACCTTATCTCGAAAAAAAACTCCTTGTGCGCCCAGCTCCGAGCATGGGAGCCAAACGAGTCGCCGAGAGTACGCCGAGTGCTTTGTTGCACCCAGCTCCCGAGCATGGGAGACAGACGAGCCGCCGAAGGTACGCCGAGTGCCTTGTTGCGCCCAGCCCCTAAGTATGGGAGCCAGCCGAGCCACTGAAGGTATGCCGAGGAGTCGGCGGCGCCAGCCCCGGAGCTTGGGGGTCAGTCGAGTCTCCGCTGAATCTTGAAATATAAAAGGACATGGCAAACATTATATAGTAAATATATCAAACTCATATATTTGAAGTATGCAAGCTGCACATGTATCTAAATCCTCTTTCCTTTAGCAAAACGCTGAGTATGACTTCATGCGGCCGTTTCCTTTAGTCGCTGCTAACCAGTGCTCAGGGAGAAAGCAGCTTGCCACGGCTACAATGCTTGGGCGAACCAATGCTTACATGTAGGTAGCACGCAGGATGAGTCAAGATTTCACGATTTAGGACTTGAGCCACACAAGTTAACTCGGGAATTTATAGAGGAACATAGGGTCAGGCAAGGACTCGAAAGTGACCCTCCCAGATGGCTTTGTAGCGAGCCATAGTGAGAAAATAGATCGGGCGCTGCCCAAGCATGAGGCGGCTCGACTGCCTCTGTAGTGGGCGGACCAGCTAGACAGTCGGGAGCATGGTCAACATGGTCGGAAATAGTAGCAGAGACAGTTTGTGAGTGTTTAATTGATAATTATTTATCAAAAATGACTTAGCTTGATTTGCAGGCGATTGTCGATGAAGCCGACTAATTGGAGTCGATTCCGACTAGTTGTTGACGGTGCGAGGTCCGCTCCCGACTAGTTTTGTAGTCGAGACGAGTAGTCGAAATAGTCGTCGGTGGGTCAACGAACGTACTCGCAAAGTCGAAGTAGTTGCAGCATGTTGATATTGCAGCGCGAGCTACGGTCGGAATCCGAGTAGTCGAGATCGTCGGCGACGCATCGATTGACATAGGTTGTGGTGGCCTTAACTGATGGCATAAGCGGCGCTTGATGAGTGGGTGGTCCGCACGTGCGTACTTCTCCGGCCTCTTCATGCATGCGTGCTTACAGCAATCAAAATTGCATGCGTCGTGTCCGTCTTGCATGCATAATTAGAAGAAAGATCGATTAGAATAATTCTTTCCAAGAATAAAATATACAACCCATCAGATCGGATCTGATATAGAAAATAAACGGGAGAAAAGATCTTTCCTGCATGTTTGCGCAATTGATGTCGTAGACGGGTACAACAACTTTTGGCGATTTATTGGAAGGGGATGTATGTTTTCTTCCAGAGATCGCGTCGCTGCCACTGCAGTAGATGAATCGGAGATAGGTTTTGAATTCTGCCATCACCTCGCTGATGATCATAAGCTGAAGCTGAACGTCGTGCCCTCATCAAGCACGACGCTGGTGAAGCTAAACGATGCCCTCGAGTTCTCCTTGTGTTCGTCGATGATCGGTAAGCTTTCGATGTTTAACCTCCAAGCCCATCGAGGGATACCCCCGATATGGTAGATTGTAGATGGGGTATCGTCGAGATCATGAACTCGAAACCTTAGACAGATTCAGGCCGCAATATCCGTAATACCATACGTCCTGTGTGGTGATTTGTATTATCTTAGATGATGATCCTTTAGAGGGGGTCCCTACCCGTCTCTTATATAGTCTGGGGTACAGGATTACATGGAAGTTCTAGCCAAATACAAGCTCAGCTCAGGAGTAATATCCGAGTACTACTCGGATAGTTTTTGTATGTTCCGAGCAGTTACAACTGGTGTAGGATGTGGGTCATATCCCATCCCTTATTAGAACGCCGCGTGCGCAATCTTGTAACCCCGGTTCTGACAATAACAGGATCAATTCGTCCGACCCATCACCATCCGCAACTCCGCACAGACCCTGATGGATCATCAAAAGAATTTTTTTCGAGTCAACCTATTGGAAAATATATTACTCATCACGGAAAAGCCGTTATTAATTTTGAGGGATAGCCGTTATTAAAAATGGGCATTCAGCATTGCTGGTCAAAGTTTGTTGGGCCGTTATCAAAGTGTCCCGGCCTATATCGTTTGCTGGGCTCATAACCTAGTTGTAGGCCAAGCCGATCCCAGTATTTATCAGTACCACCTTTTTTATCTCTCCCTCGAACATACTCTAGCAGTGTAGCGTGTAGTACTGCTTTACTGATGCGGCACATGCAATTTTAGTGAACTGGTGATGTCCATTGATTGGACATAGTTTTAGATAGCATCGCATCTGTAAAAGGAAAAATGCGACTGTCTGTTTCCGCACCCTGCTTCCAGGAAAAGAGGGCTCAATTGAGCCGAGAGGTGCGCCAGCGGCGAGCTTGACAGCATCTGCTTTGTTGGAAGCGGCGCGCTAGCGACATTTGTCAGCACCAGACGCAAAGGCCACTCCGGCAACCGGCATCACTCGATTTTTTTTTCTATAGCAATTAGCAATCCTTAACCCCGTTCATCCTACGGTCTATGGATAAACAAAGACAGGATCATCTGGCAGACAATGCAAGGGGCAAGAATCCAAGCCTGGAGCAGCGGCGGGCTAACTGCCACGGGCAGTTGGCCTTCGGCTGGGAAGCACGGTGCTGAAACGCCAGCAGCCTGGAAGCGACATGTTTGGTGGCTGGGAAGCGCGTCGCGGATCGCGGGAGGGTTTGGCGTTGGCGAGCGCCGGGCAACCACGGAGCGCTGCGGCGCCGGCGCGCGGCCACAGTTGCGACCGCAGGCGCCAAGCGTCCGGGACGCGGCTCCGCGGTCGCCACGAGGCTGCCGTCGCGGCTCCGGCCCCGGCCGTACCGGACGGCAGCTAGCTCCCGTTCTCGTGGGGGTTCTGCCGGACTTGGGGGACAGCGACGCAACACCAGAAGTCAGGAGATCACGGACATGCGGATGCAGGGCAGGGGTTACAGTACGATTTGGCATCAGGTAAGAATGAAAGAATGAGTGAACAGACCGGCCTGTAGCGACGTGATGCTCGTAGGCTGATGGGCCATGTACTGATAGTACACAGTGTGCCCGCAAAAAGAAAAGATAGTACACATTTTTTTTTTTGAAAATACTGATAGTACACTGAAGCTGCTGAGATGAGCGCCCCTCCTCTACTGTTGTGCAGTAGAGGAGGAGGATACTGGTGTGCAGAGCTTTATATCACCACATAAAATTTGCTAGGATCGGGATCATTTTTTTTTTGCCTGCAGATCATATCATCATAGAATCGAATCTTGGGACCATGATACCATCAGATTTTGTAACGTGTATATTTTTATGGAAAATTTGTAAAACGTTGTAAAATTTGGAGTCTGCAAAATCGATTTCCACGGATATAACCGAACTTTTGTAAACTTGAGTGGAATTATTCACACCATTTTCAGTCCACCTTGATTATACATAGTATTTTATCACCGCTACACTACTTGATGTATCACCGCATGCAAAAGGAGCGCAGAAATATATGGATAAACCGACAAAACTCCATTTCTCATAGGAATAACTTAATTTTAGATGTTCAACAATTCTTTTTTGTTCGAATCAGAATTCTATGTCGGATAGGGTTCGAACGTGAGGACAAGTAACTACTCCGCCTCATCAATGAGGGGGAGGAAGGATAGGATAAAGTGCTAGGGATGGAAACATGACGATGTATACAGGCAAATATGTGAGACACACAATAGAAGATAAGAATTAATAGAGGGGAAAAAGTGAGAAAAAAAGGATTATAGTGACATGGATGTTGGAGATGTGTGTGCACTGTGGTGCTACTTGGAAACGACCAATAACTTTCAGGAAACGTTCATCGACAGGGAAGGGCCTGCATTGAAGTTTGGTGAAACCACCTGGCCCCGTTCACACTGGCGGCGAGACTGGTCGTCGTCTCGGAGCCGGGTGGGTAGGCGAGGCGAGCCGAACCCGCGGGGGGACACGTCGGCGAGGCCGCAGCCGCGCAAAAACTACTGGGCACCGGCGCACGAACGCCGCGCGCTCCCTCCCCCTCCCTCCAAAGCCCCAGCCAATCCCCTCGACCTCACTGCTCGGCAGCCCAGCCTCCGCTTCCCCCCCTCCCACCCGAAATTCCGAGTCCTGCTACCCCCGCGCCTCCCCAATGGCGTCGCCGGGCGCCGCCTTCTCCGCCGCGCTCGCCGCCGAGGACTTCCCGTTGGTGCGTGCGTGCCGGCCCAGCCGCGGGCCGAATCTGCTGCTGCTGCTGCTGACCTGCTGTGGTGGCGGTTTGCCGTGCAGGTGGAGGGCCAGGAGGGGATGGGGATGGCCCCGGACAAGTACCGCGAGGTGTTCGACCTCGCGCAGCGCGGCACGCGCGCCTTCCGGGACCGCCGCTTCGACGAGGTGCGCCTTGAGCTCATCCCTTCCTCCACTCTGTTGCCCGTTCGTGGCGGTGTCAGCGTGTGCCGAGCGGGGGTATGCTCGCGTGTAGCTTAGGAACCATGAGGGCGTCTGATCGTTCGATTGGGCATGCTGCAGTAGTCGGACAAGGATGGGAATTGGCTCTGGATTGACCGGAGAGTCTGTGTAATACAGTTGGGTATAGCATCCTTGAGGCGTGTAGTCGAGGGTACCCTGGGCAGCCTGATATTCGGCTTCGGCAGATGATGTAGTGACTAGTGACTGCCTTTTGTTCTTTATAACTCCACGAGATAGGATTCATGCCAATGTAAATAAAATAGGCTGAACTGGCTCAATGGAGTTGACTTGGTTCCTGTGATCAATGGGAATTCATTTCCTGAAGAGATTCTCCAGCATGTGCAGCGAACGCCTGGTACCACCAAAAGGAAATACATCTTATTGCATTGGCAGTAACAGAGCTAAAAGAATATGCTAACAGTGCTTCCAGTGGATCCATTTTAACCTTCTTTACCAGGATCTCTTTTATCACATGATATAGACTAGATAATGCAAGATTACTGTGGTAGAATGTTCTGCTGTCAATGATATTTAATATGAAACTGCTGTAAAAGGCTATGAAGAAGATACATTACTTAGTTTTATGGTCCTAGTAATTCCCAAATCTTCACTGTAAGGAAAGCCCAAACTAATTAACAAGATGGGCCTGCCAGCGATAGTGGAATATCGCGCTGTGTGGGCCTAATGCAGGGCACCGTCTCTACTATTCTTACTAATTTCATATGCAGCATTGGCGCTAATTTTACCATTTTGTGTTGTTTGTTTAATTGTTCTGCTTTTAGGTGATCTTCACATGTACAAATATATTTTGCTGACCTAAATACGCGTGATACTCGATATCATTCTGTTTCAGGCAATATCCTTTTACTCGAAAGCTCTAAATTTGAGACCAGGAGATCCAATTATACTTAGCAACCGAAGTTTGGCTTTCTGTCGGTTAGTTTCGTGGCAATACTTTTGCATAATTTAGCTGCACGGTTCTCATTTGTACCATATAGATATGTTTGCTCTGGATTCACACTATGGTATGGCTACCATTATCACAGGATAAGTCAACTGTTGAGGGGGAGATCAGCAGCTGACTCTGAATATCAGCCCTTAAATGGCCTTGATCCTACAACACATGCAGAGGTATGAGTAGTTTCCGCAATTGTTGGATTCTGATGTTAATTAAGTGAATTCGCAGCACATTAGGCTTCCTTTCTCTCTAAGAAAAAACCTTCTGATATTTGATTCATTCTTACAGTTAGCTCTGAAGGATGCGGAGAAGATCATATCTATCAACAGTAATTCCCCTAGACCATATCTTCTCAAGGCATATGCGCTAATTCTGGTAATACATTGTAACTTGAGCACATTAGGAGATCTTAGATCCAATATTCTTTATTAGGGCGAATACTTTAAATATTTTCCCCTCGATATGATTACTCAATTTAGCCCACTAGGATTAATTTTTTGTAGAGCTTTTTATTAGCTTTGGTCATTGGGCCTTCTCATGTTTAAATTTTGTGAATATTGGATGAATAATACCTGTACTTTTGCAAATTCCCGGATGAACTTTATGTGATGTAATTACCACTTCTCATTTTATTTTACGTGACTTTAATGTTCACCTGATCCAAAAATATTAGGCGGTACATGTCAATATCCAAAATTTGGAACTACAAGTGGCACATTGTCAATTTCTAGAACACTTTGGTTGATTAACCCAAAGAAGTACAGAGTTCACTACTCAAAAGAAAATCTTAAACAAAAACATGGATGTAGTAATGTATGACTAGCAAATTTCATGGTAAATCACCAATAGCTTGGGTACAAAAAAAGAAGACAAGTACAAGTTTGTACACTACTTGTCATCTTTTTTCCTTTCTACATGATTGAATTGGAGCACGAAAATTTGCATTTGTGCATAAGGCTACATGTAATTACTAGTACCCTTCTCAGCAATAAGCCTTCCTACTGTCATTTTTCTTATTATGTTCTGTTTACACCATCAGGAAACCATTAACAAGCTACTCGTATATTAGAGTCTGTTGGAACAGTCATGTATTATGTACATGTTATATTGGAGTTCATTTTCCTTTGAATGCTTGTTTATCTAATTGGAAAAACTCCTTGATATGAAGCTGGAGCATTACCATGAGGCACGTGAAGCCCTTCTAGCTGGTCTTCAAGTTGATCCCCTCAGGTATGATTATTGGTGCATAATGATATTCACAATTGACTTCATTGCTCGCAGATATCTGTTGAGCTAATAATGATCCTCTGGCACATTTTGTAACACCCATTTTCTATATATACAGCCATGTCTTGCAAACCTGTCTGAGTGATCTGGATAGGAATACAAATATTGCAGCTGGGGCAAGGCGTGCAAGGTTAGATAGGACTGATGATTTTGAGTGCACATTATGCTTTAAGCTATTGTATGAACCTGTCACTACACCATGTGGGCATTCATTTTGTCGTTCTTGTCAACATCAGTCAATGGATCATGGTGAGCTTAAAAATATTCACATGCCCAATTATATGTTTTTGTTTAATTCTGAACTTCCTGCTATGTGTTATTTCCAATAGGAAATAAGTGTCCCATGTGTCGGACAGTGCTATTTATTGGTCCAAGAACATACCCTATAAGGTAACTGAAGATGTTGAAAAGCTAAATTTCTTTACTTCAAATTATCATTTTATCCAAACGTCCATATTTGACAATTCTGATGGCAGTTCTGGTTAAATGCTTTAGTGTTACATTGAGCAACATAATTCAGAGAAATTTCCCAGAAGAATATGCTGAGAGGAGATCAGAACATGAGACTATGACATATGCCGGTGTTGATTTGATGCCTCTCTTTGTAATGGATGTTGTACTTCCATGCCAAAAGATGGCACTGAACATATTTGAACCTCGTTACAGACTGATGGTACGGCTATCACGAAAATTAGATACACTTTTGTCAGACGCATTTGTTGATAATATATCTTCTCTATTTATCAAGAAGATCACAAACCTATCTGCACATGCATATCCAGCTTGCAGATATAACCTTGCAAGTTAATGTTATTTAGAAATCTTGCTCAACCGAGTTTCTTTCCAAAATGATGTGTTAGTACTCAAAATTTGAACTTGTTCAAGCAGTATTTCCATATTCAAATATTTGCATAAGTCCTAAAAATTACTTAGATGTTATCTTGAAAGCACGGGAAGCTAAGTATCACTTGGTTGTAATGAATAGAAAAAAAAGTGTGAGACCTTTCTTTTTCATCAGCTTTTGCAGTTGATGCATGGCTAGTCTGAAATTTATTTTTCCGTTTGATTCTGCATTCATTAGCCAGGCACCTTGATAGCGCTAGGAAAAACTCTTGCATCATTTTTTTGCTTTGAGAAAATAAAGACATGTAACTAAGTGCTTGTTTGCCCTATTTATTTCTGCATTATCTTTTAATGCTTTTCATTTGAAATAGGTACGGAGGATAATGGAAGGGAACCATCGAATGGGAATGGTTAGGAACTCGTATCAAAAGCATTGCTCTGTTTATTTTGAAAGAGTTATTTCATTCATTATTGGCTTGAATACTGTAGGTCGCAATTGATTCGACAACGGGTACTGTAGCGGATTGTGGCTGTGAGGTGGAAATTTTGGAGTGAGTTCAATCTTTTGTCATCTGCCTTTAAATTTCTGACAATATTTTTTAGTTTTATTTTTCATATCTCTTCATAAATTTCTAGGTGTGAACCACTTCCAGATGGGCGCTTTTATTTAGAGGTAAATTTTGTATAATTATCAGATTTGAAGATAACAGTGTACTACATTCTGTATTAGTTTTCAAACTGCTTTCTGTTGAGCTACTGCACAATCTGCATCCCTGTGAGGCTGTGAGCTTACAGATCCTTGGTTGTGTTGCTGCAGGCATCAAATATTATATTTCTTAGTATTGACCTGTCTAAACCTGTCATATATGCTTTTAGATTCAACATTGTTCTGGAACTTAGAAGATTTTAAGTACTATTTTCAAGGAATGTTTCCTTTGTTTCGCAATCCAAATCCTTAATTCTTGTTACATTGAAAGAAATTTCATGTACCGAGGAGAACAGAATATAAAGACAGTATCGTTTCGGTCAGCTGCAGCAAGACTGACTTGCATAGTATCACTCCTGTTGTATCACTCCTGTTGTACTTTTGTCCACCTTTTTCTACAGCCACTATTGTTGTGCAAAGAAGTGTAACCCCAAAATTAGGCGTAGATTTGATGCCTTTTTATATTGAACCAGTATAACGAATTAAATTGTGAAATTCTGGAGTTATTTTCAGATGACAAAAAATAATAATTTCCATCATAGGTGGAAGGCTCTCGTCGGTTTCGTATCTTACGATCATGGGATCAAGACGGGTGAGTTTGGCATGCTTTACTACATAATCTATCTGGGAGAATGCCAGATCAGCATTTTTTGTAAAATTCTTACTTTTGTTTTTCTAAAATTGTAGATATAGAGTTGCTGAAGTTGAATGGTTGCAAGATATACCTCTGCCAGAAGGATCACAAGAGAGAAGAGAAGTAAAGTCTTCATGCATTTTTATGCTTTTGTTTACTCTGATTATAATTATGTCCAAATGCATTCAATATTTTTTTTTATCACTATATCCAGTTGAATTGTTTATAGCAAAGTATGCACGTCTCCTTGCTTATGCTTCTATCCATGCTACGTATTGCTGATACTGGCCAAGTGAAAATTAAACGACACATGTTACATCACGTCAGAATAGTAATGCTATCTCCGTAGCTTGTCTTTATTGAGTCTTTGAGTATATTGGTTTAATTATTTGCAGCTAATCGAACTTGCCAATGGAGCTTCAGAACTGGCCAGGGCATACATTAGGCGTGCTAGAGAAACTGTACGGACTGGTATGCTCATTTTCAGTCTTTTAAGTACTTCACATATGAATTAGTTATTTTATATAGTGAAAACCATATGATTTCAGAGATGGTTATAGAAAAGTAAAATCTTGTATGCATTTTTTCAGTATGATGCATGAATCATTGGCACTGTAAATTGATTTTGGAATAACAAGTAAATAAAGCTCAAATTACATAGGAACATCGTATTGCTTGATTTGTCTTGAAGCCTTGGGCTGCCTAAGTTTGGTCATATCGACTGTATTTGGACACGTAAAGATTGGTTGGTGTGCATCAGGACCAAAACAAGGACTGTCTGGGATGCTAATATTTTGGGATTATATGCTTCTGCATATCGTTTAATTTTAACATTCACTGAATGCAGCAAGGCGAACAAGACATTTGGATCTTGAGAGCATGCCTGGACCACAGGATCCTGAAAAATTTAGCTTCTGGGTATGTCGTATGTCCACTTTTTGCTCAATTTAAAACAATGTTGTTGGTTCTATATTAAATTTATTGTTACTCTTTTGCAGCTAGCCGACTTGATAAGTTTGAGGCCTTCGGATAGATTAGATCTGTTACGCCTCCGTGACACTCGGGAGGTAAGCTCTTAGGGCCAGCTTCTGTTTTTATGGCAGAGACCATGTTTTAAGTTTGCATTGCTGTTGCCTCTGCAGAGAATTTCTAGTAGCATCAGGTTGCTGAGTGATGCCGAACAAGGTTGCCGTGTACAGTAACAGAACTATAGCACAAGAATTGTTTCCACATGCCAATTTATTCATCTAGGGGTATATACTGAGCAGCTCCTATGTATACCGATTTACAGTATAGATTTCTCATATTTGTTATTTAGTTGATTCTGTGCGGTATAATTCCCTCATGTACTAACTGTCAATGAAAAAGGTACATCATAACTTCCTTATTCTTGTATATCATAACTTCCTTATTCTTTTATCATTATGTCCTTGTGTCAAACCGTTTCACCTAATGCCATTTGAGAATTTAGCTTACAGGGAACTATATCGTGTTGGTGTGTTCTTGTGGGACTGAGGTGGAACTTGGGGAGTCTGCTAGGGTTCTTGTTATGGTATTTTTGCTTGGTTTTCACCGAGAATGTATTTTGCCTGGTTCATCTTACATGTAAGGCTTGTCTCGAGTTAGGAACGTTGCGGCCAAAAATAGCCATGCCCTGATGAGCCAGAGGATTTCACACACATTTTTCATTTTGATAATAGTCTCCTGGTGCCTCGAGTTTACATTTAGTCCTAGAAACAGAGGTTTTCCCACACATTTTTCATTTTGATAATAGGATGCTGGTGCTGGGGTTACGTCGCCACCTGTTTATTTGATTTATTTCGTAGGTGTCAATGTCAATTTTTCAGTTGACAATATATTGCAGGCAGCAACACATACTCTCCTTAAAATACAAGCTTTTAGCACGAGTTTACTCGTATAAGTTTGCAATGAAATCGATCTAGTTGTCAACCATACGCTCTTTTAGATATTTAATAATCAAAACTACAACAACAACAATAAAACTACATTTAAGAATTAGGACCACAGTAAGTGCTCAGCAGTTTTTATAAGCGGAATTGCAATTTCTTGCACTAGTGCATTATGTTGCAGTACTACTTCCATTCACATTACTAATGAATTATATAGAAATTGCAATTTCTTGCACGTGCAAGAAATTGCAATTTCTATATAATTCATTAGGGAGTATTCGACTATGATGAAAACGTAATTTGTACAATAGCTAGAAACTGTGGCAATAAGTTGTATGTATGGCCAAACTATTTGATCTTTGTTGCGATTGTTCAAATTCCCTGATGAATTGGATTCCGATCGAATATAATCTCTTATGAAATCTATAAATCAAGTAACAGAAAATTGAGCTGCATTTTTTGTTTGTGGCGATAACTTTGCATATTTTAACAAAATTGATCTGTTGCGAATTTTATTGCCGAAATCCATAGAAATCTCTGCGGTGATATCAACTATTCACACTACAATAGAAAACAAAGTTATTTTGCGAGTTTTCCTGCTTAGCATCCTTTAAAAAAAACTAAAATCCTGTAGGGGGGTGGGGAGATAAATCAGGGGTGGAGATGAGAGCTTTTTTCCTTCCTCTGGTCTGTATGGGCAGTTTGGGGAAGGCAAAGCTGCATTCAGTAGAGCAGCTGCTCCTATGCTACTGTAGGGGGCAACCATTCAATTCAATGCAGAGAAGCAAGTTTTATATGCTCACCAATGGGCAATGGTCCCTCACTTCTTCTCCTCTGACTCTCCCTCGCTCTCACACATAGCCCACACATCTCACCATCTCAGTAAAAGTAAACATGGGAATTTTCACCTTTCGGTGCAACTTTCATGGCTTTCCTCTGTTCTTCAGGTCAAGGACCAGACAGGTGGGATGGTTTTGGGAAGTTTTGGTCTGTACACTGTGCAGTCCATTGATGTCTTTGTAAAAGGAGACTAGCGGGTTACTACTCGGCCGTTACGCATAATGATCTCACTATCACTGAACTCTTGCTCAAGAAAAATAAGCTTTGCCTATGCAGCTCTCCACCATTTGGTGCCCCAATAGAAAAAGACAGTCAACACAACCTGACGGCTTGTGGTAAACTAGCACAGCCACGAGAGTACACCTTTTTACATGCACTGCATTGTCCTCATTTTAATCACAAGGTTTGCCCCGAGAGAGTGAAAAGATTCTCAGCAAATCCCTAGGTGGCTTCAGTACATTGATGGAGATGGGCTAATCTATGAGCTGACTCTAAGGCTACAACCTACAAGGCAAGGTAGAATCGTAGAAGGGGGGCCGCATCAGCACAAAGCGGGGAAAAAGCTCAAGAAAGTGAGAAGCAAGAAACCTACCAAAGAGGATTTCATCATTCGAATGGTATACACCTTTCCTTTTCTTTGTAAAAGGTTTGAGGAGGCATCAAAAGGAGACGAAGTCTTTGCACCGAAAATTTACCTCCACACCTCTAATTTTAATTTGTTCTAGAATGTGTGCAATAAACATTTTATCATTTTTTTCAAGAAAATACATTGAATTCTTGGCCATTACTCTTATCTAGAGTCATCACATTTTCCATGAAATAATCATTAGAAAAAGTGAGCCTGTATCACAAAAATGAAGGAATTTGGTTAAGTGAAATGGCTATTGTAGAAAGGTTAAATTCACATATTACAAAGTGTTGGAACACATTTTTTAATTTAGTTGAAATAAATTGAAAGATTATTTCTCCGAAGAGTTCAAAATTATAACTTTTTAATTATAAAATTGTTCATTGTGGATGCCAAAAGTTTGCTTATGGCATACAAATACAAATGCATGATCCGAAGCTTTAAATTTGCATTTTTTTTAAATCTATACAAGGCAACATATATTTTTCCAAGTTAAAAGGAACCTTTTAGAAATACTATTGGGAGATACATATCTCTAAACTCCACTTCTTATGAGCTGACTATCCCGATGATCCGAGTGAGTGCTATTGATGAAAGGGGTATTTCGTAATTGGATTTGCTAATAAGTGACTGTTGCAAATATATAAGCCTTTTTATTCATTGTCGGATTCTCCTTATTTCCATTGATTAGCTGATGTAACGGTCATTTGGCCTTTAGCGTCACAACTCGTCCCCCGTGCAATGAGGAGGTGCCAGATATGCTTCACATATGAATAATCATGTCAAAAACACTAAGACAACGATCACACCTAGACCAAGTAAAATGAGGCTAGTCTCAATGGTGAATAAAAGTCAAATCACCCCTAGGCTATATAACAACTACTCCTTCCATTTTAAATTAATTTTTAGATTCATAATTTTTATTATACACCTAGATATACACTGTATTGTATAATCAACATGCACAATGGATATTTGAAAACATACCAAACTTGTGGTACTAGACCATAAAAATAGCTCGCCGGTAGTTATTTGGAAACCTCGTTAACTTACTGATGAGTTTCTGCAGGTTTTTTCTACTCCGAGATTTCTTCGAGACTAAAGTGTGTTTGAATCCGGGGACTAATTTTTAGTCCGGGTCATATTAAACATCTGGATGCCAATTAGAGGCACTAAATATAAGCTAACTGTAAAACCAATTATATAAATGTAAACTAATTCATGAGACGAATCTATTAAGTCTAATTAATTCATCATTAGCACATATTTACTGTAACACAACATTGTCAAATCATGGACTAATTATTAGGCTTAATGGATTCATCTCGCGAATTAGCCTCCATTTATGCAATAAGTTTTGTAATTAAGTATATATTTAATACTTCTAATTGGTGTTTGAGTAGTCGGTGTTCAAACATGTGACGGGACATGTGACGGGACTAAGGGCCAGTTTGGTTTGGAGGGGCTTATTATAATCCCCACCAATAAGCTCCTCTTTTTATCCAAACATGAGGATTTATTGGTGAGGCTTACGCCATAAGCCTCATAAGCCCATAAACCCCTCCAAGGAATGCTTATGTAGCTTATTTTCTGTGGACCCCACAAACATCACTCACATTTCCTCATATTTTCTCCATGTGAGGGGCTTATAAACCTACGACCAAACACCATTTTGAGCTTATAATAAGACTCTCCATGTGAGGGGCTTATGGGCTTATAATAAGCTCCTCCAAACAAAAAGAACCTAAAGTTTAGTCGTCGTACCCTAACATAGTTGAACCATTTTGTAGGAATTTTACAGCACAGTACATTCTCTGTAGTATCAAAGAGCCGCGTAGAAAAATTATGATTCAAACTATTCAAAGCTCCCCTATAAATCCTATCTTCGAGCCCGAGACCCTGCCCATATTTTCCGGTACCAGCCAGCAAGAAGAGAAACGAATACGAGGAGATGTAGTGGAGAGCGGTAGAGTCCTGTCTTTAGTGCGGCCATAAATTATCCCCTCTCCCACATTGAGAATTTGGGAAGACGGGGCAGCAGGAGCGCAGCAGCAGTGCAGGGAGGGAGGAGGAAGAAACTTTTAAAGCGGCAGCAAAGCAAGCAGGGAGGGAGAGAGGAGCATGGATGCCCAGCTCAGGCAACAGGGCACAGCAACAGCCACAGCAGCGTTGGCGTAGATGCTCGTGCTCCTCTCCTCTTCCCTCGGCTTCTCTCCTGTCCCCCACCTCTGCGTCTGCCACCCCATTAATACCCCTCTCTCTCTCCAGAGGCAGAGGCAGCCATCCCCTTCCGCCCCACTCTTCCCCTCCCCAGCTTCCTCCTTTTTGCCCCCCTACCTTCCAACCATCCAAGAAACCCCCACAAAGCCAGCCCACGCCCACGCCGCGCCACGCCAAAAGGAACCCAAGAAGCTGCGATCCTGCTGCCCCCGGAAGAAGCCGCGTACCAGTACCAAGTACGAACACATTGGATTGGGTTGGTGCTTGCTTCTGCTGCCCCGAAGAAGCTTGGCCATGGAGGGGGATGCGGTGGCCAAGAACGAGGGGAAGGTTGGAGGCGGCGGCGGCGGCGGAGGGGTTAGCAATGGCGCCGGTGGCGCGAACGGGAGGAGGAGGTGCAAGGGCGGCGGCGGCAGGCAGCACCCGATCATCCAGGCCTACCCGGCGCTCCTGCCGCTGCCGATACACGCCTCCCACGCGCGTCGCAACGGCGCCGTCGCGCTCCCGCTGCCGCCGCCCGTGCTGGTCTACCTGCACCAGCCGCCGCCGCCGCCGCTGTTCCCCAAGGAGGCGGCGTGCTACGGGAAGCCCAACGGCGTTCCGCCGCAGAGGGGGCCCGCGTGGAGATCGAGGAAGCCGCCGCCGCCGCCGCACGCCGTCACCGCCGCGCTGCTGCCGCTCCCGCACGGTAAAGCTCCCTCCTTTCCTCCTTTCCTTGGCTGATTACTTCCCGTCCTGGCTACACCAGTCTCGACGTGCGTGTGTTTTTATATGCTTAATGCCACTCCATGCTACTACTTGTTAGTGCTGTGTTGCTTTCTTGATCAATGTGTGCTACTGTCTATAGCTCTCATCTTTTTCTCCCCCCTTCTGATGGTGATGGTACTTAGATATTATAAAAAAAAACATAGTTTTTGCTCTATGTTTGGTGCCTAATGGCTTGTCACGCCAAGACAACGTGGTACAGTAACTGTAAGTGCAATTCTACTGTACCAGATGGCCAAAGAAGTTCATGAGTCTGTCATTTTGTTCCCTGTTGAGGCTTGTGATTTCATGGATTCATGCTTAGGATTATGCATTTTTCTCTCTCTCTCTTCCACTTCTTTTTGTGGCCGCAAATTAGGATTGATCAGTGACCAGTTGTTCTTGAGAAAAGGAGGGTACAAGAATGTTTAATATGAGACACAGACAAAGTTCTATTTGTGGTACTGTGGATGACGCCTCTCTTGTTTTGACGGTTAGTCCCCTTTCCCCACCTCAAAAAGGGGGCATATGGCTGTCTTTTTGGGAGGATTTGTGTTCAGCTAATGCGCCAGTCAGTGATATCCTCTTCTTCTTTTGTCTTTGGGACAATGATGTTCCATAATCTTGGTGTTTGTGCTATATACTTTCTGCATTACCTGGCTTGTTCTAAAGTGTGATAAATTTCAGGGAAAGCATGTACCTTCATTCTGACCTTTTTGACTTGTAGTATTTTTATTTTACGCTGTCGTAATCTCTATTGACGCAGCTGTTTAAATTTGTCTCTCTTTACATGGCTTACAGTACCAATTTATTAACATATACTGAGCTGCTTCAGCACAAAAAGTGCTTGTCTTTCCTTACATGGCTTACACTATCAATTTATTAACAGATAGCGAGCTGCTTCAGCACAAAAGGTGCTTCATTCGTGAGAGCCGAACATCTGACGTGAAAGCAAATCATGTGAGCACCCATCAGAACTCATCTATCGACATGCATGGAGTCACCATTGCACCCAGACCTGACGGGGGTGGAGTTAAGGGAAATGTAATTCCTCTCTATGCAAACCATTTCCTTGTGCGTTTTGATCCTGGAAAGAAGATTTTTCATTACGATGTTGACATATTCCCACACCCTTCAAAAGAAACAGCAAGAATGATCAAGAACAAGCTAGTTGAAGAAAATTCAAGTGTCCTCTCAGGGGCCCTGCCAGCCTTTGATGGCCGCAAGAATCTGTTCAGTCCAATTGAGTTTCAACAAGACAGGCTTGAGTTCTTTGTTAGTCTTCCAGCAGCTGCATCGGCACGATTTATAGCAGCTAAAGAGAGTGGCCACATGCTTGACAAGCAGAATCATAAGGTTTTCAGGGTGAACCTTCGGTTGGTTTCAAAGCTAAGTGGTGAGGAGTTGAACAAGTACTTGAATGGAGAGAAGGATGGTATTCCTCTTCCTCAAGATTACCTTCATGCATTGGATGTCATCCTGCGGGAAGGTGCTATGGAAAATTCTATTCCCATAGGCCGGTCATTGTATTCACATTCCATGGGAGAAGCAAAGGAGATTGGTGGTGGGGCTGTTGTATTACGAGGTTTCTTCCAGAGCTTGAGGCCGACAAAGCAAGGTCTTGCCCTCAATGTTGACCTCTCCCTTACAGCTTTCCACGAAAACATTGGCATAATTGCATACTTGCAGAAGCGCTGTGACTTCATGAAGGACCTTTCACAGATGAAGACCAGGGCTTTGGCAGAAGATGAGAGGAGGGAGGTAGAGAAAGCATTGAAGAATATTCGAGTTTTTGTGTGCCACCGTGAAACTGATCAAAGGTACCATGTGCATGGCTTGACTGATGAGACAACAGAGAACCTCAAGTTTCAAGATCGCAGTGGGAAGGATTATACGGTAGTGGATTACTTCAAGGAGCACTACAACCATGATATCAAATTCAGGAAGCTTCCCTGCTTGCAAATTGGTAAGAGCAAGCCGTGCTATGTGCCAATGGAACTGTGCATGGTTTGTGAGGGCCAGAAGTTTCTTGGCAAGCTCTCTGATGAACAGACCTCCAAGATGCTCAAGATGGGTTGCCAAAGACCAAGTGAAAGAAAGGGAATTATAAAGGGTGTTGTTGAAGGAGCATTTTCTGCAAGAAGGTATGATTTTTATTCTAGTCATCTTTATGTTTTGTAGCAGTTGTAAACTTGAAGTTTCTTTGCCTTATTCTAACTAGCTTGGTTGATCATACATATCTGATCATAGCTTATTTTCTTTCAGCAATTCATATGCTGATCAATTCAGCCTGCAAGTGTCCAAGGACATGACACAGCTCTCAGGGAGGGTTCTCTTGCCACCAAAACTGAAGCTTGGCAATGGAGGGCGCATCAAGGATATAACACCAGATAGATTTGATCGGCAATGGAATTTGATGGACAGCCATGTTGCTGAGGGTTCCAAGATCAAGAGCTGGGCCTTGATAAGCTTTGGTGGCAGCCCAGAGCATCAATCATTTGTTCCAAAGTTTATCAACCAGCTATCAAGCCGATGTGAGCAACTTGGGATTCTACTCAACAAGAAAACTGTTGTTAGCCCTTTGTTTGAGAGGATTCAACTGCTGAACAATGTTGGCATTTTGGAGAGCAAGCTGAAGAAAATTCAGGAAGCCGCCTCGGGCAATTTACAGTTGTTAATCTGTATCATGGAGCGGAGGCATCGGGGCTACGCTGATTTGAAGCGCATTGCAGAAACATCCATTGGTGTCGTGACACAGTGTTGCCTGTACTCCAACTTAACCAAGCTGAGCTTTCAGTTCTTGGCCAATCTAGCACTGAAGATAAATGCAAAGCTCGGTGGCTGCAATATTGCTCTCTACAACAGCTTGCCGTGCCAAATTCCTAGAATATTTTCGGACAAGGAGCCAGTGATGTTCATGGGTGCTGATGTGACTCACCCACATCCCCTGGATGACTCGAGTCCATCTGTGGTTGCCGTAGTTGCAAGCATGAATTGGCCTTCAGCAAATAAGTACATCTCCAGGATGAGGTCGCAGACGCACCGCAAAGAAATCATTGAGCACCTTGATGTGATGGCTGGTGAACTGCTTGAGGAGTTCGTGAAAGAAGTCGGCAAGCTCCCAAGTAGAATCATATTCTTCAGAGACGGTGTGAGTGAGACGCAGTTCTACAAGGTACTGACAGAGGAGTTGCAGGCAGTGCGCTTGACATGTTCAAGATACCCAGGCTACAAGCCATCGATCACGTTCGTCGTGGTTCAGAAGAGGCATCACACAAGGCTCTTCCACAGGGAGAAGAATGGCGGCTCGACACACTACTCTGACCAGAATGTGCCACCGGGGACAGTGGTCGACACCGTGATCACACACCCGAGGGAGTTCGATTTCTACCTGTGCAGCCATTGGGGCACAAAGGGGACGAGCAGGCCGACGCACTACCGAGTTCTGTGGGACGAGAGCAACTTCAAGTCCGACGAGATGCAGCAGCTGATACACGATCTTTGCTACACCTTTGCGCGGTGCACCAAGCCTGTCTCTCTCGTCCCACCGGCGTACTACGCTCACCTCGCGGCATATAGAGGAAGGCTGTATCTTGAGAGATCGGACTCATCGGACACCAGCCGGACAACTCTGTACAGAGCCACGCCATTGCAGACTGTCCCACTCCCCAAGCTCCGAGACAGTGTTAAGGGGCTCATGTTCTACTGCTGATCTTCTGATTTACCATCGTTATAAATAGTATTTCTCTCATTTCCTTCACCATATTGTGCCTGCCTTTTATGTAGTGCCATGTATTATTTCGGAAAGGCAAAATAGCCATTTTCATCCCTCAGCTATGAGTTGAGGCTCACTTTCATCCGTAAATTATTAAAATAGTCATTTTAATTCTCGAACTTATCTTTTGGATTCAATCTCATCCCTCGTCCTACGTGGCATGCCATGTAGCTGCGCCACATCAGCTCAGCACACCACCAAGGCAGCACGCTGGACTAGAAAATTTAGGTGAATTTTGGTTGGAGTCTTAGGGTTACGGTAGTTTGAAATTTCATTTATTAGCACGTGAGCACCACGAAATAACAATGAAAATTAAACAGATCTGTTTTCCTCCTAAAATGCTTTTGGATCAAGTGGTTAAGACGCAAGACTATTCTCCTCGACATCCTTGCTCTTTAAAAAATAGTAACATTCTAATCAGCGTAAAATCAAACAACGTGGAATACTGGAGTTGGCGTGGCATGATAGCATAGCATGCCACGTAGGACAAAGGATGAGATTGAGCCCAAAATGAAAGTTAAAAGACTAAAATGACTACTTTAATAGTTCAGGAATAGACAAAGGATGAGATTGAGCCTAAAATGAAAGTTAAAGGACTAAAATGACTACTTTAATAGTTCAGGGATGAAACTGAGCCTGAGACGATAGTTGAAGGATGAAAACAGCTATTATGCCTTTTGGAAACATGTACTACTGTTTCTGGATAGCAGGCATGTTTTACTTGGTAGGGGTATGCAAAGCTCTGATGCCTAACTGTTAGGGCTCCCATGGGTGGTGTACTGGTGTTAGTAGGGTGGGGCTTCGCATTTTATACTGCCTGGATGGTGACACTGGTCCTGGAATTGATGATACTATTTGCCGTCGTCTTGCAATTCCTGTGGCTTCATCATTTTGTAGTGGCAGTAAAGAGGACATTCTGTCCACCCTCCATGACGCCTTCGCCCTACCCTGCTCACCGGATGCTGGCTTTACCGTGTATGTAATTGCTTGGCACATGCTGCTCGAGCCTGGATCTTTTTAATCCTGCACAAATGAATAGCATTATGCAGTTGCAAGAGAAATTCAGACTTGAAAAAAACTGGGACCTGCTGGTCAAATTCATGGAGGAGAGGGAATGATTTCCCCCTCCTTTCGCTTCAGGGCTCAGGCAGAAGAGAATAGAATCAAAACGTCACATGGTTGTTGGCATCCTAAGCTGTATAGGATAACAAGGGGGGCAGGCTGTTTGTCCCGGAAAAGATGTGGTTTGATGTGCATGACCTGTACTTTCAACGCAGTGTCGTGTGGGGTAGAGTACTGCTCTCTGTTTGGCCTGCACTGCAGCCTGCCGGGGGGGTGGGGCGGGCCAATATCAATTCACTGCATGTGTGAACTTCCCCACCATTTTTGTTTTCTCGTGGCCCCAAAGATACGGTGAATCTGAGCTTGCTGTATTCTCTTCCGTAGAATACGGCAGGGGGGGCGTTTCCTGTGTCGGAACATGTCCAGTTGCATGACCGTTCGTATTTTTTTTATATAATTCTCTGGTAGGCGATATACTACTACCAGTCAACAATAAGGTACATATGGTAATTTAGTGAATCTCAAGATTTGCAGTCTAGTCTTTCGTAGCTGCTCATGTGGCAATGGTGAATACGCATGCTCGTAAGTGAACGGTGTTTCAGGAAAAAATATATTTTTAGTTACACAGTACAACTCAGACACTCATAACGCACGCATACTCACCCCTATGAACACACGTAGGCAAACTCTACTTCTATAGGGAACGTCGCCTACCACTGAAAGCATAACGCTGTTAAATTCTACAAAATTCGCTTTCACGGGGAGTTAAACTTAGAACCTAAATTGCTATTGAGGTTCTTGTAACCATTAGACTACACGTACTTTCACGGGAAAAAATATGTTCATGGTAATGTTTACTGTATTTTTTGGATCACCAAAACTTTAAACTACCTTGCAATTTTAGCTATATTTTTCATGTACTTTTTTTATTCCAATATTATCCTCACATTGATCTATTGGCAGTTGGAGCCCACAACGTAATTGAGCTCGTGGCTAAGTTGGATTCTTCGGGCTATTCCCACGTGTCAATGGCCGCCCCTCCCAGGCTGCCCTTCTCTCCTCCAGGCAACGTTGTCCGAGACCCCGACCATGTGACATCTGAAAATATCTGCCTCCTCAAGTTAATAAACACGTTCTTTTAAATATATTACAAAACGTAAACACTTACGAACACTCACTCATATAAATACACATATGAATAAATCACTCTAAATTAATCAAATAATAAGATCCAGATTAGACCTTAGTAGTTCAATAATCTTTACTTAGTGGCAATAGATCTCAAATACGTTCTCTGAAATTGAAAAATACATGTTTTAGGGGATCGATCGACACGATCAGCATGACGGAATTTTCTTATCAATAATTTCTATGAGAGTATAGCATTTCTGAGAGAGATAATTGAATATTTTCTAATTACTTTTGTATGGGCAGCTCAACCCGGTGTGCCACATACGAGTTCGATTTACTGTGCTCTTACAAAATTACCATCACAATTTTTCACTCGTCTTCGTTCAGAAAACAAAGTTACACTCTTCCGTTGACACTGCTCTTGTGGATTAATAAAGTATGGACAGCGTTGACGTGTGAGGATCATCACCTGCACACGCAACCTGAGTTTATTGCGTACAAGGACGGAGTAGGCACAGGTCGGTTCAGAACTTCAGATCGCAAAATACATGCAGATGGAGTTGCTCACATCGATCGCCGGCCGGGGGCCAAGACGTGAAGCTCAAAGAGTGTAGTAGCGCACTAGTACTGGACGCCTGTTACAGTAGACTACTAGTTCTGTACCACCGCCCTGCATTACCTGATTACCTCCATGCCTGCACTGCAACTCCAAAGTTTACGGTGGACAGAAGGAAATTTAATTTACTGCGTCTCCTGTCGTTGCCGGTGCAGCGCACTTACTTCCGATCGGCGCAGCAGATTAGCTGATGCAGCTCTGACACAACGTTGCTAGTCTCTCTCGGTGCAGTCTCTGAGGTCTGAACTTTTTTATTTTTGGAAAAACACTGAGGTCTGAACTTCTCCATCGTGTTCACAAATCACAAGCTACTCACATGACTACTAGCTTACATTGTTTTACAGGGAGAAAAATCCTCATGGCATGCGGACGCAGGATCTCATCAGGCATTCAGGCTACGATATATAGATGGCAATCGACATAGAGGAGCTCGCGTATCACTTTTTTTAATCCATTCTCAAAGATGAGGATAGTTTAAATGCGCATTGCTGAACAGCTGCATGGTTGGCATAACATTGAAGATTGGCCTGCTGCATAGCTGCGCCGACCTGCAGATGTGCCTGGTGACTTTTTTTTTTTTTGCGAGGAAGTGCTTGGTGACTTGATCTGCCTGCAAGGCATGTACATGTAACATGCACTGTGTACATACATGCAGTCCACGCATTGTACACCACTACAATGTCAAGCTTTACGCGTGGCAGTGCTAGAACAGGAGTTGGCGGCCAGAGCGTGGCCAATTAAACCCACGAGCACGTACGCCTATATCCATCCAGCAGGCATTCCAGTGGTCGAGATCGGGTCATTAGCAGCCGCTGCGGGAGCATGTGATTTTATGTGATCCTGCCTGCGTTCTCGCGATCACAGCTCGTGATCCAGCAGCAAAGCAGCAAGCTGCATCATCAGCCTGCAGCCTGGCTGGCATGTATGCTTCGTCCTGCCGCCTGCTGGCTGATCGGGCCCCGTGCAGTGGCCTTGAAGGCTACCACGTTTATGTACACGTCCAGTGCAAAATAATGGCCGATTCCATCTGCCGTTTCTTTTTGTGGTTTGGTGCACGTTATGTGACCTATGCACAAACAGGACCCATCCTCGCAGCAGGTATCGCGTCGACGACCATCTTTGTATCTTGCGGTGCCCGTGCCGCTAGCTCTCGTGCCTGCTATAGGCTATAGCTGGTGGCACTGTGCGCACTTCGCATGGCCTCTCTCCAAGTCTCCATGGCCACTCATCCTTAGCTTTCTCTCCATCCAACCATGCCATTGCCATCCGTCTGCTACAGATTAAGTGCATGTGCAACAACCTTACATCCATTCATCCCTTCTTCCTTGGTCGCCTAGCTGCCTCCATGCCTTCCAAAAGGAAGCCTGCAAATTGCAAAAGCCACCGGCCGGTGTCAAGAGAGACCGGAGAGAGAGACCACCGCACAGTCGCACGTTGCTTGGGTACAGTACAATAGTGTGCTGCAGGGCGCATTCAGGAGCAGGAGAGAGAGGGAGGGTGGGGACGGGCGAGGGAGACAGAAAGGAGTTGAGGTGAGGGTGGCAGGCAGCGAAGCAGCAACTGCGTGCACGAGAGACGACGAGAGCTGTGTTGGCGTGGGGGCACCGCCCAGCTGCCTGCGCTACTGCAGCATTGAGTTGTCACAGCGGGGGGTCCTCGCTGGGATGAGATGATGAGAGGATACTCGGCAGAGGGCGCGAGCGCCCTCCGGATCGGATCTTCCACGGCGTGCCCTGCTGCGGCAATTGTGCGCTAGATTAGCTGATATACTTTGGGCGGCCCATGCTCTAATGTGACAAAGAGGATAATCAAATATATTGCAATAGATAGATGGGATGATTGTATTAAGCAGGCTCATGGGTTGTTTATGTTGTGCTTTTGAGTCTCAACCAATCATGGGCAGGGGGGATCCCTAGCATATGGACATAGGCCGGTGTACATATTTACACCTAAAAAGTATATTAAATCAGTAAAAACGTATGGTAAAAATTATGTTAGCATAGTTCCTAGTATAAAAATATTATCTACAGCTTAATACTTTAGATAGATATACTTCTACACAAAAGATATTTAACTAGAACATCTACGAAAGGTTGGCTGAGGGGCAACATGCATGATATCGTGCATTTGTACTGAGCAACGGTACAAACTACAAAGTGCAAAACTGCATGCGGGTGAGTGGGATGATTCTCCCACTTTGGACACCGTGGATCGATTTTCCATCTCAAAACACGAAATCTGGGTTCAAATCAGGCAAAACTATTGGGCCACGTCGCCTCGTTTGCTCGGCCGTCCGATCTTGAATATAGCGTTCAGATCGTGTAAGAACTGAAGGGTAGTCGCCAGCCTCGCGATAGAGCGATTCAGCGACGCTTCCGCTTCAGCTTCCAGACTACTCCCGATTACCCATGGCTCAAGCATATATAACCTGCAGAGGCTTTCAAAGACAACACGATCTGCACAAATCCCTTGAGCCCAAGCGAGATTATCAATCCCTCTACAGACACGCCTTCCCCTGAGGTATCATCCTGGATCATCGACATTGTCTTAGAGTGACACAAACTATCCTCGTTCCCAGCAAACCCAGAGATAGATCAACCCGGCTACATCGTTCTGCCCTATCTGTTTTTATCGTTGGCTCCAAGGTACACGCAACATCCCCCATCTTTTTCAACCTTCCTGATGGCATAAAAGGCTAGCCCTTATATGATCCTCTTCATAAAAGGTCAACGCTGCTGTCGGTGGGTGAGTACCGCAAGCAGGGATTCGTGGGAACCTCCGTTTAGAGATTCGGTCAGGGGTGTAACACGCAGTAGGATTCCGGCCGTGTGATGATCAGGAGACCAAGGGGTTTAGATAGATTCGGGCCGCTGTGAGCATAACACTCGAGTTGGTAGTTGTATTTAGCTGAGTCTGAGTTTGGGTCGATTGCATTCGCCCCCCCTTACATATTGCCTGTCTATTCTATTTATAGCCCTCCCCGTGGGCCCCAGGAAGAGGCTTACCGTCTTAAGTGTGAACGTGGCGCCTGATGAGGGGCGCCGGCTTGCAAGTGGCGCCCTCCCGCTAGGTAGGGTCTTGCGCCGTGGGACAGGACTGTCGTCACCTAGGGTCCTCCTCGAGGGACCCCGGGATGCTCTGAGGTCTCTCCCGAGCTCTGTGCATCGCCCGGGGTCTTTCCTGTGCGTTGCCCGGGGCCCCAGGCGCTCCTCTCCATGTCTATCCTATGTGATGGGAGGTGTGAGTGGCGGGGACCACCCCACCACCCATCGCCAGATGACGCAACATGACCCGGGAGGGGAGGCTCCCTCTGTCCCGATCGCCGCGCCGTCTGAGAGCATGCCTCCCCCGTAATCCTGTTGTTTTACAGGGAAGGCGCGCCGTCCACGGGCCTTGCCCGGTTGTAGCAGGGCGGGCGCATTAAATGCGTCGTTAGGCAATCCCTTCTCCACGAAGGAACTGCCTCATCCCGGGGAGGCGCTTGGCCTCCCACGGTCTCGGGTCCTCAAGGAGGCGTCTTAATTTGGCCCATTACTACTAATGGGCCAGGAGAGCCTTTTAGTCCATTTATCCTTGATTTGTCCAAGGCTGGGGGGACCCCGTTCCCTTGGCGCCGATAGTAGCCCCCGGCGCCATATCTGGTCGAAGACACCGAAGACCAGGTTTGGGGCCAATCCTGAGGTTGACGGTACTTTGACTGCCACCCTGCCTCTCCGGACCTGGGTTTGGCTTTCTGCCAGAGTGAGCCACCGGAGTGGGCTTAATGCGACCGATAGTCGGCTTTAGCGCGATCGGAGCCGGCTTTGCCGCCGGAGCGGGCTTTGGTGCGACCGGAGTCGGCTTTGCCGCCGGAGCGTGCTTTAGTGCGACCGGAGTCGGCTTTGCCGCCGGAGCGTGGTTTAGTGCGACCGGAGTCGGCTTAGTGCGACCGGAGTCGGCTTTGGTGCGATCGGAGTCGGTTTTGGTGCGACCGGAGTCGGCTTAGTGCGACCGGAGTCGGCTTTGCCGCCGGAGCGGTTCCGAGTGGTGTTAATGTTGTTGAGCCCCCAGTGTAGCGACGCCGCCGCAATCACTATGGTTCGCGAAGCCCTAGGTACCATCGTTCTAGTCTTTCGTCCTCGTCGTTGCTGATGGTCGGACGCCGTTGTGGTTGTTATCGCGCTAGCGCGAGCTGCTGCCGTCGTTGATGTTGGCTTTGGTGGACAGAGCTCCCAGGACAGCCCCTAGGCCCCATGTTGGGGCAAGCCACATTGGGCCCTCGGGGGAGTAGGAGCTCCGTGTCGGCTGTCACAGGCTGCCAACACTCCCGGGAGCAGTAAGCAGTTCAGCGGTTGAACGCTTCCGTGGAACGGCGCGGGGACCAAGGCTTTCCCGACTCCCCGAGGGCACACATGTATGCATGCGGGTTGCTGAGCACGGCGGCGTTGCCACGCCTCAGTGCTCGTGCGGCTCGTATATGCACAAGCAGCCCCGCCATGTAGTGGCCTGGGACGTTGGCGCAGACGCACAGTTACCTGTGCACCTACGTTGCATATACCGCAAAGCTCAAACTAGAATTTTAATTTGATTAGCAACAAGTGAACGGAAGACTAGATTAGTTTAATCTCTTAATTTGAGCGAGAAATATGGTCCCTTGCCATGGTACGAGGCTTGGCTTTGGAAGTGAGAGACTGAGGCACGACTCATGGAAAAGGGGCATGTCCTCTCACAACAAATATCTTATAATTTCCTTGGATAACTAGCCCATTACGCTCAAGCGCCCACTCCCTGTTTAGCCGTAGCTTGTAGCGCAGAGAGCGGATACTCATCCACACATGGAGATTTTAGACATCACAGAAGAGGCGAGGTTTCACGGATTGTGGCTTATGCTACCCGGGTACTTTGAGCAAGTATAAGCAAGGAGTGGAGGTGACTTAGCAATTAGCAATTAAGAGATTAAATACTTAGCTTTTTTGAGGTTTTGAGTTGGCAACGCTCAAGCAGCTTGCGTAGTTGCTGCAACTCGGGGCCCGTCAGCTTGGGCCCTGCGACTCAGGGTCGCATCAGCCCAGCTGTTCCGGGAAGCCGTGCGAGGCCGAGAGCCCGGGACGCCGCCTAGGTTGACTAACTGTTGGCACAGTTCGACCCACGAGCCGACAAATCCCGGTGGGAGGTTCATCAGCTAGGACCTCGCGGTACCCTTGAAGGCCACATGGAAGTAGTTGGCCGTGACCTGAGGCCCCCCACCCGTAGCCTGGATGGTCGTGGTGTAGATGTAAAGGAACTCCTCAGGGTCGACGGTACCATCGTATTTCTTTGGCCGGAACTTGGTGGGCCAGTCGACCCGCCGCAAGTCCGCAGTGAAGGCCCGGCACCCGGCCCCGTAGGGCCCAATGTCGTCGTGGCTGGTGGAGCCGCGCCGCCCCTAGTTTCCCTGCGCTGGGGAGCCGGAGGAGGCGTAATCCTCCTCGGCCTCTCGGCACCACTCACGTGTACGCTCGAGGGTAGTCCGGGCGTCTTCGCCGGCTCTCTTCTCGTTGAGGCGGGAGCACAAGTCGCGCGAGCCGCCGGTGCGCGATCTGCTAGAGTGGGCTGCTGCGACGGCGGCCGGGAGTCCCCACAGGAGAGACCTCCGGGGATAGTGCGGGAGCCCTGAGCCCCTGGGCTCGGGCACGCCTTCCCGACGAGACTGGCTAGCTTATCAAGCCACTTCCCCTTGGGCGTTCCGGGCTCTACTCTCACCGGGGGGTGGCGCAGGAGCACACAGGCTGTCACCAGTGCTTCCCCAGGGGGAATGCCGCCGAGGTCGAGGCGCCTTTGTTCCCGGGATGCCTGCAGGGCCGCCGGCTTTCGGGCCTCAACCCGGAGCTGGGCGAACCTGACATTGGCGGAGGCGGTGTCTCCGGAAGCGGACTTGGGAGCGTCAAGTCGGGGCGGCGCCGCGATGATTGATGCCGGCCGGTGCCCGCCTGGTGCGAGGGAATGTGGTTCTACCGCCCCCGCGCTAGGCGGTGCATTGGATGGCCCCCTTCCGGGGGCATGATGAATGTTGCTCTCACCGTCGGAAAGGTCAAAGTGGTTTGCCATGGTTTCTCTTGAAGGTTCTTCGTCGGGGACAGAGATCCTACGCGCCAACACCCCCTACATGGTGCGCCAGCTGTCAGTGGGTGAGTAACGCAAGCAGGGATTCGTGGGAACCTGCGTTTAGAGATCCGGCCAGGGGTGTAACACGCAGTAGGATTCCGGCCGTGTGAGGATCAGGAGACCAAGGGGTTTAGACAGGTTCGGGCCGCTGTGAGCATAATACCCTACGTCTTGTATGGAGTTGGTAGTTGTATTCAGTTGAGTCTGAGTTCGGGTCGATTGCATACGCCCCCCTTACACATTGCCCGTCTATTCTATTTATAGCCCTCCCCGTGGGCCCCGGGAAGAGGCTTACCGCCTTAAGTGTGAACGCGGCGCCTGATGAGGGGCGCCGGCCTGCAAGTGGCGCCCGCCCGCCAGGCAGGGTCTTGCGCCGTGGGACAGGACTGTCGTCACCTAGGGTCTTCCTCGAGGGACCCCGGGATGCTCCGAGGTCTCTCCCGGGCTCTGTGCATCGCCCGGGGTCTTTCCAGTGCGTTGCCCGGGGCCCCAGGCGCTCCTCTCATTGTCTATCCTATGTGACGGTAGGTGTGAGTGGCGGGGACCACTCCACCACCCATCGCTAGATGACGCAACATGACCCGGGATGGGAGGCTCCCTCTGTCCCGGTCGCCGCGCCGTCTGAGAGCACGCCTCCCCCGTAATCATGTTGTTTTACGGGGAAGGCGCACCGTCCATGAGCCTTGCCCGGTTGTAGCAGGGTGGGCGCATTAAATGCGCAGTCAGGCGATCCCTTCTCCACGAAGGAACCGCCTCATCCCGGGGAGGCACTTGGCCTCCCACGGTCTCAGGTCCTCTAGGAGGTGCCTTAGTTTGGCCCATTACTGCTGATGGGCTAGGAGGGCCTTTTAGGCCATTTATTCTTGATTTGTCCAGGGCTGGGGGACCCCATTCCTTGGCACCGACAGTAGCCCCTGGCCCATATCTGGTCGAAGACACCGAAGGCCAGGTGTGGGGCCAATCCTGAGGTGGACGTACTTCGACTGCCACCCTACCTCTCCGGGCCTAGGGTTGGGTTTCTGCCAGAGTGAGCCACCGGAGTGGGCTTAATGCGACCGGTAGTCGGCTTAGTGCGACCGGAGTCAGCTTTGGCGCGACCGGAGTCGGTTTTGCCGCCGGAGCGGGATTTGGTGCGATCGGAGTCGGCTTTACCGCCGGGGCGGGCTTTAGTGCGCCGGAGTCGGCTTGGTGGGACCGGAGTCGGCTTGGTGCGACCGGAGTCGGCTTTGGTGCGACTGGAGTCGGCTTCGTACGACCGGAGTCGGCTTGGTGCGACCGGAGTTGGCTTTGCCGCCGGAGCGGGCTTTACTGCGACTGGAGTCGGCTTTGCCGCTGGAGCGGGCTTTAGTGCGATCGGAGTCGGCTTAGTGCGACCGGAGTCGGTTTTTCCGCCGGAGTGGGCTTTAGTGCGACCGGAGTCGGCTTGTTGCGACTATACTTGACCTTGTCTTAAGTAAATTTTCTTAAAAGATATGGTCTTAAGTAAATTTGTTGTCTTCCAACACTAATTTTTCTTATCCAAAACTGGTGTATCAACAGTTCTAGATATTGACAACACAATGCTTGCATCTCAAAACACAAAACCCGGGCTCAAATTGAGCAAAACTATTGGGTCATTGTATATCTGAAACTAGCAACATTTAAGAACTGAGCTGTTTTTTCTTTGATCTTGGAATAAATTATATTGGTTTGGTCTCCATGCACCCAATACTTCTAGGCTGAAACTTGCATGCAAAGAGAGAGAGATAGAGAGAAAGAGAGGTAAAAAAAGCAACAGAATATAATTACTGAATGAGCTCATGCTCGAAATTCTCGAAGTACTGATTTAAAGGCTCATGCTCCATTATTTACTGCATAATTAAAGACTTTGAATGACTTGGTGACTGCAATCCTAACCATTTGTTTTGAAATTGATTCTGTTACTGCATCCAGAGCATAGCTGTTGCTACTCTCCAACGCACAGAGCCTATATTTGGACAATGCAATTTGTATATAAATACTGAATTTCATACCGTGAAATTAGACTCACATGTCACTGATACATTGTTTTTTTTGCAGTTCCCAAATATCAAATATCAACAAGTTCATCAGACACGTGGGGAAAAAAGAAAAATAAACGTAATAACTCAATTCCTTTTTAATACTTATATCAAGTACATACATCTAGTATTCAGATTCAGACTTCATCTGAAACTGTTGTATCAACAATTTTAGAAAATGACAGCACAATGGTTGCATTATATTTCTGAAACTGGGAACATTTAAGAACTGAGCTGTCTTTTCTATGTGCTTGGAAGAAATTTACTTTCCATATGCCCTTTCTGAAATGATAAAGTTAATTTTGAATGACTTGGTGACCGCAGTCCTAAACCATTGACTAAACATATGTTATTATTCAATCTTTTGGTGCATCCATCAACATTATTATTCAGTCTCCTATATGTTATTTCACTCTACATACATATTAACTGAACATCCATAAAATTTTGTAAAAAAAAAGAACATATTCAGTACCGTTACAAATCACTTGCATAGTTGTTGCTACTCTTCAATGCTCAAGGCCTATATTTGGAGAATGCAATTTTTATATAATTACTGAATTTCATACCATCCTTGCAAAACTGCATGATTAAGGAACAGTTCTATCTCGACACTTCCTAACAAACCAAATTCTAACATTATTATTACCATCGACACATACGTATCTGGCCCAACGGTATTCACACTGACTTAGCAAAGGCCCTAAGCGCGGCAACGCCGCGCGTTGATTCTAGTGTTTGCCGATAAGGGGAAAAAACTACTGTACAATAACAAAAACCTCACCGACAGATCCAAAACCGAAAAACTGAAGATGGTGTGAAAGGAAGGCCCAATGTTATCTTTAGGGAAATTCCACGCTGGGCCAAGAGAAGAGGCCTGAAAACCCCTAGCCTGCTAGGGCTAAACAGAGGCCCGGTAGAAAAGCCGACGATCTGAAACTAAATTTCTTTTGTGCGAAGGCCTCCAATTAGCACTAAATTAAAGCAACAAGGTACATCAAAAAGAAAAAAATATTATGGCATCGTTGTAGTTGGTGATGTTGTTGTTTCAGTGAATTCGATCTTCTTCTAAAATTAATGGCTCCAAAAGCAACAGAAGATAGATTTATCTATATTAATTAGATGTGATGTATCTAGTGTGTTTACCTGTATCAAAAAAGACTTGCAACCTACTATATGTTATCTCCAAACCTACTAGTACTGTACTATACCAATGGAAACTCTAGTAAAGTAAACACAAGAGAAGCATTGCTAGAAAGTAAATGCGGAAATTGCAGTGTTCTAAGTAGCGGCTATAGCGGCGCTATAGTGCCTGGGAGGGTCGCCGCAACGGAATTTAGCGGCATTTAGCGCGCTATAGCGAGATTTAGCAAAATTTTGGATTGCTTCCGCTAAATACCACAGCCCGCTATTTAGAATCTTGAAAAAATGTAAATGCCGCAAGCAAAGAGATAATAACAGGAGCACATTCAAAGCCCATCATTTTACATTAATGGTGGTAATTTGGCTCTTGACCGGCCCTGGTTTTACATCACCATGCATTACTTTTGCATGGTGGTGGTAGTAGTAGTAGTAGTATCAAGTACTACACATGCATGTATACGTAGTTTTCTTGTGTAGTTCACAGCGTATATATAAACGTCACATAGGCGGCGGATATAGTTATATACGTATAGCCATACCCATACAATACGTATTCGCGCTTAATAATTAGCTAGCTCGATTATACTAGACGACCGGGTATGCGAGGTCGAGCGCGATGCCGCAGAGCCCCGAGTGTGTGAAGTCCCGGCGCATCCGCAGGTAGCCGCGCTCGCCCCAGCTCTGGCCCCACGAGTTCTTGACGAGCCAGTACTTGAGCCCCGTGTTGGCGTCGGCGCCGTAGCCGACGACGGTGATGGCGTGGTTCATCCTCGTCCCGCACTGCCCGGAGAAGACGCCGCCCTTGTAGAACTGCAGGCTGCCGCCCATCTCGATGGCCGCCGCCACCGGCTGCTTCGCCACGGCCTGCTGCAGCTGCCCCTCGCCGGCCGGCACCTTCACGTAGTCGGAGATCTGGGCGGCGTGCTGGGCGGCCTTGTTGTGGTTGCAGGCGTACCGCCGCGCCTGGTACGGGTAGCTGCCGTCGGTGGTGAGCCCGCCGTTCTCGATCACCCACCGGTAGCCGTTCACGAAGTAGCCCAGGTTGCAGCCGCCGTCGTAGGGGTCGCAGTCGATCAGCTCCTGCTCCGACAAGGACACCAGCTTCCCGGTCCTGATCTTGGTGATGCTCTCGATCGTCGCAGCCGTCACGAACGCCCAGCAGCTAGCTGCATGCATGTTCTCCAGTCAAAACCAAATTAATTAAAGAAACAATAATTATAATGATAATTAAAGAAACAATAATGTTATCCACGCACAGCAGGAGGGGCCCTGGTTCTTGATCGGCGTCACGGCGCCCTGGGCCCTCCAGTCGACGCTCGTCGGACCGTCGACGACGGCGGAGAAGGAGACGTTGGCGGCCTGCTCCCTGCCGGCGTCGGCGCTCCCCGTCGGCATCCCCTTCATGGTGTACAGGTCCAGGAACTCCTGCTCGGTGAGGTCGGCGAACTGGTTCTCGCCGAGCGTGTACGTGAGGTTGCCCGCCCGGTTGGTGGCCTCGATGTGCTCGATGTTCCGCCGGTACACCTGGAACCGACGCTGCCGCTCCTCCGCCGTCGGGTACGAGCGGTTGTACTCGGCCAGCCACCGCAGGAACCGGCCCATCATCAGCCTGTCGTCACCGCCGCCGCCGCCCGCATCACCGGCGGCGGCCGACATGATGAGCCCGCACGCGAACAGGATCAGCGCCAACAACCACGACGCGGATCCGGAGGACAAAGCCATGCTGCTCGTCGATCGCTTTCTGATCGCACGATGATGTTTCTCGCTTGGCTTGTGCCTGCTTAGACATGCAGATTGGCATGTGTTTATATACTGCGCTACGTGCCTTGGCGAGGCCTGATCATGTGGCTGCAAGACCAGCTGGAGCATTCATGGAGCGAAACGGCCTGTCTTTAGCCACTGTCGAGCCAAGTGGAGATCTATGGCTAGATCGCGGCCATTGGGAGGAGACGAGCATGCAGAACGCGCCTGCTGGTTGTGGCAGCAGGAATGGTAACGAGCTACATTTTTTCCCTCGGCAGTGTTGTAGTGCTAAATACGTGCTCTTGCACAGGAATGAGCTCGTGGACTGTGGTTAGGTTTACTTGCCGTGCACACTAATCCACTCTCTTATGGCTTGCTTTGTCTAGACATCAGCTATATTTACCTTTTTTTTCTTTTTGAAATACGAAAAAAATGAATTTGCAGAACATACCACTGCAGTAATCTTAAGCTTTATTCGAATACTACTCAAGAGAATATCATTTTTATTTGGTGGAAGAAACAGTACAATTGGAAAACTGATGTATGCTGGCCCAATTCAGACCAGCATAGGTTCAATTTGGACCCGTAAATGGGTCCAATTTCGGGAGCTCTCAGCTCTTAGCGTACTACAAGGAAATTCGACGCAGCTAAGAGCCATGGCCCATGGTCCAATTTCGAGAGCTCTCAACCCATGACCTACTACAAACAAGGCCTTCGAGGTCCAGCTAAGAGCTCGAGAGACCTCCCGACTGACCGGCCAAACCTCGCGAGCCGCGGCGCCTCAACCTCTCCTCTCCACCATTGTTGTCTTCTCCACCTCTGACCATTTGGTTTCCCTCGGTCGGGTCAGCACTCAGCAGAACTCTACCAGGTACATGTTCCTCTCCCGCTAGGTTTCCCCGCTGTGCGAGCGCGCGTTGCTAGATCTATCTCACTTCAAGAGGAATCGAGAGACAGGCACGGGGGTTTCTTGGTTTTGGGATCTTTTGATCCTCTGCTATACTAGGGATTGATTGACGCTAAGGAATCTGAACAATCTCCACCGAGTCTAAGCCCGATCACAAGAAACTGCTAGTGCTCCCCCACTTTGCCCTTTCCATCTGGAGTTCACTTCCTCGACCCTTGTCGGCGACGAGGCCACCAGCTGACGTATGACCCTCTTTGCCGAGCACCCACGACTCCATGACTCTTTTCGCCGAGTTAGACTTTTCACCGAGTTAGACTGTAACCTAAAAATGGTTTCGGACAGTACTATTTCAGCCTCCAACACAGTAACTGTACAGAAGATCTGTACATCAGATCTATTTTGCATGCCAGAAGAGGTACGACCTAAATCTGAGTGTCCTCCTCCCTAAAGATCTATTTGCAGAAAGAGTTCTCTTATTTGCAAAAGGTTCTCTTATTGTTGGAGAAGATCAAAACTAGATATTAAACCATTTACTTGTAGCGCTATATAAACGTGGAATAGATCTTATATTTTAGATGTCATTGTTGAAGATAGTCTTAGCGTTCCACCTCCGATGATTTCTTAGCTTGGAGTCCTAGTAGTCTTATTTAAACCAAGGCGCACTAGCGTAGAACGAGGGATTCATTCCGATTTCAGTTGATATCTCATTTTTGTTGTTTGCAAAGAAGCGAGCCCTAGCTTGCTTGGATGGATTGTTCTTTGTTATTAGGGCGACCTTTGCTCTTGAAGAACTTTATCATGTGTGGTCGATGCAAACAATGTTGTCTTTGTGGAGTCGGGTAATCCTAATCTATTGTCTTACACTGTGTTTGGACCGTAGATAATCAAATTTAGAATTTGAAATTGATATTGACCGGCGCACGAGTCCCTTCGCCCTTGATACCGAGGACAATTAATTTTTTTACCGCTCTCACTGATGGCACTTAATCTCGTGTCACTGACCAGCGGGCCTAGCTGAGTCACTGACCAGCGGACCAGCGTACATTCGCCGAGCCCTGCCCCTCGTGATGAATGAGACGTGATGAATTGGCCTCCGCTCTTCTTCCTCGCGACAAAAAACGCACGGACCTCGGCCGCCGGAACTCCGCCCCCAACCTCCACCGCTGGAACTCCACCGCCGACCACCGCTCCCGGAGATTCCCCCGTCCACCACCAAGGTCAGAGATCCCGTTTTCCTCGCTGCCAGCTTCCCCTCCTCTTCTTCCTTGAGGTCGCGGCGCCCTCTTTGTCTTCCTTGCGACCGGCTTCCCCTCCTCGCCTCGTCTTCCTGGCGGCTGCGGCACCCTCTTCTTCTTCTACGCGACCAGCGTCCCCTCTTCTTATTGCTCGCGGCCGCGGCCCCCTCCTCTTCTTCCTCGCGGCCGCAGCAGCTTCTTTGCGAGCTGGATCTCGTCGGAGCGGTTGCTCGGCGGGGCGCCGCCAGCGGGCGGCGGGCCGAAGGAAAACCCTGTAGGCAGGCGGCATGGAGGGCCGTTGTGCTTGACTTGGAGTAGTAGCCGTCTGCCATGCCGGCATCCCATGTTTTTGTACATCCAAACAGGAATCAAATTTGGCTGCTTTCTAGGATTCCCAAAGCAAATTCAATGATCATCAATAATTATCTGCTCTCTTAGGCTTTCAATAAAGCTGGGCGATGAGCCTTTGGTCTAAAAATTCAATGGTCATCCAAACAACTGAATTTGAATCGTGGCCCATTTCAATACCATGGACGATTTGGCCTTGAATCCGATTCAATACTTACAATGCCCTCCAATATCGACATTACGTGACGGGTGACTTGTAGCAATAAGTTTGTGAGTTCAAATTGAACTCTGGTGCTCCTGCATTACGTCCTTCTCTGTGTAGTAATTATGTGGATTATAAAGTGTTTTTCCGCATTTCACATTTGTAGTGAGTGCCATTAGAACAAAATTGGGACTTAAAGCAACCAAACTTTGTTTTCTTCTCGTGTAGCTAGCTTACTGCATTTTCGACAGGTTTCCTTCCCCTTAAAAGATGTACTTCTGCTTTAAAGGCTAACACATTAAGGGCTAGTTTGGTAGAGCTCCAATTTATTCTGATTCTCTATAAGAGCTAGTTCTCTGAGAGAAGTGATTCACTAGGTGAAAGTGATTCTCTAAGATTAACTATATGAAAAACAGATCCAGGGTGACAAGTGAATCAGAAGAAGCTATTTTTTTCACTCTCAGCTCCTTAGTTCATTTCAGATAATCACTCCACACAATCAGCATAGAATCACTTCTCTCAGAAAAACTGTTTGGCAGAGCTTCTCCTGAATTCAGCCTAGAAGCTGCTCTGGGAGCTCTGCCAACTAGGGCCTAAATAGTTCGAGATGCATACTTTTGAGTGAATTGTGGTATGGCGTCCCATGCTAGCTGGAAGTTTATATCATGCTTATTATACAACAAAGTGTTTGTTTTTGTTTTGTTTTGAAGCATGGATTGATTTATTGTATATATCGTGTAGTATTCAAGTATTAGAAATTATGCCCATGTTTGTCCAATAAGCTGTGTGTAAGAACAAAAATTTCAGAATTCATTTAGTGTTTATATGAAGTCATTCCACTTCTTTTTTTTTGATGCAACAGGAGGGGATGAGTATCCCCTACTAATTATATGTATAAATAAAAAGAGAGGAAAGTCATTCCACTATTCTAGTGCCCAAGATGAGGACAGTAAGATGGTACTTGTTAATCAATGTCTCAAAAGGATTTGTTGTACCAGGAACTAATACTGATTATTGTTTATGTTTGTATCGTAGTGTTCCTCCTTTCTCTTATTATCTTGTATGTGTGCTCTTTGTCCTGGTATAACTATCCTTTGTTTGAGTTCCGTATTGTTCTATACCCTATATATTTCTCAGCGGATAATTTGAACTTTCTTGCAGCCTTGATAAGCTTTCATCTTTTATCCGTTGTGAATGAACGGAATTTCGAGGTTTTGACTCGTCTCAGGCATATAGCCTTTTTTTCTTACTTCTGTTAAAATAATAGCAAAAACCTGAATATCTGCTCTCTGGTCCAACGATTGACAGCCCTGGCTGTAGCAGCATCCCTTCTGGCCATCTCCTGCCAGAGCCTCCTCTCTAGACTCTTGCATTGCATTTCCATCCAGAAAATGTGGTGCTCCCTTGAGGCCTTGCAGTGCATCCACAAGTTGAGCTTTCTTGCGATAAGCATCCTAACTAATACAGATCTGTACTAATATGATTATTCTTTTATATTGTCATGTTTCTGGATGGAACATAAGCTATATCAGTGGTCTTAGTCCCAGGCCTCAATGGCCGGGTCCATGGTGGAGAGGGAGGGAAGGAGGGAGTTCTGTATAGAGTGTGGCCCAAACATGAAGGGTTAAAAGGTAGTGGAAACTAGTTGTAGGTAACTAACCATCTTGGATGGCAAGTTGTCTCGTAGGGAGTTGATCTACTGTCTACTGTTTGCTAGTGTCCAACGCTTGTATGGAATGCACTTTTACGTTTCATTTTTGCTCTCTTTCTGTTTGTCTTGATTTGCTTTGTTTTTTTAAGGCAAGCATTGCTTATTGATGCCCGGTCATGTTTTGTTCTATTCTTTCTGTTTCTCTTTTGTTTATGAATGTTCATCTGTGACAAATATGGCAAGCAAAACAATTTTATCTTGTTGCAGTTTGAGATCTATTTGTCATAGGACATCGCAGCATGTTAAATAAGGTTATATTATGTTGCCTTTGCGCGATAGTCTTCTGTTTGGGCTGTTGATCAAGTTCAAAGCAGAAAAGACTTGAACTGAGCTTTCCTAATAAGTTACGAGTGAAGCACAAACCAATGTATGCTGCAAGTATCTTACAATGTGTATTTTCTTTTGCCTGAGATGCATGCCCAAGGTTATATACATCTACTGCAAGTAAAGTACTATCTCTTCTTTTTCTCGAATACGCAGGAGAGTGCGTATCTTATCATTAAAGAAGAAAAAGTAGGGTACTATCTCTTGCCAAGAGATAAGCATGTTTACAGCACTAGTGCACGTAGTTAACGAAACATGTATCTATTATGTACAGAAATAGAGGTGTGACCAACACAAGTATACCAGCTGAATAGGCAACACAGGTAAAAATGATTTATGTGACCATTTGGTCTAAACCACAATGTGGATGGATGATATGAAAAATCTCGTGCAGTACGACAGCTTTGTATGTATGATGCAAGAACTCTTTCATGATTCAGTCATATGCAATGTTCAAAATAGCGGGCTATGAAGATTAGCGGCGGCCTTATCTAAAAGCTATAGAAAGCTATAGCGGGCTATAGCGAAAGCTAAATCATTTAGCGGAATGATAAAATAATCAATAATCACAGATAAAATGATAAGCATTATTGGTCTAACACCAAAAAATAAACTCTGAACTGCCCAACGGTGCCCATGCTACGTTGTCTAGGGTCCATTTAGTTGTATCGGTTCTTTTGATTGCGTCTTTGAGCGAATGCAACCACTAAAATCTACTAGCAGCTTGACATTTAGCGCTGCTAAATCTCTCAAAGCTACTTTAGCGGACATTTAGCACTGCTAAATCTCTTCAAACCTCATTTAGCGGATGTAGCGGACAAATGTTGCATAGCGTAGCGGTAGATCTCCTAAAAAGCTAATAGCGGGCTATAGCGGAGCTATAGTGGGCTATTTCGAACATTGGTCATATAGTATTTCTGTTTTTCTCATTTTTTGGATTCATATTTTGCAGGAACATTCTCAGTGCAGATACTGACGTATGGCATCAAGACGTAACGTTCGTTACACACCTCTTCCTGTAGAGGATGGGGAGTACAACAATCTTACTAAAGAAGATGTTGATCTTCGGTTCGCTTACACTCCAAAATCCTACAGGAGGATCCCCTGGAAGTCAATTGCACTGGCATTGTTCCTCCTCCTCCTAGGAACTTCACTTCTCTTCCTTTCATACTTCATATTCACAGGTCACATGGAGGGTGATAGTTCTCAGGCATATGGTCTCTTGTTCCTGGGCTTCCTTGCCTTCCTTCCTGGTATGTTAATTTAAAGTACCAAAGCGTGTGCATTTATTTCCTCAACATTATTGAATTTTTCCTTTTTATTTAGTCTGTTATTATCCACCCTCTTTAGCTTCTGAAATACCTATTACTGTAGTTTTTCTTAGTTATATCTCTTGACTTTAAGAGAGATATTAATTGCCGTACACAAGATTCAAAAAGTTCATACCAAACAAGGCAACTGCATTTTTGTTCTGGCTGATAGTGGACTCCTACGACCAGGGAATCAGTAGGCTTCATGTTCAACTGGTACTGCGATCAGTACTGGCATTATTATTGTAGAAAAGGAAACTGGTCACACTTTTTTGTGTCTCCATTTGCAGCTGTTGAAAGGCTATGGCTGTGGAAAGTGTCAAAGTGGAACATTTACATAATTTTGGCATAATTGCAGGCTTTTACGAAACTCGAGTTGCTTACTATTCGTGGCGAGGAGCACCAGGGTACACCTTTGCATCCATACCGGATTATTAGCCTCTCAGTTCCTGCCGCCGTCGGTGCAGTAAAGCGGCAAGCGAGCAGCCTGGAACTTCAACTGGGAACCAATTTTAGCGATAAACATTTAGCATGTAGATGTAGTGACTCTGCTCATTGTCGTGTTATATAATAGGATTGTATTACTGCATCGGCCAGTGAAAGAATAATCCTTATTCTATTGTAAAGGGCGAAAGCTGATTTCGCACTTGATATTTTCTATGCCCATTGCTGCTGCACAGCTACCTCAGGAATATGTTCTACGAGTCTAGTATGCGCTTATCTGATATGTAGGTACATATATACTCCCTCTGTTTTTAAATAACGACCTCTCCCTTTGTTCTACAAGTCTAGAGCGCGCGATTGCTGCTTCCTGTCAGAGCGGAGAAGATCACCGTGGTCAGAGAAGAAGAGAGGAATTGGGATCAAGGTTTAGGGATTTGGGGGCTGTCAAGGGAGGGTCAAGATGAGGGGCCCTTTCACTCGCTGGCAATGGGTACCGGCAGCGACGCACGCACACCTTCCTCCTTATCCGAGGACGGCACCAAACAGGGAAAAGCACTATACATAGGTGTTGCTAATTTACAAGCGGTGGGCGCATGGCTTATTTTCTGTCCGGCTGCCGTCCAGCCTCTTTTACGCAGGAGAGGGCGGCTCCTTGCTCCCCCTCACCGGCCGGCGGTTCGACGTCGACCGTGCAAAAGGGAGAGGCGCCGGGCCCCGCACGCCGCCAGCCTCCCGGCTCAGTCAGTGCATGTTCGTGTTCCCAGATGCCTGCACGCGCCATGCCTTTTTCCAGGACTTGAGCGGTTTGTCCTCTTCCTCTTCCACCCTAGCTGAATGAATCGTGTCTTGTTTCGTTCTCACCTTTTCACCCAGTGTATCCTGTTAAATTCTTTTGGGTTTGGAAATTGGGATTATGCATGCTATCTGAATGAATGCTGTTTCTTTTCCTTATTTGGTACACTGGGACGTGGTGCTCTACGCTGTACTTTCTTCAATTTGATGGGAATGCTATTATATCACGCTTGATTCCTTGGTAAAAATATATATAGTCAGTAGGGGCTTCGCCACCTGGTGTTTCATTAGAGAAAAATTGTTACTATGCCTTTCCAAAAAGAAAATGTCACAATGAACCTTGTATGCTGAACCAAGAATATATTTTTTTGGACCAACACGATTTTAGGGGAAAATAAAAAGATTTGTTTGTATGGTCGTTTAAGCCGCCGCACCTACCTAATTATCGTATTAGTAGCTCATAATTTTTTTTGACTCATTTTCCTCCTAAAATATAAGCATTTCTAAGTTTTTTTTCTAAATCAAACGATCATGAGTTTGGCCAAAGGAAAGAGTATTACCATATACCACATCAAAGAAGTAAACTATAAAACTATGCTTTATAATGGATCCAATGAAGCTAATTTGGTATGGTAATTATTATTCTTATTTTCTAAAAGCATGATCAAGCTTACAAAAGTTTGATTTAGGACAAATTCAAAAATAATCCGGAACAGAGAGGGTATTACAAAGGAACCGATTTTAGGGAGAAAGAGAAAAAGGTAGTGTATGTTCTTGTATGTGTCTGCCCATGTGTCATCGTTGGCGCCACTGTATACTGACCTAGTTAGAGATAAAAAAAAAAATCATACGCCGGCCGTGCATGTGCACATAATTACAATAATAAACGAGGATCTACGTTCGTTAAGTGCAAGAGGCACGTTTAGACTATTAATCTCCATCCCAACAAGTCTAACAACCACTCTGTTTTCTACTCATTTCTATAGGGAGCTAATATTTTTCAGCATGTTTCTGTTCTTCAAACCCAAGATAACAGTAACTAATTGTTTTCCTGAATACGTTCTGTTTGCAGCCAAATGATGTTTTGCTGAACAGATGAATAACTCCTCCAAAAAACAAAGTTGAATACTCGCAAGAAAAAAAGATGAAATATGTTTTACTCTCCATGACCAAAAATAAAGAAAGAAAACCCGACAACAACAATTATTCTTGATTGCACGTACTGTTCCAAGAATTTATTCCTCTACCATTCCCTAACTCATTCGCCAACATATAATTCATTTGTTCAGATATCAATTCTTTCCAGCTCGTAGCTGGCTGTCCGACTGCTGATTCTCGAATATTTGCATCTCTTTGACCATCAATATCTTACAAGAAATGCAGATACCCCCTGCAAACGCGGCATCCATCTGATCATTGCATAAATCCGAAACCCCTACCGGCAGTACAAGGCAATCTGCTTAACCATATTTCTCTTCAACTACAAGATCTCTCTTCATTATACAAACTGAACAGGAACCTTCCCTGAAGTTCAAAGTAGCCTAATAATTTGTCCAGGAATAGTTGATATAATTCGTCGTCTACAATAAAGCCTATAATGCAAAATGCCAACCTACCAACGAGCACATGCTCTCCAAACTAATCCATCAATCATGAGCCTACACACAACATTATATTGCAGAACGGCTGCAGGTTTCTCCAAACCTTGCCCTCTCTTTCCAAGTCTCTTGCTTTTCCGAAACCATTTGCGTTTCTTGGATTCACTCTGGTAGCTCTCCATTCTGTTTATCCAGTTTCTTGTTACATTCCCCTCACATTTGCCTATCTAGTTGAGAATACTTGGTCTTTGGTGCCACAGAAATCACTCCACTCCCACCGTCTGTATGCGAATCTTTAGAACCCTGCTTAAACATACATCAAACTTATATTCTTGTGACTGCAGGTTAGGCCTTCATCTCTACCTCCAGAGTGTGTACAAACACTGAAGGTGAATTATCTTAAAGAAGAGTACCGAGGATACTAGAAACAGAAAACACACACACAAGTATCCATCACCATGGGTTCCTGTACTTCCAAGGCTGCCCTAGAGCATAGGAGGCCAGCGAGATATTACACCAGAGGACGAAGAGTCCGCAGCCGTTCCCGGTCCATCATGCCAGAGGCACCCCTGTCACAACAGTTGAGCGATTCGAGAGGACGCATGACCGGCTTCTCAATGAGCGAGATTGTCCATGTCGAGACGGCGAACCGTGGCAAGTCGGAGCTTTCCAAGACATTCCACCTTACGCAGATGCAGTGGCAACACAGCCAGAGGGACGGTAAAGGTAAAAGTTCATGTAAGCTGATAAGTACGAGGCAATGAATCAACCAGATTTTCTCATACCGTTGTAGGTTGCAGCAACGAAGATGCCTGGTTTGACTCTGTTAGCATTCTTGAAGATGATTCTGATGACGAATTCAAGAGTGTAGATGGAGGTAAGAACATTAGAAACTTAACAATTAGGAATTATTAGGAATGGTCGTTGTGCGAATTGATGTCTCAGGGAGGCATATGTAATGTCCAAGGTTTGAATTCCCCTGCAGATAGTTCGGCATCCTCGGACGAAGATGAGGACGAAAATAAGCAATATGAGAGCGCTTCCTGTTTTGCCGACGCACTCTCTCGTATTGGCGAGATATGCCGTGGTGTGCCTATGACATTATCTATTGAACAGTACCTGAAAAGAGATAAAGGTATGAACAATTTTACCTCAAAGGAATAAGCATTACAAATATTCAACAACTTCTACAGCTTTATCTGATATTCTTGCATTGAAAGGTGATGATCCTGGACGTAGGAGCCAAAGCATGTCCGTGTGTGCCACCAAGTGCTTACCGACCTCCATTAGCTTCAAGGGCTTGAAGGATAAAAATGATACAGATGATAATAACAAGGAGAGCCCCACCCCATCCCGCTTACGGAAGCTGCTGCACTCTATCAGCTTCAATGACAAGATGCAGCAGTTGACTAGTGGAAGCCCAACAACAAAAAAGTCAACAGTCATCCGGCTCTCATACAAGACATCATGCGATGACTATGAAGACAGCAGTGAACTGGGTAAGTCCAGTGTCCGTTTCAGTTTGACACCCCTCTCAATCTAGCTAATGTTCAAAATCTCACTGTAGGTAAATCTAAGAAATATGTTGTCCGTCCAAAGGTAGGGCAAACAATCCCATGTGGAGGTGAGAAGCTGACAACAGGATGTTGGTCACGGATTGATCCATCCCTCTTCAAGTTGAGGAGTGAGACCTTCCTAAAGTATGACAAGAAACTCGGAAACAACGCTGTCAAATATGTTTATCTATAAGCATGAAATGAGCTGTATGAACCGAACATCTGATTTCAATCTTTTCAGAGATAAGAAGAAATGTGCTGCTCCAAATTATGCTGCTTATTATCCGATAGGGGTGGACTTGTTTGCCTGCACCAAGAAGGTTCATCACATTGCTCAGCACCTTGATCTTCCACAGATCAGAACACATCCCAAGCTCCCATCACTTTTGATTGTGAACATCCAGGTACTCCCCTGCAAATTGCATGGAAGTAGGTATAACTTGACTATCATGTAAAGTTCTAATGTTACAAGCTTTCTCTTTTTTTCCTCAATCACAGATGCCTACCTACCCTGCTGCTATGTTCCTCGGTGACAGCGACGGAGAAGGCTTTAGCCTCGTCTTGTACTTCAGGATATCTGAATACTATGAGAAGGAGGTTTCGGATCATTTCAAGGATTCTATCATGGTTAGCCTTTTCCAGTTCACCATCTCTACTTCCCAAACAGAATTATTTTCTGTGAGCTAACAGAATCCTTCTGTCAACAGAAATTTTTTGAGAATGAATCTGAGAAGGTAAAAGGGTTTACTTCAGAATCTACCACCATGTACAGAGATCGATTGAAAATCATGGCTGGATTGGTCAACCCAGATGACCTCCAGTTGGGTTCCACGGAGAAGAAGCTTGTCCAAGCATACAATGAGAAGCCAGTCCTCTCACGGCCCCAACATAATTTCTATGAGGTAAAGTGATGTACTTGTTTGAACTGTGAAGTAACACAGTCGATGTCGTTAGGTGGTAATCAGATTGTAAAGGTATGCGGTATACTGAGAACCCACCAGTTAATGTTTATCTCTTACCTCACCAGGGAGAGAACTACTTTGAGGTAGACCTTGATATACACCGGTTCAGCTACATTGCTAGGAAGGGACTAGATTCATTTAGGGAACGCCTAAAGAATGGCATCCTTGATTTGGGTTTGACAATTCAGGTAAGTTTTCCTTTAGATTTTTCACCAAAGATGCATCTATCAATCTTCTTCAGCTTCTCCTACTAATTTGCAGACAACCGATGTCCTTATGTGTTTCTTTGGGTGCAAGACAAATTTCAGATTCATCGAATACTGTTAAATTGATAATCATAGAGCTCACTATTGTCTTGCATAGAAAATTTTGCACAAAGAAACTACATCATACTACCCATGAATAACTAACACTGCACTTTATCTGGCAGTACTCTTGAAATATCTTATATTCAGTCCATATTAATTGTAATTAATTATAATGATCTTGCAGGCCCAAAAGCAAGAGGAGCTCCCTGAGCAGGTCCTCTGCTGTGTTAGGCTGAACAAGATTGAATTTCTTAACCATGGGCAAGTTCCAACAATAGTCACAGTTGATGACAAGTGACACATTTGATCATAGTGATTGCATGTATATTGGAAGGCTAGACCCATTCAATCGATGAGAAAAGAATGAGGAAAAAAAACTGATGACCCCACATCTTAGTTTCTGCTTAAAATGCTGGCCTTTCTGCCTGCATGTAAGCACAGAAACTTTTCTGTAATCGTAATAATGTATATACAAGCCGATACGACCCTTCAGGTGTTGGTCACGATCTAACCTTTTCCACTCGAGTTGCCGGTTGCAATATGTCACTTTCAGACGCAGATAGACATTAAACCTGACAAGACGAAATGGTCATCAGACAACATGAACATTCCATGACAAGATGCAGACAGAAATCAGGAATAGCCAAACCTTGTTTCTAAAATTTCCTTCTCAGGCACTTGCCTTGCCTGCTTACACTACGAGCAGATTGTATGCAGTGGAACCATGGAGGTGAACCAGTCCTAGCTTTCAGCCTCCAAGAAAATGGCCGCCGAATTTACCGTCAGCTGTATGTATATGTGTATGTTAGCCAGCGCTGCAATTTGCAATCACATGGGCGTCTATTGCAGCATGGCTATCGTGCTTGGCTGTGTCCAGGTAAGAGAATGTGCAGAACATTTTTCTTTTTCTTTTTTGAGGGCAGAATATGCAGGACATTGAGCGGCACTGAGAGTACAGAATCAGAACGGGCAAAAGTGAAGGGGCGTACCTCGTCCTATTGAGGGACCAGCAGCCTCCGCGAGTCATCAGTGCAGACTAGCTAGTGCCCCGCGGAAGCCATCAACCACTGTTCCCCTCGAAGCGGCGGAGCGCGCCGTGCCCCCGTGATCTTGACAAACGGGCGGGGAGCGAATGCACGGACGGACCAACGGGCCAGGGAGTCGCGCGGTCTCCATGGGAGAAGAGGGCGCCGCCGCCGCCGCAGGAGGAGGAGGCGCTGGCTGGGGAGGCGGAGATCGCTGCCCGGGGGACGGGGAGGCGTTTTGTCGAACAAGTAGTGGGCAGAGGGAGGGCCGGCGCCGTGCGAAAGGCTACAGCATGATGACGGCAACGAAAACGAAGCGCCTGTCATTCCGGATTTCCTCCCACTCACACTGGATGCCTGGAAGCTTCAAATAAGAGATTCAAAACATAAAAAAGAGGAGAGTATAGGCATATAGAAAAGTGAAAAATGATTTGTGTGAATGGCTGAATGCACACTTCAATAAATATCTGTCATCCTAGCATTTAGTCCAAACGAGGAGAGTATCAAATATGTAGGAAGTAGTTTCTCTGCAGTACTGCAGACGAGACTCATCCAGAGATGTAACGGGTCTCTCGCAATAGATATTATCCTATGGTGCGCATCCTATAGTGCTAAATGATTTTTCCATCGTTGAAAAAGAGTTCATATTGATGGGCAGATACATTTAGTCCTCTTTTCAAAGTTATCATACAAAGCATAGTTGGGCCTTGGAAACTGATCACCAGATTATTGTTGGGGCATCCCACTGCTTGTCACATGGAAGTTATATGAGAATAATATATATTACATGACCTATCCTAAAATACTCTCATAACATTACACATTTAACGAACAAATTTCGTAGCTGGTCAACGACATCGACGAATTCGAGATTGGATACCTGGAAAATTGGAAGGGGAGGTCACCACAGGCCCATGGCAAACAGTCATCAGCAACTATAACTTTATATATCCTGTCGACCAGGATGGAGCCGTGTATCTACAAACCATCTCAGATAAACGTTCCAAATAGAGCATATACAATTGGCTGATGAAAGCTGTCATCTACTGTAGTTCTCCATGGGTAAGACCACTAATGGCATGTAAAACCAATGGGGTAACAACACAGTGCTGCAAAACAGGAAGTGCAAAGCTCCCGGAAGTGCGCAAACAAAAGGATCTCGCTCTTCGCTGAAACCATGCAGGACTTGCAATGCCAATTTGCTCCAGCACAGCGCGTGAGGCAGCACACCCGGGAAATGGACAGAGAGAACAGAATAATTCAGGCTGCTAGAGACTCCAAAACTTTATGTTATTTCATTTTCCTCTTTTAGTAGCATAGAAGAAGCCGACCACACATCTGCTCCTCTGCGACTACTGGATGCTGAATTCTGCCCCCTGTGTGGTAAGCTGGTGGAGGATGACGCGTTGGCGTTAGCAGCAGCAGCAGCATGGCTGCTGTTCCTGGCTGCTGGCACATCGTGGCTGTGCTTCCCTTCGTATGTCGTTATGACGGCCTTTGGGTCTTGTGATGACCTTTCGATATGCTTCTTCACATCACATCCTTGATACGTGCATTTGTAGTAACTCCTGCATAGTACAACCAGAATAGATATCTCAAGTGTAAATAGAATTCAAATTGATACTCCAGGTATGTTCGGAAAGAATGCATTATCAAATAAAATCGATAACTATTAGATCAAAATGCTAGCCATAATTATCATTTTTAATCGTTTGATCGTTCATTGTTATTGTTAGCCAGGCCTGTCCCTGGGCACGTGCCACCGGTGCACCTGCACAGGGCCCCCAAAAATGCAGGGCCCCAGCTAGATTAGTCTGTACTACTAATCAGTATTAGTAGTTCTAGCACAACGACCAGACCACTCAAGTTTCCCATGGAGCTTCCTTGAGAAACCTACACAGACTTTCCTTCTACTCCCTCAAATCTCTTCCACTTCTTCCTTGCCACATGCAAATCATCTCCTAACAGTTGTACGCCTGATTCTTCCTCCTATCACCAATTAATCAGCAATTTGCCCCAAGTAAAATCCCGTTGGACCATGTATCATCCCCAAATCCCAATCTCATATTTATATCTCGTTTTCTTCTCCTCTATCTCGTTTGCCCTTACACCTTAATCTTAGCATCAAATTGATCAATTGGGTTTGGTTGGCTCTGCCGGACCATTTGAAACCGCTTCTTGTTGGATCGGGGTACTAATAATCATGTCAGTACTTGTAAACCTGCATGTGCTTGCAGTTTTCTACTTGAATTTGTGGCCCTGCTAATTCTATTTTTTCTCTATTTGTACATCTTTTTTAAATAATGTCTTCCGAAAGTTGAAATAGAAAATATGACTCTGGTTATGAAAAGCATGAAAAGAAAAAAAAAAGAATAAGGGCAACTGATGAGTTGATTTTAGAAATGTATTCAAGCAACATATATAAGTATCTGAAGTGGCTATACAATGATTTAAAATATAAAAATTACTATATATTAAACTTTTTTTGTTAGATTGGGGGGCATAAAGTATGATTTGGCACAGGGCCCATATTTTTTGCAGGACGGCCATGTTGTTAGCAAGTATATGTAAAGAAGTATAAGACAAAACAGGCTTTATGGCCATGCGCCTACCACATCATCACTATTTTAGCCTAATGGTCACAAACCTTATCCTCGTTTTGTTTTCTTATTTGTCAGAAACTTAGCATATTTGTAACTCCCGATTGGTGATGAATTTTAACATGAAATTTTATCATTGAATAGAGTAGTTATAGAAGTACATTAACAAATATTCTTATCAGAATTTTTTATATTGGTTAATATACAAACTAAAAGTTTGTACGTATAAGCACCAAATGGGCATCAAGGCTTGTTAAGAAGGCTAGAATCAACACTTTGAGCAGGTCACTAAGTCCATAAACCTAGTATAACTGGACCCTGTTCAATAAAAGTTTATCTGGTCCCGCTTATACCAAGGGAGTACAATACAATAAGAGAAACTTCTAGGCCATTTTTTATATGAGAATAGGCAACTGGACATGCAATAATTCGCCTAATGCTTTCAGAATTTGCTAACTTAACCCAGAATCATGTTGAATGGCTGAAGAGAATTTTGCTTCGGGACATTGTTACTTTGTGGCGTTTAGTTTAGGACAGTGTAATAGCAGAAATTTGCAATGGGTGCTATCTTTTGGGGTGTATTAGCTGTAGGACACAGTTCAGCAAATAGGAAGCAAATAAACCCAAGAAAGGCAATCTCCCCTAGCAGATTTACACTATATCAATGACATTGGGCAAATGGTGCAAAATATTTCTCGAAAATGAAAGGCTGCTGTGCACACAATTCCCCGAGTGAGAAAATGAAAAAAATCAGCGCAAAATAACAGGTCCTGGATAAAAAATTCCTAAATTAGGAATAAAACTTGGTAGTATCTGAAATCAATTCCTATGTAGGCACCATCACCGGGCTAAATCAAACAAAGGTTCTTCCTTAGATGTCACTTAATAACCAGTGGTTTTTGCTTCTACACTCCTATTTCTAAAAGGTTCACAAATCTCAGAGCAATGGCAGTTACACTAACTGTCAATTTCGATAGAAATATGTTACTTTGAATAAAAGAAGCATAAATTTTGAAAAGTATGTATTTAAGGTGGATCTTGTAACACCATTTTTTATGTTGTCATCTACATAATCCTGCATGCATTGATGGCCAAAGCTAAAACTTTTTGACGACACAGATCCTGTGGATCCAAGGGACTGAAGTTATCGATACCCCACATTTAATATCTGAAGTGTCCTAACTGAACACCAACAAACATGGACACGGGGGCATCGTGGTGAGGTGCAGGGCGCTACCATGAGGTTTTGCAGCAATAGCAATATTGCATAGGACTTTCCAGGGTATTGAGATTAACATTCAAAAGATCCAGAGTTCAAGACTTGATCCAATAATGTGCCAGCCCTAAGAGCCCGCACCATAGACCAAGACCAGTGAGGTACATGTTTTGGCTTTGCTGGAGTAACAAATGATACTATTCACTATTTAAACAGTGGGTGGATCAATAGTTCAACATCATAAGAAAACAGTGGGTAGTTCAACATCATAAAAGGCTGTTATAAATTTCATATCTTGTGGGTCATGTACAGGATTTGTTAAATAAACCAACTAATAACTGCAGCACATACTTAAACCAACTGATTAACCAAGCTAATAATAGTTTAAGATGTACTAATCTTTTTTCAATAAGAGGCAAGTCCTTATAGGCTTATACATAATAGCTAGTGCCTCTTGATAATAGTGTTATGCAGAGTTATTCCAATAAAATGTGTTGTTTCCAATGGTACATGTAAAATCACAGCAGAGTGGATGCACTCAAAGAAGATGGAGAACAAGTCAAAATGCAAAGGGGTTACCTCGGGTGTGGATTCCCTTTTACCACTTTCTGCCCATACTTGCGCCATCGGTAACCATCATCCAGAAGATCAACCTCACTAGTTGTTTGCACAATTATCCTTTGAGCTGGAGTCGGCACATGTCTGCCCAATAAAACTAACAATTAGAGATCGGAGCTTGAGAAAAAGAGAAAAAATGTATATTATAGAAACTACCTTCTGTTTGCATTTGCACGACCAGCATCTCCATTGCCAACCCTTTGTTCAGCATCTTCCTCCTCCTCACTATCACTTGAGCCCGACAATTGCTCATCCCCTTCTCTCCTCCTTGACACCGGAGGCCCTGCTATACCATCATTGGAACCCCCATGTTTTCCGGAGTAATCTTGAGAGCCTGGTTCTGATCTAGTTGAAGCATCTTCATTCTCATGGAAATCATCTATTTCATTTAGTAGACCACCACCATCTTTGGACCTCCTTTTCGGTGGACGCTGGTGGTTGTGCTGACCTCTATAAATTATTTGAGTGATGTGTCCTTCTCCTGAGCGCTCCACTTTTTTCTTAACTGGACAACTTACATGGGTACATTTGTAGTAACTCCTTGGATACTCCCCACCCTTAACTGCCTTCTGGCCATACTTCCGCCAGTTGTATCCATCGTCAGCAGGTTTATCAAAAGTGGGTGCAGAATTGTGGAGTCCTTGTGAAACCTCATTAGACTCAATGTTGTTTTTACCTGTATGTGATGGCAGAGTTGATATCTCCTGCGTTGATGTCACATTGGTAGGGTTGACATGCTGATGCTGTGATGTCAAAGCTGGTCTTGTTGTCGACGAGAAAGGGATCGAGAAATCTGAGTGGTTGACCATATTGAACTGTGAGTGGACTGCTTGTGCTGTTACTTGTGCTAAGGCTTGTTGATGGGACATCTCAAAACTCCCCTGCAGAAAAAGAAGTAATACTTAATCACTTAATCTAAAACATAAACATATCTATTTGCAACTGTAGCATTTAATAGTAAGCACAATAAAACATTTAAAAAACAGGCATTCAAAAAGAGTTGAGCAGATCCAAATGACAGGAATAACATGGAAATGTTTGTCAGGCAACAGATTATATCAATCGTGCTTACCACAGAAACTGTTAAAAGCGGCATCTCCAGATTTCACACCTGTAACAATGTGCTTAATGCAGTTGTAAACAACTATAATTTTCTCATGCTATGTTGTTACAGCAACTAGCACAACTAACAAATGTAACTATCTGCTCTAATTATGACAGAGCATTTCTTCAAGATCATTGAAATCCCCAATTGCAACATTATAACCTTGACAACCGATATACTCTAAAATTTAGTTTTCTACTCTTCTCCCCAAGCTCAAGTATTCTATTGATTGACTTGTTATCTGAAAGAATGCTAGAACCTGATTGTGCACAAGCAACTCACAGCATGAACTATGCATACATGGAGGAGCAGGCAAACATTACTGATCAATTTAACCAATTACCATTCTAGCCTTATCACTGCAAAATAAAGAAGAAAAACTATGGGTTCCCATTCCCGAAAGTGCACCTGGACGAGATATCATAATTTTAATGTCAATCAAAGCAGCTGGCGCTGCAAGCAAGGGAAAGAACAGGAGTTTTCTGCAGACATTAACAACATCAGCAACAGAATTATCTCAGCATAATCCCCAAAAAGCAAATTGCTAACGTCCAGAGCGATCCTGGGCAACTAGCCTCACATCGGGTACAGCAGCCTACAGCATTCCGCCATACTCGGCAGGACCACGAGGTGGCACGAGTCAGTTAGTGATCGTGCTTGACCTTCCCACGCTGCACGCAGATCTTCCAGTGCGGGTCCAAGGCAGCCACCGTCACACTGTATTACCCTCAGGAATCCGCAACACTGTTCGGAGGCAGCAATAGGAGTAGTAGCATATTGCCCGCGAATTTAATTAACTAGCAAGCGCTCCTCATGGGGCAGCAGCCAAAAACCCAGGCACAACTGGATAAGCGAGCGAGCGAGCAAGGTAGGCAAAGCAACGGTGAGGTGTTCCGGTTACTAGCCGCGGGGGGGGGGGGGGGGGGGGGGGGGGGGGGGGGGGTTTAGGGAGTACCGTTGGGGAGAAGAGGCCGGGCGAGCCGAGGAGCGCGGTGGGGCTGAGCCCCGGTGGCACGGAGAACGGGGACGGCGGCGTGGGGACGGCCGGCGCAGCGGAGGAGGCGGCGGGCGAGCCTATGGCGCCGACGAGGAGCTGCGTGAAGGAGCCGTGGAAGGCCGGGGAGGGCGCGTCGGGGAAGAGCGCGGCGGCGAGGGTGAGCGGGCCGGGGCTGGTCTTGGGCGCGCCGGCGCCGGCGCCGGCCGAGGAGGAGCCGGCGAAGAGGGACTCGACGGCGGAGCGCGGGGGCAGGGAGAGCGTGGGGCGCGGCGGCCGCCGCCGCGCCCCGTCGCCTGCTGCTGCGGTGGCGGGGGCGGAGGCCTCGTGGGCCGCCATGGGGGGGGGGGGGGGGGGGGGGGGGGGGAAGAAAGGGAAGGTAGTAGCAGAGGAGCTGTGCTCTCGGGCAGCGCTGGAAGCTGCTGCTGCGGCTGCGGCTGCCCGGGTGGGCGTGGGGGAGGGGACAGCCGGATCGGCCTCTGCTTCTGCTGCCGAGGGGGTGGGGGTGGTGTGAGGGGAGGCCGCGTTGACTCGCGGGGCCCGCCTCCACCCCCGGAATGGAAACGGGGTCCGAGTATTTACCGCGCGGCGCGGGGTAAAAAAGAAGCCGTAAAGGTAAAAACCGCGGCGGCTAGGCCGGCAGGCGGCAGCTGGTGGGTGGCCGGCTGCCTGCGGGCCTGCCGCCGGTAGGTTTGTCTCTCCCTCTCGCGTCCGCCTGCTCCGGGCTCCCCGCGTCAACCCGTCGTAACTGGGGGCCGTGTCTACTTGCCCGATTGCTTGGCTATTGACGGCATGCTCAGCTCTGGCATGTCTCGACACGTTTAAGCCATCTCCTGTACTACCATCTAAAAATTCCTAAGCTTTGAGGGATTTCATATGTATAAGCGGATAAGGTTTGCTCATGGCTTGATTTTTGCATCTCCCTGGAGGAGACAAATTCCTCTTCTTCCTATACCTGTGTAGTAGCCGTGACATCTTTGAACATTACTAACCTAAAAGAACATCTTTGGGCAGGAGGGGTGAGTGCAAGTGGGCTATCAAGCAACCTCATCATCACGTTGCAGTAGCAAAACTGTAGGAGAGTTGTTCCATGATGAACCGACTCATCAATACTCCCCATCGGTGTGATTCCTTAAGAAAGCAACCTAACATGGAGTATTAGCTAGTACCACTAGTAGTTATTAGATGCACATCTGCATTGAGCAATATTTATTGGGTAGGTCAATAGGTCATATATGGCTAGTTAGTTGGGGGCAACAACGACAAAATCAACATTTTTGCAGCCTTTTCCTGGGTTTATACACCCCTCAAAGAAATAATTTAGTATTAGTGCTTACTCACAAGATAATAAAAATGATTAGATTAAGCGTGCATTATTTCCACATAGTGCAAACCGGTTTTAAATGAGTTGTGCCGGCGTGGCTACTTCAAATTAAACTTTCAAACTTTTTGCATTTTACCTTTACAAATATTCGCATTGGACATATATAGAAAAAAAGCATATCTGAGTTTTTATGTCTTAGGGATGTTACTAATTAACTGGAGTAGAAAATTTTCAAAGTAGCAATGCTTTTGAGTCCCTATACCCTCGCTTACTCAACAGAGTATTGATGATCAGATTTGAATCCTCGTTGCGATCCTAAAATTTAAGAGTTTAAATGGAGGCAAATTAAAGTTGTCAAATTGATACATTACCTCGTCCTTTTCTCCATACGGAGATCGACATGGGGGCAGACACTTTGTCTAATTAATAAACAAACGGTTCCTTTTCTCCATAATGAGTGCTCTCGCAAGCTTGGACACACGGTGCGACATTGAGCTGGGCTGCCCGTTCCTCTCACGTACCTGTTGCTCGTCTCATCCTCGCAATGTACAGTAGGTATACACGCGGTCCCCAAGAGAGTTGGCCATCCATTTCTACGTACTTGACAGCCCTAGTTACCATCCTTCGTGTACACGTCTCACATGTGCAACGCAAGCAGCAGGCGCTTGGTCATGCACACGTTTGTCCCATTTACAGTTTAATTTGTACCCTACAACGCCACATCCAACGACTTTTTGCGTAAAGCTACGGACACGTTAGGACGTGCATGCTATGTACAATGAGCTGATGAGCTATATAAATGACCCTTCGATATTGGAGCTACCTGCATGATTTTGGTGGCTAACTTTGGTCTTGGATTATTCACTGAGCTTATCGTGGAATCCGGCTTTTACAATCCCGCTTGTGATACAAACACGATAAGTTGTGGTCCAGATTTTACAATCCACCAACTTCAGATTTGGAATCCACATTTTTTTGTTCAAGGAACCGAATGCTAATTAGTTAATATATTTAAGGATGGATGGAGCATTTAATACAGCTAATCAAACGTTGCACCACATATTGGTTGATGGGTTTTTCTACGGTACATCGAAATGACTGTGGACCGTTGATTTAATGGCATATTATCTCTTAGGAGGTAATAGTTTTAATATTTATTCTATATATTTTAATCAGAAAATAGAGCTTGCATGCATGATTAGTTAAGATCTCATATTTCTACTTTTTTCCCAAGCACGTCACATACCCATGAGAAGATTGCATCTAATGTTTTGCTTTTTTTTCTTTTTGCCATCTTCTTACGTGACATTTGCCATTCACATGTCTTGTAACATGGATTTATTAGAAAAAAGTGACATGGCATGTGATCTAAATATCTAATTGATCTTATAATAGATATGATGATAACTTCAATTGTAACATTTTTTTCCTAACGTGACATGGGCAAGTTGTAATATTTTTTCATAACATTTTATAACACAATATGAGCTAAGTCCACATGTCACTGTTTTTATAATTTTTGAAAACTCTAATGCAATTACTAATGTCTTATAGATTCACTAATGTGATGCAATATGGTACCTGTGAATTTGAAAAAAATATTTGCAAACAAAGAACATGAAGCCGCTAACATTTTGTATGGCTGGATGCATACACGCTAGCCTTTTGTTTTTTTATTCAAACAATTGACATGTTTCCATCTGTTCTCAGGCGATATCCCGTCATTCCCGTGACAAATGAATCCTAACAGAATAAGAGAGAGAGAGATTGTTATGCATGTATACATGCAAGCATGCATGTTTCTCCTGACTGGAAGGTGCGCGTGCATGGAGGCGGTGGTAGTTAGGATACGCTGTTGTTTCTTTCTTTTTTCTTCATAATTAATTATTTATTTTTTTCTAATATTGAACGGTCCAGATTTATTTGAACTCTTACCTCCTAGGAGGTAACCGTAGCAAAGCCCTTGGTTGATACTTAACTAAAGGCGACCGAAACTGTTCATGATTGAGCCGTCGTGAATCAGCGTGAAGCGGATAAGCAACAATGATCACGCTACTAAACTAGATTATCGGCCAGCTGCTGAGCTCTGGCTAAAACTACCGACTGCATTATTGCGAGTTGGCTTGTTCTTGAAAAAAAAAGGTTCGCTGCGGGAGCCCTTCTGGCTCTTGTGCAGTGACAACGCCAAAGCGAGACACCCGAAAGCCTGGCCAAAAATCTCGGGGTCAAAGCGGCCAGATCTGCCAGGCCTTTTATCGCTTCTCACCTCACGGCGGGCTCCGGCTCCGGGGCCGGGCCGGTGATCCGGCCAGCTTTCGCAGTACGCTTCGGATAATCTTTTCAGCCGTTGGCCGGAGGCTCAGAGCGTCAGACCCGCTCACCTGCAGCTGCAGGGAGGCAGGAGCGGTGGGGGCGGTTGGGAGCGGCACTGCGCTAGACGACGAGGGGTGTGCGCTGGCGCTGCCCATGGACTTGGAGTCAACCAATGGCGGGGCAGACGCTTGTCGCTCGCTGACGGGGGCCGGTGGTTCGCATCGTGGTGCGCCGCCGTGAGCCAGCGAGAGAGAGAGGCCACAGCCCGGAGCACAGGGACAACTGCATGGTAGCGAGCATCCGTTTCAAGTTCCAGTTACGCCACGGTGCTATTTATAGTCAAGGTCTCAAGGAGCATATCCTGTTGAACCAGTAGGGTCAGACTCATATTGCATAGCAGGGCATGTGACAGTGAGTATGCGATCCAGTCCGGAGTACAGGGACAATTGCGTATGAGGGACAATCTTTCAGCTATTTACACGCAAATAGATTTTTTTTTCTTGCAAATTGTTGATATGAATCTCACATAGTGTTGAATCTAGTCGCAGAGCGCGTGCAATATTTATCATTTTGAGAACCACGTTAAAAGTTACGCTTTTGATCATTGCTTTCTGATAACATATATATCATTTGTAGCTGCAAAACCAACATAGCACGAAAGAATTTTGAAAGAGTAATATATTTATTGTATTATTTGTATACCATAGAGTACTTATAGATTTGACTAGCAGTCATTTAGGGTATACAAATTGACTTTTAAGAAAATGAATGGTCCTTTTATCTTTTTTTCAGATGAGAGGATTTTAAGAACTTTAAATTGAATTCATATAAGTCAATTCAATGATAATGGACTGAGAGAGAGAGAGAGACTATCCAACTAGTTGTGCCCACATCTGTTTGTGATGTATATGGCTAGCTGGCTAACTATACCGATGGACACAAAAGGACATCCATCAGACAGGACCCCTCTCGGTAGTGAAAAGTTAGATGACAATGGCTGCCCGTGTGACAATAGAGCGGATTAATTTACTTATCATGTTTTTCTTGTACACTTGCCAAACTCGTATGGCAAACCAATACAATAGCAGGTCACAATAGGGGCCATTTGGAAGTGCTTTTCTCATACGGACTCACGGGTTAAGCCATTTTCTTGATTTTCTAAATAGCTTTACATCACAGTGCATTATGTGCATAATAGGTAAATATTAATCTCTCTTCTTTTCTCTCCACTACCCCTCCCCCCTCCCAAACACACAACATCTAGCAAAAAAAAGTCTGTATCAAAGGATCAAGATGTTTTTGAAATACGCCCAAGAATAAAATTATGTTGGGAAAATGGACTTCTTTCCACACGTGTTTCTTTTGCTGGATTTTATCCATGACTATATACACCGGTGGCGAAGTCAGAGCAAATTGAAGGGGGTGCACCAGCTTTATGGGTGCATGGAGTTAAACTGTGGGGGTGCATATATGGTGGAATATTAGATCTAATCACTATTTTTGCAAAATTTCGTGGGTGCATGGGCACCCCCTAATTATTACTTACCTTCGCCCCTGATATATACTACTCTCTCTATTCCATGATATAGCTACTTCTATAGTTTTTTTTCAGATAGATTAAGAATGGAGAGTAAAAATCTATATTACTCTTCTTTAGTTACCAACTTAATTATAGCTTTCCTATTTGTTTTGCTTGCTGATCTGCATACCATAATTAATTTGCATGCAAGGAGGAGTATTTTAGATCTTTTATAAAAAAATCCACTTAAAAATTTAAAAATAGTTATATTATAAGATAAAATTTAAATGCTAGAAGTAGCTATATTTTGAGAACGGAGGGAGTAGATGAGAAACGGAGGGAGTAGATGAGAAGCTGAAGATGATATACTCCACTGGTTAGGAGCAGTACACGTCACCGTCAACAAAGTCTCATCTGTGTACGTCGTCGTTCCCGTCACCGTCAGGTACACGGTAGCGCAACGCGCCGGCGCCCCGCGGCCTTTGCGCACTCGGCTCCCCGAGTACCTGTCACGCGGCTCACGCTCAAGCGACGCCTCTATCTCAACCTCCACGTGTTCGCCCCCCTCGCCGCATGTGCGGCCTCGCGTGTACACGAACGATAGGAAGGCCCGAATTCTCTTTGATTAAATAATAAATACTCTATCGAGTCTATAGAAAATTTTCCATGAAATGTGAAAGAAAACTTGAAAGCTCAACTCTCGAGGCAGGGTCTATTATTCAGCAACCTGTGTCTAAAAATTCAAAAATATTTCTTTTGAAATGGAGGGGAAACGGGAAAATTAATAAGTACAGGCGATGCCAAATTAGTATGATTTTTCTTGTGTCAAGCTACCGAAGAAAACTGGAAAATCGAACAGGCCACGCACGGGCTGTTTGTTCTCGGTGTGGAGGTCCATTTCGGCCCATTTCCCAGCCCATTGCGATTGCACGCGCTCTCTCCCCCCCTTGGGCCGAAGGCTCAAGCCGGCAGCCGGAGGGCGCCGCCGCCTCCGAGTCCCACACGCGCCGGCGCCGCCGCAGGGGCCGGTGACCGCCCGATCCTCGCGCGACGCGCCATCCCTGGGTTGCGGCACCAATCGCAAGCGGTTGCCCGCCGGTACGCCTCGCCAGGGTTGGGCCTCCAACGTTCCCGCGGACCGCGAGCTCCCGCCACCTCGCTGTGAGCTCCTGCGCGCGTCCCCGGCTCGCTGCGGGTCCGTTCCACGTCCTTTTGGATCCCAGGCACACAATACTGCGCCCTCAGGTGAATGCTCTATCACTGGAGCTGCACCATTGAGCCACATCATGCTGTTCAATTTGAGGGCAATTACTAGTTACCTGTTTTTCTTCTGTATGCAATCACGAGGATGCTAGCAATAAGAGGCTTATCCAGGACTGCTGCTGCAAGGACCGATAAGATTGCGGCGCTGAAGCTGCGCAGGAGGTTATCGGGATTTGTTGCTGGTGCAAATCCTGGATACAGTAGGCCATCTGATGTTGATAATTTTGCTGTGTTGTTCCAAAACTGCGCAGATGTGAGGTCTCTGAAGAAGCTCCATGCTCGCGTTCTCACACTTGGACTTGGCAGGGATGTTAATCTTGGCTCTGAAATTCTGATTCGTTACGCCAGTCTGGGCGTCCTGCCCAAGACAAGCCTTCGTTTCCAAGGCTTTTTAAACGATGATCTTGCCCAGTGGAGTTCGGCCATGGTTGGCATTTTTAGAGCTGGTTATCCAGAGGAAGCTATTCTTTTGTACAGGGGGTTGAAGCTGCGTCAGATTGGGTTGGATGAGAAAACTATTACTTTTGGATTGAAAAGCTGCGCTGAGCTCCGAAATTTGTTATTGGGCAAAGGAATGCATGCAGACTCACTGAAGCTTGGCCTCAGCAGGGATAAATTTGTTGGTTCTTCTCTTGTTGGGTTATACTCTAAGCTTGCCAGGATGGCTGATTCACATAAGGTGTTTGAAGAGATTTTGGACAAGGATATTGTTTCCTACACCTCGATGATCACCGGTTATTCTGAAAATATGGATTCTACTTCTTGGAATGCATTTGAAATTGCCAGTGACATGCTGCGGAGCAACTTGGAAGTAAACCGTGTGACTCTGGTCAGCCTACTGCAAGTTGCTGGTAATTTGGGAGCAATTAGAGAAGGCAAATCGGTACATAGCTATTCCATAAGGAAAGGAATTGGTGTCTCAGATGAAGTTCTAGAGACCAGCCTTGTTCACATGTACACACGATGTGGAGCTTACCAATTAGCATCTGCTGTCTTGAAGAATTCGATGCAATCTGTGGCTTCCTGGAATGCATTGCTTGCTGGTCTTGTTCGAACCGGACAGAGTGGAAATGCAATCCACCATTTTTCTGCCATGCTGCATGAGCATAAGGCAATTCCAGATTCTGTAACCTATGCAAATGTAATTTCTGCTTGTGCTGAGCTACGCAATTCTGGCTGTGCTGCCAGTGTTCATGCCTACCTAATTAGAAGATCTATCCCTCAGGATGTAGTTTTGGCCACAGCCCTTATCGAGGTATACTTCAAATGCACTAGAATTATGAAATCCAGGCATCTCTTCGATCAACTGATGGTTAAAGATGTTGTCTCCTATAACGCTATGATCTATGGTTATCTCCAAAGTGGCATGGCCAATGAAGCCATTACATTACTTAAAGAAATGATGGCAGAATGCGTTGCACCGAATTCTTTGACTGTTCTTAGTCTGCTTGCAGCTATTGCTGATCACAAAGATTTTGTTAGAGGGAGGTGGATTCACGGATTTGCAATTAGGCATGGATTTTGTTCAGATGTTGACATTGCAAATCAAATTATACGCATGTATTCTGGCTGTGGAAAGATTGCAGCAGCAAGGATTGTATTTGCTTCGTTGGAAAAGAAAAATTTGATTTCATGGACAGCCATGATGATGGGATGCTTATTCTGCGGGCATGGAGGTGAGACAGTTCGATTATTGCAATTAATGCAGCAACATGGTGAGAAGCCTGATTCTGTCACCGTTATGGCTGCAGCTCAGGCTGCTTCTGAGCTTGGACATTTGAAAGGTGTAAAACAAATTCATTGTTTTGTCTACCGTGCCTTGTTGGAGAAAGATACAAAGACCGCAAATTCTTTAATAACCGCATATGCCAAATGTGGAAGGTTGGATTTATCTGTAGGTTTGTTCTTAAGTTTGGAAAACAGAGACCTAGATTCATGGAATGCTATGATCAGTGCATATGGGATGCATGGGTTCTATATTAAGGTGCTTGAAATGTTTAAGCTAATGGAAGAAGGAAACATTAATCCTGATGGGTTAACATTTTCCTCAGTGCTTTCTGCATGCAGTCATGCTGGCCTAGTTAAGGAGGGTTTGCGTATTTTTCAGTCGATAACCTCAATGTATTCAGTTCTTCCACAGGAAGAGCATTATGGTTGCATTGTTGACTTACTGAGTCGAGCAGGGCATCTCGAAGAAGGATACAAGCTCATAAAGTTATCTACCTTAAATGACAGATCTAGTGTACTTTGTGCTTTGCTCTCTGCATGCAGAACTCATGGAAATACAATGCTTGGACAGATTATTAGCAATGAGCTCCTTGAGCTCGAACAGAATCCAGGTACTTATGCTTTGATTTCAGAAGTATTTGCTCAGAGAGGACAATGGAATAAATCAGCTAATATAAGGAATATAGCAAAAGAAAGTGGGTTGAGAAAACTTCCTGGTTCTAGTTTCATTGAATCAGTGGAAAAAGCTAACAATCTGCGTTAAAGAGGTGCATGAACATCACATATAAATGGTGCCTTTATTATGCACTTAAACCACCATTCAATCTCGATATAGAGCAAAATTCTGTTATGTGCTGATTGCTGAAAGCTTGAATCATTTTATTAGAACACTGCAAGGTTTGTAGTTCTTTCACTGAATATGCACGCATGTGCTCTATCGACTTCTTATGAGGAAAAAAGAGATGAATCATCATGTTTGGACATGCTTATTGTTTCATTCCTTCAAGAATCAAGCTGGATATTTGAAAAACACAAGTAGCAGACAATGGTTTGTTAGCAGAGGCTTATCTTGATTTTTCTGCTTTACATTATTTCTCTTGTTGAGTCTTATTCGAAGATCAAAACAGCTGTGTTTGGTTCCAGAATAATGAGTATTTACTGAAAATTATTTGCCCAATAAAATCCTGAAGTGATCAAGTTAAAGCATCTCATTTGATTTTTTTCTAATTTAGACTTATATTGGTTGTAGAAAATTACATTTTGCAATTTGTGATTGCTTAGCCAGTTGGCCTACTTAGTAGCTTGGGACTTAAGGCTTTGTTGTTGTTGTACAATTACTTACTACCGGATGTATGACCTGCCGATGCCCTATATTGCTAGATAAGTTCTAGTTCATGTTTCATGGCATATGATTCTGATAATGATTTGGGCACAGATTTCTTATATTATCACATAAAAGGGAAGGAGTGCTAGCTTGGATGTGTCAGGTTGCATAAATGCCCTACTGGATCACACAAAAACTATGTGCATTGCAATGGAGATATGAAGAACCAGATTTTCCTTTTTTGGGGCTTTCTGAAGAGGTTTGTCTCACAGCTTTGCCACCCATAGTTGTTTTACATATTTACCATTCCAGTTGGGAACTTGTCAAGTTCTTTTTTTTCTGCATTTAAATTGGACAAATAAAAAAAATGCTGGGGAATACCAGCTACCAGTTGCAAAATGGTAATGTCTAGTTTCATCTGAGGGCCACTCATTTTCTTTGCGTACATATATGAATCACTAAACATTTATAGATATACTTGCTACGGTATGAAGGCTCAACTAATTGCTATCATCAGGACTAAACATCTATAGATTTTCTTTCTAGGGCACAAAGGCCCAACTAAGAATTATCATCCAGACTAAGCGTCTCTAGATTTGCTTACTAAGTTAGAATTTTATTGTTAGGGCCTTGTGTCATTAAATTCAGTGCATTATTTGTTACTAATTAAATCCATCAGTTATTGAAGTAGCTAACTCAGTAATGCATTAACTGCTTAAAAGTAAGTGGATTAATCTGGCTACACCATTGGTAACTATGCATGAGCATGGCATAGGTATGGCACTGATATATAAATGCAAAAAATGAAATTATGCACAAGAGGTGTGATAGAAAGGTCAATAGAACTGCCACAAGCTTGAAAAGCCAATTTCAAAGCAACACTACAAAGTACAATCTGAATCCTTATCCCGAACATTGACTGAGGCTCACCACCATTTTCTTAGAAGATTCAACTTTCAAATAATATGAAATTATGAATCTGAAGAACTGTTACCTGTTCCGTCTTTCTTATCGTGTGAGGAATCTTTTAAAGCACACATCTTGATCTGCCATCTTGTTTAGCGGCACTCAGCTGGTAACCACTCAGTTCTAGTTGTTAATTGCCTGGTTAGTGGCCACTAGTCAAGTGGGGGCACTCATTAGAAGTTACCATTCAGCAGCTTGGTGCCATATATAAGCAGATGAAACTATTGATTTGCGGCATCTCCTATTGGATGCAAGCATATTTCCCCTAGGCTCCAAATCAGTGATAATTTGCAAGTGTGTAATATAGCAATGCCAGGAATGATTGTTGGCTAATGCTATATATCCCTGCACATTTTGGTCAATCTTCCAGGCTCCAGGCCAACTTTTCCTGCTGACACTAGACCTTATACTGTCTTTCAATTCTTGATTAATGTTTCATTGTGGAGTGTCATGTAGGATTACAGTTTACTTCCTTTCAATTTCAATCCCTCCCTCTTTGATTTTGTTTTCACTTTTATTCAGGTCATGGTACCCAGTACATTTGCAAGGAGCTTCTAGATAATAAGCATAGCTAGCTACTAACTGTAGGATGACATGAGATGTTGCGCCTAGCAAATTGTCTAGGGCTCGAGACAAAAACAGCTGCACTGAACCCTTGTCAGTCAAAGATAGGTGTAAAAGCCACTCCTTTGACTGTCTTTGTACGTAATTATTTTGTTGGGTTTCTTCCCTTCTGGTAGTGCTTAGCATAGCTCCCTCTGAAATCAGGTTGCAATTATCTGGTTCTATAGGCTGCGTGGCCTCTGAATGGTTGAGTACTTGAGTAAGCTCAACAGCTGGGCAACGCATCCGCTGCTGTGAGTAAGAAAGGTTTCTAGTGGTGAGAAAGGATGTAAGAGTAACTCCAAGAGATTCATCTTTCCTCATTGTAAGGTGTAAGATTGTATATAATGCGTGGGATATATTGCATTGAGTCTCTAGAGCGAATATATAGGAGTACATGGCTTGGAGGGCAAGTAGCCTCTCCCAGATATACTCTCCCAGAGATAAGGAAGGTTATCCCGGGATTACAATCAATCCTAAACTAACCATATCCGGAGTTGCCTAATATACTCTAACATCCCCCGCACTCGTAGTGGTAGCAACATGAACGGACAGACTGGAGAACAATGGAGATATCCCCCCGCAGTCGGAACGCCGGTGCGAATGCTTCGACTGGAGTAGCTCATGCAGATGATAGCCCTTTAGTGCCGAAATAGCCGAGGTCGAGGTGGACGTGGTCTAAGCCGTGGAGGAGGGCGCAGGTTCGAAGCGTCAACAAAAGCATGTGAGTACACAAAATTAGCAGCTTCTTGCCGATGACAACAGCTGGACGGTGAGCGGCAGATGGTGATGGTAGACGAGGCTGCTGAAAAGCGCACGGGCGTGTTCCTTCAGCAACATCGGCGGCGGTGTCCGCGCGAAAACGGCAGTAGGCGCGGACTCGGATCGAGTGCCAGCTTGACGAGGACCGGCAACGGATGGCGCCACCGCCTGAAAAGGCGGTGACACCGGCGATGATGGCTTGACCACGAGCGTCGACGATGGAGCGACGAATGGCAAGGCGACGCAAACCGATCTCTAATCGAAAAAAAAGAAAACAGCAGCAGCAAGACGAACCTCCGGGTACTTCCTCCGCGGCCACTCACTCGCGCTCAAGGTAGCGGTGCGGCGGCGCAGGTAGGAGGGGGGAGCGGGGAAGGGGCGGAGCCCCACGGCGCGGCAGCCTGGCGATGGTGTCGATTGGCGGTGCGGTGGCCCGATAGCCCCAACGGCGCGGTAGCATGGCGACCCCACGATCTGCCTCCGCAGCCACGACTCGCGCTCAAGGCAGCGGTGCGGCGGCGCTGGTAGGAGGGGGGCGCCTGGCCTGTTGCGCGGAAGCGGCACGGATCCAGACGCGGTGCCGGAGGGAGCGACAACGCGAAGGCATGGCAGGCCCGGCGGCGGCCCCATGGCAATGTGGTGCCCGACGAGGACGACGAGCGGCACCACCATGGATTGGCCACGGGTAGAGGTACGTCCCTTTGCTGCTGCGAGACCACGACGGCGCGGCGGATCATAGGGATCCGCGCGTATCCTACGAGGGCGCTGCCCCCGGCGGAGATCGATCTCCCCGGGGGTGGCGCGAGGGCAGCGGAAGCCGGAGACCTAGGGTTAGAACTAGACTCATGATACCATGTAAGATTGTGTATAATGCGTGGGATATATTGCATTGAGCTTCTAGGGCGGATATATAGGAGTACATGGCTTGGAGGGCAAGTAGCAAAGAGATAAGGAAGGTTATCTTAGGATTACAATCAATCCTAAACTAATCATATCCGAAGCTGCCTAATATACTCCAACAGCTTCTCTAAGTGGTTATCCAAATATAGCCATCCTCCATTCAGCATTTCTCGGTAGCCAAAAATAGATAACGAAAATAGAGTGTACACAAGATATAGAAAAGCTGTTGGAGAGCGAAAATATATAGAAAATGATTTTTACGCAGAAGGCTCTCCAAATGATAATTTAGAAAGACTCCTGGAGATAATGTTCTAAGTTAACCTGGCTATTCCAATTCGTTAGCAGGCTTGGGAATTTGCAGCTGGCTATTTCTTCGTTCTCCCATAGGGTCATGTCATACCATTGGAGTACTAGCTTGGGAGTCGTCGTCGATTCACTCGATCTGGCGGCTGAACAAGGAAACGATTGTTCATGTGTTGTCCAACCTTCAACAAACATGAAATCAAACAGAGCTAAGGACTACGCACGTATATTCCCCGTGCTTGCATCTCAGAAACCAGACTCCCCCCGTCAGACAAAAACAGTGGCCTCCAAGGGGCGTGAATAACACAGCATCCTGGCAACTGGAAGCCGATACAGGTCAAAGCTTGTCCTCTTCAAATCGGAACGATGATTTCATAGATGGAACACAGCTACAGCTACAGCTACAGGAAAACTAATTCTAGTGCTAAAACGGCGTAACGTCAATCAGTTCTCAGGGAAAAGCACCAGAGCGCTTTGAAGGCACTTCAGGTTCTCAGCGGTAACAATGTTTCGAAGTACACAGCCAAGATTAGAAGCTTGGGGAAAATTTCCACTTGGTGATGGTTCACGGCAGAAGCTCAAGCCATGAGAATGTAGGGGAAGCTCAGACAACGTAGCGGTAGGTGACGTATCTTCCAGCAGTTTCACTGGCTCGGATGATCTTCACAACCTGCCCACGCTTCATGCCGTAGTATCTTGCTATTGGGTCTGTAATCTGAATCCGGGGGAGCTGCATCATAGACAGCTCTATATCATCAGAACACAAAGTATCAGCAGAGGATACAAAAAATGTCTCTTCATCTCATCACAAAGCATGTATTTGTTAAGACATCTAAAGCTTGATGAAATTAAGGCGGCACAACTATGTGATAGAGGTGGCTGGCACCTGCCAAACACAGCCTTGAACATTATGCTCTTTAAATAAACATGACACAAGGAGCGGATTTATGATATTAGGAAACTAACTGCCCAGATAAGACCCCCGAGTAAATGAGTGCTGTAGCAGGAGCAGAACCAGGGTTGGTTGAAAACTAAGCTACGGCATGCAGTTTTATTAAATATTAGGGTCTATAAAAAAACTTTGGAGCACAAGGGGCCGTGGCTGTGGCCATTGCGGGGTCATCCCTACTCCCTAGTTTCACCACTGGCCAGTAGAGTTTCATTCTTAACACTATCTAAACTTAATATGCACTGAAATCAGTTATCAGCCAGTAGTGCTAATCATATCTGAAAGTATTATTTGTCGATTACATATTTGAATATCTTGTTCAGACTACAAATCAGATTCTACCTATACTTCTGCACCAATAAATTTTCTAATACCATTGTGTTCTATACCATTTTACCAATCGATACATGCCACCGGTTCTTTTACGATTTAAATCACAACTAATGCAGATTGTCAATTTGGCCTGACCATTTGCTTTTTTGGTTCCAATGTGCCAACTAAAATCAAACAGGGCATTTATGCGCTTTGTCGGTTCCCAATTAGGCAACAAAGATCAACGAACAAATATGCTAGCAAGCTACAGCATGACGACAAGCTGAAAATAGCTCAAAGTTCAGCATCTTATTGCTTCATGAAAATCATGGGAGAACAATCATTTCCCCATATGCAGACCCAGGCATTGTTTCGTGCAAATGCTGTACATAATAAAACCTTAACCCGAAGAGTCCAACACAAGAATAAATTTTAGAATGATTATGTTTTTACAAAAACTCGAAGTAGTTAGGCCACACTGAGGAAAGAATAGCGAAAATTATCTGACCTGGGTTTCCTTCACGGTGTATCGCTCTAGCAGTGTCTTCTTCTGATCCGGTGTCAGGAGCTCGTGGTCCGGCACTAGGACATGCTCCTTAATGTTCACAAGAAGCTCAGCTTCCTGCACAGCGATCACATTAAGCATCAGCCACCGTTTTACGCGAGTAGCGCACATACTGACATAGAGATATGCCAATGCGGCAAAAAGGAAATGGAGAGCGGACCTGGAAGACCTCCAGATGGTACTTCTGGGAGACCTCCTGCACGGCGCTGCGTGCGAACGCGCTGAGCGCCTGCTGCACAACGAGTATGCCGGCGAAGACGTTCTCCTGCTTCATCTTCTCGACGTAGTTCCTGATCGTCTTCACGCCGGGCTTGGCCTCATTCGGGAAGAACACGTAGATCTGCAGGGGTACGACACGGCTAGGGTTACGCTGCTGCTGCAGCGGCGGAAGGGGCGAAGCAGGGGCGGCAGAACAGGGGAGGGACCTGGTCGGCGGGGTTGTCCTTCTTGTAGCGGTTGATGACGAGGTCGTCGCGGCGGACGGGGTCGCCGTAGCGATCCACGAAAGCCGCCCTTTTGAGGCCGACGTCCTCGGTTTCATGGATCATGTACCCGCGGTCGCGCAGCATCTGCATCACCGTGCGCCGGATGCGCCACAGGCGGCTCGTCTCCCCCTCCGACGACGCCATCGCCCTCTGTTTCCCCCGCTTTTCCGCTTTCTCCCGGTGGGTTCTGAGAGGGGTTTTGCGGGTACGGGGCGGCGCCGGCGCGTAAGGAAGGCGGGAGCGGCGCGCGGGTGCCGGCTACAGGGGCTTCCACACCGAGATTGCGAGAAGGACGGCTGGAGGATGGAAAGTGCAGGGCGGCTGGAGGCGAGAGGTGGATCGGACAGGGGCAGCGTGCCCGCGTGGTTGCGGCCTTGCGGGGACCGGGGAGGAGTCGGGGGCGGCCTGGCGTGGAGGACCGGGCGCCGCCGGCCGGGCCGGCGCTCGGTCAGATTCGAGAGGGAGGGGGGAGGGCGCGGATCGCTCCTGGCGGCGGCGCGGCGCACAGGAGGAGCCGAGGACGAAGGGTGTGGCGGGCTGGGCGGCTGGCGGCCAGCGGCCAGGAGGGGAGGGGAATGAGTGTCAGGTGGCGTTGAGACCCTAACTTAGTTTATATATCTGGGGTTTGGGCCACATGGCAGCGAGCAGATATCCGTTGGATTCAAACTCATGCCCGCGTCCATAATCCGAGTGCATATTTTTAGACCTATATCCGTACCAGCCGGATTTGCTATCCGCATGCACGTGGATAATTTATACCTATTGCTAGCTTTAGTGCCGGCGGGTAGGGTTTGAGGGAAGAAGAGACGGAAGTCAGGATGGCAACTTTTCCCCGTGACACCGGGGATCCGCGGGGGCCGCGACGGGGACTAATTTTGCCCCGCGGGGCCCGAAACTAGGCCGGGACGGGGGCGGGGATCAATATTTCCCCGCAAGGACCCATGAGGCCACGAAAATATACAACTCTTTTGCCATTTAAAGCCCGATAGCCATCAGTTCGTACCACATTCTTGACAGCCCAACAGCCCACGATATAATCTTCACCAAACCTGAGGAGACAGACCTAAGATTCCTCCCCCATCTTCTTAGTTCCTCCCTTTAGAATAAAAACGGTCGGAAACCATCAGCAAAAAGCTCCATCATTTTCACTTTCATATTTTTTTTATCAGAAGCGGAAATGATATGATATTATCGGAAACGAAAATAACATCGATATTACAGTAATTTTAAAAATAAAAATATACGATCGAAAACACATCGATAATGATCGAAACTCATCAAAATGATAGTTTAAGAAAGGTAAATATATTAAACCATAGAATACAACATTAACCATATGACTTGACACATTTCATACACAAGTACTAATTGTTAAGATATTAATACAAGTATCTATCCATCCATCACATGTATCTCATTTTATACTACTAAAAATTTAGACATTACTCCCACCATCCATGAAACTATCCATAGTCCTATAAGTTTAGATCGCTAGGTCGTGATTTATAGTTAGGATAAATGAGTCATGACTCTAAAAATTAAAAAATATAGATATGACATTTTAAAAATTTAGATAGCGGGGTGTGCTGGTATTGTACATGAATATGGTATTTTTATCGGTAAAATTTGGTAGAATATCTCAAAAATACGATATTTCTCGAAAATAATTGGTAGACGCTCAAATCATTTTGGTTTCCATATTTTTCTACCATTTTCCTTTTTTGTTTTTCCGGTAATTATTTTTATTTTCGTTTAGCCTTAAAAGTTGATAAAATCTCAAAAATAATTCTTAAAAATCAAAAATTACCATTTTCGTTTTCATCCTCATCTCCCTTCGTGCCGTCACGAGGAAGAGGACCACGAGTCCGCGGCCACGCTGCCAGAGGCCGAGGCAGCGAGGCGGTCGGGGAGCACGGCATGCCGGCATGGTCGCTATCCATCAGTTCCCGCTAGCCGCGGCATCTATTTGTGCGCTGCCCTCAGGCAACCGTCCGCCGTGCCGAATTGAGCATGCTACGTGCCGCGGCGGCCATCTTGCACCGCGGGCCTTCTCGCGTCCTCGCCGGCCGTCCACGCGCCCTTGCCTCGCCGGTCTCCTCGCGCTCGCACCGCCAGCGCCCTCGCTGCTCCTCGCCGGCCGTCCCCTCGCTGCTTCATTCAACAGATTCCGTTCAAGGAGACCCGAGCGCTCTCAGGACAAAGTAAAGGGGTTTAAAATGAGCATTGTTGATCGGAGCAGCCTTTTGACGCGGGCTTTTATGTTTTTTATTCAAGTACTTTTTTAACTGTGTGTTGGATGTGTCGCTACTCTTTCCCTTTCAGAATACATGTGTGTTCCGTTTGCATTGGGCATATGATTGAGAAAAACCTATCGAAATTCCTAACTACCACTCGAGTAATTTCTGCCCTTGCATCTCGGTCGATTTTTAACGCCGCACCTGGTGTGTCTGTTTCGATGTGAAATTTACGGCCCGGTCCATCACTCGATTTTTTTTATTTTTTTTGTCATCACTCGATTTTTCAAATGGATGGCTGATATTGTTTTGTGGTTGTTGAGTTCGCCACCAGCTAACCATGCGAGAAAATGATGGCATCTTATCCTTTCCAATGGAGGTTAGAGCTAGTAACTAAAAAAAAGTCTCTTGGCGGCTGTCTCTTGTCCGCACACTATCGTCTGATACCTCGTCTCTTTAGGATGGATCAATGGCTGACTGAATTTAAACTCATCTACAGCGGATATGCACAGCATACTGCACGTCTAATATTTGTTTGGTTCTCCCATCTCAGCAAATTTCAGTTCAACACATCAATGTACTATTTAACTAGTCATTACCTAAAAATGTTTTCAATTAGCGGATAAAACAAGGGAGATGCTAAAAGATCAATATTCGTAAACATATAGTAACATAAAATTACTGTTAGTAGGAAATATAACTGGATGATGACATGAAAAAATCGCGGCGGAGGATGCTGTTAGTAACCTCATGACATTTATTCTGCTGAACCAAGCAAGTATTGTAGGGTGCCTACATGAGTCTCATACCGAGTGAGGCAAACGCAAGGCTGGCAGCATACAGAGATTGGATCTCCGGCGCATAGTGATCCCGAACACCTCACTCATATCAAGCGCCTTCGGGTCGGCACCATCAGGAAGCGTCCAGTCAAAGTGGTACAGGAGATTCGCCAGTGTGAGCTCCATGGTTGTGGTCGCGAATAAAGCTCCTGGACATTGCCTGCGTCCAGCTCCAAACGGGATGAACTCAAAGTCTGTCCACTTGTAGTCCGGTGTGCTGCTCCCAAACCTTTCTGGCCGGAACTCGTCGGCCTTGTCCCAGTATTTTGGGTCCCTCGCAACTGCGAAGGTGTTGACGAAGACGGAGGAATCCTTGGGTACGTCGTAGCCCATGATTCGGCAATTTTCTTGGCTGGCACGAAGAATCAGCGGAGCAGCTGGACGTAACCTTAGAGTCTCCTTGATGACCATCCTTAGGTAGGGGAGGTCGCCAAGGTCCGCGTTGGTAATAGTAACTCTTCCCTGCGCGAGCTTTCGTCGAACTTCGCACGTTGCCATTACCATTGCCTGCTGATTCCTGATGAGCTCCGCCATGGCCCATTCTAGTGTAGTGGCCGTGGTGTCCGTAGCTGCTCCAAATATGTCCTGGAATAATGTGAAGCTCAGTGATTGTAAGCATGAATGTTGGATACCTACATGTGCAAACAATGGAAGACATAAAAAAAATCAAAAGGGGTTCAGCTGTCGGCTGGTCGATCTTATACATTTTTTTGAGCGTAGATGGTCTTATACATTACATGGATCGGAGGTGCATTCGATTGCTGAGAAATGGCGGGTTATTGTCTAATTACACTTCTGTTTTTAGTACTGTTTGATGCTACCTCTATTTTTAGGGTCTAGTTTGAGTGTGCAGAATTGAAAAGTGAGCATAAAATTTTCCTATAATATTTCAGTAGTAGTTATAAAATTATACTTATTAGCAGGAGATTTTAAAAATTAATCCAATGTTATTAATTTTGTGGTATATGACTCGCAAATTATTGGATTGTTTGTTGAACAAATTAGAGGTGCACTTACAATCGAAGTACTTCTTGTAAAAAATGAATTAGAGGGAGATTGAGTCTTTAGGTGCACTTACGCAGATAACGGCGCCGATGATCTCCGTCGTGAGGGGCAAGGTGAGGGATCCTTCCTCCTGCAGCCGGAGAAGCACGTCGAGCAGGTCCTCGTCTTCAACGTCGGCACCGGCGACGGGAGAGGTACTCCGCTTCTCCATGCGCTCCTGAACGATGCCGGCGGTGATGCTCTTGACCCGGGCGTGGCTCCTCCTCAGATCACGCACGGCGCCGCTCAGCCAACGCGCCAGCCGTGACGACGGGAACAGGTCCGGCAGGCTGAACCCTCCCGCCAGCGTTGCCACCACCTCGAGCTCCCGGAGGTACGCCTCCTGCTGCCGGCACTCGCCGCCGAACACCGCCCTCGCGATGACGTTGTTGCTGAGCGCTGTCAGTCCCTGGCTGAGGTTGACCGCCGCCGGCGAGGCCGACGCCGCGGCGGCGGCGACGGACTCGACGAGGCGCGACACCTCGGCCTGCCGGATGCGCTCCATGCGCCGCACCTGCCGGGCGCTGAGCAGCTCGACCACGCAGACCTTGCGCATCTGGCGCCAGTGCTCCCCGTAGGGCGCGAGGATGAGCCCCTTGCCGCCGAAGCTGACCACGTCCAGCGTCGCGCCCCGCGGCCGGCTGGCGAAGACGGGGTCGTTCGTCTTCATCACCTCCGCGGCCGCCTCCGGGGAGGAGACGACGACGGTGGGCACCTCGCCGAGCTGCAGCAGCATCAGCGGGCCGTGCCGCCGCGCCAGGCGGAGCAGCGCGCGGTGCGGGGGCGCGCCGGCGAGGTGGTAGAGGCTGCCGATGACTGGGAGGTTCCACGGCCCCGGTGGGAGCCTTGCGCCGGCCGTTTCTTTGGCGCCCAGCGCCCGGCTGACGAGCAAGGAGAGGAGGATCGTGGCTAGAGCGGCAAGAGACAAGCAGGCGCCTAAGGAGCGATCATCCATGGCAGCTGGTGACTGGTGCTTCATTGGCTCTAGCTGGTTTCGACAAAGTCCATGGCAAATGCCGCTGAGATATGCATCGACTTGTCGCCGGCACATGAATATGTTATCGCAAGAGAGGAGAGGAGGACAAGATCGCGAGCAACGGAATATGTGGTCTAACCATGCGAGAAAATGACGGCATCTTATCTTTTCCAATGTGAAGTTAGACGAGAACAGTTTTAAACTGCTAAGAGGCAGGCACCAAGTACTCCATCCTCCATCATTCCAAATTATACGTCATTTTAGATAGAATATATTTAGATATATAGAAAATTATATATGTAAAATTTGAAACGGATAGAGTACGACTCTAGACGGTTCATTATTAAAAAAGATTCTAGGAGGCTGTATCTTGTCTGGACACTATCGTCCGATGATGAGGATGGGTTAATGGCCGACTGAATTTAAATTCATCTACAGCGGATATGCACACCATACTACATGTCTAATATTTATTTGGTTCTCCTATCTCAGCGAATTTCAGTTCAACACATCAATAATGTTCTATTTAACTAGTCATTATCTAAGAATATTTTGAATTAGCAGATAAAACAAGGGAGATGCTAAAAGATCAATATTCAAGCGACTGAAAAATTAAGAGTCTTTCTCATGTGAATTCCTTCCTGTTCGTACATACCTCCTCTTGGCTGGCTAACTTGTTTTTGAAGGGTTGTGATTTTCCCGCGCTCACTGTTGCTATTGCATACTGCACACATAGCTACGTATATTATTGCCACTACATGTTGCTATGACACACCTTTGGGCTTCGGTCCCAACCTCATCGTTCTCCCTTCATTCTCTTTGAACTCGTAAACAAGTAGTAATTAACATAAACTGCTATGTTTTGTATTTTGGAGTCGGTTGTGGACTTGTGGTAGTATAAGAAATCTCTGCAAAACATGAGTCATGTTGCACCACACTTAGACTAGCTAGTCATGAGTCGTCTCATCAAAGGACCCAAAAGTGCCACGTCATTTTCTTTATGTCACCGAGCACCGCACTTGCAGCAGCCGGGTAGGTCTCTTGTTGAATATATTCTGCACATGGCAAGTTACCACCATCCCGGCCTATACATTGGTTATCTTCACCTACCTCGATCAGTGGCATCAGCATTGCCTCGCGGCATGCTGCTCTCAGACTCTTTTATTTCAGCTTATGGCCGATTTTAAAGATTTATTTTAAAAAATTCAAAAATTGGATGACTCTCAGAATCCAAAATCGAGAATCCATAATTAGCTGTATCCTTGATTATAGGAGAATTTTCTAAAATCGAGCATTTAAAATCGACCGGAAGCTGAAACAAACGGAACCTTAATGGAATGGCCCACCACTTGCAGGTTCTCCTAAAAATTTACTATTATTTCTAGTGAAAAATCCACGTCGTATAGTGGAATTGATCCAGTAGATCACCTAGAACCAGAATGTTGGGTCCGACTTTAGCTTTCCGCTGGCACTGCTCTTGGTCTTGGTAAAACGCCCCACATAGAAATTGTTGAGTTGATTTGGCCAACAAGAATCAAAGTGATGGATCCGGTTTTAGCTTTTCGAAATTGATTGGCTATTTTTTTATCCTTTTCTTTTTGTTATACCATCGTTTTGCCCAATCCTCTGATTGTGGTAGACTGGTAGCCCATGTCATGGACCCACGGGCCAGGTCACAGTAACAGTCAATTCGTTGCACAACGGTCATCGGCACAAGCCACTCAGAAAAAGAAACAGTTCCCGGATGACGTGAACCCCTGATCCTAAGCCGAGGGTTCACTGGCCGAAAGTATCTGCACGCTATCCCCAAGAGAAACCAAGAACCCGTATCGCCCCCTCCTCCACCACACCGCGGCGAGAGTGAGGTTGGCTGATCCTGATAATGAAGCAAGAGCAGCTAGTCGACTGCGGATTTCTCAGCTGAGCTCCTCGCCCTCTCACGTTTCTTGGGAAATTTCAGGCGTTGCTCTGCTCGCCATTGCTGCCGTCTGGAACGGCCATGGAGCTCTGCTGCTCGGGCGTCCTCAGCGGCGCCGGCGGTGGCGCCACGCGAGCGCCGCCGCCGAGGAACCCAAGGCCCCGGAACATGGGGGCTCCGTCCACCGGGCTCCTCGTGGCCCCGCCGAACCGGCGGCGGGGCGGCCGCGCCGGCTGCCGCCAGTCGGCCCCGCCCAGGGACGAGCGCTGCGCCGCGGGCGCGGAGAGCGTCGTCCACATGCTGCGGTCGGCGCCCGGTCCCGCCGAGGCCCTGGAGCTCTTCACGGCGGCGGCGCGGCAGCCCACGGCGGTCCATACCACGGAGTCCTGCAACTACATGCTGGAGCTGATGCGCGCCCACGGCCGCGTCGGGGACATGGCGCAGGTGTTCGACCTAATGCAGAGGCAGATCGTCAAGACCAACATCGGCACCTTCGCCACCATCTTCAGCGGCGTCGGCGTCGAGGGCGGCCTCCGGAGCGCGCCGGTGGCGTTGCCGGTGATGAGGGAGGCCGGGATGTCCCTGAACGCCTACACGTACAATGGCTTGATTTATTTCCTTGTCAAGTCCGGCTTTGACAGAGAGGCCATGGAAGTCTATAAGGTGATGGTGGAGGACGGTATCGCGCCTAGCGTGAGGACCTACTCTGTGCTGATGGTGGCATTCGGGAAGAAGAGGGATGTGGACACGGTTCTCTGGCTGTTGAGCGAGATGGAGGCTCGTGGCGTCAAGCCAAATGTGTACAGCTACACCATCTGCATTCGGGTTCTTGGGCAGGCTGCAAGGTTTGCTGAGGTGTATCGGATTCTTGGGAAGATGGAGGATGCAGGGTGCAAACCGGATGTTGTTACGCATACTGTGCTGATACAGATTCTCTGTGATGCTGGTCGGCTCAGTGATGCCAAAGATGTGTTTTGGAAGATGAAAGCAAGTGATCAGAAACCTGATCGTGTCACTTACATTACTCTGTTAGACAAGTGTGGTGACAGTGGTGACCCCCAATCTGTGATAGAAATTTGGAATGCAATGGAAACTGATGGGTATAATGACAATATTGTTGCTTATACTGCAGTTGTGGATGCATTATGCCAAGTTGGGAGGGTTGATGAAGCTTTTTCTGTTTTTGAGGAGATGAAGCAAAAGGGTATATCGCCTGAACAGTATTCATATAACTCCTTAATCTCTGGTTTTCTGAAAGCTGATATGTTTGACCGTGCCCTGGAGCTCTTGAACCATATGAATGTTCATGGCCCTAGTCCAAATGGCTACACACATGTGCTTTTCATTAATTACTATGGAAAATCTGGTCAATCTCTGAAAGCAATTCAAAAGTATGAGCACATGAAAAGCAAAGGGATTGTTCCAGATGTTGTTGCTGGCAATGCTGTTTTGTATAGCCTTGCTAGATCTGGCAGACTTGGAATGGCGAAAAGGGTCTTTTATGAATTAAAAGCCATGGGAGTTTCTCCAGACACTATCACTTACACTATGATGATCAAATGTTGCAGCAAGGCATCAAAACCTGATGAAGCTGTGAAGATTTTTTCTGAAATGGTGGAAAATGGATGTGTTCCTGATGTTCTTGCAGTGAATTCTTTGATTGATACGCTCTACAAGGGAGGCAGGGGAAATGAAGCGTGGCAACTTTTCCATCAATTGAAAGAAATGAAAATTGAGCCCACTGATGGTACGTACAACACACTTTTGTCAGGATTAGGAAGAGAAGGCAAAGTAAAGGAGGTAATGCATATGCTCGAAGAGATGAGCTCTAGTATTTACCCGCCTAATTTAATTACATACAACACAGTTCTAGATTGTCTCTGCAAAAATGGGGAGGTGAACTATGCAATAGATATGCTGTACAGTATGACTCCAAAAGGTTGCACACCTGACCTTTCATCTTATAACACTGTCATGTATGGCCTTGTTAAAGAGGACAGATTTGAAGAGGCATTCAGAATGTTTTGTCAAATGAAGAAGGTTCTTGCTCCAGATTATGCAACATTGTGTACTATCCTCCCATGTTTTGTGAAAAATGGATTAATGAAGGAAGCTCTGCATGCTGTTAAGGAATACATTTTTAAGCCTGATTCTAATATGGATAAGTCGTCATTCCATTCACTTATGGAAGGGATACTGAAGAAGGCTGGTGTGGAAAAGTCAATCGAGTTTGCTGAAAATATAGCATCAAGGGGAATTCTCCTGAATGATTTCTTTTTATGCCCATTGATTAGGCATCTCTGTAAGCACAAGAAAGCTCTTGAGGCACATGAACTCTCCCAAAAGTTCAAGAGTCTTGGAGTTTCACTAAAAACAAGCTCATATAATTCTCTTATCCGTGGCCTTGTGGATGAAAACCTGATTGATGTCGCCGAAGGCTTGTTCGCTGAAATGAAAAGCCTAGGATGTGGCCCAGATGAGTTCACTTACAATTTGATTCTTGATGCCATGGGAAAGTCGACGCGGATTGAGGAAATGTTAAAAGTCCAAGAGGAGATGCATCGCAAGGGATTTGAATCAACTTATGTTACTTATAACACAATCATTTCAGGTCTTGTAAAATCAAAGAGGTTGGACCAGGCTATAGACTTGTACTACAATCTGGTGAGCGAAGGCTTTTCCCCAACACCATGTACATATGGTCCTCTTCTTGATGGGTTGTTAAAAGCTGGGAAGATAGAAGAGGCAGAAAATCTTTTCAATGAGATGCTAGAGTACGGTTGCAAACCTAATTGCACCATCTACAATATTCTACTGAATGGACATCGTATAGCTGGTAACACAGAAAATGTTTGTCAGCTCTTTGAGAAGATGGTTGAGCAGGGAATAAACCCAGATATAAAATCCTATACAGTTCTTATCGACACCCTATGTACAGCAGGAAGATTAAATGATGGTTTGTCTTATTTTAGACAATTAGTGGAATTAGGACTTGAGCCTGATCTTATCACCTATAATTTGCTGATTGATGGCCTTGGCAAATCTGAAAGAATAGAGGAAGCAATCTCTCTCTTCAATGAGATGAAGAAAAATGGAATTGCTGCGAACTTGTACACATACAATTCGCTGATTCTCCACTTAGGGAAAGCAGGGAAGGCTGCTGAAGCTGGTCAAATGTATGAAGAACTACTGATGAAAGGATGGAAACCTAACGTTTTCACATATAATGCCCTTATCAGGGGTTACAGTGTTTCTGGCAGTACTGAGAATGCATATGCTGCCTACGGCCGGATGATTGTTGGAGGGTGCCAACCTAATTCGAGCACTTACATGCAACTTCCAAATCAATTGTGACTGAGAAGTTATTTATAGTATGTACTTGGTTCTGTATAGTTTTGTCAATATTGGGGAAATGATCAACTGTATATATTAGGTCATACTTTACTTAAAGTATTCGAGGGTACATTTAGATCTTACTCTACATTATTGTCCATTCTTTCTGGCCGAAATTTATGTAATACAAGTTAAAGGAACCATGTCCTCCATTTTTACTGACACATCGAAAGCATCACCAATCATATATTCATATTCATCTATGTTCAACGTGTAATAGATTGATCTGAAGTACAGCTACAGATTGATAGAAGTTGGTTTTGTTTTACCATAATATGGTTTCTGTTTCTGCAGCTATTAATGTGCCATTGCATGTAATTCCATCGATAAAATAATTCATGATTCCACTACTTGATTATGGTGACCATATTGCCATTGAGACACAATGTCGTTTTTGGGTTTGTTCTATCAAGTATTCATTCAATCGATCAGTCCATTTTCTGTTGTTCTCTAGCGATTCCAGAATAACTGTGGCATAGAAATGATCTTGCTTGTAGTTAACCTTTAAGATATCCTTCAGCTGGTCCGCCGACCTGGTCATGTATTCATCTTTTACTTTTTAGCTTGTAAATTTTGGTGAAACCGATGATTCATGTTGATCATGGTGGCTTTGTAGTACCTACAAAAATGTTTACCTTTACTGCTGCACTGACTGAATGGATTGCTGATTCATGTTCCATTCTTAGTAGAGTACTTGCGTGTTGCATCTCCACTGCTGATTTGTGCTACAAGAATGAATCTTAATATTCGCATGTTAGATCTGTTCATTTTGCTCCATCTAAATGGAAGGGACACTTGCACGAGTACCCCTATTTTCAAGTCTTAACTCCCTTGTTTGCCCTCATCATTTTTTTTTACTTTGCATAAATGCCTTTTTTTTTCAAAACGAACCTACCGATTACCCCTGATCTGTGATGCTGTTTGAAGCTAGTACCAGATTTAGATATGATAATATATATAAGAAAGTTCAAAGAAATAACTTCGGCTGTTTTTTGGGTCGAGCCGGCCTGCGCGCGTCGGCGGCGGGACAGATAGAAGCGCTGAGTTGTTTGGCGCTCAGTGGACGGGTCGGGAGTTGGTGCCGCTCGTTCAATCGGTACCGCCGTCTTCGTTCAATCGTTCTGCTGCGATTGACCTTATCAAGATAAGAAGTTCAGAACTTATGCAGTAATGTGGTCTGATCTGTGTAAGGCGGCCATGGCCCATGGTGTACTCGGCGTTAAAAACTCAGCCTGCGAGGGCAAAGTAACAAGATGATCTTCTCATGCAGACCGAGACAATTTCCGAACCTCTGCTCCACCCTTACACAGAGAACCCTAGCTCTAACCGATTCCCCGAACGAGAGCGGATGGCCGATCCACTCCAATATGCTTTGGCATGTAGGCAGGCAAGGAAATTTTTTTAACCCCAACCTGAAATTCGCTCTCACCATGAGTCAAATCCAGGATCTGAAAAGTGCTACTGAAGCCACCTAACCAACCCGGCTAGGCACCCGTTCGCTGTACTCGGCGGCGTTGTTGCCAGTGGTGCTGTAGAACGAGGTTAGGAATGCATGGAACAGTATGAATCATGAATACCTCACTTCAAGCTCAAGACATCCATGTGCTCCAACGGCGCTACAAATTTGGAGAGCAGGCTCACTGTATAATTAGATTTGTATGGATGAACTTAGGTTTCCACTGTGCACTTACAACATTTACAAAGAATCGGGACAATGGGGACACAAGCTGGGAAACCAACTAGATGTGTACTGGTAAAATATCGTGTAAATCAATCACCCCCCATTCCCCCAAAAAATATCCATCCCCTGCTCCTGGCAAACTTCATTCAACCATATCAGCAGTGCCATCCGGTTCGCCAATCTCCGATTCGGCAGCTGTTCGCTTTCTTGACTGCTGAGACCGGACAAACTCTTCTATCTGCAACTTTAGCTCTGTATTTGGTATCAGCATGTCTTGAGTGAGGTGGGATCGGTTAAATGGATCCGTCTGCATAAAAACAGTATGCATGTCAGACTAGTACCTTGCATCAACAGTTGTAGAGACCAATGATTTTAGGAAACCAGTACTTACAGAATCACTCAGCAGATGCCTGATAATAACGGGCCGATCTATTGTGACCTTTGATGACGGGAGGATCACAGGATCTTTCATCAGAGTATACTGCATTACAAGATCGCACATGTTCAGCAGAAGTAGCAAATTTCTGATGTTTCAGATGGAACTCTGATGATGCCAATGCGTACAAGATTTTATGAACAACACATATCATAATGAACTTCAAGAAGTATGGTGCTCAAATTCAGAATGGCCCAGACAAAAATAGTGTGGTTAAGAGTGGAATGAATTGAGTTGCAGGTGACTGCTATTCTAAGTCAGGAGCTCGTCAACATTTAGCAGAAAATTGAAAACCTTGTATCATAGTCTAAACTATAGTACCTGAATTGGATCGAGAAATTCATCTGGTATGTCCCCAAGGATGGCCTCAGCATCCATAGCCTCGGAAGCAGCAGCTTTTGCCTTACCAGCAAGTTGCATAAACTCCTTTATAATTTGGGGATCACCCCCAATCCTCCACAGAATATTGGCTGCACTAGCAAACAACTGCAATGGATAGGACAAATGTCAGACTAAAAGTACAGGAGCAAACTCAAAGTGGATAAAGATAGCAAAAATTACCTGGTCATTGTAAGCTCTACCATCTTTTGAGATAGCAGCTGGGAAGACAGCTTCCTTATCGCCCCTTGAGATATGGACATAGATGGTGGCAATCTACAATAGAAAGGACAGTAAAGAAGATGGAAAAGAACTGTCCAATAACAGATGAAAAAAAAGTGCCTGAAGAAAAGCTAGATGTCTTCATGGGACCTGTTTCAACAGCTGCTTTGGCTTGAACTCGTACTTCTCTGGATCCTTTACCGTCAAAGATTTCCTCTGGGGACCAGCAAGTTGCAAGAGGAAGTAATTAAGCATGCTCGCAACCCTTTCCACCTGAATAAGAATAAGGGTTATCAAACTATTTTTTAACATAAATGGATAGTCTAACATGACTCCACTGCCATTTGGACATGACAAGTAATATATTGTGCTGGTGAGAAATAATAGTAATTTAGTACAAAAATCCAAAAGCTTAAGCAATTCTATTACAAAGTTTAAAAATAACACAGGGCATGATGACATACTAAGGGAAACAAAAATACCCTTTCATGGTCTTACCATTTCAGGGAGAAGGAAAGGTGATGGAATTTGTTCTGAAGTGAATGCAAGCATCCCAACATCCTCGTTGGCCAGCTTCATGTCAAATCGAACAATCTGGAACGTGAAAAATACATGGTAGGTCAGAAGTCAATTAAAAAAGGTTCAATTAGACATATGAATTGTAGACGCTCGTAAACAAGACTAACATTCTCCCACTGATGAAATATACGCAGCCGCTCCTCTCTTTCTTGAGGGGGCCTGCGCTCCCACTCAACGGTGTTAGCCATTTCAGCCTCTATTTCTTTCAGTTCGAGAATTTTGTTCAAGCTCTCATCAAGAAGATAGATGCTATCATTGATAAGGAAGTTCAGAAAATTTAAGTATACACCCTTCTCCTCCTCTTTAGCTATCTGTCACATAAAAAAATATGGGAAATGTTTCAGTACGAAGTGATTGTTGAATAAACGTGTGCAGGAAAAATTACTCACTTGTCTCCATGCATTTCGATGACTTGGAACATCCCATAAATACTCCAAAAGTTCAGCAATATTATGTCGAATGTTAAACTTGTCAAAAAACTGCAAAATAGAAAACAATGTAATCACATGAGTCTGACAAGATTTGAAGTGATTAGCATAAGGCATAGGTTATTCAATGGAAACTGTGAAACCAATCATGCCACTCACTTGTGTATGGGAGCCAGTGAATTCAATATCCACATAAAGCTTTAGAAGATTTCTGACAAGGTAGTCAAGACATAGTTGGTGCCCCTCAAATAGCGAGGCTGTAGAACTCAAGCCACTGCACGAATGATGTTGCAGGAACTTTCAGTACACAACCTTATGGTCATAAATCATAGGTTATAATTTATAATGGAGTGCACAAAAATTATGGACCTTCTTTGTGGCATCCAGCAATTCAAAACTTCAACCATCTTTGCTCTTAGGTAAGGATTCTTAATGTAAGATGTGCTTCCCATAAACATAATGATGAAACTGAGAAAGTCATCCTGTCAAAAAAAAAATGAACATTGCAACAAAAATCATAAGCAGCTATGTAACTAAGGTCTGGCAATCACAAAATCAGGAAAAAAAATTAGTGCATTGCACAACAGACAAGGAGAATACTCACCAATACAAAGCTTTCTAACGCCTTTGGAATTCTAGAGGTCAGAACAAGTAAATCCATTGCATCATCAAGAAAATGCTCTGGAATGCAAGAAAATTTCTTGGGGCACTGTGATGGCAAAGGCATCTTGAATCCACCAACTAGGTCAACTGACCACAGTATCATCAATCTGTAGAAAGATAATGCCCGTTGAAGGAATGCACCATCCTGATAAAAGATAAACCATTAGTACATCGTACTGTTTTAAACAAAAGCAATCAAAGCTAAAGATAATAAAGGCACTTCATAACAGTAAACCCTGACTGATACCAGAAGGAGATCTGTACTCAAGACTTCTGAGAAAAAAAATTCTTAAGAAACACTCCGCAAGGGGTGTATTGACACCTTCACGAGTAATCATGTACGAAATGAGGAACTGGCACAAAGCCTCCTCTTAGATAAGAAACACTAAGCACCGCAGAGAAAAAAATGATGAACAAGAAACAAAACCAAGTAAGTGCATTTTCCCATAGTTGTAAAATATAAAATAACAAAAGAAAATTTGTTGTAGTGATACTGAGCTTGAACAAGAGAGGATTGTAAAAAGGGAGGGTGCATATTGCATAGCTGAACACACTCAAGTGCTCAACATCCATTCTATGATATAACAGGGAAAAGACTAGGAATAGGTCATACAGTCCCAAATTTTGATCAAAGAAGATTCACATCAATAGGCAAATAAAACAGATCTGGGTTTATGACCATACTCGTAGTATCTGAGCTTCATAACAGAATTTGTCCTGTGTTAAAATCTCGACGATCTTCTCCAGGCGATTTATATCTTGCTCCAGCTGCGGTGAGCCCCCTCCTTGATCTCTCATTGCTCTATTTGATTCCAAGTCATCTTCAAACCTTGCAAGTTGCTAAATTTGTAACATAAATGGAATGTGTTCAGTACAGAGTTGAGTACATGTAATTTGCAATAAGAATGTGCGCAACCTAACAGAACTAGGAATGTGTATACCCTCCATCCAAGAATATATAGCACATTTATCTAGCACATAGACCAAGGAGACATTCAAAATGACTATAGTAGCTCTTATGATTATATCTAACGGCTATATTAGACACATGCAAGCATGGGCGGATCTAGGGGGTGGGCCGGGTGGGTCATGGCCCACCCTAAGATTCAGCCCAACAATGCCCACCCCATGATTTTCCTACTGCTGGGAGCACCTTTGAACTTGTTTCTACTAATTATTTTCTTATGTATAGCAATTGATACTCAAATTGAGAAGGTGAAAAGTGAGAAATTATAACTTTATAAGATTAGATTGACTTATTACTAAAATATTTTTAAAATTATTTTATTGGACCACCCTAACTTGAAGTTCTAGATTCGCCACTGCATGCAAGTGAGCAATACAGAGTAAAACACTGTATATGTGAAGGACACATTTTGCACTGGAATATGAAATGTGCCCCAAATTTATGGACAAGGCCATTCAAAATATGTGCCCTATATTTTTGACAGACAACATACCAGAATCTGTTATTTAAAAGAGTACAACAAAAGAACAGATGTACATAAAGTAAGAAGAAACAGATGTGAAATGAAGATATCTCCACACCTGAGAAATATGTTTGAAGTCTGATATAGCTTTCACCAACCCCAGATTAAGTACCCTTGCAGTCATGAAGAAACATTCGCAAATAAATGAGAAATTCTCCTTTTTTGCGCACCTAACTAAAGATGTGCTATTTTTGCCCGAGCTTGTGGCTTCCTGTGATTCCATTAAGCGGGCCTCTCCACTGGCACTATTTTGATCATGCTCATTGTTTATGCTTTCTATCCAAGATGAGACTTCATCTGAAGAAGCATTTATTGCTGTCAAATCTCTACAATAGCAATGTAATGTAATAGTTAGTAAAATAATGCAGAATATGCATATACTCAGTTCATCAAACATTTCGGTCACATTGTTCCAAAGAAACTCACTTGAAATCAATTCTATTGTTGCAGAAGAGGTAATTGACATCAATCTTGTCCTTCTTTGACTCCATGTTGTCCAAAAAAGGCTCACATAGGCGGAGCATCACAGCACTAAGATTCACAAACATACCTGAGCTCGCGCATTTTAAAGGGTCTACCTGTTGCAGGACACAGGAAGAGTTTACTATAGCATTTTACAATTTTAGGTATCGTTGATCCCCACAACAAAGGGCATTATGCCATATAGGTTGCCATGTATTACACGATTTGTGTATATTGCAATTTTTTTGACAATCTGAAACATATAAAGGCATCATTTCATGTTAGTTGTTAGGTACTTAGGTGTAACAATGATATCCACAGAATCGATAAGTTCATGATTGTACCATGTCAATGCTGTGTTCACGTTCAGAGTACAGACCATAAATGAAAATTCCTTTTCCTCTACTTAGGCCCTGTTTTGCACTAAGGGGACTCATATAGTGCACTTTATCTCACAGAGCAATGTTTCGTTGTTTATTTCTAGTTAGTATTTAGCGGTGAATTGAAAGCATCTTTCATGGAGTTATAACAGTATTACAGTAAATCCTGCAAGGATTAGTTAATTTTTTCCTAGCTAGGTACCGCTTTGCAACACACCTGGTACATCAACCTCAATCTGGTCCTTAGCGATAAACAATTCTATACACTACAGTGAACCAAATTTGATCACACAAGCATTTATTGTTAAATACTCACCAGTCACCACAGCCTGTGATTTAAATGAAAGATGGCACAAGGTAAGGAAACTTATTCTAACAGAACAGGTTTACCTGCATGCCAGATCTGGAAGCATTTTTATTTATCACTTCTGCTATATACTCAAGAACCTTTTCTCGAGTATCCAAGTTTTTAAGGAGGATTAGAAGAACATCCTTAAGGCCGTCATACAAGCCATTCATGACGCTCTTGATTGTTGTGAAAGATGACAACAAATCAGCTGGTCGCCGTGAAGATGCCTCCGAGAAACACTGTTGCCTGACCAGATGTTTAAAAAAATTGGACGGAAAAACATAAGGCAATATGATTATCCACACAAAAATTAATTAGTAGACTTGCATTGAAAACAGCTAGTCTTGAAGTGGTAGGAGATTAGAAAACCCAAAGACATGGTAAATTAAAAGCTAGACTATGAAGATCCAATTAAGCATACCTACTTGCAACGAAACATAAAGGGAAACTATGAAATATCTTCTGCTCAAGAAATGTCTTTGCAGCAAAAAAAAAGATCCGCATAAGCCCATGAGCAAAGGACAACTTTTATTAACGAATCCAGAAGTACAAGAAGATTTCCATTGACAGCCTAAATCTTATAGGTATGAAGGTTAATTGGTAGGGAATTTCCTTATCTAAAAGCCAATGTTCGCCATGCCCTCAGATGACCCACATAGTCATAGCAGATAAACAATTAATCCCTAATTGATACACACAGATCCTTAGTTGAAAGCATGCTTCATAAAATGCTTTCCAATTGAAGATTGCTGTTCCTAAGTCCTAAGACAGAATCAAGGATGTCAAAACATTGATAACTGGCCAACTACACATAAGATGAAAATCTGAGCTTCCATATCAGTAGCTCAATAGTAAAATTTCTAACTTTAGTATCTAAGCAGCATAAAGAAAGTTCAACATTCTTGGCCAACTATCTTAACCTGCCCAAGCTAGTTTGCGTCTATGAGTCTATCAACAGTGCAGTGCCAGTTCACAGCTTAACTGAATCATTGGACTATACAAAGGTTGTTCGGAAGCTAGAGCATACTTTGAAAATACAGAATTAAAGTCTATATACACAAGCAATAGTCATAATTTTGGTGTCTACATAAGCATATCAGCAGTTGAGTTCTAGTCATAGTTAGCAAAACACACACCAAGGTAAAATATCCAAAATGCAAGTTTTCCACATCTAAATAAAATGTAATAACAACCCTGAAGCGATCAATCAAGAAAAAGAGAAAGAGCAAAAGCACTCACCCGACGGCAGGCTTGCTGGCAAACTCGCGGTCACGGATGGCGCTAACATGGAAGAAGGCCCCAAGCACACTGGAGAGTTCCATGACCCTTCCTTCCCCAATGAGCATGATCTGATTTTTTGGTATCCACTTGGGATGGTTCACCAGAGCCTTGGCACAGTTGGGCATCCCCACGAGGCGCCTAAGCACCCGCAGCGGGCGCTGGAAATCGCCAAGCGCCGAGACCTTCTCAACGCTCTGCCTGAGGCGCTCGTACAGCTCCCCCATTGCCGGCTCGATGGACTCGTAGTCCGCACCGCCGAAGAACTCGTCGATGAAGCCCGGGGGCGGCGGCGCGAAGGGCGCCGGGGTGGGGTCGAGCGGGTCGGCGGCCTCAGAGAGCAGGAAGACGAGGAGCTCGGCGGCGGGGTGGGGCGCGCCGGGCGTCGAGGGGAAGGTGTCGGGGTTCCCGGCGACGATGCGCGCGTAGGAGAGGATGAGTCCCCGGATGTGGGCGATGGAGTCCGCGAGCCTCGCCCGGAGGCCGGCGTCGCGGATGGTGGAGATCTTGCGGGCCTCGTCGGCGGCGCGGCCGAAGGCGGCGGCGAGGAAGGTGAAGGGGGGCGGGGACGCGGCGGGCGGGTCCGGGAGCGAGAGGCGGTCGATGAGGAGGCGCTCGGCGGCGTCGCGCAGGGCGAGGAGCGGGCGCGACTCGGAGAGGAGCTCGGCGGCGGTGAGCTCGAGGTAGGCGACGGCGGGGCTGGGGTTGGCCGGGGGCGCGAGGGAGACGAGCAGGATCTTGCGGAGGATGATGTCCTCCACCTCGTCGGGCGAGCGCTGCGGCCGCGCCGAAGCCGGCGACCGGGACGCCATCGGCGGCGGGAGGCTCGGGCTGCTGCTTCGGCTTGGGGAATCGCGTGCTGCGGTGGGTCGCGAGACTCGAGAGCGCCCTGGACTTGGGTTTGCGGGCTGTTGAAGGGGCAGCCAGGGTATACGGTATACCCCCACACTACACGTATATACATACGGTTCGAATACGAATCCTCTCTCCGTACACGCGTATCCAGTCCCGATTACGGTGTGTCATGCAGCGGAGTCGAAGATTTTTCAATCAGTTGGCGTAGTGGGACAAATCCATGATCAATCCGACCTTACCATGTACATAAGGACATTCTATTTTGCCCAATTCCATGCACTCCACCACTAGGTTTCTGCTCCATCAACTCTCTCATTTCACCGTTGTGGTGTGGTGCATGATTCCAATTGGATTGCAACTCTATTTTTTATTCTAGATCTGGAAAAGTACCCATGCTACAAAGGAAGCAGAATAAGTATACACTGTATTTTGCGAGAACATTCACAGCTATATTGATCCCAAGTATTTTTTTGAGAGAAATATTGATCCCAAGTATTCATTACAAACTGATGGTTATCAAGCCAAAACAAATCAAAATTCTGCTCTACTGATTTCACAAGACCATTCATTCACATAAAGTGACAAAAGAAATGTACTAAGAAGACAAAAACTTAAAGTTTGACATAAACACTACAGTGCTGCCAAGGATTTATCCAGCGTTCAAGTTCAAATGCAGTCGGAAGCAACAATGATCTGCTGAAGCTTGATCCGATCGCCAAACGTGGCAGCCGTCTAACCCATACTGTTCATGATTACGCTGCTCATACATCCATCAGTACTGATGGTCACTGAACACTAAGAGCATCTTCAAAATCTTTCTAAAATCTACTCTCTAAACGATGTTGAGAGAGTCATTTGAGTAAAAATTATTTTCTAAATCTTTGTACTCTTCAGCAGCTTTTTCTATATCTTGTGTATAGTCTAGAGAGCAATTCTCGCTCTCCATTTTTGCCTAGCAAGAAATCCGAAATAGAGGAAGTTTATATTTATACATCCAATTGAAGAGACTGTTGGGGGATAATTTTTAACCAAACTCTCTATTTCTAAAGATATAAAGAGTCTCTTGGAGATGCTCTAATTCAACACTAATGTCCATTTGAGAACCAGATGTGTGAATGATACCTGATGGAATCTGTTAACTGTATATAGAGCACATGATTAATGCTTTATACAAATAGACAGTCTGCTAGACTGCATAGTCCCCGTACCATTCACGTAATCAATATGGCATACTGCCAGGCAATTTGCATAATACTTCTTTTGACTTTTCTAGATTCATAGTATTTACTATGCATCTAGATATAATTATAATATATGTTTAGGTGCATATCAAAATATATGAACCTAGAAAAGCTAAAACGAACTACATTTTATATATTTTGGAACGGAGAGAGTATCAAATTTTTGCACATGACAAGCTTCAACTCTAAACTATAAATAATAACAAACATGTTCTGAATGGAAAATACAAATATGAACCTGACTCAGGATAGCTTTAATTTTTATTTACTCTTGAACATGCAGGAGAGCTCGCATTAGGAGAAAATAATATCATATTGCAACTGCCACCCACCTGAAGACTTAGATTACATAGTGCCATATGTAAAAAAAAAGATGGTAGAAGAACAAACCAACCCTAGATCAAATATGTAGCTGTAAGAGGCCCCTAGCCATGGGCGGATCTAGAGGGTGGGCCGCCGGCCCACCCTAAAGATCAGCTCAAACATTCTTGTATACCGATAAGGGCATGTACAACCCACATACAGGGTCTGTCTCTAAGCGCTTCCAGGCATCTCAAATCTACCGTACAAATAGGTATAAAGACAGGTCATACAACCCACAGCCGGGGGTCTGTCTCTAAAGCTGTTTAATGCTTTGCATATAGCTAGGATCAACTTGTAAATAAATTTTTGTATACCATTGTGTGGCTATTTGATTACAATCATTTTTAGAAACATCAATACAATAATTATATTATATGTAGTTGCAACGTCTTTCATGTCTAATTTCCTTTGTTTCCATAGCGTTGCCATATGTGCTCAATTAGATCATTCATGAGTTTCCTATGTGTTGACCGAGCTTTGATAGCGGAATTTCTACGAAGTACTTCTGCGAAGCATGGATTAGGGTTGTCGCTTGTACGCACTTTAGGTAGGAGAACTATCATCGCACTTGGATTCTCATTCAAATCCAAGACTTCTCTAATTGATTCCTTCTCATCTTCCACTATTATATCGTGAAGGATAACACAAGCTTGCATTATGTTGATAACGTCCCCTGCTTCCATAACCTTGCTGGTCGGCGAACAATATCAAAGCGTGACTGCAGCACACCAAATGCGCACTCGATATCTTTTCTCTCCCCTTCTTGCATCAATGCAAATAATTTGTCTTCCACCGACTGAGGGGCCGTCACTGTCTTCACGAATACTGCCCATTCTAGATATATTCTATCGGCAAGATAGTAACCCATGTCATACTGTATTCCGTTTACATTGTAGTGTACCGCAGGAGCTTCCCCTTTTATTGCTTGAATGAACAGTGGTGACTTGTTTAGAACGTTTATGTCATTCTGAGACCCAATGGTACCAAAGAAAGCATTCCATATACGAAGATCCCTAGTTATCGCTGCTTCAAGGATCATAGTAGGAACACCTTTGTCACCACGTGTGAACATGCCTGCCCAACCTTTCGGACAATTCTTCCATGCCCAATGCATACATTCGATGCTTCCCAGCATTCCTGAAAAACCACGAGCCTCATTTTCTCGTAAGATTTTTTTTCATTTCATCGCTTCTTGGAGGGTGTAGATATTCTTCACCAAAATTTTCAATCACTCCTTCAGCAAATTTTTCCAAAATCTCCGAACAAGTGCTAGCAGCAATCTTTAACACCTCATCAAGTTGATCAGCCGAGGTTCCATAAGCTAGCATCCTAATAGCAGCCGTACACTTTTGAAGTGGTGAAAGTCCATCTCTACCGGTTGCATCGGGTCTTTGGGTGAAATAAGAGACCAATCACTAAGTGTGTGCACGATATATAGGAACAACGGCTTATTCATCCTAAATCTTCTACGGAACATCTCATCGGTGTAGATAGGATTTGCAGAAAAATAATTAGCGACAAGATCTTCATGACCTGCTTCTCGATTCCTTGGTCCACTCCGTCGACGGCGACGGTGAGATACAGTTGATGCTTCTTCATCGATGTTGGCCTTGAATTCCTCTGCTACAATATCTTCTAAGATTTCATCCTCTGCTAGCATATCTTCCATGGTGAACACCTCTGTAGGATCGAAGTCTTCGGCATCTTGCACCTCGTTTTCTTCATCATGCGGCTCCATAGGAACTAACTACAGCAGGGTGGTGGAAGAGAGAAATGTATAGTGGCAGGATGCAACTGGCACCATTTTTATAGCTAACACATTCACATACATAGTAGAAACGCCCAACTAGTAAGTGGAGCACTAGTGACCATTTCTGAATGTAACTGATACTAGTGGAGCACTAGTGACAAGCACTAGTGACAAGCACTAGTGACCATTTATGAATGTAACTGATACTAGCAAAGCTCTGTTTCACATTCAGAAAAAAATAGTAGTGAACCATAATTAGATAATAGCTACCATTTAGAAAAAAAATAGCAAGTTCCTGGACACATTCAACAAGCTCTGTTCCTGGACAGATATGATAAAGTTTCACTAAAAGATAGGATAAAGTTTCACTAAAAGATAGGATCAAGTTTCAATAACAGATAGGATCAAATCCTCATATCCTAGCTCCGCCAAAAAAAAAACCCTACACAAAATAGTGCATATATGTATGTCAAATTGGCAACAATGAAAGTGATTGTTTAACATGTACAAGTTGCTCAAGTTACCTGTTTAGACAGTTTCAGGAAAAAGGGCCTTTCTAAGACACTTCATGGCAACAACTCGCTCCGCCTTTTCCGCATCGGACATCGAACTTGTATCTTGTGAGATGAGGTTGTTATAAGCCTCCATCATCTTTGATTCTTTCTCAAGCTTCTTTCATTCTTTGTTCTCTTGTGTTGTAAGGTGCGCAATTTTTATGGTCTCAAGCTTCTCAGATGATAGCTTTTGTTGCAGTTCCAATATCTTCATACGGTTTGCATTTGTTTCCTCCTGGAATTTGCTATATTTATCTAGTTTGTGTAGATCAATAGCAGATTTCTTTGAGCTACCATCGTCATCACTGCTGGAGCCTTTTGACTTGTCTTTTGCTGCCTTTTTAGCTGCCTTCTGACCCATTGGTCGCTTTGGCATCTCATCAGAAATTTCATCATGTTCCTGTGAGCCTCCTTCAAGGTGAAATGTGAGCCTCCTTCAAGGTGAAATGATTTCCTTTTACGTGCATTCCTCAGCTCTTCATTGCATGTTTTCCACTTTGACACTTCTCGACAAGTTTTCCAAATCTCAATCCCAACAAAGGGTCCTAGCTTTGCATCTTTGTTGTCCTCCACATAGAACTTGTGGGCTGCATCAATCCACATTTGATCGGAATATCCACTTGTAAATACTCTACGAGCCTTTACATAAGCATATTTAAAGAGGTCCGTCCACCTGTTAATCTTGTGCCATCCATCCTTTCATTGCTTTAGATTTCTTTTTCAAAGAGGTGGGGTAGTCCTGTTGTAGGATTCAACAACTTCACCCCAGTATTGGTTACCACCCTTATCAGCTCTATAGGTAGAGTCTGTTGAATGTTCTATCCAAGCACTCATCAATCTAAGATCCTCTTCATCTGTCCATAGGATCCTCCTCTCAGTCCTAACATTGTCATTGTCATTGTAAGGCTGGCCAAATAAGGTTTCCACTTCAGGCGGCGAACTAGCATCATTGTTGGCGGACAGTGGTCTATTCAAAGGGCTGTTGTAACTAGGTGCACCAACCAAATGAAAGTTGTGTGGCTGATTTCCGAAGTAGCCCATGAAACCACCGGATGGACGTGGATCTTTGTCCCTGCACGAAACATAGATATTATTTCTATTTTCAGAAAAAAATCATAAGCAAACACACAACTTTCATATTTTTCCTTCAGGAGGTGAAAGATAATCACCATAAGCGGACACACATGAGCAGTTCTGTTTTCAGAAAAAAAATCATATGCTAATGAATCGACAGAAATGATTTTCCTGGAACTAGGCAATTGCATTGTGATTACAGAATTGGCATTATTTGCATGAGCTGTATATTACTATCAGGTAGGATAAAACCGTTTGCAGGCTAATGAGCTGTATATTACTATCAGGTACAATATTGTGGAGTAATAATCACAGAAAAATGCATACATTTCCAGCACACAATACCGGCATCAAACCATGATCCAACATACAATACCAGCTCATAATATTGTGGAGTAATAATCACAGAAAAAGTGCATTGTGATCTATGAGTTTTGAGTGATTACCATGATCTAGGAGAAGAGGGATCACCGCCGGCTGCATCAAACCAAGCTGGAGACGGCGAAGGAGGGAACGGAAATCCATCCATGGACGACGAAGAGCTGGGGAAGCCACCTCCGCTGGATCCATCCATGGAGGATGGCGCCGTCACCGCGCCCATGCCGACACCACCGGTGGTTGGGCGGGTCGCTGCCACTGCTGAGCCGCCACCACGTCCGAGAGAGCGGCCGCTGGCGCCGAGCTGCCACCACGATCGAGGGAGCGAGCCATCGCCGCCGAGAAGCCACCACGACCTAGCGTATGGGCTGGGGCCGCCGCCGCATCCAACGCCGATGGCGTGGATCCCTTCTTCTTCCAAGCTGCGACCGGCGTGGACATCTCGGGCGCACCCAAATCGGAGACGAGGAGAGTGCGAGGTGGAGATGGATGAGGCGGATTGGGGGAAAGTGATGACACGAGGTGGCGGGAGATATGGCAGGCGGAGATGGATTTGGCGCGGAAAACTCCCACACGCGTCCAAATCTGTTGCATACGCGCGCCCTCGGCTACTGGTGTGCGATCCGAGCGCACCGTCGCCTCTAGGAGATGAGGCCATACAACGGAGTTGCGGTCGTCGGTTCTGCCTCAGAGCACAGGAGATGGCTGTCGTCTCGCGAGGCGACGGGGCGCCTGTCTCTCGGCTGTGTGTGTGTGGGGGGGTGTGTTATGAAATGGCACGGAGACGAGAAAAAGACACCCGTTGTACGCGCCCTAACGAGTTCAACGATTCCAGCAGTGTGGCACGTGGCGGGCATTGGTTAGCGTGGAAGGCACAGGCGCGAGCTGCGTGTCTACGACAGCGAGGATCCTAGCATCCCGCGTCCGGCGGCTAGCCATCGCCCCACGTGACGCGCGCGACACCTCCCTTGCAGGCGCGTGCGCCCTTGGCCGGCGCGATGCAGCACAGCACGGCCGCTAGCTCCTAGCAAGTATGCAGCAACAAATAACAGGAAGCACCTTGTTCACCCCACGTCCACAGCTGACAGCACATTCACATTGTAATTTGCATGCAAGCTTGCTGCCTGCAAGATAATCAAGTAATTCGCATTTGATTTGGTACCTTCCAGATTGGTAGGCAATTAGGCGTGCTATGGATATGTAGTTTAGGTTTGTAGTTTGTATCATAGAAATCAATTCTATCGATATACCTTGCTACTTGCAGCAATCGTTTTGTAATCTTATTGAAGTCTGTAAGCTCTTTTAGGCAAGTTTCATGAATAATGGATTAGAAGATGTTTGAAATGTATTTTTTTTTGTCTTGTTGGACCACCCTAACTTCAAATTCTAGATTCGCTATTGCCCCTAGCTCCAGCCAAGCCCCAAAGCTGTGCTTCTTGTCTAACAAGCATAGTCTCGCTGAACATTTTTTTAAGATTACACAGTACAACTCAGAAACTCACAACGCACGCACATTCACCCCACTAAACACACATATGCAAACTCTACCCCTACGAAGACTGATCTGACAAATCTTGAAGATCTCGCTGAACACTAGGAGATGCGTCATTGAAGCAATCATTCCAATGCTTCCAAATTATCCAAGCACCAAGGGCCATCAGAGGGTTCAAGCCATTTTTTAGTGGCCGGGCTACCAAGCACCGAGCACATCATCTTCTAACATTGGCGCCAAATCCTGGAGACCAACTTGTTGCAGCAAAGGAAACCACACCTGTGTGGGTCTGGCGGCGAAGACAAGTGCTCAGCTCAGCAAGTCTTGCATGTTTTCCTGCCCTACTCCTGGTTACAAAGAGGGCATCTCTCCTGCTGTGGTGAACCTTTCGAGCTATGGAGCCTTGTTGTCCAGTAGTGATACTGGAGACTGATCGATGCATACGGAGGTGAGCGAGGATGGAGTTCGTGAATTCTCTGCGTGTACGTGAGCAAGAAACAAGTCGTTTAATTTAGTCCTAGTTACTTCGTCTGTTCTTTCCGTTCTATAAAGAGTGCAATTCTAATTATTTTCAGACAGATTAATAGTATTGTGAAAAGACGACTCGTATATTCTTATTTATTTGTCACGTACGGTTAGTTTTGGCATACAAATCAAATCTGACCATACGTGGGTAGTTAAGATTAATTTTTAGAATTATATTTTTTATAGGATTTTTTCAAATACAGAATTTTATTTTTCATACGATGGAGGGTTCGAGAGCAGGTGATTTGTACGGGTAGATCGTCATGGTTTCCTGACAGCTCCTGGAAAAAAAAATTTCTGAGTGGCACCCACGTCATGGACACGTGGGCGGCGACGTGGGGGTCCCACACCCAGGCAGACCTGTGGACCGCATCCACATGGCGGCAGCCCAACCCTCCAAACCCACCAGCCCCTTCCTTCCATTTGCCACTGACCATCCACACCCCCGCGACCCCGCCCCCGCCCCGGCGCGCCGCAGATCCCCAATTCGTTTCCTCCCCTCCGCGAGCCGAGCTGCGACGGCGGCGGCCGCTGCGTCTCCCACCTTCCCTCCCTCCCTCCGTCCCGCCGCTGCAGGTGAGTCCCGACGCGGGAGCTCCCCCTTTGATGTGATTCGAGCGCCTCCCCTTACGACGTTTCTGGGCCCCCCTGCCCCCCTTCGCTTCAGACGAGCAGATTGGGTCGAGCGCTTCTTCTCCGGCCAGCAGCGGCGCCTGTCTCCGGTGCCGGGGTCGAGGCCGTCCGCGCTGCGGGGTTCGCCGAGACAGGTACGCGTCCTGCGCCCCAGCCGTCTTTCGCTCCGTGTTGATGGAATCGGTACGAATTTAGCGGTTCATGGGTTCAGTTCAGGCGCGGCGGATTTGGGCGCTTGCTAACCTTGATAGGAGCATTATGGCCGTCCTTTTTTTTTTTACTTTCCTCGTCTTCCAGCTTCCATGCGTGCATGCGTCGTCTGATTCCTGCTGCGCCAAATGTGATTCGGCCGTTCGATCCGATGTCCAGCGGTTGTGTTTCCAGTATATGAAGAACGGGATTTGGCTGTGGACTGTTGGATAGATTTTTTCGGTTGGAGTGTGTGAAGCTTTGATCTGTGGGCAGAAAGGAGAAAATTGGATATTTGGGACTCCAAATGTCGCGCTTCGCAGTTTTGCCATTCCTAACATCGACTTCGCAAAAATAGGCTTCTTTGCAAAAATAGGCCTCCAAACATGTGACACTTAATTTTGTTGCCATTGTGTGTATTTACTCTCTTTTCTAGTATTTCTCCATGTATTTGGCACATGCTTCGTATTCTGTGTTTTTTTCACCATGTACATTTTGTCTCCCATTTTTCTCTCCCGACGTGCCTTCCTGGCCGCCACCGCCGCCTGCCCCTGGGCTGGCAGGCTGGCTGGCCGCCTCCGCCTGGGCACAAAAAAAATTGTGCATATCATTTTTATGCACAAAAAATTAAGGGCACATCTATTACTAACTGTATGATTGCGAGTACTAAACACGAACAATAACAGAAACAATTAAGGGCATCACCTTGGCACAACAATTAAGGGCATTGCTAAGCCGTCCTCGGCCGCTCCAGAGCCGGGCACGTGCGCTGCACAGCCGGAGGCGGGCGCTGCCAGGCTAGGCGCGGCCAGGGCAGGCACGGCCAGGCTGCCGCCGTCCTCGGCAAGGGCAGGTGTGGCTAGGGCGTCGCCGGCCCCGGCCAGGGCAGGCGCAGCCAGGCCACCGGCGCCCTCAGCCAGGGTGGCGCCGGCCTCGGCCAGGGCGGGCGCGCTGCCTGGCTGCGGGCGGCCTCGGTCAGGCTGGAGGAGGGCGGGGCGGCGGCCGGCGTGGCCAGGCTGGACAAGGGCGGGGCAGGGACCGGCAAAGGGGCGGCGGCCGGCGGCCAAGGTTGGAGGGGCGGCGCCTAGGTTGCGATCGGGAGAGAATACGAAGCGTTAGCGGCGGCCAGAAAGTACGTGGTGCAAAAGACACAGAAGGGCAATATTGTCCAAACATGTGCCAAATACATGGAGAAATACTAGAAAAGAGAGAAAATACACACAATGGCAAGAAAATCAAGTGTCATATGTTTGGAGACCTATTTTTGCGAAGTCGACGTTAGGGATCGAATAACTGTGAAGCACAACATTCGGAGTCCCAAATATCCAATTTTCTCGGTAGAAAGTGGTAGAAAAAAAAAGGCGCCCATGATGCAATGATAAGGTGTTCTTAGGCTAGCTGTGGGTTAGATGGCATTGAGAGAGTTAGAATGTGGTTACACACATAAGCACGGATGAGGGATCAAGCAAGCCTGTTCTGCATAAATGTGTCCTGGCACTGAATTATTTTTCTTTAATTAGTAATTAATAAGGAACCAGATATCACATAAGTGGAAAAAGGAATCAAATTGCTAATTTTCATGGGGAAAGAGTTGTCTGACATACATTAGCACCGTATACAACATCACTTGCCTTGCCAAGTAGCGTTGGTAAGCTGAATTTCTTTTTTTAGAGTAACTGTTTGAAAGTCCACATGTATCAGGAGCCTACCTCACATATAGTTCTACTAGAGTGTAATGATTGTCATCATGGAGTTTCAACAGGTTGTTTGATTACTTGAATTCGATCAATTTAAAAACATATGGACTGAATTTTTTTTCTAGTTGTGGTTAGACTATAACAAGTTAACAACTTTTAAAATTGGACTTGGTATGGTTTCCATTGAATGTCACAAGTTCTCCCATGCAACAATCAGTTACATTGTATCCAGGAAATATAGCATGTGTTTGGTTCGGGGACCAAGTGGGTTGGGTTGGATCTATCCCTATTTTTTGGGTTGGAGTGAACCCATTTCGTGTTTGGTTGAGGTGGACGGGTTCAACCCAGTTTTCTGTTTGGTTCGAGGGACGAGGTGAGTAGAATGGATGGCAATTTGACACCGTTAGCTGTGGGACCCACCTGTCATCGATGGGACCCACCTATCATCGACTGCCAGTTCTTCTTCCTCAGGCGCACATGCCGTGCCGCTCCTGCTGCTCCCTGCTCGTGCCGTCGCGTCGCTCCTGCTTGCCGGCCCCTGCCGCCGTGCTGATTCTGCTGGCTGGCACTCTGCTCCGTTCCTCTGTGGCTTCCTCATCACAGACCGGAGGCACTTGCTTGCCTGGGCCTAGGATCAGGGATGAGCGCGCGGCCGCAGCTTGAGCTCGCGTGGAGGTCGGGAATGTCTGACTCAGGATCCAGGTGCCCACTGCATCTCCTGCGCATGGCGGCAACCCACGCGGCTGCCGAAACCTGTGCAGCAATTCGGCAATTCCGCGTCGACGTCCGCGCCGCTCCCCAACCTCCCCCACTCGCTGCCACTGCCATCTCCTCCGTGGCACAGATTCCCCACACCAATCTTGCCCGATTCGCCGCGTCGTGTCGCTCCCGCCCCCGGCATTCCACTGCTGCCCACCGCACGGCACGGGCTGCCAGCGCATGGCATGGCCTCCCCGCGGAGGAGGCCTGCAGCAGTGCAGCGCCGCGTCCGCCCGCTGGGCCTCCTCGACTACGCCGCCTTCCACTCCTGCCTCCTCCGCGGGGACGCCCGCCTTTCCCTCCAGCTCCTCCACCTCCGCGTTCTCACCGCATGCCGTCGCCTGCTTTACCCCCGCTGTGTCCCGCCTCGCCGTGCGGCGCTCCACCTCTCGCCCTCCATGTCCGCCGCCATGCTCCCTCGCGCTCGGCCGCACCGGCTCGCCCGCCCGTCGGCACGGCGCCGCACTGGCCGCTCGCCTGCCGCCGGCCTCTGTGCCGCTCACCCACGCGGCCCTGCGCCCTCGCTCGTGACACAGAGGGAGACGGCGCTGACGGGACGAAGTGGGTTCATTTGTTCCCCTCGTTTCGAAGGGATCAATTCAACCCGCATCTGGGCAGAATATTCCTATCCAGGTCCGTCCCAACCCACATGAAACTCCATCGAAACGCGGGATGATCTGGGTCGAACCCATCCCAACCCTCATGAACCCTCCATCCACACACATGCATACATGAGGGAGTTAGGTTCGTACCTTGTTCCAGATGTTAACAGTTTAACCAAGTGTCATGAAAGCATAACAGTGTAGCCAAGTAACTAAGCTTACCTTGGCATCTGTAACTCTGTAGGCGCAATTGCAGATAGCGTCCAGGTCTGGACATATTCTCCAATTGCATCCTTCCAGGATCTATAAAGACCGGTTCTCTACCTAGTTCCGTGGCTTTATATTTCTTATTTATTAGTAATAATGAAAGTGGATTCTGGGCCTTCTAGCATGACCAATAAACTATTTTGTTGCTTTTTTCTAGCTATCACTAGGTTACTTCAGCGAAAGAAATTCTAGGGGAGGATGTTGGCATTTTGTTTTTTGTGTGCACACCACGCCTTGCTTGCTTCTTATTAGTAGCCCAAAGGAATCTGTTTGCATGCAGCATGTTCTTATTTGTAGAAAGTCAAAATAACTGCATGGTTCAAAAGGTTATAGCTCTTGATAAAGCGTTTCAGGAAGAATTTTAGATAACTGCAGCCACTGTTACTTTTCTCTGATAATCAGATAAAAGTCTGCACTCTGTTATTTGTTTGTTTAAAGTATTTACTTTCAAGTGTGTCACAGCATGTTTCATTTCGTAACGTGAATTGTGCCTTTTTTTAAAAAGGAAAACATGAAACATCACACTCGTGATATGAAAAACTCAGTGTTTATATGGCTTCATAAGTTCTCGTGTTTGTTAAGATCTGCTGCTCATCAGCGCCGCTAACGTATGCTATAGTAATAGTGGATTGTTGAATTGTGTATGATAGGCTTTTTAGAATAAGTTCCTACAATCGATCTTGATTTAAGAACTTTTAGTTGGATAAAATCTTTTCATTTGCAAAATGGAACTACTTATGTTAGATATGTCAATTTTTATTGACCTGTTGGAAGTGTTGTTTCATAATTATGCTACTCGATTTTAAATTAACAGAAATGAAGATTTTAAACAGAGTGCCGGTTCCTGATAAACATAGATGCCATTTGCCTGCGCAGTTTCTCCAGAGACTTCTTGGGTCCCTGTTTCTTTTGGGTTGCCATTCATTTTGGTGTAGCTATACAATCAGGCCATATGCGAATGTTGTGCCCTAGTTGAAGTTAGGAGCTGAGTTTTAAGTCAGCTGCACAATGTTTCTTTTATACATAAAAATTCTTGCAACAAGGATACATTGGTAAGTGATATGAAACAGAACATAACTGATGCATGTCTAACTCATATTAGCTTTCAAGCTAAAAAAGGTACAGACATTTTAACTGTTTGCCTATCATACATGATTCGAATGCCTTCCACTCGCTTCTTCGATTTTCTTTAATATGACATGAAAAAAGTGATCTCATATCTTAACCGTCTTATAAAGTTCCAGTTTACCATCACTTTGTTAATTAAATTCATATATCTATGAAGGGCAGAAGGTTTCTTCTGTGCTATTATGTACTGTCGAGTATCCTGTGCAGTCATGCTTTAGTAAAACTTGCTTAGTGATGAGCAGATAAACTTGTTCATTTTTAGCTCTTTTGCTTGCTCCTGCAGCTGCTCATCTAGTCTTGCCTAGCAATGTGTTGGTTAGTTAGACACAAAAACCTACTTGTTTTAGTATCTATTCTGTGACGTCAAAGCAATAGAAAAAAACAACTAGGGCTGCTAACATGCTTCCATCAGCCTCTGCTCGTGTGGCCTAGTTTTCCCCTGCCTAGCTGCACAAGGCAAGCAATGGATCTAAACGACCCTTGTGTCTGTGACTTTATGCTGATCTCTGACTAGTTAGATGTTTCTTATCTCCTGAACATGTGCTTCTGTTATGCATATTGGTTTTCCGTCTTCCCTCTTAGTAAAATGCTAACATCAGCTATACATTGGTTTTGTTTTGGTATTTGGTTCTCTCTTTTTTTATTGTCATTGTCCTCATACATGATTTACTTGGTCTTTCAGGTCTACCCCTAAGTGAATTTTTTATGCAAGTCAAATCAGGGTCTTTAAGGTAGCTTTCTGAAATGTGGGGTTTTGCATCAAATGCTTGGACATCTGGGCTGGCAAAGAGGAGTCCTCCAAATTGCGCCTCTCCCAGTGCTGCTTGTTCTGATGACGAGGCATCCTCATGCACAAGCAGGGAAGAAGGTCTGGAATGCCCAATATGTTGGGAATCTTTCAACATAGTGGAGAATGTGCCTTATGTGCTATGGTGCGGCCACAGCATGTGCAAGAACTGCATCCTAGGCCTTCAATGGGCTGTCATCAAAGTTCCAACGGTGCCAATCCAGCTTCCGTTCTTCATCTGCTGTCCCTGGTGCAACCTTCTGTCACTCCGTATATTTTACAAAGGGAACCTCATATTCCCACGCAAGAATTACTTCCTCCTTTGGATGGTTGAGGGGATGAATGGTGAGCGTGCACGATCACGCTCTGTTATTCATAGTGATCAACATACTCCATGGCTGCCAAGCAGCAGCAGCAGAGCAAATGGAAATGCAGGTTATGCAAACCCCATTCGATGGCCCCTCCCGCCACAGGCTGACACATCCAGTGCAAATCATGCCAACCATGGGATCCCTCTCCTGAACTCTGAGAGGGTGCAAGCTTCGCTGCGCAAGTCGCTGTCATTCCTGGTTCACCTGACTGCCAAGTTTCCCCTGGTGTTCATCTTCCTCCTCATAGTGCTGTATGCGATCCCTGCCAGCGCAGCGGTCTTGTTATTGTACATCCTTATCACTGTGTTGTTTGCACTTCCCTCGTTCTTGATACTGTATTTTGCCTATCCAAGCCTAGACTGGCTTGTTAGAGAAATATTTGCTTGAGATTTGCTTGTTAGGTGAAATCTCAATGCTGTTGTTTGATCTGTGTAACCGAACCCCCTAGTATTTGTTGTAAGTGCAAATGTTATTGCAATGTTTTGGCTTCGACTAGATGTCAGGTGATTGCCTCAAGTTTGCATGGAAAGGCCTCTCTGTTGCATTGCAAACGATCAGTGTGCTCTGATGCCGTTGACATCTGTTTTGTTGCACAATTACAATGCTCCAAAACTGATGTCCAAAATCATATTGGGAATCAGTTGCAGCTAGTCATAGCCGGAGTGCTTGGAATGGCATGGTGTGCGGGGTATCTGAAGCTTTACTTCTGGAAGTTTTTGCAAATTTATTTTCGGCCAGCTGACGAATCATCTGGTCTTACAACTTCGTATTTGGCAGTAAATGGTGAACAGAATTGCATTCTGAAAACGACAGCAAATTGAAGAAAAGAAAAATGTGAACTAACAGTACCTGACTAGGGCAGTGTATGACCATCAGTCATAGGAACAAGAGGGTGCAACGAGCAGAGCGCCAGCACTGCCCAAGTGTTCACGAAAGCAAGCTGAAGATCGTTGTTTTCTCTGCGACATTATTAGGGGCGCAGGAGCAACTTGGCAAGCGGGGAGCCAAGTGGTTGGTCGCTTGGCTGCCGAGGCGAGAAGATAGTAGCAACCAGCAAGTGAGCAAGCCAACTTGGCCGGCATGGGTATCTTCCCAAATATACCCTCATCATCTGCAACCCAGCCCACAAGCGTGCCATCGACTTGGCATCTCGCTGGTCATCCTCGGCTCGCAACTTGGTGATCTTGACGTCCATGAATGGACCAAGGACGCAAAGGCGGAAAGGAAAAGCAACTATGACCGTCAGCTCCCTCTTGGACCGTTGGATCGGAAATCGAGCGCGTGGGTATTCAGTAATCGCGAGCGTTGGTTTTTGATCCAACAGCTCTCAGTGGAGCCAGTGTGAGCACGCCCCTGTCGCTAACAGAGGGCCATTCAAAACATTGTACACTCGCTACCAGCCCTTGACAGTTACACACCATCTAGAAAAAGCAACAACTTGGCACATGCTAGTTTTAACGGTGAGCTTTAGTTAGTTTCAAGTGTTCCGGTACTCTGTTCCATGTGGAGGTCCAAATTCTCCCTTAGACAATGTAGAGTACACTTCCATGCATCCTAGCTGGACATTTGCATACTAGTCATGTCCATATAGAAAGCGGTATTGATTCACTCCATCTGTTTGTCAAGATCCAAGCCTTTAAATCTTTACTTTCTTTTTTTTGGTTTTATTGAGAACTTTATAAAAAACACAATCAGAATCCACTCAAGGCATTTTTTAAAAAGAACTCCATATATCTGTATAGTATATAATGTGATAACTAGAGTAAGTAAACCTTCATATATAGGTAAGTTTTTTTACTTTAAAATATGAATGTATTCCTAGAGTAAGTACACCATGCTAAGGTTTACCGGGAGATATATCCTTTGTTAGCATTGGTGATAGTAGAGAGTGTATATTTTTCCATAACTAACATCGATCAGATTGCGAGTAAGAGCTTGTGCCGTGGCATGGCAAAGGTGAGAATCATAAAACATAATTGGAAGCAGCAGGATGGAAGATCCATGTAGATGTGACACAATATCATGAAAGTGTTAAAAGTTCAGACAAGAAAATGCACGAGGCAAAAAATGGAAATGACAATATGTCCTGATCGGTAGTTTGCACGTTTTTCTACTGTTCATACCGTGTTGGGTGGTCTCATGGTGGTGGAAGGGGTGGCGTGAGATATATCTTCTCACATCAACTGTGATTTTAGATAGTGTATCAGTTTCTACAACTAAAGTCGAGTTAGCTAGACGTCAATACTTATCTAATAATATGCACATGATGATGTACCTTACCTCAGTATTGGACTTATATCTCAACTTAGTACTATGACACTTGGTATCCACAAGTTGCCACGTAATTTATGAACAATCACAACACACGACAAGTGTCACCGCTCTTCTTACACGTGCGCCGCGTGTTAGAAGATATCGCAATATTAATTTTCAGAGCATATTTATTTTCAAAATTAACATCGAGTTGGTCCTCGTCGTTTCTTTTCTTTTCTAACCTATCGGTTTTATGAGAGGCGAATTTCCCTCGAATCTTTTGTAAAAAGGTGCATAACTTGCAATCTTTGTTAAGATATCTCTCTAGAAAAACGATGAATGAATCTAGGTAAATTTGATACGATACAGGCAACTTCAAAGAATTACATGTATGGTCGCGTATGGAGTAAAAGTCGAGACATAGCCTCCCTCTATCTATATGTCTATATAACAATAACACAAAACAAAAATCTCCGTGTGCTTCCCCTCTCTTCCTCTCGTCCTCTCCCTTCCGCGCCGGGGAGACCTCTGAGAACCGAGAGCCAGGAAGAAGGCGAGCGGCGTCAATCAAGCGAGCCATCAACCAACTGGCCCCCCTTTCCACCGAATCTGCACTTCTCCACCAACTCAGCGGGCGCAGAGGGGCCCAGCACCCGGAGGTGTTCGTCTAATTTCTCGCGTCAGCTTCGGCCGCACCGGCGGGAGGTTCGGAGGCGGGGGCGGGGAGGTAGGAAGCAGCGATCTTGGCACCGTCCGAGCTGTCAGGTAGGTTTCTTTGCTCGATTCAGCCTGGAAATGTGCATCTTTTGATGCGTCTCTGGTGTTTCCTCTGGTATTTGGGCGGTTCTTCCCGTCTGCATTTAGGGGGGTGGGGAATTTCTTTGTTGGCTGCATTGAGGATCAGCCTGGACTCGTCTGTCTTATGCCGGCTGGTTTGTTCTTTGATCAATTCGTTTCTTGCGGCGAGATCCGCACCAACCATCTTCTGACTGGTAACTTGTTCTAGAGATTACCTTTTTTTTGCCTCATTTACTGGTTGTATTAATATTAATGAGTGGATGTTGAGGCAGAAAAGGTTGGTTGATAGTACTAGCTGGTCATAATCCTAAGAATTTTACGCGTATATTGCTGAATTTCTTTATTTTTCCAAAAATTGGCCTCGTAATGTTGGCAGCAGAAGAATATCGAAGTGATTGCTAGTTGACTTACTAGTTTAATCATCTAGTGATTGCTAGTTTCAATGTTTGGTTAATCCATGACGAATATCATCTCAAACTGTCGTACTGAACTGCTGCAGGAGCAGGATTGAATGGATATATAGAGTTGGGCCCAGTTGACCTGATCGCCTGAAATGGAGTTGGTGGTTAAGCGGCACCGCTGTACGCACTCCGCGAACTGTGTTTGCCTCAAGGGCCACATCAGTGAGGATGCAATGTATCTCGTGTTTAAACAAATGAATTGGAACCCAAAGATGATTGCTATCTTCTCCGGCATATGTAAGTGGTTTGATGAATTCGCCATGAGGGTGCTCTGGAAGGAATTCTGCCAAGCTAGAGCACCAAAGATGATGAAGGATTTGCACTCTGATGGAAGCCATATTGTCGATGGCAACTGGAAAGCCCTAGGGAAGCTTCTTATCTATTGCTCAGGGTGCCCTAGGGGAGACCTGTTTAGTAACATCCATGTCCCAATCCCAGGGCACTTTGTCTACAGGACCCGTTTTTCTAGGACGTTGGGGAAGAGCTTATTGCCACCACAGTGCAGGTCAGATGTGTTGTATGTCTCGGAGTCTTGTGAACATTTTGACCAGGGTGAGGAAGGTGACTTGGGCCTCTTCCGGGGTATCTTAAAGTCATTTGCTGGGTCGAATATGAAGAAAATGTTGATTGAGAGGCAGGCAACGTTCCATCCGAATGAGGCGTGTACTTATTGTAAAACAAAGCTATGGCACTTGATGCAACAAAATATGATACCGAGCAGTGCCTCCACGAGGTTGGACGCGGATGATGATTCTGTTGAGTACTATGTATGCCTTAATGGGCACATCATTGGTTCATGCACTCTGATGCCCTTCTCAGATTCTGAGGACACAAAGGAAGAGTGATCAAGACTTGAATCAGGTATTTGCATGCTTAAGCTTCCTTTTCTTTAGGATACATGCTCATGTTTCTTTTTTCAGTTGCAGTCTATAGCCAACCAATGTAATTCTCTCCCACTTGGCGTCAGTTTTAGTTAATTTGGATAGTAGAACCTAAATGCCTTTATTGTACACTGATTAATTTATGATGATTTTTGTGCATGTTTTATTTTTAAATTGTTGTCTACATATGTAATTCTCTCCCACTTGGTGTCATTTTTAGTTAATCCGGATATTAGAGCCTAAAATTGCCTTTAGTGTATAGTTAAGTAATTTATTTCAATGAAGCATTTCTTGTTGTCAAAGAAAGATCACCTTCAAGTGAACTAACACATAAACCTTGCATATACTTATAATATTGCCCTTTTATGTTCATGGTTTAATAGATTAAGCTAATGAGTCAATATGTTGTCCTGAGTATATTGATTAAATCATCTGACTGCATACTGAAATTATTGCTATGCATGACAGAGTGTTTGCTTTTAAGGTGTCTGTGATTGTAATATTCATGCACTATCTATTCTATCTACGGTTTGTACTTGAAACTTTTGATTCCGAAGTTTCTATTAGGAGATTAGTTTGTACTCGAGCTTTTGCTGTAGACCAGCCACTTGAGCTTTGAACTTTCCAGTCCCTGATATTCATCTAAGAAAGATAGATTAGCAGTAGGCATTGTGGTTAGGACATGATCACCTGTTGTTAATTTCTGGTGTTACGTGACAATCTTCAGTCCCTCGTGTTACACTTTGCTCCTTCTTTGACAATGTTGAATATAATGGCCAAATCTACCATTTACTGTTGTGCTGTAAAAGGTGTATCAAATGCTCATTTGATATTTTATATTGCAAATATAATGCGTTGCATCACAGTGGTTGCACTCATATAGTTTCGAGTTAATTCACTGTTTTCCACACTGCTTCTTCTATCATATATAAAATTGGTTGGGCTATTAGTATTGAGTGAAATGCTTAGGAAGCATTTTATCTTAATCAACTAATGTCATGTGCATAAACATGACTGCCTTATTGCTTGTTTAATGTTAAGTGTATCTTTAGTACATCCTAGATGTTAGGGATGAAAGCGGGAACGGGAAAATCCTGTACCGACCGCAACCGTATACCGTGTAAACCGATCGAATACCGTTTAGACAGGAAAAACGGGAAAACGGGAAAAAACGGGAAAATACGGCGGGAACGGGAACGAAAACGGTTAGCACTATTTCCCGACCGAATTCGCGGTTCCCGTATATTACCAGGAACGTTCCCGCGGGAGTTTCCCGTATTCAGCCCGTCCCTTTCCCATCTGGCGGCCCAGCCCACTTACCCCCGGCGCCCCGCACCGCACCGTATTCAGCTCGTAGGCGCCGCCGCCGCCCCCCAACCCAACCCCTGCGCCGCCGCCCGTAGCCGCCGCTGCGCCCCCAACCCGACCCCTGCGCCGCCGCCGCCCGTAGGCGCCGCCGCCGCCCGTAGGCGCCGCCGCCGCCCCCCAACCCAACCCCTGCGCCGCCACCCGTAGCCGCCCCCCAACCCGACCCCTGCGCCGCCGCCGCCCCCCAACCCGACCCCTGCGTCGCCGCCGCTCGTAGGCGCCGCCGCCACCCCCCAACCCAACCCCTGCGCCGCCGCCCGTAGCCGCCGCCGCGCCCCCAACCCGACCCCTGCGCCGCCCGTAGCCGCCGCCGCCCGTAGGCGCCGCCGCCGCCGCCGCCCGTAGCCGCCGCCGCACCCCCAACCCGACCCCTGCGCCGCCCGTAGCCGCCGCCGCCCGTAGGCGCCGCCGCGGCCCCCCAACCCGACCCCTGCGCCGCCGCCGCTCGTAGGCGCCGCCCCCCCCCCCCCCCCCCCCAACCCAACCCCTGCGCCGCCGCCCGTAGCCGCCGCCGCGCCCCCAACCCGACCCCTGCGCCGCCCGTAGCCGCCGCCGCGCCCCCCAACCCAACCCCTGCGCCGCCGCCGCCCCCCAACCCGACCCCTGCGCCGCCCGTTCGCGTGCTTGTAAGCTGTTTGTTGTTTTACCATGCAAACATATCATTTGGTTGGGCATTAATGTGTGCAATTTGCAAATGGGTATTTAAGTAGTTAGCTGGTATTCGATTGAGTCTCGTGGGCAGCCAAAAGAGCCTTGTAAGGTAGTTCAGTGTTCAGTACCATGGGTTCCAACATAGGAGTTTTTCAGGTCAATACTTATTGGACCTCTGTTATGTTTTATAGCTCAAATTTTATGGATCCTAATTAATTATTTGCTTCAAGTTTGTTTCAAACTGTTCGCATGTTGAAGTTCATTGGTATGAATTAGAGTATAGACCTAGCTGTCTGGAGCAGATCATCTCCTATTTTTAACTCAAATTAGAGCTTAATAGAAAGACCATGGAACTAAGCTTTGATGCATCCTAGTATTTGTTTCAGCATTGAACTGTGTAATTTTTTTTTGAAAGGAATTGAGCTGTTGGGATGAAATTTTTGAAGTTGGTATGGAATTGAATGTGGGTCAATGCTTCCTCTCCAACCTTTTATAGTTCTGACATATATATTTATGGCTGATGCCAATATGAGCCCACCTAGTTCTTGCTTGTGCCATACTGGATTCTGGACATGGTGTTGATTAAAATCTGTATGCAGTAGACTGCATTGCAGTTGGATGGCACCAGCTTCTTGTAGAATTGTAAAATTTGAACCTGTTGACACTATTCTACTGTACCACCTGTTGGTACTTCTGATGGAAAACCAGTTTGTATGCTCTGGTATTGTTGTTGGTTCTGTTCAGGTGTGATGAAACAAAACGTATGTCTTGCTCAGATTCAGTGGTAAATTTCTGAGTCTTTCACAGACGTTCCAGCTTAGGAGAGACTTGAAATCATAATTGGTTGTTCAATGTTTTCTCTGATGTTTCAAATGAATTTGGGTTGTGGTGTCTTCTAAACATTGGAATTGTTTGTGTGAAGAATATATATAAATTCGTATACGAAATTGTTGTTATTATATTCATCTTCAAAAATATAGTGTGCATATCGTTGCTATTGTTGCGTCGAGCTCATTGTTTTAAGTGGTTACGTATATTGATATTCCCGTTTTATGTTACCGCTTCCCGATCGTAATCGACACGTTCCCGTTCGAATTATTCCGTTCCCGATATCCCGTATTACCGGTTTCGTTTTCCCGTCCGGCCTTCCCGTTCCCGGCAAAAAAATACGGGAGCGGCAAAAAAATACGGGAGCGGGAACGGTTAAGAGCTTTTCCCGACCGTTCCCGATCGTTTTCATCCCTACTAGATGTAGTAGTAGCAGCAGCCGCCGCCATCCGTGCCGCCCTCTATCCACCCGCCACTATCGTCCGCGCCGCCCTCCGTCCACCCGCCGGCGGCGCATCCCCGCCCTCCTCTAACCTGGCCTGGCATCACGTCCCCGCCCGGGACTTGGCCCGGCCGCCGGCAACCATCACCCCGGCCGATGGCGGAGCGCCACCTCGCCGCCTGCCCACCGGCAGTCGATTCCTTCATCTCCCTACCTCTCTTCTAACGCCGGCGAGCATTGGAGCTCCGGTGCCCGGCAACCTCGGCAAACCTAACCCCGCCGCCGGCGACTTCGTCGGCGACCGCTCCCCCCACCTCCCGCCCACCCCTGTGCACCCCCAACCCAGAACCCTAACATGGTGACTGCGGCCGGCGGCGCGGGAGGCAGCGGCGACGCGCTGAGAGGAGGAGGAGGAGGAGAGGAGGAAGGAGATCGTGCGGCCCACGTGGGCTGCACGAATCTCAAACATTGGAAGGTGGGTGAGCTTCCTGCATTTCGGAAGATGTATAGGATTAGCTCGGTTAACGAGAGAAGGTAAATGCGTAAATCCTTTTGGGCCGGCTGGCGCTTTAGGCCCGATTCGATTGCTCTTGGATTTCTTTCGTAGACCCTGTTTAGGACGATTCTGCCGTGCCAGAAGCGCTTTAGGCCCCGTTTGGATCCCTCTAGATTTTAGATTTGGGAAAAGTTCGATTTGCACCCTCGAACTATCATAAAAGTTCGATTTTCAACCTTCAACTACAAAATCAGATAACATAGGTCATCCAATTATCGAAACCGTACAAATTTGGTCATTTGGGTGATTTCAAAGGTGATTTTTATTTTGTGAAAATTAAAATATACAATTTTAAACTAAAAGATTTCATAAGTAACTCATTTTAAATTAAAAAAATACGAAATGGGTATCAAAAATTTTCTAAAAATGTAACCTATCTATTGACACTCTACTTGTCAGTTATTCGGATCCATTTTTTATGTTCATAGTATTTGGTTGCTTGTAATTATGCCTATTATTTTTCAATAAATAAGTTTCAAATAGAGCAATAATAGACAGATAGGTTATATTTTTATAAAAATTTTGATACTAGTTTCATATTTTTTGATTTAAAATGGATTAGTTTTGATTTTTTAGATCTAACTAGAATTTTTTATTTTTTTAAAAAAAATACAAAACCACCTTTGAAACCATCCAGAGGGTCAAATTTGTACGGTTTTGATAGTTGGATGATCTTGATTACCCAGTTTTATAGTTGAAGATTGAAAATTAAACTTTTACAATAGTTCGAAGTTGTAAACCGGACTTTTCCCTTTAGATTTTGCTACAACTGTCTACTATCCAAGTACTATAGATTATATAGATTATGGAATCCAAGAATTTGAGCAAACCTAGCTTAATTCTATAATCTAGAGGCAGCCAAACAAGACCTTAGCCACAAAACCGCATCACCCAGATCCCATCCCAGAAGCACGCGGCGAGCCACGTTCCGAGTGATGAAGCACTTCTGGGATGAGAGAAAAGTGAATATCACCATCTTTATAGGAAATAACCAAAGGGTGAGAGAAAATAATGAAAAATTGTACGTGCCCAGCACTCTGCAATTCTGCACTCTAGCGGGCTGCAACAAACCACTTCTGCTTAGACATATTTCTGTTTTTTTCTCTAAAGTCTTCCTTGAAATAAAACGTCTTGCACGGAATATGGTCTCTGGGCTGCATGCTTTGTGGTTTTTGGGCCTATTAGATGTGCAAACTGGACCGCTAATGGATCTAAGATACATAGGCTAACTATTTATCGGAAGATAGATAGGAATCCCCATTCAATATTGGGCACCCTACCAGCCCATCGTCGTAAACTTATGCTTGGTCTATGACCTTGGGATGCATCAATTACCACGGGTAAGCATCGAGCGGCGTAGCAGGAGCTCTTTGCCACACGGAGGAACCTCTACCTGGTCCATTTGTTCGCAGTGTTGCAGCTCCACAATGAGCCAGCCCTTGCATCTCCGGATCCAACTTGTCTTCTTCCATGGTCCTAGTGTTCTCCATATTAATGAGACATTCCCATTGATCAACTAAAACCGGTCGTTTGAAGGTGATGGAGTCTAGAGAAAGCTAGCGCCTGTGTGGAGAACTGGAGATCCACCCTGGCGCCACATCAGCGCGTGGAGGACAGGTCAGGTGAACCACATTAAATAGCTTCAGGATAGAAACTGAATTTTCAGAGTTTGATTTACCTAGATGATAATCCGAAATAGTGTAGAGACCAGCTATGTAATTTACTCCACAGTTTTTATTAGAGCAAAGTAGTGTTTAGACAATCTAATTCAACCTTCCCCGCTTATACACTCTTAAAAGATGAAGTGAAGCAACTATGTCAATCTTTATCTATTTCTAAAGCATGTAATGTTTCCACCTTAATTTTTGGTTTGATCCAGCTTCTATCATCCATGTGGGCCCTGGTCCATTCCGTATGCGAGTCGGATCAGCTCTCCATCCATGACTCGATCACGTAGAGTTCTACAAATTAACGCACGGATACTTATACAGTTTTTTATCCATAGCAGCGCACGGATATATTTGCCTAACTAGTGATTCTAAATATATATATGAACATTAGTCACCTCTAGTTATAATAATTTTATTAAGACATTTTATACATCTATAATATCCGTACAAATAAGGTCTACCAACTGCAATTACTACCCGATATAATGGAGACAGTTGGAGCGTCATTGTTGATCTCATCTGTGGCCGTCAATTGTCCTCTGCTGCCTTTCTAACCGCCAGTAGCAACTCACGTACAGTAACTCCCCTCGCCTCTGGTTGGTTCTTGTTTCGCCGCAACCGATCGAGCGCCCAGAGGAAGAGCTAACGTTGGATCAGATGTTTGAACACCAATTAAAAATATTAAATATAGGTTAATTATAAAACTAATTGCATAAATGAAGGCTAATTCACGAGACGAATCTGTATATGTTTACTACAGTACAATATTATCAAATTATAGACTAAATAGGTTTAATGGATTTGTCTCTAAATTAGCCTCCATCTGTGCAATTTTATAATTAGTCTATATTTAGCACTCTTAATTAATGTCAAACATCCGATACGACAGAGACTAAAGTTTAGTTGGGATGATCCAAACAAAACCTAATTCCATGCCGGTCCTCACGGTCGCAACACTGCTTACCCCGTCCTCAGGATTTTACGGTACTTTGGAGCCATAATTCGTTGGGCGATCAATGGTGCGGGTCCTGCAGGTTAGTTGGCGCGCAACGTGGAACACGCGGTTGATGATTGGTGATGGGACTGGTGGTGCCGCTGCGGCCCCTGCGTGAGGGGGCGGATGCAGGCAGAGATGCGGCTGGATGGGGGAACAGCCGAGCAGAGGAGCAGGGAACACAAAATACTGTTCTTGGGATCTAACAACTAACCAGTACTAAACCTAACCAAAAACCTAAGAACAATACCTACGTACATGGCGCGTGTTACACGAGCTTGTCGTCGTCGTTGCAATCTCTCATTAGTAGTCATATGTCACCTTGTCGTCGTCCACCACTCGTCGTCGTTGCGAGATGACAGATTTCAACCAACCAATAGCTTGAATTTGAATTTTCCATAGCGTGATGTGTTCACTGTTCAGTAGTCTTTCCATTTGAAGTGATTCCCCATCCGCTGATATTTTCGCCGGGGATGAGTAGCAAACACTTGCAGATTCTAGCCAGTTTCATTTCAGTGTGTTGTTCACAGCCGGGCGTATTGACGCGAGCCAAAGCTAAGCTTAGCAACAACACCCCACCAATGATCTATAAAAAACGGCACACGCACAGCAACTGGAAGCCAAGAACACAAAAAAGGCCAAGAAAATCGACCACCCTTCCCTGCCCTTTAGGCTTTAGCTAGCAGATTGGCCTCGATCGGCGACGTCATCAGGATGACTTGCCAAGGACAAGCAGCGGCGCCCCTCGGCCTGGGAGATGCGGACGATGGCGCCGGCGGCACGAAGGCCGCGGCACACTTCGTGTTCGTCCCGCTCAACGAGCGCGGCCACCTGATCCCGGCCGTCGACACCGCGCTGCTGCTGGCCACCCACGGCGCGGTCTGCACCATCGTCGGGCCCCCGTCGACGACCTCGAAGGTGCGCCAGACCGTCGAGTCCGCCCAGCAGTCCGGGCTGCCGGTCCGGCTCGTCGACTTCCCCCTCGACTACGCCACGGCCGGCTTGCCGGAAGGGGCGGACGACGCGGACCGCATCGAGCCCGTGTACATGATGAACTACTACCGCGCGGTGGCGCTCCTCCGCGCGCCGATCGAGCGCTACCTCCGCGCGCACGACCCGTACCCAACCTGCGTCGTCAACGACGTCTTCAACCCCTGGGCCACGGAGCTGGCCGCCGGCCTCGGGGTCCCGCGGCTCAGCTTCTTCAGCATCTGCGCCTTCACCATCCTGTGCCAGCACAACCTCGAGAGGTTCCACGCGTACGACGGCGTCGAGGACAGCAACGCGCCGGTCGTCGTGCCGGGCATCGAGAGGAAGGTCGTGGTGACGAGGGCGCAGGCGCCGGGCTTCCTCCGCGGGATTCCGATCCCCGAGTGGGTGGAGCTGGCGGACTACATCGAGCGCGCGCGCGCCGAGGCCGACGGCGTCATTGTGAACACGGTCCTGGAGATGGAGCCGGAGTACGTCGCCGCCTACGCGGAGGCTCGGGGGATGAAGGTCTGGACCGTCGGCCCGGTGTCGTTGTACCATCACGGCGCCGCGACGCTGGCGTCGAGGGGGGACCGCGCCCCCGCCATCGACGCCGCGGAGTGCCTCCGGTGGCTCGACGGCAAGGAGCCCGGCTCCGTCGTCTACGTCAGCTTCGGGAGCATCGCGCAGGCGAGCCCGAAGCAGCTCGTCGAGCTCGGCCTCGGGCTGGAGGCGTCGGGCCACCCCTTCATCTGGGTGGTCCGGAACGCCGGCGGGTACGACGAGACGGTGCGCGCCTTCCTGGGGGAGCTGGAGGCGCGCGTCGCGGGGCGCGGGCTGCTCGTCAGGGGGTGGGCGCCCCAGGCGGCGATCCTGTCCCACGCCGCGGTGGGCGGGTTCGTGTCGCACTGCGGGTGGAACTCGACGCTGGAGGCCATCGCGGCCGGGCTGCCGCTGGTGACGTGGCCGCACTTCACGGACCAGTTCCTGAACGAGAAGATGGCCGTGGAGGTGCTGGACATCGGCGTCAGCGTCGGGGTCAAGGAGCCCTTGATGTTCCAGGCCAGGAACGAGATTCTGGTGGGGCGGGGCGTGGTGGGGAAGGCCGTGAGGGACATCATGGGCGGCGGGGAGGAGGCCGAGAGGAGGCGGCAGAGGGCGCGCGAGCTCGCCGCCAAGGCGAGGGCGGCCGTGCAGGAGGGCGGGTCGTCGCACGCCAACCTGCTGGATCTGGTCAAGCGTTTCGAGAAGGGCACAGCCGCGCCGCGTGACAAGTTTAGCGCAGCATGAGTAACCGGAAAGATGGTGTGTGCCACCATCACCATCAGAGACGAGAACTTGGACAATTGTTGGTGTCAGCAAATTAAATCCGAATTGTTTGCTTCTGTTTCGTTGTTATATTCTTCTGAACTGACAAAATTGATACCCCGTGAACACATCCTATCCTTACGAACACCTTTGAGAAATTAGACCCGCTATGGTAGAAGTGGTTGGATGCGCGGCCACTGTGATCACGGATTGCAAGGCGGAGAAGGTCGTGACATTGGCTGTAGTAGCTTGTGCAGCAGAGCAGGTCGCGCTTTGCACGATGCCCAAGTGTGAGATGTGCTGTCACTGTCATGGACTCCCACAGTCTTCCCTATGATGTCCACTTTTGCAGTAGCGGTGATGTATGCATCATGACCGATGCCTGCACCATCATCATGGGGTGGACCCTTGTCTCCCCTGAAATGTAGTAAGGGCTACTATCACCGACAGAGTAAGCCACAACGTTGCAAACGAATTGTATTGTGTCGAAGTAAGGGGGTGGTTAATTATGTTATTAAGGGTTAAGTTTGTGATGATAAACTGCTATTTTAAGTTAATTCGTGGTGATGAGCTGCTAGTTACTTATTGCGATGATGACAAACTAGTTTATTCATGGTGATTATGATGAACTAGTTTTTCTATATAATGATAAACTAATTTAAACTAATTATTTTGTGGTGATGATGATAAACTACTATTACGAATAATGACAAACTGGTTTTATTGGAAGGCGATGACTTCGCTAGTTTGTTTGAGATGATAATAACCTAGGATGTTTGTTGTTTGTTCTTGTAGTTTTATGGTGTGCGGTGGACATACACAGTGAAACGGAGCGAGTACTATATTTACTATATTATATTCTGGTTCATGGACATTGTGGTGGCTTATAATATCGTATAGAAGTGAATAATGTTTTTCGCTGTGTGGTAGTAGTTGGTGTGTTTAAGTACTACCTCTGTTTTTATATTCTTTTGCATCACCATCTTGAGATTGGTGAGAGGCTCCACGTACATAATTGATGATGATATAATAATGCTTCCTAGCTGGCACGGACTAATCCATCAAATGTATGCAGAAACATATCATGCAAATATTGTTGATATATTTTTCACGATCTCAATTATATGGTAGTGTCAAGTCAAAACGAAATTGGATGCAGATAAGATTCTAAGTCTCCTAAGAATTATATGCTTAGTTGTAGATGATCAAGAGAACTAGCATGATAATCTGTAGTTAATTAGTCATGGAGACCATTATAAGCTAGTTTATTTTGTCACGTGCATGTCAAACATCAATTTGGATTAGGTGCATGCACGTGAGATTTAGGTAATCAGTCGGAGGAGACGATTTAATGAAGAATTGATCTTTAGAAATGCCGATGGAGGTGGTAACCAGAATTTTCAACAGTTTTGTTGCTTTGGTGGTGCTGTTGTAGGACAAGAAACATGAACTGATGGGTTGTAGTGTCGGTAGCCCGTTCAGTCGCCTTTCGTACTCGGATGGTGAACTTGCCGTGCTGACGATCACTACGCAAGCACCAAAGGTGGCGAGGTGTTCGGCAGGGAATGACATACATGATGCACAAGCATCTTCTTGATCACAAAAATAGGAAGATTAACCTGTTCATGCTCATTTAGCTGCGCTCAAAAGCATCTTGCTGCACCACATCCACCACTGCACTCTCACACTCACTGCAGTCTGCAGGTACCCGTGCAGTCAACATAGTCACATATATGCATACCTTCTATCCTGTGTGGATTGAAACCTGAACGAAGGAATTCATTAGTCACGCACTCACCAACAGATAACTGGAGAACAGAAATTGGATTCCACGTAATGTCCAAGGTGTCGTGTTTCTTTTGTCAACTAGTATGAGCAATTATTCAAGTTTATATGCGCATAACTCGCACAATTGGACTTTCCCTCTTCTTCTACCTTGTATCAACTAATGCTATCGCTAAGTTTGTACATGGGTCAACAAAATATCATCTTTTTATAGTATAACGATAATTGTAAAGATTCTCCTACTTATTTTTGTTCAATGGACGATAACAATAAATTATTTGTACACTCAATCAATAATATTTTTGCTTTCTTTCCATTTGTTAAGCAAACACTATCATCATCATATGTGTAGGATTGATATACTCTTATAAAATTTGATCCTTGAGTTTATATATAGTTGTATCATTTTGCTTTTTTTTTAATTTTGTGCAACGATTAGCTACCATTTTTGTTTATTATATGAACATTGCCAACTTATAGTATATTTGTAATCTTGTGTGATGATGACACAAATGTATGAAATGATTCACGAGTTTTAGTTGCTAAGATCATTACCAATTATTTTCTCGAGATATAGGCAATCATTGAATATTATTCTTCCAAATATCTTTTGGTCAACAGATGATCGTGTCAAGGACTATGCCATGCCTGGTGCAATTGATCAATAGAGAATTGAGGCATTGAATATTAGTCGCCATGGTGTAATTAATTAATAGAGAGTTTATGCATCAAATATTAGTTGCGAGAGTACTTCACTTGTTTTTTAGTAAGATGAGAAGTACTATTAAAGAATGAGCAGCAGCAGTAGAAGCAGGTAGTTGTTGTGTGTAAAAATTGTTAGAACACAATGTAATGAACTGGGAATAGTGAATGGAGCACTTTATTACCGTAGCATTGAGTACATATTTATAGGTAATGAAACCACAGTTGAAGGCCGGGAGTGCCGGCGTCGTGGACACCATCGCCCACTCCGCACGGCCGTGAGAAGCGCGCGGTCGTGGGCGTGGAGGAGGTCCTGCACGTGACGCTCGCACGCGCATGAGCGGGAAAATTCCCGCTCCTTTTTTCCTTTCGGTACTGTGGATGAGGTCAACCTCATTTTATTCGTAATACTCCCCCTTGGCTGAATCCATCTTGAGATTATTGAAAGTTAATATCTTCCAAAACTCTGTGGGAAAAAGAAAGATTTGAAAGAAGTACTCTATCATGAACTCATGGAGTTTAAGGAGTATTTTATGTCCTTTTGACATCTCCAGAAAAACCCCGGCGGGGAAAACATGAGATAAGACATAGGCTTATGCTAACATTGTCTCATTAAAAAATTTATATGAGAAAACCCTTATGGGAAAAACTCATAAAAGAAAAGAGTTCAATGCGATATTAACGCGGTTAATTTTCAAGAGACACTCCCCCTGAATCCTGCAACTCTCGAAGCCGCCGCATACTAATCCCTCAAACACATTTTTTAAATGAAGAACAACCCAAGTTCCCTTGTGCTATTTAAGTATCTGAGGATCTGTTTTCCCCCAATTCAGTGGCCCTTTGTTGGGGCAGCACTATGTCTTGTTAATAGGTTCACTACGAAAGTAATGTCTGGTCTGGTACTATTTGCAAGATACATTAGCGCTCCAATGAGATTGAGATAAGGATATTCAGGATCCAATATCTCTTCTCCTTCCTCCCGTGGTCGGAAAACATCTTTCTCTAAGTCCAATGACCGAACAACCATGGGGTTTTAGTTGGGTATGATTTGTCCAATATTGAAATTTTCCAATATTTTCTGGACGTAGACAGGTAGATGCACTAACATCCCAGATTGAAGGTGCTCGATTTGCAAACCTAAGCAAAATTTGGTTTTATCCAAATCCTTCATCTCGAATTCCATCTTTAGATGATTGCGGGCTTCATCAATATCTTGAGTGTTGCCAATGATATTTAAATCATCTACATACACAAATGTAATGCAAAATCCCGTAGGGGATCTTTTGATGAAGACGCACGGGCAATCATCATTGTTGGAATAATCTTTTTGAATAAGGTACTCACCCAGCCGGTTGTACTACATTCTTCCCGAATGTTTAAGACCGTATAACGATCTTTTAAGCTTTACACAATACATGTTGTGATTTGCGCTCGCATTTGGTATAAAGATTCCATCGGGGACCTTGATGTATATATCCGAATCTAGCAACCCATAAAGATATGCGGTCACGACATCCATCAAGTACATAGATAGACGCTTTTGTATTGCCAGAGATATTAAGTATCGGAAAGTAATTCCACTCATTAATGGAGAGTAAGTTTTATTGAAATCAATTCCGGGTCTCTGCGTGAACCCTTGTGCTACGAGACTTGCCTTGTATCTCACCACCTCATTGTTTTCATTACGCTTCCGTATGAAATCCTATTTGAAACCCATATGAAAGGATTTTGGAGGTGTAGCTATTACTGATGAATACCTCTATTTTAGTGAGGGAGGCTAACTCCACCTCAATCGCCTCCTTTCATTTGTTCCAGTCCGAGCGCTTCTTGCACTCTGCCATGGATTTAGGATCTGAATCTTTTTGAAGGTTGTCGGCAATTGATATCGCGAAATATAATTTGACAATTGTAGTCTTTCTATCATATGATTCTCCAGAATCAACTTAGTTGGTGGAAATTTCTTTCACCCCTTCTGACTGTTCAGTATTTCCTAATACAATGTTGTCAGAGTGTTCCGATGTCCCATCATCAGGATTTGGGTGCACTGTTGATGTGGGAGGTGGATTTGGTATGTCCACTTGGTGTCTCTTAACATGGGGTTGAGTTGCATTTACCGGTTCAGAGGGTTCATTCCTCTGTTTCATAGTGCGCTTATGAGAAGCCACAACTTTAGGATTAGCCGTACTTCTATCCTTCTCTTGTTGAGATGGTAGATGAATAGTTTTATTTGGTACCTGTATTCTTTCTGTCACATTCCTTGCGGGGAATGATGATTTCGTGACACCTTTGGTGTTGGTAAATGCATCTGACAAATTATTTGTAATGTTTTGCAATTTAATAATTCTTTGAACTTGTAGTTCAGTTTCTTTGGTACGTGGATCCTCCTTTAGGATGTCAGTGGCATCCCAATTGATTTTCTGGCATTTAGTATGGTACTTGAATTCTTCCCCTAATGCCGGGAAATGATCTTCATTGAAGATATAATCTGCGTACCTTGCAGTGAGTAAGTCCCCAGTGAGGGGCTCCAGGTATTTAATGATCGATGGAGATAAATACCCCACTTAGATCCCCATTTTCCTGTGAGAGCCCATAGAGGTATGCTTTGGTGGTGATATTGGTACGTATACAGCGGAACTGAATTTTCGTAGATGGGAAATACTTGGAGGATCACCATGAACCAATTGCACCGGGGAGGCTGAATGGTATGCAGTTGGGTGCAATTGTATCAAGTCTACGGCTGAAAGTGCATCTAGGCCCCTAGTGATTTTTGGTGAATAGTATGATACTGCGATTAAAGAACTAATGATCTTGTTGAGCATATGAGCAGGAGTTGATTGGTGTATCAATGGAATATTTATGATGAGAGATATTGAAAGTAAAGATAAAGTCTCATATGACAAGACGTGTGATTAAGCTAGGATTAAAGTGACAATATTGACAAGCAATGATTACTATATGTATTGAGTTACGTGTTTGATGACTACTATTTGTTCTCATATCCAAATGAATCTTGTTAACAAAGTCATAGCACTAGAAGGAAATTTCTTGTGAAGAAATGGACAATCTATCAATAGAAGATAAGTTGCAAAGAATTGTGAAGAATGAATTTCATTGATAATTTAATTATGATACAAACCTATCTGGAACTCTATGAGATGCAAGGATGAAGAGTTGGAATTTGGGATAGTGTTTCAAGGGACTAAGCTTGGCGAGGGCAATTGGTTTGTGCCGAGGCACCAACACTAGGGTGAAGAAACTTTCTTCGAATTCAACTTGAAGAATCTTGGTCATGTAGGGTGTTCATATTAGCAAGTATCAATCCTTCTAGAATCTTATTGTGAAGACGATGGTTTGAACGAGAAGTGGTTTTCATTCAAAGATAATGGTTCAAACCACTAGCTCAAGGAAGTTGTGCTCAAGTTTGTTGACGCCAGATTTTGACACGTGTTGAATCGGCGTAAGGAGGAGAAGATTGGCCCATGCGGCAGATCTGAGGGTTACAGTGAGGAATCGGCCGATTGAGGTACAGTTGGAAATCGGCCGATTGGTGATGCAGCTTGCGCCAACAGGATGGGACTACTTCGGAGGGTCCCGGTCAAAAGTTGGTCAACAGAGCGACGCTAAGTCGGTCAGGAAGCAATTGAAAAAGTCCTGGTTGGATTAGGAGACGGCGGCGGAAGATTCTGCGGGAGTCCGTTTCCTTTAGAAGATATTATAGATATAGTAGTTTTCCTATTTTTAAATAAGGTTGTAACAAGTCGTAATCGACCAGGAGTCCTAGTTTAAGGGTATAAATAGGAGTTGTCAGGGCTTTGCAAAAGGATGAACACATCAATCAACAACAATACTTCTACTTTTTCCAGCAATTTACTTTCAAGTCGGCGACTTCGCCAGCACTTTTTCTTTTCACGAGTTCGTACAGATTGGCAGGGCTGCATCAACTTGATCTCCGGCCAGTTGGTAGGTTCCGCTTATCGAGTAATATCCGAGCTTTAACTACGGGTGCATCGCTGTGGTTTCGTTTGGATTTATTCACCAGTTATCGATATTTACTAGAATTGCAAGTTTTACCTGTTGTTCTAGTATTATCACCAGTTATCCAGCTTGAGATCAGAGTAATCAGCTTTGTCATTATTCTTCTTCGATTTGTCACCTTACAGCCGATTAGATCTATTTCAAGTGTTGCCTCTGTAATAATTGTTTAGATCGCTCCAGGAGTCTCCTTTGCAATTATTACGCGATTATCGGCTGATCCATAGCCGATCATCTTTATAGCAAATCGGCCGATTCGCCGACGCGCTCCTCAGGACAGATCGGAACTCCAGCCGATCGGAGCGCCTGGAATTTAATACTCTTATTTCCTTGTCAATCAACAGGTCAGATTGACTGGCACGCCGCGCGAATCGCACCAGGGCGATAACCCGAACAGGAGCTAAGCAGATTCTCCCAGGTCGTGTGTCCGACGCTGAAGACCCTCGGCCGATTCCTGTCTGGCCGATTTTAGCGCCAACACACTTTTGGCACGCCCGGTGGGACACTTCAAGGTCTGATATGTCGAAGAACGCAGAGATTACTGATGGCAACATCATCGAGGTCACAGAAGCGGATCTCAAGGACGACCAGAGGGAAGAATTAGCTAAACATCTAGAAGATTACAAGAAGATATACCTGCAGTCGTTCAGTCGTACCAGAAGCGGGGAGGCTGTCAAAAAGGCTCCTATTCCAGTTCCCCGCCACATCACCATTGCTGAGGACTCGGGCAAGATGTCCGATATGATCCAACAGTCCGTCTACCAGGCATTCATCGACCAATCCTCAGTGATGACCAACACGGTGTATAACGCCGTCATCAGCTCTCTGGCCAGCGGAGCAGTTCAAGGCTATCAGGGACCAGCGTATGCCCCGCCGATCACGCTGCCAGCCGGAAGCTTACCATGCACGTCCCAATCGGCTCCTCAGCCGATATTGACGCAACACGAGGGGTACAACACTCCGCCACCTCCAGCGTCTCCAAGGTACAGCGGTGCACCATGTTTCCCATCACAGACACCGCTTTAACCCGTCCAGATTGCTTCTATACAATCGCTGCCCACAAGCTCAGTACCCTGGGGGATATCGGCGACAACGGCTTTCCCCGATCCATCAACTGGGCATGGAAGCTATCCAATCCAGGCGTCTCACCAATCGGCCGTCCGGCCGACGGTCCCTCAGTATCAGCCAATCTCATCAGAAATCTGCAGGGGGGCAAGCGCTGTAGAAGCATGCAGAAGCACGGCGCCAATGATGACATACGATGGAGCGGCGGATTCACTTCGCCATCAACTATCAGCTGCTCAGCAAAATTCGCCGCATGCTTCGATTCATCACCCAGCCGTACAAGCCCTTCAACATATGCCGGCACCACGAACAGTCGTTCATCAGCAACAGGTGGACTGGACGGCAAGAATAGCAGAAGTGATTCAGGACCAGTTTGGGTTGAAGCCAAAAATGCAGACTTACCCATACAAGACGTCATACCCATCGGCCTATGACTTGCTGCCGTTCCCACACCGCTACAAGGTACCTAGTTTCACCAAGTTTTCGGGGTCGGACGACACATCCACCGTAGAGCACATCAACAGATTCATCATCTAGTGCGGGGAGGCTGCCACGCAGGATGCTCTGAGGGTGCGTCTATTTTCATCATCTCTGTCCGGATCGGCCTTCCAGTGGTTCACCACTTTGCCACCAAATTCTATTGTTACATGGGCCGATCTAGAGAAGCAGTTCCACAAGTACTTCTACGCAGGAGTACATGAGATGAAGCTCTCAGATTTGACCAGCCTCAGGCAGAGGAGCGATGAATCAGTAACTGGGTATATACAAAGGTTCAGAGAAGTCAGGAATAAATGTTACAGCCTGGCTCTGACCGATGCACAGTTGGCCGATATAGCCTTCCAAGGCCTCCTACCACAAATCAAGGAAAGGTATGCTTCGCAAGAGTTTGAAAGCCTAAGCCAGATCGTTCACCGATTGGCAGGACAGGAAGTCCGTCTGTTTGAGCAACGGAGAAATTTCCAGAAGAAGGTGGCATACCTAGAAGGATCTGAATCGGATGGAGAGGAGGAAATCGGCCTGGCAGAGTGGGTAAAAGGCAAAAAACCAATATCATGCCCTTTCGGAAAGAAAGAGCCAGAGACATTCGGCTTTGACACGTCAAAAGCCGATAAAATTTTTGACTTATTACTCCAGGAAGGGCAAATTAAGATTTCTCAGTATCATAGAATCCCCACGGCCGATCAACTCAAGAAGATGAAGTACTGCAAGTGGCACAACTCCACGTCTCATGATACGAATGAATGCAAAGTCTTCCGTCAGCAGATACAATCGGCCATCGAGCAGGGGAGGCTCAAATTTGAAATCCCGACTAAATCGGCAAAGCCGATGAAGATACATCAACATCCCTTCCCGGCTAACATGGTTAACACGGGGGGAAATTCACGTCAAACTAAGGTGCTGACGATCCCAGGAGGCAGATTACAGCGCATGAGATCAAAAAGAACAGGCCGGGGCCAGAACGACCACGTAAACCCGTCACCTCCTAGTTCTTGCTCAGCAAATATCGGCAGCAGCAGGAACAATCAAGATACCACGACGAGATGATACGCCGGCATGAAGATCACTGGCAATGTCCGTTCTTCATCCATTGCTGGGAGAACGACATCAGATTGCCGTCTGCCGATAACTGTCCGGAGTGTAACGGATTGAGTTGCAACGATCGCCCGAGGTCACACTCTGGGGACAGAGGATCAGAGCCGATCAGCAGAAATTGGCGCGGACGAGAGGAACAGCGCATTTCGGTGCATGATCGGCTGGGGGGCAGAGTTGACCAGTACCACCGGTCAAAAGGCAGGATCAACCAACGGGATAGACCGGGGGGCAGAATCAGCGTGCACGATCAGCTGGAAGAGATGGCTAATGATAGGGTGTCAGATGAAACCCTCTATGAAGGGAACCAGATTGGGAACACGCCGGATCATCGGCTAAGCCAGTAAACCCCAGGTGGTGTCCCGATGGCCTCTCCAGATCTCAGAAACGGAGGATCCAACGCTTACGCCAGTGGGAGCAACAAGAAGAAGAGCAGAGGCAGGTGTCGGAGAAAAGAAACGTTAAGTCTCGGGTTTGGCGACCAAAGAAAAACAACAGCCAAGGAGCAGGCGATCAAGAATCGGCAGCCGACATCAACATGGTGTTCATATTGCCGATGGAATTCATGGCGCCTGACGATCGAGACAAAGCGACAAGAATGGAAGAGCAAATGGCACAACTAGTGTTAGAGCCGATGACGGCTACTTTTGAGAAACCAGAAGAAGAAAAACGGCAACATCTCAAGGCGCTGTTTCTCAAAGGCTACGTTGACGGGCGACCCGTCACCAGACTACTAGTACATGGAGGCGCCGCAGTCAACATCATGCCATATGCCATGTTCCGCAAGCTAGGTATGAGCGAGGAAGATCTCACCAAGACGGACATGATGTTAAAGGATTTCGAAGGCAACGTGTCTCCCGCCCGCGGAGGGCTCTGCGTCGACCTCACCATCGGCAGTAAGACCCTTCCTACTACCTTTTTCGTTATTAATGGTAAGGGATCCTACAACATGCTGCTCAGTCGTGACTGGATACACGCAAACTGCTGTGTCCCATCTACAATGCATCAATGCCTCGTACAATGGGTCGGCGACAACACAGAGATAGTCACCGCCGATTCCGCCTACAGCGTCGCAGCGGCTGACACACAACAGTGGAGTTGCGAGCACGTCAAGTGTATATCTGGCAGGACTTGGGACACTAACTTTCTGAAGGTGTCCGATTTCGGTCTACAGCTGATCCAAGCAGTCGGCTTGAAAGATTCAGAATAGATGGATCAGCTCGTCCGAGAAGACGGGAAGCTTGGGCATGGATTTACGTCGGCCGATTTATTGGAGATCGTAGATTTGGGGGATAGCAGTAAATCAAAGCCGACGTATATTAGTGCTAATTTGGATCCTGAGTATAAGTGTAAACTGATAAGTTTATTAAAAGAATTCAAGGATTGCTTTGCTTGGGAATATCATGAGATGCCAGGTCTAGACCGGTCCATTGTTGAACACCGGTTACCTATAAAATCAGGGTATCGGCCATATCAGCAACCTGCACGATGGTGCAACCCCAAGATTCTACCTGATATAAAGGTCGAGATCACAAAGTTAATTGAAGCAGGATTTATTCGGCAGTGCCGCTACGCCGAATGGATTTCTAATATTGTGCCCGTGTATAAAAAGAATGGAAAGTTGCGCGTGTGCATCGATTTCAGGAACTTAAATCAGGCCACACCAATGGATGGATATACGATGCCAACGGCCGATATCTTGATAGATGCTGCCGTAGGACACAAAGTCATAAGTTTCATGGATGGTAATGCAGGGTACAATTAGATATTAATGGCTGAAGAAGATATTTTGAAAACGGCTTTCAGGTGTCCAGGTCGTCTTGGTTTATTCGAATGGGTTGTGATGACTTTTGGGTTGAAGAATGCCGGTGCTACATATCAGCGGGCCATGAACTATATCTTCCATAAGCTTATTGGTACATCGGTGGAAATTTATATAGATGATGTCGTGGTCAAGTCAAAAGGTCACCAAGAACATCTGGCCGATTTACAAGAAGTACTGGAATGCACAAGAAAGCATGGGCTGAAGATGATCCCGAACAAGTGTGCATTTGGTGTATCGGCCGGACAATTCTTAGGGTTCATGGTTCACGAGCGCGGAATAGAAATTAATCGGAAGACCATAGACGCCATCAACAAAGTCGTGGCCCCTCAGAATAAGACCGAGCTACAGTCCCTCATCGGCAAGGTCAATTTTATCAGAAGGTTCATATCCAACCTGTCAGGGCGAATTCGAGCTTTTACCCCTCTGTTGAAATTGAAGCCCGATCAAGAATTTATATAGGGAGAAGAACAAAGCAAGGCATTGGAAGATATTAAGCAATACATAGTTTCACCTCCGGTGTTAGTCCCACCACAGCCCGGTAAGCCGTTCAAATTATATTTATCGGCTGATGAACAGGCCATTGGATCGGCGTTGGTACAGGAGTTCGAAGGAAAAGAATGAGTGGTATATTACGTCAGCAGAAGACTCTTGGACGCCGAAACAAGATATTCCCCGGTAGAGCGGCGGTGCTTGTGTTTATACTTCTCGTGTACCAAGCTCAGGCATTATTTGTTATCGGCAGAATGCATAGTTATATGCAAGGATGATGTGATGAAGTATAGTCTATCTTTGCCAATTTTGAAAGGACGGATTGGAAAATGGATCCTGGCTCTGTCAGAATTCGATTTAAGGTACGAATCGGCCAAAGCTGTCAAAGGTCAAGTCATGGCCGATTTCGTAGCTCAGTATTGTGGACCGGAGATCGCCGTGATTGAACCGGCTCCATGGACTCTGTATTTTGATGGTTCTTCGTGTGGGGCCGGATCAGGAATCGGCATTGTTCTCGTGTCGCCTCGGGGGGCAAGTTATGATTTCTCTCTGCCGATAGAAGCTTCCGCAGCTAATAATCAGGCGGAATATCGAGCCTTTCTGAAGGGCATCCAATTATTAAGGGAAGTCAAAGCTGATGCAGTCGAAATTTTTGGAGATTCCATGCTCATTGTGGATCAATTAACGGGGCGATCTGAGTGCAAGGATGATATCTTGAGGATTTATTATGAGGATTGCCTTCGGCTTTTAAAAGAGTTTAAGTCTGCAATAATTGAGCATATCCCTAGAAATTATAATGAAGAGGCTAACAGGCTGGCCCAACATGCCTCCGGGTATCGGCCGATTCAGGGAGCGATGATGCTAGAGCTCGCGGCCGATGACTGGCGAAAGGAAATCGCCGATTACTTGAAAGATCCATCTCGAAAAGTGGATCGGCGAATACGTTTTCAAGCTACAAAATATGTGTTGCTTGAGGATGATTTATTTTACCGGACGATTGATGGAGTTCTTCTCAAGTGCCTGGGAACAGAAGAGGCAAAGGTTCTGATGGGAGAAATCCATGAAGGTGTGTGTGGAGCCCATCAATCGGCTCACAAAATGAAATGGATGATCCGGAACAACGGGTATTATTGGCCAACCATTCTTGAGGATTGTTTCAAATATTACAAAGGATGCCAAGACTGTCAGAGGTTTGGCAACGTACAACGCACGCCAGCATCGGCTATGAATCCAATAATTGAGCCGTGGCCGTTCAGAGGTTGGGGAATAGATCTCATTGGACAGATTCATCCTCCATCGAGCAAAGGGCATAAGTTCATATTGGTAGCTACAGATTATTTTACTAAGTGGGTGGAGGCAGTTCCTTTAAGGAACGTGACATCGGCCGATATGATTGAATTTGTTAAAAGCCATATTATCTATCGATTTGGTCAGTTCCTCAAACCATCACAACTGACCAAGGAACAATGTTTACTTCTGGAGAATTCGGAGAGTTTGCCGCCGATATGGGGATTAAATTATTAAATTCTTCTCCATATTATACTCAAGCCAATGGCCAAGCAGAATCATCCAGTAAAGGGATAATCAAGCTAATCAAGAGAAAGATAGAAGAACAACCCAAAAAGTGGCATATGTCTTTGGCTGAATCTTTATGGGCTTATAGGATGGCTTGTCATGGAACCACTAAGATATCTCCTTATCAGCTAGTTTATGGTCATGAGGCAGTCTTGCCTTGGGAGTTAAGGACGGGGTCAGGACGTATATCATTTCAAGATCAGTTGACGGTCGATGACTATTCCTTCCTCATGAAGGACGAACTTGATGATTCGGCAGGTTTACGGTTGAGGGCGCTGATTAGTATAGAAGAGAACAAGAAAAAGGTGGCCAGATGGTATGACAAAAAGGTCAAAGTTAAACAATTCTCTCAGGGAGATTTGGTGTGGAAGTTGGTGCTGCCGATAGGATCCAAAGATCCCAAATTCGGTAAATGGTCACCCACTTGGGAAGGGCCGTACAGAATCGGCCGATGTGCCCCTGGAAATGCATATATTCTGGAAACAATTGAAGGGGAGGAATTCCCAAGAGCTTTAAACGGACGATATCTGAAGAGGTACTATCCAAGCATTTAGGTAGATGCATAGCTTGCAGTAAAATATATCAAGACAATATGGCTGATTTTCCATCGGTTTTCGTCTGCATATCTGATGCAGAGATGACGTCGCCTGAAGGAAAAAACATTGGGATTCATTTTGACTAGTTCACTATTGGATGAAAATGACAGAGTACATGGCCGGCATGGTACTAGTCGCCCTTAGAATAAAAATACTGAGGCGTCTATTGATTACGCCTGCTCTGGATTTCTCTCTTGACGCGACCCAGCTCTATCATAAGGCAGATCCTATTCTCCTTCGGATCCTCTATGGTGGCTCCAGTCTCAGCTTGATTGCAAAGTTCTATCAGGAGGCGGGTCTTCTTCTCCTCCAAACTGTCCATGGTAGTTTCGGTCTTGACTTTACAAGGGAGTGGAGGGCTCTTTTCAGAAGATGGTCGTTTGCGGACCAAACAGTGAGCATCTATAAGGTCCCAACATTCCTGAACAACAGCGGGAACATGATCTCTGAGTTCCTCAGCATGAGCTCTTATCAGATCTTTGTCTGCTTGTGACAGTGGTTCGTCTGAATGCATAATTTCAATCGCTCGTTCTAGACCAGGGCTGAGACGTTTTGGCTAAACAGAGGTAAAGAGATTACCCAACATCAGAGTGATTGAGGTGCTTAGGGGAAAGGCAGAGGAGAGTTCATACCTGGTTGACAGAGGAAGAAGATGAAGAGGACGAAGAAGACATCTTGCTGTTCGGTTTGGGACAGTAAAGAGAAAAAGAGAAGATAAGTAATGCATGTGCCTCTGGAGACGGTGAAAGGTCTACTTATTAAAGAAAGAGAGGTAGATGGATGGTGAGACACGTCCTATCAGAGTAAAAGCGTACATAAATGCAAAGCTGGCTAAAGAAACAGTTCAAGATCAAGTCGGCGCAGTAGCATTAAAGGAGCAATAAATGTTTACAGTATTCTTTACAGCCCAAGAAAAGCATCTATGGCCGCAATAGCTTGTCGCCTAATTTGATCGGCCGAGTCTAGTACTCTCTGGTCATCATCGGCCGATCCTGGAACTTCTGACATATGGCGACGAAGCCTTATCGTTTCACGGGCCAAGTGCTGTCTTTCTTGCTTCAGCTCACTGATGATGGATGGGAGTTCTTGAAGCTTCTTTTCTTCAGCGGCTATCTCTTTGGTTATCTGCTCCATCTCCTTGGCCAGCTCTGCTCTTCTCCGTTTGAGCCGATCTATCGTGCCGACGATATCCGGGCGACAGCTTTCGAGGAAGTTGATCTTTTGATGTACCTCTTGAGCCCGGTGCTTGTATGAATCGGCATCTTCCCGGGTTTTTGCCAGCTGGGCACGATCGGCCATATGGCGCAGCGCCCTGGAAACCGGAATCTGCATATGTTCTATATAAGCAGCATGCGCCAAGTTTTCTGTTGTTTCTTCCAGGATTCGACCCTTGATATCGTTGAAAAGTCGTCAAATCGGCGAAGCGTCTTCTACCAATCAGCCGATGTCGTCTTGAAGGAGAATACGCATGCTTTCAAGCTTGGCGCGGACATCATCGGAGGCAGAGCTCGATGAAATTGGGTGTGAAGCGATTTCTTCGTCATCAGGCAAAGAGACTGCAAAGGAGAAAATGCTGTTGTTCGGGGTGTCTTGCTCCTGTGGGAAATAAAGAGAAGGGTTGGCAAGCAGTAAAGGGGAATCGGCCGATTTCAATGGTAAGTTTGTTACCTCCTTGAAACGAATTTCTCTTGCTTGCGCCGGTGGAAGCGTCTCCCTCGTCTCAGGGGCTGGTGCAATTGGCTCGTCGGAGAAAGAAGATTCAACAATTATCAGTGCTCCGCTCGGACCAGCTTCCTGAAAAGGCATGGAAAACAGATCCTGTAAGTATGCTATGGGAAATTGAAATAAGATGGTGGGAGAAATTTGCCATGCCTCTATTGATCTTATGGCCGATGTTTGTTGTGGGGTTATAGCCAACATACCCAAATCGGCCTGCATCAGGATCGGTTAAGTCCTCTGAATATCAGGAGATTAAGGTAAGAGATCATTTACCTCGACGGGAGGAGCTGCTGGAGTTTCGGCTTCCACTTGGGACGTGGCCGATTGCTGCGGAGACTGCGGTGGAATAGCTTGTGCAGCCTGGCAGAGAGAGAGAGTTAATGTTAGTGGAGCACTTAAAAAATATATGAAATAAGCATGATCACCTGAACAGCTTCTACTAGTAGTGATGCCGCAGCTGCCCCGACTTCGGCTTTGACTTGAGGATCGGCTATATCGGTAGCTGGCAAGGATAAAGGAATCAGAGTCTCGGCCGATGCTACCGCCGTCTGGTCGGCCGATCCGATGTGAGTCTCGGCCGATGCTACCGCCGTCTGGTCGGCCGATCCGATGTGAGTCTCGGCTGATGCTACCGCCGTTTGGTCGGCCGATCCGATGCGGGCTCGCATTCGACGGCTTGTTATCTTCGAGGTTGGTCTTTTCGGTGCCCGTTTCGATCGGCCAGTGGAAATGTCCTTGATGGTTGGAGCATGGAAGCCGATGAGTGGATATGGTGTATATGGATGATGACTATCTATCGGCCTGCCGCTTCGGCTCCGCATCGGAGGGACCTGGCTTTCAGACTAAGAAGATAAATGTGAGTTAATGACAAGGTGAAAGTATAGAAAGAGATAGCATTGAAATCGGCTGGGAGGAAAGACATACCGCTGAATTTGGGTCGATGTTTTCTGGGTCCAGAATGTTGCAATAAGTTGATGGAGATTTGCAGAAAAGGTATTGCTTCCATTCTGCCCACCATAATTTAAATTGCTGAGTGGCAAAAGGGGCCACTGACCAATTGTTCAGGTCAATAGTGCTAGAATCTGGCATTAGATCGCACAGCCGATTATACTCAAGACTTGTGGTCAGTCCATCTCTGAATTTTGCTTGACCGGCGAAATAGACCCGAATCGGCAATTGGCCAAAACCCAGTTGCCTTGCTGCAGCCGATGGATTGTAGAGCTCATATGTGGGAGAGTCCTTTCCAGAGAAGAAATTGGCTGGCAGAATCCCTGGCTTAATCAAGATATCCATAAGCTCCCTGTCAAAAGTATGAGTGGAGAAGTCGTAGCTGGTGGGTAGTTAAAAAATCGGCTCCACTGCCTGATACGGATACCAGCTGACAGTCTCTTCACTAAGGCCATTGTAGAGGCATCTGAAATATTCAGCTGTACGGGTAGCAGTAAACTGACAGCCAGGGAAGGCCGATGTCGCCTCTCCAAAGGATCTGCAGCGTCGTCGGACGGTTGGATTCTCCTCTGACTCGATATTGGGGAAAGTTTTTGTCTTTATCCGTTGCTGAGAGACCTTGCTCATATATAAATTGAGCCAGAGGGTGATGAACCACCAGGGACCACCAGGGTTCCCAATCGGCTCCCCCTTCGACAGCTTAGTGCCGATTTGGTGCATCAGGTGATAGGCCGATCCCAGCAGATGTTTTCCAAGGGGGATGGCCGATCCTTGTGACAAAGCTTCCGCTAAAGCTTGGGTGTTTGAAGAGGGTCCAACTGCTCTGCCACAGAAAAAGTGCTTTTCCAACCACATCATCAGAAAAGCAGTATGCTCTCTCTCTGAAATTGTACCCATCTTCATATTTTTGCTGATGTATCCCTTCCACCCGCCGATTCCTTTGGTCTCTAGCTGATGTGATGGCTTAATCAGATAGTTAAAAGGGATATCGGCGGAGGAGATGTCGAGGCCGGTCAACAGTAGGACATCGGCCAAAGTTGGGGTCATGGGTCCATGTCCAAAAAGAAACGCATTGAGTGCGTCGGACCAAAAGTAAGAAGCTGCTATGACCAGAGGTTCATTTTTCTCCATCTGGGACAGAGAGAGGTCTATGCATTGGCCGATTTTTTGTTCATCCCACTGAACCCTCCTAGACCTGGCTATTCTCTGGTACCATTCTCTCCAGCCGGGGGTCTCATTTGGCCAGGATCTAAAGGTACGTACCCACTGATCTAGGTCCATGGGTGACTGCTTGAAAGGGATTCTGTGAGTCTCTAGATTGATCAGGTCTGTTGGATCGGGGTTCCCCATGGGGCCTAAGCAGATAAGATCAGGGGATTCTGAAAGAGGGATGGTGATCTGATGCCTAAGTGCCTAAAAAAGGGAGAAAAGGGGAAGAAACTGAAAAGGGATCCGGAAAGTACTAGAGCAGTAGAAAAGCAAAAGGGGAAAATTTCAAGTATTTACCTCTGGGATGAAGATCATCGTTGCCGATGGGGCTACCAGTGGAGCCACCGATTGGGCCGCCGCCGCTGAAGGGATCGCCGATAGAGCTTCCGTGGATGGAGCGGTCGCCGATGGTGATGCCATTGGATGGTTGGAGTAGGTCGCGAATGAGATTGCCAGAGGGGGGCGTTTGGAGATCGAGAGAGCTCGGAGGAAGACGAACAGTGGTTCGCTGGAAGGAAATGCTAGATTTGTGGGGAAGAGTAGGCGGAGAACGCCAATACTTAAGGAAAAACCGGGAAGGCAAGGGTAAAGACGGTATTCTTGCCGCGCCGTCTACACGAATTCCAGGGGAGCGGTCGTTTCGCGTGCTCGGTCCGAGAAAATTGCAATCATTGTGCGGAAGACCGCGGAACGGAAGGAGATTTTTACTGCGCCCGTTTCGGAGAAAAGGATTAAAGAAAGAGTTTCGAAGAAAAAGTTATGTTTTACTCCGAAACTGGGGGGCATGTGTTGACGCCAGATTTTGACACGTGTTGAATCGGCGTCAGGAGGAGAAGATTGGCCCATGCGGCAGATCTGAGGGTTACAGTGAGGAATCGGCCGATTTCGGTAACAGTTGGAAATCGGCCGATTGGTGATGCAGCTCGTGCCAACAGGATGGGACTACTTCGGAGGGTCCCGGTCAAAAGTTGGTCAATAGAGCGACGCTAAGTCGGTCAGGAAGCAATTGAAAAAGTCCTGGTTGGATTAGGAGACGGCGACGGAAGATTCTGCGGGAGTCCGTTTCCTTTAAAAGATATTATAGATATAGTAGTTTTCCTGTTTTTAAATAAGGTTGTAACAAGTCATAATCGACCAGGAGTCCTAGTTTTAGGGTATAAATAGGAGTCGTCAGGGCTTTGCAAAAGGATGAGAACATCAATCAACAACAATACTTCTACTTTTTCCAGCAATTTACTTTCAAGTCGGCGACTTCGCCAACAGTTTTTCTTTTCACGAGTTCGTACGGATTGGCAGGGCTGCATCAACTTGATCTCCGGCCAGTTGGTAGGTTCCACTTATTGAGTAATATCCGAGCTTTAACTACGGGCGCATCGCTGTGGTTTCGTTTGGATTTATTCACCAGTTATCGATATTTACTAGAATTGCAAGTTTTACCTGTTGTTCTAGTATTATCACCAGTTATCCAGCTTGAGATCAGAGTAATCGGCTTCATCATCATTCTTCTTCGATTTGTCACCTTACAGCCGATTAGATCTATTTCAAGTGTTGCCTCTGTAATAATTGTTTAGATCGCTCCAGGAGTCTTCTTTGCAATTATTACACGATTATCGGCTGATCCATAGCCGATCATCTTTATAGCAAATTGGCCGATTCGCCGACGCGCTCTTCAGGACAGATCGGAACTCCAGCCGATCGGAGCGCCTGGAATTTCCTTGTCAATCAATAGGTCAGATTGACTGGCACGCCGCGCGAACCGCACCAGGGCGATAACCCAAACAGGAGCTAAGCAGATTCTCCCGGGTCGTGTGTCCGACGCTGAAGACCCTCGGCCGATTCCTGTCTGGCCGATTTTGGCGCCAACAAAGTTATAGAAATCAAGTAGGATGCACTCCACAGATTGAGAAAGGTCAAGGCACGACGTGGTACACTTTGAGAAACTTAAATGGTTGAAATGTAATCTATCTTTGATCTTTAGTATAGGTGTGCCATACTATCAAGAGGGATGCATCACGTTTTGTTTTGGTTCAGTCTCAGTGCTCAAGTAACCCAAGTAAGTTGAGAGAGACACAAAAGCCTCAAGTGCACATTGAGTGGAATTAACAGGGGCAACCCAGAAGTTCCGGGTTTTGCTTACGTGGCACTAACGGCTAGTAGGTTTGAAAACTCGGAGGTTCCGGGTATGAGAATCCGGGGGTTCTTGGTTCTAACTGTCACATAACGGCTAGTTTCTTTGGACCCAGCTATTTATACCCTTGAGCCCCCTCCTTGGTGGGCTGCTGTTCCAGGCATCTTTCTGCTGCTTGCTGGTCGTCCTAAGAAAGCTTGGTAGCCTTGTTGAGCTCTCCCCAACCTCTCTTTGTGAGATTGTGTGATTCTTGTAATATCTTTGAGTTGGGTTTGAGAGAGTGAAAGCTTGAGAGCACTAGAGAGCACAACAAAATTTGAGCACTTGAGTTTGACCGAAATCGTGTATTTCGCATTGTGTGGGCTAGGTGTTGCCCGGCGAGCACCCAATTGTGTGGGCTGTCGCAGAAGGTTTGTAAGGGTTGATTTCCACCTCCGCAAGGGAAGGGAATCAAGATAGTGGAAGGTCAAGGTGTGCTTGTGTAGCGCCTTGGCGGGGAAGCTTTGCGGCACTCCTCAACGGAGACTAGGATTCACTGAGCTTGTGAAGCACATGTGGTGAATCCGATCTTTGGTAAAAATCCTTGTCTCAATTGTGTTCAATTTTATCTCATAGATTTGTGGAGCTGTCCATTGAACACTTGTGTTCTTAGAGAGATTGTTGTTTTTGTATTTACAGGAACTGTGTGGACCTGCTCCAGAAACTCCACTTAGCCTACTCTACATCTGGGGTTTGAACTTGTAACTATTTACTCGCACTAGATTTATTGTCTTCACTCTGCTCTATGTGAACCCAGAAGTTCCGGTTTGTAGAACCCGGAAGTTCCGAGTTCATCTACTGTCCTGCTTAAATTCGGAAGTTCCGGGTTTGGCAGGCAGTGAATTTTATCCGCTGCTTTGGAGTGAAACTTTTTAGGTGTGCCTATTCACCCCCCTCTAGGCGACATCACGGTCCTTTCAACGGCGTATAAGACCGCATGACCCCAACAAGTTGTTGGTAGATTACAATCTTGCAATAATGGTCTAGCAATGAGTTTTATTCTATTGATGAGAGATTCTGCTAAACCGTTCTGTGTGTGAACATACGGCACTGACTGTTGAACCTCAATTCCTAATGCCATACAATAATTATTGAAAGCTTTGGAAGAGAATTCAGACACATTGTCCATTCTGATCGACTTGATTTGATGTTCAGGTTGGCTTGCTCTAAGTCTGATGACTTGTGCAATCAACTTTGCGAATGCATGGTTTCACTTTGACAAGAGGCACACATATGACCACCTTGTGGATGCGTCGATTAAAACAATGAAATATCTGAACGGTCCGGATAAAGATTGAATAGGTCCACATATATCTCCCTGAATGCATTCAAGGAACTTTTGTGGTTCAGCTTGTATTTTGAGAGGTGAGAGTCTCAAAATTAATTTCCCACTTGCGCATGAGGTGCACATGAAATCTGAGGATTGTGGGAGTCTCTTATCACTCACACTATGACCAATTGAACTGCCAATGATTTTCCTCATCATCCCGACTCCAGGATGGCCAAGGTGATCATGCCAAGTTTGGAATGTGTCAACATTCTGAAAAATCACTTTGTATGCAACATATGGTACGGGTTTGATGTAGGTGTAGTATAATTCAGATGGGAGGGAGGGCACCTTTTCAAATATCTCTTTGCCTTGTTCGACATCCTTTATGAAATGAAGAAATTCTCCTTTATTTTCTTCATGTGTTTCCATATGAATCCCATTTTTTCGGATATCTCTATAACTTAGTAGGGTACGAGTTGAATCGGAATACAATAAAGCCTCCTTGATATTTATTTGTGTATCATTGGAAGTGTGCCTGTGGCCTTTCCAGAGCCTACTATCATCGCATCGCGTCCAACAATGGTCAGAACCATTCCTTCCCTCTTTGTAAGAGTTTGAAAATATCTCACTTCCCTAAGTACAGTGTTAGTGGTACAGCTATCCACTAGGCACATATCTTCCTCCATTAGATTGACTCCCGTAGAAATCTATATAATTTAGAATTTAAATAAGAACTCATGAAGTATATAGAACACACTGATAATATTGATTAAAATAATATTTAATACAATCCTGCAAAGCAAATGAAAGGTAGCAACATCATGTTCGAATTACAATACTTCTTGCGAATTAAGGGAAATAACTAAGTGTTAAGGAGCCTAAATGAGGTCTCCATACACATCAGCGGAGTAGTCCACGAGCACGTTGTCGACATTCAGAGGTTCTTCCCAAGCAGGTAGCGAAGTCATGGCATTGCTTGGTCTTGCTCCAAGTGGAACTTGGTCCGAAGTGCCCATCTCCAGCTCGTGAGAGGCGAAGTGTGCTTCAAACTTCTGGTTGTTCTGTGCACGACCTGCGGACTTCATGCAGAGATCCACCGGATGTTTCAGGGTCTGACACTTCTTTGCCACATGATTATAACAACCACACTTGTAACAAGTGCTTTTGCTGTTCTTATCAGATTTTGGCTTACAAATCTCTTTCCCCTTCTAGAATTTGCCACGTGGCTTGCGGGTTCTCTTGCACTTGCCTTTGCCAGTTGAACCTCCAGACTAAGTGTTCTCATTCTGAATAGATTTTTTTCATATTCGCATGTACCTCAGGCAAAGGTGTAGTTCCTAGAGGGAACTGCTGAGAGCTCCAGATGGTTAACTTATTGTTTTTCTCTGCCTGATGTAATGTCTGAATCAATGAAGCATACACTTTAAAGTTCTTCTCACGGTATGATAGTGTAAGGATCCTTTCAAAAGGAAGCATTGTGGACAATGTCTTCTCTATCTTTTCAGCCTTAGTTGGCTCCTTATCACAAAACCGGAATTTCTGGCTAAGCTTATGAACAACATGGTTGTACTCACCCATAGTTTTTAAGTCCTATAGGCGCAAGTGGTTCCACTCATGAGTTGTCTCAGGTAGAACTGTTGCCTTTTGCTGTTCATAGCGCTGCTTGGGATTTTTCCACAACTCACGCGGATTTTCCTCCATCATGTATTCAGAGTTTAAGTCTGGTGGATATGATTCCTTACTATGTATAAGGCCTCATATTTGGATCTCTCTGGTAGTGCTTGAGCACCCTTTTTAGGGTCTGCCAAGGACTGTAAAAGTCCGCATCGTGACATACTCACTTTGATGTCCGTTGCCCATGTTGGAAAATTATGACCATCAAGAGTGAGGACCTAAAACTCTTTGTTGGCCATCTCACCTACATTCCTATGTGCCAATAATTTTTGAGAAATATGGCAATATTGATGCAATGATGTGATTTCAATGAAAGTTGAACTCCAACAATTAAATAATCTCAGCAAGTTGGCGTAAAACTGAGGTGATTTTTTATGTTTGAATAAGCTCGATATTCATTTTCATATTCCAAAATTTGAGAATTATATGTTAGGATAGTCACTAATTACAGTGTAGATCCTTTGGTAATGTTTGAATATCACTTTTCATATGACCAATTTCATGAATTTAGATAGAATAGAGCAAGTTCAAATTAAATGTGAGCCATCAAGTTTATTCCGAGTTGAGGAGATAGTCACTATACGTTTGTATGTATAGATCTCCTATTGTCTCAGCACCAAGGAAATTTATTTCGAGTTGAGGAGTTAGTCACTAAACGTTTGTATGTGTAGATCTCATGTTATCTCAACGTCGAGAAATTTATTCCAAAATAGACATTAAATTTTGCATTGGATGTAAATTGCATAAAGTAAATGGGAAACAATATTAATTTGCAAAGTAAATGTATAGAAATAAACATGGATATGCGAAACAGTGCTGAATAAACACATATTTACATTAACAAGAAATAACAGGAGTCTAAATGTAAGATTACATAGACTCAGAACTGCTACAATGTAAATAAAAGAAAGTCTGAGGACTTAAAAGTAAATTATTGGAATAAAACAAATTAAATGAAATGGGAAAATGATAACTGGGCGGCGGGCCGAGACAACTTCGGTAGGCGAGGCGATGCCGTAGGCATGCGGTACTGCTGCCGATGGCCCGCCCTCGTCATGGAAGTACGAGGTCCATTCGTGGACGGGGCAGTAGGTTTGTGACCTCCGGTGGCGCTGGCGGCCCTCCGCGCTCGGCCCGCACCCTGGCTGTCCATCCATGGGACGGGCAGTGGCATGGGGAGCGCACGAGGGAGCGCCCCTCCGCGAAGTAGGAGTCCGGCGGCACAGGAGGCCCCTGGCGAGCTGCGAGGTCGTCGGCACGGCGAGCTGCGAGGTCGTCAGAGCGGCGAGCTGCATCAACAGGGCCTCCACCATGGCATCCACGACGGCGAGGGAAGCGTACTGGAGCTCGGAGTGCCTCCAGAAGCTGTTGACGGAGAAGACAACAGAGTTCAAGCATCTTGGGTGAGCGCCTCGGCATCTTACCCTTGCTGTCGCCGGCGATCTCCTTCTTCTCAGTTGGCGAGAGCCAACAATGCTGATAACGTGTTAGAACACAATGTAATGAACAGTAGTATCCCGAGAGGGGAATAGTGAATGGAGCACTTTATTACTGTAGCATTAAGTATATATTTATAGGTAATGAAAGCACAGTTGAAGGCCGGGAGCGCCGGTGTCGTGGGCACCATCGCCCACTCTTCACGGCCGTGAGAAGTGTGTGGTCGCGGGCGTGGACGAGATCTGCATCTGACGCTTGCGTGCGCATGAGCAGGAATTTTTTTCCTTTCGGTACCGTGGATGAGGTTATCCTCATTTTATTCGTAACAAAAATGCCCCCGCCCCTAGAGAGGAGAGGTCAATATTCATAAAGGTGAGATAAATGGCTGCCTAGTTTTGGGGGACATGTTATGAAGGTATTTAGGGCGTGTTTGGGAGCACTCCACTCCACAAAAAACTACTCCACTCCACCAACTCTACAAAATTGCCAGGAAAACATGTCCAGCTCCACCAACTCCAGCTCCAGAAATAGGTGGAGTTGAGGGCCAGATCCACATTTTTTTTAGTACCTCAAGGCATGCTCCAAAAACACTAGTTTCGTACCAACTCATGGAGTTGTGGGGTAATTACCCACCATGCCGCTTATTACACAACATACCAGTTCGATTAAAAAAACATCGTCGCTTCCCTCATCCCGTCGCCCCTCCCCTCCCGACGCTCCTCCCCTAGCGCCGCCGCCGCTAGGGTTGGGCGCTGCCAGCCCAATCTGCGGCGAAAATGGATGGCAGCGAGCACCGGCGTCCACCCAATGAGTCAAATCCTTCATCAGCTCCTCCTCCTGGTTTGATTTTTGCCTCCCCCCATGAATGCCAAAGGATTTTTGCCTCCTCCATGGCTGCCGGTGCTCGCTCTTCGTTTGTTCCGCTGGCTCCTGCGGCCGGCCTTGGCGGCGGCGACCTCGGCGATGAAGTAGAGATGCTAAGCTCCATCGGCGGCCATGGCTCCATGGGCGGGGCAAGCGGCGGCCGTGTCCGGGCTGGATCGGGCGGCGGCCGTGGCCGTGTTGCCCTGGGCGCCGGCCAGGGCATGCCCGACCTTGGCAGCCAGGCTGGCCAAGATGTGGATGGCCTTGGCAGCCAGGCCATCGCCCAAGATTTGGCACAATGCAAAGGCAAGAAGAAGGCGCAAGATACGGTAAAATTTTTCCTTTCTATCATGCAATTGTTGGTTGAAACTATCTGATGAGTAGGCAACATGAGTAGAGAAATATTAGCGCAAATGCTATAAAGTGGTCACTGTCATATTGGTTAGGGTGATTCAATTGATTGGACTCATGCAAATACGATGCTTATATGTTCGTTGTTTGCCAAACAAGTTAACAAAGGGAATAGGCCGAACACCCATTTGAACTCAGTAGGATATGATGAGGCCATAGAGGAATTTTTCAACCTCACGAGAATTCATTTGTCCAAGTGGCAAACTAAGAACAAATGGGATAAGTTAAAGCCCTATTTTTTGGCTTGGAAGAAATTAATGAGGGAGCAAACAGGGCTAGGATGGGATAGAGCAAGTGGTGTTATTGATATGGATGATGAGTGGTGGAAGAAGGCAAAAGCGGTGAGTCCAAAGACTATTTTATTTATGTTCTTCTTTCAGAAAATTATTTCAATTACTCTTAGTAACAACAATTGTCAAGAGGTTGTGGGAAATTTAGGAAAAAACCATTGCAAAACGAGGAGGATTTGTCAGTTATATTTGGTGACATAATTAATGATCAATCAGATCATTGGAATCCTATGAGCTCTAATCCCATCATACCACCATCTCAAGAGGTCCCTGCTGATGTTGACAATGGTAATTTGAATGAGTTCCCTGATGAGTGTGACCATGATGCTGATGTTGGGGATGAAACAAATGATCCCCAAGAGGTTTCTCCTTCTCTTACCACTCTGTTGGCAAACAAAAGAAACCCACCAGCAAAGAAACCAAGAATAGGCACAACACTAGTTATTCAAGAGCAAGTAACTATGATTGCTGAGTCGGCCTCTTCTTTTTCATCTAAAAAACTAGGTGAAGTCACTGTCCAACAAGTCATGGACCTAGTGTTGGAATGTGGGGCAGGCTACGATACAGATGAGCACTACATTGCTACAGAGTTGTTTGTGAAGAAGGACCAAAGGGAAATGTTCATGACCTTACCTACAAATGAGATTAGATTTAATTGGCTTCGCAGGAAGTACAATGCCAAGTATGGCAATTGAGGAATTGTGTTCTTTTCATGTTTTGTTTTTCTTTATTTGAACTATTGTCATTTTATTTGTGTCTCATCATTTGATCATTGTGGTCTGTACCAAACTATTGTCATTTCAACTATTGTCGTGTGATCATTTTATTTGTGTCATGTCATATGTGTTACTTATTTTATTTTATTGTCATATGGCCTGTCATCTGTAGGAAATTGAGAGTGATAGTGATGACTCTACTGATGAAAGTGAGGTCTTTTGGAATCTTGTTTTGGGTGGTGCAAAAATTGCTCAAATATATGTTGACCTCTACCTTGCTAAAAACCCACCAAGGACATCTGGTGTTAGTGGTACAGGATGGCTGCTAGATACAATGAATACTCCTGGAGAATGCCACAGACAACTCGTATGAGCAACGAAATATTCTTGGATCTTCATACTGTGTTAGTGAAAAGGTATGGGCTGCAATCTTCTATGCACATGAGCACATATGAGATGCTTGCTATTTTCCTTTACACATGTGCTGGAAATGAGTCTAATAGGAAAACTCAAAATAGATTCAAGCATTCAGGAGAAACTATTAGTAGGAAATTTGATGAGGTTCTTAATGCTTTGATGGCTATGGCAAAAGACTTTATTAGATCAAAAAGTCCCAACTTCCCCACAGTCCATAAAAGAATAAGAGATGACAGATGTGCATATCCACACTTCAAAGATTGTATTGGCGCACTTGATGGCACTCATATCCGTGTTGCACTTTCACCTGAGGAGCAAGCGAGATATATTGGAAAAACGGGTATAGCCACTCAAAATGTTCTAGCAGTATGTGACTTTGACATGCGTTTCACTTATGTTTCAGTGGGAAACCCTGTTGCTATGCATGATACAAGTGTGTTGTACAATGCACTCAGAGTTGATGAAGATTTTTTCCCACATCCTCCACAAGGTAACATGCGTGCAATTTGGAAATACTTCTGTGTTTAACATTTACCATTAATCCATGACTCATATTTTTTTATATAAATTTAGGAAAATACTATGTTGTGGATGCGGGATATCCGAATTGTCCTGGCTACCTTGCTCCTTACAAGGGTGAAAGGTATCATATACCGAAATGGCATAGAGGTACCGAACCTAAGACTCCTATGAAAAGGTTCAATCGGGTTCACGCATCTATCCGCAATGTGATTGAGTGATCTTTTGGATTATTGAAAATGAAGTGGCCAATTCTTTGGAAGATTCCACCATATCCTATGTACAAGTAAAAAATGATTGTTGTGGCTACCATGATCCTTCACAATTTCATTCGTGAGCATGGAGGTGAAGATGAAGACTTTGCTCGATTTGATCGTGATCCTAATTTTGTTGCTACAATATCGGAAAGATACAACAAATATGCAGTTTCACAAGCGGCGTCGGATGGGTCAACTTCCGCAGTCAACGCCCCAACTGTGGATGTCTTCCGTGATGAGTTAGCCACATCACTCTCTCTCGCTTGGAATTAGTTTGTAATGAAAATGTTGATTTTGTACCATAATTATTGCGATCTTTAACATTATTTGGTTCAACAATGACATTGGAACATTATTGTTGGGCTAGTTTTTTTTTCGGAATGAACAGTGCGTGGATACTGAAGGTACTGTAGCAGCGGCAAAAAAAACAACCCAACCCTCTAGCCAACCACCATGGGCAAAATAGACTATTCCTACCAAGTTCTCATATTTCTGGAGCTAGAGCACCACAATCTCCCAAACACATACATCAGCTCCAAATTTTTCTAGAAAAGGTAGTGTGGAGCTACCAAAAGGTGGAGCTGGTGGAGTGGAGCTGGTTTTGGTGAAGTGGAGTGCTCCCAAATATGCCCTTACATGGCATCCAAGGCACTGCTAGGTTGGGCCACGGAGGGGCATGGGCTAAGGCTTAACAACACCTTAGGTGGCATTTAGCTGCTGGTGCCCAGTCATGCACAACGTCAGATCTCCAAACACTATGGTCCCTGTGGTCATGCTTCTTATCATGGCATCACTGTACGTAATTTGCTAGCATCATCGATATGACATTGACATTCGTGCATCCCGATGAGGCTAGAAGGCTAGGTAGCTCAAGCTCTCCGACGGGATGGGTGTCCTCTGCAGTACTATGGGCGATTCACCTGCTGGCGTGTAGGCCTGAGTGTAGCGGGGTTCACATTTTAGCGGGTGAGAGTCCCTCTACTATATTGCAGAGAAACTACTTCCCTCTAACGAGGCACCAACCGGTGTCCTTCCAAAGTTCAGACGCTCTTGGATCCACACTTCCTGATCCACTTGCATCACTTGGGAGCCCTGTTCGAGGTAGGCCAAACGTTTTGCCTACCTGTTCAAATTTGTAGTCTATTTCATATTTTTAGAATAGCCATGGTGATGGAACAACCATCTATTTTTTTAAGAAAATTTTGAATAGACATGCACGCCCACCGTGCGGTAGCTCCCTCACCATTTTCCGTCAAAATTTATATATATATATATATATAATAGAAAATGTAGTGGTGGCTTGCTATTTTCGATAACCACCACAGTTCCGCTGGCGTGGTACTTCCTCCATTTTTATTTACATATCGTATTAGATTTGTCTTGAGTCAAATTTGATTAACTTTGACGATTTCTATAGAAAAATATAGCAACAACTATACTAACCAACCTATGCAGTATCAATATATATTTCATGGTAGATTCAATGAAATAAATTTGGTGTTGTAAATATTATTATTTTTTTCTATATATTTAGTCAAAGTTGATCAAATTTGATTTAGGATAAACCTAATATGATATGTAAATATGTAAATGAAAAAAGAGAGAGTAGCTAATTAAAATTAGGTGGCCAATTATAGCATGACCTAAACATGCAAACATCAGATAATTAAAGAGATCCACCAACAAACAACACTAATAATGAGGTACACGACACACTTCAAACCAGTCGTCTGACACTGTTGACCCACAAGCATACATGGGTTTTAGATTAACCCCAACTAGTAATCAATAAGTTTTTTTGAAAAGATAAATCAATCCTAAGTTTATTGAAATAAAAGTACTTTCTTGCACGTGATGCTTCCACCTCCGAAGCTTCAATGAAGGATGCCACCAGTTACTCGCTTCAACTTCAAGCCACAGCAGTGAGGCTTTGAGGAATCCTTCAAACAATAAAAAGGTCATATCAAAATTTGCTAGCAGCACACTGCATGAGCTCAGATAATCAAATGTGAACTATAGCAGTAGTACTTACTTTTGGGGGGGTGCTGCTATCATGCCGCTGCTGCTCTGTTCTTGTTTGCACGAGGTCGTCGATCAGGCGGTGCAGATCGCGGTGAGAGGCGCCGCCTTCCGCCATGGCGGCCCGGGCCCGGGCGGAGAGCTCCTTCACCCGTCCCCACGCCGCATCTCCCCCGCCTCCGGGCTCCATGAACTTGGTCACCGCCCGCGCCACTACCTCGGCCGGGACCAGGTCGTTCTCCTCGGACCTGGTGCTCCACACCCTGGCGCGCTCCGGGAACAGCCGCTCCCCGATCGCCAGGACCTCGGTCAGCAGCCTCTCGATGATGAACTGCTCGAACACCATCGGCCACGTCAGCGTCGGCGCCTCTCGATGATGAACTGCTCGAACACCATCGGCCACGTCAGCGCCGGCACGCCGGCGCTCACCGTCTCCAGGACGGAGTTCTACCCGCAGTGGGTCACGAACGTCCCCACCGCCTGGTGTTCCAGGATCCGCGTCTGCGGCGCCCAGCCCTTGACGACCATGTTAGATAAAACACGGCTTAAAACTCAATTTTAACAGGATCTAACACCTAAAATATGAGCACGACCTATAGAACGATATGAATAATAAAGAAGTGTTTAGATCTCGACCGCCAGTCATCGTAAGAGCCGCTGAGGATGACATCTCGGCGGTGGTTTGTGTTGGGGACGAAAATGGCGCTTCCGTAGTCGTTCCCGTAGGTGTTCATGACGTAGATGAAGTAGTCGATCACACCAGGTACCGTCGTCCTTCCGGCCTATACCGACACTGTCCGGTGTTGGACGGCAGGCGGAGGCGGTGGTCTTTAGGTGGCTCCAGCGCCGCCGTAGATCGGGACGGCTGTAGTGGGCGGCTAGGGTTTCTTAGTATGATTAGGTTAATCACAAAAACGTCGGGTCCCACTATTTAATATGGCGCTGAACGACCTGGGGCCACAACCACTAGTGGGCTTGGGCCTCCGATCAAGGCGCATAACGGGCTTTTACTAATCCGTTTCTTCTCCTTTTATTTTTGACCTTTTGGACCACCGAAAATTCCAACATTCTCCCCTTTGGTCTAAAGGCCTAAAACTGATGCCATTCTTAAAGTGGAGTTATATAAAGAGACAATGTATCACAATAGTGTATAATCCATCGCGACACAATTATGCACAATGCATTAAACCACTTATCGTAATGGGAGGTGGTTGTCTTATGACCCTTTTAGTTCCAAGATCATAGACTATCCAATAGTCCCATTCCGGCAATTAGCTCACGAAATTGATTGGGAGGTAAGCCTTTCGTTAATGGATCCGCGAGCATTTCCTTAGTACTTATATGCTCTAACTCAATAGTACGATCTTGGACTCTATCTTTCACAACATAAAACTTAATGTCAATGTGCTTAGCACCACCACTTGACTTGTTGTTACTAGCATAGAAAACTGCGGCTTTATTATCGCAGTATAACTTTAGTGGTTTGCTTATGCTGTCTACCACTCTTAATCCGGGTATAAATCCTTTAAGCCACACAGCTTGCCCCACGGCCTCATAACATGCCACAAACTCAACCTGCATGGTTGGTGCTGCAATAAGTGATTGTTTGGAGCTTTTCCAAGATATTGCTCCATTCGCAAGTGTGAAGACATAACCTGATGTCGACTTTTTAGTATCAACATAGCCTGCGAAGTCGGCGTCTGAATAGCCAACTACTACTAAATTCTCAGTTTTCTTATATGTGAGCATGTAGTCCTTAGTGCCCTACAAATAACGCAAGACCTTCTTGACCGCTTTCCAGTGATCCATTCCTGGATTAGACTGATATCTACCAAGCATCCCGGTAATGAAAGCTAAGTCAGGACGTGTACATACTTGTGTGTACATAATGCTTCCAACAGCTGAAGCATATGGAATCGAACTCATTTGATCAATTTCTAATTGATTCCTGGGACTTTGAAATTGCCCAAACTTATCGCCCTTAACCACTGGAGCAGCTGTGCCTGAACATTGATGCATATTATATCTTTTAAGAACCTTCTCTAAATAAGCCTTTTGAGAGAGTCCTAATGCACCCTTGGATCTGTCTCGATGTATCTCAATGCCCAGTACATAAGAGGCATCACCGAGATCCTTCATATCAAAATTCGATGAGAGAAAACCTTTTGTCTCATGCAGCAAGTTCTTATCGCTGCTTGCTAATAGGATGTCATCCACGTATAAAAATAGGATGATGAAAGAGCTCCCCTTAATCTTAATATATATACAATTATCCACTATATTTTCAACGAAGCCCAATTTCTTAATTACTTCATCAAACTTTAGGTACCATTGTCTGGACGCTTGTTTCAACCCATAAATGGATTTCTTTAGTCAGCATCCCAACTGTTCTTTGCCTTCCACAATGAAACCTTCTAGTTGCGCCATGTATACATTCTCATGCAAATCACCGTTTAAGAACGCAATCTTAACGTCCATCTGATGCAGCTCGAGATCGAAATGAGCTACTAGAGCCATAACGATTCTGAACGAGTCTTTCTTTGAGACGGGCGAGAAGGTCTCAGTATAATCAATTCCCTCTCGCTGTGTGAAGCCCTTAGCCACAAGCCTTGCTTTGAAATGTTCAATCTTCCCTTTGGAGTCATACTTAGTTTTGTAGACCTATTTAAAGCCCACCTTCTTAGCTCCATCAGGAATCTCTACTAAATCCCATACCTTATTTGTACTCATAGATTTCAGCTCTTCTTCCATAGCCTCAATCCACTTGTGGGAGTGCTCACTACTCTTAGCTTTCTTGAACGAGTTTGGATCATCAACTTTCCCCATATCGTGTCCTTCTCCACTCATGTACACATAATCATTGGAGATAGTAGTTTTCCTCTCTCGCGTTGATCTTGTCAGAGGCTGTGGCTCCTCCACTGGAACAGGCTCAACAGTAACTTCTTGCTGTGCTTCTGGCGCCCCAGCGGCGGTCTGATCCTATGCTTCCTCAACAGGTTCTTCCACAATTTCACTTTGATGCTCATCAGGCACATTGTCATGTTCACTTATAACAGGCGCTTGTTCCACATTCACCTCTGGGAAATCAACTGTCTGAGCTGGTGCTGTATTCTGAAAATTAGGCAAAATAGGCACATAATAATCACGAGTCAGCGGTGTAGTATCATAAGTCCGCATTTCCTCGAGATCGATTTGCCTAGTCTCAGTGCATCCATTTTTCTCTAAGAATATTGCATGTCTCGTCTCAACAAACTTAGCAATACCCTTAGGACAATAAAACCGATATCCCTTTGCTCTGTCTAGATATCCAATGAAATAGCAACTTTCTATCTTAGGATCTAATTTTCCAAGGGACGGATTAAATAACTTCGCCTCAGCTGCACAACCCCAGACATAAAAATAATTAATGCTAGGTTTCCTACCAGTCCAAAGCTCATAAGGCGTCTTAGGGACTGATTTACTAGGAACACGATTATTTATATGCGCAGTAGTTTTCAGCGCTTCCATCCATAAACTCACTGGCAGTGTAGAGTTGCTTAGCGTACTGCGCACCATATTCATTAGAGTGTGATTTCTTCTTTCTGCTACACCATTTTGCTGAGGTTCACCGGGAGTTGAGTACTGAGCTACTATTCCATTTTCTTGAAGGAATCTAGTAAAAGGGCCTGGGATTTGTCCATATATGGCATGTCTCCCATAATATTCACCACCTCTATCTGACCGTACCACTTTAATCCTTGACTGATGCTGATTTTCTACTTCAGCTTTAAAGATTTTGAACTTATCAAGTGCCTCAGATTTTTCTCTATATGGTAAATATATCCATAACGGGAATAATCATCAGTGAATGTTATAAAGTAACTAAAACCATCCACCGACTTAATATTAAATGGACCGCAGATGTCAGTGTGAATTAATTCTAATATTCATGAACTGCACTTAGCTCCATCCTTCTTAATTTGTTTTGCAAATTTCCCCTTAATACAATCGACGCATTGGTCTAAGTCAGAGAAGTCTAGTCTTGGAAGTATCTCTTCTCTAATGAGACGCTCCATTCTCCCTTCGATATGCGGCCTAAACGAGAATGCCACAATTTCGACGAATTCTCATGTCCTCTCTTGCGTTTGTGACTAACTTCGCTTACATTCATCACAGAGACATTATTATGGGCCAGTAACTAAAGATCATTGTGTAAAGCTACTCGATAAATAATGTCACCATTCAAACTTATTACACATTTGCTGTCACCAAAAGTGCATGAATAACCATCAAGATCTAATTTAGAAACAGAAATCAAGTTTCTCTCAATAGACGGAACATAAAGGACATCATCTAAGTGAAGAATAAAGCCCCCACGAAGTTTTAATTGGAGAGCTCCAATGGCCTCCACGTCGGCTTCAACGCCATTTGCGACTCTTAACCTTCGAGTCCCCTTTCTTATAGTCCGCACGCCAGACAATCCCTGTGAGGAATTTGTAACATGAATGGTGGCACCAGAATCAATCCACCAAGTACTTAATGGGAAATATGCATAAAAGGACTCATCGACTATAGAAATGATGTCGTTATTACCTTTTCTCTCACACCACGCCTTAAGCTTCGGGCAGTCTTTCCTCTCATGGCCCTCATTGTCGCAGTGGTAGCAGAGAAGCTTCTTAGGAGCAGATGGATCATTCTGCTGAGGAGCTTCATAAGGTTTCTTACCCTTCTTTGGCTTATTAAGGCGGGATGCCGTCTTGTTTCCTCCCCTATGTCCCTCATGTCTTACGATGTTGGCAAAGTCGGGGTTCTGAGAGTGTAGCCATTCTTCCTCTTGAGCACTTTAGACACAAGCGTGGTAATGTCCCACTTCTGATCGCTTGCATTATAATTTATCTTAAATGGCTCAAAGACTGATGGAAGTGACATCATGACGTGGTGAAGCAGCGCTGCATCATTAAGGGGACAGTCGAGGTCTCGAAGCTTATCCCTCATGTTGACCATGCCCATAATATGCTCTCTTACACTGCCTTGCCCATTATACTTAGCCTTCATGAGCTGAGATAAGAGAGTGCTAGCACTGGTCTTGTCAGACCCCTTAAAGTAGCTCTCAATCTTATCCATGAAGTCCTTAGCATTCTTAGGCTCTTTGTCAAGAGCTCCCTTGATAGAAGAGTTAATGGTCATGTTCATAAGACTTACGGTCACTCTGTCAGAATGCTCCCAGCGCTCTTTTTCTTTCTCATAAGCAGCAGTGCGTGCAGCAAGGGTAGTATCCTCAGTTCCTTGTGACACTGGTGCAACAGGCGCGGGCATCCTCAGGCAATAATCCTTATCCATCGTCAGCAGAATAAAACCAATCTCAGTCTTCCACTTGACGAAGTGGTCCCCTCCCAACTGAGAAACACTATTGATATAAGTCATGATATTGGAGGGGGTGGCTTCGCTATAAAATAAAGTTTAATCAGTAACGACAACAAAATAATGAATGTAATCAGCGTTGGCCAGATTAAAATATTAATTAATTTTGAATAAACAATTTGCATCACCGTTAGGCAGAAGCAAATAAACTTAGCATCTCATAAATTAATTTTGCATCACCGTTGGGCAGAAACAAAATAAACTTAATGACTTAGCGTAGTTAACGCAGCGGAAAAACTTAATTTTGCATCACCATTGAGCAGAAACAAAATAAACATAATGACTTAGCGTAATTAACGCAGCGAAAAACTTAATTTTGCATCACCGTTGGGCAGAAGCAAAATAAACATAAATAAACTAAGAGTCTTAATAGCAAATAATTAAATCAACGTTGGTCAGAAATTAATTAAATGCTCAAAATAAACTAAATAATTCTGAATAAAATTCACGTTGGTTTCATTTACTCATAATAGCAACTCATAATTTTCTTAGAATTTTCAGCATAATAATCCCCAAGTTAAAATTTCTTAATGCTAAGGGGGAAAATATACTAAAAAAATAGCTCAGAAATTAATAAACTAAAAATAAAACCGAAAAGGATAAGGGCTTAAAGCTTATTGGGCTCTTGGCCCACAAACCGACGGGCGGGCCGCCAAACCGGCCTAGCCGCGCCGCAACCCCCCCCCCCCCCCCCCCCCCCACCCGCTTGGGCCGCGGGCCCAGTAGCGGACGAGTGGGCCGCCAAAGCGGCCCAATTCGGGCGCCCACCATCCACCCCCCCCCCTCCCCCCGCGGCTCAATCTCGGTCGTCGGATCGTCAAAACCTAGATCCGACGGCTGAGCTTAGATATCGGAGGTATAAAAGAGCTAGCTCTCCTTGAAAACCTAACCCTAACTCATTTTTCCTCCTTTACTCAAGCCGCCGGCCCTCCTTGCTCATGGCGCCGCCGCCACTGGTGGAGGTTCTAAGACAGCCGCCGCGCCTTGGGGCACCGGCCACTGGGAGCCGCCGACCCTTCAATGCCGGGCCGGTGGCGGCCGTTGCGCCTTGGCGCTGGCCACTGGCAGCCGCCGGCCGGTGGCGGCCGCCGCGGCGCCGACGCTGGTCAGTGGCGCCGGTGGTGTTAGCTGTCGGCCGGTGGCGGCCGCCGCACCTTGCCTCATGGCGCCGCCGCCGCCTCGACGCTGGCCAGTGGCGCCAGCGGTGGCATCTGCCGGCGGTTGGGGCCGCCAGTGCTCACGGCGGAGCGCCGCCTTGGGGGGCCGCGGCGGCGTGCCGTCTTCGGCGCCTTCACGGCGGCCATGGACCGCGCCCTTCTTTTTTCTCTCATCGCCGCGGGTGCGTCATGCCCCGCGCGACCTTATGTGAAAACTGCATGCGAGTGCCCAAGAAGTACGTTGAAATCTAGCGGAAAACCGGGCACCGCCGTGGGGTTTCTATGCTTATTCCGAGGGTTTGGGGGGTTTTCGGGTGGGATTCCTTTCGATCTTATGCTATCTTATGCTCTATTTCTCTCGGATCTGACTTTATTCATACGAAATCGAACTTAGAACTAACAGATCTAAACTAAAATATGAATAAAACCGAGAATTAAAACTTAACCGAGAACTAAACGTGAAATAACCAATCAAGATCTAAAACTGGACTAGATCTACAGGCTCTTGAGGCTCACGGTTAGGTGCTTAGGCCAAAGATACCAAATGTTAGATAAAACACGGCTTAAAACTCAATCTTAACAGGATCTAATATCTAAAACATGAGCACAACCTATAGAACGATATGAATAATAAAGAAGTGTTTAGATCTCGACCGCCAGTCATCGTAGGAGCCACTGAGGACATCTCGGCGGTGGTTTGTGTTGGGGATGAAAACAGCGCTTCCGTAGTCGTTCCCGTTGGTGTTCCCGACGTAGATGAAGTAGTCGATCTCGCCGGGTACCGTCGTCCTTCCGGCCTATACCGACACTGTCCGGTGTTGGACGGCAGGCGGAGGCGGTGGCCTTCAGGTGGCTCCAGCGCCGCCGTAGATCGGGACGGCTGTAGTGGGCGGCTAGGATTTCTTAGTATGATTAGGTTAATTATAAAAACGCCGGGTCCCACTATTTAATATGGCGCTGAACGATCTGGGCCACAACCACTAGTGGGTTTGGACCTCCGATCAAAACGCGTAACAAACTTTTACTAATTCGTTTCTTCTTTTATTTTTGTCCTTTTGGACCACCGAAAAATTCCAACCCCTCTCCCCGACGCGATCCATCCACCCGTCCGGCGGTGACCATGTTTCGTCCCTGATGACCCACAGGAACGGCTTCCCCGAGGCTTCGAGCCCGAGAGCCAGCTCCACAAGCTGGGCGTCGGAGACATGGGTCAAGCTGCCGAAACACAGGAACACAACCGATCGAGATGGCATTCTACCGAGCCATTCGATGCACGGCGGCGAGTGTCCCGCTCCTGCGCCGTCTCTTGTTGCTGTTGCCGGCGGCAGCGAGAGAGGGCCAACAAAGTAGGAGGGCCTCGTCTTTATACCGCTCGCGAAAATCTCGCAGTATCCTTGCTCCAGGTCGAAGAAGGTGTTCACGGCCCGGCCGGCACACCTCTTCAACATTGAGGTGAGCCGATCCAGGAGGGGGCGATCTATGACTTGCTGGCTCCTCACGAACTCAGGCAGCTCCGTGTGCGGGATCAGTATGTGGCCGCCGCCGCCAGCTCGAGGCAGAGCCACAACCCCTCCTCCAGCGGCGCCATGGATGTCAAGATCCGTGAGGTGTGAGATGGCTGTCGTCGCGAAGGTTCCGATGACTTGGAACGCCACACACGGCACGCCGAGGTCGGCGGCGACGTTGATGTTCCAGAAGAAGTGCATGTCGCTGATGATGGCGTCCGGCGAGTGCTCCCTGATGAGGCTCTCCTGCCCGGGCCTCGTCGAAAGCGACGGCGTCGATCCGCCACGCGTCCGCGGCCTTGACGGTCGAGAGGTTCTCCACCCCCGGCGGGAGGCCATCCACCACTGGGAACGGATACGTCGCTATTCTCACCGCCGTCGCGCGGCCGGAGCTCTGCTGCCGTGCAAGAGCTGACTGCACGACCGCGGCGTTCGCCGTGCTGACGGCGACGGTGGCCTCGACGATGTCCGGCCGCGCAGCCGCGAGGTGGACGGCAAGGTTGGTGAATGGGCCGATGTGACTAGTGGCGAAGAAGGGCATGAGGAGGATGCGCAGCTTCCTGCTCTGGACAGGAGAAGCCATTGCTCACTAGTGCAGAGGTCTTGGTGGAGATCTCTGTGTTGGACTGTTACGAAAGGTCTCTACAACTTCAGATATAATATATAGGAAGCTGTGGTGTACTAGCTTTTAAGGGCAGTCCCAACCATATGAGTGGGAAAGTTAATAATACGAGCTACCTACAGTATACTGCTAGTTGTTGACACCTGACAAACTATCCAATTATTGCTCATACTTACGAGACACCGCAGCTGGTAGCAACAGCTGATCCTCATCCGCAGATCCAGACTGTGAGTTTTATATACATATCGTAGCTAATAAGTACTCCATAGACAGGACGAATCATCAGGAGCCAACAAGGCCTAAGCATCAAGAGGTTTCTTCACAAGCCGAAGCCATAGTGCCTGAGGAACCCAGGCAAGGAGTAGAAGCAAGCAAGCTCATGGCGATTCCCAAGGTCGACCTGCGCGGGCTGGATCCCAGCAGCCCTGGGTGGGCCTCAGCCCGTGCTGCGGTGACCGCGTCCATGCTGGAGAACGGCTGCGTTGTCGCCGCGTGCGACACGCTCGGCCCGGAGCTCCGGCGGGCCCTGTTCGAGCGTGCCATGCCGGAGCTCTTTGCGTTCCCTGCCGAGACCAAGCAGCGGAACGTCTCATCCGACGCTGCGCTGAGGGGCTACGTCGGGAAGCTTGCCGGCCTCGACTTCGAGAGCTTTAATGTCGCAGCGGTCACGGACCCCAGCAGTGTCCGCGACTTCAGCAGTATCTTCTGGCCGCGAGGCAACCCGGAATTCTGGCATGCCCACTCATGTTTCGTCATTTAATTTCTGAATTTCCTGTCAGGCTCGTTCGTTTGAAAAAGATTGGAGTCCCAACGCTCTCTCAATTGTCTCCAATCCCAATCAATCCCCTTGGAGAGGGGATTAACAAAATAGGACGTTACTGCTTTATAATTTACCGAGTTTGTTGGTGCAAAAATTCTCATGTCGATCTGCATGCCGCTTTTCTCCAGCGACACAGTTATCTCGTTCGTCAGTAACCTGCTCAAACTGGAGCATACGGTGGAGAAGATGACCCTGGATGGCCTCGGCGTCCAGGAAGAGAACATTGCCGCCCACCGCCACACGCTCACATACAGCCTTCGCCTGTCACACTACGGCGTGCCGGAGGAGTCGAAGATGGGCGTGACCCTGCCAAGGCACACTGATCCTAGCTTCACGACGGCGATCGTGCAGCATGAGGTGGAAGGCCTCGAGGTGTATGCCAAGGATGGGAGCTGGATCACCATCCCTCCTGAGGCGGACACGATCACTATCATCGCCGGCGACCTACTCACAGTATGAATCGATCGTCCATCCCCTTCTTTCTCAGCTCTCTGTTCTTCGGTGATACGTGTGCACTCTGAACCTGACACCACCGTCATCTCGATCAGGTGGTAACAAACGGGAGGGTACCCGCGTGCATTCACCGTGTGAAAACGGTGAGCAATCGCGAACGCTTCTCGGTGCTGTTCACCGCCGTGGCAAAGAACGGAGCTGTGTTGAGTGCCATGGATGAACTTGTCGACTGGGACCATCCTCTGATGTACAACCCCTTGAAGACAGATGAGTACGTGGTGTTCCGTTACTCGGAGGAAGGGTTCAAGGTAAGCAATCCATTGGAGGAGTTCTGCGGAGTGCACAAGAGTGGATCGTCCATGGAGTGATCGTAGCCCTACTCACAATGTCATGTGGCTACGAACTGTCCCTAGAGTTGTTGCTTTTAATTTCCTACTTTCTGATCAACGAACGGAAAATATCACATATATGTAATGAATAAACTGTTCCATGTTTATGTATTATTCTCATGGGGGCATAACTATTTTGTACCATAAATTCCAGACAGTGCCGAGCCAGTTAACTGAATTATCTATTACAAGGTGTGTGGAAGTTGACCTGTTGTGAGCGCTATTACAATGTGTGTGGAAGTTGACCTATTGTGAGCGCTACAGGCCGTCTCAAATGGTTGAGCTAGTATAATAATAGCTCTAAATTTGTCCATCTCAAAGAACAGATAGCAAAAAGATTACATTTTTAACGGTTTGTCTAGTAGCACATTGCTCAAAACATCTTGGATCCCACAACCTCCCTCTCATCAATAAAGTATGAAGCCCACTCTCTCTGAGTTAAATCTTGACGAAGAGATAGTACACTATCTCACCATATATTCTCTCTCTCCAACCTCATAAAAAAATCTTATGTGGAGACATAAGAGCTAGCTGTTGGAGGACTTAGAATTCTACCTTGTCTCTAGCAAGCGCTATCGTCGCCTCAGGATATAGCGTCCGCCACCCAGGCCACCCTATTATTCCTGATCTGGTGTCCTCACTACCAAGAATAAGAAGCTCAGAACCCACTCATATTAAATTATTTTATTATAACATATAGATACATTATGGTGAAATGGAGTTGAATCAGTAGCAAAATGGATCTATGATCTGTTTCGGAAACCCTACATCACTCCTCTTGTGAAATGGTCATGGTTCCTTTAAAGAAGTACATGGATCTATTTGATGAGGCTACCACTATAAGCACCATGTTCAAAATATGATAACAGCCCAGCTCATCCACACGTGAAATAAGCCTGCATGCACATTTTATATTTTTTACACTTTCATCATTGATCGTGTAAAAGGTAAACGGAAGGTGTTATGTTCAGAACAAAATATATTGTATACATACAAGTTGGTATTAAACCCACCACCTACAACCATATATAGGCCACAATAACCACTTCGACTATAGTATAATAGGATGAGGATTTACATTCATCCTCCTTAAGGGATGACGTCCTTTGCAGCTCATCATAAATGCTGAGAATATCAAAACCACCCCTCAGTTACATGGACGGTGTCATGCGCCTATCAACACACACAAGCAAGAAGGTTTCATGCTTTAATTAAATACCATATGTAACACCGCACGTCCAAAATTTCTTAGGGCATAGCGAGCATATGCATAGAACCTCACCTATCCCGATAACAAAGAAACCTGGCTTAAATGATCAAGTATTAAGAGCAGAATTAGCTAAAGGATGGGACGTAATTATTATGGGGAACCGTGTGGTCCAACGACCGTTTATATATTTTTTCAGTAGTAATTCTAGGTATTATTGCGTGTAATGTAGGTTTAGCAATTGTTGAGCCGTCAATGATTGGTGAACTGGTAGATCCATCTGCAACTCCTCTGGAAATATTACCCGATAAGTATTGGGCATTCTCTTAATGGTTTCTATGCCAACAGACTTATTAGTATCATTTCTAAAGAATGCATTCATCCTCGCTTCATGTAAAGGATTAATCCGAAGATGCTATGTCTGAAATGATTATGATTATAAGACAGCTTGAACCTACTTAGGCTACCAAAATAGGATTAAACCCACCAAAATAGAACTCATTGGTCACAACACACTGAAACAGAATACTAATAGGTTAAGACACTACTGGAATACGCTTGTTTCCCTAGGGTATAAATTCCTAGGGAAAGGTCCTGAAACAGTAGGGACAATGTTTCCCTACGGTTTTTGGTAGGGATATCTTCCTAGGGTCCTTGATTGGTAGTGATATCTCCCGTAATTGGAACCGGTGGTGAAATGGTTATCATCACCAGGTCCTTGATCGGGCCGGCATTGAAAATCATTCCGTTAAAAGCCCATCGTATCCACCAGACGTCATCGAAAAAGAATTTACCAGACCTCATTCTCTACGCAGCCGTCGGCCTTGCCCCAACGCCTACCCGGAGTCCGGCTCGCCACCTTCCCCAACAGGCCGCCCGCGCCCCGAGCTCGACGCCGCCCGCGCCCAGGCTCGCCGCGGTGCTCTTGAGGCGCTCCCGGTACACCCCGGCCCCGCCGGCGCCCCACCCCGCCGCCGCCGCCACAGTGGGCCTCATCTTCCTGCCTGCCGGCGCAATTCTGTCGCCTCGTTCAGGAACAGAACTGGCCTGTAGTTGACGTCCGCCACCACCTCCATCCACTCACTGCTGCCTCCAGCCCAGCTCCATGGCCTCCTGTTGGCGCTAAAATCGGCCGGATAGGAATCGGCCGATGGTCTTCAGCGTCAGACACACGACCCGGGAGAATCTGCTTAGCTCCTGTTCGGGTTATCGCCCTGGTACGGTTCGCGCGGCGTGCCAGTCAATCTGACCTGTTGATTGACAAGGAAATAAAGTATTAAATTCCAGGCGCGTCGATCGGCTGGAGTTCCGATCTGTCCTGAGGAGCGCGTCGGCGGCGAATCGGCCGATTTGCTGTAGACATGATCGGCTATGGATCAGACGATAATCATGTGGTAATTGTAAAGAAAACTGCTGGAGCGATCTAAACAATTACTACAGAGGCAACACTTGAAATAGATCTAATCGGCTGTAAGATAATGAATCGAAGAAGAATAATGACGAAGCCGATTGCTCTGATCTCAAGCTGGATAACTGGTGATAATACTAGAATAACAGGTAAAACTTGCAATTCTAGTAAATATCAATAACTGGTGAATAAATCCAAACAAAACCACAGCGATGCGCCCGTAGTTAAAGCTTGGATATTACTCGATAAGCGGAACCTACCAATTGGCCGGAGATTAGATTGATGCAGCCCTGCCAATCCGTACGAACTCGTGGAAGAAGAAAATATTGGCGAAGTCGCCGACTTGAAAGTAAATTGCTAGAAAAGTAGAAGTACTGTTGTTGATTGATGTGTTGATATCTTTTTCAAGACCTTGACGACTCCTATTTATACCCTAAAGTTAGGACTCCTGATCGATCACGACTTGTTACAACCTTATTTAAATTACTATATCTATACGGACTTTAAAAAGGAAACGGACTCCCGCAGAATCTTCCGCCGCCGCTCCCTAATCAATCAAGATTTCCTTCAATTGCTCCTCGACCGACTTAGCGTGCCCCCTTTGACCAGCTTTTGACCAGAATCCTCTGAAATAATCCCATCCTGTTGGCATAGGCTGTGCCACCAATCGGCCGATTTCCAACTGTTACTTCAATCGGCCGATTCCTTTCTGTAGCCTTCATATCTGCCGCATCGGCCAATCTTCTCCTCCTAACGCCGATTCAACACGTGTCAAAATCTGGCGTCAACACATGCCCGCCAGTTTCGGAGTAAAATATAACTTTTCCTTCGAAACTCTTTTCTTTAATCCTTTCCTTCGAAACGGGCGCAGTAAAAATCTTCTTCCGTTCCGCGGCACAATGATTGCAATTCCCTCGAACCGGGCGCGCGAAACGACCGCTCCCCTGGAACTCGTGTAGACGGCGCTGTAAAAATACCATCTTTGCCCTTGCTTCCCTGATCTCTCTTAAGTACTGGCTTTCTCCGCCTCTCCTTCCCCACGAATCTAGCATTCTTTCCGTCGCATCACTGTTCGTCTTCCTCCAAGCTCTTTCGATTTCCAAGCTCTCATTCGCGGCCTGCTCCAACCCCCAATGGCGTCTCCATCGGCGACCACCCCATCTACAGAGGCTCCATCGGCTACTCCTTTGGCGGCGGCGGCCCAATCGGCGGCTTCCCCAGCGGCGTCATCGGCGACGATGGCTTCCATCCCAGAGGTAAATGCTCGAAATTTTTCGCTTTTGCCTTTTTACTGCTTCAGTATTTTCCGGACCCTTTCTCAGTTTCTTCCTTTTTTCCCCTTTTTTTAGGCACTTAGGCACCGAATCACCATTCCTCTCTCAGAATCCCCTGACCTCATCTGTCTGGGCCCTATGGGGAGTCCTGATCCAACGGATCTGATCAGTTTAGAAACCCATAGGATCCCTTTTAAGCAGTCATCCATGGATTTAGATCATTGGGTAGGCACTTTCAGATCCTGGCCAAATGAAACACCCGGGTGGAGAGAATGGTACCAAAGGGTAGCCGGGTCTTGGAAGGTTCAATGGGAAGAACTCAAAATCGGCCAGTGCATAGACTTATCCCTATTTCAGATGGAAAGGAACGAACCTCTGGTTATGGCAGCCTCTTACTTCTGGTCCGATGCACTTAACGCATTCCTTTTTGGACACGGACCCATGACCCCGACCTTGGCCGATATTCTGCTGTTGACCGGCCTCGATGTTTCCTCCGCCGATACCCCTTTCAATTATCTTTTCAAGCCATCTCATCGGCTGGAGACCAAAGGAATCGGCGGGTGGAAAGGATACATCAGTAAAAACATGAAGACAGGGACAGTCTCGCAGAGGGAGCATACTGCCTTCTTGATGATGTGGCTGGAGAAGCATTTCTTCTGTGGCAGAGCGGTCGGCCCCTCTTCCAACACTCAAGCTTTGGCAGAGGCTCTTTCACAAGGATCGGCCATCCCCCTCGGTAAACATTTGCTGGGATCGGTGTACCATCTGATGCACCAAATCGGCGTCAAGCTGTCGAAGGGGGAGCCGATAGGGAACCCAGGCGGTCCTTGGTGGTTCATCACCCTCTGGCTCAACTTACACATGAGCAAGGTTTCTCAGCAGCGGATAGAGACAAAGACCTTTCCCAACATCGAGTCAGAGGAGAATCCATCGGTCCGTCGCCGCTGCAGATCTTTTGGAGAAGCGGTATCGGCCTTTCCCGGCTGCCAATTCACTGCCACCCGCACAACTGAATACTTCAGATGTTTCTACAATGGCCTTAGTGAAGATATGATCATCTGGCATCCATATCAGACCGCAGAGCCGATTTTTGAATTGCCCATATGCTTTGATTTCTCCACTCATACCTTTGACAGAGAATTAATGGACGTCTTGATCAAGCCGGGGATTCTGCCGGCCAACTTCTTCTCAGGAAAGGACTCACCCACCTATGAGTTCTACTGTCCATCGGCTGCGGCAAGGCAACTGGGTTTTGGCCAACTGCCGATTTGAGTCTATTTCGCCGGCCAGGCAAAATTCAGAGATGGACTAACTTCAAGCCTTGATTACAGTCGGCTGTGCGATCTAGTACCCGACTCCAGCACCATTGACTTGAATAGCTGGTCAGTTGTCTCTTTCGCCACCCAGCAGTATAAATTATGGTGGGCAGAATGGAAGCAGCATCTTTTCTGTAAATCTCCATCATCTTACTGCAACATTCTGGACCCAGAGAACATCGACCCAAATGCAGCGGTATGTCCTTTTTCCTTAGCCGATTCCAATGTTGCATTATCATCTTGTTGTTAACTTATGTTTATCCCTTCAGTCCGAAAGCCATGTTCCCCCGATGCGGAGCCGAAGCGGCCGGCCGATTGATAGCCATCACCAATACACGCCGTATCCACTCATCGGCTTCCATGCTCCAACTGTCAGAGATATCTCCACCGGCCGATCAAGGCGAGCATTAAAAAGGCCAACATCAAAGATAACCAGCCGTCGGGTGCGAGCTCGCATTGGATCGGCCGATCAGACGGCAATAGCATCGGCTGAAGTCTACCGCATCAGATCGGCCAGCCAGATGGCAGTGGTATCGGCCGAGACTCCCCGCGTTGGATCGGCCGATCAAGTAGAGGTGACACCCGCCGAGACCTCAGGTCCTTTACCCCTACCGGTTGCCGAGATGGCCGATCCCCAAGTCACCGCCGAAGTTGGGGCCGCTGCAGCATCACTATTAGTAGAAGCTGTTCAGGTAATCTTATTTATCTCATATATTCTCCAAATCTTCTACTGACATCAATTCTATTCCTTTGCCAGGCTGCACAAGTTGTCCCACCGCAGTCCCCGCAACTATCGGCCACGTCTCAAGTGGGGACTGAGATTCCAGCAGCTCCTGTTGCCGAGGTACACGATCTCTTACCCTGAATCCTTAATATTCAGAAAACTTAACCAATTTTGATGCAGGTTGATTTGGGTACGCCGATTATAACTCCACAACAGGCATCGGCCGGGAGACCCACAGAGGCATGGCACATTCTATTACCATCTTATTTCAATTTCCCATAGTATTTTCACGGGAATTTATGTCTTTCTCAGGAAGCTGGCCCAAGTGGAGCACTAATAACGATCGAATCTTCTTCTTCCGGTGAACCAAGTGCACCAGTCCCTGAAACAAGGGAAACACTTCCACCGGCGTAGGCAAGAGAGATTCATTTCAAAGAGGTAACAATCTTACCATTAGAATCGGCCGATTTCCTTTCACCGCTTGCTTACCCTTTACTTTGTTTCCTTACAGGAGCAAGATACCCCCAACAATAGCATCTTTTCCTTTGCTGTCTCCTTGGCCGATGAAGAAGAAATCGCCTCACACGCAGTTCCATCGAGCTCTACCTCCGATGATGTCCGTTCCAAGCTCGAAAGCATTTGTACTCTCCTCCAAGGTGACATCGGCCGATTGGTGGAAGATGCATCGCCGATCCGACGACTTTTCAACGAGGTCAAAGATCACATCCCGGATGAAGTGTCGGAAAATCTGGGGTATGCTGCCTATATAGAGGGCATGCAGATTCCGGTTTCCAGGGCGCTGCAACGTATGGCCGATCGTGCTCAGATGGCCAAAACTCAGGAGGAGGTTGACTCGTACAAGCATCGGACTCAGGAAGTACACCACAGGATCAACTTCCTCGAGAACTGCCGTCCGGACATCGTCGGCGCAATAGATCAGCTGAAACGGAGGAGAGCAGAACTAGCCAAGGAGATGGAACAGATAACCAAAGAGATAGCCGCTGAAGAGAAGAAGCTCCAAGAACTCCCAACCATCATCAGCGAGCTGAAGCAAGAAAGACAACATCTGGCCCGTGAAACAATAAGGCTCCGTCGCCGCGTGTCAGAAGTACCAGGATCGGCCGACAATGATCAGAGAATAGTAGACTCGGCCGATCAAATTAGACAACGAGCGATTGTAGCCATAGATGCTTTCCTTGGGCTGTAAAAAATATGCTAAACATTATTGCTCCTTCAATGTCACTGCGCCGATTTGGTTTTGAACTGCTTCTTCAGTCTGCCTTGCATTTATGTATGTATTTACTCTGATAGGACGTGTCTCACCATCCATCTACCTCCTCTTCATTTATACGCAGACCGTTCACCATCTCTAGAGGCACACGCATTACTTATCTCCTCTCCTTCCTTTACTGTCCCAACTGAACGGCAAGATGTCTTGTTCGTCCTCCTCATCCTCTTCCTCTGTCAACCAGGTATTAACCCCCCTTCTACCTTTTTCTTAAGCATCTCAATCGCTCCGATACTGGGTAACTCCTTTTATCTTCTGTTTAGCCAAACCGTCTCAGCCCTGATCTAGAACGAGCGATAGAAATCATGCATTTAGAAGAGCCATTATCACAGGCAGACAGAAATCTGATAAGAACTCATGCTGAGGAACTCAGAGATCATGTCCCTGCCGCTGTCCAGGAATATTCGGACCTCATAAATGCTCATCTTTTGGTCCGCAAGCGACCATCTTCCGAAAAAAATTCTTCACTTCCTTGTAAAGCCAAAACCGAAGTCGCCATGGAAGATCTGGAAGAGGAGAAGACCCGCCTGCTGAAAGAACTCTGCAACCAAGCTGAAACTGGAGCCACTGCAGGGGACTCGAAAGAGAAAAGGCTCACCCTTATGATAAAACTGGGTCGCATCGAGAGAGAAATCCAGCGTAGGCGTAATCAGTAGACACACCAGTATTTTTATTCTGAGGGTGACTTGTACCATGTCGGCCATGCGATCTGTAATTTTCATTCAATAATGAATCCCAATGTTTCCTTAACCAGATGTGCAGACAGAAACCGATGAGAAATCGGCCATGTTGTCTTGACATATTTTGCTGCAAGTTATGTATCTACCCAAATGCTTGGATAGTACCTCTTCAGATATCGCCCGTTTAAAGCTCTTGGGAATTCCTCCCCTTCGATTGTCTCCAGAATGTATGCATTCCCAGGGGCACATCGGCCGATTCTATACAGCCCTTCCCAAGTGGGTGACCATTTACCGAATTTGGGGTCTTTAGATCCTATCGGCAGCACCAACTTCCATACCAAATCTCCCTGAGAGAACTGTTTAACTTTGACCTTTTTGTCATACCATCTGGCCACCCTTTTCTTGTTTTCCTCTATACTAATCAGGGCTCTCAACCGTAAACCCGCCGAATCGTCAAGTTCGTCTTTCATGAGAAAGGAATAGTCATCGGCCGTTAACTGATCCTGTAACGATATACGTCTTGACCCTGTCCTTATCTCCCATGGCAAGACCGCCTCATGACCATAAACCAAATGATAAGGGGATATTTTAGTGGCTCCATGACAAGCCATCCTGTATGCCCATAAAGATTCAGCCAAAGACATATGCCACTTCTTGGGTTGCTCTTCTATCTTCCTCTTGATTAGCTTGATTATCCCCTTGTTAGACGATTCTGCTTGGTCATTGGCTTGAGCATAGTATGGAGAAGAATTTAATAATTTAATTCCCATATCGGCGGCGAACTCTCCGAATTCCCCAGAAGTGAACATTGTCCCTTGATCAGTTGTGATGGTTTGAGGAATACCAAATCGATATATAATATGGCTTTTAACAAATTCGATCATATCGGCCGACGTCACGTTCCTTAAAGGAACTGCCTCCACCCACTTAGTAAAATAATCTGTAGCCACCAATATGAACTTATGCCCTTTGCTAGATGGAGGATGAATCTGTCCGATGAGATCTATTCCCCAACCTCTGAACGGCCACGGCTTAATTATCGGATTCATAGCCGATGCTGGTGCGCGTTGCACATTGCCAAACCTCTGACAGTCTTGGCATCCTTTGTAGTACCTGAAACAATCTTCAAGGATGGTCGGCCAATAATATCCATTGTTCCTGATCATCCATTTCATTTTGTGAGCCGATTGATGAGCTCCACACACGCCTTCGTGGATTTCTCCCATCAGAACCTTTGCCTCTTCTGTTCCCAGGCATTTGAGAAGAACTCCATCAATCGTCCGATAAAATAAATCATCCTCAAGCAACACATACTTTGTAGCTTGAAAACGTGTTCGCCGATCCACCTTTTGGGATGGATTTCTCAAGTAATCGGCGATATCCTTTCGCCAGTCATCGGCCGCGAGCTCTAGCGTCATCGCTTCCTGAATCGGCCGATACCCAGAAGCATGTTGGGCCAGTCTGTTGGCTTCTTCATTATAATTCCTGAGGATATGCTCAATTATTGCAGACTTGAACTCTTTTAAAAGTTGAAGACAATCCTCATGATAAATTCTCAAGATATCATCCTTGCACTCAGATCGCCCCGTCAACTGATCCACAATGAGCATGGAATCCCCAAAGATTTCGACTGCATCAGCTCTGACTTCCCTTAATAATTGGATGCCTTTTAGAACAGCTCGATATTCCGCCTGGTTATTAGTTGCAGAGGCTTCTATCGGCAGTGAGAAATCATAAGTTGCCCCCCGAGGCGACACAAGAACAATGCCGATTCCTGATCCGACCCCACACGAAGAACCATCAAAATATAGAGTCCATGGAACTGGTTCAACGGTGGCAATTTCTGGTCCACAATGCTGAACTACGAAATCGGCCATCACTTGACCTTTGACGGCTTTGGCCGATTCGTACCTTAAATCGAATTCTGACAAAGCCAGGATCCATTTTCCAATCCGCCCTTTCAAAATCGGCAATGATAGCATATACTTCACCACATCATCCTTGCACACGACTGTGCATTCTGCCGACAGCAAATAGTGCCTGAGCTTAGTACATGAAAAGTACAAGCACAAGCATAGTCGCTCCACCAAGGAATATCTTGTTTCGGCGTCTAAAAGTCTTCTGCTGACGTAGTATACCACTCGTTCTTTCCCCTCAAACTCTTGTACCAACGCCGATCCGATAGCCTGTTCATCAGCCGATAAATATAACTTGAACGGCTTACCAGGCTGTGGTGGAACTAATACTGGAGGTGAAACCAGATACTGCTTGATATTCTCCAGTGCCTTGCGCTGTCCTTCTCCCCATATGAATTCCTGGTCGGGCTTTAATTTCAACAGAGGGGTAAAAGCCTGAATACGTCCTGACATATTGGATATGAATCTTCTGATGAAATTGACCTTGCCGATGAGGGACTGCAGTTCAGTTTTATTTTGTGGGGCCACCACTTTGTTGATGGCGTCTATGGTCCTTCGGTTGACTTCTATCCCGCGCTCATGGACCATAAATCCTATGAATTGTCCGGCCGATACACCAAATGCACACTTGTTTGGGTTCATCTTCAGCCCATGTTTCCTTGTGCACTCCAGCACTTCCTCTAAATCGGCCAGATGATCTTGGTGACCTTTTGACTTGACCACGACGTCATCTATATAAATTTCCACCGATGAACCAATGAGCTTGTGGAAGATGTAGTTCATGGCCCGTTGATATGTAGCACCGGCGTTCTTCAAGCCGAAAGTCATAACCACCCATTCAAATAAACCAAGATGGCCTGGGCACCTAAAAGCCGTTTTCGAAATATCTTCCTCAGCCATTAATATCTGATTGTACCCGGCATTCCCATCCATGAAACTTATGACTTTGTGGCCTGCGACAGCATCCACCAAGATATCGGCCGTCGGCATCGGATATCCATCCATCGGTGTAGCCTGATTTAAGTTCCTGAAATCGATGCACACACGCAATTTTCCATTCTTTTTGTATACAGGCACAATGTTAGAAATCCATTCGGCGTAGCGGCACTGCCGAATAAATCCTGCCTCAATCAACTTTGTAATCTCGGCCTTTATGTCAGGTAGAATCTTGGGGTTACACCGTCGTGCAGGTTGCTGATATGGCCGATATCCTGATTTTATAAGTAACTGGTGTTCAACAATAGACCGGTCTAGTCCTGGCATCTCATGGTATTCCCAAGCAAAGCAATCCTTGAACTCTTTTAATAAACTTATCAATTTACATTTGTACTCAGAATCCAAATTGGCACTAATGTACGTCGGCCTTGATTTGCTGCTATCTCCCAAATTTACCATCTCTAATAAATCGGCCGACGTAAACCCATGCCCAAGCTTCCCATCTTCTCGGACGAGCTGATCCATTTATTCTGAATCTTTAGAGCCGACTGCTTGGATCGGCTGTAGACCGAAATCGGACACTTTCAGGAAGTCAGTGTCCCAAGTCCTGCCAGATACACACTTGACGTGCTCGCAGCTCCACTGTTGCGTGTCGGCCGCTGCAACGCTATAGACGGAATCGGCAGCGACTATCTCTGTACTGTCGCCGACCTATTGCACAAGGCATTGATGCATTGTAGATGGGACACAGCAGTTTGCGTGTATCCAGTCGCGACCAAGCAGCATATTGTAGGACCCCTTGCCATTAATAACGAAAAAAGTGGTAGGGAGGGTCTTACTGCCGATGGTGAGGTCGACGCAGAGCGCTCCGCGGGCGGTGACACGTTGCCTTCGAAATCCTTCAGCATCATGTCCGTCTTGGTGAGGTCTTCATCGCCCTTGCCCAGCTTGCGGTACATGGCATACGGCATGATGTTAACTGCAGCGCCTCCATCTACCAGTAATCTGGTGACGGGTCTTCCGTTGACATAGCCTTTGAGAAATAGCGCTTTGAGATGCTGCCGTTTTTCTTCTTCTGGTTTCTCAAACGTAGCCGTCATCGGCTCTAATACTAGTTGTGCCATTTGTTCTTCTTCTGTTCTTGTTACTTTATCTCGATCGTTGGGCGCCATGAACTCCATCGGCAGCATGAATACCATATCAATTTCGGCTGCCGATTCTTGGTTGTTCGTTTCTTGATCGTTTTTCTTTGGGCGCCAAACTCGAGATTTAACATTCCTTCTCTCTGGCACCTGTCTCTGTTCTTCTTCTTGGTGTTCCCATTGGCGTAGGCGTTGGATCCTTCGCTTCTGGGATCTGGATAGGCCATCGGGACACCACCTGGGATTCACTGGTTTGGCCGATGATCTGGCGTGTTCCCAATCTGGTTCCCTTCCTAGGGGATCTTCGTCTGAAACCCTATCATCGGCCATTTCTTCCAGCCGATCGTGCGCGCTGATCCTGCCCCCCAGTCCATCTCGTTGGCCGATCTTGCTTTTTGACCGGTGGTACTGGTCAATTCTGCCCCCCAGCTGATCATGCACCAAAACGCGCTGTTCCTCGTGTCGATTTCTGCTGATCGGCTCAGATCCTCTGTCCCTAGAATGTGGCCTCGGGCGATCGCTGCGGCTTAACCCGTTACACTCTGGACAGTTATCGGCAGACGGCAACCTGATGTCGTTCTCCCAGCAGTGGATGAAGAACGAACATTGCCAGTGATCTTCATGCCGGCGTATCATCTCTTCCTGGTATCGTGCTTGTTCTTGCTGCTGCCGATATTTACTGAGTAAGAATTGGGAGGTGACGGGCTTGTGTGGTCGTTCTGGCCCTCGCCTGTTCCTTCTGATTTCTTCCGTCGTGATCTGCCTCCTGGGGTCGACGGCGCCGCCTCTTCTTGCCGATTCTGACGTCAGCACCTTGGTTTGACTTGAGTCTCCTCCAGCGTTGACCATGTTGGCTGGGAAGGGATGCTGATCTATCTTCATCGGCTTTGCCGATTTAGTTGGAGTTTCAAATTTAAGCCGCCCCTGCTCGATGGCCGATTGTATCTGCTGGCGGAAGACTTTACATTCATTTGTATCATGAGAAGTAGCGTTGTGCCACTTGCAGTATTTCATCTTCTTAAGTTGATCGGCCACAGGGATGGTGTGATGTTGAGATAGCTTGATCTATCCTTCCTGAAGCAATAAATCAAAAATTTTATCGGCCTTTGACGTGTCAAAACCGAACGTTTCCGGCTCCTTTTTCCCAAAAGGGCATGACATCGGTTTTTTCCCTTTGACCCATTCTGCCAGGCCGATTTCCTCTTCCGCATCGGATTCAGATCCTTCCAAGTATGCCACTTTCTTTTGGAAGTTCCTCCGCTGTTCAAACGGTTGGACCTCTTGTCCTGACAATCGGTGGACGATTTGGCTCAGGCTTTCAAATTCTTGGGCAGCATATCTTTCTTTGATCTGTGGCAAGAGGCCTTGGAAAGCGATATCGGCCAACTGTGCATCGGTCAGAGCCAGACTGTAATATTTGTTCCTGATTTCTCTGAACCTCTGTATATACCCCATCACTGGTTCATCGCTCCTCTGCCTGAGACTGGTCAAATCCGAGAATTTCATCTCGTGTACTCCTGCGTAGAAGTACTTGTGGAATTGTTTCTCCAGATCGGCCCATGTAACGACGGAATTTGGCGGCAAGGTGGTGAACCATTGGAAGGCCGATCCGGACAGAGATGACGAAAATAAACGCACCCTTAGGGCATCTTGCGTGGCAGCTTCCCCGCACTGGATGATGAATCGGTTGATATGCTCCACAGTGGATGTATCGTCCGTCCCTGAGAACTTGGTGAAATCGGGGATCTTGTAGCGGTGTGGGAACGGCAGCAAGTCATAGGCCGATGGATACGGCGTCTTGTAAGTATAACTTTGAACTTTCGGCTTCAGTCCAAACTGATCCTGGATTACTTCTGCTATTCTTGCCGTCCAGTCCACCTGCTGCTGATGAACAGTTGTTCGCGGCGCGGGCATATGCTGAAGGGCTGGTATGGCCGGGTGATGAATCGGCGAGTTTTGCTGAGCGGCCGATAGTTGATGGCGAAACGAGTCCGCACCTCCTTCGTACGTCACTGCTGGCGCCGTGCCTCTGAATGCTTCCATAGTGTTTGCCCCTCTGCCAATTTCTGGTAAAATCGGCTGATACTGGGAGACCGTCGGCCGGGCGGCCGATTGGTATGGCACCTGAACCGGATAAGTGCCATGCCCGTTCGCTGGTTCGGGAAAGTACACTATGGTTGGCGTCCCCCAAGGCGCTGAGCTTGTAGGTAGTGTCTGCACAGAAGCCATCTGTACGGGTTGAAGCGGCGCTCGCGGTGGGAGACATGGTGCACCGCTGTATCTTGGGGACGCCGGAAGTGGTGGAGAGTTGTATCCCTCGCGCTGCGTCAATATCGGCTGAGAAGCCGATTGGGATGTGTATGGTAGGCTTCTGGCTGACAGAGTAGTTGGAGGGGCATATGCCGGTCCCTGATAGCCTTGGACGGCTCCGCTGGCCAGAGAGTTGACGACGGCGTTATACACCGTGTTGCTCATAACTGAGGATTGGTCGATGAATGCTTGATACACGGACTGTTGGATCATCTCTGACATCTTGCCGGAGTCCTCAGCAATGGTGATGTGGCGAGGCACCAGGATAGGAGCTTTCTTGACTGCCTCCCCACTTCTGGTACGACTGAACGACTGGAGGTACATCTTCTTATAGTCTTCCAGATGTTTGGCCAATTCCTCCCTCTGGTCGTCCTTGAGATCAGCTTCTGTGACCTCGATGATGTTGCTGTCAGAGATTTCTGCGTTGCTCGACATATCAGATCTTGGATGGTCCCACCGGGCGTGCCAAAACTGTGTTGGCGCTAAAATCGGCCGGGTAGGAATCGGCCGATGGATCTTCAGCGTCGGACACACGACCCGGGAGAATCTGCTTAGCTCCTGTTCGGGTTATCGCCCTGGTGCGGTTCGCGCGGCGTGCCAGTCAATCTGACCTGTTGATTGACAAGGAAATAAAGTATTAAATTCCAGGCGCGTCGATCGGCTGGGGTTCCGATCTGTCCTGAGGAGCGCGTCGGCGGTGAATCGGCCGATTTGCTGTAGAGATGATCGGCTATGGATCAGCCGATGATCGTATAGTAATCGTAAAGACAACTGCTGGAGCGATCTAGATGACTACTAGAGAAGCAACACTTGAAATAGATCTAATCAGCTGTATGATGATGAATTGAAGGAGAACAATGATGAAGCCGATTACCCTGATCTCAAGCTGGATAACTGGTGATAATACTAGAATAACAGGTAAAACTTGCAATTTTAGTAAATATCGATAACTGGTGAATAAATCCAAACGAAACCACAGCGATGCGCCCGTAGTTAAAGCTCGGATATTACTCGGTAAGCGGAACCTACCAATTGGCCGGAGATCAGGTTGATGCAGCCCTGCCAATCCGTACGAACTCGTGAAAGAAGAAAAGGTATTGGCGAAGTCGCCGACTTGAAAGTAAAGTACTAATAAAAAGTAGAAGTGTTTTGTTGATTGATGTGTTGATATATTTCAAAGCCCTAGCGACTCCTATTTATACCCTGAAAACTAGGACTCCTGGTCGATTACGACTTGTTACAACCTTATTTAAAACAAGAAAACTACTATATCTATAATAACTTTTAAAGGAAACGGACTCCCGCAGAATCTTCCGCCGCCATTCCCTAATCCAATCAGGATTCCTTTCAATTACTCCTTGACCGACTAGGCATGCCTTGTTGACCAGCTTTTGACCAGGACCTTCTGGAATAATCCCATCCTGTTGACATAGGCTGCGCCACCAATCGGCCGATTTTCAACTGTTACCTCAATCGGCCGATTCCTTACTGTAGCTTTCAGATCTGCCGCATCGGCCAATCTTCTTCTCCTGACGTCGATTCAAGACGTGTCAAAATCTGGCGTCAACACACCTGGACCGAATAACTTCCATACCCGTTCGCTGGCTCCGGAAAATACGCTGTGGCTGATGTTCCCCAAGGCGCTGAGCTTGTAGGTAGTGATTGCACAGAAGCCATCTGAACAGGTTGAAGCGGCGTTTGTGATGGGGGGCATGGTGCACCGCTGTATCTTGGAGACGTCGGGGGTGGTGGAGAGTTGTACCCCTCGCATTGCGTCAATATCGGCTGAGGAGCCGATTGGGATGTGTATGGTAGGCTTCTGGCTGGCAGAGTAGTTGGGGGGGCATATGCCGGTCCCTGATAGCCTTGGACGGCTCCGCTGGCCAGAGAGTTGACGACGGCGTTATACACCGTGTTGGTCATCACCGAGGATTGGTCGATGAACGCCTGATACACAGACTGTTGAATCATCTCTGACATCTTGCCCGAGTCCTCAGCAATGGTGATGTGGCGAGGCGCTAGAATAGGAGCCTTCTCGACTACCTCCCCGCTTCTGGTACGACTGAACGACTGGAGGTACATCTTCTTGTAATCTTCTAGATGTTTGGCCAATTCTTCCCTCTGGTCGTCCTTGAGATCCGCTTCTGTGACCTCAATGATGTTGCTGTCGGAGATTTCTGCGTTCTTCGACATATCAGATCTTGGATGGTCCCACCGGGCGTGCCAAAAGTGTGTTGGCGCTAAAATCGGCCGGATAGGAATCGGCCGATGGTCTTCAGCGTCAGACACACGACCCGGGAGAATCTGCTTAGCTCCTGTTCGGGTTATCGCCCTGGTACGGTTCGCGCGGCGTGCCAGTCAATCTGACCTGTTGATTGACAAGGAAATAAAGTATTAAATTCCAGGCGCGTCGATCGGCTGGAGTTCCGATCTGTCCTGAGGAGCGCGTCGGCGGCGAATCGGCCGATTTGCTGTAGAGATGATCGGCTATGGATCAGCCGATAATCGTGTGGTAATTTTAAAGAAAACTGCTGGAGCGATCTAAACAATTACTACACAGGCAACACTTAAAATAGATCTAATCGGCTGTAAGATAATGAATCGAAGAAGAATAATGACGAAGCCGATTGCTCTGATCTCAAGCTGGATAACTGGTGATAATAATAGAATAACAGGTAAAACTTGCAATTCTAGTAAATATCGATAACTGGTAAATAAATCCAAACGAAACCACAGCGATGCGCCCGTAGTTAAAGCTCGGATATTACTCGATAAGCGGAACCTACCAATTGGCCGGAGATCAGGTTGATGCAGCCCTGCCAATCCGTACGAACTCGTGGAAGAAGAAAATATTGGCGAAGTCGCCGACTTGAAAGTAAATTGCTAGAAAAGTAGAAGTACTGTTGTTGATTGATGTGTTGATATCTTTTTCAAGACCCTGACGACTCCTATTTATACCCTAAAGTTAGGACTCCTGGTCGATCACGACTTGTTACAACCTTATTTAAATTACTATATCTATACGGACATTAAAAAGGAAACGGACTCCCGCAGAATCTTCCGCCGCCGCTCCCTAATCAATCAAGATTTCCTTCAATTGTTCCTCGACCGACTTAGCGTGCCCCCTTTGACCAGCTTTTTACCAGAATCCTCTGAAATAATCCCATCCTGTTGGCATAGGCTGTGCCACCAATCGGCCGATTTCCAACTGTTACTTCAATCGGCCGATTCCTTTCTGTAGCCTTCATATCTGCCGCATCGGCCAATCTTCTCCTCCTGACGCCGATTCAACACGTGTCAAAATCTGGCGTCAACACCTCCGTAGCAGAGCACTCCGCTACCAGGAAGCCACCAAGATCACCCGCCGGCTGTTTTGCTTGCCCGTGGGAGGAAGGACGACGACACGACGCACAACAGTCCCTCGCCGATCGGTCACCTTCACCAACTGATGAGCAAGCAGCCAACCAGCCGCCGCCAGCCCTCCATCACCAGTTCAGGTATGCATCCATGGTGTTCGATGAAATGTCTATGTGGGTGTATGCTAGAGAACAACAGACAACACAACAATTGACTTCAAAGCTGCCATGTGATGCTACGATTCGCAGGAGACCACCATGCCTACATGGCACACACCCAAGTTTAGGTTTCCCAGGATGTTCTCTTTATGATGTGATGGTTGATTATTTCTGCAGTAAGAATTCCCCTTGTTTGCTTAGAGATCATTCTTTAATTGCTGGAGCAGGGGTATGTTGAATTATGTTGGCGTTACTCCGAAACTTAATTGTAGTATGACAACATACTTTGTGCTTTATATCTTGGCCCAACATTCATCGCAATTTTCATCTTCTGAGCTTGCTTTATGCTCGCCACTTGCACCTTTGTTTATGAACCGGGACGCTGATATTTCAATGTTGCAGCAGGGTCATTTTGAGGCTTGAATTTGGCCTGTGCCAATGGACACCTTCCCCGACTAAACATGTCGCCGCTGCTACCACCAGCTCAGGTATGCATCTATATTGTGCTCTGTATGCCTAGGGACAAATGAAAGATAGACTAGACAAATGAAACGTTGGTCTCATGCATGTGTAAACATATGTGGGATTTGAAAAGGGAGCGGGCATGCGTGTGGTAAAGAGCAAAGGTTTTGGTTTAAAAAAATGCAAATGGTTGGTCTCCAAATGCAAAGGATTTCGGATAATGTAATTGCAGCGCCTCAACTTCAGTTTTTAGTTTGCTTGATTTGCTTCAATTTGGTGATCTGGTATGAACAGTTAGCCAAAGATTATCAGAAAATGTAGGATTCTTACAGTGAATCATAATGGTGGTGCATTGAAGATGTGAAGCATCATATCAGATATTCATGTAAGCTCTTATTGGTTATAGGAAGCATTACCTTGTACTCAGATCCTTATACGGTCTGCTGGTCGTAGGTGCTCTACAGATATTTTACTACAACCCTGAGCTGGATTTGCTTGTTTGGCGATCATGTATTATGGATATCTTATTGATTTAATTGCACCTGATTTTCAATTTGTATAGTTACCTCAAATGTAAGAAATTGTAAGTTTGATGCTTGTAACAACTGTGCACTTGCAAGTGGTGCATTTTGTGAATTAGTTTTACCAGTATGATGCTAATTGATTCGCAATACTTTTATATGCTGCCAAAACTTCACTTCATTCATTTGTGCTCCGTTGAGCAAACAATAACTTGGTGAATTGGAACAGTTAAAGTTTTGAGGCATGTGTTTTTATTGTGAAAAATGAGCTGGAAAAAAATATTACCTCGGAAAAGGGATATCACCACCGTCCTGTAACACGGACCGGTGGTGATAATATGCATATCACTGCCGGCCCATAGTAGGAGCTGACGGTGATATACACATTATCACCGGCGGCCTCTGTTACGCGCCGGTGGTGATAACCTGGTTTCACCATCGGTTCAAAAACCGGCGGTGAAAATGGATATTTTTACTGCCAATATTTCACCACCAGCGCCTAAACCGGTGGTGAAATTGGGTTTAGACCCGGCGGTGTAAATCAATATGTAGTAGTGATTCTCCCCTCCTTCAGAGGTGACACGGTTGGTAGCATATCTCATTCACGCTAGACAAACACATAGGAATGCCCTCATTGGCTCATTGCCACGACCATGAAATGTCCCCAGTATGGGTGCTTAGAATACCATCTATAACACCTAGTCTCTCCATCCTGAAATATAGGATATTGAAGGGTTCAAAAATTGTACCAAAATATAAGGTATCTTAGGATGTTTTGAAAACTAATTATTCCCAGCCGGCCATGAAATTAGCAAAATGTCAACCAAATAAGGCATTAAATAGAGGTACATGCGTCATTTCCTCATCTCCTTAATATATCATAAAAATGTTAGGATGCTCTAGATTACAGGATGGAGGGAGTATGTGAATCGATTAACCCGCATACACATAAACACCTCTTAATTAATGATACTTGTAGAAAATAAAAAAATAACAAACAACTTATACAATTATTTCAAGCCATTGTAAGACCTAAACTCCTTGATGCCATGAAGTTTGTTTCTCGTCATATGGTATTACAGATATTGAAATATATATGGACATAAGTCAGGCAACATAATTTATGCATTTGGATTTTACACCTAATACGATCACTAAGCTTGTACATAAGTCAACAAAATATCTTCTTTTCTCAGATTTTCAATTATAAACCTACTTATCTGTTTGGTCCAACTAATGACATCAATCAATCAATAATAGTTTTCTTCTATTTTGGTGGTCGAGCGAACACTAGCATCATACGTGTATAATTGATATGCTATTATAAAATTGGATCCTTGAGTTATATAGTTGTTTTCTTTCCTTATTTTATTTTGTGTAACTTACCTTCAGTAATTTTATATTTTATCATATGTACATCAAGTTCCACGAGCGATGGGACAATGGCATATTAAATGATCCAAGAGTTTTGTGCTTAAGCTCACTATCAATTATTGTTTCCTCTCAGTAAGCCATCATTATTATTGACAGGACATGATATATATAGTAGTACTTTGATATCTCATTTATTGTACGTATATCAGCTACTGATATTATATTTTAGATCTTGCGTGATAGGGACAATAGTGCATGAAATGATTGACAGGTTTTAGCTATTAAGGCAACTATCACTTTTTTTATGTGGTGGGGCGGCAGAGACCGACTGTTGCTACAGAGGGTCAAATTTTCCTTAGCCTTCATAAATCAGGATCCATTTGTTTGGATCGATGATTTATTTGAAGGAGAAATTGGGTAAATGCTCCTAGTTTAGTATGTTAGAGAGTGGCAACCATTTGAGAGTGTATACAAATGCCTCCTATATATATTGGTCTTGGTTGTGTCAGTTAAGTTGGGAAAGTATTCAGGAGAATTATTCTATTGATGATTTGGAGTCAGCAGTGATGGTTTTCACCTTGAAGACTTGGAGGCATTATCTCCATGCATGGTGAGTTGTGTGACATCTTCACGGATCTTTAGAAGGCGTTAAACTTGAGAAAGAGGAGGTGGCTTGAGCATAATGATTATGATTTGACTCTATAGTACGTATCTCCCTTGAAAAGTGAACGTGATGCACTTAGTAGGATTCGTGTTCCTAAGACAGGTGTATGCCTTTGATTGTTGATTTGGACCGGATAGGTATTTCTCACTGCTATGCTAGTGTAGCCCATCATGAGGTGAGCAACTATTGATTCAATTCATGTTGTGTGGGAGTGCATGTGGCGCAGTTGCTAATCGCTTGCTTCAAGCCATTCGCAATTGTGCAATCGTATTATCAGGCTACCCTAAAAAAATATCGTATTATGAGGTGGGTAAACCTTAACTTGGAAGTTCGGTATGGAGGATGAATGCACTATATATTTACTTCAGGGTTCATCTTTGTGTGCCATACAAAAGATGCAGTAAAAATAGGGATTTTTAGAGAATCTCATCGTACTCCATATATGGTGCATCCATACCACGATAGTTAACGCAATGTAAATCTTTTCATGTAGACCCTCCACTAATAAAGTTGCTTTAGCTGGTTGTTGGCGCTAAAAATCGGCCGGGAATCGGCCGATGACCTTCAGCGTCGGACACACGACCCGAGAGAATCTGCTTAACTCTTGTTCGGGTGATTGCCCTGGAGCGGTTCGCGCGGCATGCCAGTCAATCTGACATGTTGATTGATAAGGAAATAAACGTATTAAATTCCGGGGTTCCGATCGGCTAGAGTTCCGATCTGTCCCGAAAAGCATATCAGCGAATCGGCCGATTTGCTATGACGATGACCGGCTATGGACTAGCCAATAATCACGTAACGATTGCCAAGAAACTACTGGAGTAACTTAAACAATTGTTACATATGCAACACTCGAAATAGATCTAATCGGCTATACGATGGTAAACAAGGAGAAACAATGACGAAGCCGACAGTTAGATCTCAAGCTGGATAACTGGTGATAAAACTAGAACAATAGGTAAAACCTATAATTCTAATAAATATCGATAACTAGTGAATAAATCTAAACGAAACAACGGCGATGCGCCTGAAGTTAAAGCTTAGATGTTATTCGATAAACGGAACCTACCAATTGGCCGGAGATCGTGTCGATGCAGCCCTGCCAATCCGTACGAACTCGTGAAAGAAAAAGAAGTATTGGCGAAGTCGCCGACTTGAAAGTAAAGTACGATGAAAAAGTAGATTGTTCGTATTGATTGATGTATGATCTTTACAAAACCCTGACTGCTCCTATTTATACCCTAGGACTAAGACTCCTGATCTATTACGATCCGTTACAAACTTGATTTTAATAAAAACTACTATATCTATAATACTTTCCTAAAGAAAACGGGCTCCCGCAGAATCTTCTGCCGCCATCTCCTAGTCCAATCCGGACTCTTTCCATTGCTTCACGACCGAGTCGGCATCATTCTTTGACCAACGTCAGTTCATCTTTGCCTGGGATCCTCTGTTGGGATTCCATTGGTTCATCCCCTATCTGTTGGCGTAAGCTGCATCGCCAATCGGCCGATCCCTAACTGTAGCCTCAATCGGCCGATTCCCAACTGTAGCCTTTAAATCCGCCACATCGGCCAATCTCTTCCTTTCCTGACGCCGATTCAACACGTGTCAAAATCTGGCGTCAACACATGCCCCCCAGTTTCGAAGTAAAACATGACTTTTACTTCGAAATTCTTTTTTAGTCTCTCCTCCAAAACAAACGCAGCAAAAATCTCCTTCCGTTTCGCGGTCTTCTACATGATGATTGCAATCTTTTCGAACCGGGCGCCTGAGACAACTGTTCCCCTGGAATTCGTGTAGACGGCGCGGCAAAAATCCCGTCTTTACCCTTTCTCTCTCGGACTGTCTTTAAGTACCGGCGTTCTCCACCGCTTCTTCTCCACGAGCTTAGTAATTTCCTCCCCAGCACTTTCTATCTTCTCCCAGTGTCTTCTCGGTTTCCAACCGCATTCTCCGGCGATCTTCCTCTCATCTACAATCCGCTTCATCCCTCCAATGGCGGCACCATCAGCAACTCCGCCAACCATGGAGGCTCCGCCAGCAACTCCGTTAGCGATGGCGGTTCCATCAGCGACTCCATCGGCGACTTCATCGGCGACGATGAGCTTCATCCCGGAGGTAAACATCCGAAACTTTCCTCTTTTACTTTTTACCGCTCAGGCAACTTTTAGATCTATTCTCAGTTCTTCCCTTTTTCACCTTTTTTAGGCATTTAGACACCAAATCACTATTCCCCTTTCCGAAGCCCCTGATCTCATCTATTTAGGTCCTATGGGGAATCCAAACCCGACTGATTTGATCAACTTAGAAACCCATAGAATCCCTTTCAAGCAATCACCTATGGATTTGGGTCAGTGGTCAGACGCTTTTAGATCTTGGCCGAATGAAACCCCCGGCTGGAAAGAGTGGTACCAAAGATTAGCCAACTCTAAGAGAGTTCAGTGGGATGAATTAAAAATCAGCCAGTGCATCAATCTCTCTTTGTCCCAGATGGACAAAAATGAACCCCTGGTAATGGCGGCCTCCTATTTCTGGTTCGACGCGCTCAACGAGTTTCTCTTTGGGCACGGACCCATGACTCCAACTCTGGCCGATGTCCTGATGCTGACCGGCCTTGACATTTCCTCCCCTGATACACCCTTTGATTATCTGACCAAACCAACCCATGGGCTAGAGACGAAAGGAATCGACGGGTGGAAAGGGTACATCAACAGAAACATGAGGACCGGGATGATTTCGGAGAGAGAACATACAGCTTTCTTGATGATGTGGCTAGAGAAGCACTTCTTCTGCGGCAGAGCGGTCGGTCCTTCTTCCAATACACAAGCTCTGGCCGAAGCCCTGTCAATAGGATCCACCATCCCCCTTGGGAAGCATCTGCAAGGATCGGCCTACCACATGATGCACCAGATCGGCGTCAAATTATCAAAGGGAGAGCCGATTAGTAACCCTGGTGGCCCCTGGTGGTTCATCACCCTCTGACTTAATTTGTACATGAGCAAGGTCTCCTAGCAGCAGATAGAGACCAAAACATTCCCCAACATCGAGTCAGAGGAGAACCCCACCATACAACTACGGTGCACCTCTTTTGGAGAAGCAGCATCAGTTTTTCCTGGTTGCCAGTTCACCGCCACCCGAACAGCCGAATATTTCAGATGTTTTTACAACGGCTTCAGTGAAGAGACCACCAGCTGGTATCCGTACCAGATGACAGAGCCGCTTTTTGAGCTTCTCGTCTGCTATGATTCATCGTCCAACTCCTTTGATGATAATCTCATGGACATTTTGATCAAGCCAGAGATTTTACCGGCAAACTTCTTCTCTGGGAAAGATTTTCCAACTTATGAATTTTACAACCCATCAGTTGCAGCACGGCAATTCGGCCTTGGTCAGCTGCCGATTCAAGTTTATTTTGCCGGCCGTGCAAAATTCTGAGATGAGCTCACTAAGAGCCTCGACTATAGTCGGTTGTGCAATTCAGTGCCGGACTCTAGTACCATTAATCTAAACAACTGGATAGTGGCTCCCTTTGCCGTCCAACAATTCAAATTATGGTGGGCAGAATGGAAGCAGCATCTCTTCTGTTCATCTCCTTCAACATATTGTAATAATCTGGATCCCGACAACATCGATTCAAATGCAGCGGTACTGCCCTTCTCCCAGCCGATTTCGATGTTATCCCTTTTTATGCTAAAAATTTGCCGCTAACTCTTATTTCCCTTTTCAGTCCGAAAATCAACTTCCTTCGATGCGGAGCCGAAGTGGTAGGCCGATAGAGAGTAGCCACCCATACACACCATTCCCACTCATCGGCCACCACGCCCCAACTATCAAAGACATCACCAGCGACCGATTGAAGCAAACACTGAAGAGGCCCTCTTTAAAGAAAACGAGCCGCCGAGTGCGTGCCCGTATAGAACCAGCTGATCAATCGGCGACGGCATCGGCTGAACCTTCAACTACACTAACTTTGCCGATTATTGAGGAAGTCGATCTCCAGACTGCTACAGAAGCTGGAGCGGCTGCTGCATCATTGCTAGTAGAAGCTGTTCAGGTAATTTCGCACACTTCACATACTCCTAAGCATTTCATCGATATTAACTTCTTCTTTTTGCCCGGCTGCGCAAATCGCCCCAGTGCAGTCTCCGCAGCAATCGGCTACATCCCAGGCGGAAACCGAAACGCCAGCAATTCCCCTCATCGAGGTAGAGAGTTTCTTAACTCAATTTCTTGATACTCAACCAAAAACTAACCAATATTTTATGCAGGCCACTCTGAGCGCATCGATTGCTCCTCCCCAACAAACATCGGCCGAAGGACTCACGGAGGTACGACAGGCATCATACAGCATCAGACTTAATCACTTGCATTATGCTTATAAAATCTATTTCCATACCTTTCCAGGAGGCTGGCCCGAGCAGAGCGCTGATAGTCGTCGAATCTTCTTCTTCTGACGAGCCAATCGTGCCAGTTCCTGAGCTGAGGGTGGCACTTCCGCCGACGCAGGCACAAGAAATCCGTTTCAAAGAGGTAAGGAACTTGCCACCCAAATCAGCCGATTTCCCCTTACCGTCGGCTAATTCTTATTTTTATCCCTTTTATTCTCTCGCAAGAGCAGGATACTTGCAACAATAGTCTTTTTTCTTTCGCGGTTGCCCTTTCTGACAATGAAGAGATTGCTTCACGCCAAGTCACAACAAGCTCAATCCCTGATAACGTCCGTGCCAAGCTCAAGAGCATACGGACCCTCCTGCAAGACGACATCGGCCGATTAGTGGGAGATGCCTCGCCGATTCGGCAACTTCTTAGTGAAATCAGAGGCCGAATTCCAGAAGAAGTGACAGAGGCTCTGGATCCTGCTACATATATAGAGTCAATGCAGACTTCAGTGTTAAGGGCCTTGCGCCATATGGCCGATCGCGCCAAACTAGCGAAAGCCCGCGAGGAGGAAGACTCCTACAAACATCGAGCTCAAGAGGTACATCGGCGAATCAGCTTCCTTGAGAACTCTCATCCAGATATCGTCGGCACCATAGACCGCCTTAAACGGCGAAGGGCAGAGCTAGCCAAGGAGATAGAGCAGGTGACTAAGGCCATAGCTGCTAAAGAGAAAAGACTCCAAGACCTCCCATCTGTCATCGCCGAGCTGAAGCAGGAGAGGCAGAACCTGGCCCATGAAGCAATAAAAATCCATCGTCATATGCCAGAAATCCCCGGATCGGCCGATGATGACCAAAGAATTGTAGACTCGGCCGATCAAGTTAGGCAATGAGCGATTGCGGCTATTGATGCCTTCCTTAGGTGAACTGTAAAGATTCTGTAAACATTTAATGTCTTCCTGCTGTTGACGCGCAGATTCAAACTTGGACCGTCCTTTTTGGCAGCTTTTCATTTGTTTACCCTTTTATTCCGATGGGACGCATCCTACCATCCCTTCACCCTCTTCCAAAGGTATCGTTTCCAATGGGACGCATCCTACCATCCTATAAGTATGAGATCCCGTATCGTTTCCAAAGGCGTCCGTATTACCCATCTTATTCCCCTCTAACAATTTGATCTCCGTCCTCCAAGACTAGACATCAAGATGTCCTCTTCATCTTCTTCCTTCTCCGTCAACCAGGTACGAACCCTCCTCTATTTCCTCCCTCAACATTTCAATCATTCTGACACTAGGTAGTTGTTTGCTCTCCTTTTAGCCGAAACGTCTTAGCCCCAGTCTGGAATGAGTGATTGAAGTCATGCATTCAGACGGACCACTGTCGCAGGCGGACAGAGATCTGATCAGGGCTCATCGCGAAGAACTCAGAGATCATGTCTCCACTGACATCAAGAAGATCTGGGACCATATAGACGCCAACTGCTCCAGGCGGCCGCCAACTGAAAGGAGTCATCCACTTCCTCGCCTAGTCGCCCTTGAAAATGCTGCGGCGGGGACATCCCAACCACCTCTCGACAGGAGCCACCCGCTCCCTCATCAAGTCGAGGCTGAAGTCGCCATGGAGGATCTGGAGGAAAAGAGCATCCGCCTCGTGATAAAATTAGGCCGGATTGAGAGGGAGATTAAGAAAAAACATGGTCAATAAATATGTTGGTATTTTTGTTCTAAGGGCGACTTGTACCGTGTCGGCCATGTACCCTGCTGTTCTTACCAAATAATGAATCGGTCAGATTAAATCAAACATTTCATCCTTAAGGCGAAGTCATCTTCACATCGGCTATATAAACAGGAGCCAATAGGAGTTGGCCATGTTGTCTTGATGCACTCTATCGTAAGTTATGCACCCACCCATATATTTGGATAGTACCTCTTCAGATATCTTCCGTTTAAGGCTCTTGTGAATTCTTCCCCTTCGATAGTTTCTAGTATATATGCATTTTCCGGAGCACATCGGCCGATTTTATACGGCCCCTCCCAAATGGGCGACAATTTACCGAATTTGGGATCCTTAGACCCTATCGGCAGCACCAACTTTCATACCAAATCTCCTTGGGAGAATTGTTTAACTTTGACCTTCTTGTCGTACCACCTGGCCACCCTTTTCTTGTTTTCTTCGATGCTAATCAGGGCCCTCAATCGCTGACCCGCCAAATCGTCGAGCTCTCCCTTCATGAGGAGGGAATAGTCATCGGCCGTCAATTGATCTTGAAGCGATGTGCGCCTTGACCTCGTCCTTAACTCCCAAGGCAATACTGCCTCGTGACCATATACCAACTGATAAGGAGATATCTTAGTGGCCCCGTGGCAAGCCATCCTATAAGCCCATAGAGATTCAGTTAAAGACATGTGCCACTTCTTGGGTTGTTCCTCTATCTTCTTCTTGATCAACTTGATTATCCCCTTATTGGATGATTCGGCCTGGCCGTTGGCTTAAGCATAGTACAAAGAAAAATTCAAAAATTTAATCCCCATATCGGCGGCGAATTCTTCGAACTCCCCTGAGGTGAACATCGTTCCTTAATCAGTTGTGATAGTTTGAGGGATGCCAAACCGATAAACAATGTGGTTCTTCACGAAATCGATCATATCGGTCGATGTTACGGTCTTCAACGGAACTGCCTCCACCCATTTGGTAAAATAATCAGTGGCTACTAATATAAACTTGTGCCCTTTGCTTGATGGAGGGTAAATCTGTCCGATGAGGTCTATCCCCCAACCTCTAAACGGCCATGGTTTGATTATCGGATTCATAGCCGAGGCTGGCGCGTGCTGCACATTGCCAAACTTCTGACAGTCTTGACAACCTTTATAATATTTAAAACAATCTTTGAGAATCGTCGGCCAATAATACCCGTTGTTTCTGATCATCCACTTCATCTTGTGAGCCGATTGATGAGCTCTGCACACGCCTTTGTTGATTTCTCCCATCAGAACCTTTGCTTCTTCCATTTCCAGGCATTTGAGAAGAACCCCATCAATCGTCCGGTAAAACAAATCATCTTCGAGCAATACATATTTCGTAGCTTGAAAACGTACTCGCCGATCCACTTTCTGGGACGGATCTTTCAAGTAATCGGCAATCTCTTTTTGCCAATCATCGGCCGCAAGTTTCAGAATCATGGCCTCTTGAATCGGCCGGTATCCGGACGCGTGTTGGGAAAGTCTATTGGCCTCTTCATTGTAATTTCTGGGAATGTGCTCAATAACAGCAGACTTGAATTCCTTTAACAGCTGGAGGCAATCTTCGTAGTAAATCCTTAAGATATCATCTTTGCATTCAGATCTCCCCGTTAATTGATCTACAATGAGCATGGAATCTCCAAATATTTCAACCGCATCAGCTTTGACTTCCCTTAACAATTGGATACCTTTTAGGATGGCTCGGTATTCCGCCTGGTTGTTGGTCGCGGATGCCTCTATCGGCCAAGAGAAATCATAGCTTGCCCCCTGAGGCGATACAAGAACGATGCCGATTCCTGATCCGGCTCCACACGAGGAACCATCGAAGTATAGAGTCCATGGAACTGGTTCAACGACAGCAATTTCCAGTCCACAATGCTGAGCTGCGAAATCGGCCATGACCTGACCCTTGACAGCCTTGGCCGATTCGTACCTTAGGTCAAACTCTGACAGAGCCAGGATCCACTTTCCAATCCGTCCTTTTAAAATTGGTAGTGATAGCATATATTTTACCACATCATCCTTGCATACGACTATGCACTCTGCCGATAACAAATAGTGCCTGAGCTTGGTACACGAGAAATATAGACACAGGCACAGCCGTTCCACCGGGGAATATCTCGTTTCGGCGTCCAGGAGTCTTCTGCTGACATAATATACCACTCGTTCTTTTCCTTCGAACTCCTGTGCCAGCGCCGATCCGATAGCCCGCTCGTCGGCCGACAAGTATAGTTTGAACGGCTTGTCAGCCTATGGCGGGACTAATACAGGTGGTGAAATTAGATATTGCTTGATATCTTTTAACGCTTTGCGTTGTTCTTCTCCCCACACGAATTCCTGATCGGGCTTCAATTTCAACAAAGGAGTGAAATCCAGAATACGCCCGGACAAGTTGGATATGAATCTTCTGATAAAGTTGACCTTGCCGATTAGGGACTGCAACTCAGTTTTATTCTGCGGGACCACAACCTTATTGATGGCAGCTATGGTCTTCCGGTTGACTTCTATCCCGCATTCATGGACCATGAATCCTAAGAATTGCCCGGCCGACACACCGAATACACACTTGTTCGGGTTCATTTTTAACCCATGCTTCCTCGTGCACTCCAACACCTCTTGTAAATCGGCCAGATGTTCCTGATGACCTCTTGACTTGACTACAACATCATCGATGTAGATTTCCACCGATACACCAATAAGCTTTTGAAAGATATAATTCATAGCCCGTTGGTATGTAGCGCCGGCGTTCTTTAATCCAAAGGTCATTACCACCCACTCGAATAAACCGAGGTGGCCCGGACACCTGAAAGCCGTTTTCGAAATATCTTCTTCGGCCATCAATATTTGATTGTACCCAGCATTACCGTCCATGAAACTGATGACTTTATGTCCTGCGGCAGCATGTATCAAAACTTCGGCTGTCGGCATTGGATACCCGTCCATCGGTGTAGCCTGATTTAGGTTCCTGAAGTCGATGCATACGCGCAACTTTCCATTTTTTTTGTATACGGGTACAATATTAGAAATCCATTCGGCGTAACGGCACTGCCGAATAAATCTTTCTTCAATCAATCTTGTGACCTCAGTCTTTATATCAGGTAGAATTTTAGGGTTGCATCATCGTGCAGGCTGCTGATATGGCCGATATCCTAGTTTTATAGGCAACCGGTGTTCGACAATGGACCGGTCTAGGCCAGGCATCTCATGGTATTCCCAAGCAAAGCAATCTTTGAATTCTGTTAATAAACTTATCAATCTACATTTGTAGTCGGGATCCAAGCTAGCACTAATATACGTCGGCCTTGGCTTGCCACCATCTCCTAAATCCACCATCTCCAATGAATCCGCCGACGTAAATCTATGCCCAAGCTTCCCGTCTTCTCGGACGAACTGATCCATCTAATCTGAATCTTCAGAGCCGACTGCTTGGATCGGCAGTAGGCCAAAATCAGACACTTTCAGGAAATCAGTGTCCCAAGTTCTATCAGATATACATTTGACGTGTTCGCAGCTCCACTATTGCGTATCGGCCGCCGCAACACTATAGGTGGAATCGGCGGTGACTATCTTGGTACTGTCGCCGACCCACTGTACGAGGCATTGGTGCATTGTAGACGGGACCTCGTCAAGAATACAGTACTACCAGTCTTGTCCATGGAACGGTAGCAATTCGTGTGTATCCAATCGCGACCGAGCAACATATTGTAGGACCCCTTGCCATTAATAATAAAGAAGGTAGTGGGAAGCGTCTTACTGTCGATGGTGAGGTCGGCGCAGAGCGCTCCGCGGGCGGGAGACACGTTGCCTTCGATGTCTTTGAGCATCATGTCCATCTTGGTCAGATCTTCATCGCTTTTGCCTAACTTCCGGAACATGCCATATGACATGATATTGATTGCAGCGCCTCCGTCCACTAGTAGCCTGGTAACGGGTCGTCCGTTAACGTGTCCTTTGAGAAATAGAGCCTTGAGATGTTGCCGTTTTTTGTCTTCCGGTTTCTCAAAAGTGGCTGTCATCGGCTCCAAAACCAACTGCGCCATCTGCTCCTCCATCCTTGTTGCTTTGTCTCGATCGGCGGGCGCCATGAACTCCATCGACAAGATGAACACCATGTTGACATCAGCTGCCGATTCTTGATTGTCGCCCTCCTCGTTGTGGTTTCTTTTGGGGCGCCAGACCTGAGAACTGTCGTTTTTCTTATCCACCACCTACCTCTGCTCTTCTTGTTGTTGTTCCCATTGGTGCAGACGTTGGATCCTTCATTTTTGAGATTTGGACAGTCCATCAGGGCACCACCTGGGGTTCACTGGTTTGGCCGGTGGTTTGGCGTGCTCCCAGTCTGGTTCCCTTCCTAGGGGGGTGTCATCTGACACCCTAGCATCGGCCATTTCTTTTAGCCGATCGTGTACGCTGGTTCTGCCCCCCAGTCGCTTCTGCTGGTAGATCCTGCCCTTCGACCGGTCATACCGGTCAACTCTGCCCCCCAGCCGATCGTGCACTGAAAGGCGCCGACCCTCTTGTTCGCGCCAGTTTCTGCTGATCGGCTCTGATCCTCTGTCTCTGGAGCGCGATCTTTTGAGCGGGCGATTGTTGCAATTTGATCCGCTGCACTCAGGGCAATTATCAGCTTATGGCAATCTAAGGTCATTTTCCCAGCAATGGATGAAGAACGGACATCGCCGATGATCTTCGTGTCGGCGTATCATCTCATCGCGGTGTCTCGATCTTTCCTACTGCCGTTGATATTTGCTGAGTAAGAATTGGGAAGTGACGGGTCTACGCGATCGTTCTGATGCTTCGCCCTCGTCTTTGATCCGTCTTTTTCCCTTTTACATCGTCCACCATAACCTACTTTCTGGGGTCCACGGCGCCGCTTCTTTTAGCCGATTCCGACGTCAGCACCTTGGTTTGAAGCGAGTTTCTTCCCGTGTCAACCATGTTAGCAGGGAAAGGATGCTGATCAATTTTCATCGGCTTTGCTGGCTTCGCCGGGACTTCAAATTTAAGTCTGTCTTGCTCAATGGCCGACCGTATCTGCTGACGGAAGATTTTGCACTCATTTGTGTCGTGAGACGTGGCGTTGTGCCACTTGCAATATTTCATCTTTTTGAGCTGATCAGCCGAGGGAATGGTGTGGTAAGGTGAGAGCTTGATCTGCCCTTCTTGGAGAAGTAAGTCGAAGATTTTATCGGCCTTTGACGTGTCAAAGCCGAACGCCTCCGGTTCTTTCTTCCCGAAAGGGCACGATGTCAGCTTCTTCCCTTTGACCCATTCTGCTAGGCCGATTTCCTCTTCCTCTTCAGATTCAGACCCTTCTAAATATGCCACTTTTTTCTGGAAATTCCTCCGTTGATCAAACGGACGTACTTCTTGACCGGCCAATCGGTGAACGATCTGACTTAAACTTTCAAACTCTTGTGAGGCGTACCTCTCCTTGATATGTGGCAGGAGGCCTTGGAAGGCGATGTCGGCCAACTGAGCGTCGGTCAGGGCTAGGGTATAGCATTTGTTTCTGACCTCTATGAACCTCTGTACGTAACTAGTTACTGGCTCGTCGCTCCTTTGCCTAAGGCTGGTCAGATCTGAAAGCTTCATCTCATGGACTCCCGCGTAGAAGTACTTGTGGAATTGCTTTTCTAGATCGGCCCAAGTAACGATGGAGTTGGGTGGTAGGGTAGTGAACCACTGGAAGGCCGACCCAGATAGAGATGACGAGAACAGACGCACCCGCAGAGCATCTTGTGTGGCAGCCTCCCCGCACTGGATGATGAATCTATTTATGTGCTCCACAGTTGAGGTGTCATCCAGCCCCGAAAATTTGGTGAAGTCAGGAACTTTGTACCGATGGGGAAACGGCAGTAGATCGTAGGCGGGTGGGTATGGCGTTTTGTACGTATAGGTTTGTACATTCGGCTTTAACCCGAATTAGTTTTGAATTACCTCCGCTATCCTTGCTGTCCAATCCACCTGCTGCTGATGAACAACTGGTCGGGGCGTCGGCACATGTTGGTGAATCGGCAGCGGGACGGCCGGGTGATGGATCAAAGCGTGTGGCGGATTCTGCTGCATTGTGCCCGGCTGAGCAGTTGACAGCTGGTGGCGTAGCGAATCTGCCGCCCCATCGTACAACATCATCAGCGCCGCGCTTCTGAGTGTCTCTGCGGCGTCTGCCCCCCTGCCAATTTCTGACGTGGTCGATTGATACTGAGGGACCGTCGGCCGGACAGCCGAATGGAACGGTGCCTGGATCGGAGAGCTCCCATGACCGGTTGATTGATCCGGAAAAGCCGCCGTTGCTGTGCCCCCTAAGATACTGAGTTTGAGGGCAGTGATTGCACGGAAGCAATCTGGACAGGCTGAAGCGGCGCTTGTGATCGAAAGCATGGTGCACCGTTATATCCTGGAGGCATTGAAGGCAATGAAGTATTGTATCCTTCGTGTTGCGTTGATATCGGCTGAGGAGCCGAGTGAGACATGTCTGGTAAGCTTCTGGCTGGAGCCACAATAGGTGGGGCGTATGCTAGCCCCTGATATCCCTGAGCTACTCCGCTGACCAAAGAACTGATGACGGCATTGTATACCGTATTGGTCATTACTGAGGATTGGTCGATGAAAGCCTGATAAACGGACTGTTGAATCATATCGGACATCTTGCCCGAGTCCTCAGCGATGGTGATGTGGCGGTGAACTGGAAGAGGAGCTTTCTTGATGGTCTCCCCGCTTCTGGTACGACTGAAAGATTGCAAATATACCCTCTTATAGTCTTCTAGGTGTCTTGCTAGTTCTTCTTTCTGGTCGTCCTTGAGATCTGCTTCTGTAACCTCAATGATGTTGTTCTCAGAGATTTCGGTGGTCTTTGACACGTTGGATATTGAGGGCGTCCCACTGGGTGTGCCAAAAGTGTGTTGGCGCTAAAAATCGGCCGGGAATCGGCCGATGACCTTCAACGTCGGACACACGACCCGGGAGAATCTGCTTAACTCCTGTTCGGGTGATTGCCCTGGTGCGGTTCGCGCGGCGTGCCAGTCAATCTGACCTGTTGATTGACAAGGAAATAAACGTATTAAATTCCGGGGTTCCGATCGGCTAGAGTTCCGATCTGTCCCGAAAAGCGTATCAGCGAATCGGCCGATTTGCTATGACGATGACCGGCTATGGACCAACCGATAATCACGTAACGATTGCCAAGAAACTACTGGAGTAACTTAAACAATTGTTACAGATGCAACACTCGAAATAGATCTAATCGGCTATACGATGGTAAACAAGGAGAAATAATGACGAAGCCGACAGTTCGATCTCAAGCTGGATAACTGGTGATAAAACTAGAACAATAGGTAAAACTAAATATCGATAACTAGTGAATAAATCTAAATGAAACAACGGCGATGCGCCTGAAGTTAAAACTTAGATGTTATTCGATAAACGGAACCTACCAATTGGCCGAAGATCGTGTCGATGCAGCCCTGCCAATCCGTACGAACTCGTGAAAGAAAAAGAAGTATTGGCGAAGTCGCCGACTTGAAAGTAAAGTACGATAAAAAAAAAGTAGATTGTTCGTATTGATTGATGTATGATCTTTACAAAACCCTGACTGCTCCTATTTATACCCTAGGACTAAGACTCCTGATCTATTACTATCCGTTACAAACTTGATTTAAATAAAAACTACTATATCTATAATACTTTTCTAAAGGAAACGGGCTTCCGCAGAATCTTCTACCGCCATCTCCTAGTCCAATCCGGACTCTTTCCATTGCTTCACGACCGAGTCAGCGTCATTCTTTGACCAACGCCAGGTCATCTTTGACTCGGATCCTCTGTTGGGATTCCATTGGCTTCATCCCCTATCTGTAGGCGCAAGCTGCATCGCCAATCGGCCGATCCCTAACTGTAGCCTCAATCGGCCGATTCCCAACTGTAGCCTTTAAATCTGTCGCATCGGCCAATTTCTTCCTTTCTTGACGCTGATTCAACACTTGTCAAAATCTGCCGTCAACACTGGTATTTGCCATAAAGAGAGGACTAGTTAAACTCGTCTTTGCATGATTCAACAACACAACCAGGGCTTAATTTCAAGAGCGTTGAAATATACTACCAGCCACCTGGCACCAGAAAGTATATAGAGAGTTTGATTGTAAAAGTATACTCTTATTTGCGTAATTCAAGGGACTTTATTCGGACGCCACTGGGAGCTTGCCATCTGTGTCGTCCATCTTCTTCTCCTTGCTCTTGCTCATCACGACCTCTGCCGCACCAAAAGCCATGCCCTCCTTCCGCGGGAGCTCGACGATGTGGCGGATCATGTCCTTGATATTAGTGTCCGGCGACCCGCCCTCAACCATCACGGCCCTAACCTTATCCGCAAGCTCATTCGCCCTAGCCCGCCGCGCCGCGCCGGCTGGCCCCTCGTCCATCACCTCGGCCACCGCCCTCTCCACAAGGTCCCTCCCGACCTGCACCTCCAGCAGCTCCCCGGGCTTCACGAGCCCTATGTGCGTGGCTGGCACCTTCACGCCAACACGGACACCGACGCCTAGCACGTCGACGACCAGCGCCTCGTTCAGGAACTGGTCGGCGAAGTGTGGCCAGGTCAGCAGCGGCAGGCCGTGGGAGACAGCCTCCACTGTCGAGTTCCACCCACAGTGCGTCAGGAAGCCACCCACGGATGGATGCGATAGGATGGTCATCTGCGGCGCCCACCCGCGGATGACCAGGCCCCGATCCCTGACACGGGCTTCGAACTCAGCGTCGAAGCCGGCAGTCTCTTTGACTACCCAGATGAACGGCCGGCGGGATGCTTCCAGGCCGGCGGCGAGCTCTTCGACCTGCGGCGGGAACAGGCGGGCGATGCTACCGAAGTTGATGTAGAGCACAGACGCCGCTGGCCGCGCGTCGAGCCAGGACACGATGTGCTTGACGTCCATGACCGTACGGTTTTCCCTACCCGCCACCGTGCCGGCGGCGTTGGTGTTGAGGAGGCAGAGCGGCCCGATTTCCCATACCTTCCGGCCGAGCGCTTCCGCGTAGCGCTCGAGGAACGCGCCCTCCAAGTCCGTGCACGAGTTGACGAGTATGCCGTCGGCGGTGGCCTCGGCTTCGACCGTCTCCCCCTTCTGGTTCTCCATCAGTCGCAAGCCGACCGACGTCGCCCGGTTGACAACCAGGCGCACCGGGAAGTCCGGCACCTCGAACGGCTCGAAGTCGTCGGCAGCGCGGTCGCACACGTGCCGTGCTATGGCCAGGTTGTGCATGGCGAGGAGGTTGAACGCGGACGTGGCGTGGAACACCAGCCGCGGGACGCCGAGCCGCCGCGTGATGCCCGCCGTCCACGAGCCACAATTGTCGGCGACGAGGCAGTCCGGGCGCCTGGGCAGCGACCGGAGGTACGCCTCGAGCGGCTCGGCGAGCAGATCTATGGCTTGGTAGAACCGGATGGCGAGGGATATGTCAGTCACCATGTCGAGGCTCTCGAAGCCCTTGGGCAGGCCCAGCGCGGCCCCCGGGAAGGGGAGCTCGGCGACGTCGACGGCGAGCCCCGCCCGCGCGACGTTCTCCAGGAGGGTCCTGTTGCGCGCGGCGTTCACGGGCGTCAGCACCACGGTGACGCGCGCGCCATGGCCGGCGACGAGGCGCGCCAGGTCGACCATGGGGAGCACGTGGCCCTGCGCCATGAGCGGCACCAGCACGAAGTGGAGCTTCGCCGTCGCCATGGCACTGCTAGCGCCGTTGTCTTGTGGGTATTACTGCTACTATACACTCAACGGCCAGCAGCGATAGCTAGTGTTCCTGCAAAATATCAAAAGATTTGCAGCAGTCATATGAGTTAAAATAATATTTTTGATCGATTACAAACTTGACTTCATCCGTCTAGATAGGATGGGAACACGTGTGGCGTGGCGTGGCATAGTTTCAGTGCACCGCGTACTATATTTGTAATATTTATACATTGTACACTATTCAATTATAAAAAATGATGAACAGTATACCTTATTGTTTCAGATCAAGCGCTTGAATGGTCGCCATCTGTACATAACATAAATTGCAATGACCGAACCTTTTGCTGCATTATCTCGCGACTTGCTACGCGCAAATTATATCTACTACCCATAGATTTATTGTTCTATGACTATAAATATTGCCTCCGGTACTCGAAGGGGATTCCGATCGAATGCCTATGAGAGAGATCGACGCTCCACGACCAACGACGGCTATTCATCTGCTCGGACGAGTTGGATGTCCTTCCTCTGTTTAAATTGTTCAATTATAGATCGTTTTGGTACTTTTAGATATAAAATTTTATTATTTATTTATATATAGTGTACATCTAGAAATAGTAAAATAATCTATACAGAGAAAGTAGCTACGTTATCTCCTAAGAGTCTAGAATCAATGAGCTGGAGGACGAGCAAGTCTACCCGAGCCACGGAACTTTCCGGTGCTTATGAATGCGGAGGGAGATTATTGATGTTGACACTGATTGAGCCACGGAACTACTAAAATGGATTTCTAAAGCCGATACAAGACGTTGGGTCCTACGTGGTTATTTTTGGGGTCAATCAGAAAGTGCAACCGGTCCTAAAAATATGAGGTGTCCCACACATTATTTTTTAAGTAGTGGCGGCATGCATTCAATATGCTTCCTGGCGAATCTAGCCAACATACGAAGAGAAGGCTCATCTCCGTTCTCTTCTTTTTCCTTCACTTCTCTTATTATTTCTCCCCTCTTTTTCTTCATTCTTTCTTCCAAAAAGATAAGAAAGAAAGGGAAAGTTTAGAAGGTATCAATTGATCTTGGGGGTAGGGGCTCGAGCGCCCTTTAGATCCGCCACTGGATGCGTCAGTATTAATATAGAAAACATACCAACCTAGCTATATATTGCCAGTGCAACTAGTTAATCAGCACCGTAAGCAACCGAAGGTGGGGAGACCAACCGCAGGGTGTTTTTTTTAGAAATTTTTTTGTGTGCCATTAGCATAAATCTTAATCTTGAATCTGCCATCGAGAAAGTTCCCGTGTATGCCACTGTTCTTGAACCATAATGCATTCGGTGCCACTAGCATTGTTTCGGTTGGCATCCACCGTTGGGTTCTATTTGCCAATAATATCGCCCATGCGCCAGAGAGCAGATGTATGACACAGACGCCCTGGTCACCACGGCAGCACTGCTCGGCCGACAGGACTTTGGGGGAGGCCGTGGACAATAAACAATGGCAAATGGGCCATTTTAACATGTCTGCTAGCTGAGATTACCGCCGGAACACTGGCATGAAGGAAATTAAATTTTGTGGGCAGGGATTTTAAAAAGAAATATAAGTTATTTATGTAGCAAATCAGGGATAAAAGTTTTAGCCAATTTTGTATAGAATATTTTCCCTTTCTTTTTTTACTTGATATCGAATCTTTATTTGCCGATTTTCCGGATATAATAACAAGCAAGCTAGCGTCTCCTGGGCGATTTTTCAATCGTTGTCTAGTTGTCAGCAACCTAACTGGAGATAATTAATGTGACGACGACTTGTGAACTGATAGATACTGTGTACTCCAATAATAAAGTCTAGCCTGGTACCCTTTAGGTCCACATATTGATTGAGGAACTAGTTTAACCAGCTGGCCGAACACGTGCAATTCTTTAATTGATCGGCCCTGTGCCAACCACTTTACATTGATTGCTTCCACAGTTGGTCTTTTCCTCCAGGCGATATACTTTTGACAAATTCACGTATAACTGAATAGTAGATCAGTTATTACCTTAGATAGGGTTAGCGAGATATTTTGTGGTTCAATGGTTAATACATTAATTACGTTATTTGCTACTCTGCTCGCTTTTAAATATATGATGATGCTAGCTCACAAAAAGCTGATGAGTTGAAAAATTAATTAATTAGCTTATCATAAATGACATATATTTAAAAATCGAGTGAACAGTATATACAAGAATTTAGTTTTAATGGCATCTCAACATACAACATGGTTTCTCCTCAATATTTTTTCCACTGGGTTTTTGGAGGAGTTTTCCACATGAAGATCAACCAACGGATGAGGATTACACAAAGCTAATTGATCAAGGGGGAGTGTTATGAAATAATAAATTACACCATTAGTGATCAATTAGGAATGTTCTTATACGTGAAGTTACACCTTATATGTAAATATGTAATTACTTGACGATCCAAGCTATATACTCATAGTTTAGCGCTCGGTCCTCGTGTAGACTCACTGCAGAATTAACATTACAGTGTAGATCAAAGATGAGGTAGCGCATAAAAGTAGTCGAACGATTCGAGCAGTCACGTAGTTGCGCTGCCCACCTCGCGCAGGGCTTCACGGCCGTAACGGCTCGCAAATACCACTCACCCTCCTCCTCAGCGCATGCCAAGAAGAAGAGCGGGCAAAATCTGACAGCTCGGTAACACAGCACAAAGCAACATAAGAAAGTAAGAAGTGGAGAATGAGTACACTTGGGATTTTTTCTATCGTATGTTTTTCTAGACGTCTTCAGGAATTCTTGTAGAGGAGACCCAACTGTTTGCTGACTTTTCGCTATAATGGTACCCTACTAATTGGTAGTAGTAACCGCCCGATTAATACTTTACTTATCTTGTCTTATGACCGTAATCAAAAGTTAATACGTAAATGACAGAAGGTTTACAGCAACTTGGCATGGTCTGCTCGCTGCGTCACATGTCACATGGTTGGTTATGCGAAAAAAATATGAATACACGTGCGCGTGTTTTTTTAGACAAGTACATTCTATCCTTCATTCACCTATTTAGGAAAGTGAGAAAGCTCTTCTATTTGAATTCGCTTGCACCAACCTAAATTAGAAGTATGGGACTATAGGATACCATGTACCTTTCTTTTAAAATTTCTAAATTAGGTCTCTCCATGGGTCATTTTTCCAGCAAGTTGCGTGTCGGATGGGATGATTTGGCCTGGAAGGACTACGAGAGTACCAGCAGCTATATATGAAGTCTGAATGCTAAGGGAGATGGATACGGACACTAATTGAGATATTATCGTAACTTTTTTCTATCATGTAGTTTCCATACTAACATATATATAGGTGTCCAGAAACTGTCATATATTTTTCATACTTGCTTTGCTATATATACATTATATATATATAGAAATAATATGCTTATGGATGATTTTTAAAAAAAACTAAATTCTCATTAAATCAGCTCTCTTTTGTCTCCTTTCGTTCCTCTCCATATCTCCTCGTTAACCTTTTGTCCCCTGAGTTTTTTTCTTACATGCTAGCATATTTAATGCTATCTAAACTACTTCCTCCATCCTAAATTATTAATTGTTCTAGCTTTTATAGATTCATAGTTAGGTTTTTGCTATGCATCTACATAGGTGCACAGTAACGCCTATAAAGTCTATATATGTAGAAAAGTCAAAATGACTAATAATTTAAGATGGAGGGAGTAGTAGTTTAATCAACTCTGCAAGCAATACGAAGGAGGCCCACCATGGTTCTTTCTTATTTATTATTCTCCGCAAGCCAGACGAGAAAGCCGTCGGGGTCGGATGTATTAAACGTTGGGATCGGCCACATGGATAAACAGTGCTAAACAGTGATTTTTTTATTGATTTGGTAAATTTCATCGGGTCCAGCGACCCCGGTGGCTACATGCAGCTCCGCCGGCCGTTTTCTGGGTATGTGATTTTTGAAGCGTTTAATCTGTGTCTAGCAGCCAACAACTTTGCGGAGACCATTAATGTGACGACGACTGGTGAAGAGATAAACACTGTAGTTAAATCATTCGAATAAGATAATAATTTTTAATGGAGTGATTCGTTGCTCATTTTCACGAGTACTATATTATCTTGAAATATTTTATTTGATGAACGAACAATCACTTATAATGTATAGTTTTATCATATGATTTCATACTCTAGCTATAGCATTTAATCTTGCAAAGATGTTAACATTCAAATACATCATATGAATTATTTAGCCACTAAGTAAATTAGCTATTAAAACACTAGCCATGGCCGTACAAGATCGAGAAAAAGTGTGAGGATAAAATGAATCACTCTCAGTGAAGATTTCATTCCAGTTTCAAAGTCTTGGTAATTATATACGCTGGATTACATTCCATGAAACTAAAGTTTTCTTTCTCCTCTTAAATTTCATGCCATGTCACTATTTTTGTGTACGTAGCAGGTTATTTAATGAGAATATAACTCTCATGAGACTTGCATTAAGAGAATGGTCTAAGACTTCCTCCAAAAGAGCTGATTCAGCTAACTTATAACTAGCAATGCTATATCTAACTTTTTAATCCTTATGGAGGAGAGAGAAATAATAGCTCGTGTTCAAGGGATAGTCCTATGCATACATCCATAAATCAATGAGGTTGATATCTGAGTCTATCTAGATGTAAGAGCTAGTATTATTACTCTAACTGTTGGAAGACATGTCTGTGACAACATCTCTCAGATGTATAAGCTAGTAGCTAACTGTAACCATTGAAGGAGGCCAAATGATTGCAGTATGCATTGTCATGGGACCTCGTCAGGCTGTAGTATCGGAGCATGGGTACTAGGAATGTATGGAAATACTTAATGATATTTTTTGAATCAGCTAATTAATTATAATGGTATGCCACTCTAGTTTATTTTACCTTCTTCAAATTGATTATCTAAAATATTTATTACTTGCATCCCTAATGGATAACATTAAGGACTTACCTAGAATTAATTACCTAAAATATTTCCATCCATTCGTGGACCAACAATCATCCGGGCTCCTGCGGCCGTGCTACTTGGTCCTGAAGGCTCAGGACTCACTATTTAGGGTGCTCAGTTATTTTAGGACGGACCACAAGTTCCACCGTCTAAAAAAACGGACGTCACGCTGTATCATTCAGACCGCATCTGGAAATCGGTTTTTAGGAACAGTCCACGCGGCCAATTGCTCTAAGGGTGGTGGATCGTTGAACTTTGCGGGAACCAAATTTTAAAAATTTGACTGGAAATATTTTAAAATTTTGGTAGGAAAAACTTTTTCAAAAAGTTAGGGGAAGCATTTTCTGGGAGGGTCTAGGGCCTGTCTCTGCATATGCTCTACTTTTAGCTGCGGAAAATAACAATTGCCGTTTTACCCGGTTTTAAAAATATTTCTGTAGAAGTACGTGGCTGCGAGCCGTAGCGCGCTGAACAATCTTCTCTGATCGGTGTATAAGCCCATGAAGCTGGCGGAGCTCTCTGTTCCGCCATGGGTCGGAGCGCTTGCGGCACACCAAATGCTCGATGGAATGCCTGGCCCGGTGTGCTGCTGGATGTAGTTCTCCACTAAACCGTTTTCATTCAGTTACATTCATCTTTGTGACTGTACGAGCAAACCGTGGGACCATTAGCCTGACTGCTGTTAAGCTTCATCCTCCGAGCATCCTTCTCCTGCCGTTGCGGCTGCTGCGCCGTCATACATGGAGGCAAGCTGCGTCTCGCGCGCCGCCATGCCCATGTCTCGCCATCTACCTCACTCAGCTCCTGTGCAAGAGCGGCAGGAGTCACCGCCGGGCGGCAGGCGAAGGAAATCGTCTCGGCCAGCCGTCCATCTCGTTTTCCCTTTCCCAATAATAACGGAAGGTCGTAGCCCATTCATTCCCATCGAACCTTTTTCCCGTTAAATTTTTGAAAAAATCCAGTTTACATCCTCGAGCTATCACAAAAGTCTAATTTTCAACCTTCAACTACAAAATTGGGTGACATAGGCCATCCAACTATCAAAACCGTGCAAATTTGACCCCTTGGGTGGTTTCAAAGGTGGTTTTGTATTTTTTAAAAAGTTAAAAATTCTAATTAGATCTCAAAGTTGAAACTAATTTATTTTAAATCAGAAAAATATGAAACTAGTACCAAAAATTTTCTAAAAATATAATCTATCTATTATTTATCTATTTAAATCTTATTTATTTAAAAATAATAGGTATAACTACAAAGCAAGCAAATACTATGAACATAAAAAAGATCCGAATAACTGACAAATAGAGTGTCAATAGATAGGTTGCATTTTTAGAAAATTTTTGATACCCATTTGTATTTTTTTATTTAAAATAAATTACTTATGAATTTTTTAGTTTAAATTTGAATATTTTTAATTTTTACAAAATAAAAAACCACCTTTGAAACCACCTGAAAGGTCAAATTTGCCAGGTTTTAACAGTTGGATGGTCTATATTATCCGGTTTCGTAGTTGAAGGTTGAAAATTGAACTTTTTGTGATTGTTCGAGGGTGTAAACCGGACTTTTCCCTAAGATTTTACTATATAGTTAGATACATGCAATCATTCCAAATATAAAATTCTTTTCAAATATAAAATTCATTCCATACTTAGAAGCCAGAAGGGAGCATTATCGCTGCTGTTATTTAGTGTCTATATAATATACTCCGTACTCCGTTAGCAATAGTAGCCACAACCACAGCACAAACGACGCTAGCAGTGCATGCAATGGCGGCGGCAGATCTACACTTCGTGATGGTGCCGCTCATGGCGCAGGGCCACGTGCTCCCCATGGTCGACCTGGAGCGCCTCATCGCCGGCCATGGCGCGCGCATCACCGTGGTGCTGACACCCGTGAACGCCGCGCGCAACAGGACCGTCCTGGAGAACATCGCGCGGGCAGGGCTCGCCGTCGACGTCGCCAAGCTACCCTTCCCGGGGGCCGCGGTGGGCCTGCCCGAGGGCTTCGATAGAGCCTCGACATGGTGACCGACATATCGCTCGCCACCCGTTTCTACCAAACCGTAGATCTGCTCGCCGAGCCGCTCGAGGCGTACCTCCGGTCGCTGCCCAGGCGCCCGGACTGCCTCGTCGCCGACTCGTGTGGATCATGGACGGAGGGCGTCGCGCGGCGGCTCGGCGTCCCGCGGCTGGTGTTCCACGCCACGTCGCGTTCTACCTCCTCGCCATGCACAACCTGGCCAGGTGGCTGGTAATATATTTCTACGCTCTTGACATTAAGCCCTGGTTGTCTGGTTGAATCATGCAAAGATGAGTTTAACTAGGAGTACATTTGTATACACTCTAAAATGGTTGCCACTCTCTAGCAGTACCATACCAAACTAGGAGTATTTACCCAATTTCTCCTCCAGAGTTTGAAATCTAGCCTCAGAATCATCAGTCCAAACAAATGGATCCTCCTTTATGAAGGCCAAGAAAATTTTGACCCTCTGTGACGCCCGCCACATAAAAAAGTTGATAGCTGCCTTAATAGCTAAAACCTGTCAATCATTTTATACACTATTGTCCCTATCACGCAAGATTTAAAATAATATTAGTAGTTGATATACGTACAATAAATGAGAAATCAAAGTACTACTATATATATCATGTCATGTCAACTATAATGATGGCTTACTGAGAGGAAAAAATAATTGATAGTGAGCTTAACCACAAAAAGTCGTGGATCATTTAATACGCCATTGTCCTCATCACCCAAGACTGCGAAATGTACTTAGAAAATTCCTTCTATACCATTGAAACTTGTACTTATCCCTTCGCTGCCATTAAAAATTACAAGATCCCTTTATTGCCATCAATTTTAAGTTTCAATCCCTTCTCTACCGCTGACGTTAATTTTTGATATTAACGGCGTTAAAAGGTGAACCGTATTTTACATATTTCCAAGTTTACCCCTGCGCGGTGTCTAATCTAAAACTGACGACCACCGTCTTTCGTTGGACGCATTGGGCACCCGTGGCCGCACCTGGTGAAGACGAGCACCGGGGACAAGAGCCGCGCGGCGAGTGCGGCCTAGACGCGCTTCCACGAGGCGTCCGCGAGAGAGAGCGGCGCTCCTGGCGGCGGAGAGCAGCGCCCGCACTAGCACTTCCGCGAGCGTTAGCTAGGTGCTTGGATTCCATGGATGGGTCATGTCAAATCTTGCATGGGTTACTTGGAGGCTGTTTCGCTCGACTGGAGTTCCCGTGAAGAGATAAAAATACATAGAAAAACACTGTAGCACTCCATCATGGATAGACTCGAAAGGATGTGAGCAAAAGATCTGGGAAGTTGGTGTCGCATGGAGTACAGCCGTCTGAGGAATTGCAGCAAGATGCAGTAGAGAGATCGAATTTTGTCTTCCTTTGGCCGGCAGTGAAAGGAGGAAGCTCATGAGGGGAACCAGCAGGAAGAGAAGGGAGAAAGAAGCAGACAAGGGTATAATTGTCTTTTTCAATCACATTTTAGGGCATCAGTTAAAAATGGCATATAAGGGATGGGAAATTAAAATCAATGCGTTGAAGGGACTCATAATTTTTAATGGTATAGAAGGGATGAGTATAAATTTTAATAGTATGGAAGGAATTTTCTCGATATACTATTAGAACTTGATGTACATATAATAAAATATAAAATTACTGAAGGTAAGTTGCACAAAATAAACAAGGTAAAAAAACAACTATATAACTCAAGGATCCAATTTTATAATAGCACATCAATCATACACGTACGACGATAGTGTTTGCTCAACCACCGAAATAGAAGAAAACTATTACTGATTGATTGATGTCATTAGTTGAACCAAACAAATTAGTAGGTGAATCTTTATAATTGAAAATCCAAGAAAAGAAGATATCTTGTTGACTTATGTACAAGCTTAGTGATCGCATTAGGTGTAAAATCCAAATGCCTGACTTATGTCCATATATATTTTAATATTTATAATACCATATGCCAAAAAACTAATTTCATGGCATCAAGGAGTTTAGGCCTTACAGTGGCTAGAAATAATTGTACAAGTTATTTGTTGTTTTTCTTTTCTATAAGTATCATGTGAGAGATGTGTTTTAGGTAGCCGCCGCCCCCCAACCCCTGCGCCGCCGCCGCCCGTAGCCGCCGCCGCCGCCCGTAGCTGCCGCCCCCCAACCCCTGCGCCGCCGCCGTCCTAGTTCCGTCCCCCAACCCCTGCGCCGCCGCCGCCCGTAGCCGCCGCCGCCTCCACCCCAACCCGCCTCCACTTCTACGACCCCTTCGTCCTCAGCGGCGTCCGCATCGAGTCCGCCGAGCACGGCCGCCTCCTCTGCTCCTTCGTCGTCGCCCCGCGCCACGTCGTAAGCCTCCTCTGCTCCTTCTACCGCTTGCTGTTGTGCGTAGTACAAGTGGTAGCAGTGTACCACGCACTGGTAGGAATAGGAGAGGAGGTTAGAGGTAGGCTGTAGCCCGAGCGAGGGAGCACAGCCGCACAGGCACAGCAAGCAAAAGGGAGGCAGATTGATATAGATGGTTTGCTTTGCTAGCAGAGGCAAGCAAGCATTAGCAGCCAAAAAGCCATGCCATTTCAATGATATTCCCGTTTTATGTTACCGCTTCCCGATCGTAATCGACACGTTCCCGTTCGAATTATTCCGTTCCCGATATCCCGTATTACCGGTTTCGTTTTTCCGTCCGGCCTTCCCGTTCCCGTTTCCTTTCCCGGCAAAAAAATACAGGAGCGGGAACGGTTAAAAGCTTTTTCCGACCATTTCCGATCGTTTTCATCCCTAGTCAAGGCTCAACGAGCTGAGCCGGAGGACAAGGGGATCGATCGCCCCGAGGCCTGAGCTCTACCCTTTCGCGTGGGAGCGAGCCACGGCCACGGACCTGCCGGGTGCTCATCGTTGTCTTGCAGCCAAGTTAGGTGTCAGAGGGTATTAAAAAAAGGTTACAGGTGTCAGATTGGACGCCGACGAGCACTTGGCCACGGAGAGGACTACGAGCCATGAATGCCAAGAGAGATGGGTATTATATATTGACACTGACTGAGATAATATTACCGCAGCCTCTTCGTCAGTGTAATAACTAGTTTATTTTTTATTGACACGAAGGACGGCAAGGCCCATCGCGGGTTTCTTTCTTTCTTTATTTGATATCGATATCGAATCTTTATGTGCCGGATTCCGGATGTAATGATAAGCTGCCGGGTGATTTTTCAAGCATTTAATCACTGCCTAGCTACCAACGACTCAGTTTGACACCATTAATGTGACGCGACTAGTGCACTGTGCACAGATACACTAGGCATCGTTGCGGGAACTCGGCAGCAGGCTGCAGTGTGCCGGTGTCGGAGCATGGGCATCGATGCAAATAAAGGAAGAATTGACCCCATGACAGGTGCATGGGCATCAACCGTACCTCGGCAGTCTGCTGTGTATGTAGGAGCATCGTTTACAGGATCAATAACATAAGTAGGGAAAAGATGCAAGTCCCAGCCCACCCTTGTCATGGGAGCTGCAATAAGCCTGCAACTAAACAACCACTACGTACGTGTGCTTCCTCGATCAGCTGGTGTCACGAAACCATTTTTACTGATGGAGCATCAACTGCCGAGGTAATAAGAAGAGTTCCTGGTGCCAGCATTTTGTGACCAAGCATCATCCCATGCAGTATTCAATATCAGTGCTCCGCATACTCTGCTCATTTTCATCGTGATGCTGTAGTCTGGAGAGGATAGTGTCAGCAACGTAACTTTAATAGCCTGGGCCAACCGGCAAGGTGAAAATGAAGCAGATCGGCCACTCTGCTCTTAAGGTATGAAGTAGCGGTAGTAGCTGTCAAGACAGGCCATGTGTGAAATAAAGTCCTCACAGACTCGGTTGAATGATTAGAATAAGAGATGAGGTAGAATGTGGTTATAATTATTTTAGTACCTCTTTTCTTAAATAAGAAAAGATAGAGATTCAATGAGTGCTTGAGTCAATGAAATATATTAAGCTAAAATTCTATGGTTTTCCTTGCAAATATGTAGAGCTCTATTTTATGAAATGAAAATATAACAATATAAGTAAAAAGAACTATGTGAGCTTTTTTTCTTAAAAAATAACGATCAGTATTTCCCAGTAGCAGTAATGCATGGGAATAATTCATAGTACCTTCTTATAAATAATATACTCGCTCTGTTCTAAAAAACCGTTCTTTTAGAAAATTATGAGAAATGACCTCATTACCCTTAGCAATTGTAATTCAAAACCGCGTTATTTATTTAATTCTCTAAATCCTATAATCTTTTCTTAGTATTTAGGATTGCTTTAATTATATGGATCTCACTACAAGAACAAATAACATTATTCGTGGGATAAAATGTGAATACTAAATGAACACTTATTTTGAAACGGGACTACTTTTGTATTGTGTAAGCAATTTCTTGTCAAGTTTAGTCCTATAACCAAACAAAAACGCCTTATACAAAAACGGAAGGGAGGAACATCCCATCTTCTCGACCTCAGGTTGGTGTTACCAAACTTGGTGGTAGGTGATGACATTAATTAATGGCGATTTCAAAGTAGCATACACATACGACAAGAGTAATTACTCTATGATACTATTCCAAAGAACATCGGAGCTTGTGGCAGCTGCACGACCTTAATTGATGGTGATTTCCGGGCTAATTCATGATGATGTTTTAAGTTTACCACATGGCGAGGTTCTAAATTTAAAACAAGAACACATACGCCCAATTGGCTCGTTGTTTGACAAACTTGTTGTAATAAGCTTGGAAGACACGCTCAACCCAACGTCTTATGTCGTTCTCAATGAAGAGTATTATTCTACAATTTACAAGAGTGACACATCATCTAAAATATTTGAGTTGATTAATGAAACAAGACCTGCAATACACAATTTCATTCCTCAATTTTATAGGCGAGCCATCGAGCCTGTCAAACCCGAGCCCACGGGACTGCGCACATGGCTACATCTTACAGGATAAGGGGTGGGACATGGCTCACACCCTACACCAGTTGTAACTACTCGTAGCGTAGTAGAACTATTCATACAGTAGTAAAACTAGTCAGAACAAAAGGAAACTACACGAAAACCACTCGGGTAGGACTCCTGAACTCGTATCTAACTAGGACTCACATGTAACCCTGTCCCCTCAAACTATATAAGGGCGGGCAGGGACCCTGTCGGTGTTTTACCACCACGCCCACCGAGGGGTACCCCCGAGGTGGTGAGTTTGTAGGTAGGGTGTCGCCGAGATCAGGAACTCGAAGGTGCAAGGAACACAAGGTTTAGATAGGTTCGGGCCGCCGAGAGCGTAATACCCTACGTCCTGTGTGGTCTGTATTGCCTTTGATGGTGATCAGATGATCTTCTGGGTGATTCCCCTTTGGAGGGGGTCCCTTTCCGCCCTTATATAGTCTGGGGGGACGGGTTTACATGGAAGTCCTAGTCGGGTACAAGCCTAAGAGTCCTACCCGAGTACTTTTCTGGTAGTCATCTATTGTATCCGACTAGTTTTACTACTGTATGAGTAGTCCTACTACACTAGGAGTAGTTACAACAGATGTAGGGCGTGAGCCATGTCCCATCACGTATCCTAGGAAAAGTATGCCACGTGCACAGTCCCGTGTGCCCGGGTCTGATAAGCCCCCGAGCTCTTCGTAGTCGAGTACTACAGGCGTCCGAGTACTTCTAGAAGCGTCTTTGAGTTCTCCCGAACTTCATCCTGAAGGTGTCCTCCGAGTACTTCCTTGGCTGCGTCGAGGCTATGAGGTGCTCATGCCCTGAGTAGTTGTCTTCTTTTATATGGGGTGCGATTAAACTCGCACTCCATATGGAGTGGCCCCCGAGCCTTAGGTTGACTCATAGAATCAGGCTGAGGGTCAATTTACTCTTGAGTCTTCTATCCTTATCTACCAGCAGATTTGAAAAATAAGTCGCTGATGACATGTGTCCCGGTAGCCCCCGAGCCATGAATCCAAATCCTCAGGATTTTGAATAAAGGATCCAAAGAGTCGTGGCATGCAATCTTCATTGCTGAGAGCCATGTCGTATCTAGCCCCCGAGCCTGGGAGCTAGATGGGTCGCATAGAATATGCCCAGTAGTCGGTGGCGCCAGCCCTCGAGTCTAGGTATTGGCCAATTATCTCTGGATATTGAACCGTCGATGAAGCCCACTAGTCGGAGTCGATTCTGACTAGTTTTGTAGGCGAGACGAGTAGTCGATGTAGCCGCCAGCGTGTCACCAAGCATAGTCGATTCCGACTAACTTGTAGGTGAAACGAGTAGTCGAAGTAGTCGCCAGCATGTCGCCGTGCGATCTTCATGAAGACCAGTAGGCGCCGACGGTTGTTGATGAACCCAACTAGTCGGAGTTAAATCCGACGAGTAGTTGTAGTCAGTGTAGGGAGCGTTCTTGCGAAATCGGAGTAGTCGTTGGCGATTGTTGATGAAGCCAACTGATCGGAGTTGAATCCGACTCGCCAAGCAGCACGGTCCGGATCAGGTCCCCTGCAAGGTAAATATAAAAGTATGTTGTAACTGATAGACATGAAACCGTGTTGGGAGCAGTGCCCTTGTAGTAAACTCCATGCATAACTAGTCAAAAACTAGTACACGAAGAAATACTGAAGGTAGAGCGAGGCCCCTTCAGTAACATAGAGTACTAGTCGGAGACTTAGTAGTCTGAACGTTACTAGAAGTATGAGATTAAAACCCCTTCAGTAACATAAGATACTAGTCGGTAACTAGTAATCAGAGCATTACTGGAAGTATGGGAGCGAGGCCCCTTCAGTAAACTACGCATAGTACTAGTCGAGAACTAGTAAAATGGAGTCTTACTGGAAGTCTGGGAGCGAAGCCCCTTCAGTAAACTATGCGTAGTACTAGTCGAGAACTAGTAAAATGGAGTATTACTGGAAGTCTGGGAGCGAAGCTCTTTCAGTAAACTACGTATAGTACTAGTCGAGAACTAGCAAAACGGAGTCTTACTGGAAGTCTGGAAGCGAAGCCCCTTCAATAAACTACGCGTAGTACTAGTCGAGAACTAGTAAAACGGAGTATTAACGGAAGTCTGGGAGCGAGGCCCCTTCAGTAAACTACGCGTAGTACTAGTCGGGAATTAGTAAACGGAGTATACTGAAAATATGGGAGCGAGACCCCTTCAGTAAACTACACGTAGTACTAGTCGAGAACTAGTAAAACAGAGTATTACTGGAAGTATGGAAGCGAGGCCCCTTCAGTAAACTACGCGTAGTACTAGTCGAGAACTAGTAAAACGAAGTATTACTGGAAGTATGTGAAGGTGACTAGAAGTCAATTAGCGAAGGAGAAATAAATCTTGCTGGTAGCTTCAGTCATATTCTTGGGCGGACCATGAGAATTCACATGTTGACTTCCAAAAATATCACAGTTAGCCCGAAGGGGTTGATCACAAGGTCCTTCATGTGGGGTGATTAGTTCCTTGGACGGACCAAGACAAGTCTTCAGTGCCATGCAAATATGTCTCGGTTGGCGCAAAGGAAGGGACAACGCAATCCTGTACGTGCATTGGTACAAAAATAGTCGCTGAGCAAGGATAACTCGGCTAGCCCAAAAGGAACTCCTTGGGCGGGCCAAGACAAGTCGTATGTTGCTATGCGAAGATGTCTCGGTTAGCCCGAAGGAGTACCTTGGGAGGGCCAAGACAGTTCGTACGGAGCTGAAGTAAGGATGAACGAACATGCCCTGTTTTGGGTAAACTCCTTGATCCCCTGATCGAGTGGTTGAGCGAAATCTTTGGGAAAAAACCCCTTGTGTCGAGAAAAAACTCGAGACAATGGTTAAACAAATTCCCTAAAGATCTCCGTAAAACTTCCTTGAATCAGGTCTCAGTCTTCTCGTAGGTGGTTGGCAATCTTGATTTGTTGGTGATTGCCGACGAAATCGTGTCGCTTGTTGATGAAGCTGCACCGATTTGTTGATGATCCCGACTAGTCCGAATCAATTCCAACTAGTCACTGGTGGTGTGAGTCCCGCTCCCGACTAGTTGTGTAGTCGAAGTAATCGTCGGCGGGTCGCCGAGTGCCCTGGCGGTGGCGAAGTAATCGTCAAGGAGTCGAGGATCCTGCCTTTTTGGAACGGTGCTAGGCCCGACAGGTTGTCAGGGTTTGATGGCGCAAAAAGTGGGCTAAGCCAGGTAGCTTGGAGGACTCCGTGCCCTTCCGATACCCGAGCCTGCCCGACCAGGTTGAAAACAAAGAAAGGTGGGCTGAGCCGGGTAGCTTGGAGGACTCATGCCCTTCCTATGCCCGGGCCCGCCCAACCAAGTTGTAGGCGCAGAAAGGTGGGCTGAGCCTGGTGTCTTGGAGGACTCGTGCCCTTCCAATGTCCTGGCCTGCCCTACCAAGATTGAGGGGCAGAAAGGTGGGCTGAGCCAGGTAGCTTGGAGGACTCGTGCCCTTTCAATGCCCTAGCCCGCCCTACCAAGATTGAGGCGCAAAAAGGTGGGCTGAGCCGGGTAGCTTGGAGGACTCGTGCCCTTTCAATTCCCTGGCCCGCCCTACCAAGATTGAGGCGCAGAAAGGTGGGCTGAGCCAGGTAGCTTGGAGGACTCGTGGTCTTTCAATGCCCTGGCCCGCCCTACTAAGATTGAGGCGCAGAAAGGTCGGCTGAGCTAGGTAGCTTGGAGGACTCGTGCCATTCCAATGCCTTGGCCCGCCCTACCAAGATTGACGCACAAAAAGGTGGGCTGAGCCAGGTAGCTTGGAGGACTCTGTGCCCTTCCGATACCCGAGTCTGCCCGACCAGGTTGAAAACAAAGAAAGGTGGGCTGAGCCGGGTAGCTTGGAGGACTCATGCCGTTCCTATACTCGGGCCCGCCCAACCAAGTTGTAGGCGCAGAAAGGTGGGTTGAGCCTAGTGGCTTGGAGGACTCGTGCCCTTCCAATGTTCTGGCCCGCCCTACGAAGATTGAGGCGTAGAAAGGTGGGCTGAGCCAGGTAGCTTGGAGGACTCGTGCCCTTCCAATGCCCTGTAGCTTGGAGGACTCGTGCCCTTCCAATGCCTTGGCCCGCCCTACCAAGATTGAGGCACAAAAGGGTGGGCTGAGCCGGGTAGCTTGGTGGATTCGTGCCCTTCCAATTCCCTGGCCCGCCCTACCAAGATTGAGGCGCAAAAAGGTGGGCTGAGCCAGGTAGCTTGGAGGACTCGTGCTCTTCCAATGCCCTGGCCCGCCCTACCAAGATTGAGGTGCACAAAGGTGGGCTGAGCGGGGTAGCTTGGAGGACTCGTGCCCTTCCAATGCCCTGGCCCGCCCTACCAAGATTGAGGCGCAAAAAGGTGGGATGAGCCGGGTAGCTTGGAGGACTCATGCCCTTCCAATGCCCTGGCCCACCTTACCAAGATTGAGGTGCAAAAAGGTGGGCTGAGCCAGGTAGCTTGGAGGTCTCGTGCGCTTCTAGTGCCCTGGCCCGCCTTACCAAGATTGAGACGCAAAAAGGTGGGCCGAGCCAGGTAACTTGGAGGACTCGTGCCCTTCCAATGACCTGGCCCGCCCAACCAAGATGGAGGCTCCATCAGGCCGCGATGGCCGTTTGATAAAGGTATGGCATTGTTGATGAGGTCCGAGTAGTCGGTGGGGGGGGGGGGGGGGGGGGACGGGAGCCCTTCGATGGATGTTGGCTAGTCCTTCTGCGACTTGTAGGTAGACGATCCAAATCCTCCTCCGACTTGTAGTAGGCGATCCAAATCCTCCTCCGACTTGTCGTAGACGATCCAAATCCTCCTCCAACTTGTAGTAAACGATCTGAATCCTCCTCCGACTTGTCGTAGATGATCCAAATCCTCCTCGGACTGTCATAGACCATTCAAATCCTCCTCTGACTTGTAGTAGGCGATCTAAATCCTCCTCCGACTTGTCGTAGACGCTCCAAATCCTCCTCCGACTTAAAGTAGCGGAGCTCCGACCGAGGGGGATTCGGTTCGAGGGGTTTCCGAGTCGTCGATTGCATGGTTGATTTCCATGTGGGTGGCACAGTTGCTTCGTGCTTCTTCTAGTCAGAAAAATTCGATTTCCAGTGAGACCATTGGCAAAGTTCTGTGGGAGTAAGGCCCCTTCAGTAAACTACACGTAATACTAGTCGGGAACTAGTAAATGGAGTGTACTGGAAGTTTGGGAGCAAGGCCCCTTCAGTAACATAGAAAACTAGTCGGGGACTAGTAATCTGGGGGTTACTGGTAGTTTGGGAGCAAGGCCCCTTCAGTAACATAGAAAACTAGTCGGGGACTAGTAATCTGGGGGTTACTGGTAGTTTGGGAGCAAGGCCCCTTCAGTAACATAGAAAACTAGTCGGGGACTAGTAATCTGGGGGTTACTGGTAGTTTTTGATAGACAATAGCGTAGGTGCTTTGTTTGACTAATTAACGGGTTCCACTAGTCATTGCCAAACGAGGCAACCACTTTTGGCAGTCGCATGGTTCGGCTGTGATAGGGTTCCCTAAGTTTAGCAAGGGAATCGCAATTAACCCGAATAATGAACATAAATATCGACTCTGGCTAAGTGGTAAAAAGGGGTGCTTTTAGGTGTACGGAACATCTTGTTTCGAGATATGGTCCCAAAACAATGGTTTAAACAAATGAAGCACCAAAAAGACCCTCAGAAAAACTCCTTGAATCGGGTACTTAATTTATGAGTAAATCATTAGTCGGGTAGTCCCGTCGCCTGTCTTCGTAGACTTGGCGGAGCTCCAAGCGCCTTCCGAAGGGCTTGACATTCAAACGCAGAATGCTTGCTCTTCGGGTGACACAGGCATTGCCCGTGGAGCACTTCCTCGAGTCATTTCTTTGATCCAGGAGTCTTCTTTCTGCGAGTGGATTGTTCCCCGGCTTCTGGCTTGCACTTTCGAGTTGTCTCCAGGTAATCGAGAGGGAGCTGATAGCGGGTGGGGCTGTGGGCTTCCACTTCTTTGTGCTCCTGCTGCCTGGCAGTGATGACATTGCGGGCGTCCCGGCCAGCGTTGACGATGGCTTGAAGGTCACCCGTGGAGAAGTCGTGGAGGTTACGGCTTCCCTGCTGATTTGTCTTGACGGCGCGGTGTCTGCGTTGGGCGCGCTTCGCATTGATGAGCCTGCGGCGTTCCTTCTTGATCTTATCTGCGTCTTCCACCTTGATGTTGGATGAGGATTCACTATCCATTATTTCATCCATGTCGTCGTCGAGTGGATCAAGGAGGTAGTCGTTGTAGTCGTCTAGCTGGACCCGCTCTAGGCCTTCACAATTCTCGTCGGCATGAACCATGAGTACTTCTCGATTGAAGTGTTTGGCACGCCGCACCACTTGGCCCTCGTCTTCGTCATCGGAAGGGAGGAGGGGTCTGCCTTCTTGAAAGAGGAGTTCCCCGGGTGTGGCAATGAATCGTGGTGGACTTGATTTGAGAGACCTGGAGGGTTTCATGCCCTAGCCCCCCGACAAGCGGTGGCTTTTCCTTCTCTGAGTGGTGTAGATGATCAAAATCCTCTTCCAAAGCGGAGAGGGTCCTGGGTTGAACCGTCTCAACCCGATCTTGATAGGTGAGCGATTTGTCGATGGAGACTAGTCGGAGTTGATTCCGACAAGTTGTTGACCGAACGGAGCTAGTCGCTGAGTAGTTTGCATCTCGGTCAGGACTAGTTTCTAGTCGAAACGAGTTGTCGAAGTTGCCGTTGGCGCCCTCGATTTGTTGAAGCAGTCGTGACTGCGGCGCGAGTCGAGTTGTTGAGGTCGTCGCTGCAGCGCGTCGATGTTGTGACGCGGGGTGAAGTTGAGTGGAGTAGTCGAAACCTTCCGGCTTCCTGGGGTCGATACGCCGAAGGGTGGATTGGGTCACAAGGAGGGAGCCGAATTCGAGTACCTCAGAGGGCTCTAGACCCTTCGAGTACAGGAAACAGCCTTGCGGCATGGATGTTAAACCCGGATGACTACCCGAAAATGACTTGTAGTAATCATCGGATTGTGAGTGGTTGTCGAGAACTGGGGCCTCTCGACGAGCGGTGACTCCCTCGTCCTCGAGTCCTCTTTGGCTCGAACTTGTAATTGACTGGTACTCTTCGTTTGAGTCAGAGTCACAGTCGAGAACGGGCGGCCCCCGACGCGCTGCGGCTCCCTCATCTCGAATCTTGAAGAGGCGATCCAAGTCCTCCTCCAAGTCGGAGAGCGACTTGGATCGCGAAGCCTCCTCACATCAGTATGAATCCGATCCGAGTAGTCCTAGCATAGCAGAAATTGAAGTCGCGTCAAAAATGGACGTTCTTTCGATTTGCCTGGGTAGATATGGGAGCAGCAACTCGTCGAGATCGTCGATGAAGTAGTCAAGGTTGTTACTTCGAGTTGCTGCAGAGGCCTTCAGCTTCCTGGAGTCGACTAGGTGGCTGTTGAAGCCCCAGGCCGTTGGCGACGCAGATTTAGGAGCCAAAGACGAAGATTGTGCCCTCGTCGGGCACGGTGCTGGTGAAGCTGAGAGATGCCATCGAGTTCTTCAGTGGATGCTCGATGAACACCCCTACCTGGCGCGCCAGCTATCGGTGTTTTACCGCCATGCCCACCGAGCGGTACCCCCGAGGTGGTGAGTTTGTAGGTAGGGTGTCGCCGAGATCAGGAGCTCGAAGGTGCAAGGAACACAAGGTTTAGACAGGTTCGGGCCACCGAGAGCGTAATACCCTACGTCCAATGTAGTCTGTATATAGTCTGGGGTTGACAGGTTTACATGGAAGTTCTAGTCGGGTACAAGCCTAAGAGTCCTACCCGAGTACTTTTCTTGAAGTCATCTATTGTATCAGACTAGTTTCACTACTGTATGAGTAGTCCTACTGCACTACGAGTAGTTACAACAGATGTAGGGTGTGGGCCATGTCCCATCCCGTATTCTAGGAAAAGTATGCCACGTGCACAGTCCTATGTGCCCAGGTCTGACAGACTCCCTCAAAAGAGAGGATCACCCAAGATCACCCGATCACCATCTAAGGCAATACAAACCACACAGGACGTAGGGTATTACGCTCTCAACGGCCCGAACCTGTCTAAACTTTGTGTTCCTTGCACTTTCGAGTTTCTGATCTCGGTAACACCCTACCTACAATCTCACCACCTCAGGGTTATCCCTCCGTGGGCGTGGCGGTAAAACACCGGCAGCTGGTGTGCCAGGTAGGGGTGTTCATCGAGCATCCACCGGAGATCTCGATGGCATCTTTCAGCTTCACAAGCACCATGCCCGATGAGGGCACAACTTTTATCATCGGCTCCTGGATCTGCGTCGCCAACGGCTCGGATGGCTTCAACAGCCACCTAGCCGACTCCAGGAAGCCGGAGGCCCTTGCAGCAACTCGACGTAGCAACCTCGATGAGTTCATCGACAACCTCGACGAGTTGCTGCTCCCCGATCTCGCCGGGTAAATCGAGATGATGGTCGTTTTCGATGTGATGTCAACTCGCGCTGCACCAGAACTACTCGGATCGGATTCAAACCGTTCTGAGGAGGTTGCACAGTCCGAATCCCTCTCCGACTTGGAGGAGGACTTAGATCGTCTGCTCAAGCTCGAGGACGCGGGAGCCACCGCCTGTCGGGCGGCCTCCGTTTTCGACAACTACTCGGACTCAAACGAAGAGTACTCATCGACTAGTACTACACCTTCAAGTCAGAGCTGAGGAGGACTCGAGGATGAGGGATCCACCGCTTGTCAGGAGGACCCTATTCTCGAGAACCACTCACAACCTGATGACCACCCCGAATCTTTTTCGGGTAGTCACCTGGGTTTGACCATAATGTCTATGCCGCAAGGCCGTTTCGTGTACTCGAAGGGCTTAGAGCCCTCTGAATTACTCGAGTACGACTCCCGCCTTGTGGCCTTCACGCAGGAACTGACCATCAGGAGGGCAAAGCCCTCTCTCCCATCTCGGAAGGGGGAGAGGGCAGCACAGAGCTACTCGAGTAATTCAGAAGCTGCGGATCGGGAGTATCGCACACTGATTGGCGCCATTGCAGAAGCAGCGCTTCTAGCTCAACAATTACCACCCAACCCCCAGATACAAAGGCTTCAGTATCTAACCCAGCGCGCGCTTGTGCAACTCGATGGGCAACACCCAGTGTCCTCCACTCGGAACATGCTCTCGAGATCATAGCGCCATGGTGACACTACGCAGATTAGTCGCACCCCTGGAGGAGGCCCCGGATATTGGAGGAACAACAATCGCCAGTGCAACCAGGACAATCCAGTCGGCCATGGCAATCCCCAGGGCCAGCAGTCCGCGCGTGGCAACGTCGAACAAGCGGTGCAACAATCCACTCGCCCACCTCGCAACCGGCGCGATGCAAGGCCTCAAGGCGAAGCTCCACCCTAGGCCAGCCTTCAAGACACTCCCATGATTTATCTTAGGCAGAAGATCAATGATGGCCGCAACACGCGGCGCATCATCGAGGCAAGGAGAAGGCACAATCTACCCCAAGGATTTTAAATTAGTCTTGATCCCCAAGTATGATGGCAAGCAAGACCTGAGCCAATGGATTCGATGCTACTCCGATGCCATCGAGGTCTCAGGGGGATCCAATTCCACCAAGGCACTCTACTTCTCGTTAGCCTTTGAATCCGTGCCCCTCACTTGGCTTGAAAGCCTTAAACCAAACTCCATCGACTCATGGGAGGACCTCAAGCGGGCCTTCATCAACAATTTTCAGGGATCCATGATCCGAGCAGGTAATCGTCATGATTTGTCCCAGTTCAAGCAGGAGATGAACGAGACCCTGAGGCACTACACCCGGTGTTTCTTCGAGATGCGAGCCACCATTGCCAACATTACCAACGAGGACGTCATCCGCTGCTTCCAGAATGCCCTCTTCTTGAAGCACACGTACCACGACATCAGGCGCAACCGCCCGACTACCACCGTGGAACTGCGCGACATGATGGCTGTCACACCCGATTCTAGAAAGAACCAGATGCATCTCATGTGTGCGCCAGGATCATATTCACACACACATGATAGACGAAAAAGTATAATATATCAAAGGAAATGCTCAAAAAGTAACTAAATAAAGTATTTTACCATATTACACTCCGAATAAAAGAGACACAAAGGTCTTTAAATGATACACCAGTATACCCTATACGAAGTCTGCAACAACTCCGTCTTCCACAGGCGATGACTGGTGAACGCAAAGCCTAGAACTCTTCAAAGTCGTCGAAGTTCTCCTCTTCAAAGTTCTCTTCTGAATAGCAGTGGGCAAGGGTGAGTACTCTTATGGTTGGTACTCAGCAAGTGGGGTGAATATGCAAGGCCATCAAGGATAGGCTAAGGTTTGCAGCAGCGGGCACTTTTAGTTGGTCAAGTATTTATTAGCAAGCACCTATTAACTAGGTTTAAGTTTATACCATCCCACTTTAGCAAGAACATAAAGGTACCATCAACATAAACGTAAACCACGAACCATAATTTAATTAATCTTCAAGTTTCATTATCATGTGAGGGTCCAAGCCACTCTTAACCGTGAGTACAGCTGTTATAACAGTTTTACACTCTGCAGAGGTTGTACACTTTACCCACAAATCGTGTTCCCCTGAGTCGCCCGGGTTTGCAAGGCCCTTAAACACTTCCGAGGTGAGTGGCGAGGGTACACTACGAAGCCTTTACAAAGACATGTCGAGAGCTAGGCAGCCCGCTAGAGTTTCAGTAGCAGTGTGGTCCATAAACCTCCCTAATGGTCAGCTCCTTAGCAAAGGCAGCTACCCCAAGAGGACCGGGCTATGACCCCTATCACCGACCCCCTTCTTGCCCTTTCGGTAAGGCCACCAGCTAACTTCACATCTAATTAATTGGCTAAGGTCAGAGCCATATGACTTTGTAGTTGCACTGTTTTCTTGGGTGGTTCTCCAAGTTCCCATTAAACAAAGTTGATCTTGAAATTACGCGGTATAACAACATTATGAAACGTGATCATAATTATCATAAGAGTAAACCAACACCTTTCCCAAAGTTTGCAACTAAGCGTGACTACCCAACATGATTAGTAAACCCAGGTGTTTCAAGGTTTGGGGTAAAAGACTAGGTATGTCTTTAGCATAGCTAACCCATCAAGTTTATGCAAGCAACAATAAAGTAAAGTGAATTATCATGCAATTGTTGGGATAAAATAGAATATGCAGGGGAGGAAATCCACTTGCCTTCCTCAAACAGCTGTTGATTCTCTTCCTCGTAAGCTTGCTCTTGGTCTTGCTCGAACGTCACGTTGTCTACGCGATCACACAAACAAGCATACACAAACAAATAAGAAACAATACAACAAACAGAACAAACAGAGAGTAAAAAGATTATAATATTGTAGTTCATGATGCAAGGATCGCGTGAGCGCAAGAATCGCTGAAATCGGAGTTGAAACGATAAAGATACGGCTAAAACAGTGATCTTGGGACCTAACTGCGAGAGTTTTGAACTTCCAGGGGCTAGATCTGAAGAAATCAGGGGCTAAAACATAATTAAAACCTTAAACAGAGGGTCGGGGTGTAAAACTAGATGTCCTGGACGGCGGGTACTAATTCTGGAAAGGTCAGGGGTCGGGACAGAAAAAGAAAGGGCTCAACTCTAATTATTTTTCTACTGATCTGGACTGCGGGTTGATTCCTGGAAAGCCTAGGGGCTTTCCTGCAAAGGTTCCGGGGCTCGGATCTGTTCTGGCTGTTAGATCTAGATCGAGCGGCAGGGTGAGGGTCGGGCGAAGGCGGCGTCTCGTGCGCGGCTCAGATTTGTTCTGGCCGTGAGATCCAGATCGGGCGGCGGGATGAGGGTCGGCTTGACGGAGCAAAAGGGTCGGGCGAATCACTCAGTTGCGTTGGGCGCCGGCGGCGAGCGAGAGCGGCGGCGGACGGCCGGAGTTCACCGAATCCGTTGTTCCGGGGCTCGGTTCAGTCTGGGGTTATATCGGAGAGAGAGATGGCGACACGGCGAAAGTGTTGGTGGTCACGGGACGGCCGTGCGGCGAGCGTAGACCGGCGGACCACGGTGGCGGGCGGAAATAGATCTCCGGCGAGAAATTGGAGCTGCGACAGAGCGAGAGAGAGGGGGAAACGGGGGCAGCTTGGTGCTCACCACCTCGCGGAACTCCGACGTGGGTTGTAGTCGTTGGGGAAACAAAGGGACAGCAAGTCGACGGAGGGGCAGCGACACGGGGCGGCGGTGTTTCTCCGGTGTGCGACTTCCAGCGGCGTGCGACGGTGTGGAGTAGAAGAAGAATTGAAGACGGCTCTGGGTGCAAAGCGGGGCTCCTGCGTGGGTTTTATAGGGGCGGAGTGGCCGGGGAAAAGGAAGGCGGCGGCTCACGCGGCGGCCTGCGAAGGAAAGGGCGGAGCGCGTACCGTGGCCGGTATGGCAGCCAGCGTCGCGGGGAAGGAAGGAGGAGACACGGGCGACGGCGCGGAGACAATCTGGATTCGGGGTGAGGAAGGAAAAAGGAAAGGGGAGGAGGCGCGGACGACGGCGCGGCGGCGCGTCTGGCGTCGCCGCGGAAAAAGGAAAGAGGGGAAGCGGTGTGGGAGGAAGAAGAAAGGAAAGGAAGAGAGGGGCGCCGACAGGTGGGACCCAGCTGGCGGTGAGAGAGAGGTGAGGGAGAGTGAAACGTTTGGGCTGGCTGGTTTGGGCCGCGGGGGGGGGGGGGGGGGGGCAGAAAAGGAGAAGAGAAGGAAAAGAAAAGAAGAGGAGGAGAAGAAAAAAATAGAAGGAGAAGAGAGAGAGGTTTGGGCCAGGCTAGAAGAAAAGAGGAGAAGAGAAAGAGAGAAAGATGCATGCACAATTTTTATTTTGTGACTTTTATAAAAATATTTTTAAAACTTTATTTCCTATATTTTTGGGTGTTACAAAACCTACCCTCCTTAAAGAGAATCTCGTCCTCGAGATTTGGAAGGATTAGGGAACAGCTGAGGGAATTCTGCAATTAGTTCATCTTCTCTTTCCCAAGTAGCCTCCTCCTCTGAGTGGTGACTCCACTGTACTTTGCACATTTTGATCACCTTGTTCCGAGTAACCCTCTGAGATGTTTCCAAGATTCTAACCGGATGCTCTGCATAAGTCAAATCTTCTTGTACATCCAGTTCCTCCAGTGGTAACTGCTCCTCAGGCATTCTCAAACATTTCTTTAGCCGTGATACGTGAAACACATCATGGATATCTGACAATCATGCCGGTAACTCCAATTGATATGCCACTTCACCTTTCCTTTCCAGGATCGGAAAAGGACCAATATAACATGGTGACAACTTTCCTTTCTCTTTGAATCTACGTGAACCTCTGAGATATAGCGAGGTCCCGATCTCCTTTTCTAGGGATGATCAGTGGACCAGCTTCTCCGAGCCGGGAAAATTCCTGCTCGTCCTAGATCCTGTCATGGCGGGCTCACAGCTGACTCGAGTACTCATCGACGGAGGGAACGGCCTCAACCTGCTCTTTGCGAGTACTTTAAAGAAGATGGGGCTGGATATTTCCAAGATGCTCACCCCTAGCAGAGTTCCATTCTACGGCATCGTCCCGGGAAACGTGGCTACACCACTCAGGTTAGTGGTCCTGCCAGTCACCTTCGGGATGAAAGATAACTACCGCATGGAGTACATCAAGTTCGAGGTGGCTGACTTCGAGTCGTCATACCACACAATCCTCGGCCGACCAGCATTGGCCAAATTCATGGTCATGCCTCACTACGTCTACTTACTACTCAAGATGTCAGGCAAGACAGGCGTACTCACATTCCATGGCGACTTGAAGAAGTCGTACGATTGCGACCAAGAGGCGATCGAGTACGCCGTGACATCACGCGTGCCAAAACCTTCTGGGGAAGTTTTCATGGCCGTGCAAAAGCTCACCAACTCAGAGATGGAGATCTCCAGCTAAAGGCCTAGCCAGTCAAGGGTAAAACCCAACCCCAGCGACGTCGGCATCAAGGCCATCTAGCTGCAAGAAAGCGACTCGTCCAAGACTGCTTTGATCGGAGGTGGCTTGAGTGACAAATAGGAAAGCGCGCTCGTCAGCTTCCTTAGGGCTAACCGTGACATATTCGCGTGGAAACCAGCGGATATGCCAGGGGTGCCCAAGGAGTTGATCGAGCATTGCCTAAAAGTCGACTCCAAAGCCACTCCGAAGAAGTAGCGACTACGACGCTTCGCTCCCGACAAGAGGGAGGCCATCAAGAAGGAGCTAGCAAAACTACTCACGGCTGGTTTCATTAAAAAAGTCTACCATCCCGAGTGGTTAGCCAACCCTGTACTAGTCCTGAAAAAGACCAAAAATGAATGGAGGATGTGTGTGGATTACACAGATCTCAACAAACATTGCCCGAAGGATCCTTTCGCGCTCCCATGCATCGACCAAGTCATCGAATCTACAGCTGGCTGCGTCCTGCTCTCTTTCCTCGACTGCTACTCGGGTTACCACCAGATCGCTCTTAAGGAAGAAGACCAGATCAAGACAGCATTCATCACCCCATTTAGAGCATATGCCTACACAACCTTGTCCTTCGGGTTGAAGAATGCAGGAGCCACCTATCAGCGGGCCATCCAATTATGCCTTGTTTATCAGCTACATCGCAACGTTGAAGCCTACATGGACGACGTGGTCATCAAAACCAGATCCCATGACAAGTTCATCCCTGATCTCGAGGAAACCTTCAACAGCTTACGCAAGTTTTGATGGAAGCTTAACCCAACCAAGTGCGTCTTCGGCGTGCCACAAGGAAAACTACTCGGTTTCATCGTTAGTCACCAAGGAATTGAAGCAAACCCCGAGAAGATCACTGCCATCATAGATATGGACGCTCCACGGACGATCAAGGATGTCCAGAAGCTCACTGGGTGTATGGCGACCCTGAACAGATTTATCTCGCGACTTGGAGAACGGGGATTACCCTTCTTCAAATCTCAAGCGCCACGACAAGTTCCAGTGGACCGAGGAGGCGAAGCAGGCGCTGGAATATCTCAAGCATCATTTGCAGTCGTCCCCCATCCTAATGGCTCCACAAGCAGGCGAGAACCTGCTAATCTACATCACCGCGACTACTCACGTCGTTAGCATGGCAATCGTGGTGGAACGCTAAGAGGAAGGCCATGCCTTTGGTGTGCAGCGGCCAGTCTACTTCATCAGCAAAATCAAATCGTTTTTGAATCCAAGGTTCGTTACCCAACAATTCAGAAACTACTCTACGGTATACTCATCACCTCCAAGAAGCTTCGCCACTACTTCGACGCATACAACATCTCGGTGGTCACTGATTTCCCATTGGCGGATATCCTCCACAATCGGGATGCCACCGGGCGCATCTCCAAGTGGGCAGTGGAACTGGGGGCTCTCACCCTCGATTTCAAGCCCCGGACGGACATCAAGTCGTAGGCACTAGTCGATTTCAGAGCAGAATGGCGAGAAAACCAAGTGGAAGCCCTAGCCAATCAGCGAGAGCGTTGAGTCATGTACTTCGACGGCTCACCCAAGCTCGGAGGTGGTGGCGCGGGAGTACTCTTCATCAATCCAAAAGGAGAACAACTCAAGTATGTGTTCCAAATACTATTCGAGGTCTCCAACAGCCGAATATGAGGCACTATTGCACGGGCTACGCCTGGCAGTCTATCTGGGCATCAAGCGACTACTTGTCTACGGCGACTACTTGCTCGTGGTCCAACAAGTCAACAAAGATTGGGACGTCAACAAGGACACAATGGACGCGTATGTCGCAGAAATACGCAAGCTTGAGAACAAGTTCTCGGGGCTGGAAATTCATCATGTGATTCGTGACAACAATGTGGGAGCGGATGTGTCCTCGAAATTGGGTTCTGATCGAGCTAACGTCCTACAGGGAGTTTTCATTCACGAGTTGCATCACCCATCCATCAAGACACCATATCCAAGTACCATCGCTCAGGGTCCAACGGAACCCGACCGAGAGGTTTTGATGATCGAGGTTGACTGGCGGGTGACGTTTATCAACTACATCTAGGAGCACAAACTACCCCCCGGCGTCGACCCAAAAAGCGTTGAGGCCACACGCATCCTAAGGCGCAGCAAAAGGTACGTTCTAGTCGGGGACAACTTATACAAGCGTGGATCAGCATCAGGCATACTTATGAAGTGTGTCCGTACGGAGGAAGGCGGAGATATACTCCAGGAGATTCATGAAGGAGTGTGTGGGAACCATGCTGCTTCTCGCACACTAGTCAGCAAAGCTTTCAGATCCGGTTTCTACTGGCCGACGCTGAAGCACTCGTTCGCCGGTGCACAAACTGCCAGTTCTTCAGCAAGCAGCCCTATATCCCGGCCCACAACCTTATCACCATACCACCTTCATGGCCGTTTGCATGCTGGAGTCTAGACATGATAGGGCTCTTGACAACTGCGCCAAGAGATTTTACTCATGTGTTGGTGGCCATCGATAAGTTTACGAAGTGAATCGAGTACAAGCCAATCACAAAGCTCTCTGCAGATTGAGGGGTTAGCTTCATCTGCGATATCTTGCACCGATTTGGCTTCCCAAACACTATCATCACGGACCTGGGATCCAATTTCCACTAGTGTCAGTTTTGGGATTTCTGTGAACGCGGTGCCATCGAGGTCAAGTACGTTTCAGTGGCTCACCCGCGGGCTAACGACCAGGTTGAGCGCGCCAACAACTTGATTCTTGATGGCTTGAAGAAAAGACTACGATAAGAACAACAAAAAGGGTGGCAAGTGGATCAATGAGATCTCATCAGTAATCTAGGGGCTTCGCTCACAACCAAGCAAAGCCACTGGACAGTCACCTTTCTTTCTCGTCTATGGGTCCGAAGCTATATTACCGGATGATGTCATGTGGCAATCTCCTCGACTGGAGATGTACAAAGAAGGCATGACGCAAGACATCTCGAACTCGACTCGGCAGAAGAAGTCAGATGCAATGTTTTGCTCCAGTCGGCCCGCTACTTACAAGGCGTCCGTCATTACCACGACCGGAACGTTCAACAATGATCTTTCAATGTTGGAGATATGGTCCTTCACCGCATCCAGGATGAAACTAGGCTGCACAAGCTTAATTCGCGATGGCAGGGACCCTTCATCGTGCACAAGGTTACAGAACCAGGGTCGTATCGCTTACAGTACCCTGATGGCTAGGAGGTCCCAAACTCCTAGAATATCAAGCATCTATGATGTTTTCATCCTTATCCAACCAAGACATCTTCACGCGGCGTCATACACGGAACTGCTGCACCCCACGTGAAGGACCTCGTCGTCACTTCCTTCGGGCCAACCGTGACGTTTTCACATAGCAACATGTGAATTCTCATGGCCCGCCCAAAGAATCATCTTCAGTAGGTGACTAGAGATCAATACTTCCAGTACTACTCCGTTCTACTGGTTCGTGACTGGTACTACGTGTAGTTTACTGCATGGGCCTTGCTCGCATACTCCCAGTACTACTCCGTTCTACTGGTTTACAACTGGTACTACATGCAAGTTTACTGAAGGGACCTTGCTCCCACACTTTCAGTAACGCTCAGATTACTAGTTTCCGATTAGTATTCTATGTTACTGAAGGGGCTTTGCTCCTATACTTCCAGTAACGCTCAGATTACTAGTTTCCGACTAGTATTCTAAGTTGTTGAAGGGGCCTCGCTCTCATACTTCCAGTACTACTCCGTTCTACTGGTTCACGACTGGTACTACGTGCAAGTTTATTGAAGAGGCCTCGCTCCCATACTTCCAGTAACGCTCAGGCTACTTGTTTTTTACTAGTATTCTATGTTACTGAAGGGACCTCGCTCCCATATTTCCAGTATTGCTCCATTTACTGGTTCACGACAGGTACTAAGTGCAAATTTACTAAAGGAGCCTCGCTCCTATACTTTCAGTAACGCTCAGATTACTAGTTTCCGACTAGTATTCTATGTTACTGAAGGGGCCTCGCTCTCATACTTCCAGTACTACTCCATTAATTGGTTCATGACTGGTACTACGTGCAAATTTACTGAAGGAGCCTCGCTCCCATACTTCCAGTAACACTCGTATTACTATTTTCTGACTAGTATTCTATGTTACTAAAGGGGCCTCGCTCCCATACTTCCAGTACTACTCCATTTACTAGTTCACGACTGGTACTACGTGCATGTTTACTGAAAGGGCCTCGCTCCCATACTTCCAGTAATGATCAGATTACTAGTTTCCAACTAGTATTCTACGTTAAAGAAGGGGCCTCGCTCCCATACTTCCAGTAGCGCCTAGACTACTAGTTTTTTACTAGTATTCTATGTTACTGGAAGGGCCTCGCTCCCATACTTCCAGTACTACTCCATTTACTGGTTCATGATTAGTTATACATGGAGTTTACTGCAAGGGCTTTGGTCCCATACACTCCGTTTACTAGTTCCCGACTAGTTTTACGCGTCGTCAGCTACTTCGACTACTCGTCTCGCCTACAAAACTAGTCGGAATCGACTCCGACTAGTCGGCTTCATAGACAGTTCAAGATTCAGTGGCAACTTGACCAATACCTAGGCTCGGGGGCTAGCGCCACCGACTACTAGGTGTATCTTATGCGACTCATCTAGCTCCCAGGCTCGGAGGCTGGATACGACACGGCTCTCAGCGAACAATGTTTGATTTGAGCGGTAATTTAGGGTGCTTTTTGAAGAAGTTATTTGTTTAACCATTTTTTCAGAGAAGTCATTCCGAAAAAAGCGATTTTCGAATTTCTGAACCAATTTTCCCATCTTAACCATCAAATCTTTACCGTCATATATTGCATGCCACGATTCTTTGGATCCTTTATTCCAAACCTTGGGGATTCGGATTCAAGGCTCGGGGGGCTGCAGGACACGTGTCATCAGCGACTTATTTTTCAAATCTTTTTGGAAGATAAGGACAGAAGACTTAAGATTAAATTGACCCTCAGCCTAATTCCACGAGTCAACCTAAGGCTCGGGGGCTACTCCATATGGAGTGCGAGTTCAATCACACCCCATATAAGAAAAAGACTTGACAATTACTCGGAGCATGAGCACCTCACAGCCTTGATGCAGCCAAGAAATTACTCAGAAGAAACCTTCAAGATGGAGTTCGGGAGAACTCGAAGACACCTTCAGAAGTACTCAGAAGCCTACAGTACTCGACTACGAAGAGCTCGGGGGCTTGTCAGACCCGGGCCCACGGGACTGCACACATGGCCTACATCTTACAGGATAAGGGGTGGGATATGGCCCACGCCCTACACCAGTTGTAACTACTCATAGCGTAGTAGAACTACTCATATAGTAGTAAAACTAGTCGGAATAGAAGGAAACTACCCGAAAACCACTCGGGTAGAACTCCTGAGCTCGTATCTGACTAGAGCTCAGATGTAACCCTATCCCCCAAACTATATAAGGGCGGGCAGGGACTCCCTCCAAAGAGAGGATCACCCAAGATCGCCCGATCACCACCTAAGGCAATACAAACCACACAGGACGTAGGGTATTACGCTTCGGTGGTCCGAACCTGTCTAAACTTTGTGTTCCTTGCATCTTCGAATTCCTGATCTCGGCGACACCCTACCTACAAACTCACTACCTCGGGGGTATCCCTCAGTGGGCATGGTGATAAAACACCGACAGAGCCATAGCATTTAATTGCAATAATACTCAGGATTGGATAAAGACTAGTGAAATGAAACCTCCGATCCCACCCTCAATGCCAGTTTGAACATGTTTCATTGTGTTGCGAATAATGTACATCCAGTTTTATCCAAATGAAACACATCCATTCCCATTCTCATATAAATATTTTTATGTACGTGGCACCTCATTTATTGAGATTGAAACCCTATAAAACCTCCAATAGAAACGGCCTTAGGCCATTCCCAATGGGAGGATTCATGGGACAGTTTCAAAGATTATTAAATCATCTAAATTTATTTTTGTTGATGAATGAAATCATACCTCCAACGTATAGTTTCATATCATTGTTTCATAGGAAAGACATAGACTTTAATTACGATGCAGCGGATTGGATCAACACAATCAGTTAAATGAAACTTTGTAGCCCATATGGCAGTTTCAACATGTTTTACAGTGTTGGAAACAGCGCACACCCTCATCTCTTTTCTTTTCTTGTAATTTCGCTGTGATGTCACTAGTTTTGCTGATGTTGTGTCATCTATTTAATAGGAACAAAACTTCCATTTAGAATGGACTTCGGCTAATCTCAATGTGGAATTTCATGAGCATTAAAGTCCACGTCATAATAATAAAATTGCTGACTTGACGAGGTCATTATGAGTAGAGAGAAGGAAATAGTTTCATCACTGATAGAGGAGTTCCATCCCATACCCATGACACCCAATATGCATAATTATCAAGTCTCCGGCTTCACACAGATGAAAGACACGGTCACCCATCGTCCCTCCCCTTGCGCGGCGGGCATGCGACGTAGCCCGGGTGCCATGAGGTCGACGTCCCACGTCACCCGTGAGCCCCACCGCTGCCCATGTCCGCCGCTTCGAAGCCCAGTACCGCGAGGACATTGCACCGCGGCGATGGCCTCGAACACGGTGTAGGCCTTGCCACCACCGACACCGGCAACTGTGATGTCGCTGATGAAGCTCCATGCATGGGATGATGACGTACAGTCGGACCAATGTTGATATATATGATCTCCAATCTGACCTGTAGTAGTATCTGTAAAAAGTATATTATTTACTCTCTCAGATCCAAAACGTAAGAGGTCTAACTAGTTTTGTCATAAGTAAAACTTCTCTAATTTTAACCAAATTTGTAGGAAAAATACATCAACTTCTACAATATGAAATTAGTTTCATTGAATCCACCATAAAATATGTATTCATCAATGAATTTATTTTGGAATCAATATGTAATTCAAAATTTGTAGGTGACTAAATAAATTATGAGTAGGGTACGGTCTTGCTAATTATTAGTTTCAGTTCAATCTACAAACTCTATGGCTAAGGCCTATTTATTAATGCAGTATACGAAAAATAGAGGAACAAGAAAATGAGGGTTTGATTTGGCATCCTTCAAATCCCATAGGATTTGAAGCCACGGGGGATGGCTGGCATATGTACCCACGCCGCTGACCGCTCATCTCTGGGCATCTATCTCTAAGTTATCTTACTAGCTACAAGATTTTCCACCTCATCAATAAATAGCACAATTTGGGTTATAGAAGAACCTTTGACCAGATATTATTGTACCATAGAGACACAGTACGTAATGAGACATTGTGGATCCATTATTCACCTTGCTAAATCTAGACAACCCCACTAGACAGCGGACATTGTAATTTCCATAAGCTTGTTGTTCTGCATTGTTGTCTTATTTATTATAAAAATCTCATCTGCATGTATCTTCTCAAATTATATATTGAGGCTGGCAAGCGGCTCCACCGACTGCATGGTTTTCATGCATGCCGTGTGTTGGTAATTTGGACATCTAGTGTTACACTGTTACGTAGGGCTATTACATTATATAGTATTGATAGATCCGGAGGTGCACAGACGTGCAACAATGGAGAAAGAGGCTCGCAACTACGACAAGATCGTCAACAGGGACGAGATCACGGATGCCGCCGTGTCGGCGTTCGCCAACGCCGGCCAAGTCCCAGAGAAGTACATCTGGACCGAGGAGGTCCTCAAAGGGGTCGTTGTCGGCGAGGACGAGAGCTATGAGCTGCCGGTTGTCGACATGGCCAGGTTTCTTGACCCGGAGTCGGCGGCACTGGAGATAGGGAAGCTTGGGGATGCTTGCAGGAACTGGGGCTTCCTCCAGGTCTGGTTCCTTCTGTTCTGTTCTCCCTTTTATTTGTGTATGTGTCAATATTTTCAAATCGTATAATTATGTAAGGGTAGTGATAAGAAGACTACCTTCTATCAGACCGATAGTCTATCCTAATCGAGTTTAGTCAGTAGCCTAGTCATCCTGACTAAATATCTGATATATCTAGGACATATATATACTTATATAGTTGGTTATACGTGAATTAAAGCAAATAATAAGTAAGGAAGCAACAAATATCAAAATGCAAGCATGGTCCATTATTCAAGCATTTACATCTCACTCAATAAATGTTGCTAAGGAATCTATCAAATACCGACCAACACTCGTGATTAACTAATGGATTAAAGACATGAAGGAGTGACTGTGAGGTATATATAAACTAGTACTAAAACCAAGTTTGCAAGCCTCCCGTGAAGACGATGCACGCATAGGTTAGCCCACATTTACCAAATATGGAATTGGCCAAAACCGTCAAAGTCCATCTGTTGAGGCTTACCTAGCAGTAACTCAACTAACCTAGACGTCCTATGCCTAATCGGATAACTAATCGTGAATAGTCGACTAGCCGACGACTAATCGGACGACTAGCAATCTAGTCGAGCTAACCAGTTCGGTGAGTATAATCGGTCTCAAGGAACTGATAAGGATGATTAGTTGTAATTAATCATGATTAGTCAGATGACTTGATAACCTAGCTGCAACCAATCCAATTATTGATGAGTTCTTTCTAACATATGATGGTTTTTATGTTTTTTCCGACACGAAGGCATCCCCATTTTCATTAAAGAACGATGGTTTTTATGTTTTTTCCGACACGAAGGCATCCCCATTCGAAGAAGTGATACAGCGAATGAAAGATAGCACCGTGCAATTCTTAAGCTCGCCGTTGGAGAGCAAGAAGAAAGTAGGGGTCCAAGAAAACGTCTTCGAAGGATTCGGGCACCACTACAACAGAGAATCAGGAGGTAAGCTGGACTGGGCAGAGAGCGTGATTCTCATCACGCTGCCACCCCAAGACAGGAACATGGAGATGTGGCCTACCAACCCGCCCACATTTAGGTCTGTCTCTAGCTCGTTTCCATCCATCCCCATGGCCTGGTCAATTTCAACCATCAACAGTGACATTGCTTGGCCTGACTGTTAATTTGAATAATTTCCCATGGATTAATTCTAGGAACGCGCTTGAGGTTTACTCCTTGGAGATGATCAGTCTCGCGAAGAAGCTCCTGGGTTTCATGGCGGCCGACCTCGGGGTGGAGCGGGAGGCGCTCGTCGACGCCTTCACCGGGACGCGGCAGAGCATGGCGATCCACTACTACCCTCCCTGCCGCTACCGGGAGAAGGTGATGGGCATGACGCCGCACACCGACGGGCTCGGTCTGACGCTGCTGCTGCACGTGGACGACACGCCGGGCCTGCAGATCAGGAAGGGCGGCCGGTGGTTCCCGGTGCGGCCGCTGCCGGGCGCCTTCGTCGTGAACGTCGCCGACATCCTCGAGGTCCTGAGCAACGGCGCGTACAGGAGCGTCTAGCACCGGGTGCTCCCGGACTCCGAGAGGGGCCGCACCACCGTCGTGATATTCCAGGAGGCCTCCGTCAGAGGGCTGGTGGCGAAGGGCGGCGGGGCGCGCTATAGATCCATGGAAATAGACGAGTGTATCAAGGCGCTGGGTGAAGGGACACGCTTCATCGAGAGCCTCAGGATATAGATCGAGTTGGCGTGCGCCAAAGTGGTTAATGACAGATAGCTGCTTGCTTGCTTCTGTCTTTGTATCCAATGCTCTTGGAAAATTAATTAAATAAAAAGAGTCTTTCTGCGTGGCATTCGGGTGTTTCAGAGGTCTATGACACCCGGCCGGTTGTTCTAAATCAACACAGCACACGGAAATGGTGAGCATGCATGAGGTTTCTTCTTAATTATTATGCTGCTGCTGCTGCGACATATATGTTTTGCCTGTCACCATCTTATCTAATCTAATGTGACATCTTATTTAATGAGAATAAAAATACAAACCAAGAAATCAAAAGGCAAAAAAAAATGCATGTGGTGCATGTCCCTCGCGCATCTTTTGCTCTGACCGAATAATGCAGGTCGTCTAGGAATTGCAAAACTAGCCGCTCATCGTGATGCTATAGTCCGTAGAGGATAGTGTCGGCAACTTTAATAGCCTGGCGGCAAGGTGAACATGAAGCAGATCGGCCACTCTGCTCTTTAAGGCAGCAGCGGTGCTGCCAAGACAGGCCATGTGTGAAATAAAGTCCTCACTGACTCGTTTAAATGATTATTAGAATAAGAGATGAGTAGAATGTGTTGGTGTTTGATCCACCAATTAATCTATTGAGGGATATTTTGAAGCAGTTGATTTGTAGATAGGGAATCGTCGGATCTGAAATTTAATGGTAAAATCGAGATAGATTTATACAGATTCGGGCCGTGAGTGAAGTTTAATATCCTACGTCCTGTTGGGGGTGTTGTATATTGCGCCCCGCGTTTGGATGTTGTGTGTCTAGTTTAGACTTGAGATGCTTCTGCTGATCTATATATCCTATCTTCCTTTATATACTCTAGGGAGCGGGATACAAGTTGGTTGCAAGGTAGAAGTCCTAATAGGATTACAGAGTATGAATCTTCCCTGATGTAAAGACGGTTTTCAGTGCTAGTTATCCGGTTGCAGAAGCGATCCAGTAGAATTACAGGGGAATCCTAGTAGGAGGCCGACTTCTTCTTTCCTTACGGGTAGCTTACTTATGAGTACCCGGAGACCTATTTCCGACAAGCCTACGAGCGCTTCGTAGTCAAGTACAGCAGCTCTCGAGTACTTTACTTATCCTCGCCAAATAGTTTTGGTGCTCTTCGAATACTTGTTTGGCTGAATCTTCAAAGTTCCTCAAAGCTGCCAAATGATTGAGTTCAAATGATTACATAATCTTATTCTTCTACTAAAATAACGTAACTTCATCCAAAAGTTTGAGGGAAATGGAGCCTCAAATGACAAATCTACACCATGAAGATCTAGATCTAGCTAGAGGCAAAGAGAGCTCCATTTGAACCTTAAAATTATCCAGAAAGCTTAAAAGAGATATGGGATTAGCATCAACTTACCTCCTACAGCCCCCAGCTCGAAGGAAATCAAATTTAAAATCTTTCTCTCCTTTTTTCTTTTTTGATTTTCAGGCAGCACATCCCTGAGGAAACACGGAGCTGTCGGGAGAAAGAAAAAGAGTGGTTGTTGAGTCTTTTAGGGGCGGATGACCACCTCACCTACCACTGGAAATTGCATTTGCAGGAGCGGGTGATGCCATCACCCGCACCTGAAAATGAGGCCCATTTTTAGGGCGGGTGATGGCGTCACCCGCCCCTACAAATGCTTTCCAGGGCGGATCTTGTACTACAGTAATCCCGCTCTTTTTGTAGGAGCGGATTACCTTTTGATCCGCCCTTACAAAAAAAATAAGATGTTCCTATAAATCGTTTTTATAATAGTGAGTCTGAAAGGAATCAGTGCTCGTAGCCTAAGAGGGGGAGGGGTGAATTAGGCAATTCTAAAACCCTAACCTATGGCTCAAACTAGTTAGCACAAAATATAAGCTAAAATATATAACCTAGATGTGCAACTAGAATTCAACTATTGGGAAAACCTCATCCCAAAGAGTTTAACCTATAGCCAATCTTAGCAAATCCTAGCAAGATACTACACTAAGAATGTAAAGACACACAAGATTGCAATAAGAAATGCGGAAGCTTAAAAGAAGGGGATGATGGGAAGTAAACTCTCGACACGAAGATTTATTGGTATCGGTAGGCACAAAGTCATCTCTAGTCCACGTTATTGAAGCACTCACTAAAGTATTGCTTCCCGATCACCAAGTCTCTTCCGGGACTCTTCTCGACTCGCCACGAAGGCTTAGCCACCAAGGCTCCCGTCAAGTTCCCGGTCACCTTGATGTCGCTTTCCACTAAGAAGCTTCTCCACGAAGTGGGACTCCACGTCCCCTGCACAAAGCCGTCGTCGCCGCTCCACACCAAGCCGGAGGGTCAATGACTTGCCGGCAAGCCACCAAGACTCCAAGGGGCCGGCACATGGAGCTCACTCAAGAACCAGCACACAAGGCAGCAATACCTTGCTCTCTCACTCTCTCTAGAGCTTATCCAAGCACTAACACTCTCAAAGCTTGTGCTAAACCTAAGGATATGATCAATGAGCTCTTGGATGGCTTGGAGAACTTCTTGAGAATGTCGGTAACTTCTCACAAACTCCAGCAACATCAAATGACCCGGGGTGAGGCCTTATATAAGGTAGAGATCCACTCCTAGACATTACTTGCTTTTCTGCCAAAAAGCTTAAAGCGTCGATTAAACCGGTCATAGCCATCAGTTTAACCGGTCACTCTGAATCTGCATACTAGCCGTTGAACGTCTCTCTGCCACGCATGAGCTTGCTTGCGTCATTGCACCGATGCACCGTTGGTTCAACCGGTACTGAAGACTTTGCTTGGAAATCTTTTTGGAACCAAAATATGCGTACTCAGTAACCACAACACGCTTGCACCAACGCCTTCTTTTGCACTATCAGTTTAACCGATGCCTCTGTCATTTCTTCTTTTGATTTCCATGTCATCTCCTCATTGCACCGACGCCTCCTTTCTTATAGCGTCGGTTCAAGCGGTGCAACTGGGCTTCTTCTGAACTTGATCGTTATTTCAACTACCAATGCACCAACCCGTTTTCTTGGACCGTCGGTTTAACCGGTCCTTTGAATGTTTCTGCCACTTGTCCAAATCGTCGCTGCGATCATTTGAACACCCCAAGTTTCACTACAACTTGGGCATCTTGACAACGATTTGGACCATCTTGTATATGGATTGGACTCTATCCATGGGATCTAGAAATCCTACAAACTTGAGCTCACAGACTCGTCAGTGTCATTGACTATGTTATCACACAATCATCAAAATCACAATCATAGCCTAATCGGATCACGTTCTGTGTCCAATATTCCGGATCTCATGTTGCTGTATAAAATTATGCGTTAGGTCCACGACTTTGATTGACGGTGACCTCAGAGTAACTTTGTACATACTACACATACGACAAGAATAATTACTCTGTGGTATTATTCCAAATTAAAGAACCTTGAGCAGTAGCGCAGTCGCCCGATTTTAATCAACGACCGCCATTGGGTACAACTATTTCCGTGCGATTTCATGGCGAAGCTTTTAAGTTTACGACGAACCACACGCACCCATTATTGGCTCCTTGATTAGTTAATTATTTGATGCAGTAAGCTTGGCAAGCTCGCCGAGAAAGGCGTCGGCGTGCTCCGGCTTCACACAGATGGTAGACACGCTCACCCCATCGTCCCTCCCCTTGCGCGGCGGGCACGCGACGCAGCCCGGCGCCATGGGGTCGGCGTCCCACATCACCCGTGACGCCCCACCGCTGCCCATGTCCGCCGCTTCGAAGCCCAGGTTTCGCCAGCTCAGTACCGCGAGGACATTGTACATGGTGAACTGCACCGGCGGGCCTTCTTCTTGTTCTTGTCCGCGGCCCCCGCCGTTGCTGTTGCCGTCGTCGGAGCTTGGGCGCAGCACGTCCGGAACCTTTTCTTTGGCGAGCCTGATGAGACCGACCAGGTCGCCTATGGCGCTGTCTGCCACCACGCCGGTCGTCGCGCCAACCACCTGCACGACCGTGCAGTTCCCGTAGTAGCCGGCGCTAGCGCCGACCAGGGCTCGCAGATTGCACGGGAAGAAGAGCGGCGCCGGAGATCTGGGGTCGACGGCGGACAGGGACGCCCGGGTGCGGCACTTCCAGAGCACCGCGGCGACGGCCTCGAACACGGTGCAGGGCTTGCCGCCAGCGCTGACACCGGCAGCTCTGATGTCGCTGATGAGGCTCCATGGGATGGTGACGTCGAGCCGGACCATGTCCTGGGGTCCACGGGCCGCCGACGAAGAAGGCTTCTGAGCCGTGGCCATCGGTGCGGGGAGGCCCGGGATGGAGTCGTCCCAGTGCCGTACCGGGGAGACGGACGGTGGGGACACCCCGCGCGCGAGCTCGCCGACAGCCTGCAGGAACTGCGCCATCCCCGCGCCATCTGCCACCACGTGGTTCCACGTCACTCCGAGTACGAACCCGCCGCAGGCGAACTCGGTCACCTGCACGAGCAGCAAGGGGTCGGACTCGCGGCAGGGCTCGCTGGGGTAGCTGAGGGCGAGGTCCTTGACGAACCGCGCTGCGCCGCCCTTCTGGTCGTCCAGGAGCTCCTCCAGGTCGCAGCTGGCCCGTGCGCCCACGAAGAGCACGCCCTCCCCGGAGCAGACGATCCCTGCGTCGTCGCCGTTGCTGAGGCGGCCGGCCATGGGTTGGTAGTGAGCGAGCGCCCGCGACAGCGACCGCTTGATCGTCTCGACGGGCTCGTGGATCGGCCGGTCGTACGCGAGGAGCATCGTGACCGGGAAAGGACCCGCGCGCTTGTCGAAAGAGGAGAGGCCGACGGTCTCGCCGGCCTTCGGTGCTACCGCTGCTTCCGGCTCTGCCTCCGACGGGACGACGATCGCCGGCGAGGATTTGAGCACCGTGATCGAGCTCATAGTTAATTAATCTCGTGCTCCTAGCAGATACTCTTTGATGTATACACGGCCTGTCTGTGCGCATCCTGCCTGTGGCCAGTGTGGTGCCTAAATAGGCCGCTAGTGCCACCGGTACGTGCGGCGCACAGCAGCTCGAGCACTAGTTCCATAAGCGACGCGCACGAGGTGTATACAGTACTCAATGATCATTGTTCCCGGCGGCGCGAGCGAAGAGAACGAAGAAGGTCCACGCGAAGCTCCTCCTCAGTGCAGCGACGAACGTGGAGAGATTTTTTGCTCGATCTAAAGGAGAGGGAATTAAATTACTTGTGTTAAGTTGGGAGAGAGAGGGAGGAAGGGGAAGGGAATCGACCGATTCTAAATACGAGTAATAGATTTTTTTTTTCTGCCTGTACCCTCCCCACTCCGGTTAGGTTGGATATCAATTTGAGTATGGGTATTTAATAATACTCATCGTTCCCGGCGGCGCGAGCGATGAGAACGAAGAAGGACCACGCGAAGCTCAGTGCAGCGATGAACGTGGAGATACGCTACTACTACACATCGATTTTTACTGCCGGCCCTAAATCTATTTTCACTGCTGATTTTCGTGCCAGTGATGAAATATCGGCGGTGAAAATATCTATTTTTACCACCGGTTTTTGAACCGACGGTGAAAATAGATTATCACCACCGGCCCGCAACACGGATCGGCAGTGATAATATGCATATCACTACGGTCCGGCAATATTTAATAGTGATCGGAAAGTGTATGATCATTGTAGTTCTGGCTGCATCTTCCAATCACCAACTGCAAGTTTTATTGTCATAGCTACACCTACAGGAGCCTACGAGGGTGGTAGGGAAGGGGCAGGCGTACCACAGAACGGGAGCTCCCCGGAGGGGGGCTGGAGGGGAGCTCGCCGCTCGCCGGCACTTCCTTGCAGACCTGCAGTGAATGAGACGAACAAATTGTGACGAGAGAGACGATCCCTGCAGCTAGCGCCCAGAAGCAAAAAGAGGGGAGGAGCCGGTAATGCAGCCAGCGCAAATCCGGCCACCAGATCCACGAACCGTGTATGGAGGGGACGGCGCCGGTCGGGCCACGCGGTCCAGACGGAGGTTGGGGGGGCGTCGGGGGTGGAGGTCCGGGGCGCCGCCGGAATCAGGGCCCATCCAGCGGGGCGGCGTGAAGGCCGGCGAGCGGAGGTCGGGGGAGGCGTCGACGCAGAGGCAGGTGGGTGGAGGTTGTTGGAGGCGTCGGGAGCGCAGAGAGCACGGGAGGAGGGGATCGAGAAATTGAAGAAGCTCGGGTCGGGTCTTTTGGATAAAAGGATTTCACCGCCAGCCCGTTTCTAAATGTGGCGGTGAAAATATTTTCACCGCCGACCCGTAACAGGAGCCGCTGGTGAAAATAGATTGCATTTTTACGGCCGATCCATGGCTAGGGCAATTTTCACCGCCCAGTCCTATAGTCCATTATAGCCACCTACTTTAGGGCCAGCGGTGAAATATTTTCACCGCCAATCCTTTAAGAACCATTTTCACCACCTGTCCTTCAAGAACCGGCGGTGAAAATACCGGTGGTAAAAATAATTTATGTAGTAGTACGCTCCTGTGTTATATTACTTGTGTGTTGGAGACAGAGAGTTAGAGAGAGAGAGATCGGACCAGGTAGAGCGAGGAAGGGGATCGACTGATTCTAAATAATAGACATTTTTTCAGCCTGTACCCTCCCACTCCCAGCAGTGATAGTTGGATATGGAATCCGGGTATGGGGATTGAAAAAGACTAAGGATGCAAGTAGTTATCCAATAGTATTTTTTGTCAGCTAATTAATTACGATAGCATACCCTTCTAGTTCATTTCTTCTTCCAAATTATTTACGCAGAATGATATTCTAGTTTAATTTTTTGGGTTGACCCAATAACCTAAAATATATTTAACTTGCATCCCTAAATAATACCCAGCGACAGTTGCAGTATCCTCTAGCATAGCCGAATGCAATTTTCAACACGTTTCATTGGAAATGGTGGACACCTGGTTTCATCCAGAAATTTTTTCTCTCCTTATAAATACTTTTGCCTTGCCACAACATCTTTTCTGGCGTATGCCACAATATTTCTTGAGGTGGCATGTCATTTAATAAACTCAACGTCATTATTAAATTTGTGCTTATCTTCTCTTTCCTATGCTTCAACAAAAAAATGTCAGCAAATAGATATGATTGAGTCCGTGAAATTCAAATTGGCAGTTATTTTCATTTAATTATTGATGCGTTCTATTTCTTTCAGGCACCCTCCAATCTCCCATCTTTCATGCAATCAACTTAATTATTATGGTTTTCTTCGTGCATGATGCAATGATAGATGAGTATCAACTGACTCTTAATAATATTTTCCCTTGATTCCTATTGGTTAGTACGGGTGCTTCTTGTCATCCAGAATATAAGTTACACTAAGATGTTGATATATATGATCTCCAATCTGACCTGTTGTAGCATCTGTAAAAATATATTTTTTACTCTTTCAGATCCAAAACGTAAGAGGTCTAGCTAGTTTTGTCGTAAGTAAAACTTCTCTAATTTTGATCACATTTATAGAAAAATACATCAATTTCTACAAAATCAAATTAGTTTCACTAAATCCACCATGAAATATGTCTTCATTAACGGACTTATTTTGGAGTCAATATGTAATTCAAAATTTTTAGGCAACTAAACAAGTTATGACTAGGGTATGGTCTTGCTGTTTCTTAGTTTTGATTCAATCTACAAACTCTATGGCTAAGGCCTATTTAATGTGGTATACGAAAAATAGAGGACGAACAAGGAAACCAGGGTTGATTTGGCATCCTTCAAATTTCATATGATTTGAAACCATGGGGGATGGCTGGCATATGTGCCCATGCTGCTGACCGCTCATCTCGGGGCATCTCTAAGTTATCTTACTAGCTAGCTACAGGATTACCCACCTCATCAAGGGATAGCACAATAATTTGGGTTATAGCAGATCCGTTGACCAGATATTACTGTACCACAGAGACACAGAGTAATGAGACAACCCCACTAGAACAGCGGACCAGTAATTTCCATAATTAACCTTGTTGTCTTATTTATGATAAAAATCTCATCTCCATGTATCTTCTCAACAATATTTACAAGATAACGGATCGAACCAATATAATTTTTATTATTTTGCGCTATCATCTTGAAAGTGGTGATCCTACTCCGTGATATTTTGAGGCAGTAATAGTACTATTCAGTTGGCATGCTCCACCTGCCCCCAACTAAACAGAATTATAAAGACTCATATTGTATGCAGCAACAGATCAAACTAAACGCAGGAACAAGCAAGCTAGGTGAGTAGGACTAGAAGTCTCCCTGCATGAGAACTATTTGTATGCATATTAGTTGTAGATGACCAAGAGGACAACACGTAATAATGTTATTCTCTAATTGATTGTGCTGGAGAATCTCCACCATCCCCTTTTTTTTATTATGAAGCAGGAATTGAAATCCCGTTCTGATCTGATTAATATTAAAAGGAAAGAGAAATGTACAAAAACTATAAAAAAGAAGAAAAAGAGAGATTGCTCCAACAGAAAAGAAGAAAAAAAAAAGAAAACAACAGAAGAAATTACAAGGGCAGCAAAACCCAACCGCATTTGTAATTGGCGATCAGGTGTGGAGCCAACTTCTGAATGGCGCGGCGGTGGCCGGAGGTTACCAGACCCACGAGGAACACGTGAAGGGCCGATCGGAGGTTACCTCAAGGTCACGAGGATGGTGGGACCCAAAGGAAGTAGCAAAGTTGTGTACTCTAAGCTGTAAAAAGACTCTCGGCTCGGGAATATTCTTGGATATGTGGGTATTTCTGGGATGATGTAATTGAGGTGGGGAGATATAAATACCCCGGGGATGAATTTTTAAAATTTTGGAGTAGAGATAAAAGTTGTCATTGAAATTACTGTTTGTTTCCCTTTTCTGTTTGGAACTGGCTCGTTCGGTACCAGCAAAAGTCTAGGGACCTAGATGACCACTGAGAAAATTAAGTTCTGAGTACCACACACGCATTTTATTCTTATTTCTTATACTCCCTCCGTTCTAAATTATTAGTCGTTTTAACTTTTCTAGATATATCGATTTTGCTATGGATCTAGACATGATATATATCTAGATACATAGCAGAAACTATATATCTAGAAAAGCTAAAACGACCTATAATTTATAATTTAGGACGGAGGGAGTATCTCAGAATAACAAATCAAAAACAACCAAAAGACTGGCCTCGAGATGGATGTGCCTCATCTGAGAGGCTGTGAACGTTACATGCAAATTAATATACGCGATAATAGATATGAAAATGGCAAAGTATGACAGGATTATAGGTACAGCTAGCAATTAAAATCTACCCTATACCTGCCTCTGCCTCTGCCTCGGGCCCCGGCCGCTGCTTGGTCACTTGCATCGGCAAACCGTCTTTCATCCTTAGCGTGATCGTCCAGTCCAGCCCAGGGTGCTCCTCGCCGCCACAGTACTGGAAGCTGAACCTCTCGAAGGCGCAGGAGACGATGGACTTCATCTGGATGTAGGCCAGCTCCTTGCCGAGGCACATCCTTGGCCCCGCGTGGAACACCGGGAACCTGAACGGGCTCTCTGGCTGGAACGTGCCGTCCTCCCGGAGCCACCGCTCCGGCCTGAACTCCTCGCAGTCCTTACCCCATAGGCTCTCGAGCCGTGACATCGCGTAGACGGAGTGGTTCACCGCCCACCCTTTCCCGACGAACGTGCCGTCCGGCAGGACGTCGTCCTGCTTGCAGTAGTGCATGCCCATGGGCACCGGCGTGTACAGCCGCATCGACTCGGTGATGGCGGCCTGGATGTAGTGCATCTCCCGGAGCTCGTCGAAGTTGAACGTCGTCGTCTTGCCCGTGGCGCCACCGTCGTCGCCATGGCTTGACGACCTTGATCCGCGCACTCTGCGGATCTCGTCCACGATCTTGTTCTCCACGTCAGGCCGGCCGGAGACCAGCCAGAAGAACCATGTCAACGCAGAGGACGTCGTGTCGCGCCCAGCGAGGAGGAGGTTGGTGACCACGTCCCGGAGGCTCTCGTCGCTGAGATCGCCGCGAGCGGCGATGTGCGCCAGGAAGTCGCCCCTGCTCTCCGGCCCGGCGGCCTCCCCTCTCTCCCGGCACCTCCGGACGATCCTGTCGGCGTAGCCGTGGATGACGTCGAGCGCCTCACGGATCTGCTTCTCGGGCTCCATGTTGAGCGCCCTCTTGAGGCGCCACAGAAAGGTTGCCGGCGGCCTGAACCGGCCCAGGATGGCGCTCTCCACGTAGTCAAAGGCGCGCACGAACTCCGCGGCCTGGGGCGTCGCCGCGCCCTCCTCGGCGAGGCACCCCGGGTCCTCGCCGAAGGCCACGTGGCAGATGTTGTCGAACGCGAAGCACTCGAAGACGTGCTGCATGTCCAGGGTGCGCCCATGGCGCTCGGCCTGCTCGAGCAGCGGCAGGAACCGCCCGACGACCTCGGACTGGACGGTGTCGACGATGAACTTCCTCAGCGAGCGCTTGCTGAACTCGAAGCTGGCGGCCTTGCGCTGCCACAGCCACTGCTCGCCGTCGGAGTTGAAGATGCCGTGGCCGAGGAAGTCCTCGAGCGTCGCCGCCACGGGGTCGCCCTTGGGGTAGTTGGCGAAGCTCGTCTTGGCTATGTGCTCGACGTTGTCCGGGTTGGCGGTGATGACGACGCCGGGCAGGCCGGGGGCCTTGAAGGCTGTGGTCTGCGTCGGGCTCCGCTTCGCAACCTCGACGGACCATTCGATTAGGCGGTGGCCGTTCTTGGCCAGGTGAGGAAACCTGCCGAGGATCGGATAGACCTTGAGGTCGCCGTCGGATGCGCGAGGCTGCTGCTCCTTCCTGTTGTGATCCTGCTGGCGCAGGTACAGCAAGCAGACGAGGGGGAGGAGCAGGACGAGGAGGAGAGGCCATGAGGCCAGCAGGGAGAGATGCATCTCGATTTGGCTAGCTTTGGCTTAGCTTGCGAGTGCTGCAAGGTGATTTTAATGAAATTTTTGTGGGTGTCGTGCGCGCCATGGCGAGCTAGCTCTTATGCCACCCATCATCGACCTGGACATGTGTACCCTTGTGGACCGACAATCATCTCAGTGGTCTGCAATATGCAGAAGTAGATTTATGTCTAGTAGTAGCTGAAAACAGAGTAAAGATTTCGAATCTTTTTTTTTTCCGAAAAACAAGATTTCGAATCTTTGACTGTGAGAACATGTCATGTCACCCTGCTGTATTCATGCCACATATTGTTGGAGAAGTGTTTATTTTCTACGACGTTTCACCAAGACATGTAACCAAACATATAATATATATTGTGAGGTTGTTGGTGCAGTTCAAGGTTGACACATTTATTTTTATTCAAGTATTGATGTGTTCTGTTTCATTTTCTGGCGGTTTCCAATCATCCATGTTTCAAGCAACCAACTTACTGTGGTTCTATTCGTGCACAATGCCATAATAGCTGAGTTCCTGCCAGCTACCTCATAAAGATATTTTCCCTTTGTTTATTTAGCACGTGATACTGCATTCCATCGTATGAAAGTCACATTGCGATGGCGATGTGTGTTTATTTAGCACGTGATACTGCATTCCATCGTATGAAAGTCACATTGCGATGGCGATGTGATCTCCGATCTGACTAGGAGTATCCGAGAAAATTTTCACATTATTTACTGCCTCCGTTCCGAAATTCAAGATGTTCTAGTTTTGTAGTAAGTCAAACTTCTCTAATTTTAACTAAATTTATTATAAAAAAATATGCCAAGTTCTACACCATCAAATTTGTTCCATTAAATCAACAATACGTGTCTTGATAATGTAAACTTAACATGTGACGGGTAAGACTGCCTCCAGACATTTGCCAAGAGAAAACTTTCTCACGCAGGTTGAGAAAACCTCCAAACCTCTGCCCCACCCTTACATAGCGGTACCATAGCCCGTGTGAGACTACCAATGATCTGGACCGGGCCTTAGACCTGTGCTTTGGCGTAGGACAGATGAAGGGGATTTTTTGACCTCAGCTTGAAATTCGCTCACACGGGGAGTCGAACACCAGGACCTGAGGAGTGCTACTAGAGCCACCTAACTAATTCAGCTAGAGCCATGTTCGCTCTTGATAATGTATTTATTTAGTATCTAGATATGAATATGATTTTCCATAAATTTAGACTAAGTTAGAGAAGTTTTTACTTAGAAGTTTTTACGGACCCAATGCTCACGTTGAGAATTTATGTAGTTCGCTGAGAGTACGGAAAAGTCTAAGGTCTTGGTTCATTTTACTCCTATATCAATGATTGACATCTGGTTCTCCCCCCTATATATATTCATCAGACGCATCACAAGAATGAAGTGTGCCATGCACATGCTATAGTCTACTGTAGGACTGCTAAGCAGCCACACACATACGCTTTGCAAGGCACTGCCCAATCAACCCGTTAGCGGTCTGCTATTTGCAGAACAAAAACACGTACAGTAGCTTAAAGCAGAGTGCAATGGATTTTAAATCTGTGGGCATGTTACACAGCATCCAGGGTATCAACATAGGGCTGGCTCCGCCTTTTGTTGTCATGGGTGTGACCCTGATATGTATTTGGTTACTCCACCTTCTTCTAAAACAGATAAACCATAGACGACGCTTGCAGGCGGTGCTGCCGCCTGGTTCTATGGGACTACCACTCCTTGGAGAAACACTCGAGTTCTTCACTCGTAGTCCTGCACTCGACCTGCTGCCTTTCTTCAAGCGACGAATGGAGAGGTAATATTTAATGCCATATCCCTCCATATTATATGTGTATATATCTAGATATAGAACACTATTGTTTAGGTTTTCAGAGCTTCTTCACAATGTGTTTAATTTCTACATGACAGTCTCAACTTTTTTTTTGAGGAGATGACAGTCTCAACTGTACGTAGTTTATGATTTTCCTTTACATCTTAGGGCAGCTCCAATGTTGCAAATAATCGAATCTTCACATAACAAAAACAAACAAAGCACACTGTGACAGATGAAAACTGTCCACAAAAGCCATTCAGGGAGAGGGAACGCTGTCCTTTTGCTAGTTTTATTTACAGCCTAGGTCCCAGCACTATTGAATCGAAGTTCTTTCCCGTCAAACCACTGCTTGAGCTGCCCTTACACGAGACTCCTTTTGGATGCTTATTGTGCAACATGCTTGAAATTAAGGGACAAATGCTATAAATGCCCATAAAAGGCAAAATATTCATCTATCGACTTTTAAGCTTCATAAAGTAATTAACTTTTAACTCCTGATATATATACATCTAACCGATATATACATGGTAATACCTTTAATTTTCAGGTACGGTCCTATTTTCAAGACAAACTTGGTCGGCAAGGACCTGATTGTGTCTCTTGACCCGGACGTCAACCACTACGTGCTGCAGCAAGAGGAGAAGGCATTCCACATATGGTTTCCGGAGTCATTCATGAGACTCCTAGGCGAGGAGAACATCGCCAAATGTTATGGGTCCCTGCACAAGAACACTAGGAACATGATCCGTCGAGTCTTTGGCCCAGAGAACCTCAGGCTGGTGCTGCTCCATGATATGCAGGGTGCCGTGGAGAGGACCCTTAGCTCCTGGCACGACAGACAAAGCGTTGAACTCAAACCAGCCCTCTCAAGTGTATGCATGCACGAATCCATCTTGATCAGTAAATAATGCACGATGCATGGATGTTTTCATCTATATATTCTATTGGCATTTCTTCTGGGATGGTATCACCACCCAACCATGCATCTATATGTATCTGTGCAGATGATATTTGGTATTGCTGCCAAATGGATGATCGGTTACGAGGCGTCGGTATTATCAGGGGATCTGTGGAAGAATTTTGATGCGTTCAACCAAGGACTATTGTCATTTCCACTTTATATCCCTGGAACAGCGTTCTACAAATGTATGCAGGTATACCTACCGATTTATTATGTGCTGACTGATTGATGTGGATCTGGTCGAACTCGTGAACGGTATGTCGATAATTCTAATTAGCATAATTTTGTGCCTTCCTGTTGTTACCTTAGATTAATCGCCACCTTAGAACGAAGTTGCTATGAATTCTCATTAAGCTATATATACATACATACATATATATATATATATATATATATATATATATATATATGCAATACTGTAGGGACGCAATAATGTTATGAAGGCCTTGAAGCAAGTGCTTGACGAGAGACGAAAGAAGGCAGAAACACCGGAAAGGATGGATTTCATTGATGTTATAGTCAGCGAGTTAAATAAGCAGAATCCTGCGCTCTCCGAAAACCTTGCTTTAAATGTGCTATTCTTGATGATCTTTGCCAGCTTTGAGACAACATCATCTGGACTAACTGCAGCACTCAAGTTTCTATCGGACAACCCTAAAGCATTACAAGAACTAGAGGTAAGTAAATTAAAACTATCTATGAGCCACCAGCCAATAGTTTACATAAAGTTTGGATTTTGAGATCACCAAGAATCATCTGATACCCGCAGGAGGAGCATCAGCAGATCCGGGAAAGAAGGGCTGATCCGGACACAGGAGTCACTTGGGAGGAATACAAATCCATGAAATTCACCTCCCATGTAAGTTGAAACAGGAGCATCCCCCATTTTCAATCTGTGAGTGGATAATTATCATAAAATAATTAATATGCCAGGATTGGCATGTTGATGGTTTTCTATGTGATGACCCTATTTGCTTGTTGTAGGTTATAAATGAATCACTAAGGCTAGCCAACGTCGCCCCTGTGTTGTTTAGGAAAGCAACACAAGATGTCCACATAAAAGGTAGTAGGTTCACTCTGTCGCCCTAGTTCGTGGAAACATATATACTATCATATATATATATATATATATATATATATATATATATATATATATTCTCATCAAATGTTTTACCGTTACTGAAAGAAATTATTTTTGGTAACCAATGCAAGCCGTGTCTTACAAATTTTGTATTCGTGAAGGTTATACTATTCCAGAGGGATGGATAGTGATGATCTGTCCTCCAGCAGTTCATTTGAATCCTACCACATACGAGGACCCCAGTGTCTTCAATCCATGGAGATGGAAGGTTAGAAAATAATATATGAAAGTAGTAATTGATGCACATGGGCCAGGATGTGCTCTGTGCAAAATAGGCTTGACTAAATTACCATGCAACTTGTTATGAAAGTCTACACGTGAATTATATTGAAAGGTGATGTGCAGGATCATTCGGAACCAGTTGGGGGCTCCAAGGATTTTATTGCCTTTGGATCAGGATTGAGGTTATGTGTCGGTGTAGACTTTGCAAGGCTTCAAATGGCTATCTTCCTCCACTTCTTGGTCACCAAGTATAGGTATTGTACTCAGCAAAAAGTTCTGATCTGCAGCAGTATAAATTTTTTTTTGGATGAGAGAACAATGTGATACTCATTCACTTAATATCTTTAATCTTGTTTTCTGCAACAGATTGAAGGTGGTCAGTGGTGGAGACATGGTGTTTGGTCCTGGACTAGGGTTTCCTAATGGATTTCAAGTCCAACTTGAACGAAAAAAATAATTTTGTCTGTAGCATCTACAATGTCTCAGCAAATTTTCTCAATTTTTATGCATGTAATTGTGTTATCAACTCTCAAATAATGTTGATCTGTGTTACGTTGCTTGTATGATCTGCTGATCTTATGTATGTGGACGTACATCACAATGATCTTATAATTGCTGTTTAAGTGTTACAAATAAACTAGCAAGTTGATTGATACAATTTCACACCTGAACTCAAAGAGCCTTTTGATCTTAATACGTAGTTACAATGTTATTAATCCTCTCTGTTTTCTCCTTATTATATTCTTTTTCCCACCTTTAGCGATCATTAAGATGGAAGATTCTCACAAATTTTTAGTGTTGATAGAAGTATTTATTTTAAATAACAAGAACTGTAGTGCTACATTGCAAGACAATAACATCTTGAATAATTATATTATGAACTAGCAAAAAATGTCCATGTGTTGCAAAAGTTCTAAAAATATATCATATAAAAAATCTATGGAAAAAATAAAATCCAAATGTCTAATTTGTGCTCTACCAAGACTTGAATCATTAACTATATCATTTCACAAAAAATGACAATTTGGCATAGGGAGATCAGTACATTACCAAAGAATATGTTTCAAAAACCAAAATATAAAGAGATTACCAAGTATATTTGAACGCAAGATATACATATTCTTTAATAGAGTTACCAATAGTAGAAGCACTAGAGTTTGTCACCAAATGTAGATGATGTAATTCAAACAATAAAAGAAGTCTTACTCCACCTATTGCATATATCTTGCACGTGAATATCATAAGATGAACAAATCCATATCTACTATATCTATACTAATCACAAACTCTTAGGAAATTACCACATTAGTTTTAAAAAAAGAAAAACATATAGCCGCACACCTATCTCGCCATGGGACAAATTAAATATATGACATCTCAGATCAAACATAACCATGCAATGCAAATTTCCAAGATCTAACTAAGGAAAGCAAACTTTGTTCAAATTCTTGAATATATCTATGTTGCTAGAGTAACATGCTGGAGGAAATATCAAGAACAATCATAAAGAAAATCATAATCCTAAACTAATACGCTTGTGGGAGGAAGGAGAGGCCCTTAGTGATTTGCCGAAGCTCTACCAAGTGAAGACAACAGATAGCATCTAGGACAGGTAAGGAGGAGACCCACTTGCATGTGGAAAATATCGGTCGGCTATCGAGGAAGTTATACCATCGGAAGCTTGGCCCTTGTAAGGGCATTCCCTTCGGAGGGGACCCAACAAGATATGGGAAAGTGTGTGCTTTCCAATACCTTGGTAAAAAGTTATTAAACCGGAAGTTTGCATTCTCTACCTCTTTATCTTACACACTACTTGTTACACTTACATTTTGCATTTACCTTTCCGGGAATTATTATATATGTAGTTTGTAGGTTTAGAACCTATAATGTGAAACCTTTATGTTGTAGAGATCGCTCCCTAGAACAACCAAATAACACAAGTGCACATTATAACGGTATATGCGACTTTCTCGGTTCTTCTAATCTATCCTAAGGTCTCTAGGATGACTACTCATATTTCAGGACGGAGGGAGTATATTATTAGAATTGATGGACATATGATAAATGTGACTTGATTGAAGACTAGTTGCACATTATAACACAGGGAAAAAATAACTAGGATCAAATTTTATATATATAGCATATCAATCATACACGTATGATGATAGTGTTTTCTCAACAACCAAAATAAAATAAAATAATTATTGATTTAATTAATACAGAATTAATATGCATTGGTTGGTAGTTGCCATCAATTAATCAAAACAAATAGGTGTGAAAAACTTTATAATTGAAATTCTACATGGAGAATATATTTGTTGACCTATGTACACGCATATTGAGAGCATTAGTTAAATAGAAGCTAGGTGTAAAGTACATTCCATAGTTTGTTCTCAAGGAACCATCTCGAGGGACCGGATATCCACCATTAAATGAAATAAAAGAAACAGTAAATTCAGACTATGGTGTAGTTGTAGTGAGAAAATATTTTGTACTTTCATAGTTCTGCTCATACCAATAAAGAGAGTCTCGAGATACCATATCTAATTGAGCTAAAAAATGGAAAAATAAACATCAAAGATTGCTTCCAACAAACCATATTTGAGAGTAGCTGTGTATCCCACCATGCATGTGATTGGATCGTGGAAATCAAGGAGTAAGTGATCTTCCAACTTGAAATATCTTAGAATTAGTATATGAATATACTCGAAGTGATAAATGAGTAAGTAGAAACTTGACATGCATGGCCAATTCCACATCCGAGATTTCACTCAATTAGTTTGGTGAACCGGCCGATTCCTCTGCTGGCCCTGCTGCCAGGTTATCAGCGAGGCACTGAGATGCGGCTACATCGTCAAGCTGGTGCACAGGAAGGCCCTCAATGCAAGGACATCACCTACGACGAAGGTACAATAAACTATAGACAAGCTGCTGCTGATGTTATGGCTGAATAAACCAAACAACACGCACGGAACCATGTGATGGTGATGGTGATGTCTGAAGCAAATAATGGCTCTGAAAGATTTGTTCCCTAGCTATTAGTTCATTTGCTGCATGTCCCATCACGTGGAACACGAGCAGTTTAATTCAACCTTGAAGATGGCAGGTCTGTGTTCCCTGAATATCTCTCTTCTTTTAATTTGCTGCACGTCAGGAACGAATAGACAGACAGACAGACAGACAGACAGAGGTCTTTGATCTATTCGTCGGTAGTAGCTAGTTTGTTTCAACTTTCAAGTAAGTAACATAAGAGTAAGACTACTCTGCTTCGTAATTTCATTACGTAGCTAGTCAGTAACAAAATTCGGGTTCCCCGTTGTGAAAATACAGTAGTACCAGCAGGATTTTCTCTTTCTTTTATTTATTTATTCAACAAGAATTATAAGTTGGACCTTACTGTTAGGTATGTCACCGGGATCACTAGATGCGGGATCGACTCGGGTTTCTATTTCTTGATCTAGTTCTAGGAACCAACACTGGTGTGCGTGTGCGTGCGCGTGTGCCAGATCAAATCGATAGGGAAGGATAGGGTGGTTTACCTTGGTCGGATGACGACGCCATCACATTCGTTGATGGAGTCTGCTCAAGGCAGCGTCGCGCAGTGTCGGGTCGGGGCGGATCCGCGCTGGGCGGCGATGGCCGGTGCAGTGCAGCGCTGGTGGAGCTTCCCGCCGCCGCAGCACCACCCCTCTCGATCGGTCTAGGGTTAGAGTGTAGGTGGGGAGTCGGGGCACGGTGAATCTCGACATGCGTGCCCCCCCCCCCGGCCCCCACCTTCTATTTATTGTGGCGCTGGCGACGGGGCCCACCAACATGTGTTGGGTTGGGCGCCCCCGATCAGGGCGCGGATCAAAGGCTAAGGCCTTTGGGCCTTAGGGGTAGAGATCAATCCAACAATCTCCCCCTTGATCTCACATTATCTTTTTCTTTCACTTTTCTATTTTCCTTATCTCATCACAGATTTATGTACAGGGCATATCTCATCGTCTCGCGCAACTGCCGATAGAATCAATAGCCACAATACACGCCTCTGTTCAGAAATAGATTCTATAATCCTTTTGGTCCTCTATTATCCAGAGATCATAGGCTGTACCTCATTCCCATGCCGGCTACGTGTTCCATGAACACGCTGGGTGGTAGGCCTTTCGTTAGCGGATCCGCAAGCATATCTTTTGTTCTTATATGCTCGAGACTTATGGTGTGATCCTGGATTCTATCTTTTATTGAATAAAATCTTATCTGTATCGACTTGGTAGCCGTGCTCTTCTTGTTGTTATGAGCATAAAACACTGCTGGCTGGTTATCGCAGTACATCTTTACTGGTCTTTCTATACTGTCCACCACTCTTAAGCCAGGTATGAATTTCTTTAACCATTCTACCTGCCCGGAGGCCTCGTAGCATGCTATAAACTCAGCATACATCGTCGATATTGCTGTGACCGATTGTTTCGAGCTTTTCCACGATATAGCTCCCCCTGCAAGAGTTGAGATGTAACCCGTCGTGGATTTTCTATCATCTTCATCTCCCGCAAAGTCTGAATCTGCGTATCCTTTAATCTCTAAAGAATCGCTTCTTCATACTCTGTATGTTAGCATGAGGCCTTTTGTGCCTTTCACATATCGCAAGGCTTTCTTTACAAGTTTCCAGTGTTCTAGACCTGGATCTTTCTGAAATCTGCCAAGCACATTAGTGACAAAGGCTAAGTCAGGGCGTGTGCACACTTGAGCATACTGTAAACTTCCGACTGCCGAGGCATACGGAACAGTTTTCATCTGTTCTTTTTTATATTTATTTCTGAGACTCTGAGAGTCTCCATATCTGTCACCCTTGACTATCAGAGCAGGAATAGACTTACTCGCATGCATACTATATTTTTCTAGAATCTTTTGTAGGTATGTCTCTCGTGACAAACCTAGTACCCCATTTCTTCTATCTCAGTGAATCTCAATCCCTATCACAAATGAGGCTTCACCAAGGTCTTTCATGTCAAAATTCGATGACAAGAATTCTTTTATTTCTAATAGTAGACTGACATCGCTACTCGCTAGCAGAATGTCATCCGCAAACAGTACCAGGAAAATATATTTTCCTTTCTTGAACTTTGCATAAATGCAATTATCCTCAACATTCTCTATATACCCAAACCTCTTTATAGTCTCATTAAACTTCAAATACCACTGTCTTGAAGCTTGCTTTAATCCATAAATGGATTTCTTTAAATGACATCCCATATTTTCTTTTCCTTTCATGACAAAACCTTTAGGTTGTGCCATGTAAACTCTTTCTTCGAGATCCCCATTTAGGAATGCTGTCTTTACATCCATTTGGTGCAATTCCAGATCGAAATGTGTGACCAAGGCCATAATTATTCTGAAAGAGTCTTTACATGAGACCGGAGAAAAGGTCTCATTATAATCTATTCCTTCCTTCTGTGTAAATCCTTTTGCCACAAGACGAGCCTTGTATCTTTCTATATTCCCTTTGGAGTCACATTTTGTCTTGTAGACCCATTTACAGCCTACTGTTTTGGCTCCTTCAGGAATTTCTTCTAGGTCCCAAACTCGGTTGGTCCTCATCGATTTCATTTCATCTTCCATGGCTTCAAACCATTTAGATGAATATCTGCTTCTCATGGCTTCTCCGAATGAGATGGGATCATCTTCCATTCGAAACTCTTCTGTGTTATACACTTCATAATCAGCGGGAATAACTGATCTTCTTTCTCTTTGAGATCTCCTAGGAGCCTCTTCTATTCGAATATTCTCTGCTGGAGCCTGTGATGGCTCCCCCTGATCTGTGGCAATGTTATTATCTATAGAATCCTAAAGGACAGGTTCCACATTTTCATTCTGCGTCGCCACAGAAGGGATCAATTCGGGAACTGGCATCGCAGTAACTCGTACCGTCGGCGCAGTCTCAGTAGGCAGTGAGAAAAACGGTTCCTGAATCATTGGAGTAGGTGCGCACACCCGCTTCTCCTCAAGAACAATCTTTCGAACTGCTGTATTTCCCCAAATCATCTCTTCTTCTAGGAAGATAGCATGTCTCGTTTCTACAAACTTTGTAAATCTGTCTGAACAGTAGAACCGATATCCTTTTGATCTGTCTGGATAACCAATAAAATGGCAACTCACTGTCTTGGGATCCAATTTCCCAATGTTCGGGTTAAATATCTTTGCCTCAGCAGGACTCCCCCACACCCGTAGGTGATTCAATGAGGGTATCCTTCCTGTCCACAGTTCATACGGTATTTTAGGCACCGCTTTACTGGGTACTCTGTTGAGAATATAGACATCGGTTTTCAACGCCTCCATCCATAAACTCACTGGTAGCGTAGAATAGTCGATCATGCTTCGTACCATATCCATCAGGGTACGATTCCGTCTTTCAGCCACTCCGTCCTGCTGAGGATCACCCGGCATAGAGTATTGGGCTACTATTCCTTGTTCTGTGAGGAACCTCGCAAAAGGTCCTGGAACCTGTCTGTATGGGGTATGCCGACCGTAGGATTCCCCTCCACGGTCAAAACGGACAACTTTTATCTTTAAATTGTGCTGATTTTCAACTTCAGCCTTGAATTCTTTAAATTTATCTAACGCCTCTGATTTCTCTTTTATTGGATAGATATATCCATAACGGGAATAATCATCTGTGAACGTTATGAAAGAGTCATAACCATCTATGCTTTTAACTGAGAACGGACCGCAGATATCTGTGTAGATTAATTCTAAAATACCTACGCTATGCTCAGCATTTTTCTTTGTTATCTTTACATATTTTCCTTTAATGCAATCAATGCATTTTTCTGAGTCTGAGAACTCAAGAGGAGGTAGAATTTCATTCTTAACCAGCCTCTCCATTCTCCCCCTCGAAATATGGCCTAAACGACAGTGCCATAATTTCGACGACGTGTCTTGAGTTCTTTTTCGTTTTCTGTTATTATCTATGGTTGCAGACACAGTCGCATTCACATCACATACGGAATTCACACTTTCACGTAGCGATAACAAATAAAGATCATTTCTTCTGAAAGTAATAGTAGCAACTGCATCATTAAATTCTATTACACACATGTCATTTCCAAAACAACATGCAAATCCATCGTCATCTAGACGAGACACACTTATCAAGTTTCTCTGTATTACAGGAACATAAAATACATCTTTAAGTAATAAATTAAAGCCTGTGTCGAACTCTAAGAGGAGGTCACCCACCGCCTCAACACCTGTCTCGACTCCATTTGCGACTTTAATTCTGTTTTCGCCTCTTCCAGTAGTTCTCGTTGAACGGAATCCCTGTAAAGAGTTTGAAACATGAATTGTTGCTCCTGAGTCAATCCACCAAGTAGATTTCGAATAATCTTTATACAAGGATTCATCTACAAATGAGATAATGTTCTCACCTCATTTCTCCACGATCATCTTTAAGTAGTCGGGACAATTTGTCTTGTAGTGTCCCTTCTGTTTGCAGTGAAGGCACTGATCCTTCTCCACTATAGCTTGCCCAAACTTGGGCCTGTGCTGCTAAGCAACCTGGGGTCCCTTTCCCTCGGATGAGGAGGGAATGTCTTTATTGTTTCTTTTCTTATTCACATAGTTTATAGATCCACCATATGCTATCTTTATTCTCTCTTCTTCTTGAACACACATCGCTATGGTCTTTTCAATATTTCATTTTTCAGGGTTCATGTTGTAATTGACAACAAAGTTGTCAAACTCTTTTGGCAACGAAGCAAAGACCAAATGAACTATGTGTTCTAGTTTGAACTCCATATCTATTGGTTTAAGCTTGATGTTGATGTTCACCAAGCGATGAATGTGCTCTCTTATCCCACCTCCCAAGTACCTCTCTGTAACCAGTTGTTTGATCAACTGGATAGCATAAGTCTTTAAGGAGCCAGTGTATTGACTCCTTATCTTGTCAAGGTACTCAACGACAGTGGAAAAATCTGAGATTGTCCCCAGAATGGCAGGCTCCATAGTGTTCTTGACCACTGCCAAACATTTCTTGTTGGCAGGGAGCCATTTGGCATGATCAGCGTCATACCTCTGTTTGCTCGCCTTGTAGGCGAGCTCTGTTTGCTTCCAAGAAGCATCTGTAACATCTTCCCCTCTGACCGGCCTCTCAGGCTCTACTGGAACCGGTGCAGAAAGGACCCAATCTAGCTCAGCCATGGTAAAGAAGAGATCCAACTTCTTATACCATTCATTGTAGTTGTCGCCTCTCAAAATTGGAATATCCTTGATGGAAACCATCATAGGAAAACCAGCTGAAATGGGTTAGCTCAAGTGAGAACATTGTAACAATAATGATGAATGCATGAAAATCATAATATTGTTATTATCAACTTTGGTCAGAAAATAACAACATTACAATTTAATCTGAAAATTAATCTGTGAAATGATAATATTGTTATCATCAACTTTGGTCAGAAAATAACAACATTACAATTTAATCTGAAAATTATCTGTGACTCAAATTTAAATTATTAATCATCTGTGCAGCGGAAACATGAATAAAATAATTCTATTTTGAAGCAAGATCCGTGAAAATCTGTATTTCTATTCTCTAAACATTTATCCCTTTGGTTCATAATGAAAAGAGATCAAATTATGTGCAAAAACATTCAAATTTGCTTCAAAAATAGAATAAAAAAGATCAAATTTTACTATTCATCTGCGAAACGGGTCAAAAATCTAGCACTGTGCAGCCCGTTACTGTGCAGCCCAAAACTGCCTCCGCGGCCCTGCCCACTCGAGAAAACGGCCCGCTACTGTGCGGCCCGTGGCTTAACAGGCCGCAACCTGGGCCTGGGCCGCGAATTCGGCCCACGCCCCCCCCCCCCCCCCCCCCCCGCGCGCGCGATCTCAGCCGTCCATCCAGATCCGACGGCTGAGCGCGCGTTTTGGGAGGTATAAAAACCCCGCAGTCGGGCGACGCCGACGGAAACCCTAGATCATTTCTCCTCTCTCTCGCCTGCTCTCTCGCCTCGCTCTCTCCTCGCCTCTGACCGTCGCCGCCGTTGCCGGCTTGAGCTCCGGCGCGGCGCACGGCATGGCCGCCGGCCACCTGCCGGCGAGCCAGATCTAGCTCGCCTCCTCTCCCTCTCCTTCTCTCTATCTTGTTTCCCTCGCCCTCTCCCTCTCTTCTCTGTTCCGGCCAGAGGCTGCGCCGCCGCGTTCGTCCTCGACGCCGGCGGCCATGCCATGGCCGGATCTGCTCTCCAGTACCCTTTCTCTTTGTTTTCTCAGCTCGGTGTGCGTCCACACGAAGCGGATCTGTGCCCTATGGGCCTCCTCGCCGGAGTCACGTGCGTCTCGCGCGCGGCTCTGTCGAGGGGATCTCTAGGGTACGGGAAAGAAGGGAAACGGCGGAGGGAAGAGAAGAAGAAGAGAAGAAAAGCAAGAAGGACCAGAGGAGGAAGAAGGGCCAGGTAAGTCGGGACGGGTAGATCTAGGGTTAGGGTTAGGGTTTCGAGCTCTTCTTTGATTTCTTTCTCGATTTTCTTTCTGTTTTCTCTATTTGCTCGATTCCTTTGCCCTTCTCTACTTCTTCTGAGTCAAAACCACTAGTCCAGGCGGCTCTGATACCATTGTTAGGTCTGTCACCGGGATCACTAGATGCGGGATCGACTCGGGTTTCTATTTCTTGATCTAGTTCTAGGAACCAACACTAGTGTGCGTGTGCATGCGCGTGTGCCAGATCAAATCGATAGGGAAGGATAGGGTGGTTTACCTTGGTCGGATGATGATGCTATCACGTTCGTTGATGGAGTATGCTCGAGGCAGCGTCGCGCAGTGTCGGGTCGGGGCGGATCCGCGCTGGGCGGCGATGGCCGGTGCAGTGCAGCGCTGGTGGAGCTTCCCGCCGCCGCAGCACCACCCCTCTCGATCGGTCTAGGGTTAGAGTGTAGGTGGGGAGTCGGGGCACGGTGAATCTCGACGTGCGTGCCCCCCGGCCCCCACCTTCTATTTATTGTGGTGCTGGCGACGGGGGTCCACCAACATGTGTTGGGTTGGGCGCCCCCGATCAGGGCGCGGATCAAAGGCTAAGGCCTTTGGGCCTTAGGGGTAGAGATCAATCCAACACTTACGACCTTAAACTTACATGGTGCTGCAAAGCCACGACACCACAATCACAATTGCGTCCCATGGGACAACAACTATACCACAACTAAAAGATATTAGGCTGTAGTACTACATTCACCCCACCTTAAACGTTGACGCCCTCAGCAGCTCACCACATGCATGCACCATGGACGCCCAGAACTACCCTTTGATACACAGCCAGGTCACATGACAATCCACACACACATGCGCACAGGGAGCAAAGGTTTGTGCAATAAATAACATTTGTCACACTCCATGTCCAAAATTTGCTTTCGAGCCAACTTCGTTCTCATGTGTATGGGTCCACAACAATTTTTGTTTTGTGTAAAAGGGTTAACCAGCAGACGCTATATTTGAAGCGACAAGGATTATAAGCTAGCCCTAAGCTAGCCCTCACCCCTTAAACTTCTAAGTTGGTACTAAATCACCACATGGAAACTATAGCTAGACTGTATGAACCGACAGCTATGCTAATCCTAAGAGATACTAGGCTACGGTATTACATTAAGAGAACTCTATAATCACACGATGTTGTGTTGGCTCCATGGTACAAAATTTGTGATCCTTTCCGTTCGCTATACAAATTAGTTTCGCGAGCCTGATTCCTCTGCTTGGCCTGCTTCCAGATTATCAGCGAGGCATGGTGGCAACATCGTCACCCTGGTGCACAGGAAGGTCCTCAAGGACGTCAGCTACAAAGCTAAACTATAGCCAAGCGGCTGATGTTACTATAAACTAAACAGCACGCGAGGAACCATGCATGTGATGGTGATGGTGATGTCTGAAGCAAATAATGGCTTCGAATGGTTTTGTTCCCTAATAATTCAGTTGCTGCGCACGTCACATCACGTGGAACACGAGCAGTTTCAGCTAGCCTTGCAGATGGGATCATGGGAGGTCTGTGTTCCCTGAACATCTTTCTTCTTTTAATTTGCTGCACGTCAGGAATAGAGAGAGACAGACATCTTTGCATTGATCGATTCATCGGTAGTAGTTATTTTAAGTAAGACTACTATGCCTCGTAATTTCATTACCTAATCAGTAATAAAAGTCAGGTTCGTTCATTGTGAAAAAAAAAATCTAACCCGCACAATATCCGTTGCTGACGAGCGTGTAGCTGCTAGGTCGCAGGGTCGCTCGTGGAGTGTTCGCCGCCTACGTTCGAATCCGACTCGAAGCAGGCTCGCACCAAGGTTCTTCCCTCGTTTCTTCAGTTTGCCTCCAGCGTTTTTTACCACAATGGAAAGCGACGTGCCCATCGTAATTTCCTCTACAGACGTAGTGTGGGTGTAGATCTAGCGAAATCTAGCGTATCTTTAGGACTGTAGTTGGTGTGTGGGGGGTAGTTTGCGTTCAGATACTACAGTGTGGAGGCAAAAAAAAGAAAAGATTTTCCTTTTTATTTAATCAACAAGTAAATGCATGCAGGTGGAGGATGGATGACGAGGACGTCCCCATCATCCCATGCTATACACCAGGCAGTACGTGGAATTCAAGAAGGACTCCCGCAAAAAAAAAAGGAATTCATCAAGAAGGGCGTGCCCATACACAGCTCGAACCGCTCTGATTATTTGATCCCTGGCCTCCCTCGCTCTTTGTCAACACTACTACCGACGAAGCAAAGTAGTCTTACATTTTATGTATGGACTAAAAGAGAGAGGAAATAGGATCGGAACCCTGGATCGAGGTTTACAAATCAGGAAAAATAGAAATAAAAGTAGATGTCTACATTTTATGGAATTTAATTATGGATCTTATTGTCATTATGCATACTTCAATCCATGTACATGACTGCAAACTCTTATTGCGGCATCATGGTTTATGTATCAACCGAGAGGGGTGTAATACGCAGCATATCCTATCCTCCGTCGTTTGGTTTTCCATTGCTACCGCAGCTTGAAATTATATATGACTTGTTTCGTTTTGCTACAACAAATTTTAACCAACATCACTCAATTAATAACATAATTTTTTTAACACAAATTCCTTCCTAATGTACAAATTAAAAAATGTTTTCTCCTGACAATACTTTTGTCAAATAATAAATGAGATACATATTAATAGTGTAACTGCTAGTCAAAACTTCTCCTGACAAAACTAACCACGCCTTGACGCCTTGTAAATAAAAAATGAGGGAATACTGTGTACAGTCTCTCCTTATCCTTTTTCCTTTTTTAAGGCACGGATTGATCCGATACGGTCTCAAACCACCAGTAGTATCTAATATACATAGTGTTCATGGCTACAAAATTAGCATTATATAAAAGTATTTTAAAATATAAATCCTATGGTAAAAGGTTTGTATATAGTTATGATCCTAAAAACTCTTAGACTAAGAGCACCTCAAACAATATATCTATATTTGGAGACCTGAAAACTCTTTTACGTAAAGGGGAAAAAAATCTGAGTACACAAAAGTTATTTTCTCCAGCAGGTTAATTATAGTGATCTCCCAGATATGTAGGGTCTACAAGTAAGTGGCATCACCTTTCTATTTTCTACCACTCCTCTTCTTCCTGTGAACTGTCTCCCAGAGCTTCCTGTGCAGCCTCTACCCGCGCTACACCCGGCCGCAGCCTCCCCTCCTCCCCCACCTCACCCCACATACAGATCCAGCCGCCCCAAGGCTCCAACGGATCCGGCCACCCATCACCTCCGAACACCCCACCACACCACACCCCACACACACAGACAGAGCGCCCCCCCCCCCCCCCCCCCCCTCCACCCACCACCACCACCCCACCCCACACAGACAGAGCCACAGGCTTCAGCAGCCTATTTTGTTCGTCTCCGCCTGCACCAGTTGTCACTGCCCCTCGTCTCTGTTGGGTGGCCGAGGGCAGGTCAGGTGGCAGCAGGTGGGTTATTAGGATCGCGGTGACCACTGACCAGGCTAGGACGTCGGCGGGCGGGGTTGGAGGCGGTCGGAGACAGCGAGGGTATTGTTTTATTTTAGGTCTACTGCGGTCGTGGGTGTGTCCTAAAGGAAACAGAACAGGTGCTCTTTTACCGTCCATTTGAGAACAGCTCCAGTTTTGTGGCAAGAGACTCGTTTCTGCGTTTCCACAATCTCTCCCCCCCCCCCCCCCCCCCCCCCCCCCCCCCTCTCTCTGCTTCATTAAGGCACGGACAAATGACAGAAACAGAGTGCTGAGTGGACTACAGTAAATGTCCGTGCACCGTAAAGGACAGACACAATAATAAGAATACTTGACTAACACTGCCCAAGAAGAAAACTTGGCAGAACAGACACAAAAATCGGCAATCAGCATAAAAGAGAATTTCTGTTAAGGGCCGTCTGAATTCTCTTATTTTGGAGAAATTGAAATCTACTTACTAAACTAGGCTATTTGATTTAGAATTTAATATTTCACCACTTTCCAACCACTTTTTAAAATTTAGATATAAGCTTATTCTAAATTCATAGGATGGAAGATGGAACTTAATTCTATACACCACCAAGCTATGTTTCAATTCCGTAACTTATAGCATGCTCTTTGGCTCACTTCTCTGTAATAGAAATATAACACATAAGTATCTCCCTCGTATGACCAACAATAATATACAAATATATTCCGTATATAATCATATTAGCTTAATAGATATGTGTCTAAATTTAGAATGCAATTTAATTGTAAGGTTCGAAACGGGACCTTGGTGTGCGGTAGGAATTCGTGCTCTTCTATGCCCAGACGGAATATTCTACCACTTGTTACACTTACATGTACATCGTATTACTCATAATCTGTAAACTGCAATGGTACTCCATCAGACGACGGCAGGCAAGAATTTCTCTCCTTGCTTCATTCCTTGATTCCTCCCCACCTTCCGGGAAACAAGCTTTCGCTGCGGAAGCTGGCCATTCGATGGCACCATGACCTGGGTGTCTACCAAGATGCTGCCCTTGTCGGGCTTGTCCTTGAAATCAACTCTTAGGATGCCCTTTGCGAGTTCGTTCTCCACGTACTGTTGAATTACCCGCGCCACTGTCCTCGCACCGTAGTTCGGGTCATACCGCCCAAGGCTTCCTAGGAATTCGATTGCTTCAGGTGAGACTTCCAGTTTGATCTTGCGGTCGGCAGTCCTCTTTTGTACTCTTACCGGCTGCATCACAGGAAGAACCAAAAATAGATAAGAAAAACATATGATCAGTACAAAGATGAGCTCCAAGATATTTCAATCTCTATGTAAAGTGCATCTACAGAGTGTATGTACTTGTGTGGGCCTCGAATAATGTTAACACAATACTAGTAACTTAAAGGGCAAAGAAATTGAACAAGTGGACAATCCATGTACAAATGAACCATTGGAACAGTAATATCAGTTGCAACATAAAAAAATGGCCCTATTCAAGATTTAATTAGATAAACATATTGAATCAGTGTTTATTTTCTCTTACATACGTTTCAGAAAAACCTATCACCAAACACAAACGATTGAGCCGGTGCAATACAAGTTGACATACTACTACTACTACTACAATTATTGTTCAATTATTGATGTGTTCTATTTAAATATCTGGTGTTTTCCAATCATTCATTGTTTTAGGCAACCAACTTAACTACTATGGTTTTGTTCGTGCACAATGCCCTGATAGGTGCTCCCCCCTCCAGCATAAGGAAGATATTTGAGGCCGTATGGCTGATATTACACCGTCTTTGGATTGTGAGATTCAAGGAGCAAGTGATCCTCCTGCTTCATCGTGTTAAAATGTTTATTGACACCTGATCCAATTTAAATTTGGCCCACAAGTGCTGCATGCACATATTTAGTACCACATTGCTAGTTGAATAAGAGTGGAGGCAAATATAATTGTAAAAATAAAATTGTAAGCGGACCCACCCCTAGAAGGGCTAGGCCGTCGCGCATTGAAGGATGAGGTGTTACAAGACAATGGAAGCCACACAGGCAAAAGGGGCCCACTGTCAGAGGTCCATCTCTTCCTGCCTTCAGATTCAGATGAAAACATAAAGAGCCACCTGCCAAGGCCTGGGGCCACCATCTCACAAGTTGGAGGAAAATCAAATAAAGGAATCCACCCCGGATGAGGGGTCACGTGTGTTGATTGTGCTTTGACCACTGTAGCCCGCGTGTTCCCCGTACAAACGCCATCGTTACGGGATCATGGGAGCAACGTACCATCATTATCGCTGCCACGTAAAAGATCTTTTTAGAATGGGTAAAAACGTATTTTTAGGTGCGGATGTGTATGCGTCTCTACTTCTCGCAGCTAAAAATAGCTATCTGTAGAGGCGGGTAACGCGTCCGCCTTCGAAAGTTAATTTTTAGGGGCGGGTCACGGCGTGATCCGCCCTTAGAAATCGATTTTCAGAAAATTAAAAAAAACTGAAAATAACAAAATAAAAAATAGAAAAATATTCCAGTCAACCAGCAGCCACCACAAGCTCCTATACTATAGAGGTAAATTTTTTTGACAAAATATACACACTTGCATCACCCGGTGTTCAAACCGCTTACCTAAAGCATCGCATGTACCTTCCTCTCCACCACACTGCACAATCACTTATGACTCTATGGGGTATGTTATTCTTTTATATTAACTTTGAAATTGATTTCTACTGGCGGGTGACGCCACCACCCATCTCTAAAAATATTTTTCTATTTTATTCTGAAAATTCATTTAACTCTTTACATATAGCAAAACAAATAAAACAAAATGAAATTTCTACACTATGATTATTGTGAACCATAGATAAAAAATATACCAAGTATATTTCAATGTATATAAATGTTAAGATTGTGGAACCTCAAAGTATGACTTGAGTTGTATGGGATACTATATAGTCATAGCCATATGTAGGATCTTATGATTCTAAAATATTTTAAATGAATAATGTATAAACTTTGATAAGGAGGTACTCTATATCCGAGGTTGTTTGAAAAAAATCAAAATTTCTAGATTTTAAAATTAGAGGACTTATAATAATTTTTTGGACCATTAAATGACTTTAAATAAAAAAGTTATCAGCTACAAAGTTTTAGATCACGTCAATCTCTACAATTTTGTATAAAGTTTGACTTCATCCGAGATCATATGAAAAAGTTATGAATTTTTTGCATGAGAACATTTGTAGGGGCGGGTCATGCCATCACCCGCCCATTTTTAGGGTGGCTGATAGCATGACCCGGCTCTGCAAATGTGGTTATTTCTAGGGGCAAATGATAGCGTCACCCGTCCCTCAAAATACATTTTAGGGGCAGGTGACGCCACCTTAAAAATACTTTTCTAAGGGCGGGTCGGATGGTACAGTAACCGCGCTCTATTTGTAAGAGTGGGTTAGCTTTTGATCTGCCCCTTGAAAAAAAAGAATGTTCCTACGAATTGTTTGTACGGAACTATGGGAATAGCGCGGACAAAGGTGACAGCTCATCACGGCAGGTTTCAGGTTTGATGCACCATGATCAGGTTTGATTCGACCTAGGGGTATGTACGTGCAGCTCTTGACTTACGGATTTTCTCTTCATGTTTAGATATTCCATGGGGATCACATCATATCAAATTATATTTATATATACAGCGTGTGTCTTATCGAGCTGGAGGTTAGAAAGAACATATACAACAATTCCGTATCTAAAGAAAAAATAATTGATAGAACAACTAAGATCCTGCTTGTTTGAGCTTCTTATAATTTTTGGACTACTGGCCTTTGGATGCTAGATGCCCCCAAAAACCAAACTTTTGGAGATCCCAAAAGCTAATGGTTCAAAAATATCAAGAAGCTCAAACAAACAGGATCTAAATTTCGGAATCATTTCATACAGCATTATCCCCATCACACAATATTACTAAGTATAATATTAGAACTTGAATTTCATATAATAAATGTGAAATTATTGAAGGTTAGTGCAAAAAAATAATGTTAAGAAAACAACTGTAAAAGTCAAGTATCAAATTTATAATAGTATATCAATAATACAAGTATGAGAAAAAGTAATTGATAATGAGCTCAGCTAAAATTTGACATGCAATCACTTCATACAGCATTGTTCCTATCACTCAAGATTACAAAATAGTATATTATTTATGATATACGTATAATAAATATGATATCAATATTATCATATATAGCATGTCTTGTCGAGCTGAAGGTAAGAAAAAAATGTTTTTACAGTTCATTTAAACAGAAAAAAAGGATAAATAATGAATGGTAGTTATCATCCATTGAAAGCATTAAATAACATGGATAATGTTTGTATCTAAAACTTTAGAATCACAAGATGTTGTATTGGCTCCACGGTACAAACCTAATGATCTTATCCATTCAATATACAATAGTTTATTTCTGTGTATATGAAATTGGAATAATTTATCATACAAAATGTTAAAAATAAATGGACGTTCTCAAGTATTTGCCTTTGATCCCTATTTTCCTTGACAATGTTAGAAAACCCAGAAAACTATGAGATTATATGGAAGTATGTTTGAAGGCAAATATACGCAAGCCATATATCTTAATTATTTACCCTCGCTAAAAGCAGTAAAGTTTCTCCCCAAAAGTAGATTATATTAGAGCTATATCTCTAGCATGAGGTAGATTGTTTAAATACAACATAGTGTTACTCCCTCCATCATATGTTAAATATTTAAAATTATACTACCAAATAGTATAATTAATTTCTTGGTAAAAAGTAAATTCCAAAAAATAAATAATTCATATTTAAACCATAAAAAAATTTCAAAGCTTCCAAAAAATCTGAAGAAATCTCAGAGATAGAATTAGATATGATGAACCCAAATTAAGTATTTGGATTATTCTACACTTTCTAATAAATAAATTTAGCTCTAGAAAATGGAGACTCAAGGCTAGAATAATTTTGGAAATTCTCAGAAAATTCTAAACTTTGTCAAAATGCACTTTAAAATATATTCACTCATAAAACACAAGATGTCATTCAGCACGAATGCAACACATGTATTAGTTCAACTTTATAAAGTAGTTATTTTCTACACTAATGCAACACATATATTAGTTCAACTTTATAAAGTAGTTATTTTCTACACTAAATATTGTAACAATTAATATAAATGTTGTGAAATTTTAGTAATTAGGGAAAATATTGTATTAATTAGTGTTACAAAATCACATCCTAAAAGTGAATATTTTGGGTGTGTCAATATACTATTATAACTTGATAACATATAATAAATATGAAATGATCGAAGGTGTCAGTGGACTTGATTACATATATACTACTAGACAAAATGGCAGAATAATTTGGAAGATTTCTTCATGGATTCAAGATCCACACCACAAATTCCCTACATGACACGCCAGTTGTCGGTGTGCAAACACCTAGAGCATGGATCAAGATGGACCCCACTAGAGATTTGACCTTGGGGACCATACGTGCTGTGCTTGATTCGCCAAGAGAATGAAAACGCTATGTACAAAATGTTTTAGACAGATCTAAAGTACTCCAAAGAATGCAACACCCAGCGTCTTGTGTGAGACTTGTTCTATTAGTGTTTTTTCCTAGATATGACCGCTTACAACTTCCCTTGCCCCCCTTATATAGGTGCTTTGGGGGACCCCGAGGCTTGAACCACCTTTGGCTCGGGCAATTAGCGCCGCCTTTGGTGTGAACACGCCTTGTTTTTATCTTATTATGTGTTATACTATAAATATCGGAGTCAGTATCACGTTGCCCGGGGGGGTGTCGCGTCGCCGGACGTACGTTAGGCCGGGCCGGTCGCCCCGGGCAGTCACATCGCCGCATGTCCATCAGGGCCGGTTGGCGCATGCTCGCTGCCTTGCCGTCCCATCCATCATGTGGAGCAGAGATGAACAGGACGCGCCTCGGCTCTCCCTTGAGGAGCTTGCTTGGCACCCAATCTTCCTCCACCCTTCATCAGAGACCGTCAAATCTAGTGGCAGGCCGTATCCTAATGCCCTTGTCCACATTGTTCTCCGTAATAATAACTTCTTTACGATGAAGATGCGTGACGCAGATGGGGAGCAGCGCGATCAGCTCACATGGCCTCTGCAGCCCCACCCCCCCCCCCCCCCCCCCCCTACCCCTCCTCACGCTGATGTCACGACACTCTCCGGGAGGAGGCGGGACTGGTCATCAATCCCCGAGGAAAGATCCTCAAGGACATGAGCCCTCGCGAGTCGGTTCCGCCCTAGTGAGGGGAATCTTTCCATGGTAGGACCTCTCTGTCAAGGTAGTCCCCGGCTCATTGGCCAATGATCAAGGAGCCCCTGGTCCTGGAACGCTGACAGTGTCCGTTCAATATACAAATGACTTACTTTTGTGCATATGAAATTGAAATGATTTATCATACGAACTGTTAAAAAAGAAACTAGATGATCTCAAAATGTTTGACTTTGGTTCCTATTTTTCTTGAGAATATTACTAGAAAACCCAACAAACTATGAGATTATGGAAGTCTGTTTGAAGGCAAATATAGACAATCTGTAATCTTAATTCTTTACCCTCTGCGAAAGCAGTAGGGTTTCCGGCCAAAAGTGGATCATACGAGCTATGTCTCTTACACGAGCTAGATTATTTAAATCCAACATAGTGTTACTCCCTCTATAATATGTTAAATATCATTTTAAATTATTTTCCATTATCGAAATTTGTTTAGATAACCCAACATACTGATAAGAATGTGAAAGTATGTTTGAAAGAAGTGACTTGATGCATATCATGGTTTGATTTATATTAACCCTATGCTTTAGCATTTCGGTGAATCGAGAGAACTGGGCGTTCCAGAGTCTCATGTCTCAGTACTTAACCCTGTGTTTTGGGTTATATACCTATAAAAAGGGAGGCATGATGCTAGCTGTTCATTAATTTTCCACGCTGGACTTGTAGACAGATCTACCAGAGTGTGCAGGATGGTGTACGTGCTGCTGCTGGTCGCCTTGGCATCCCTCGCCGCCGCGGTGGTGCTCCGCCACTTCCTTCCGCTGCTCCGTAACCATGACCTCCCCAAGGGCAGCTTCGGCTGGCCACTCATCGGTGAGACCATCGGCTTCCTCGGCGCCCACCCGTCCAACACCACCGGCGGCTTCCTGCAGGACCACATCGCCAGGTACGGGACGGTGTTCAAGTCGCACCTGTTCGGCGCGCCCACGGTGGTGTCGTGCGACGAGGAGCTCAACCACTTCGTGCTGCACAACGAGGAACGCCTGTTCCAGTGCAACTACCCCGGCCCGATCCGCACCATCCTCGGCGAGTCCTCCACCCTAGTGGTCACCGGCGAGCGGCACCGCCAGCTCCGGAGCATGTTCCTCTCCCTCGTCGCCTCCACCGGGCTCAAGGCCAACTACCTCGCCAGCCTCGACGAATCTGCGCGCTCTGTCGTCGCGTCCTGGCGCGGCCTCGATACCATCTCCTTCTGCGAGGAGGCGAGGAAGGTACGTACGACGACGGTGATTACTTTGGTTAAGCAACCTGCCAAGCAATCAATTAAAGTGCCATTGCCTTGGTTCTGAATTCTGATCTCGATCGGTTGGTCTTGCCGCCGGGAAACATGTACAGTTCCCCTACAAGGTGATCATGGAGCTGGTGCTGGGTCTGTCGCCGGACGAGCCGGTGGCCCGCCGGATCCTGCAAGAGTACCAGATCTTCATGAAGGGGGTCATCTCTTTCCCTATCACCATCCCTGGGACACCGTTTGCCAGGGCTGTCAAGGTGATGATCGAGCATCTTCATTTTGTAAATTTGCAGGCTACGCGCACTCGCACACATGCATATCCATATCCTCTGACTTTTTGGACGACGCGACCTGCAGGCAAGGAAGAGGATATCTGAGACCATGGAGAGGTTCATCGAGGAGAGGAAGCGTAACCCATCCAAGCAGGCCGTCTTCCTCGACGTGCTCCTCGCCAACAAGGAGCTGTCTCACGAAGACAAGGTCGGCTTCCTGCTGGACTCGCTGCTAGCAGGCCACGAGACCACCTCCGTGCTGCTCTCCATTCTCGTGTATTTCCTTGGGAAATCACCCAACATCGTCGAGCAACTCAAGGTACATACTATACGACACGCTTACTGCTTCATCAGTATATAAGTTATTAGTTTAGTTACAGTGTTAAACTACTGCTACTTGTGCTGATCGATGATGATCTCTGCACCTGCATGATGCTTGCAGAAAGAGCATGAGACCATCAGGTCCAGCAAGGGGAAGGACGAGCCGTTGACGGCTGACGACTACAGGAAGATGGAGTACACCCAGCGTGTAAGTAGCTAGAGACCAGGCATGCGTGCGTGGCCAATTCCACCGGCGATCTGACTTGACTAGTTTGCTGAGCCCACTCCTCTGCTCGCTTCCCTGCTGCCAGGTTATCAGTGAGGGACTGAGATGTGGCAACATCGTCAAGCTGGTGCACAGGAAGGCCCTCAAGGACATCACCTACAAAGGTACAATAAACTACAGCCAAGCTGCTGATGTTATGCATGGCTGAATAAACTAATTAAACAACACGCACGGAACCACGTGATGTCTGAAACTCTGAACTCTGAAGCAAACAATGGCTCTGACTGACTGGTTCCCTATTATTGATTCATGATGGGTAGGATACGTGATCCCGGCTGGTTGGAAAGTCCTGCCCATCTTGGGTGCTGTCCACTTGGACCCTTCACACCATGTGGAACCCGAGCAGTTCCAGCCTTGCAGATGGGAGGTCTCTGTTCCATGAATATCTTTCTTCTTTTGATTTGCTAGCTGCACGTCAGGAATAGAGAGAGAAAGGGTCTTTATTTGATCGATGTGATTCATCTGTCTTCCGAATTGCAAACAGGGGCTGAACCAGTCGGCTGGCAAGAGCTTCGCGCCGTTCGGAGGTGGAGCGCGGCTCTGCCCTGGATCGGAGATTGTCAAAGTGGAGGCTGCTTTCTTCCTGCACCACCTTGTGCTTAACTACAGGTAGATTTCAGTCGTCAGTCATGAAAAACCGGACAAAAACCGCGCGGAAACACGCTGAACTGACTCCCCATGCGTAAAACAAGCAGGAAACTTGAAAACCCGACCCTGAACCAAAAAAAGAACAAACAACAACGATCCGGATATAATTTTCAAACAAATCTGCAGACCTTTTTATGAATCAACCCGCAGTTCTCTTCGTTCTAGAAATTGTCCAATTAACCTCTAAAACTGAGGTTTTATTATTTACATTGAATCAAAATGACTTTATAAGCTCATATCTTTCAAGCTCTAGCTCCATTTTTAGCAATTAATTGTCATGCTCATGCGTCGGCGTCGGTAACGGCAACTGATATCTTTTAGTATGTTTTTATTAATATTTTTATTTTGATCGATATACTGTTTGTAGATGTATTTATTTGATTACCAGTATATGTGATTTGAATGATTATCGCAAGCAGAAGGGATGCAGATCTCGACCTTTAAATCATCTCTTTGATTTGCCCATTCAATATTCTAATATAAAATTAAGCTACAATTATTACTCTTCCAATTATCTAAGAAAATCATAAAAATATGTATGTATATATATATAATGTAATCTATTTTAATTTTACAAAATCATGTTAAGTATTATAGTGTGACTTTCGCCCGCTCGGTAAGACTTTCAGTAGTAGTCATTTTAAGTAAGACTACTTTAGAACTCTGCTTTATAATTCTGTTACCTAATCAGTAACGAAATTCATGTACGCCATTATTGGAAAATATTATACTAACCTGCACAGTACCAGAAGGTTTTCTTTCGTTTTCTATTTATTCAACAAGTAAAAATGCATGCAGGTGGAGGATGGATGACGAGGACGTTCCCATGCTACACCAGTACGTGGAATTCAAGAAGGGCCTGCACATACAGCTCGAGCCGCTGTGATTACTCAAGCCTTTGCCTCGCTCGCTCGCTCGCTCTTCGTCTAAGACTCCAAGAGAGAGGAAATAAGTTCAGACGCCAGACCCCGCCAGGCAGTCCTGAACCGCAGTTTACAAATCACGAAAAAGAAAAATAAAAATAGCTATCTACTACGCTCATGTAATTTTATTTTTTTACGTAATTTACTGTTATTATGCACACTTCAATCCATGTATGTGACTGCTTATGCTCATCGTGGCATCATGTTTATGTATCACCCGAGATGGGGATATGGGGTTTGGCACGAATCATGCAGGTCTCAAACCTGAACATCCAATTCCTGTAGCACTCACCATGTCAGATCTTCCATTTGGTTGTTGTTCATTGCTACCACAGTCATCCATTTACAATTATATATGATCTATTTTGTTTTGTTACAGCAAGTCTTTAATCATCAATCCTCTTAATGGAAATCAAAGAGATACATAATCGCCTATTGATGCATAATTTTTGTTACACAAATTCGTGATAGGAGGTACATGTAAAAATAGTGTTCTCTAAACAGTACACTTTTATCACATAAATGATGTAAATGAGATATTAATAGAGTAATTATTGATCAAAGGCTTGTCCCCAAAAAACTAACTACGCGTTGTAACAAAATAAAAGAAAAACGAGTACTATGTATAGTCTCTCCTCCATCCTTTTTTCATCCTTTTTAAGGCATGATTTGATTTGATACGGTCTCAGACACTGTTCGCCTAAATGGCCTAAATGATTGTTTAGCCCATTTACACACCGTTTAAACGCTACACAATCATACACTGTTTCCGTTTAATCGGTTGTTTTGACCATTTAAACGGCCCTTTTGCCCATTTAAACACCTGTTTTGTCCGAACGATGGGCTAAACGGCAGGTGACCGACCGTTTACCGTTTAGGATAACACTGATCTCAAATGCCCCATTTCACCATTAATATGACTATATGTTCATGAATAATTAGCATCGTGTAAAAGTATTTTAAAATGTAAATACTATGGTGACGAATTCGTATATGTTATGATCTGGAAAACTCATTGGTCAAAGATTGAAGCGTTTTAACCTTATGTTGTTTGCCATGTGCTATTTTACCATTTCAGATCAGCTCCAGTATTTGTGGCAAGAGACTATTTGGATTTCCACACTAGAGCTATGGAACCGAGGAGGATCAATTGGTTCAGAACGCAAGCTTGTCCCGTACCGAGTGGAAGGAACATCGATCAGACTAGGCATCAAAAAAAAGTAAAAAAAGGAACATCGATCAGACTAGTTCTTCCCGTGCGGCTGCGTCTCATATCGCTAAAGACCTACAGTCTGTAAGAAGGCACAGACAGATTACACAGAGTGCACTGCGCACTATATCAAAGGACGGACAGGCTAGCGAAATACACTTGACTGTCACTGGCCCAAAAATTCTTGGCAGAACCAGCACAAAAACCGCTAATCAGCATAAACTTTCGCTTAGTGTGCAGTAGAAGACAAATAGGAATTCTTACTCTTCTATGCCCAGAAGGAACACACTTATATGTACATTTTATTGCTCATAATCTGTAAACTGCAATGGTACTCCATCAGATGGCCGGCAAGAATTTCTCGCCTTCGGCAGCAGATTTCGATTCGTCACCCACCTTCCGGAAAACAAGCTTTTGCTGTGGAAGCTGGCCATTCGATGGCAGTGTAACCTGGGTGTCTACCAAGATGCTGTCTTCGTCCTTGAAATCACCTCTGAGGATGCCCTTTGCAAGTTCGTTCTCCACATACTGTTGAATCACCCGCTTCACTGGCCTTGCGCCATAGTTCGGGTCATACCCAAGGCTTCCTAGGAATTCGATTGCTCCAGGTGAGACTTCAAGTTCGATCTTGCGGTCAGCAATCCTCTTTTGTACTCTTGCCAGCTGCATCACAGGAAGAACCAAAGCAAGATAATACAACATATGATCAGTATCCAGTAGAAAGATGAGTATTGTTTATCATTGGCATTCTCATATGGCACCATCAATCTTGTAACATGGTTGTTTTTACTATCTTATTATTCCAGCTGAGGTATTTGTAGATGCAAAATGTTCTGAAATGTACTAAAATTGAACCCTGCAGAAGTACAAAAAATTACCTGTAATTTGACGATGCTGTTGATCTGTTCTCTCTCAAGAGGTTTGAAAACAATGTACTCATCTACACGATTCATGAACTCGGGACGGAATACCGATCTTGCAGCATCCATAACCCTCTTCTTTATGTTCTCGTAGCCTGAATCAGATGATCCACCTTCATCATCCATGTTTAGTATGTACTGCGACCCAACGTTGGATGTCATGATAATGATAGTGTTGGTGAAGCTCACTTTCCGGCCTTGGGAGTCAGTAACCCTACCATCATCCAATATTTGAAGGAAAACATTGAAGACATCTGAATGAGCCTTCTCAATCTCATCAAACAAAACAACAGAATATGGCCTCCGGCGAACAGCCTCTGTTAGCTGACCACCCTCTTCATACCCAACATAACCCGGGGGAGCACCAATCAATCTTGAGACTGAATGTTTCTCCATGTACTCACTCATGTCAATCCTTACAACAGCTTCCTCAGTGTTAAACATAAAAGCGGCAAGGGCTTTTGCTAGCTCCGTTTTGCCAACTCCTGTAGGTCCCATGAACATGAAACTGGCAATAGGACGGTTCGGGTCAGACAGACCAGCTCTGGATCTCTGAATAGCTTCTGCAACTGCTTTTACGGCAGGGTCCTGACCAACAACACGCTTGTGCAGCTCTTCCTCCAGATACAGCAACTTCTCTCTGTCAGATTGCTTTAGTTTAGAGACTGGAATACCTGTCCACCTGCTCACTATTTCTGCTATATCATCTTGAGTCACCTCTTCCCTTAGCATAGATTTTCCTGAACTCTGATATTCATCTAGCTCATTCTCTGTTGTTTGAAGCTGGCGCTGCAAGGCATTCAGACTGCCATACTTCAGTTCAGCAGCACGATTGAGATCATACTCACGTTCTGCCTGCTGTATCTCCACATTTACCCTGTCAATCTGTTGCAACAGTAAATGTAAGTCAGTTGTCTGCTCCATTTATCAATCATATAGCAAATCTTTGTGGAGAAGTCAATTTTACCTCTTCTTTGATAGATTGAATTTTAGTCATCACTGACTTCTCATGCTCCCACTGCTCAGTCAATTTACGTTGTTTATCCTTCAAGAGTGATAGTTCTGCTTCAAGACGGGATAGTCTGTCCTTTGATGCTTTGTCTGTATCATTTGTAAGTGAGAGACGCTCCATCTCAAGCTTCAGGACAGAACGATCGATCTCATCCAGTGCAGTAGGTTTTGATGTTATCTCCATTTTCAGCTTGGCAGCTGATTCATCAACCAGATCAATTGCTGCAACAAAGAATAACCTCCTATTAGAAAGACCACATCTTGCAGTAGTAATAGCTCATCAGCATCTAGCAGGTTATTAGCTTCGAGTAAGAATGGTATTGAGTCAGATAAATCACCTTTGTCAGGCAAGAATCGTCCACTGATATAACGGTCTGAAAGAACAGCTGCAGCCACAAGGGCACTGTCAGATATGCGTACACCATGGTGCAGTTCATATCTCTCTCGTAGTCCCCGTAGTATTGAGATTGTATCTTCAACTGAAGGCTGATCAACATAAACTTGTTGGAAGCGCCGCTCTAGTGCTGGATCTTTCTCAATATATTTGCGGTATTCATCAAGTGTTGTTGCACCAATACAACGTAGCTCTCCTCTCCCAAGCATTGGTTTGAGAAGATTACCAGCATCCATTGCACCATTTGTGGCACCTGGAATAAGATGAAAACATTCATAAATTTCCTAAAATAATGATGGATAAGACTGGACAAGAAATATTTTGAATCACAAGGAGTATAGTTCGCCCTAGGGCATCTACTTTTACCACCAACCCAGTACAACCTACAAACCTAGTACCCATCCAAAGATCTTTTACAGTTTTACCACATAGTACCGTTTCATACAGTAAACCCATTATGAATATAATTCTGAAAAAATAAAGAAAAATAGGTGGCCTAACACCCTCAAGTTAAATGATATCAGAGTGGTGCAAATGCCAGCCCAAGTGGCATTAGCATGAGTTCAATGGCCTGTGCGAGATGTTGATGGGATTATGCAAACAATATGGCTATAGCCCAGGCTCAGCTCAGAGCAATTAAATATGGTGTCAAATACTGGGGCCCTACAAGGGACAAAGGATGTATAATTTTTTTAAAATACAATAACGGTCTCAAATCTGGGGCTCCTACCAAGGGATCACCAAGGTAAATTTGTTATTTATAATATTTTTTGAAAAAAACAAATAATAGTATTGCCAAATAAAATGATTTCACTTGAAATTAATTAAATGTGAGGCAGAAAAGATCTAATAATCAAAGAAACGACAGAGCATCCTACATATAGTTACCTGCTCCAACAACTGTGTGAATCTCATCAATAAAAAGAATGGTCTGTCCATCAGAATCTGTAATTTCTTTGAGAACAGCCTTTAGCCTATCCTCAAATTCTCCACGATATTTTGCACCAGCAATCAAAGCACCCATATCAAGTGCAATGAGCTGTTTAAAAGAAAACAAAGTTAACAATTGACAGGTTAAATTCTAAAAAATTAGCTACAGAAAGTACAATAGTTTACAGTTCAGATAACACTAATACTTCCAAGATCAGTAGATGGTGCACTCAAACAAACAATAAGTTTCGTAAACTAGTATCAAGATGTTTAGTGATAATTGAATACTTCTGAAAATGATTAAAACGTCTAAAGATACATCGCAGAAATTGCCCATGATATAAAGGACTCAGCACCTTCCAAGATATTTCAATCTCTACGTAAAATGCATGTACAGAATGTATTTGTGGACATTAAATGTTAACATAATACTAGTAACTTAAAGGTCAAAGAAATTGAACAAGTCGACAACCTATGTACAAATCACAAATGAACCATTCAAATGTTAGTTGCAACATGAAAAATAGTCATAATGGCAACTGAAGATTTAATTTGATATATTTAGTTGGGAGCCAACAACCGCCACCTCTGTGCAATGTATTCCAGAACCATGATGGAAAAGAATTATGTGAAGCAAGATTTCCAATAATTTATACACCACATCTGATGTCTGTATGACGCAGAACATAATACATTAATGAATAACTTACTTGACGGTTTGTCAGAGCTTGAGGGACATCTCCTTGTACAATCCTCTGAGCAAGCCTAAACAAGGAACAAAAATCAAGTTAGTGGAGCTGTTTCAATACTTGGTGAGATGCTGTGTAAAATGTACTGTTGACCTACCCTTCAGCTATGGCCGTTTTTCCTACACCAGGTTCACCAATCAAAACCGGGTTGTTCTTAGTTCTCCGCGATAAAATCTGTATACATCTTCGAATTTCATCATCCCTTCCAATAACTGGATCAAGCTTCCCTTGGCGTGCCATAGCTGTCAGGTCCTTTCCATACTTCTCCAAAGCTTCGTACTTGCCTTCAGGATCTATTGAAAATTAATAATTTCAGGTGAAAATTTTCATATCTAGTAAGTATAATATGCATGAAAGGTTCGCTCCTAATTCAGCACACATTGCATTACTTCCCCTGTTTCATCATGCAGAATACAAGAAAATACATCATGTAATTTTATTGGGGCACAAACAGGGAAACAAATGAGGTCCAAGCATTCTAATGTCAGTTTTGCTATAGCAGGGAGAATAAATCTTATTCTGACACTGTTACAATCTTTCAAGCATTAAGGCGACACAGAAGGCCCATACCTTGATCAATTACATTTTGCTTCCCTCTGATTGATTCAATGGCCAATTTCAAGGTCTTCACGGTAATCTGAAAATCCTTGAATAGTTGTTTCCCAAACCTCTTATCTTCGGCAAAGCCAAGGACTAGATGTTCAACTGAGACATATGAATCACCATACTCTTTCTTGAAGTCCCTTGCTCTTTGTATCAGAGCTTCCAAGTCCCGCCCCAACATGGAACCAGGATCTTCACCTAATACCTGAATCATTGAACAGAACTTAAAAAACTCTCACAGGAAGATATATTTTTTTTAGTTCCAAGCAATATATAGTGAGATAAAAAAAGAATGTTGGTTCAGTGAAGTGAAATAAAATGCATTTTTCATGCTGTGACTTGAGATATACTCGTAACAGTTCATAGTCGGCAAGATGTACTGCCTTCTGGAAGGTAAACTTCATTTGGATATAAACATTATCGAAATGTGTTTAGGATAAACTACCTTAGGCTGTCTCTGGATGAACTTCTCTGTAGCATCAAGAAGCCTTGTGTTGTCGACTCCCGCCTTGGAAAAGATCCTCCGGGCAAGCCCATTCCTTTGCTCCAGCAAGGATTTCATCAGATGTTCAGTCTCCACAATCTGGTGTTTACTCTCCTTGGCCACCTCAGGAGATGATACAATTGATTGCCATGCCATCTCGGTGAACTCTTGTTGTGTAATCTGTTAACGAAGTAGATACCCAATGAGTTAGCTGTAGAATTTGCTGGCTCTTCAAAAAAGCATACGTAGTACTATAAGGCTGTGAAAAACACTTCTCTTTAATAGAAATCTGATGCAAATAAATGCATTGATTTTCTAAAAAGTACATACGAAGAATGTGACACCGGAATTGAAAACTGAACATGTCATTATTGTTTCAAATGAAAGAAGAAGAAAATGGTGCCCAAATCGGGCCGAATATAAAAAGGCAGGCGAGCAAGCGGTGTCCGTACTCTTCCGTCCCGGCTGGTGGCGTCGCACCGCACGGAGAGAGGCAGCCGGCGGGGCCTTCTCCCAACCACCGCAACCAGGCCAGCTCCTCCTCTCGCCATCCTGAGCACCGACTTACCCCTCACCGACCGCGCCCTCGCCGCGCCCCATGCCGCGGCGACGACCGGCGTCGGCGCGGCGGCGGCGGCGGGCGCGGAGGCCGAGGCGGACGGGAGGAAGCTGAGGACGTCGGCGGACATCGGCGGCGCGGCGGCCATGGCGGGTCCCTGCGGCGGCGGTAACACACTCCCCCGACGGTTTATCGGAGGTTCGGAGGGGATCAATTCGGAGTCTGGAAGACTGGACGGAACTCTGGATTGAGTAGCGGAGTGAACAGATGATGGTATGCGGCGGGGCGGAAGGGTATAAATCGGTTGTGCGGGGCCGGGGACGAGGAAGGAGGCGTGCGGCGTCGCGGCGCGGAGACGGAGGTTCTGGGAGGTTCAGGTGGGAACCAGGAGGCCGTGGAGACGACGAGGCGAAAGGAAGATGATGATAGGGGGAAGGCCTGGAAGGGAAGGGGGTGTGGGGAGCGCGCTGTGCGCGCGCGGTGCCGTCGGATCTCGCGCTGGGCGGCCGGGATCTGCGCCGATGGGCTCGGTGACCGAGTTGCTCCAGTCCCGCCAGGCTGCTCTCCGTGTGCCCTGGCGCGGCGTGCCTGTCTTTTTGTTGCGTTCCGAAATCCCAAGCAAGGAGTGCACGTTTTTTGCACAAAGAAAAGCGTTTATTTCTGCATTTTCTGACCACAAAAAAAACACGCTACCGTACTAGTAGACCATTCCTACTCCACTGGTACACAGTCGACAAACAGCTCAGAAGGAAGAGTACGGACTTACCCAAGGGAAATCTATGCATAGCAATTTCATTCAGTCTAAAGATTCAGAAAGATAACAGAAGTTTAACAAAGTTCGACAGCATAAATCCTGGAAATCAACTCTTGCTACCGGACAGGTAATCACTGAAGAAAGGCTTCAGACAGTTCGGCTAATATTACCATCAGTTGTGTTATTGTAGTGCATCTGGTCACCTGATGCATTTTTTATGCCACATGGGGCTTTACAGCCTCATGTGATTGTTGCAGAATGAGATCAACAGGAAATGACTGATGGTTGGTCTCAAATTGGTGTGATGCGACAATAATTACAAACATAGTCGTCGTAACTTCAGAGGATATAGCCAGCAAAAGGATAGAGGAAGATCACTTACCAGATTAAAATTGGTTTCAGTAGTAAAAGGTGGAAATTGAATAACTGATCAATTGAATGCGTAAAGTTCATCTAGCATGTCAGGCATACATTAAACACAAGTCACCAGGGTGGCATATATAGAAGAGAATGTGAAACCATGCAAAATTGCATAAGATGGATCTTGTAAATTAGACACTAATGACTGCCTTCAAACTGTGTGCTCGTCATACCTCAAGACAAGGGCAGTTAACAGCCAACATCCTTCAGATTTTTGTACTTGACGCAACTCATGATTAAAGGGTGAATAACTGCAGCGGCGGCAGCTTGCCCGCGGTACATCGAAAGGAAATAAAAGGAGAAGCGCCTCGAACATAATACAACACTCTAGCGAGAGTGGAAAAAAGGGGGGAGGAACTGAAATAGCCACATTTTTTTGCTACTATTCACAATGCTGTCACATGATGGCACAACCGCACCTGAAATCTTTCGCTTTCTTTGCTGCTCTTTTATCTGTAATCAGCACACAGAATACAAATCATATTCAAGGACATGTGACAGAAAGAAGCTACATGGCCTTGCAAAAGGAAGAAAAATTACCAGACTGTTTGCCTGAAGTCGGTGCACGGACAACGACATGCATCGTTGTCATCCCAGAGAAATCGCAGATCGGGCTTTTGCATTCTGACAGGGTTTTGTTGTTCTCCAATATCTTCCCAGCATTAATAAGCTTAAGATCGTTCACAGTCCTTGGACCTTTTTCCTTATCTGTTGAGAAGGAACAGTAAGAACACTACAAACAAGCTTAACAGAATAAGATAACAAGTACTGAAGGGAAGTCGACTGCAGTTTGTTGGTGTACAGAGACACAGCACTAGATTGAGTATATTCAATTTGAAACAGCTAAAGGAAGTGAACACATCCAGCAAGAGAAAGGGATAAAAAGGATAGGATAGCTTAGCCATGCAGCACTAAATTGGGTTCCCCTATCTACTGTCCAAGAGATAGAGATTCACTCTGGCTCGAGAGTATTATCAGATTAGAAGATTGGTAGCATGATCCCTTTGTTCGAAACCATTATTCGACTAGAACCATGGAACTTTAAAATTAGGTTTTGCTTTTATCACTCCACTCTAACTAACCATGTAAAAGTACGTCATATAATGGCCAGCTGTGAGATAACTCATTTAAATGGCCACATTAAGTTGCGTCAGGTATTTAAAAAGCAGAAATATCAAGTATATACTATCTAGTTAGCAGGCAAGATGCAGAGGTCTGCAAGGATATGTATATCAATAATGATGAGCAAACAACTGAGTTTCACAGTAGCAAATTGTTATAGCAAACAGATACAATAGCAAACACTAAGAATCATAAAAAGAACCAAGATTCAAATTTAAGATAAGCTACTACTTCTCAGTTTCCTAAGAAAAGCAACTAATTCAGGATAGCATCCCTCTGAGTATTGGCATCAGAGCATTCCAGACAAATTTCACTACAAAATAAGCAGGTTCAACACCAGTTCCAGTAGCATCAATCAGATATCACCTGCTAAAAGTAGGTCTACAGCAGGCTTACAGAGGAGAACTGATCATGTGACAGTATCCCATTTACAACTGAAATTACTGATATATACTCAGCTCTTGAACATTATGCGATAAAGACATGCACAAATTGTTCGATTCAAGCATATTTACATTGTGCGCATGTAAATTTTGTCTTGTTGGTAGAAATAGAAATGACAAACGTACTTGTCAATTCTAGCAATTAAACAGCAGAACCTGCTTTTGTTGCTTCATGTGCTGCTAGACACTAGAAGCACAAGTACTTCTGTAGGACCACATATAATTAGTAGTCTAGAGAACACACGCTTTTTCACTCTGCTTGAGAAGATTCACAGAAGTAGCTATTAGTAGTTTGTTGTTGTTAACGATCCTGGGCTTCAATTGGAAGCAGAAGCCACTAAGCATTTGCAGTGAGTGATTTACATATATACAGTGTTTAAGTTGCTGTAATACGTATTAATTGGAGCATTACGGCAATAAACGGCTGTAAGAGCTAGCACTTCTGCCTATTATGATGGTTATTCTTCTTAAACCCTGGTGTGCAGTCAGTCTTTACTCACTAATTAGCTTGATCTCAAACAATCAGAAAAATTTGTGCATGGCTAGATCGAAGCACCTCGTTACTGATCCAAAAAAACAGTTCTAAATGTTCGAGCAGACAACCAATAGCCTAGCCTTTAGCCCTTAAGAACAACTGACCATTTATTTCTTCAAAAGAAAACAAGAGCAGTTAGGCAAAAGTTGCCATCAATAAAATTAGCCTAACATAATATCCTTCTAATATGGTGTGGTTTTGTTTTCAATGCTGAGGATACAACCACTGAACCACCCTCATTCTGCTGTGATATTTCATAAAAAAAACAGTGAATACTTGCTACAAACGGAATTAACACTCAGATTATTATATGCCTCGTTCCTTCACTGCAATTTGCTCTTGTTTTAAACACCACCTGTTCTCCATGTATTTTTCTAATCAGAAACCATACAGGCAGTTTAACACACATGATAACCTGTATCAGCTTATCATGATGTCCTTTTGTTTCAAGCAGAGTCTAGCCTTAGCCCTAAAGGACAACCTTAAAAGAAAACAAGAGTAGTTGGGAAGTTGCAACCAATCAAATTGGTCTGACACAATCCTTCTATCATCGTGTGGTTCTGTGTTCAAGGCTGAGGTTACAACCACCATTACTCTGGTGTCATATTTCATCAAAGTTGTGGATACTTGCTACAAAGGAAATAAAGTCCAACATACTTGATTCTTATACACTCTTTATCTCCTCTGAAATTTTCTCACCGTTTTAGCCAAAATCTGCTACCCATGTATTTTGCTAATTGGAAACCATACGAGCAGCTTACTAGACTTGGAGTTCAACCAGCAGCTTATTATGATGTCCTTCTGTTTCAAGTGTATTCAGCATCACAAGAAGTCATGTGCAGACTGCTAACACTAGGAGTGGTACAAAAAGAGTAGTAAAACACGTGCAAATCAGAAAATTAATAACTAGTTAAAAATGCAACAGTTTCTTATGTCAACTGTACTTTCTCAGCTGCCCCGAGGAAATATAGAACTGCTATCCTGGGCATATGGCTTCATACAGTCCAAGGAACTCCTCCCTCTACTTAAAATGTAAGGTCTCCTCCTCTACTTTCTGCAGCTCTAACTTTCTCCATGTGTTAAGCTCCTATCACTGTCACCGTCACTCAAAAGTTAATTTGGATGATCATTTTGCTGTACCATACATACACGTTAGGCAAGAAACAGAAGAGATTCATTTCGATACGAACACATCAGTACATCAAGCAAACATCGAGCACTAAAGGTTCCAGCAATGGTAGCCCCAAGCTAATGTGATTGGCAGCAAGCTCAACAGATTACTTTGATAAAAATATACTGGTTCACATTTTGGTGGAGACACAATGCCACAATTATTGGTCCTTGAACTGACCGATTGGTGGCCGCTGCTGACGGCGACGCCACAGTGCAGTACACCTCAAGATTCCAAACTAGATGGTGGGCGTCCCAGGGGCGGAATCCGACCCGAGAAAGCGACGGGCGCGCCAACACCGATCGCACAGCTCCCGCGCCACTCACCGGTGCTAAGAAACTACACGGCGCTGGCATCGTAAGGAAGGGAAAGCGCGTGCGGGGGGGGCTCGCTCACCTTTGGGCCACTGGGCGATGATGGTCTCCTTGAGCGTGGCGACGGTGGACGCCGGCGGGAAGCGCCTGGGCCCGATGTCGGTGCCGTCGGGCAGCCGGAACTTGATCTCAAACTGCTCCTGGACGGCGGACATCTCCAGGGACGGGAAGCGCCGCGCCGGAGCGCCCCCAACCAGATGCTGCAGAGAGCCGCGAATACCTCGTAGCGTCAACGCGGGAGAAAGGAAAGACGAGGCGCGCTGCAAGGGGTGAGGAGCCGATCGACTCGTTACCGCGGACAGCGGGGGCGGACGGAATCGAGGCGCCGCCCCGGGGTGAATCTGCCAGGCGCCGGGCGGGGGTTGGGGCGTCGGAATCTCGGTCGGGGTCCGCTTCCTCGGGCCGGGGCGCGGATCAGGAGGCCCGCGGCGGGGGGCAGCGGGGGCGGATCATAGGAGCCGGCGCCTCGACGGGGAGGGGGAGGGGGAGGGGGAGGGACCGAGGGAGACGAGGAGAGGAGCGGCGACAGTGGAGAGGGTGGGAGCTGGGTGGGCGGTGGCGGGTCAAAAGAAAGGAGAAGAGGGGTCGTCTCGTCTGGCCTGTGTGTGGCCAACCGCACCGCGCCTGCGCCTGCGCCGCGCAACAGGATGGAAAGCAAGCCCAGCCAAGCCAAGCCAAAAGCAACGGGCTGCTCGTCTCGGCTGCCGAGCCAAGACCGCGGTTTTGTCCTGGGATGACGGGAGACCCTGACCCGCGCGGTCAGGGCCCAGGGGTCAGGGGAGAGGGACCCCCGCAACCAGGTCGGCAGGGCGGCCGGAAGCTGCGATGTTGCATCGAGCGCGGGCATCACCGCTCGCCTCAAGCTAATATCAAAATCTCAAAATGAGAATCCTACCATATTCACATATTGTCTTGTCAGTGTTTATTGAGGCGGAGACAAACTGACCAAAACTACTGCATCAGACCATAAAAATATATTTATAACGAGTCTAATGATTCTCGTTTCGTATAGTAAATATTTTTTTCTACAAATTTAGTCAAAGAATAGATCGACTCAGGACAAGCTCAGAATACTTATACTTCGTCATTCATGGATCTTTAATTTTCTGTAAAGAATGTGAATTAATTGGCAATGAAACTCATAGTAGTTGAAAGTAGTAATTTGACAAACCAAAATTTTATATCATTAGGGCGTGTTACTTGTTTTATATTAGGGACGTGAGCTATGGTTAAATTTCTTATGGTGCAACATATCTGGTGTCTACTCGAGTTTGAGGCTTAAACTTAACATGTGCACTCGTATCATCTTAGATTTATTATAGCAATAAATAGAGTTATTATTTTAATGGTAGATAATATGCTTGTTAAAAATATTTATGATTTCATCCATCTTAAGATATGTGAATCCAATCTCTTAGATGACATATGGATGTGTGCATTTATAGGACTGAGTGTGTGAGCACGCCCGTGTGTGCGTGCCGTGTACACACTGTACTATATTTTAAAAAATGTTTTTCACCACCTCGTAAAGCACAATCTGCTTAAAAAGTGGATAAGATGTTTAAGTTTGTGTAAAATGATTCAGGGGAGGTAGCAAAGAAAATGGGCTTATTTATCCACCAATTTGCATTAACACATCTATTTAATCCTCATGGCGGAGCAACTTATGCTGTAAAGCCCTTAGACTATTTTCCCGCAAGACCACACCCTCTCTATCTCACATCTCTCTTTTCTTCCCCTACACATCACCTGAATTTACACCCCCTCCGATCCTACACATCACCCTCTCTGTCTATTTAGCTTTATCATAAGTCGAGCTTTTTTAGCTTTGATCATCAAAAACAAAAAGGTTATAGATTTATATATTGATAGTATAATGCTGATGCTACTAGATTTGTCATGGTACATACTTTCAACTATGTAACACTCTCTGTTTGAAATAATATATTCTTAAAAATCAATCTAGGAGGAACTAGGAGGCTTTTATATTAATAAAAAAATAGGCACACAAGATTTCCTCAATAGTGACTTGAATTTGGATGGTCTAGACGTACATCCACGCCCATATATAATAAATTGCTCGGTATGAGAAGTCTAAAACAAAATTTGGACTTCTAATTGTTGTATCAAACACCACACACGCTAGCAGTATATTGAATTATTGACGATTGCTTATACATCACTAGGCCCATATAAGCCCCCTTGGCCTAGCTATTGCAGCCCATCCATAATGGACCACAATACACACCAAGCTATTTCCCCTCTTTGTATTTGTTTTTTATTTTTCCATTCCAATCTATATAACTATATTGGTTACAATTTTATAAATTTATATTGTTTAAATATTTTAAAAACTTGAACAACAATCGGTGAATCTTAATTCACTCAACATTTCAAATAAACTAGTTCAAATTTTTATTGAAACCTTAAAATAGTGCATTCAAAATATTGAAGTAGTACATCCAAAAATATTGAAATAGTACAATTCAAATGTAGATTTCTTTTATAAAAAAAGAGCTAAATAAGAAAATTAAACACATATTGGATCTCAATTGTTACATTCATTCTACATAATATGGTGGTTCAAATGGATTTCAAAACATACAATCTAAAAGAAAGGTACATTTTCAAGTTTGAGATTCAAAATTAATTATCATTATAATAGCATCTCATCGAATTGTGACATATGTCACGCTCCTATTGGTTTGCTTTCTCCCTCCTCATCTCAGCCATCTATCTCCTATTACAGTGCTAATCTCATACATTAAAAGTTTCGTAAACTCAAGTTTAACTTTTCTTTAAGGATCAAACTGCCCGACGGTTAGCATCTCCCTTATCTCCGTGCTTGTTTCGAAGGCCCGGCGAAAGAAACCCGGCCCTGGCAGTACCAGACACGGCGGCACTCCCGTCGTTCCCATCCATGGCTTGCATTGCCAGCTACACAGCTGTGTATGTGGGCTTGTGATTCGTTTTCTCTCTCCTGTCAGTTTGCTAATTTTGCTTGCTTGGTTGCATGCTCAGCAGAGATTTCTCCTGCCCAACCAACCGCGCATACGAAGCATGACCTCCTCCTCCTCCTCCCTCCTCTGCTGCTTCCTGACTTCCTCCCCTCCTCCCATCTACTGCTACTTTAGCTGCTCCTCCTCACCTAGCAGCTTCCCCTCGCAAGCTCGATCATCCGCGGGCAATGCATGGATCCCTCCTCGAGCTTCTTCATCATCTTCTTCACTTGACCTCTTCTCCTTCCACTCTTGCCTACTTCTGTAGCTTTCTTGGTTGATCGATCTTGATCCGACGCGATCAAGCTGCTTAATTTTAGTTTCACATCTTGGTGATCCGTTCCATCGATCCATCCTGAACCACCACCATGGGCGATGCGGCTGTGCTTAGTAGCAGCGCCACTCGGCACAGCTGCAAGGTGTGCCGGAAGGGCTTCCCCTGCGGCCGATCGCTCGGCGGCCACATGCGCTCGCATTCCCTGGCCGAGGTGGAGACGGCCGTGGAGGACGATGCCGATGACAATGGCGAGGAGCAGCAGCAGCAGCAACGGCGGGGCTCGGATTGCCTGATGGTTCCGGGCGCCGGAGGTTATGGGTTGAGGGAGAACCCCAAGAAGACGCGACGGCTCTCGGGCCTCGATGGCGGCGACGAGAGCGGCGGTCGCCAGGACGAGTGCGGCCACGGCGAGCTGCTCTCGCCATGCGCTCCGGAGGTGGGCCACGAGCGCCGCCATGCTCCCGGAGCTGGCATGGAGGTGGAAGCGGAGCGGGAGCAGGAGGACGCCATGCTGATCCCGACTGAGCCGGCTGTCGGCCTGATGCCGGCGCCGAGTCGGAGGCGGCGCTCAATGCGCGTGCCGGCCCCCGCGCCGCCACCTGCGTTCGACAAGGAGCCGGAGGACGTCGCGCTCTGCCTCATCATACTGTCGCGCGACATCCTGCACCGCCGGGACTCCACGGTTACAGGCGCCGAGTACTCGCCGGAGAAGGACAGGAGGAGGCGGGATTACCACCACGACACCGACTCCGACGACGCCTCTGCTCTCTTCCAGTACGCCGACGTCGAGATCAGCACCAAGACCAACAAGAGGAAGCCCAATCGCAGCCTCGCCGGCGACGAGAAGCGGGGCCGGTACGAGTGCCCCGGCTGCGGCAGGGCCTTCCAGTCCTACCAGGCGCTCGGCGGCCACCGCGCCAGCCACAAGCGCATCAATAGCAACTGCAGCATCGCCAAGGTCGCGCCCGATCAGGCCGAGCTGAGCGTCGAGACCAACGCGTCGTTCAACACTGCGTCGCCGGACACCGACTACGCCACAGACGTTGCGCATACCACGGCGGTGGTGGCCTTGAAGGCAAAGCCGCAGAAGGCGATCAAGTTCGAGTGCCCCATCTGCTTCAAGGTGTTTGGGTCAGGGCAAGCGCTCGGCGGGCACAAGCGGTCGCACTCGATCGCCGGCGAGCTCTACGAGCGCTCACATGCTGACGGAGACGCTGGCATCGATGAAGCCGAGCAGCCTATATCGCTGATGGGTTTCTTGATCTCAACCTGCCAGCTCCTGGAGCTGAGGATTGAAGCATGGCTGGTTGCATTGGGTATGTACAGACTCGGATTCAATTGATTCTTTGGAGTTTCAAGTTAGAAGTGAGCTTGGGGGGAATAAACAATGCAACTTGATAGTTCAGCAAGCTTTTTCAAGCTATTCTTTTTACTAGGTCCTTTTGGTCTTCTTCATACGCAGAGAGTAATAGCAAACAATAAGCATTTCATCTTCTGAAATTGGAGAAACGAACTGACCTGATAGAATGAAAAGGCTTTCAATTTGGCTCAGCATTACCTTTCTCACTTTGAGTTCAGTCAATAATATCCTCAACTATCACATGAACCTGCTCATTATTTTGCTTTGTTGCCTCTGTATCTGATTTTAAGAGTACATGGTTTATGCTAGCCTTTTTACTGGTTAGAATTCATAACAAGCAGTGGCAGTTAACTGGCACAAGGACTGCATTCTCCTGATGCTGGTGGTTGATTAAATTAGGCAAAGATTGAAGCAACAAGCAGGTCTATCGACCTCTCCCTTTCCATCTATCATTTCTCCCTTTCTCTTTATGCGACACACACCTGACACAAGGAATGAATTGTGACCCACCCTAACAGAAACAATGGGTAAAAATAAAAGAAAAGAAAAGATAAGGGGACAGCAGCAAGCATGAAACTTTTCTGAATACAAAGATACGCAGCTCGCCTACATGAGCCGGCTTCTGGTTCCATAATCCATAGTATGGTAAACTGGAGCAAATCAGCTTTAGAAAACACTACTGGTGTCCATTAGTATTCCTGACTTTCTTGGGATGGGCAGACACGTCTTAAACCAATTTTGGAAGAAATGAGCAGATTTCACAGAATGGTAGGTGTCTCTAGAAAAAGAAAACGAAAAAAATGAGAGTGAGAAAGAAACTATTTATGAGATTTGAGAGGTGCGCAGAGAACTTCCTATTTCTGGTTGCACTAGACCTGTGCTCACCAAAAGAACGCATGCCCTCAACCTCCAGCTGAAGCAATTGAGGCTGTTGAGCCAGAGCAGCAGCGTGGCCAGTCTATTTTTGTAGAGATCCAGATCCGCAGCAAATGTGTGTTCAGAAATCTGCTCCCTTCACTCCTTGACACTTGTACTGTCTATGTGTAGCTCAAGCTAGTTACTGACCAAGAGAGAGAAACTCCTGAAGGTTTGACCAAGTAAATTGGCAACCAGAAGCCAGAACTGTTGACCGACAAACTTGGTTTTCTATGTTATTTTTGGCTAATTGTTCAGTGTAGCATTGGCCTGGAGAAAAGGGATTAAAGAGTATCCCGGATACTCTAGATGTTTTTTGATTGTAATTATTTGGATGGTTGATTAGTTAGTAAGCAAACTTTCCCAAAGAAATTAAAATAAAGGTTAGCGAGCAAGATCACATTCACAACAGCTATGCTTGGGTTACACTCTTCAGAAAAAGGCTTCAATCTTTTTCTTGCATCTATCTTGAGCGCACCATCATAGCCTCATCTCACTGGCAATCTGACCTTATTTCAGTCGGCATGCTATCACGAGAAATAAAAGAATGAAAGAGGATGGGGTTGTCATTGAGAAGAAGAGAGAATGAGATGGGATAATTTCAACTTCTCTGTAAGAGGAAGCTTCTGCACCATGCTGTCATAGTGTGTGGTGACACTGCAAGACGCATTGGTATAGCTATATATGCTGACTAGTGTAACCAGTAACACCTGAAAAAAAAGCTGCAGTTCATCTTTGGACTCACCCTTCGAAATAGAGAAGGCGATCGTTCAATCAGAGGCAACGGTGTCACTATCTAATAGATTTCGCTTTTTTTCAGCAGAAACAGTAGTGGAGTCCCCATATAAATAAAAGGAAGGAGCAAAATGTACAAGGACGGGAGCCCAACGGAAAAGAAAAACACTAGACATACAGCAAGAAAGAGAACTAAAAATAGCAAAAGTTTAAATTCTCAATCCAATACAAAATCAGCATCCATGAAGAAGAGATGTTGAAAGTTTTGCTTATCCTGTATCATCATATCATATCATAGAAGGGTAGATCCTCGTGTGTTGCCAACATGTTGAATCAAAGAAAAGACGCTGTTTTCACCGTCTGAGCGTGGCATAGCCCACAGTTGCGGTCATTTCTATTAATCTTGTGTTCCTTCCTATTTTATCCCGTAGAAGCCATATGAATACTTTTAGCTTGTTGCTGGCCTATAAACACAAGCGACCACCGACAGCCAGGAGCAAAGCAAAAAAGAAAAGCCCCAGATCACCCGGATAACAGCAACTTTATAATGTGCGGTTACAATATCTGGAAATGAATACATTGGGCATCCCTCGAATAATGGCTTTTTACATGGACACAGCACAATAGATTGTACATACAACAGTATTAATTCAACGAATGAGGGGGAGAAACAAAAACCCCGTGGACGCTCAGTTTGGCTCCACATGCACTTCACAAAATGCAGCAAAAAGGCTCGACATGCTGAAGAATGTACATCTCCATGAGGCTTCCATTATCCCTGTTCACTTGGGGTGTTTGGATCCAAGTGCTAATGTCCAAAAGTGCTAAACTTTAGCACTAGCCCATCCAAACAGGAGTGCTAATAGGGTGAGCTAAACTTTAAACTTTAACCAAGACTCAAAAACTTTAGCAAAGATATAAATACTAATAGCCCTCAACTTTAGCTGATCCAAACAGGCCCTTAATGGATAAGTGGCCGGATGTTTCAGCTACATGAGCCACGGCACATCACAGCATCTCAGAGCAGAATTCCAGTCGAGCAGAGCAACAGTCTGAAGTAGATGTCATATTCAAGCTTCTGCAGAAGTTCTGGCTATGCATTACTAGATTGCTGCTCACAGTTCTTTTTTCATAACTTGCTTGACAAGCAATACTTCAATGTAATCTGTGGTTGGAGAAAACAGTACTCCAGATTATTGGACATATCCTCTCTGTACAACATCCACACAGATGCACCTTGGTTCCCAAGGTTTCCTGTAGCATGATTCGGCAAAAACTCAGCACACTGAACTCCTTTAGGAGCATGAGCACCATTGTGTCAGCCGTCAAATGATGCTTGCGACTCATTTTGGTTGTAGACATGTGCTATATTCTCTGCAGTTGAATACAGAGGCATCTGGTTTGGTAGATGTCTGCACTCACCTGCATTTTCAATTTCCTCCCCATGGAAAGAAGGTCCAGCAATATGTTCTCCTTCATATTCTTTATGGTTACCCTCTATGGGCAGAGAATTGTTGATGAAATATTCATGTTTAGGGGACATCACTGCAGAATCCTCTTCCTCCTGCCCAGGTACTGGTGATTCACCATGCAGTTCATCATCATCACTGTCCACTCGCAACAGGTCTGACCTGTTCTGCTGAGCCCTCTTCCGGAGCATGAAGACATTAAAGTAATAGCTAACAAGATCCTTACTAATTTTAGTAGGAAATGCATGTGGGAGGTGATCCCAAAAGTTTTTTCCCAAGGAGAAAGGATTTGAGAAAACAACTCTTTCAAATCGCTTCTCCTCATCATCAGTCCATCTCTGAGAGATATCCTCTCCCATTTCACACAGACCTAGCTCACGAAACTTGTCCTGTCCCAAGCTCATTCTGAGAGTTCCCCTTGCTTCAATAACATGCTGTCTTGCACACCTAACAGAACCTTCATCGCTGCAGTCACAATCTACTTTGTTGTCTCCAACCCAGTCTGCAGGAGATGAGCAGGATGATATTGGAATGACACAGTCCCTGACCCACTTGTCACTCTCACAGTCATAACCTCGGGAAACAGGTTCTGAAGTAGAAGCAGTACTACAACCCAGATCAGGACAAAAACCAGAACCACCAGGTACACTCACAGAGACTCGCGGTCTCCATTCTGGAATGTCAGCCTGGTGCTCAGGTCCAATTGACACAGCCTTTCTAGGGAGGTGCTCATGAACAGGCGAATCAATGTCATCAACCAGGTTATATCCAGTAACTGGCCCACAATCTTCAAAATAACCAGGGAAATAAGTCACCCAATCAGGTAAGTGTAAGTTTTCCACTCCAACTGATTGCTCGCGGTTAGGACAAGGGATGCCTGAACTAACACTGCAGGTTGTGGCACCATTATTTGCAGGAATGTGATTCAGTTGTCTGGTCTTGACTAATTCATCAGCCAAAGCTAAAATAAAAAAAATAGTTACAGCTAGATATCTTTCATATCAATTAACATTTTTTAGAGCACTGAACACAGAAGACTAGTGGAGTGCAAAACCTGAAGCGGATATTTCAGCCTCCCTGGTGAAAGGGTGTTCCTCAAAGGAATATAACCAGGCATCGTGGTCTGTTTGCTTTGGACGTTTGCAAGCAACTTGGCATGGGTTGACATCAGAATGAGGCCGCTTGTCGTGATTTAGTGTGGCAGATTGGCAATTTTTGACAGGGAGCCAAGGGAAGCTGAAGTCCTCAGGAGAAACTGAAGAACTGTCCTTACAGTCATTACGAAAATTGGACTCCTCAGAATTTCCACTACTGTCTAGTCCCCTCATGTTACCATAAGAAAGAAGATCAAATTGGTCAGCATTCTTCTCGTGTGAGAACAACATATTATCCTGCCAAAAGACAAAACAGAATATTGAATGTACATCCAAAAAATATTCAACTATGGCACTGCCAATGACGTACAATTTATTTTATAGGTACATACAGAAGGAACACCAATAGAGGTTCCTGCAGCTCTGATTTCGTGCACCATATAGACAAATTAATGCCCCTCTCTTTACCAGATAATAGTAAAAAAATTAAACGATACAGCAATTGATTTTACATGCAACAGGTCACGTCCGACTACCTAATGCATGAAAGTTTATTCCAAGCTGCGCTTCAAGTCCTGATGTACACAAAACAAGTATACATGTGACCAATCATCATCTGAGTACATGGTGATGTTCATTACTTGTCAAAATTGCATCATACATGGAAACCCATATATATGACATTTGAATAATTCTTAGGCAACGCAGTGTTCAGTAAAGTTTCAATGCAACATTTTTCCTTATTTCCCCACTAGGATTTTTTTTCCTTTCCTTTTGTGAGGACACTAGGAATTTTTCAGTAGTCGACTGACAAAAAAGGGCCACGGACTGATTAAAACTACATCGAGAAAGGCAAGATCACTAACCGCGGCCTCTGACTCGCAACATTCATCTCCAAATCACGCCAATTCCGCAATCGCATCGCGTTCACGAGAAAACGCAAACCCTAACCCTAGAATGCGATTAAAGGAGCGCGGGGAGGGGAAGTGGGTACCGATAGTAAGCCGGCGGCGCGGGCAGCTCGGATCCGCGGCCGATTCGGGGAACGGGGGCTCGACGCGGACGGAATCTTAGCCGGGGCGGGGCGGGGAATCGCGAATTTGGGGGCGAATCGCGGGTTGGCGTCGTGCCATTTTGTTTAATGGCGCCAGTGCCAGCTCGTGCAGCGGTCGAGGCGAAGTTACCTGAACGCCCCTGGGTCCTTTGTCTAATTGCAGCGCGGGACAAAACTCCAGCAGGCAGGTCAGTTCTAGAAGCACCGAGGGGTAAATCGGGAAGAGGAGGTGCGAGTGGGTCCTCCGGTGGCACGAGGCGGCGGTGCCGTGGCCGCCAGCACGCCACGTGTTACGCGCCGCGGGAATCGCCGCCAGCGGCTTCAGGCTCAGCGAAACAGGAAAGCGAAGGGAGGGAGGGAGGGTGGTGTTTACATTTTTCTTTTATTTTTATTCACGAAGTCACACAAAACGGGACAGTGATACGAGGGAGGCCCTTCGATGAATTCACGAAGTGACACCTTTGCCAACAAACTTGCATACGTTCATTAGGAGGTGGCAATCATTACTCAATTCATAACTCCTAGCATTGAATGTATTTGATTTAGTTGTGCTTACTAGACCAAATCTAACCTAATTAAATCCAAAAAATTTCATCCTAACTTCTGCTGGAGGTTCAATCAGTTTGCTAGGTCAATCAGTCCTCAGTTTCTTTTCGAGGGCAAGCCAGGTGAGCATATTCGACTAAGATCTTACTTGGATCGAGTGTTAATAGATGAAAATGCTAAACTTTAACACTACCTCATCCAAACGGTTTAGCACTAGCTGATCCAAACGGAAGTGTATTCAAACCGAAGGTTTAGCACTAGCTGATCCAAACGGAAGTATATTCAAACGGAAATGCTAATACAGTGAGCTAAACACTCAAAAATTTTAGCATGTGCATAAGCGCTAAAGTTTAGCACTCAACTTCTCATCTTTAGCTCCTCCGAACAGGCCGACCTACCATAAATGATAATTTGGTGTTTGTGCAACTTTATTACAACCAAGAAATCACATTTAATTTACAAGTGAGGCATCAGGCGAATTGAACAGCGGCTACGGGCAAAAGTCCGTACAGGTACAGGCGTACAGCCAACCTAACACAAAATGGCCAGCCGGGATTCCAAAATGTGGCATGGAGCAAGAGGCAGCAGGCAGCTACATGCTATACACTGCACGCTTACATATGCACACACCATTACTTGGTATTTTCCACAAGGAAAACCTAACCAAAACTCGCTTCTCCCCGGGTAGAAGAGGATATTTGCTGCTGCGAGAGAGGGACCGGAGTCCCTCTTGGGATCACAGGTTCTTTCATCCTCCGTACTATCAGTGATATCTGACAACATGAACCTCTCTGCAGTGAAGGCAGAGCACAGCGCACATTTGGATGAGTTGCGATTGCGATTCATGCCAGCCTTAGAGCCACTTCTTGAAGGAGGGCTCTCTTCTGGGAAGCAGTGATTACGTGGCTGGATTCGGCATGCTCCAGCACGTCGGTGATGATCGCGGCAGCGTGGCCAAGAGGCTCTTCAATCGCCCTCCTCAACATGAAAGCCTGGATACATACCACTCTGTTAATCATCAGGCATGTGACTCGCACTGCATTAGGCCACACCGCAAAGAGCAACGAGGGGCTAAACCTGTCCGTGATGGGATATCTTGAGCGTGCAGGGCTGCTGGACCCAGGGTTCGCCATCCACTTGAACAGGGAAAGGAGCAAACATCTGCATCTTGACCGACTGGCCTTGCGCGATCCTCCGTGCCCGAGAAAGTCCAACCTGAGTTGCGGCTTAATTCACTTTTCTATTCCTCTAGCATTTACCTCATTGTCGAAAGATTACTGAACTGTGATCACCCACCTGGAGCGTTCCGAGATGCCAAGTTCCGGAAATACTAACCACTTCGAGCATCTTGTCATGGATTGACTGTGGGTCAAAGTTTTCAGGATCCTCACCCTCATTTTGCCACAGGTCAACACCTCCCATGTAGCTTGGGATGTTTGCGACAAGCACACCTTCCGAGTCCTGAATAATCCATAGCCTAATATGTCAGTGTCTAGTATAGATAGTTGGCTCTGTTTGTAACAAACGCAAAAATTATCTTACACAACCTCTGGTATATCAATCTCAGTGCCATCAACTTCTAACCGAACTTGCCATGGTAAGTCCACAAATGTCTTATCGATGATACTCTTGGCGCCTTCCCTCGCATATAACACCTTATTTAAGAACTGAGACCAAAGAAAAAAACAAAAAGAGCCATTATGAAAATCACATTGATCAGCATCACAATGATAAAGACACCAAAATGCTGCAAAATTATAATGATGTCCAGCTCAGTCGTTTGACTTGTTTCACTCACGATCGCCTAATACACTCAATAACAATCTGAAGCTCGAAGAACATACATGGAGATCACAAAAATATATATTTTTTAAATATCCCTAGTCTACAGGAGAAAAGTTCAATCTTCGATAAGAATGCGATTTGGAGAGCATTACTAGGTCCTAAGTGTTCAGCTCACTTGAGATTGAAAAGCTGCTTGGTTCTACCCAGTTAACAGGTAACTTTGTATAATTATATTCTTGTTTGCCTATTTCTCAATGCAGGCTGCAGCTATATATCTTGATACTTAGTATTGATATTCTGATTAACACATAGTATGCGCAATAAAGCACATAAAAGATATAATCTTCCAGTCACAGTGCGCCAATATTTTGAAAAATGTGAAACAGAGCACTTTATGGATATAAATTATAAATATACAAAGGAGTTGTGAAAGTTAAGAGGTGAACATTTGTTGATTGTTTATGGTAGGTATTGATAATACCTGACTGTAAAACTTTTCAGGATTTTCTTCACGGAGATTATGAATGTCAAGAGCAACCTTTGCGTCACAACCAATACCTGTCACCATGGTAAAATAAGGTTTCTTGGATAAGAGACACTGATAACAAAGTTTCTATGTACCTACCAAGATAGTTGTTCATGTACTTCACTAGAAGTACATTCTTTGATTTCTTATCTTCTACTGTCACCTTCCATCTATCCAGGATAGTGACTGCTGCATGCTCTATGTCATGTAAAACTGTGCAGAGACCACCTTGCTTCTCAACAGCACCTAGGCCACCTCCCCATGATAAAACTCTTGAAAGATCATTGCCAGTTCCAGCTGGAAGGATTGCAACAGGTGGAGGTGATTCATAATTTTGCTTATCTATCGCATCAAGAACCCAACCAACAGTACCATCACCACCACACACAAGTATTCTGAAATGCGGTACCTTTCTGAACAGAATTAGTCCTGTTTCTGGCCCTTGTGAAGAACTCAATTCAAAAACCTAAAGTAATAACAGGGCACATTAGCATCACAGAAATCACAAAAATCGAACAGCATTTTGTAAGGTGGGTGCCGAACTACAGCTGAAAACAAAAAACAACAGCCTTCAATTTGAAAACACACACTAACAACTGACAAACTAGTTGCTGATTCAACTCTGCCCACGATTCATAGGTATCGAAAATAAGCTTTTTATACGCGACTCTACAGCACCATATTTGGGCGATCAAGGTGCCTTTTTCAAAGGGCACACTGTTTCCAAATTTTACACTGTTGTATCCCACTGTAGGTGCAATATATTGTGCTAATTGGATTTTATAGGTGCAATATATTGCGCTAATTGGATTACCTGAAGTGGACAAATCTAGACTCCTGAATCACTCGTCATGACCAAGCAGTTGCAACTGACTAGCACAAATAAGTTCTTTTTAAAAAGTGAACATGGTACTAGGAAAATGAGAAAAGATTGATTCTGTTGATTACATCACAGTAGCTTTGTAATATGAAGTTACCCAACAACATATGGATGAGTTTACGCGTACACCCGAAGCACAATGCATTTGGTTTTTTCTACACAAAATAGTGTGTATAGGTAGCACGACAGGTTGACTGTAATTTAATCATAAAATCATTAATAACCAAACTTTCAGAAAATTGTAGTGTGAGATTTATCATGACCTGCACTGGATTCAAAAGGAAATGTAGCTTGTGCTTGAGCGAATCTCCACGCTGAGCCCCACTTCTCTTGTTGATAAAAACTAAAAGCGGCCTGGCATCAGCAGGCAACTCAGATAATGCATACTTAAGTTTAACTCCACCAGTATCATCATTGCTGAGTCTTATGGGCTCTGATACGAGTTCCCTACCATCACTCTCACTGCTATAATGCTCATTCTCAGCACTCCTTTGAGCACTGCCGCCAGTTGCTTTTGATTCCTTAGCCTTCTGGTTAGAGGTTAATGTGGTTTCACTAGATGAATCATCGTCACTGTCGTAATGGGCAGACTCAGATGGCATTCCCTTGTGATGCTTCACCTTTCTACTTCGGCTCCCAAGATGTACCCGCACAGTGGATGCAAACTCATTTGCTCCCTGAGTTATAGAACTTAAGATGCCACCAGGTTTGCTAATGGTACGGACAAAAAGTGGCGAAAGAATAAGGCGTTTGAATGGACCAAGGTCACAAATGTCACCTGTTTCAGCAGCCATGGCTGACTGGCAATCAACATGCACCAATCGTTGGCACCACATGCAACAATATATGGGAGGACCTCCGAGAAAAGATTCACTGCATAGCTCCTCACAGTAACAACAATACTGGTCTTCTTCAGACTGATCAGCTACATCTGTCCAGAGTACAGTCCATTGATGGATCACATGTTTGGACCCAAACATTGAGACACATTTGCAATCTTTCTGAGAATTTGGAGAACATATCATGTGTGCAGCTACACCACAAACATTGCAACGGTGAACCATATTTTCTGAAGTCATCATTTGCCCAAGGGGCTGAACAGGTGAAATAAATTCCAAGCATACACAGCACTTCAGCCCTTTTGCACGAATCAAAGATTCTGTATTCCAAACATGTTCAGAAGTAGGGATCTTGTGGTTTCTTTCAAAATTCTTTCTCTTTGATTTGGCAATAATTTTCATCCAGCTTAAACTGATCTTTCGCCGCCACAGTGAAAAGAAGTACCAAAATGTCCAAAGACCAACTAAACCAACAGTGAAGGAAGCTACAATTGGTATCCAGAACTCTGGTACAATAGGGGATCTACTGTACCAGTGGTGATTATCCATTTCGAATTGATCTTGCAACCAGGCCATTCTCACAATATATGTTCCAAACAATACATAACCTTGAATTGTGGACATGCACAATAAGAACTTACACCCTTCCAACCTTGAAACCAGTCATTATCAGAAGAGTAGGGCCAATGACATGTCTGGAGAAGCTGAATAACCCCTGGTACTTTGTGCTGCAATTGGAAGACATATGAATAAATAAAGGGCACATATATAACAGATGCAACCATGCGAATATGCGATCAACTGGGTGAATGGGTAATGCTGGATAGAAGGCTCTGTATAAAAAAAAAGCTCGACTGGCGGGGGATGATAGAAGACTCTGTAGCAGTTAGTGGTCAAACTTTAGATGTCCTAACAAACATATATTCATTGAAGTAAGTATCACATGGACCTATAGGTTACCAACCACGATAGGAGATATGCCAACTACACGTGTATGACAATTCATAAATACATGAACTGAACCCATCAGTGATGCACCAGATCAAGAAGTTTTAAATACACAAGAGTTGCATTATTTTATTAGAAACACAAGTAACAACTAAATACATCAGAAGACATCTCATAGGGGGCTCCCATCCAGGGTTCAAAATTTTGCAGAAATTATGACGAAAATTTCACGAATTTCGCTCTTTTCGATCGGGAATGAAATGATAGCAATCAAAACTCGCATATTAGTTTGGTCTTTGTATTTTGTTGTATGCATGCTATTCTATACTCGCATTTCCTTTTTAAGGTGCCTTATGCCCTGCTATTTTTGCATGAATATACAAAAATCATGTTAAGCACTTATTATGGCTCAAAATGCACAAAAAATGGGATGTAAAAATGTCTGAAAAAAAAATTGGCAGATGAAAAAAAACATTCCAAATCTTAAACTCTGCTCCTATCTCAAGGGATAAGGAAAATACCGAATAAATGATAATTGAACTGAACAAACAGAAATTTGTAAACCATGTAGCATTGCTGTGAACATGTTTGGGGTCTGGTAGAGACATCTTTCCGGTAATTGGATTTTTTTTTAATCAGGATCATGGCTGACAGGTGTACGAAAACAAATTACCGAACATATTGTAGTTGCAGAGCTGTTTCCTATTTAAGCTTTCAAACATCTAGACGCAATATTTTTTGTGTGTTCCAACTGGTTTATTCGCAAAAACTGGATCTTCCTTTTCCATTTCACTGAACACTGCTGTGTTTATTAAACTTGAGAAGTCTATGAGAAAATCTTTCCAGTTTTGAAAAACTAAAAAAGATTTTAGTAGTATTTTCCTATGGGTGGCTCAACTGCAGAGCTTTCAAAAAAAAAAGATTAATTGGTTCAGCTGCACCTGAGATTGGTTGATAACTGGAATGGACCGATTTCATACGAAACAACTATGCTCAGGCTCGGGTTAGCTCCTATCATTAGCTTGACCGCAAAATTGCATCTAAACCATATGCAGCAGGCATGAACCAATTTCCATCGAGGATCGACTAAACTCACACTCACCTCGATAACCAGCCTATTGAATCGGCTACTACCTACGAGCCATAATCACATTAGAGTAGAATAACCATATTCATATGCTTGGCACACAGATAATACGCACCAAAGTGTGCGTATCTGGTCATTTTCATCCACACTCATGAGCATAGATTGGTGGCAACTACTAAACAAACAATCTTGAGTCTGTGGCAATGGACAGCACAATATTCTATTTGCACATATCAGTAAGGCTGGGCGTAACAGTTGGCAACAGCCCATCAAAATCATATATGAAGCCGAGACACCTTCTACTGTTGAAAGCACATACGGAGTAGTGATGAAGCGTCAAAATGCACAGGCTAACAGGCCAGTTATCCCAAGACATTTTAGTGGACGCGTCCTAAACTCCTACCACCAGAGCTGAGCGCATAACTACTCCCTAAGCTAAATTTGTAGAGGAATTTTTTTTAAAAAAAACATTGTAGAGGAAACTGGAAGGGCCGAGTTCGGCGAAATCAAGCCCAGAAATTGGTGGAATAGAAGTGAGCAAACAGAGAGGCCAGAATCATCCCAAACTCACACAACGAAATCAAGGGCGAATGGTGCGGACTTCACCTAGCCGGCTCTCTCGCCCGCTCTCCTCGGCGCCTCTCCTCTCTCCTCCGTCTCTTCTTCCCCCCGCTGGTCGTCCCCTCCCTCCGTACCGTTGTTGCGTCTTCCCTTGGCCAAAGCAATGAGGTGTTCTTCCGGATGCTTCCACGTGGGGCCGGAATATATTCCTCACCAATCCCAGCCGTTAGTCCGATGCTTGGGCGGCTCGGACGGTGGACGTGTGCCCACGATGGCCGACGGAGTGAATCTTTCGGTCAAGGTCACACGGAAAGAAGATACCGGTTGTTTTCAGTTTACACTAAGGCCCCTCAAGCACGTGGTAATTACACATAACTACAAGATAAGTAGAAACAATACTAAAAGGCAAAAAAAAAAAGAAAACCGAACTAGTAGCACATGATATGATGATGGCAACATGTAGTAATGTAGTAGAGCCAATTCCCCCAATACCATAAAAAATTAGATGAATTTCTTGCATGCTATAAAATTTTTCAAGTTTCCTTCCGTACCATAGAAGTTTTGATTTATCCCCTTAGTGATATTCCATCCAAATTCTCATCCATATGCTGTTAAGTGTGGATGGAAAAGATAATTTTACCCTTTGAGCCCACCTATCAGCGCCCTCTCTTCTCTCTTTCCCTTTTTTTTCTGAAGAACCTCTCTTCTCTTTTTTTTTTCTCTCGCGTCCTCTCCCTCGTCTCCCCCGTGGCCGGGGCGAGCTCCTCCGCCGGCGGCGTGCGGGTCGGGCGAGCTCCCTGTCAACGGTGGTGGCGCGTGGGCCGGGGCAAGCTCCCCTCCTGATGGCTGCGGTGCCTGGGCCGAGGCGAGCTCCCCTCGCTGCGGCGCCCGGACCGGGGGCCGAGCAGCTCTCGCCGCGTCGCACGGGTCAGGCCAAGGCCCGCTCCCCCGCAGGTGGCGGCGCGCGGCCGGGCGAGCTTCCTGCCACCGGCTGCGGCGTGCAGGCAAGGTCGAGCTCCCCTCCCAGTGGCTACCGCGCGTGGGCCAGGTGAGCTCCCACGCCGGTGGCGCGCTGGTCACGATGAGTTCATCTCCTCCGGTGGCGTTGGGAGCGGCGGCGACCGGCCGCAGCGAGCTCCAGCTCCCCCGCTGGGAGGTGGGGTGGCGGACCGAGTGCCACTGGTGAGCAGGCAGTGCAGAGAGGCCGCGCCGTCGGTGGGAGATGAGGGAGAAAGAAAAAAGAGAAGAGAGAGAGGGACGCTGACAGGTGGGTTTGAAGGGCAAAATTATCTTTTTCATCCACAGTTAACAATATATGGATAGGAATTTGGACGGAATGACACGGGATAAATCAAAATTTCTATATCATTGAAAGAAAATAAAAAAGTTTTCTAAATTTTTATGGCATTAAGAGAATTAGCTGCATGTATAGAAGTAACCCAGCGATAGGAAAGCAAATTCTAACTAACTCCTTTTGAATTGAGATGAATGAAAATGCCTGGCTACTGATTGGTGATCGGCGCAGAGCGATTTACCTGCAGCAGGCCGGCTGATGGAGAATTGATTACTGGAGATGATGGGTCGGCTGCAACGACGGCTCGATCAATTCGATGGGATCGGAGGATCAGAAAGTGTATTTGTTTTTCCGATCTCGCTCATCAATTGACGGGACCCGTCGAGCCCCACTGCCGTTGTACTTAAACGAGCACGCGATCCGCGTGGAGGCCGTGGGCGGCCCACCAGGTGGGCCGCCCCGGCGCTGGCGGCCTTGTCGAGGGTTCCAGCAGCCAGCGCCTGCCGCCGCTGCTGGCTCGGTAGGGTGTGGGCGACGGCCGCGTGTCAGGGCGGGACGGCACGTGGGCCGGTGGGTGCCGGACAACGCGGCGCTTAATCATGCACGCATGCCGCTCGGGCCAAGGTCCGTGGTGGTGTCGCGCGGGCGCGGCGTAACGCCGGCGTCTCTCGATCGAGAACACGGGCACGTCGGCATCATCGATCGACGATCGGCTGTTGTGCTAGCAGCGTACGTGTACCGCCGTGATCAGCGGAGGACGACGAGAAAGTCTATCGGAGCAGAGCTCTCGACACGGCCGTGCCATTTTCGGCTCGCATCACGACCTTCTAGCTAGGAGTATACGGTCCAAACCACTACCGTAAGATTTTATTTTTTTTTAAGACAAACCTGCTTAATTTGGCATAATTTATTTTAAAAACTTCAGCTTCATCTGTTTCACGCAAATCAAGATACTGTAGCGTGAAGTCGTTTTATAAACTCGTGTTAGAATAAACTAGAAGTCAGATAAAATTATTTTTTTCTTCACCAGCTTTAGCTTCACTGATGAAGCCGTTTGAGGTGGAAGCCGTGCCAAACAGCCCCTAAATTATGTCTACAAATTTTCGCTATCAATTAATTTATTTTAAAAAATAACATATTAATATTTGTAGCTAAAATAATCATGGCAAGTTACTATGAACTTTTTAAATCTCATAAACGTAAAAGTTTCTGTTATCATGTTTTAGCACTAAATCAAGTGATGAATACCTAATTTTTTTGTCATGATTTTGACATACTCTGATTTCAATAAACCATATTTTTGACTTGCCATAATTTTGATCAGGTAAAATTGGAATCCAACCAAGCCGTATATTGCTAGCTAGGGAGCTGGAGCAGTAAAAATGCTTCGTAGGCTGGAATTTTGCTACTACTTACCAACCTGATTCAAGAGTCAATATCGGTCCGCTAGCAACCAAATTTCCAATATTCTTGTAATCTTATTTCCTTTTGGTTGTAATGGATTATAGCAGGGTTAATTGACTAGTTGAGAACTTGTGATGTAGGGAGATAGAAATTAAATATGGGGCCACGTCATCCTATTTCATTTTGAAGAAACAACATTCGGTTACCAAAATATTTGAATCTGCTTTTCAAATATGGACGTGGAAGGTGGAAATCTCAACCTGAAGATAAAAAGAGACATCTAATGGTCACACTTTTAGATGTGTTATTACTCATATTAGTATTTAAAAACAACTACAATTAGCTAATAATTAGATTGAAATGTTGAGTAATATATATTTTTTTATTAATCTAACTCTATATCTGACTAAAATATTAACTAGACATTTGATCAAAATACCGTTTTTGATGTTTTTGTTCATAATAGTTTTAGGATGATATTAATATAAATTTATTTAAAAGGTTATGTTTTGATATGTTTTTGTTCATAAATAAAAATGTTCATGAATGGTAGGTTCGCGTGTATTATGACGTGATTAGTGAATTGGCGAGTTGGTCAGTCATGTGTGCTTCATAATTACTAACGGATTTTTGGAACAGAGCTATATCCACGTCCCTATTGACTTCTGATGAAACCCACCTCCAGTTTAATGAATTTTACATGTCCTTTAATAAAAAGCGATGAATATTTTGACATGCCTTTTCTTTTCAAATCCACAAACCAAAGATATAAAAAAATGAGCCACCTTTCTAGTGGCTTATCTCCTAGTGTTCACTCTCTTTCCATTCTTCCCATTCTCACCACTCTTCTCCACCAAATCTTAGATGCTCTGAGGACATACAGATCAAAGAGTGTGAACACAAATACGTAGGATGCCAGATCAGGGAGGTTGCAGATGCAGGTGGCTGAGGGTGGCATCAGCCATCAGGCACCCTATTTCTTGGTGTTCCGTGCTTTTCTTTTGCAGCGAAATAAACCATTTCTTTCTTAATGCTTGCATTTAACTATAAATCCTATATTCTCTTTTCATAGTGCTTTGTATTCCTATGCAAAATCATTACTGATGGTAGAAGTTGTTCTACCTTTGTGTTGTATGGGTGGTTATCATGGTGATGATACCATTGATGCTGTGCATGTCCAATGGGTCATCACAAGGCCATTGTTCTCAGAGATGTGAAGCTATTTCTCAAGACATGCATGGGTCTGCCTATGTCTATATCCATATTCCTGTACATTGACTATTGAATAACGTATCTCCCTTATGCTCGACGTGGTGCTGCTGCCCACTTGAACACACGATGAGGAGATCCACACCTTTATAATTTGGGGAAAAAATTATTGGTCTGTCTTTTTTTGACTGCCATTGTAAACAGTATTTAACTTTGCTCTCTATTTTTGAATAGATTATAGATAGGCTTCTGTCTACAGGTGAAACATTCTGACTAAATTTTAGACGCTTTACTAGTTTTGAAACCATCTGTGACTGACTTAATATTGCAGATGTTAACTTTATCATCTGCAGTATGACCGTTTGTCACTAACTCTCTTGGACATATGGATGGGAAACCATTTTCCATGCATCATCCCCTATTACATGATGGGCTGCATATTTATAGAGGATATTTACCCAGTCCTTTTTTTAAAATTAAATTACAGGCATATTCCTATGCGCAATAGAGAATGCTTCTGTTTTTATCACTTACAGAACCTCAGCGCCTGCTCGGGTTCCTTGCCTGAGCGCTACTGGAAAACTGCCTCGAGCCGTTCCACTGTTAGCACTTAGCAGACCAACTCAAACTCAACTCAAACTAGTTGGGGTAAGATGTCTAGCTTGAGTATTTGAGAACCAAAGGATCAATTGACAAGTACGAAGGGGAGGCTCAGTCAAGCTAGCTCCCAAATCTCAAGGAAGTGACGATCCAATGATCCATCAGTCATGTATAATTGTTCCGTAAATATCAAGAGCAAAAACCGATTAATTGCTAATCAATAATTAATTTTAATATCATAATGTCAGTGGTCAAATGTAATCGATTGCTATGTTTGTCCAAACTCAAGAAAAATTCTAGACCCACCGCTGCTTACAGCAACACTCCTACTACTATGCATGAATTATATCCTACTGCTCCATCCGTTCCAAAAAGAATGCAACACTCATTTTTCGAGAAGTCAGACAACTTCAAATTTGACCAAAATTACTAATATTTATGTCTCTAAATAGATTTAGTATGAAAATATATTACATGATTAATCTAATAATACTTATTTTTTAACATAAAAGTTAGTACTATTTTGTATAAATTTGATTAATCTTGAAATTGTTTGACTCCTCGAAAAATAAGAGTTGCATTATTTTTAGGACAGAGAGAGTACCTTTTCCTTTCAAGCCACACTCGAAACGAAAGTAATATCAATAGTTAGGGGTAGAGGGTGGTAGCTAGGCGAATTCAAAGACCAACCACCGTATCAATAAAGAATATGACCAAAGGGTGGCGTGGCCCTGCCAGTCCCCTACTCCACCACTGAATATTATGCTCCCTCCATTTTAAATTGTAGATAATTTAAGCAAAAATAGGTACATAATTTTTGCTACGTATGTAGCAATAGTATATATCTAAGTGTATAATAAAAATTATATATGTAGAAAAGTTATAAATAACATAATTTTTGGAACGGAGGAAGTATCAATCTACGCTCCTGGGACTTTAAAAATTAAGATTAAGAATACCTTTTAATAACACAAAAAGAAAAAAAACAGTATAGTGTTTACAAAATATGCCACGAGGAACCTTCGTCGTCAAACGACCACTACACTATAATTTAATGCCATGGTTATATGATTATATCTGCTGCTGTAGTAGGGCTTCTCCATAATACAGTCATCGACATCTATAAAGCCATGGTTCCTACACTATGCCGTACACTACCACATCTCGCCTTCAAACCGATAGTGATCCCATTCACCGTACAGCAATGGCTTCATCTGCTAAGCGTAGCAAGAAGCTGCGCATCCTCCTCATACCCTTCTTCGCCACCAGCCACATCCGCCCCTTCACCGACTTCGCCTTCCACCTCGCCGCGGCCAGGCCGGGCGACGTCGAGGCCACCGTCGCCGTGACCCTGGCGAACGCCCCGGTCGTGCAGGCGGCCCTGTCGTCCCGCGAGCCCTGCGGTGGCCATGGTGGCGACGCCAGGGTCGAGGTCGCGACCTACGCCTTCCCGGACGTGGACGGCCTCCCGCCCGGGGTCGAGAACATGTCCACCGTCAATGCCGAGGACGCATGGCGGATCGCGGCTGCCGCCTTCAACGAGGCGGTGATGCGGCCGGCGCAGGAGAGCCTCATCAAGGCGAGCTCTCCCGACGCCATCGTCACCGACCTCCACTTCATCTGGAACGCCGGTATCGCCGCCGAACTCGGGGTGCCCTGTGTTGCCTTCAACGTCGGGGGCATGTTCCCAACGCTAGCATTGTGGCGCCTTCCCGCCGTTGACATCAAGGACGCCGCCGGCGGTTCGGTGACCGTTCCTCAGTTTCCCGGTCCAGATATATCTCTCCCGGTCACCGAGCTGCCGGAGTTCTTGAGGAATCAGGGGCTGGTGTTTGAATTTGACCGTGGCACGGAAAATCGATTCATGGTGGAGCTCAAAAGGTGCCTGGGATTTGCCGCCAACACTTTCATTGATCTCGAGCGCGAGTACTGCGAGAACTACATCGACAGCGGTTTCGTGAGGCGCGCCTACTTTGTCGGCCCGCTTTCCCTGCCGCCAGCGGCAGCAGCGACGGCAGCCGTCACCGGCGTCGAAAAATCATCATCAGCTTGCTTGGATTGGCTGGGCACCATGCCTGCCCACTCCGTCGTGTACCTGTGCTTCGGCAGCCTGACGAACATGTCGGAGGCTCAGCTCGATGAGCTCGCCGTCGGGCTGGAATCCTCCGGCGTGCCGTTCTTGTGGGTCGTCAGGGTCCCAACATGGGAGCCACCGGCAGGGTGGAAGGAGCGTGTCGGGAGCAGAGGCATACTCGTCACGGGGTGGGCCCCGCAGACGGACATCCTTCAGCACCCGGCGGTGGGGGCCTTCGTGACGCACTGCGGGTGGAACTCGGTGCTGGAGACGGTCGCCGCCGGCGTGCCCGTCCTGACATGGCCGATGGTGTTCGAGCAGTTCATCATCGAGAGGTTCGTGACGCAGGTGGCGTCGATCGGGGAGCGCCTGTGGCCGGAGGGCGCCGGGCGGCGCAGCACGAGGCATGAGGAGCACGATCTGATTCCAGCTGCGGCGATTGCGCGAGCCGTCGCGAAGTTCATGGAGCGCGGAGGTGCCGCGGACGCCGCGAGGAGGAGGGTGGCGGAGCTTTCTGCAAAGGCTCGCGCGGCTATGGCGGAAGGCGGCACCTCCCACCGCGATCTGCATCAGCTTATTGATGATATTGTGGAAGCAAGGGCGTCTGGTGGTGAGACTACGGCGCCATGAAAATGATTGTAAGCACAACTGTATCCCTAATACATATTGGTACCATAGTCACAATACATGTCCAAATGATTTTTTTTTTTGTAAACTTAATTACAGACAAATACCAAGGGTGTTCTGGGGATTTCTTATGTACACCTAGAAATGCAATTGTTTTTAAAACCTAATATCTAGAACATTTTATTGGAGACTTATTTGGGTTTAGTATCTAAATATAGAGCATGGCAGCAGGAGAATCCGGATGGGAACCAAGGTTACGAGAAGACGTACCGGGAAGACGCATGGCCTCAGTTATTGATGGTCTTATGGTTCCAAGAAGATATAAGAATAAGAAAGAGTAAATCGTATCCACCATATAATAATTTGGGTGGTTGTATCTATTTAGTGTAACAAGTTGTAAAACGTGCAAACAGATACATGAACTCATCAAATGTGTGCATGTATGGTCACATGTACGCTCTTGAGGGTATTTTGACCTGATGTCAATAGGGAAGTTTTATGGATTTTAACATTTCTGCTAGTCAGTGAAAAAGATAATTTCATTCTATTTTTTTCTGAAATTTTTGAATTTAGCTATAGGTCAAATAAGTATAAATGAACATATACTACAGCGCCTTGGTCTAGCTCTTACATTTTTTTAACCACATTTTTTCTCACGGTCAACTAACCCCAACCAACTTACATTACATAACATAAAAGAATAATCTAACGAGCAGTTGCTAGCGGGGAGCTAAGGGCAGGTCCGGATGGACGGGCGACAATGGTTAACTGCTGCAGAAACATCTTTATTCTCGTCATTTATCCCGACCAGTTTTGGATTCGGAACTGATGAAAGCATTAGTCCCGGGTCCAACAGCTAGAAGTCTGTCGGAAGAGTGGGGGGACATTTAGTCCCGGTTAGAGCCACCAACCGGACTAAGAGTCCCTTATTTATCCTGGTCGGTGGCTCCAGCTGGGACTACAGGTCCACGGGTTCATTTTTCCTGGCTGGAGCCACCAACCGGGACTGGCTGGAGCCACCAACCAGAATAAATAAGGAACTTTTAGTACCGGTTGGTAACTCCAACCGGGACTAAATTCCCCAGATCCTTTTATCCCCTTCTTCCTCCCCTGCTAGAGCCATTCCTCCATTCGTGTTCTTCCTGTTCTTGGCTCTCGGGTGAGGGGAGGTCATGCCAACTTTCTCCAATTTTCTCCATGATTTGTGAAGGCTTTTGATTCCCCCAACCATCTAACTTTTGTTTTTAAAGGTTAGAAACTTCATCCTCTCATCTTCCATTGCTATTGTAGCTCGTTTCATGGTTTAGAAATAGAGATTTGAGGTTTTTTAAATTGAAAAAAATGTTGGAGTTCTTTCGATTTATACACCATTTGAGCTCAAATTACTTAAGGTTTGCATAGAGTAGAATGTTATTTTTTGGAATGGGAGTATATACACAGAGAGAGGAATACTATTTAGAAAAAATATAGATATAAAACTGAGTATAGTAGGATTTTTTTTAGAATGAGAGTATGTATATATGACTATATGTGGATTTCATTGTGAAATGTGTTAATGTGAAATTTAAAATTGAATGTTTATGTGCAATGTGAAATGTCAAACTGAATAGTTATTGAAAGTGAAAAAAATGTATACTTGGTATTATACTATGAATGAATTACTTTGATACTCTAATGATGTATTTATTCAGGCTCACACTGAAACCGTCAAGAAGTAAAAAATAATCTTTGTTTCGGAACATGTATCAGTCGTTAACCTCGGCCATGCGGTGATGACATTGCTAGGGCCAACATGATATTCACGACACGGTGCGGTATAAGGATGTGATGAAGGAGTACGGCCTTGGTCCCAATGAAGAAATCCTCACCTTTGAGCGAGGTGAGGATGCCACCATTCGGACCAAGGTCGTACTCCTTCATCACGTCCCTATATCATACCGTGTCGCGGATATCAATGTTGATCTCAAATGGCAGTGTCATCACTGCATGGCCAAGGTTAACGACAGATACATGTTCCTAAACAATGATTTTTTTCTTGATGGTTTTTGCATATAGATCCTGAAACAAGGTTGTGAACCTTGATTGCATCCCATATGGCGTGGCATGATGAGTGTTCGCCTCAACTGAAGAGTGTTAAAATAATTATTGTTCGCCTCAAAAAATTTATTCAGTTTTTTACATTTATTTGATAAGTGTAGTGAGACTAGTTTTATTTTTGAAAATATTGTAGTTGAGTGCTTCACCCAACATGATGATTAATTAATGTTTAATCCATAAAAATGTGTTTGCAACATGATACATTGGAGCGCCGTGCGTCCGCTTGGGCGTCGGTACGCATTTGAAGCGCATTGGACATTCCCTTGAGTTCCGCCTTGAAGAGCGCCTTGGACTTGTTAGCGGTCATATTCGTCGTTGGATTAAGAAAGCATTTCATTGCCTCGCGCTTGGAAATGCAAGTCGCAAATTTGAGCGTGAATTTGATTTCAAGTTGCATGGTACGGATAATGATCGCGAGTTGATGGCTCGACGTAAATTAAGGCGCGAAGCGTCGGGGATAGCAGAAATTGACCGTTCGGTGTCGAGAGTTGGCGTGGCGGTTCACGAGGCATCATTCAATAGGCCTCGTGAGTAGTTTGTATTAGCATGTAGCTTATTCGATATTTTAGAATTTTTAACTAATCATGTTGTGTAATGGATTATGTAGACCTTTTAATTATTATTCATATTATGTGATGGATATTTTGGACCTTTTAATTATTCTTGTTATTGTAATTATGAGAATTTATTCATTTATTATATTTATTTGATACGTGTATCAAAATTGACATTTTAAATATTTTAATTAATCATGTTGTGTAATTGTTCATGTTATGTAAAATACCATATCGTGGAATGCAGATGGACCGGCAATGGATGTACAATGCTAGCCGACATTCCAAGAAGTTTATTGATGCCCTCAATTATTTTTTGGATGTGGCCGAGGCAAACAAGGGGAATGGTTCCATGTGCTGTCCGTGCATCCATTGCCAGAAAAAAAGGATTACTGCTCTTCAAGGACCTTTCACAGCCATATTTTGCTAACGGTTTCGTGTCCAATTACATTTGTTGGACCAGTCATGGAGAAAAAAGGGTTATAATGGAGGATAATGAAGAAGAAATTTTTGACGGCAACTTTCCTCACCGTACTGGATTTGGTGCCTTTGATGACGATGCTACAATGGAAGAGCCTGAAGGAGAGGCGGCAGATGATGATCCCATAGACGATCTTGGGCAGGCGCTGCGCGATGCACGTGAAGATTGTGAAAGTGAGAATGGGAGGATTAAGTTCCAGCAGATGTTAGTGGACCACCGCAAGTTGTTGTATTCAGGATACGCAGATGGCTTGAAGAACTTGGCATCACTTTGGAGTTGCGACAATGGAAGGCAACACATGGTGTATCCGATAAGGGATTTGGTGAATTACTGAAACTTTATAAAAAATGCTTCTTAAGGATAACGAGTTGCCTGCCACAACATATGAAGCAAAACAACTTGTTTGCCCTCTAGATTTGTAGGTAGAGAAGATACAGGCATGTCTCAATCACTGTATCCTGTACCGCGGTGATGAGTACGAGAATTTGGATGCATGCCCGTATGCGGTGCATTGAGGTATAAGATCAGGAGAGACGACCCTGGAGAAGTCAAGGGGGAGCGTCCTAGGAATATAGTTCCTACCAAGGACATGTGGTACTCTCCTATAATACCACGTTTGAAGCGTCTGTTTAGGAAAAAAGATCATGCTAAGTTGATGCGATGGCACAAAGAAGAAACGAAAGCAAGACACAATGTTGATATACCCGGCTGATGGATCCCAGTGGAGAAAAATAGATAGAACTTACCCAGACTTTGTAATGGAGGTGAGGAACATAAGGTTCGCTTTGAGTACGGATGGCATGAATTCTTTCGGTGAAATGAGCAGTAGCCACAACACTTGGCCTGTGACTCTATGTATATACAATCTCCCACTATGGCTCTAGGTGAAGCGAAAATTCATCATGATGCCGGTGCTTATGCCGGACCTAAAGCAACCTGGTAACGACATTGATGTGTACCTAAGACCATTGGTCGAATAAATATTATTGCTGTGGCACGAAGAAGGTATATGGATGTGGGATGAATACCGATAGGAGAACTTTAACTTACAAGCCTTGTTATTCGTAACCATCAATGACTGGCCTACTCTTAGTAACCTGTCAGGACAAACAAACAAGGGATATAGAGCCTACACACACTGCTTAGATGAAACTGATAGTGTATACTTGACTCACTACAAAAAGGTTGTATACAGGGGTTATCGCCGGTTTCTCCCCATCAAACATCAGGTACGAAGGAAAGGCAAGCATTTCAAAGGGAAAGGAGACCACCATACAAAGCCGATGCACCGAAGTGGTACGCAAGTCTTTGATATGGTAAAGGATATAGAAGTAGTATTTGGCAAGAGACCTCGTAGCCAACCTGTTCCGAGCAAAAATAGAATGGCGCCCATGTGGAAGAAGAAGTCTATTTTTTGGAGCTACCGTATTGGGAAGTCTTAGATGTTCATAATTCAATTGATGTGATGCACGTCATGAAGAATCCTTGTGTCAACCTGATAGGATTCCTAGGATTGATAAACTAGAAGCACAGCTGGAATTGCAACATATGAAAGAACGAGATGGCCTACATCCAGAAATAAGAGAAAATAGACGGCACTACGTAAATCCTGCTAGCTATACTCTTAGCAAAGAAGAGAAGGAAAGCATGTTCGAATGCTTGAGAAGTATCAAGGTCCCATTTAGATACTCCTCGAATTTAAATGGAATCTTAAATATGCCAGAGAAAAAAATTACAAACCTAAAGTCTCATGACTGTCACGTGCTTATGACTCAACCTCTTCCGGTTGCGTTGCGTGGAATTCTGTCTAAGAACGTTTGATTAACCATCATAAAGTTGTGTGCTCAACATAATTCCTCAACGCAACTTCTAGACAATCTTATAAAGCTGTAGAACGATGTGGTACAATGTCTAGTTGGCTTTGAATTGATATTTTCACCATCATTCCTCAACATTATGACACATATCCTAGTTCACCTTGTCAAAAAGATTGATATTCTCGGACCTATATTCCTATACAATATGATCCCTTTCGAAAGGTTAATGGCCGTACTAAAGAAATATGCCGTAACGTGCTGGTCCTGAAGGAAGCATCGCTAGTAGCTATGGAATAGAGGAGGTCATTGAGTTTTGTGTTGGCTTTATTGATGACCTTAAACCAATTGGAGTTCCTGAGTCGCGGTACGAGGGGAGAATATGTGGAAAGGGCACACTAAGAAAGAAAGCAAATATCTGTACGGATGATTTCTCGTTCAAAAAAGCACATTACACGGTTCTTCAACAATCCTCCTTGGTGGATCCGTACATCAAGGAACATAAGAAGATTATGTGCTCCGAATTTCCAGAAAAGTCTGAGGCCTGGATTACACGTCAACACATGGATTCTTTCGCCAGTTGGTTGCGGAAGCATCTAATGCATAACATGGATATACCAGAACAACTGGCGTGGTTGGCTAGGGGACCATATTTGAGTATCCTAATATTCAAAGGGTACGAGATAAATGGAAACACATTTTACACCAGAGGCCAAGATAAAAAGAGCACAACCAAAATAGCAGTGTTCGTATGGATGCCACAGACAACAACGGTAAAAAAGAAACATATTATGGTTACATAGAGGAGATATGGGAACTGGATTATGGACCCATTATGAAGATACCTCTGTTTTGTTGCCAATGGATGAAGCTGACTGGAGGAGGGGTAACAAAAGATCAGTACGGGATGACAATAGTGGACCTCAACAATCTTGGGTATAGAGACGAGCCATTCGTCCTAGCCCAGGATGTCGCTCAGGTTTTCTACATGAAGGACATATCCAGCAAGCCAAAGAAGGGGATAAACAAGCAAACAGATGAGCCAAAGCGGCACATAGTTCTTTCAAGAAAAAGAAACATCGTTGGAATTAAGGATAAGACAGACCTGTCGGAGGATTATAATAAGTTTGTTGAGATTCCTCCTTTTGCGGTGAATGCTGATCCATGCATCCTGTTAGCCAATAAGGATGCTCCATACTTGCGCCGCGATCATAATCAAGGGACATATGTGAAGAGGAAGACAACTACCATACTAGTAGATGCTAATCTTTAATGTATTAGAATGATTATGTATCATTTTATAAATATCTGATGAACAATTTGTGTATTTTGATTATATATACTTCATCATTATTCGTTGTATTTTATCAATTTCGTAGTTTTCTACTTAATGTTCATGTTCAAATATAATTTTTAGATATCTTTTGAATTAGTACTCAATTATCTAGATATTTCATCAAACTTGTACTAACACACACACTGTCTCTCTCTCTCTCACACACACACACTCTCTCTCTCTCACACACACACACTTATTATTTATTATAGTGACCGAAATAAGGGAAAAACTCATGGATTCCATAAAAAAGCTTATTATTGGCAACAATGTTATGGCAAAACTCATTTTTAACGTTATTATGGTGGCAAAACTCATTTCCCGTTGAAAAGCAATAATTCCAAACATTTCATTTAATTAATACATATTTGCTTGGTCAAAATGAAAAATATAATGTGTATCAAATTATGCATTTAATGGATCAAAACACATGAATATAAATTAAAGATTTTTCTTGTGTATATCAAATCTAAACAAAACAAAATACTTTGTTTGGTATTTTTTTTGACCCATATATTATTTTTTACGCAATTGACAACTGCAAGCCTATTTATAAAAAAATATATCAAAATGAAAATAGTACACAAAAACTGGAACATGACCCTCTTTGTCCCGGGTGGTAGATCCACCGGGGATAAAAGGTGGGCCGGAATTTTCCTATGGCCAGCCAAAATTGGCCTTTAGTCCCATGTGGAGCCACGACCCGGGACTAAAGATCCTTTAGCCCTGGTTCGTGGCTCCACTCGGGACTAAAGGTAGCCCCCCTTTATATCCTAGCTCCCCTTCTCCCTTCTCCATTCTCGATCTTGGCCGCTGTCTCTCCTCTGTGCCAACGTCGCCGCCGCCTCTACGTCCGCCGCACCGATGCCTCTGCCCCCCTGCGCACGGCCGCGCCGGTGCCTCCACCTCCTCCTCCGCGCCGCGCACCTCCGCTAGCGCCGCTGAGACAGACCATCAGTGCAAGATTCGGGACGGCGCATCGGTCCGGCCGTCAACGACGACCGGCGCCCCCCCCCCCACCTCCCTCCGGCATCCCCCCCCCCCCCCCCCCCCCCGGCCCTCTTCGCCTCCTCATTCTCGTTGCCTACACGGCCGCCATCGCCACCGCCGCCTCCCATCGTCCTCCACTCGGCATCGGGTCCGGCTGTCGCTGCCGCATCGCCGCTCGGGCCTCCTCTAGCAGCTGCGCAGCGCCGTGCCCCTCCTTCGGCAGCTGTGCCTCACCGTGCCCCCTCCTCCGGCAGCTACGCTGCCCCTTGCATTGCCACCGTACAGCGCAGGCCGGCCGCAGCAGTACTGTGTGAGTGTGCCTGCGCACGTGTTGTGTGTGTTGTGCGTGTGTGCGTTGTCCATGCTCAGGAGGGTTTCAATAGAGTTTTATGGGTCTGCCTATATTTATGTCCATGCTCCTGTCGACTATTGAATAAACTTATGTCCCTTAGGCTCGACGTGGTGGTGCTGCCCGCTTGAACAAATGATGAGGAGAGCCACACCTTTATGATTTGGAAGAAAAATGTTGGTCTGTCTTTTTTTTCACTGCCATTGTAAACAGTATTTAACTTTGACTTTATCATCTGCAGTATCATCGACTCTCTTGGACATGCGGATCTTGGACATGCGGATGGGATACCATTTTTCATGCATTCCTTTGAGGAATTTTATTATGATTAGAATAAATGAGAGCTGTTCATCGTGGTAAAATCAATGGATGAGATATAAGAGGTATCTAGAATAGGTAACAAATCTATGGGGCCGGTACCGACATTAATTTACTTTTTAATTCACATATCAGATCAATAGTACCCGATGGTACCGCAATGATCAGTGGTCAGCAATGGTCAACAAAATATAGTACCGGATGGTACTGCCTGGTACCTTCCAACCACCGTAATAAGTTTTTTTTCTTACCGTTATGTACCGACATTTTTTACTTAGTGAGATTATACGAAAACGGTGTTAAAAGTCAATGAGTTGCTTTCTCAAAATGAATATTTTTCTTACCACCATAGTGTGAGGGTCATCTCCTTCTATTATCAAGTAGTTATGCTTTGTGCTGGGATGTGGTGATAGTGGAATATTTTCATCTTCCTATGCACAATAGAGAATACTTCTATTTTCATCACTTACAAGCAAGGGGCGGACTGAAGGCGCGGCGAGCCCGAGCGCCTGCTCGGGTTCCTTGCCTAAGCGCTAGTGGAAAAATGCCTCGAGCCGTTCCACTGTTAGCACTTAGCAGACCAACTCAAACACTTGTTAGCCGAATCATGTGTAATTGTTCAGTAAAAATCAAGAGCAAAAACCAATTATTTACTGGCCAGTCGAAGTTCTTAATGGTTTGCTAGATTGAGCAGGAACTACTCAAATCAGTTGATGAGTCTACTTTTCTTTGACAGTTTCAGAAGATCAAGACTCGTAAAATGCAGCTACCTCTTACCCATAAGCTTGCATAGTGTCTTCTATGGAAATATATCGTTGAACTTTTAGTGGCAAATTGCTAATTAACAATTAATTTTAATATCATAATGCCAGTGGTCGATGTCATAGAAAAATCCTATATCCACCCCTGCTTACAGGAATGCTCATACTATGCATGAATAGTAATGTATTAATTGTCTTAGTTGTACTGCATAGAGTAGTTCATCTGTCATGACGAGCTTGTTCCCATCATCGTACCTTCTCCTTTCAAGCAAAACCCGAAATGAAATTAATATCAATAATTAGGGGGCAGAGGGTGGTAGCTAGGGCGGACGCCGAGTTCAAAACTCGCGAGTTGGCTCAGCTCCGATGTTACTTGGCTCGACTTGACTTGGCTCGATTGATTTTTTTAACAAGCCGAGCAGTTAATTTTTGGTCATTTTATTAACGAGCTGCTCACGAGCTAACTAAGTTAGAGAGGCCAAGAGAGCCAACCCGAAATGGCCCAATCCCCTTGACCTCCATATTAAAGTACAGTCAGTCTAAAGTTCTATGCTAGAACTTAAGTTTTTACTCTCTTCTATAATTTTATCATTGTGTTGTTGAAGTCTAATAATTAGCACTAGTGTAATCAGAAAGTTGTTGATCGGTCGCGGTTTGTATATTCTTAATGCAGGTGGATTTTGGAAGTTTGGAACTTCATAACTGCTATAGCTTTTGTATTTCAAAATAGGCTGAGGTGGTAATTCCAAATATACATCTAGCTCGCGAGCATAATGAGCTGGCTCAAGCTATTAAAGAGCCGAGCTGAGCCGTTATTTTTGCTCGTTTGTTAACAAGCCGAGCCGAGCTGGCTTGTTAGGCTAACGAGTCAGATCAACTTAAGCCGAGCCGATCCGAGCTGGCTCGGGGTCCGGTCTTTGTGGTAGCTAAGCTAGTTCAAAGACCAACACTATATCAACAGAAAAATATGGCCATGAGGCATGGCGCTGGTAGTCTCCTTCACTCGCTCCACCACTGAATATTATGCTCTCTCCATTCTAAATTGTAGGTTATTTTACCAAATCTATATACATAGTTTTTACTATGTATGAATACATAGCGTATATCTAAGTGCATAGCAAAAATTATATGGATCCTATAATTTGGAACATAAGGAGTATCAATCTATGGATCCTCATTGAAACTTATAAGATTAAGGATACTTTTTAGTTGCACAAAAATAAAAAACAGTATATGTCGGTGTTTTACCGCCACGCCCACCGAGGGATAACCCCGAGGTGGTGAGTTTGTAGGTAGGGTATCGCCGAGATCAGGAACTCACAGGTTCAAAGGAAATACATAATGTTTAGACAGGTTCGGACCGCCGAGAGCGTAATACCCTATGTCCTGTGTAGTTTGTATTATCTTTGATGATGATTGAACCCGAGGGGGTCCCTGTCCGCCCTTATATAGTCTGGGGGGATAGGTTTGCATGGAAGTCCTAGTCGGGTACAAGCCCAGGAGCCCTACCCGAGTACTTCTCGGGTAGTTTTTTACCGTGTCCGACTAGTTTCACTACTGTACAAGTAATCTGATTGCATTACGAGTAGTTACAATAGATTTAGAGCATAGGTCATGTCCCATCCTGTATCCTAGAAGAAGTGTGCCACGTGGACAGTCCCGTGTGCCCGGGTCTGACAAGCCCCCGAACTCTTCATAGCCGAGTATCGCAGGCGTCCGAGTACTTCTGAAGGCGTCTTCGAGTTCTCCCGAACTTCGTCTTGAAGGTGCCCTCCAAGTACTTCCTTGGCTGCGTCGAGGCTGTGAGGTGCTCATGCCCCAAGTAGTTGTCCAGTCTTCTTTATATGGGCTGCGATTAAACTCGCACTCAATATGGAGTAGCCCCCGAGCCTTAGGTTGACTCGTAGAATCAGGCTGATGGTCAATTTAATCTTGAGTCTTCTGTCCTTATCTTCCAACAGATTTGAAAAATAATTCGCTGATGACACGTATCCCGCAGCCCCCGAGCCTTGAATCCAAATCCCCAGGTTTTGGAATAAAGGATCCAAAGAATCGTGGCATGCAATATATGACGGTAATGATTTGATGGTGAATATGGGTAAATTGGTGTAGTAAATTTGAAAACCTCTTTTTTGGGATGAATTCTCTGAAAAAATGGTTAAACAAATAATCATCCCAAGATACACCCAAAAGTACCTCTCAAATCAACTTTTGTGCCCTGAGCCAATGACTAAATAAGTCCTCTGGGTAATAATTTGAACAAACCCCTTATTTCGGGATAAAATTCCTGAAATAATGGTTAACAAACATCTACCCAACATAAATCTTAAAAAGCCTCTTGGATCAGGTACTGTCGAGTAGTTGTACAACATCCATCATGTAAGCATGAGAGTTGTCCCTTGAGGCATGTTGAGTGCCTTGTCCAATCAAGCCCCCGAGCCAGGAGCCAGATGATAAGCATAAAGTAGTTGTAGCAGAACGGTGGCGCTAGCCCCTGAGTCCAGGCATTGGGCAAGTAACCGCTAAGTCTTGAATAGTCGATGAAGCCATCTAGTCGGAGTCGATCCCGACTAGGGTTGTAGTCAAGACAAGTAGTCGAAGTAGTCGAACAGGTGTAGAACTAGTTGTGAACTAGTAATCTTCTTGTCATGGGAGTAAGGCCCCTACAATAACATAGTGTACAAGTGAAAAATAAGTAATATGTTACTAGAAAATAAGGGAGCGAGGCCCCTTCAGCAAACTTCCGTGTAGTACCAGTTGTAAACCAGTAGAACGGCGTTGTACTGGAGGTATGAGCACAAGGCCCCTTCATTAACCCAAGATACTAGTCAGAAACTAGTAATTAGTTACTGGAAGTATGGGAGCAAGGTCCCTTTAGTAAACTTGCGCGTAGTACTAGTCGTAAACCGGTAAACGGAGTTATACTGGTAGCATCAATCTCCAGGCACCAATAGAAGATGTCCCTAGTTGATCAAGGATGAAACCGACGTAGATGTTCAATATTCCAAGAATTGGATACCTCCTGGCCATCCGGGTACTGTAAGCAATAACATCCAGGGCCTGTAACCTTGTGCACAACGAAAGGTCCTTCCCATCGTGAGTTAAGCTTGTGTAGCCCGGTATCATCCTGGATTCGTCGAAGAACCATATCTCCAACATTGAAAGAGCGCCGTTGAACGTTCCTGTCGTGGTAACGATGAACTCCTTGTAAGTAGCGAGCTGACTGGAACAATACGTTGCATCGGATTTCCTCAGCTGAGTCAAGTTTGAGGTGTCTTGCAGCGTCAGCCTCGGCTTCTTCAAACATCTCCAGTCGTGGAGACATCCACATCATGTCAGCTGGTAATATAGCTTCAGACCCGTAGACGAGAAAGAAAGGTGACTGTCCTGTTGCTTTGCTTGGTTGTGTGCGAAGCCCCTAGACTACTGATGAGATCTCATTGATCCACTTGCTGCCCTTTTTGCTATTCTCGTCAAAGAGTCTTATCTTCAATTCATCAAGAATCAAGCCGGTGGCGCGCTCAACTTGGCCATTGGCCCGCGGGTGAGCCACTGAAACATATTTGACTTTAATGGAACTGCGTTCACAGAAATCCCAGAACTGATGTGAGTGGAAATTGGATACCAAATCTGTAATGATGGTGTTGGGGAAGCCAAAACGATGTAAGATGTTCCAGATGAAAGTAACCACTCGATCCGCCGAGAGCGTTGCAATTGGCTTGTACTCGATCCACTTGGTAAACTTGTCGACGGCCATCAACACGTGTGTGAAACCTCCTGGCGCAGTTGTTAAGGGTCCTATCATGTCCAGGCCCCAGCATGCAAACGGCCATGAAGGTGGTATGGTGATGAGGTTATGAGCCGGACATGAAGCTGTTTGCCAATGAATTCGCAATTGGTACACCGACGAACGAGTGCTTCGGCATCTGCCAAAGCGGTTGGCCAGTAGAAACCAGATCGAAATGCCTTGCCGACTAGTGTGCGAGAAGCCATGTGGTTCCCGCACACGCCTTCGTGAATCTCTTGGAGTATCTCTTTGCCCTCCTCCTTGCTGACACACTTCATGAGTATGCCCAATGCTGATCCACGCTTGTACAGGTTACCCCCGACTAAAACGTACCCTTTGCTGCGTCTTAGGATGCGAGTAGCTTCAGTGCTCTTTGGGTCGACGTCGGGGGGTAGTTTGTGCTCCTGGATGTAGTCGATGAAGGCCACCCTCCAGTCGACCTCGATCATAAGGACCTCTCGGTCGGGTTCCATGGGACCCTGAGCGATGGAACTTGTGTCTGGTGCCCTGATGGAAGGGTGATGCAACTCGTGAACAAAAACTCCTGGTGGGACATTAGCTCGATCAGAATCCAGTTTGGAGAGTACATCCGCACCCACATTGTCGCGGATCACATGGTGAATTTCCAACCCCGAGAACTTGTTCTTGAGCTTGCGTATTTCCGTAATGTAGGCGTCCATGGTGTCTTTGTTGATGTCCCACTTCTTGTTGACTTGTTGGACCACCAGTAAAGAGTCGTTGTAGACGAGTAGTCGCTTGATGCCCAAAGAGATTGCCAGGCGTAGCCCGTGCAATAATGCCTCATACTCGGCCTCATTGTTAGAGACCTCGAATAGTATTTGAAACACATACTTGAGCTATTCTCCTCTCGGACTGATGAAAAGTACTCCCGCACCACCGCCACCGAGCTTGAGTGAGCCGTCAAAGTACATGACCCAATGCTCTGGCTGGTTGGTTGGGGCTTCCACTTGATTTTCTTGCCACTCCGCTATAAAGTCGACTAGAGCCTGTGACTTGATGGCTGTCCGGGTCTTGAAGTCGAGCGTGAGGGCTCCCAGCTCCACGGCCCACTTGGAGATGCGCCTGGTAGCGTCCTGATTGTGAAGGATATCTGCAAATGGGAAGTCGGAGACCACCAGGATATTGTATGCATTGAAATAGTGGCAAAGCTTCCTGGAAGTGATGAGTATACCATAAAGAATTTTCTGAATCGTTGGGTAACAAACTTTACATTCAGAGAGGACATCGCTGATGAAGTAGACTGGCCGCTGCACCCCGAAGGCGTGGCCTTCCTCCTGGCGTTCCACCACAATTGCCGTGTTGACGACATGAGTAGTCGCGGTGATGTAGAGTAGCAGATTCTCGCCTAGTTGGGGAGCCGTCAGGATGGGTGGCGACTGCAAATGGTGCTTGAGATTTTGCAGTGCCTGGTTTGCCTCCTCGGTCCACTTGAACTTGTCGTGGAGCTTGAGCAATTTGAAGAAGGGAAGTCCCCTTTCTCCAAGTCGGGAGATGAATCGATTCAAAGCTGCCATGCAGCCTGTGAGTTTCTGAACGTCCTTTATCATCCTTGGAGCGTCCATGGCTATGATGGCGTTGATCTTCTCCAGGTTTGCCTCAATTCCTCCGTGACTAACAATGAACCCGAATAGTTTTCCTTGTGGCACACCAAAGACGCACTTCGTCTGGTTAAGCTTCCATCGAAATCGTCACAAGCTATTGAATGTCTCCTCGAGATCGGTGATGAACTCGTTGTGGGATCTGATCTGGATGACCACGTCATCCACGTAAGCTTCAACGTTGCGGTGTAGCTGGTCCGCAAGGCACAGTTGGATGGCCCGTTGGTAGGTGGCTCCTGCGTTCTTCAACCCGAATGATATTGTAGTGTATGCGTATGCTCCAAAGGGGGTGATGAACGCTGTTTTGATCCGATCTTCCCCTTGAGAGCTATCTGATGGTAGCCCAAGTAGCAGTTGAGGAAGGTGAGCAAGACACAGACAGCCGTAGAGTCAATGACTTGGTCGACGCATGGGAGCGCGAAGGAGTCTGTCTGGCAATGTTTATTGAGATCTGTATAATCCACACACATTCTCCATTCATTGTTATTCTTTTTCAGTACTAGTACAGGGTTAGCTAACCACTCGGATTGGTACACTTCTTTAATAAAATCAACCGCGAGTAGTTTTGCTAGCTCTTTCTTGATGGCCTCCCTCTTTTTGGGGTAGTTGTCCTTCGTCCCAAAGGTGACTGGCAGGACCATTGACCCGAGTGGTGTAGCCGCATTACCTGGGACAATGCCATAGAAATGAGCTTTGCTGGGGGTGAGCATCTTGGAGATGTTCTGGCCCATCATCTTCAGAGTACACGCGAAAAGCAGGTTGAGGACACTCCCGCCATCGATGAGTACTCGGGTTAACTGTGAGCCCGCCACGACACGGTCTAGGACGAGCAGGAATTTTCCCGGCTCAGAGAAGCTGGTACATTGATCGTCCCTGGAAAAGGAGATCGGGACCTCGCTGTATCTCAGAGTCATGGTGCTCAGACCTCGAGGGGTGATTCCGAGTGGAAGACACTGGAAGTTGCCCATCGAGTTGCACGAGCGCGCGCTTGGTCGGGTACTGTAACCTTAGTATCTGAGGATTGGGTGGGAGTTGTTGAGCTAAGATGGCTGCTTCTGCGATGGCGCCAATCGGCGTATAGTACTCCCGATCCGCGACTGCTGCAAAGGAGTTGTTTAGATCACCTGGTTCGCGGGCGCGATTCTGCGCATTGCGCCTGCGTTGGGGGCGCTTGGTGTTCTTTACCCACCGGATCCTTCGGTGTTCCTCGTCTTCATCCTGGGGAGCATCAGCTGTGGGCTCGCCGGCTGAGACGTCTACGAGTTGCTCATTGTCGTACTGGGGGTCCAGCTCATCGTCGTCCGCGTTACGAAGGGAGGCCATGCAGACTTGACGATCCGACGAGTGGTTAGCCATGCGGCTATGGTCGAGTAGCTCTGTGCTACTTTCTCCTTCTTCCGCAATGGGAGAGAGGGGTCTACCCTCCTCGAAGGGTAGTTCCTGCGTGAAGGCCACAAGGCGGGAGTCGTAATCGAGTAGTTCGGAGGGCTCAAAGCCCTTTCAGTACACGAAGCGTCCTTGCGGCGTTGATGTTATGGTTAAACCCAGATGGCTGCCCAAAAAAGATTCGGTGTGGCCGTCGGGTTGCGAGTGGTTTTTAAGGGCGAGGGCCGCCCGACGAGTGGTGGCTCCCTCGTCTCCGAGTCCTTTTCGGGACTGGCTTGAAGGTGTAGTACCGCGCGAGGAGTACTCTCCGTTGGAGTCTGAGTAGTTGTCGAAAACTGGGGCTTCCCGGCAAGCGGTGACTCCCACGTCCTTGATCTTGAGCAGCAGATCCAAATCCTTCTCCAAGTCGGGGAGGGATTTAGATCGTGAGGTCTTTTCAGATCGGTTTGAATCCGACCCGAATAGATCTGGTGCGTCACGAGTGGAAGTCGTGTAAAAAACGGACATCTTTTCGATCTGCAGGGCCAGATTGGGAAGCAACAGATCGTCGAGGTTGTCAATGAACTCATCGAAATCGCTGCTTGGAGTTGATGAAGAGGTCTCCGGCTCCTTGGAATTGGCTAGGTGGCTGTTGAAGCCACCCAAACCGTTGGTGACGCAAATTCAGGAGCCGAAAATGAAAGTTGTGCCCTCGTCGAGCACATCGCTGGTGAAGTTGAAGGATGCCATCGAATTTTCCGGTGGATGCTTGATGAACACCCCTACCTGGCGCGCCAGCTGTCGGTGTTTTACCGCCAGACCACCGAGGGATACACCCGAGGTGGTGAGTTTGTAGGTAGGGTGTCGCCGAGATCAGGAACTCGAAGGTTCAAAGGAACACACTGTTTGGACAGGTTCGGGCCGCCGAGAGCGTAATACCCTACATCCTGTGTGGTTTGTATTGCCTTTGTTGATGATTGTCCCTGAGAGGGTCCCTGTCTTGGGGGACAGGTTTAAATGGAAGTCCTAGTCGGGTACAAGCCCAGGAGTCCTACCCGAGTACTTCTCGGGTAGTTTCCTACCGTGTCCGACTAGTTTCACTACTGTACAAGAGTAATCCTATTGTATTACGAGTAGTTACAACAAATATATACTGTACAAGAGTAATCCTATTGTATTACGAGTAGTTACAACAAATATAGAGCGTGGACCATGTCCCATCCCGTATCTAGGAGAAGTGTGCCACGTGGATAGTCCTGTGTACCCGGATCTGACAGTATCATTATTAAGAAAATACCACGAGGGATAATTTAATGACTGCTATTGTAAGTCGATAGCATTGCTTCTCCATAGTATCATCAACGTCTTTAAAGCCATGCCGCCATGGCTCCTACACCACCATCTATCTCGCCTTCAAACCAATAGTGATCGCATTCACATTACAGCAATGGCTTCAGCTGCTAAGCGTAGCAAGAAGCTGCGCATCCTCATACCCTTCTTCGCCACCAGCCACATCCGCCCCTTCACCGACTTCGCCTTCCACCTCGCCGCGGCCAGCCCGGACGACGTCGAGGCCACCGTCGCCGTGACCCCTGCGAACGCCCCGGTCGTGAAGGCGGCCCTCTCATCCCACATCCCCCGCGGCGGCCATGGCGGCGACGCCAGGGTCAAGGTCACGACCTACGCCTTCCCGAACGTGGACGGCCTCCCGCCAGGGGTCGAGAACATGTCCACCGTCAAGGCTGAGGACGCATGGCGGATCGTGGCCGCCACCTCCAACGAAGCGGTGATGCAGCCGGCATAGGAGAGCCTCATCAGGACGAGCTCCCCCGACGCCGTCGTCACCGACCTCCACTTCATCTGGAACGCCGGTATCGCCGCCGAACTCGGGGTGCCCTGTGTTGCCTTCAACAGCGGGGGCATCTTCCCAACGCTAGCCCTTTCGCGCCTTACCGCCATTGAAATCAAGGACCCCGCAGCCGGCGGTTCGGTGACCATTCCCCAGTTTCCCGGTCCCGATATCTCTCTCCCGGTCACCGAGCTGCCAGATTTCTTGAGGAATCAGGCGCAGGTGTTCGAATTCGACCATGGCGCGGAAAATCGGTTCATGGTGGAGCTCAAAGAGTGCCTGGGATTGCCGCCAACACTTTCATTGATCTCGAGCCTGAGTACGGTGAGAACTTCATCGACAGCGGCTTCGTGAAGCGCGCCTACTTTGTCGGCCCGCTTTCACTGCCACCGGTGGCGGCAGCGACGGTAGCCATTACCGGCGGCGAAAAATCGTCATCAGCTTGCTTCGATTGGCTGGACACAATGCCTGCCCACTCCGTCGTGTACCTGTGCTTCGGCAGCCTGACGAAGTTGTCGGAGGCTCAGCTCAATGAGCTCGCCCTCGGGCTGGAATCCTCCGGCGTGCCGTTCCTGTGGGTCGTCAAGGTCCCAACATGGGAGCCGCCGGCAGGGTGGAAGGAGCGTGTCGGGAGCAGAGGCATGCTCGTCACGGGGTGGGCCCCGCAGAGGGACATCCTTCAGCACCCGGCGGTGGGGGCCTTCGTGACGCACTGCGGCTGGAACACAGGTGGTATCGATCGGGGAGCGCCTGTGGCCGGAGGGCGCCGGGCGGCGCGGCACGAGACGTGAGGAGCACGAGCTGGTTCCTGGCGAGGCGATCGCGTGAGCCGTCGCGAAGTTCATGGAGCACGGAGGTGCCGCGGACGCCGCGAGGAGGAGGGTGGCGGAGCTCTCCGCGAAGGCTCGCGCGGCTATGGCGGAAGGCGGCACCTCTCACCGCGATCTGCATCAGCTTCTTGATGACATTATGGCAGCAAGGCGTCTGGTGGTGGGACTACGGCGCCATGAAAAAGACTGTAAGCACAACTATATCCCTATTCCCTAGTACATATGGGTATAGCATGCTTAAATACATGTCCAAATGATATTTTTTGCAAACCTAATTGCAGACAAATACAAAATGTGTTCTGAGAATTTCGTGTGTGCACCTAGAAATGCAGTTGTTTTCAAAACCTAATATCCAGAACATTTTATTGGAGACTTATTTGTGTTTAGTATCTCAATATAGAGCATGGCAGCTGGAGAATCTGGATAGAAACCAAGATTACGAGAAGACGTACTGGGAAGACGCATGTTATCAGTTACTGATGATCTTATGGTTCCAAGAAGATGCAAGAATAAGAAATGTCTTGTCCTGCAGGAAGATACACAGTTCGTTGTAAAATGTGTGTGCGCACGTCTCAAACATGATGTATCTGTATTTTTCAAAAATAAAATTAATGTACCACATTGCTGTCGTTTACCAAAACAACTCCTGAGGTGATTATCTTTGTGAAACCGTATCTGTAAAATACTATATCAATTATTTGTGAGCTAATTAATAGTCACAAATAATTGCCATAGTATTCGAAAAAGTTAAAAACGAAAGAGGACTTCTGAGAGAGGGGGGGGGGGGGGGGGGGGGGGGGGAGGCAGTTATCATATTGATTTCAGTCAAGATTTACTTAAGCAACTCACCATTCCAACAAGTATTAAGCACATTAAGCCCCCTCCGACGAAGTGTTTACCAATTAGGCCCAATAAACTGAGGAGATGCAACAGCCTACACATCTTGATTTTTACCATTTTACCAATCTAATGGGAAACTGACCATAGCCACAGCCCACGTTTCACTCATGGCTTGCTAAAGAACTTACATATATAGTTTTGATCACATCTTTATTAAGTCAGTTGTTTCTAGCTCCCCAATAGTGTTCAAAATATTAATCTAACTAAAAACCAGTAAGCATGCCACTTGTTGTTCCCAGGAGTAACTGAAGTAGTGTTGAAAATACTGATCCAACCAATGGAAAAGCAAACCACTGGCCCACACCACAAAACTGAACGACATATTAGATCTAAAGTTGAAAATACTAGCCAAACAAATGATCAAGCCACATGTCCATGCCACAAAGTTGTAAAAACCGCGATAAAGAAATCCTAATTGTAACTACGAAAATTACGAGGGATATAGGTGAAAGTCCCAAATTATTATTTGTGATATTTTAGGGTTTGTTTGGATCACCAACTAAAGTGTAGTTGGCTAAATTTAGCTGCTAGGGATTCAAACGGCCCAACAAAAAGGTCAGCTAAAGTTTAGCTGGGTCTATTAGCTGGAGGATCCAAACATCCCAACTAAAGTTTAGCTGGGAGAACTTTTAGGTAGCTAAAATTTAGCTTTAAAATTTTTGCTAGCTAAATTTTAGTTGTGTGGGTCCAAACATACCCTTTAACTAGATTGTCGGCGGAGCAGTGCCACTACCTATGTTGTTAAGGGTGTGATTGGTTACTTGGTCTATTTCTAGCAGTATTTTGTAGGTTTATTTGGTTGGCTGCATATATTGTCTTGGTCCGCATTGCATTGCTCCCTGTGTTGCACTGTTGTAGCTAGGCTGGGGCCAAAATTTAGCCAGCCGGAGCCTATGCAGCCTGCATAACCGGAGACAAGTCTCATTTGCGTTTCCCACTATGCAGGCTCTACAAGGCTACTTGTACAACCGGAGCCCGTTAACGGACCTATTCAAGCTACCAAACATCCAAACATGCACTAAACCTTATGCAGCCTACCAATCACAACCTAACTGCATTGCAAGCGTCTGAATTTTGTCATTCTTGCCAGCGTCATGCTGCAATGTTGGGCAGGTGGGGTCACAGGGCTCGGCGACCCTGGGCACCTGGTGAGCGGAAGTGCGCTTGTGCCATGCACAGCATAATTCAGCCGGGCAAAAAAAAAAAGTTGACCAATGGCAAACACGCATATAATATATAGATGCATGACAATATTTACCGCTATGGCCTTTGGCTGGGTACATGTGCAGCCGTGCAGGCAAGCTGCATCATTACGCGTGCAGGACAGGACCGTGTGTGACATATAAGCTAGTATACATCACCAGCCTGACCTAACCTACAGTAAAGGGCAGGCACCACCGCAGATCTACAGACTGCAACATCTAATTGATTGCTGGTTCCTTTGAATCCCACCAAGGGCGGACCTGCGCTAGCTTGCTGATTTGCAAAATTCAGGAGCCATTTTTCGACATTTTTCGACGGTTTCAGAGCATCAAGACACGGAATGTTGTCTCATACCTTGGAGTATACTCTTGGATATTTTACGGCAAATTATTAGGCTTAATTATTTCAGTGTCGTACTGGGGCAACTGTTATAGTATCTCATCTTTAATCTATATATATGCATACTTCCTCCGTTCTAAAAAAATTGCAACTCTCGCATTTTGAGAAATCAAACAAATTTAAATTTGACCAAATTTATATAAAATAGTATTAGTATTTATGTTATAAAATAAGTATTATTAGATTAATCATGTAATATATTTTCATACTAAATTTATTTGGAGATATAAACGTTAGTTATTTTATATAAATTTTGTTAAATTTAAAATTGTTTGACTTCTCGGGATGTGAGAGTTGCATTCTTTTTGTAACGGAGGGAGTATTCATGTGTTCTAAAAACACGAATTTAGTTTGAGGCTATCAATTTTGCTTATGTGTGCGCGCGTGCGTGTGTGTGTCAGTGGTCGATATATTTATATCAACTTGTTATCCGTTGCTACGTTCGGCCGTGCTCTAGAAAATTTCTAGGTCTGTCACTAATGTTGGGTACATCCGAACTGCCTGTACTGTTGCTGGCTCTGTAAAAATGGGAAGGGTATAGTATGTCCCTGTGAACATTAGTGCTGAAGTAGTGTCCACGTGCCTATTCACAGCCCAGAAGACAAAAACAGAAGGCAGAAGCTATATATGCACAACGTCAGGAAAACAAGAACGAAATTAAGAAGCAGAGAGGAAAAGGAAGTCCTCCTCCGCTCCGAGACCTATCTGTTGGAAATATATTTCAATTAAGACCGTGATCTTCAGTGTTAAAGCATTTAACCATCCAAAACGAGATTAAGGGAAAATTTAATGGGCTATGATCAGCAGGTCCATTAATCTATTTCAAATAGAGACCGGCCCCCAGCCCCACAGTGTCTATATATACTTAAATTCATGGCTATATATACTTAATTTCGTGGCTATCATTAAATATACATTTTCTAAACCCTAGCCAACTCAAATCCGCGTGCTAAGGGCGACGGAGGGGTTTGCAAGGTCAAGTACTCGAGGGCAGTGCCGTTGGCGACCCGAAGGACGTCGCTACCCTGCTGCTACATCGACACCGACAAGAACACCTACTTCCTCTACAACTCAGGCGTCATCAACTATGGGAGCTCCTATAGCTGCTACTGACCCACCAAATTTCACATTACGTGATTGATATCATGTTTAGGCTAAAGATCCTGTTTAATCGCTAATTACATTCATTAGCAGAATCAACATTTCGTATCAAGGCTAACCTTATGCCTAACTTGATTCAATCTATTAAGAAAGTTCCCTGTTTGTTGGATTAGATTGATTTTATATGATGTGCAGATTAGATCTTATTGCACAATTAGGTTTGAATCAAGTTTTAGATGCAATTAGTTCCTGCAGAAGTGTTCATATGTTTAATTAAGTCCTAATCATGCAATTAGATCCAATTACTTCGGTTAGGTCAAGTTTTAGTTGAAATCTTGATCTGTTTTTAGTTTAAGTACCCCGGATTAGATCAATCATGCCTAGATTAAGTTAACAGAGGCGAGTTAATGGTTAATTTCATGATTAGGTTAAGTAAATCAAGGTTCGGGTTTCGGTTTTCTACTGGCTTTTCCCAGCCCTTAGCCCCTGTTCATTTCAATTCCCGCAAATTAGCACTTGATTCATGCAATTAGTCGCATCGGTAAGCAAATTAGAAGGAGGGGAAAAGCCAAATCTTAGATCCAATCAAGAAACCCCAAATCCTTCATGAACCCTAACCCTAAGATTCAAGAAGCCCTCACCTAGGCCATGAGTAAGGCCTGCTGCCATAAAAGAGGACCACATCAGGAACCCCCGGCGCTGCCGCGCGCGACTTGGTCGCACGCGGCGCCGGCGGGAGGACCCATGATGGAGCAAGAAAGGGCGGCGGGCAGACGAGCCACGGCGCGGCTGGGCCAAGGTCCTGACGCGGCGGCGCACAGCGCTGGCGCCAGCCTGGTGCGCGGCTGGCGTCCGTGGCACCCGCACCTGCGGCCAGCGGCTCACCCAAGCGCCTGCCGGGGGCCCACACCCCACGCAGCTGTAGGCCACGGGCCGGCGGCGGCAGCAAGGGCACGTAGTGGCAGCTGCCGGGCGTGCACAGGTGCCCGCGGTGGCCAACCGGCGCCCCACGCTGCGCGCACAGGCACACGCGGCGCACGGCGCCAGCGGCATCATCCGGGGCAACGGTACCCACCTCGCTGGGCACGTGCCACTATCAGGCGCGGCTGCGGCGGCTGCTGGCGGTCGGCGGCGCACTGGAGGATAAGGCGGCGGCGGCTTAGAGTTGTTGTCAAGAGAGGGAGAAAGGAAGAGTGAGGCCGGATTAGGGTTTTCGGACCGCATTTGACCTATTATACGGGCATTATCAGTTTTTTGGCCCTAGGATTGTGATGGACGGCCGAGATCGCGTCGCGATTAGGGTTTTGCGGCGGGCAGGCTGAGATGGGTCGGCGGCGCGCTGATGGGCCGCGTGCAAAAGCGGGCCGCGCTGCTGGGCTGCTGTCCAGCTGGCTGCGCCGAGCCGACATGCGCGTCAGACGAGCTGCTGCGAGCTTAGGCTGTGCGCGGCTGTTGTGCGGCTTGCTGGCCGAGCTGAGGCTGTGCGCTGGGGAAGTTTCGGGCTGTTTTAGAGTTTTGGGCTGCTTACGAAGCTGTAACACCCAAAATATAGGAGCTAAAATTTCTAAAAGTATTTTCATAAAAATCATAAATTAAAATTGTGCATGCATCTTTATTTCTTTCTTCTCCTATTCTTTCTTTCAGCCAGCCCAATTTCTTCTCTTCTTCTTCTTTTTTTCTTTTCCCGCGGCCAACCCAGTGGCCGATTTCCCTCAGCCGACCCTTGCTTCCACCGACAGCTAGGACCCACCTGTCGGCGCCTTCTTCTTCTTTCTTCTTTCCCGACCCAGAGTCCAGAACGGCTCCGAGCTGTTGTTCGTATTCCGTTCTCTTTCTTTCTTCTTATCCCGAGTCCTGATCGATTTCCGCAGCACCGCCTTCCTAATCTCGGCCGATCTGCCCCTATAAAATCCTGCCAAAGCCCCGCTTTGCAACCCACGCCAAACTCAAATCTTTTCCTCTACACAACATCGTCGTACGAACGCTGGAAGTTGCGCCTCGGAGGAACGCCGCCGACCCGTGTCGCCGATTCTCCGTCGACTCGCCGACCTGCAGCTGCTCCGCCGTCTTCAACTCTCGCCAGAGCTCCGCAAGTTGGTGAGCATTAAGCTAACCAGATTCCCCTCTCTCTTTCTTGCTCCGCCACCCACCAGATTGCTCGCCGGACCCCTGTTTCCGCCCGCCGCCATGGCCGCCAGTTTACAGCCGCCGCACAGCCAACTTGTGATCACCCTCACCTTCACCGTACCGCCCACTCACTTCCCGTCATAGACCCAGCTTGAATTAAGCCCCGGAACACCAGAATTGGTGAAGCTCCGATCGTCCACCGCCGCACTCGCTCACCGCCGATGCCCAGTTAAAACTCCGCCTCGCCCGACCCTTTTGTTCTGTCGAGCCGACCCTTCCTCTGCCGCTTGATCTAGATCTAACGGCCAGAAGTGATCTTCACTTTACACGGCCGATTTACCCGACCTTTTCTTTACTTGGCCGATTCGCCCGACCCTTACTCCGCCGATTCGTTTGATCCGCCGCCGATTCTGATCCAACGGACCAGATTTATCCGACCCTAGCCGATCCCGAAACTTTTGCAGGAAGATCCCTAAGTTTTCCAGGAATCAACCCGCAGTCCAGATCAGTAGAAAAATAATTAGGGTTGAGCCCTTTCTTTTTTTGTCCCCACCCCTGACTTTCCTAGAATTAGAACCCGCCGTCCAGAACCTATAGTTTTGCACCCCGACCCTCTGTTTAAGGTTTAATTATGTTTTGGCCCCTGAATTCTTTAGATCTAGCCTCGGGAGACTTAAAACTCTAGCAGTTAGGTCCTCAGATCACTGTTTTAACCATATCTTCATCGTTTCAACTCCGATTTCAGCGATTCTTGAGCCCACACAATCTTTGCACCATGAACTACAACTTTAGTATCTTTTCGTTTTCTGTTTGTATTGTTGGTTGTATTGTTTCTTATTTGTTTGTGTATGCTTGTTTGTGTGATCGCGTAGACAACGTGACGTTCGAGCCAAATCAAGAGCAAGCTTACGAGGAAGAGAATCAGCAGTTGCTTGAAGAAGGCAAGTGGATTTCCCCCTCTGCATATTCTATTTGATCCCAACAACTGCATGAAAATACACTTTACTTTATTGTTGCTTGCATAAATTTGATGGGATTACCTATGCTAAGGACTTACCTAGTCTTTTACCCCAATCCTTGAAACACCTGGGTTTACTACTTTGTTGGGTAGTTACGCTTAGTTGCAAACTTTGGGATTGGTATTGGTTTACTCTTATGTTAATGTTGAACACGTTTTATATTGTGGTTTTATCGCGTAATATCAAGATCGACTTTGTTTAATGGGAACATGGAGAACCACCCAAGTGAACAGTGCAACCACAAAGTCACATGGCTCTGACCTTAGCCAATTAATTAGATGTGTAGTTTGCTGGTGGCCTTACCGAAAGGGCAAGGAGGGGGTCGGTGATAGGGGTCATAGCCCGGTCCTCTTGGGGTAGCTGCCTTTGCTAAGGAGCTGACCATTAGGGAGGTTTATGGACCACGCCGCTACTGAAACTCTAGCGGGCTGCCTAGCTCTCGACATGTCTTTGTAAAGGCTTCGTAGTGTACCCTCGCCACTCACCTCGGAAGTGTTTAAGGGCTTTGCAAACCCGGGCGACTCAGGGAAACACGATTTGTGGGTAAAGTGTACAACCTCTGCAGAGTGTAAAACTGTTATAACAGCCGTACTCACGGTTATGAGTGGCTTGGACCCTCACATGATAATGAAACTTGAAGATTAAATAAATTGTGGTTCGTGGTTAATACTTGAGTTGATGATATCTTTATGTTTTTGCTAAAATGGGATTGGTATAAACTTAAACCTAGTTAATAGATGCTTGATAATAAAATTTGACCAACTAAAAGCAACCGCTGCTGCAAACCTCAGCCTATCCTTGATAGCCTTGCATTTTCACCCCACTTGCTGAGTACCAACCATAAGAGTACTCACCCTTGCCCCTGCTGTTCAGAAGTTAACTTTGAAGAGGAGATCTTCGACGACTTCGAGGAGTTCTAGGTCCTGCGTTCACCAGTCATCGCCTGTGGAAGATGGAGTTGTTGAAGACTTCGTATAGGGTATAACGGTTTAACGTTAAAGACATTTGTGTCTCTTTTATACGGAGTGTAATATTGTTAAATACTTTATTTTAGTTACTTTTGAGCATTGTCTTTGATATATTACACTTTCCGCCTACCATATGTGTGTGAACGAGATCCTGGCACACATATGAGATGCATCTGGTTCTTTCTAGAATCGGGTGTGACAGAAGCTTAGCCATTTAATGTTTATAGTCCTTTTCTTTATTGTTTATGTTTTGAAGTCTTATTTCTTTTACTGTTTTAGTATTTTTAAGCTCTATTTAATTTCTGTTGCACTTATAAATTTCAGCATTATGCTTATATTTTTTCATCAGTTATTTAAATGCTTCTAATGATGTTTTAATAGCATTTATCCACTGAAAATTATGTTTATCCACCGTATGCAATTGAGATGCGCTCTATTTAAATGGAACTATCAGAAATTTTATTTAGAGTTCACTTGTAATTAATTCTGACTATCGTTATTTTAATTATGAGTTTTATGATAAATTTCGTTTGTTTTCCCCATCGATGATGCAAATTGAAAATTTTAAGTGTGATTTTAATCAGACTATCGTAGGGTTAATTTCATACTTTTTATGAGCATCTTAATTGTGAATTTAATTGAGTTATTATTTTTATGATTTTCAGTGGACACTCTGACGAAATACCTGAGTTCCATTGAGCCCCTAAATGGCACCAACTACCCCAAGTGGTTGAACCAGGTGCAGGTGGCCATTGCTGTGTGCGAGTACGACCTCGCGTTTACGTGAAGATAAGCCAGCTGAGCCCACTGGAGCAAATGTTGATCGTACTTCCATTGAAAAGTGGGAGAGATGTGACAGGATGGCCAATATGATCATTAAGCAGACGATCTCATCGGCCTTCCTTGGTGCTATTCCTGATAAGGACCAGGATGGTAAGGAGCTGACCGCCAAGGCTTATCTTGCCAAGGTGGAAGAGTACTTCAAGGGCTCCTCCAAGACTTATGCTAGCACCCTCATCATGAAGATGTTGACTTCACAGTATAATGGGCAAAGTGGAATCAGGGAGCACATTATGAATATGTGTGACATGGCAAACAAGCTCAAGACACTGGATATGACCATCTCTGATGGTTTTCTGGTGCATTTCATTATGACTTTACTACCTCCACAGTATAGTCCCTTCAAGATAAGCTACAACACTCACAAGACGACTTGGAACATGGCTGAGCTCATCAGTTATTGTGTTGAGGAAGAGGAAAGCAGAAGGCTGAAAGGATGAAGGATGTTGTCAACATGGTCAGCCATCGCTTTGAGCGTGTTAGTGTCAGCAATGCTCGTAAGCATCATGCTGAATCAGGCAGCAGCAAGCAGCATAAGAAGAAGTTCAAGAGCCATAAAGTGAGCAAGTCCGTGGCACACAAGAAGACTTCTGATGAGAAGCTATGCAGGTTCTACAAGTCACCTAAGCATGTGCAGAAGGATTGCGCAGGATTGAAGGAGTGGCTCAAGAACAAAGGTACAATTATTGATTATGTTTTATTTATTGATGAATCATTCTTAGTGAAATTTTCTCCAAATACTTGGTGGATTGACTCAGGTACCACTGTGCACATTTCCAATTCATTGCGGATATTCAGTTCGATCTGAACTATAAGAGAGGGGGAGCGAAGTCTAAGAGTGGCTGATGGCAATGAAGTCAAGGTTGAAGGCATTGGGAGCTTCGACTTGGAGTTACCGGGCGGCTTTCACCTTCATTTGCAAGATGTTCTTTATGTTCCTAGTTTAAAGAGAAACTTTATTTCTATTTCGAGATTAGATAAGTCAGGACATATTTATGAGTTTGGTAACTCGAAGTGCAACATTAAGTTTCATAATATTCGTGTTGGCCTTGGTCATTTGCAAGGCGTAAGCGTAAGCGTAAGCGTGATGATGAGACTTCTTTGAAATTGTGGCACTGTCGATTAGGCAATATTTCGAGGGGGGAATTGAGTGTCTCATAAGAGAAGAGATACTCCATTCATTAGATCTTTCAGACTTAGATCACCAATGTGTTGACTGTATTAAGGGGAAATTCGCTAAGACTATCAAGAAAGGAGCTACTCGGAGTTAGGGCTTATTATAAATAATTCATACTGATATTTGTGGCCCATTCCCAGTAAAGTTTGTAGATGGTTTTGACTCATTCATTACTTTCACTAATGACTCATTCATTACTCTCGTTATGGTTATATTTATCCCATTTGTGATCGGTCCAAAACATTAGATAAATTTAAAATATTCAAGGCTGAAGTGGAAAATCAGCATAATGTCACTATTAAAATTGTGAGATCAGAACGAGGTGGTGAATATTATGGGAGACATCCTCCATTTGGCCAGATGCCTGGACCATTCGCTAAGTACCTTGAAGAAAATGGTATAAAGGCCCAGTATAGTATGCCGGGCGAACCATAGAACAATGGAGTCGCTGAGCGTCGTAATCATACACTTATAGACATGGTACGTAGTATGCTTAGTTATTCTACCTTGCCTGTGGAAATGTGGATGGAAGCGTTAAAGATAGTTGCGCATATACTTAATCGGGTCCCTACCAAATCAGTTCCAAAGACACCTTATGAATTATGGTTTGGGAAGAAACCGATGCTTAATTATTTACGTGTGTGGGGCTGTCCTGCTGAAGCTAAGTTATTTAACCCACAACAAAAGAAATTAGATTATAAGACGGTGAGTTGTCATTTCATCGGATACCCTGATAAGTCTAAGGGATACCATTTCTACTGTCCTAATCGCTTCACTAAGTTTGTTGAGACCAGATAGGTTGTGTTCCTAGAGGATGCAGGAATTAGTGGGAGCTTTCCAAGGAGGGAAACAAATCTTGAAGAAATTCGGGCTGAGCTTCCCATCCTGGAGATTCAGGAGACAGTAACACCTCAGTTAGTGCCGTTGTTCATGCCCTCTGTTCAGAATACACCTTCTGTTCAGATTATGCCTTCCGTTCAGAGTGCTAGCGCTCCTCCTCCTGTTGAAGTAGCTCCTGAGCCTGCGAGCGAACCACAAGTTGAGCAAATGGTGCCTAATGTTGAAGTTGCGCCTATTGTTGAAGCTGAAAACCCAGTTCAGGTACCTCAGCCTGTTGTACCCTTGAGAAGATCACAACGGGCTAGGAAACCAGCAACTTTCCCAGATTATGAGACACACTTAAGCGAAGACATATATGATGTTGGGAAAATTGATGACCCTGACTCATTCAGGGAAGCAGTATCATGGGAGAACTCTGCTAAATGGGTTGAAGCTATGGACGAAGAGCTTAAGTCCATGAGTTCTAATGATGTTTGGGATTTAGTAGATACTCTTGATGGAGTCAAACCAATAGGCCATAAATGGGTCTACAAGACTAAACGTGATTCCAAAGGGAACGTTGAACGATTCAAAGCGAGGCTTGTAGCCAAGGGTTTTACACAAATGGAAGGGGTTGATTATAATGAAACTTTGTCCCCTGTGTCTAAGAAAGATTCCTTTAGAATCATCATGGCGCTAGTGGCTCATTATGACTTAGAGCTGCATCAGATGGATGTCAAAACTATGTTCCTTAACGTTGACTTGGATGAGACCATCTTCATGGCACAGCCCGAAGGTTTTGTTGTGAAGGGCAAGGAACAAATGGGATGCAGACTAAAGAAGTCTATCTACGTACTTAAGCAAGCGTCAAGATAATGGAACCTTAAATTCGATCAGGTGATTAAGAAATTCAGGTTTAAAGAGAATGATGTGGATAACTGTATTTACACTAAAATAAAGGGTGGTAAATTTATAATTTTAGTGCTTTATGTGGATGATATCCTATTAGCGAGCAACGATAAGCGAATGTTGCATGAGATAAAAGATTTTGTTTCGTCCAACTTTGATATGAAAGATCTTGGTGAGGCCTCTTACGTTCTGGGCATTGAGATACACCGAGACAGGACCAAAGGAGTGCTATGATTGTCTCAAAGAGCATATATTGAGAAAATTCTTAAGAGATTTAATATAGATAAGAGTAAGGCCACACTTGTTCCATTAGCAAAGGGCGATAAGTTCCGTGAAGCCTAATGTCCTAAGAATCAATTGGAATTAGATGAATGAAGGATATACCTTATGTTTCAGCTGTCGGAAGCTTGATGTATGCACAGGTCTGTATGCATCCAGACTTGGCTTTTGCTACCGGAATGTTTGGATGATATCAGAAAAATCCCGAAAAGGTCCACTGTGTAGGTATCAAGAAGGCATTACGTTATTGCCAAGGTACCAAAGACTTCATGCTCACATATAGAAGCTTAGATAAACTTGAAGTACTGATGTTGACTTTGCTGGTTGTGTTGATAGTAGGAAATCTACATCAGAATATATCTACACGTTTAGCTGGAGGAGCAATATCATGAAAAGGTTCCAAACAAAGTTTAGTTGCAGCGTCGACGATGCAAGCAGAGTTTGTGGCATGCTATGAAGCAACTGGACAGGTTGTGTGGCTTAAGAATTTTATTCCGGACCTTAAGGTAATTGATAGCATTACGGAACCAATAACGTTGTACTGCAATAATCAGTCCGCAGTGTTCTTTTCGAGTAACAAGTCAAGTGGTGCTTCCAAACACATTGACCTCAAATATCGTGTTGTGAAAGAAAGATGCTAGGATCGAACCATTAAAATTGAGCATATAAGAACTAATGCTATGTTAGCGGATCCACCAAATGTATTTAAGCAGCACGTTATTGATATGGGTTTGGTGGATAGTCTTTAGGTCCTGGTTTAGGGCTGTTACTAACTCCCAACTAACGAATAAGCGTTCTAACGAGGTGTTCCAGTGAGACTGTGGGTAATAGGGTCCTAGTAGTGTATCAAGCTACTGATAATGCATTGGTATGGTACTTACTGTTATACTAAGGGTGAACATTAGTGTTAACCGTTCAATCAAGTGGGAGAATGTTGGAAATATATTTCTGTTAAGATTGTGATCTTCTCTGTTAAGGTATTTAACCACCCAAAACGAGATGAAGGAAAAACCTAATGGGATGTGATCAGCAGGCCTATTAATCTATTCCAAACAGAGGCTGATCCCAAACCCCACGGTGCCTATACTTAAAGGTTGTGGCTATTATTAAATACACGTTTTGTAAACTCTAGCCACCTCAAGTCTGATCGCTAAGGGCGCTGGAGGGATTTGGAAGGCTAAGTACTCGAGGGCACTGTCGTTGGCGATCCGAAGGACATCGCTACCACGCTGCTATATCTACACCGACAAGAACGCCTACTTCCTCTACGGTCAGACGTCATCAACTCAAGGAGCTTCTATGGCTGGTACTGCTAACGCTGCTATAAGATCTACCCACCAAATTCCGTATTATGTGATTGATATCATGTTTAGACTAAGGATCCTGTTTAGTAGCTAATTAGGTTCATTAGCAGAATCAACACTACCTCGCTGTTCTCTGCTCACGTCCCGAGGTGATCTGTCGCCGGTAGTCAAGGGTAGCAACACATTTTTTTACTCGGATCAATTCCAGCGAGTACCGGAGATGCGCACTTGTTACCTTCAGCTCCATGCATGTCTGGTGGCCGCGAGTCAATGAGACCGTGTCCCTCCCTCTTGGATCGGAGCTGCAACCGGCAAATATTGCGAGCATCCTACCTCCAGTCCTCCCTGGTAATGCCACATGCTACTGAATTCGCGTACCCCTGGATACTGTTTTGACAAATGTTTTCTTTACTCGTTGCCTTGTTTTATAGTGAAGGTGAGAATTTACCAGAGAAGAGTTTGTGCGTTAGAAACTGAACTAAAAGTTTGTACGTGGCTTAGGCTTTCAGTTCTGAATTCTTTCGATCACTTCATCATTTTGGGCGCTTTGTCGTCCCGTGCAGCAGAAACTTCGCTCATTACCGTCGCCTGCTTCTCGCAGTCCAACTCTGAATCCTGCTCTTTGGTGTCTTTGTGTTCTTGATCTCTGTCCTTGCCCCATAGCAGCATGTAAAGCCCCAGAATCACAAGGACCCCTCCAATTACGCTGCGGATGCATCAACAGGAAGTCAGGAACACAAAGACATATATGATCATGGCCAGCCAGATTATAGCCCATGGAGATCGAGGAGAGGAAAATAAACTTCAGGCGCAAGAGACAGTAAAACGCCATGCGTTCCATACCTCCCGACGTGTAGATTTTCACCGAAGATGAAGTAGGCCAGAGTGGTCACCATGACCGTCAAGAGGGGGTTGAACATGGTAACAAAGACGGGGCCCTTCTTCTTGTTGCACCACAGCTGAATGACAACTGTCAAGCCATTGCAGGCGATCCCCTGAAGAACTCAGTTCGTAGACACCATGTATCATCAGCACAGGAATGGGAAGCCGGCCGGCCGTTTTGTCAGGGAGCTTGCATTGGAAATGGATGATCCAAAACTTGTTAGTCACATACATACCGTGTACACGATGCACCAGAACTTGAGGCCGAAGCCTATGAGCCAATCGTCCAGGTTGCGCTGCATAAACGCCGCGAAAACCGCCGACTGCATACCTCCAACCATCGACATCCATGCCGTCAGCGAGAGCTTGGCCGGGTACCTCTTTATAGACGACGCCTGCCACCACGTTTGGGCCAAATTACAAAAATCTTAAATAAATAAAAAAATATTTCCTCTTTCTCCTCCTGTCTCCACTCAAAATTAACTTTTGTGTAGTAGAAGAACGAAGCAAAGGTCATCTTTTGCATGTTCTTGCTCAATGTTGTAGCAGCCGGAAGAGGCTAACTGAGCACCTGCAAGATGAAGCAGACTGACCAGCATATGCAGCTGGCCACCGCAAGGAGCGATCCTTTCACCCAGCTCTCATGTGCCACCGCAACGCCGCTGCCGTGTATCTGAACAGGCGCCTTCCAGAGGCTCCTCACCGCCGCTCCTTTGTACAGGCTTATGGTGGTCACCCCGGCTAACGACACCACGGCCCCTGCGATTTTCGCGAGTCCTCGCAGGCTCCTGACGTCTACAATCTCCATCCCGAGGATGATGGCGATGACGAAGGTGATTGAAGCGACGGCGTTCACCATGGAGGTGACGAAGGTCGGAGATGTGTACTTCAGGCTCGAGAAGAACATGTTCAGCGTTAAGCTCCCCCTGCAGGACCAAGAGCCGACCATGTCAATTTTCTAAAAGTTTCTGCAAGTTTTTTCTACTTTCTTTTTGGAAAGAAGATCAGAGCAGGGACAGACATGTTCTTACCCCAGAAGTGACAGTACAAATATCTCCAGAAACAGCATGAGTGTCATCTTAGGCCTCAACTTCCTGCAGAAGAAACAAGACACCAAGAGGACAGAACAATGAGCAGGCTAGGTTCAGACTTCAGGCCATGTGTATCGTTGAGCTTAACAAATGAGGACGTGTTCTGATTACTTCTCGTAGAAGTAGGTGAACGGACACAGGACGCAAGCCACAAGGAGGTGGCGGTAGGTGACGTAGACGTAGGGGTTGAGCCCCCGGTTGAACGCAGCCTCGGTGATGAAGTAGAGGAGCGTGAAGAACAGCTGCGCCAGGACCATCAGAGCGTGAGGCGTGTACCTCATCCACGCAGGCCGACGCATCATCCCTGCAGGGCTCGGAGGCGCCATGATTTCTTACTGCTGGCTAGTGTGATGTGCTGAAGATGTGTGTGTCTCCAGAAGTTCAGAGATGGATCAGTGATGCCAAGATCAGATGGCCCGCCCTACTGTTATATAGGCAGGGTTGCGGCAATCAGTACGGTGGCTTCTACTGTGATAGCCTCTGGTATGTGTATATGTACGGTGGTGGCTGCCTGAACTCTCACGGCGACAGCCAAAGCCAACGGCAGCAGCACATGGAAATCTTTCACACAATTAGGTATGCTCTTCTCTTTCAGCTCCTTGACAAGGATAGAAAAGGACTAGTTTTTTCAGAAACCGAACCGTAAAGACAAGACACTAGCTACCATGGCCAGAAAGCAGAAGCTTTATAGGCATGAGACAGTTGTCTTTTACCACTATTATTCTTCAGCACCTAGAGTTACAAATGGAGCATCCACTTATCAATCCCCTTTTCCGGTATGCTCCCCTAATGCGTAATGCTCTTTTACTTGTGGCCGCTGATTGCTTTATTCTTTCGTTGGATTCATCCATGGTGCCACCGATGGTTGGCATCTTCCTTTCAGGGAAGTTTGTTTCCTCCCTTTCTTTCCATTACAAGAACAGGTAAGGTTACTGGCCATACAGAAGACCGAAGCGTGCGGACGCATTAGTCAGAATGTCAGATACTCAGATGCCTGTGTCTCGAAAGATATATCGCTTTATTTTTATGAGTGAAATGTACTCTCGGATGATCGGAATGATGTGTTCCTCAACCTTCGAAACTCTCTGTTTTTTCTTTCTGTTTTGGCATGCACCACTGTTTCCCTGAAAAACTGCCCCTGACTGCACTCTGAACAGCTGAAATCTTGTTTACTTGTTCAGGACATCGGCAGTCTCCAAGGCATATTTTAGCATGGCTTTCAAAAAATTCGACAAGTATTTTCCATGGAAAATCCCACAGGTATCATTTCCAAAGTCCTGAATTAGTTGATAATTTTTTTTGAAATAAAAGAATTATTAGATAAAATGAAGTGCGGTAGAATTCTCTATGTAGTCAGTTAGTGCGCCTCACAGTCAAAAAAAATGGTCTGTGCTCGCCTCTTTTGCCGATGGTTTTGCTCTACATATCCTTCAGTGGATTTACATCAGGAATACGGGATTCCACTGCACGCTTCATCGGAGGGCACTGGTGGTTGCAAATTGGAAATTACTGGTGGACATTTTAAATGCATTTTTGTTTAGTGCGCATGGGATCGAGAGAATTGAACAGATGAGGTCAATCCACTGCCCCCTAAAGTGTTAAAGTCGGTTCTAAAAGGGAGCACATGTAGCTGGATCATGAGAAATTTTTCATCTCAAATTACAAGTCAAATAGTTTAACTTTTTAGATCCAGGATCCAGCTGCTTGGAAAATGTGGCATCCAGATGTTAACTCATCTCTTCAGTCAACGTTATTGCTGCTTCGGATACAGATACAATGACATCAGAACTGGCTTGTCTTTTGTTCAGATTGTTCTAGAAAACACAGCAACTCGTCTGTGCCTATCAGTTTCGATGCATTCAAAGCAGTTTGCTCTGGCCATTCCGAACCTACAAACTGCTAAAAGAATTATGTGGAAATAGGTTTCATCATTTGTGTGCTGAAGCTCTGCATCCGACATCATCTCACCGTTGCATCATATGTTTCAGCAATTGGATGCACCATCCATTATGCTGACTAAGGTCACAGTATCCCATTCTTGTACAACTACAACCATACATAAAAACTGATTTTGGCCGCGGTTCAGTACTCACAATCGCATCAGATATATAGTCACTTTCATGGCTAATTTTAGCTCACCTTTCATCTAACTGATTAATCAGAGCAAAACAGTAAATTATGGCATTTACTATCTTCCCTCATTCGTCTGCTCAGTTTATCCTACTGGTGTCCTGGAACTGGAGAACCTAGAGTGTATTTGCTTACTTCCCAGTCAAAAAATGGTAATATTTCTTGGAGCTAAGATCTGTGGGCATATTAGGGTATTTAGCTGAGCAATTTATATGTTATTTTAGATTGACACGTATGCCTTAACCATTTAACTTTATCGTACCAAAAGTCAAAATCTAGCATATAGCAGTTGCCAAATTTTGTACCACAAACTCACTCCCAATCGTACTGCCAAGCTGGCCAGAACGTGTCAGGAGCGAGGCACCTCCTGTAATCGGCATCTCGTAGATCCTCTTGGTAACCATGTCCCCCAGATATTAACTGAGGAGCCGTCCCCAAACCGCCAAATTATGTCATCTTTCAACAGTTCGACTCCAAGGTATTTGGTAGTCTCAGTTTTGGGGATGAAGAGCAGGGGGCAGCCAGTCCACGTTGGACGCTGGTTTCAACCATCGCAACAGAATGCACGCGAAACGAAGTGCAAGGTCGTATGGCAACACAGATGTAATTTAGAATTCGTAAGTCACTTTGGCACTTTCGTTCATGACGAGAAACCATCAAAACGACAACTGCAGACATAAGACTTCTGCATTCATAACCCGAAATCCCACGGGCAAAGCTTGGTAACACGGCATAGCATATCCATCTCATCGACAACAAGCAGCACAAGATCTCTAGTGAAAGGAAAGCGGTTCGTGAGCATCAGCTCATGCACAACACAAACACAATTCCTTTCTTTCATTCCAGAATGAGTTCCAATACTGCATTAGGTACTTAAGTAAACATAGTGCGGTTCCATAACTAGATGCATTAAATCTTAAATTCTCTGAACCAGCAAGGCAGGGCAAGTCCTAGTTCAAAACTGCAAATGGAGTGTAGCCATCTCAACCATCAAACACGAACATCATCAAAACAGAAGACATAGATGCTCAAGCCTCGACAGCAACTCTTCCAGCCACTTGGTCCAGATCACGCCTCCCCTGGGAGGTGATGAGCCGCCCACTGCACCAAAACACACTGTAAGCAAACTTCTCACAACCACAAAGAGTTATCAAGCGAGACAAAGGCAGTTGACAGTTGGATTACCCCTTGGGATCAACATCAATGATGCCCATCTTCTGCAACTGCTGCAGGATGTTACGTGAAATGGCACCACTGCTCTTGCAGAAGTGTGGTGGGCGGGAGCCATTCCTCTGGCGGCCACCATAGATCTTCTGGAATCCACCCACACCAATGCCTTGCCTCAGGTAGATCTTCCTTGCAATCGAGGCTGCAGGGACAAAATTGGAAATCAGATTGATGGGCAAAATCTGGATATTTAAGTTCATACATGATATTGGAGAAGAACAAGATTCCTCACCAGCCCTGGTGTAGTACCAGTCAGGGTCATAAGGAGGGAGCTCCTTGAACCTCGCAGTCTTCACAATGTCAACCCACTCAGGGAGCTCCATCTAACAGAAAGTAAAGCAATGTAGTTATAAGTTATACCACATAGCAACACAGGGATATAGTCATTATCCATGGAAGGAAACTAATGCAAATGAGAAGAAAACATAATCTTTGTTTATTAAAGCGACAAACAGTAACTACAATTCTGAATTAAAAGGCAACCAAAAATAGAGAAATCTTGGATGTAGTTACCCTTGAGAAAAATGAGCACGATTCACACAAGAAATGTTTAATACACACAAACAGAATGAACTATCACTTCAAGTATATTTGGAAGGGAGCTCGTTGAAATATTTTTAACCAATCAATTGTCTGAATCCAAAGGATTTGGATTCAGAAAACAACCTATTGAACAGTGCCAAGGTTCACTCAAGACTATCTAATATGAAAAGAAATAAAATAGATAACACCTCATATGGGGCCTGAAGCTCAAGGAACTTTTGGAATTCTTAAAATCGCCTATATCCCACATAGATGCATCATTTGATCCCCTTTACAATCAGGCTAAACTTTTACAATCTAGTACATAGGCATGAACCAAGTAACTACCTTCCCCATTGGTCGAAAAGACCCAAGGAGAGCAGCATTTCCGCAGAGCCAACCGACTTGTGTGTGTACTTAGTTCGTAAAGATAAACACAATTCATGGAAGTGTAAACAACTGAAGATACTAGTGCTACCCGTCCAGTAGTACAACTAATGATTCAGTTCATTTCTTACTCCAAACCCTACCAACCCCAAACAAGTTATCCCTAAATCTAATCAAGCAAATCTGTGAAGAACGCTTTTTTCCCAAAATCAGAGGCTAGGCGCCGGATGACGTCCGCCATCGGCGCGGCCAGGGGAGAGATGATGCCATGCGCGGCCGAACCCGTGCTGCAGCGGCGGGATCCGGAGCTAGTTGCAGCATGGGACAAGATGTGGCCTCGAGCGCCAACGGAGGGCGCGACCCACGGCAAGCTGCTGCGCGGGTGCCAGCAAAGGATCAGCTCCAGAACCGCGGGGCGCGACCACTCTACGGACTGCAGCGTCGGATCGGAAGGGAAAGGCGAGTCAGGCGGGGCGGTACCTTGCCGGAGCGCTTGAGGTGGGCGGAGTAGGCCTTGACGAACTCGTGCGGGTTGACATCCTTCACCGTCCTCGCCGTCGAAGCCGCCATCCTGCCGCCGCCGCCACCAGGTGACGAGAGGGGTACAGGGGACGTGAAGTGGTGGCCGCTGCGGCTGCTCGGGGCTAGGGTTTTGTCGCGGGCGGCGTGGGTGTCGGAGTGCAAATATATAGGAGATGGGTTCGGGTTTGGGGCGTCAGATGGGGATCGGACGGTTGCGACGGCGTGAGCAGGTGGGTTTAGGGTTGGGGAATGGTATGGGCCGGCTGAGCACGGTGTGCGCGGCCGAGTTGGGCCGAGAAGAGTGGGCGTCTCCGCTTCTAGCTGTAATCGTTAGGCACGTATGAACAAGGAAAGGGCCCATTTTGACGGGGTAGTCCGATTTCCTGATTTAAAATACCGGATTTTTCAAACCGTCCGATTTTCCCCTCTCAACAGTTTCCGTAGCAGTTTTGTTCGACGTTATGCCAACTCAGCACGTCATACGTGGAACAACATCTGCAACCAGGGAGGTAAATCGGATTGCCCTGATAGTTCAAGGGTCAAATCAACTTAATTTTTCAAGGAGGCTGGTTCGAACCAAGAACTTCCAGTCAATAAGAGGGCGAGATGAGTTTGGCAAAAGAAATTTAGTAGGGCTGGTGGAACATAAGGGTGTGGTAACCTCAACTGTTTCATAGTATTGAACATCTGCATCACATTACAGTTCTTTAAACTTTATAATTATATTTTCTTGGGAATCTTCATTTGAACTCTCCTTGCTTTATTTTGAAAAGTTGTTTGAGTGTACTATTATCTTGCCCTTTTTGAAAATGAGTTCTTATTGTTGTGGGAGGAAAAATTCATCTTGGAACATCTTTTGGATTTTGACCTTCTGCTTATCCTTTCATTTTGTCAACCAATATTTTGCTTTCTTTTCTTGGGAAGGGTAGAATAGTTTTATACTTTTAGTTTTTGACCCTCATTTTGGTAAGAATTCTCATGCTTAGTTTAGACAAAGATAACATATTCACCAAAACTTCACGCTAAACATTTAATGCATGATATTTTGCAACCGTGGAGGAGGCCCGTACAACAAAACCCTAGCTGTAGATATATCCTTGTTGTCACGCTAGCATGTTAAGACTTGAGATCCCATGCATGCAGCCAACTGCTCATAGTTTAAGGCCTCCCGACAATGAGGCAAGCGCATACTAGAGATACTCCAAAAAATTTAGAAATAAGACCCTTCCTGTCTCCACGTTCCTGTTGTGAAATACGTCGTCAGCGGCTGGGTTTTCTCCCTCTCACACCTCTCATGACAAGTACAAGAAAAAATTAAAGTAGAAGATACAGTGTGAGAGACTAATCTTTATACACTAAATTTTGATGATTTACAATAAAAATTTTCCTCGCATATATACTCCGAACTAAGTTTAGAGTTTTGGTAAGAGCCAGAGGCGTAGCTCCCCATACCGCAGGGTGGGGAAGCTGCCCGCCCCAGCTACCGGTGGAGGCGTTCAGGGCGGAGGAACGGCAAACTGGATGTCGGAGGCGGCGAATAGAGCAGTCTGATGGCTGGAGGACTGCAGGAGGAAGATGAGTTCGTTTTGGGCTGCAAGTGGGTGCGTTCTCGGGTCCAAATAGATGGCCCAATCAATTTTTGGCCCACCGCAGCATCAAATCCATTCGATTTTGACCCACCGCTCGCTGCTTCAGACTCCAGTCGAATCGAACGCCACCCCAGCCTCCCGTCAGGCCGACCCCGACGGGCGACGCCGCCAAACCCTAGCCGCAGCCGTGGCATGCGGCTGCGCGGCTGCTCCGTCTGCCCACCGCGGCGCCGTTCGCCGATCTTCGCTGAGCGACGAACCTGCGTTCAATTCATGAAGGAGGAGGTGGAAGAGCAAGGCTCAAAGGGGGCACCGGCGGCAGCATGATGCTCCTGCTTGGGCAGTTGGGCTTGGCACGGCCAAGGACGTGGAGCGGCGCGGCCAGCTCCGGAGCAGCTATTGACGGGGAGCAAGAGCAAGAGCAAGTTTGAGTGTTGGCTCTGTTTTTTCAGTTTCCTCTGCCCCACCTAAAATGTTGGGCGAGCTACGCCCACAAGCAACCGGACAATGCAAGTACTAGGATTTCTTATCCTCCTTTCCTTGTGAACTCCGAGACCAGTTATTTTACAACCGTTCCAGTTGTGAAAGGATCAAGGAGAATGCTCTCTTGCGACCGTACCTGCCGCAAAACTCACATGGAGTGATCAACAATGGACAGTCCCTTCTTCACTTGCACTTACTGCCTGTGAGGACCGGGCGACCGGTGGATGAGCGAGCATGCATTCTACGAGTCTACGAGAGTATGGACAGTCACTTCAGCCAGTTCTGCTCCTTTTTCCCTCGCGGTGCGCCCGCGGGCGCCCCGTAGGCGCCACCAGCTGCCCCTGTTTCCGTCCTCCTTGGGGCGCTCATCCACGCCCGCGCTCGACGAAGCTGACCCTGACGCGCCGTCCATGCAGGCATCAACTCTAGCTGCCAAATTTAGCAGGCAAAAACAAGTGAGAAAGAGCGCATGAAGTCTACCTCCTTCCCTGAGCTTGTTGGGTGCGAAGCTAAAGCAGCGCTCGCTGCTGGAGGGGAGCCAGCTCGTGGTACTCATCTCCTGCCTCCCACCACCACTCCTCCGTAGACTCCGGCTCCTCTCTCACCTCCGAGAACAGATCAAGATCTTGGAGGTATAAATTGGTGATCTTTTGATGCACCTTCAACTCTTTTTACTTCAAATATTTGTACTAATTTTTATAAAATAAGATCTTATTTTAGAGAAGCAATACAAATATTTAAACTAAAGAGAATTGGAGGTGCACCTAAGAATCACCAATTTACACCCTACAAGATCTCATGCCTCCCACTCCTCCGCAGACTCTACCTCCTCGAGGAAAAAAAATCAAACCTTTGCGCGTACTAGAAGGGATAGAGACAAGGGGATGAAAGCATCTAAGTCCCTAGTTTGGATTTTGGTTATTAATGACAACGGCTGTGGACTAATAATTTCATTTGAGAATTGAGTATAGGTTAGTCCCGGAGATGATTTGAGCCTCTATATGTGCTATGGAGATATTATTTGTGAATGCATGATGGATGGCTCTTAGGCAAAGGTATAAGATATGATTTTTCCATTTTACCGGTCAAGAGGAGATTAGCGGATGATATTTGACCGGATTAATAGGCTAGATAGCCCATACTATCAAGAGGGGTCAATTTTATTTGCTTGATGGTTATATAGTGCCACTCTGCTCAAACAATTACATTGCATGCATATAGGAAAATCGTGTTTGAAAAAGTGGAAGATCGGAGAGGAAATGCTTGTTGGAAATGGCTAACTACGCTTGAGAGGCAGATGGTCTGCCATTTGTACGGTGGACCGTTACATGACTTAGCCAAAATTCGAGTTGTCTGGTCGAGCTGAAGTTTTCAACGGCGGACGGTTCGGCTTTGGGGGACGGACGGTGTCAGACCCGGGTACATGGGACTGTACACGTGGCATACTTCTATTAGGATACAGGATGAGACATGACTCACGCCCTACATCTGTTGTAACTACTCATAATACAGTAGGATTACTCGTACAGTAGTAAAACTAGTCGGACACGGTAGTAAACTACCCGAGAAGTACTCGGGTAGGACTTCTGAACTTGTACCCGACTAGGACTTCTATGTAAACATGTCCCCCGGACTATATAAGGGCGGACAAGGACCCCCTCAGGGACAATCACCATCAAAGGCAATACAAACCATACAGGACGTAGGGTATTACGCTTCCGGCGGCCCGAACCTATCTAAACCTTGTGTTCTTTTGCACCTTCGAGTTCCTGATCTCGGCGACACCCTACCTACAAACTCACCACCTCAGGGGTATTCCTCGGTGGGCGTGGCGGTAAAACACCGACAGACGGTCCGCCGGCTAATGCGAGAGAATCAACAGAAACTTCAAAGTTTCTGGTGGGCTTTTCACATTGAACGGCGGACGGTCCACCTGGTACCGGCGGACGGTCCGCCTGGTCTTGCTGCGTGTCGACAGAAACTCAAATATTTTTGTCTAAGTTTTGACCGTGACCGGCGGACTGTCCGGCCCTAGGGGCGGACGGTCCGCCGGCTGATGCTGCGTAACGATAGAAACTTTGTTGTTTCTGTGTATTCTTTAACAATTTGAATCGCGATAGAAACTTGACAGTTCTGTGTTGGAACTTCGTTGAACTGCGGACAGTCCGCGGCTTGTGAGGCGGACGGTCCACCCGGGCTGTAACGGTCACTTCTGACACAACTTGACTTTGATAATAGTCGTTGGTTTGAACGGCGGACCGTCCGGTCCTTGTGAGGCGACGGTCCGCGAATGCCCTGTTTTCACAGGATTTGAATGTAACGAGTAGCCAGGGGGAAGGAGCCATATATACCTCATGCCCGGTCGTGGGTGAACTCTCTTGGCACTTTGAAAAGGTTCAAGTCATCGACACTAGGAGAAAAAATTCGGTCTCTTATGTGCTTGGTTATTTCTCTTGTTCAAACTATTTCTTACAATTTACTTTGAGCATTTTCATTCTCATTCCTAGACATTGAATTGATCCTTATCACCTTAGGTTGCAAACCTTCATTTAGAATAGAGTCAAGTAGATATAGAATTTCTCTTATGTTACTAATCAAATATTTGTTTTGTTAGTGTTGTAATTTTAGTTCAAACCGCCTATTCACCCCCATCCGTTCGGTATCCTAGATCGTGCAGTACAGGGGAAGAGAAAGCAGTTGCAGGACATACGAGAGAGAGGGCGGGGGAGGAGCTCCGCAGCCATCAGGAGCAAGCTCCGCGGCCGACCTCGCAGCCGCGGGGGAGGTCGGAAGCGAGCTCCGCGGGCGGCGCGGAGCTCGACCAAAGGCCACGCCAGGCATGCTGCCGTGCACAGGGCCATAGCATCAGCAGTCTGCACCACCTGCTTGGCCGCCTTGGCCGAGGACGGGGCGTGCTCGTCGGAGAGGAGATAGGGAGGAGCCACGACGCTCGGTCGGAGAGGAGCTGGAACCCCTTATGGGACTCCGCGGTGCCACCGTCGTTGCTGCCTGTGCGCGAGCGCGCAGGACTGCGCTCGGCTGCCTCTTCCTACGCGCGGGCCTGCACTGCTCCATCGCCGCCACCGCCTGCTCCCTCGTTCCTATCTTGCGCTGGAAGGGACGGCTCAACGGTGTGACTGTGGGAGGGGAGGCCACGGCGACAGCCCAGACGTGGAGCAGTGACTGAGCGACACCCGAGCGGAGCACAACACGATTGTTTTTTATCAGGAGGCAGAGAGAGGGGCTCGCCTCCCTGAAGTGAGGTGGGGGCAACGAAGTTTCGTGGAAACAACGTGTGGGTAAATGTCTGTGTATGGACAATGAGGTGGGCAGATGTCTGTGTATGAACAGGTAGACCGGTGGGCAACAAAGTCATGTGAAACTGAGCTGAACAGAGTGCGAACAAGGAGTTCGGAAAGCAGCGAGTGCATGCTGTACTTAACGTGAAAAGAATGTTGAATCTCCAGCGTACAACTTTGATCGGACAGCCTGAATCATTTTAAACGACATGGACGCATTGCCCTTCCGCCGAGGCGTGGGGGAATAATATATAGAAATGTGCCGCCTACTCGGGCCCAATCATTTAGGATATGCCTAACCTCTGTACGATGATTTTTATAGCATTAATTATAATGCCATATAGAACTTTTAGCTTATGTGGTACCATAATAAATAAGAGAGAGAGTGGAGAGAGGAAAAAAATAAGTCTCATGCAAGATCCAATATCAACACATAAACCAATACACTAGACACTACAAGTTGTGCTTTGAGAGTGAAGTGATATCTTTATAATAAATGGAGAACAAATATGATTGGTGGAGAAAAGAGAGTGAGTTTAATAGAAATCCACACCAAGACATCAGAGGTTGTAGAGTGTAGTTTCTAAAGGTGATGTCTTGATGATATGGCAACATAGACACTACCCATAGACACTATGGGTTGGGATTGCCCTTATACATTGCGTTAATACTTAGGCCAGTCTCAATAGTTTCATGGAAAGTTTCATAGTATTAAATTCTATGCTACATCATCAATTTTGCTGCCATGATGAGGAGAGAGAAGGAGGAGTTTCATAGGATGTGAGAGGAGTTTTATTCCCATAAAACTCAGCTAGTACAGTTACCTAGTTGAAGTAACTGTATTATAAAACTATGCATTGAGACTGGCCTTAATACATGTTGCAGGAGTGGGCAGGCTGGCTATAGTTCGTCACATTACCTCGCCTTGTACTTAGAGGTATTTGCCTTGCTTGTAGCAGTGTATTTACCACTTTTTAAATTTATTAACGGATTTTTAGAATGTGTATGGCCGTATACCATCAAAACAAATATGATGCGCATATCTTGTCACGTACTTTCCGCTGACCACAAATATAAGTCCGGCTGGATCTATCGTAAGTCATTTTGTTATACTATACCCTGGTCCCTGGCTAGTAATAGCTATTAAAAACATAATCTCAAATGAAAATACTTGTCGTAATGAATCTAGTATTGTCAATCTAGTGTTGTGAGTATATAAAATTTTAGACATCAATGGTCAAAGTTAAACAAGGTTTAGCCTGCGGTAAACCTAGTAGATGGACTCTTATTTGTGGTAAGAGGAAGTATATATATAGTTGGTCAAAAACAAATTAATTGTCAATATCGGATATTGGAAGATCAAAAAGTGAAGCAATATATAATCTATATATAACATGAAAAAAATTGATATTTACTATCTTATATAATTCTGGCTAAAGGGAAATCAAAACTTAAGCTAAAACAGTCCTTACTATCGATAATAAAATTGACTAAATATAATTTGTAAACCTGAAAGGTAAAGTGAGATATAGCGATATGCACACTAGGATGTGGAGTTCTCGTCCGTCCATCCTAAAATATATAGCTAGTATTATTGTTCAAAATTTGCCTCAGAATATAACTCTTTATGAGTTCTCAAAGTGTTGAGGAGTTGAAGCCATGGTGTATCAAAAATACCCTCCCGTCTATTCGATCCGTATCTGCATGGTACCATGCAGGTCTAGTTTGGTTGCATGCATGCAATGCAATGCAAATACATCTGGCCTCAATAATTTATTTTATCCACTTAATCCTCTGAACAAAATTTAAGCTCAATTTACTTCCCCAAATTATTTCAATTGGTCTAATCTATCCCTACTGAGATTTCTCTTTTTTATTTCTCCGCTACAAGTGAAATTTTAACTTCAAATTTTGCAATGTAACTTATAATATGATGCCCTATGTTAGAAAAATACATTATGATTTTTTCATGAATATGTTTCATGTAGAATTGTATCTCTGTAATAAATTTCGTGTTAAATATTTTCAACTTATAAAAATAACCATGAAAATTTTTTAATATATATTTTTTTAACATAGAGCATCCTGTTCTCCATCCACTCATAAAATTTAAACTTAAAACTCAATTTATACGCGGAGAACTAAAAAAGAGAAATATCATTAGGGGGTAGATTGGACTAATTGGAATTGTTGGAGGAGTAAATTGAACCTAAAATTTTACTCAGAGAGTTAAGCGGACAAAGTGAATTGGTGAGAGAAGTAAAATGGATTTTTTCCATGAAATAATGTTGTTTCGGGCATTTTGTATGTTTAATTTGTTGGTTGCATGCAAATAAAATTGGACCCACCTGTGGTGGCACAGGTAAATGGAAGACAATTTACAAGTCACCGCTTGAATCTGTGGGAGAAAGTCTGTTTGGCATAAAGAGAGTAGTTTATATAAAGCAAATTAGTTCTTGTATACAAAGGCCTAGTGAACCTCCTAGTTTCAGAAACTGGGTCCTATACCTAACTAGGAAGCAATTTCTGTACAGGGATAATAGTAAGGTGCGTACATGCTGCACCGGCCGGCCGGATGAGGCTTCCCCTGCTATCTTGTACCTGATGTAGTCTTCCGGTCCATGCACACTCCATTCCACGTCCTATACATGTACAGCAGCAATGACCGGCCGCGACGACATCGGAACAGCAATGGCCCGACGGAGGCATCTCTGACGATCCCAACGGTAACCGCGCGTACACACGTAGGGCCGTACCAAAGTTTCTAAGCCCCTGGTGCAGAATACAAAATAGGATCCTATATTTAAAAATAAAAATAATATAATTATTTTAGAATCAGAAAAATTCCAGCCTTGAGCACTCTGCAGCTAAAAAAATCTAAATGCATTTGAATTTAATTATACAATTTCTGTAACAATAAATCTACGAAGAGCACCTTCTAAGTTTGAACAAAACCATTCAAGCCGCTCTGCTTCTTGCGGTTTTTAGCACCAGAATCATATTGCGATTTTTAGCACCAGAATCATATTTTCTAAAACTAGAAGCCACTCTGCTGAGCTGAGCGCTAGTTCCTTTGCTAGAAAATTAACAATGTAACTAACATTCCTATCTAGAATTTCTATGCTAATAATAGATTAATTAGGTTTAATAGATTTATCTCGTGAATTAGTAGAAATTATACAATTAATTTTATTATTAGTCTACGTTTAATACTTCTAATGAGCAATTTAATGTGACAGTTCATTTTAGACCAAACTAAGACTGCGGAACAACTGCATACCTTGGAATCGGAGGATGGGGCACTTGCCTGCCGTCATAGGTCTGCCTGCTGCCGTCCGCCAGCTGCCGAAGAACAGCCGCAGCAATCGATTCGCTCTTGCCGTCAGAAGTCTATCTGCTGCAGCAGTCCGCGAGCTGCTGAAGAATCGCCGCAGAAATCGATTCGCTGGGTTCGCAGTGGTTTGATTGAAGGGGGAAAACGAATCTGCTAGATATATAGAGCAGAGACCTATGCTGGAGTAAAAGTCGCAGGAGAAAGCGATGGAACTGAGCGGCGTGGGGCGCGACGAGGAAGAGAGATCCGAGTTCGCGCTCATTTTTTCCGCGCATCGCCGATTTTGCCGTCGGAGGCCAGCGAATTCGGCTCTCCTCAGAAGCGAGCTTTTCCTAGCCCCGCGAAGTAAGGTAGCCCCCATAAGCGAGATTTGGAATCCAAAAGCTCAGCTTAAGGCTACCGATATAGAGTAAAAAGAAGCTGCATCGGAAATATCTATCCTATACTTTACTAAAGCGGAGTCGCCTCCGTCCGCTATTTCCAGCGGACAGAGAGGGTCCACCAACGCGGCGGTCCGTCCGCTATTTCCAGCGGACAGAGAGGGTCCGCCAACGCGGCGGACGTGGCGCGGACCCGTGCACCCCCCGCACCCCTCGTCTCCCTCCCTTCCCTTCCGACTGCCCCTGCTCCTCCTCCTCCTCCTTCCATACCACTCTCCACCTCGCCGCCCCTAGCCGCGCCGCCCTCCTCCTCCCTCCCTCCGCCGCGAGCCGCTGCCGCTGCAAGATCTGGAGGCAGCCGCTGCTATGGAGGCTGGGGCCCCACCACTGGAGGCCAGCGTAGCGGGTCCCGTCGCGCGAGCTGAAGGCGAGCCAGCGCGCGGCATGGCCGGAGGAGGGCGGCGGGGCCGCGCCCGCGCGCGCGAGGGCGACGGCGGCCGCTCGAGGTCGGAGCTGGTGCCGCCGCCGCCGCTCCCATGCTGCCCGGGCAAGCCGCTGCCCGAAAGGAGAGAGCGAGAGAGAGAGAGAGAGGGACGAGTGGGTGCTGGATGGGGAGGGCCTCACCATGACTCGATTTTGGTAGCCGGTTGGAGACGAGGTGGCCTGGGAGGGGGACTTCATCAGCGGCGGTCGAGCTTGGGCCGGCGGCAATGGTGGCCACTGGAACTCTAATACCCGGTGATTGGGGTCATGTAGCGAGCAACAATTCGGTGATTGGGGTCATGTCGCGAGCAACAATTGGTGGTGCAAGTAGCTGGGAAGGTGTGCTAGCTGTGCGCAGCGGTGATTTGGTTTTGGTGGCCGGAGGTGGGAGTAATCGACCGGCGGGTGGAGCTCTGCTCGCTCAGTTTGTCTCTGACAGAGGAAGAAAGAGAGCAGGCGAATGGGAGGGAGAAGGAGTTTGGGGAAATAAGAGAGGAAAGAAAAAAATGAAAAAAATGATAGTTGGAGATGGTTGAATAAAATATGTGATAGTTGGTATAGAATATAAGATATAGAGTATGACAAGTGCGAGAGAAATTGGTATAAAGAAAAGAATCTCGATGACTAGACAAAACATTTCTTTTAGAGGATAAAAATAGAGTATGACGAGTACAGACAATCTAACCTAGTGAGGTTAAGATCATGCTAAACGCGCCTGTCGTTTTAATTTTTGTAGATGGAGATACAACTTTCGTACTTGTGCAATCTTCGTATATCCGTCGGCATGCGCACTTAATAGAATTGGTTGGGTGGACGGGGATAACTAATTGCAGACCAATCCTTTGCCAAAAAAAAAAAGAAAAAAGAAAAACTAACTGCAGAGCAAGCCACCTGTATCTTACCACTGCGTCATACAGTACCCTCTGTCAGTATTCAATTCAGCAGCAGACGCCTCGGTTCCTCACGTATAAAATACCCGAAATGTGCCAACACGCAGGCATTTGCAGCTCCCTCACGTACAGGTACAGCGTGCATTAATTTGCCAAGAGCAGCAGCAGGTGAAGCTAGCTAGCAATGGCGACGCAGGGCCTGACGACTACGGCGGCGCCGGTGAACCTCGTCGGCCCCTTTACCGGTCGGAGCAGCTCGAGCTCGTCGGCCAGAGGAGCACCCATCATCAGGCTCCTCTCCGCAGCACACCCGAGGTATAGGCCTCCAGTGCTGAAACGGGATGCGATATATATAAGCTATGTTTCCAGATGGAGCGCTGCCGCCGCTACCATGGCCACCGCTGCGCCGGCGCCGGACGGCGTGGAGGTGCCGCGGGAGCAGGTGGAGGCCATCCGGTCGCTCAACGGGTGGGTGGCGGAGAACATGCTGCCGCTGCTGGCGCCCGTGGAGTCCGCGTGGCAGCCGCACGACTACCTGCCGCGCTCGTCGGAGGAGGCCGGGGCGTTCGCGGAGGCGCTGGCGGAGCTGCGCGCCGCCGCGGCGTGCCTGCCCGACGACGTGCTGGTGTGCCTGGTGGGCAACATGGTCACGGAGGAGGCGCTGCCCACGTACCAGAGCATGGGCAACCGCACCGAGGGCCTCGGCGACGCCACGGGCTCCAGCGGGCTGCCCTGGGCGCGGTGGATGCGCGGCTGGGCCGCCGAGGAGAACCGCCACGGCGACCTCCTCAACCGCTACCTCTACCTCACCGGCCGCGTCGACATGCGCCAGGTCGAGGTCACCACGCACCACCTCCTCCGCAACGGCATGGTACACGCTCGCATTCATATCGCTTCATCTATCGTCTCTCCTCCTTTAAATCCTTAAAATCGACGTTTGACGTGGATGCGGTTGGCTAATCTCGGTTGTGTTGCGGCGCGCGCGAATCGAATACCAATCGGATCTCGATCAAGGAAATGCTGGTGCCCAAGAGCCCGTACCACAGCCTCATCTACGGTGCGTTCCAGGAGCGCGCCACCTTCATCTCCCACAGCCACACGGCGAGGCTCGCCGCGCAGCACGGCGACCGCACGCTCGCCAGGATCTGCGGCGTGATCGCCGCCGACGAGAGGCGGCACGAGGCGGGCTACACCAGGGTCAGCGCCAAGCTCTTCTTCGACGTCGACCCGGACGGCATGGTGCGCGCGCTGGCCGACGTCATGCGCGGGAAGGTGACCATGCCGGGGCAGCTCATGTCGGACGGCCGCGACGGCACCCTGTTCGCGCGGTTCGCCGCGGTGGCGCAGCGTGCCGGCGTGTACACCGCGAGCGACTACGGCGACCTCGTGGAGCACTTCGTGCGGCGGTGGCGGGTGGCGGACCTCGCGGGCCTGTCCGGCGAGGGCCGCCGCGCGCAGGAGTACGTGTGCGGGCTGGCGCCCAAGCTCCGGCGGATGGAGGAGCTGGCGCAGCGGAGGGCGGCCCGCGGGGAGCCCGGCCTCGCCCGGTTCAGCTGGATCTTCGACAGGACACTCGTGGTGGGCTGAGCCTGCCTGGCTAGCTTGACGGATCGTGTTGTGTGCTGCACTGTACTACTCTACCGTGCTTGGATTAGTGTTGTGTGCTGTGCTACTGTGCTTGGATTAGTAATAGGGAAGCTTTACATGGTTCTTGCTTCCTTGTTCGATCGAGCTAGGAATAAATGGCTACAATCAACGATGGGTTAGTTTTATGGTTAATTGCCGATTGTCTCACCGTTTTGACGTTGTTTAAATTCTGCTGCAGGCTGGATGACGAGCACTCGTAGAGAGTGGATGAGAAGTAGGCCTGATCCGCGCAGGTTCAGTGATTCTTGACCATCCGAAACTACCGATAACAGATCAAATTTTCCTGATATTTATCTTAGACGCTTCAGACTGCAAGAGTTTGACATGACACAGATATAGCAAAGCTTACATTTTTAGACTCGATATACAAAACTCATGACGACCAACCGCATAATCTGGGACATTAGATGACCTGATAAAGAAGCTGGTCACCTAACCCTACAAGACATGTTTCGAACATTTGCATGGAAGATGCTTAGATGGGCAATAATTTCAGGGCAAAGAAGCTACGAAACAACTGTGCCCTGTGAAGATGAGCAACAGTTTCAGGGGAAAGAAGCTTAAGAAACAGCTGTGCCCTGCTAGCACGAGGAGTAGCCGGTGCCATTTATTCCAATATCCAGAAGATTATAGTTCAGTAGTATACATGCTCCCAACAGGAAAAGATCAACTAATCATGAGCATTATTTACATGTGTCGAGTCACAAGGGGAGAAAAACAAAGCCCTTCTATTTCCAATCAAGCATATCCAAAAGCCATAGGATTTCAGTTTCTGACCTTGCCGCGTCGCAGAAATCTAGCTCAATACCAAATACCTCAATGACGTTTGCTCCTTTGTACAAGAAAAGCAAGGACATCCATGCCCGGATGTCTGATATGAATGGGTGTCTAGGTGAAAACCTGAGATATTCATAAGCCAGTGCACGAGCAGCATTACTGTCGATGTAATCGAAGGTTGACTTGTTAATGATGCAAGCCATCTTATTGGAATCCTTGCGGTGGGCAAGAACAGATACAGTGATGGCTGGCCCCATAGGGATTGATAACTTGGGTTCAACTTCCAACATCAGGATGCAGTCTACAGACTTCAAATGTGCTGCAAGTATATCTGGAATGCCGCGAGGTGCGCACTGTAGGCCTGCTCGAAGGGTGCGACCTGAAATTGCTTGAGAAAAGATGAGGGATCCTTCAAGCCACATATCCATATAAAAAACAAGATCCTCAAATGTGAGCTTTGGTACAGGAAGGTTATGCATCTTCTGTGGCTGGGAGAAGGTTAAATAAAGCCTCTGATAGTTTGCGTCAGAAGGAGGCTGTTTGCAAATGGACGGCCACTTCCGTGAGCAAATGCATTTCCAGAAGTAATCATCCTTCGCGATTTCGCGCCACTGACGGCACACAAGCATGCAAAATACTAGATCTTTCCCATCCAATAATGGGAAAACAGACTTGAGAACTTCATCAGGAAATTCATTGTCCATTCCTATCCAAGAACTGAAGGAAATGGAATATCCTCGACACCTCCAGGATGCAGGATTCTGGAAACAAAAAACAAAAGATGCATTGAGACATGCCTACCACCAATTAAAGTGTAAAAAAAATACTATGTTCAAAGTACTCCTATATTCAATTCTTCATTTTCACAGTAATATACTCATTAATTGCAGAAAGATGACAACATAGAATGACACTTCACAGTGCATCAAACAGTAGTCGTGGTTTATACATAGTCCCGGTAAGAATAGTATTCGCATTCCATGACATGAAACGTAAGGTTCACCAGAAGTTATGGTTAACTACACAGGCCCGGGATACAACCACAAGAAAAAAGAAATAGTTCCTTGACAGGGCCTTGATCCATCCTTCCTAGCCACCAACAACTAGCATAGCAGGGGTTGCTGGGGATTCCTTGTATACGTACGCAAAAAGAATTCGCTCAATCACTATCCTAGTCATTTCGAGCCTCTGGAAAAAAAGAAAAACTTGTGTTTCCAAAAGACAAGAAAGATAACGGCGTGGATGATCTCTGAAATTCAGGATGAAGCAAGATTGTGGAATTTTGATGGACCAAAGCACCTTGACTCCTTGAGCCTCTAGTTGTTTCCAACTTAAACGAGTAGTATGTTTATTTCTATTCTTTGGTGGGAGCTCGTACACCATGCGCCTGAGCAGGGAAAACTATGGCCTATGGGAACCTCTGGCGCCTATAATCATCTCTTCTACTTATTTTTTTTTGAATGAACTCTCTTCTACTTATTTTTTTTTTGAACGAACTCTCTTCTACTTATTAATAAATGCCAGAAATGTTCTGGATCTATATAAAAAAAGAATCATGTGGTCTGGCAATTAGGGAGGGAGTAATAGGAATGCCTGAACCATCACCACAACTAGATGGTAGGGACAAAATGATTTGGACAGAGCACCAAACTGATGTCCACTATAGCACCATGGAGGTAGATGTTCAACATCAAGGAAAAACACAGTCTTATTAATGCTGTTGGGAAATCATTCTCGGTATCACAATATCATGCCCTTTTAGTTCAGTATGAAGCAAATATTTCCTTTTCCCCTTTTGAGTGTGTGACTAATCTGTATAAGTGCAGATTTACTCACAAGCACAAACCCCATCAAAGAACACAAGCTCTACCCCATAAGTCATAATTCTCACTAACCACTAAGCATGGTAGCTCTGAAAATAAACAAGGGATGGCTTCAGGAAATGTGCATCACCCTACCCTGAATTCATCAAAGAAAACTATTGCACAATGGGGGAAAGAAAAGTTAAAACAAGAAAGAAGAGGAATGCAAGGTTTAAATTCGCCAGTATAGTCCAATTTTGGATGAAGAATTCAGAATATGTAAGAACTTACAGAAGATCCTGTGTGTATGCAAAATATCCGAGTCTTCGCTATCTCCTGCATGAACATCAAGATACATTACTCGAGGTAGCAGAAGCATTTGGCTTTGCAGGTGATATCACTTGGTGAATATGACGACCAGTTTATTACTCGCTCCATCTATCAATGGAAGACGTATTTTTTCAGGAGAAGGTCTTCAAAAGTAGATTTTAACCCTAAATTTTCTCTTGCAATATAGTTCCAAATGTTAGTTTGTTACAGAATCAACACCATCTAAAAATTCCTTTGCATCTGAATCTACTGAAGCAACGTCTGTCCTAAACATGCCTATAATTTGACTAACTGTTGAGAAAAGGTTGTAGAGTTTTATATTTAGTCAAATCAAAATACGCCTACATTAATTGAAAAATGGAGCAGGAACTACGGCATATCAAGAAACAAGGCCAAACTGAACACAGATCATGAATGAGGTTCAGTTTAATTTGACGAGGCTACTAGTTCCCCGCCACGCAGCAGCTAAATCCCCAAATCCCAGTAGGAAACACTCGGACTCGATTCTCACAGCAAAGGAAAAAATCTTGAAGAACAGAACTCACTACTACAAGCTGTAATAACCAATCTAAGCGATCCAGAGATCCCTTACCGGCAGAGGAAGGAATCAGTCCATGCCTGGTTGGATCTCGACCCCCCGCAAGCGCAGTATAGGGGAGGAGGACGAACACAGGAGAAGGCTTCCTCGCACGGATCAAGGCAGGGGGCGTCAATCAAAGTCCCGTGGGGGGCGCACGTGTACAGCGGGACAGACAAGGGCGGCGAGCCCGAAGCCCGCCGGAGGAAGAGGGCGTCGGTCGGTTTGTACCTCGCCGCCGGCCCAGGTAAGGGGAAGTCGGAAGTGCGAGGAAGATTTGGGTTTGAGCTGGCCGGCCGAAGGAGGTGCCGAAGGGTTACCTTTTTTATTTTTTGTTTTGTTTTACTTAATTTTTATATTTATTTTTCCAACTAAATCATCAAATCAAATGTCATTTTTTTAAAAATCTTAGTAGACGTGTTATGCTAACCGTATGTATGCAGCTCTATACTATGGGTTATGAAGTTCAACCTAAGTGCACTCTTAACTTATAGCACATCCACAGCACAAATCTTGTAGGATATATTTTTCATCTTGTTTTTTATTTGTATTAGTTTTTGTGAGAAATACCTTCACACTACTCATGAATTCGTTTCGAAAAATTGCTTTTGGAAGTTTTTTTATCTTTCTTATCGATACATACATGGTATTGATTGCAAAATGTTGGTTGTGAGGCTTTCATACGAATTTATGAAGTTTTGTATGTCGCGAACATCCGAAGTCAACAATACAACAAGTTATAAATTAAAAATGAAAAGAAAAACACAACTTTATTTGTATGATAATTGGGTTTGAGATGAAAACGTAACTATATTGAAATGGATGGATTATAGAAACATGTTTGAATCACACTCAGGGGTGATATATATGATTTATTTTCTTCAAGATTAGCAACTGCCGTATTCGTATCACGTTCTGTTCAGAGGGCAGAACCCCGTAAGAAAGACAAGGAGCTCCAGGATGCTCAAAAAAAAGACAAGGAGCTCCAGAATGCGCTTTTAAATTCAGGAAGCGTAATTCCATAATGCGCTTTCGAGCTAAACAGGAAGGCCCCTGTGGCCCTGTCCCATCACACACCAATCCACCGTCGCCGTCGTCGCGGGCGAGAAGCCGAGAACCGAGCACGCGTTTGAGCGGCGCGCGGCAGGAGCAGCTGCAGCGGGCCGGTCAGCACGCTCCAGCGCCTCGGCGATGAGTAGCGACGACAGCTTTGTTGCCGCGATGCGCTCCAACGGAAGCAGCGGCAGACTACACGGTTTTCCCCCCCTGGTTGTCTCTAAGTCTCACCTCTGTCCTCTCCTGTACCTCTTCTTTCTTCCTCGCCATGGTAGTAATTTCCTCCCATCCAGAATCCACGCGCACGTGCACATGGCTTTTGTGTTTCCCCACGAGTCTTGGTCATGTGAAGTTGCAGGGAAGGAAACAGTCTTTCGGTGGAATTCGATTGCGTCTTCCTGCACACCACCAAATCGTTGAACAGTAGGTCGCTAGGAATTGAAATAACCTTTCGGTTGCATGGTGATAGTGCCCTATGGATAGTCAATGCCCGATTTACAAATTAGAGTGCTCATACGTCAGGCAGTATGTAGTATGTACACAACCTGGAGGCTGCACATACTGAAATTGGAATATTTGGATTACCTGGTACCAGTGTACCGCCCACAATTGGTCATCACATTCACACCCATCTTGGACACCTGTGTGGATGAGTTGCATGACATTGTCCTGTCCAAGATCAAGGAAGTCCGTCAATCTTTAGCAGTGTTGTAATGTTGTTGATGTATGTCCACATCACAATGACCAAGACGAACTGATGGTTGAATGGTTGATGCTGATGTGTTTGGTTCTAGTGAAGCAACAATGTGGTCAAATCAATCAAAATAATTATCTGGCAAGAAGTCCTTCCATGAGAGGTTAGCCGGTGAAGACCCAGAGCATCCAGGAAATCTCCACATACCCATTGATAGGCTATTTGCTATAAAACAGGGTGTTTTCTTGTCTCTCATCTCATGGGTTTAGGAAAGGGAATTGCAATTGCTACCATGTAGCTGGTATTGATATGGAGCATAACATCCACCGTGATGTTGGTCGCATCCGGAGCTCATCCTCCCTCTGCTGATAGTCTTGCACACTGCCCCAAAACCCGTGGCGATGTGAGCATCCGGTACCCCTTTGGCATCGGGCCTGGCTGCTTCCGACAGGGATTTGAGGTAACCTGCAATTGGACCACCAAACCTTGGAAGCTCTTTTTGGGCAACACCACCACTCAGGTGACCGGCCTCTATCCTTCAGGAACTGTCCTTGCCTCTTTTGTGTACACCATCCCCATGGCACCGGGCGTCGGCACCTACAACCTGTCATGGCAGTCTCCAGGGCGGAATCTCAACATCGAGTCTTATAATTACTTTGCGTTCCTTGGTTGCGGAATCGGGGTCTACCTGTTCCACCCAGACGCCGGTGACCTTGTAGGCCATTGCACAAGCAATGGCATGGGTTGCTGCACAAGCAATGGCATGGGTTGTAGCCATTGTCGGCGGCTATGCTCATAGCAACACAAGGAGGTAGCTGCAATGGCATGGGTTGCTGCACCGTCACATTCCCTGTGCCGTTTCGAGGATTTAGAGTGACTGTCATTAAAAACAATGATACAGTACCACAACCCTTCAGTGATGTCACAGTCAAGGCTTTCTTAAGCTTCCGTCCATATAATTTTAGTATTATGGAGCTCTTGTCCGATAAATAAATGCAAGTACCATTGGTGCTTTGTCGGCATACCTCTCAACCGTCATTGCAGATGAACCCAATTGTAAGAGTGCCCAATTGAATAATAAGACGCAGTATGCATGCAGCAATAGCAACTGCATGGATGTACAAAATGGAGGATACTCTTGTGCTTGCTCTAGAAACTTTGATGGTGGCAATCCTTACCTTCTTGATGATTGCAAACAAGGTATGCACCCAATTACTCTCAAGTGTTTCTTTTTGTCATTGATTATTATCTCGTGACATACTTTTGGTTATCAAATTGGAGCAGAGTATAACCCAACCCCAAAGACGAACTGTTCTTGATCATGTGGCAAGACATATATTTCTTTCCCTTTTGGGCTGGAGCCAGGGTGTTTTGCTAAAAGGAGATTTCAACTGAATTGCGCATCCAACCGCACTCTTATTGCAAGACCACCTGCAAAATATGAAGTGACAAATATTTCATTAGATGAAGGACTCCTGTATGTTAATAAGCTTTCAGAATCTGAAGATGCCAACACAAATTATCTATCAATATACTATGGTGGTTCTGATTACTTTGGCCAGCAGTTAATTTATGGTTTGGGGCATTCTGGCTTATCTGAAGAGTATGGTGCTTGGAGCTGGTCAATAACCAATTCGACATGTGAAAGTGCAAAACAAAACAGTACTTATGCATGCCTCAGCACAAACAGCAAGTGCGTTGGTGTTACACATGGGACGATCTATATTGGTTATCGTTGCAAGTGTTCTCTTGGATTTGAAGGAAATCCTTATGTTCAAAATGGATGTACAGGTACACATTCTCTAAAGTATCCAATGCATGCATTTGATTAGGCAACACGAATAGTCATATTTGACTCTATGTATGCTATCTGTTGAATTTGATTGTATGCCATTTGTAGATATTAATGAATGTGTAGTTGAAATAAAGCAATAGGATCATCATCAAAAGTGAGTTATATTTCATCCGCTCCAGTTTATTTTGTTTGGAATTCTATTTTCAGATATTGATGAGTGCTTGATACCAAACTATTGTAATGGGACATGCTATAACTTTCAAGGAAGCTATAGTTGTTGCCCTCATGGTATGTCGTTTGATCCAGTACGAAGGCAGTGCACTTCTAGTAAGGGGCAAAATATTCTTTTGGGTATGTCACACTTTCCTTATCATTTGATGTCTGTATAAACTCCAGTTGAAATATAACTTTTCAATTGTTGCAAATACTCATGTAGGGATTTCTGTTGGAATTAGCAGTGGTTTTGGAGTTCTACTTCTTACATCGACTGCAATCATATCAGTCAAAAGGTGGAAGAGAGGCATGCAAAAGAAAATCCGAAGGGCGTACTTCCGGAAAAACAAAGGTCTACTCTTGGAGCAGCTGATCTCGTCCGGTGAAAGTGTTACACATAACACAAGAATATTTTCACTGGAGGAGTTAGAGAAAGCAACCAACAACTTTGACTCAACACGTATTATCGGACATGGAGGTCATGGCACAGTTTACAAGGGTATTTTATCCGATCAACGGGTAGTCGCCATCAAAAGGTCCAAAATTGTGGAGCAAAGTGAGATTGATCAATTTGTTAATGAGGTGGCCATCCTATCCCAGATAATTCATCGCAACGTGGTGAAACTTTTTGGTTGTTGCCTTGAATCCGAGGTGCCTCTTCTCGTGTATGAATTCATCTCCAATGGCACACTTCATGATCTTCTTCATGCCGATCTGGGTGCCAAATGCTTGTTAAATGGGAGGATCGTATCAGGATTGCTCTAGAGGCTGCAGGGGCACTTCCTTACCTCCATTCTTCTGCCGCTATGCCAATCTTTCATAGAGATGTGAAATCAACTAACATACTCTTGGATGATGCCTTCACTACAAAGGTTTCAGACTATGGTGCTTCCAGATCCATTTCGATTGATCAGACTCGTGTGGTTACAGCTGTGCAGGGGACATTTGGGTACTTAGATCCAGAATATTACTATACGGGCCAATTAACTGAGAAGAGTGATGTTTATAGTTTTGGCGTGATACTTGTTGAGCTCCTAACAAGGAAAAAGTCAATTTTCGTCAACTGCCTTGGTGAAAAGCAGAACTTGTGTCATTGTTTCCTTCAAGCACTTAGAGATAAAACTATTATGGATATGGTGGATCCTCAAGTTGCCAAGGAAGCCAACCAAAGTGAAATTGATGAGATTGCCTTGGTTGCGGAGATGTGTTTAAGGTTGAAAGGAGAAAACAGACCTAAAATGAAAGAGGTGGAGTTAAGATTGCAACTCCTAAGAGCTAAAATATCTAGAACACACAAAGAGGAGTCAAAAAGAGGCAGAGAAACCCAGCAGTCATTATCCTCAGAGTATAAATCTACTTCCCTGACTGTGACCAGGAGAGCTGAAATTGGCTTTGTTGCTAATCTATCATCTCAGGCTGTCTCTAGGTGCCACACTATGGAGCAAGAAATGATATATTCTGCAGAATTTCCTCGTTGACCGTACGTTTTGGTATGAAGAACCATCCAGCTTCTTTGTTTTATCATGTGAACTGAAACACCTCATATTCGATCTACCACATTGTCAGTCAGTTGAAGGTTGAACAGATTCGCCATATGATTTCTCTGGATATCCGTCAAGTTTTTATCATGTAAACTGTAGCACTGCATATTCAATATACCAAGTCCATGTAGTTTAGTGAGTTGGTTGAAGGTTGAATAGATGTTCCATACAATTACTCTCAGTTTCTGCAGGTGGGTTTTCAAATGCATTGCTAAGCTTTGCTGGGTTTCTTATATAGGAGTAATCCGGATTTTCATGGGAATAACTGTTCATGTTGATTTGTTAGGCTTCTGTTGTTTACTCGGTCCAACCGCTCCGAGTTTTAGTTCTAGATAAACTCGCTGTTATCCAGGTGGGCAAGGCTGATAGTGTGACTGCTTCTCCCCATTGATGCTTTGATAAAATCTGGTGCCCCCCTCAGCAGCCGGCACCCTGTTCCTTTTTACAGGAAGAATTTTGTCTTCAGTTGAACCTATTCCTGCACACAGAAGGCCATTCATAACATTTCTCAAACCTTGGCAAGGCTTATGTTATCCTTTGGAGGCTACTTGTAGCATGCCGACTTAGTCCCAGAAATTCGCTCGCCACTAAGGTCGAAACTGTAGCACTAATGATTAGCACCTCCATGTAGTCTGGCAATTATTTAAGCATATTCCTGGTTCTCAATTGGTTGATCAATACTTGAGCAGCATGTCCCCTGTCCCTGTGGCTTTGTTCCCGATCGTTTCATATGCTCAACTCTTACCGGCAAGCTTCCAACTGCTTTGAGAACGCCTGATAGTTTTGCCATTTGAAGAAGAGTAAGAATTCATGAATGCCTCGAGCGTTTCTGATGTCTGGGCAGACTGCCCGATGTCTGGGTCGACTGACCATTCCTGTTGCATTGTATTGCTTAGTTGGGAGTGTATAATATTACGGTGCATATTGTTGATGGGTCATGTTTGCTGTATCCTCCAAAGCTGTTGAACTACGAGCAAGAAAATGTCCTTTATGTTGTTTGTAGATCAAGCTGTCCTCTCACCTCAAAGTCCTCAATCCTCTATTGCTTTGTTTTTTTTTTTTCAGTGAGCTGATTTCTGAGACCTCCAGCCGGAACGGCCCACCTGCATCCCAGGGACAGCGGCAGCGCGGGCTTATCAGCATTGAACAGGCTCACATGGGCCGGCGCCGGAAGAACAAAGAGCCCGCGTCGTTCCTCCCTCGGCCGGATCAGTCCGCCCTCGTCTCCAGTGGATACGCCGCCAACTCGTTCACCCCGGCCAGCGCGCGCAGTGGGCGCGAGGGGAGCCGGGCGAGGGGGCCGGACCGTGTCGGCAATCCGTCGAGCACGTCGAGGACGGGCGAGGCGATGTGGATCCGGACTGGCTTCTCCGGGGAAGTGCTGCCGTGCTGCGTGGGCAGAAAGCAGAGTAGGCGAGCGCGAGAGACTGGCGGAGACATGGCGCAGGCAGGATCCTGCAGTGCCATGGATCCTTCTACCTGTGTCTGTTTGGCTGCTGATACTCCAGTCGTCACTCACAAGGGAAACGTAGGCAAGGGCAGCTCGCTCGGGTGCGGCGCCTTTATGAACGCCGGGCCAGCGTAGCACTCCACGGCCACCGCCACCGGTTCCGCATCCTCCTCTAGCTTCGCTTTCTTCTTGCTTCGCTCGACCTCCACCGACGGCGCTCGGCTCAAGGCCCTCTTGGCTCCGATCTCCCTTGACGGCGATCGCCCCGCACGCTCGACGCTGATCTCCTCCTTCTCAGCCTTGCCTCCGCTCTGGCTGATGATCTCCCTCGACGGCGACTGCTCGACGTGCTCGATGCCAGCCTCCTTCCTCTCGGCCTTGCCTCTAATCCAGTTGTCGCTCAGGGACGCACGGCCCGGAACGCTCGACGAGGTACGAGCGACGAGCTTGTCCTTGGTCCAGCTCTTGCTCGCCGACGCGCGGCCGGGCTTGTTGCTGCTCCAAGCACAGCCTGCACGTGACAGAGTAGCAACAGGGGTGACCGTGCACACGGCAGCCATGAGTGACAAGCCACGCGTGTGCACGTTAACGGGAAACAGATAATGCAAGTACGAAAGCGGAAAATGAAGGAGACGTAGAAACTAGTATATTGAAACTAATAGAAAGATTAGCTTAGGATGGAAATTAAACTAGAAGACTAACTGACGATGGAAACTAAGCTAAACGGAAGCACTAAAGGAAGACAGAAGATGGCACTACACAAGATAACAGGAGATGAAATCTAAGCTAGACGGAAGCGAACGGAAAAAACAAGTACGAGAGCAGGAAATGAACGAAAACGTACAAACTAGGAAAGGAAGATTAACAGACTAGCATATTGAAAACTATTTAGCTAGGATGGAAATCAGAAGACTAACTGACGATGCAAAGCAGATGAGAAGATTAACTGAAATGATATGATAACAGGAGATGGAATGAAGAAGCGAACGGAAATAAGAACGAAAGACAGAAACTAGCCCGCGCTAAACAAAAGAATGAACAAACAATCTAAACTGGACGAGAAAACAAAATAGTAAAAGACTGCTAAAACTAGATGGGGCGAAAACTAATAGTGCGAAAAGAAATACTAATAAATTAATTAACAGAAAAAAAGGAAAAGAGAGCGCGAACCGTTGCCTTTGGACGAATCGCCGAAGCTTTCGGACGCAAAGGGAACGTTTAGCGCGGAGGGGGGAGGGAGGCCTCCGTACCCCCTTGTTTTTATTTTTATACCACCGTATATCAGACCGTATTGTATTCGAAATCGGTATGCCAGCTGGTATACGTACGCATACGAACTGCGTATGGGGGTACGGCGGTTTAGCCCACCACGGCCCCACCGCCTTCCCCCACCAGCCCACGCCTCGCCAGCGCCGCCCCCCTCGCCGGCGCACCCGCTCCGCCCCAGTTCCCACCACTCTGTCGCCAGCCATAGTCCGCCCCTCCGCGGCCTCCCGGCGTGCCAGCTGGCTTCGGCGGGCCTCTCCCCAACCCTCCGCCAATCGGCAGACCGCGGCGCCCCCTCGCCGCCGCCGCCGCCGACCACCGCCTACCGGTTAAACCGCAACCAGCGGCGACCTTGCCGGCGCCCCGGCTCTCCGCACCGCCATATTCCGGCCTACGCCGCCCCGCCGTGCTCGCTTCAACTCCGCCGCCCAACCCACCGCCCTGCCCGACTGCATTTTCCGGCTCCGATTACTCGGGTTTCTGGCTCCATTGGAAGATGCGCGAGGCGAGAAGGCCAGAGCAGCAAGCTCCAAGGAAGAGGACGTCTAGGTTGTGGCAACCATATGCAGAGATGACAGAGACGGAAATGCCCAAAATCGTGGATGCGGTGGACGCGTTTGGACGAAAAATGTGCTTGCCGGAAGATGATTCCGGGGTGGCGTTTGCCGGAAGAGTTGGACCGATTGTGCTGCGGCGCGGACACCGAGCAGGCGTCCCTCGAAGGTGGCCACGCTGATGTGGGCATGTGGCCATTGTTCAATTCACCTTTCTTCACTGCAGAAGTTTTATTATCCTAGTTACTGCTTGCCATAAGGAACTGGCAGACTGGAAACGATGCCTGTGTGGCGTGTGTCAACATATCAGTTTATCTGCATAGAAGGGTCAGGCAACTTGCATTGGAAGTCTAAAAGAAGATATGTTCAGAATTGACAGAAGTGCTGTTGAGAAGTAAAAAAAAAGGCTTACCACTGGAATTATTCCGGTGCTTAACATGGCACATATCTGCTGGAAAATGAGCTATCGGACATGGAGAAGTCACACAGTGGGATTAAGCTGGTGCTTAACATGAGTTTCCAGGGCATGTTACTTGAATGGTGTCACATTGCCCTGTCTGTCAGACACTCGTTGTCCTGTGTTTCCCTTAAGAATACACGCTTTGTAAAGATGAGGTAACTTCTCTGTGGAAGCCACTGTATCTTTCTCAATGCTTATAGAAATGTTAACTGCCATGATGGAAATTTTGATCTCAGTGACTTAGTTCAAAATCAGTTCAGGAACCTAGTGGCAATTTGTATATTGCGCTTGACCTTATAAATGAGCTTGTGCATATTGTTGTTGTATTGCCCTTGAAAGATCATGTAAATGTTAGCCTGCATCATAAGGCATTAAGATGTCTACTTGCCATTGATTCCGGCTCTTGTTTGTTTCGATAATCAGTGTTGAATATAGATACTCCATTAAGTTAATGCTATTCTTATTAGTATAGATATTTTTCAATCTAGGTGTACATTAATATATCTACACCTAACACCTAAGTTTTGGATTGCAACTTGTGCACTCAACAGAGTTCTTAAAAGTTATACATGTAGAACAAGTGTGACTTCTCCCTTTTCATTCAATAAGATGGTATCTTGCTTCCAGGCTCCAACAACATGGCTATTTTGGTACTAAACATCTGCTCCTACATATTTTCACTTCCATGTTTTTGTTCTTGCAGATACCATACTGTGCATGCCTCCCTTTTCTCTACACAGGTCCAAACTTATTCTCAATGCTGTTCTGTAATCAATCTTTTAGTAGATGTGTTCCATTGGCAACTTGCATGGTACGTCCCATTGCTCTTCAAATGGCATAATCCTAGATTCTGAGTGAAATGACCTGTGTCCTATTTTCTATGTATAATTTGCATTATAATCCTATATTCGCTATCATAGCTACTGTTCTTTGTTTGACTCTGTATACAAGTTCCGTTTCGTGAGTGCAGGAGGTCGGTTTGTTCCTTGTCGACAGAGAGCGAGGATCCCAGTAGTAGAGTGTCATGAGGCGCGGCACAGGAGGGGAAGCAATGATAATAGGTGGTAGATCCTTTGCCATTGCTGAAGTCTGAACAGATGGCTGGGCTGATGAGTGGACTGCTTTCCAAGCTCTTATATGTTCAGGCTGCACTTCTCAACACTCCTCTATATGGCAATGTCCCTAGGCATGAAGGGCGTGTTTTCAGGATCACAGTCCACAGCCATACCCAGCTGCTGCTCATATTTAATAATATGGTTGACTGGAGTCAATGAGGTACTTCGTGTTTCTGTTAATATCTGATTTATTCATCATCTTGTGTCCTAACTTTTATATTGCACTGTAACCTTGCCTGTCTATGATTAAAAACTGTGCTTCGAACAATACTGATTCCAAAAAGGAGATATTTCCAGGGCTTAGCTGCTGTGCCTGGTCAAATTTAGACAGCTAAGGTTCAACACTACGTGTTGACTTTCTGCTTCTGTACAAGCCGCATTCCATGACGAGTGATGTTTCTTGTACGGATAGGTTGAAACTAATCACATGCAGTCTTATCTTCCGTACAGGGTACTAGTGCGGTTAATCTGAACTGAGGGTGAAGGGGGGAGGTGGTTCTTCCCTTGGTTCTTTTTTTTTTCTGTTACTACTCCCTCCGGTCAAGCAAACTTGACGTTTCAGACAAGAAAAACAAGTAGAAAACAAGCTGTTTTTGCTGTCTAAAACGTCAAGCAAACTTGACTGGAGGTAGTATTTTATTTCCTCCTCTTTCTCTCATTGTTCTTTTTTTTCATTTGTTTGCTTTGCCTTGCGAGGCTTGTAAACGGTACCAACATTTCTTTACCTTTCTCTAATACAATGAACGTGGGGCTTGTACGGATAAGACGAAGGGAAGTACAGGCACACATGCCTAAGCAAGGTAGATGCCATCCATGTGACCAAGGTTGCAGTGGCTCCAAGTTGAAGTTAACCCGTTTGAAAAACTCGCATCGATTCTGAATCAGAGTTCCCATGACTAGCTGTCTGAATTTGACCAGGAACAGCAGCTAAACCCTGGAAATTTCCCCTTTTGAAACCAGCCTCCTGTTCGAAGCACAACTTTAATTAACAACAGATAGACAAGGTTATGTAGCAATATAAAGGTTAGGACACAATACGATGCATAAAATCAGCTGTTAACATAAAGACAAAGAACCTCATTGACTCCAGTCAACCATGCTAAACATGATAGCTGGATATGACTATAATCCTGGACACCTACCTACCCTTCATGGCTTCATGCCCATGGGCACCACCGTATAGGGCACAATTGAGAAGTGCAGCTTAGACATATCAGAGCTTGAGAAGCAGCCCTCTCATCAGCCCAACCAACCATCTGCTCAGACTTCTGCCATGGCAACCTTCTCTGTAATCCTGCCAGTCCTATTATCACTACTTCCCCTCCCCTCTGGTGCTGCGCCTCGCAACACTCTACTGCTGGGATCCTCGCTTTCCGTCGATAAGGGCCAAGCCGACGTCCTGCGCTCGCGGGATGGCACTTTCACCTGCGGCTTGTACAGCATCTACACCAACGCCTTCACCTTCTCGATATGGTACACCAACTCAGCAAACAAGACTGTCGTCTGGACTGCCAACCGCGACCGCCCCGTGCACGCCAGGGGGGCGGCGGTCACCCTGCAGAAGGGTGGCGCCTTGGTCCTCATGGACTACGATGGTGCAGCGGTGTGGCAGGCCCAAGGCGACGACTCAGTAGGCGTGCAGTATGCTCAGCTCCTGGACACCGGTAACCTTGTCATGAAGAACTCCAGCGGCATAGTTGTGTGGCAAAGCTTCGATTCACCAACAGACACCCTACTCCCCACCCAGCGCATAACTGCAACCACGAAGCTGGTCTCCACAACAGGATTGCATGTCCCAGGACACCACATATTTCATTTCACAGACTCGTCGATATTGTCCCTTATATATGACGATGCCAATTTTCATGAAATATATTGGCCAGACCCTGACAATGGAGAGTATCAGAATAACAGGAATCGGTATAACAGCACAAGGTTCGGGGGTCTAGATGAAATGGGAAACTTCTTTTCGAGTGATTTCGCCAACCAGCAAGCACTTGTTGCCTCTGATCAAGGTCTTGGGATCAAAAGAAGGCTCACTCTGGATCCTGATGGCAATCTCCGGCTCTACAGCTTGGACAGTTCAGATGGGAGATGGTCGGTTTCATGGACTGCAATGTCTCAGCCCTGCAATATTCATGGCTTGTGTGGTCCAAATGGGATCTGCCGCTACTTGCCTGCACCTACATGCTCTTGCCCACCGGGTTATGTGATGAGCAACCCTGGGAATTGGAGCCAAGGCTGTACTGTTGAGAAAGCGCAGCCTGTCATGTTCTTGCGACTTCCAGGCACTGACTTTTGGGGATCTGATCAGCAGCATGTTGACCAGGTATCCTTGCAGGGCTGCAAGAACATATGCAGGAGCGATTGCAGTTGCAAAGGCTTTCAGTACCAGCAAGGAACAGGATCATGCTATCCAAAGGCTTTCCTTTTCAATGGGAAGGCAGCCACTGCACCTAAAAAGCCATTTCGCACCATGTATCTCAAGCTCCCCATGAGTGTTAATATTTCAGGCATCTCTATTCCCCAAATTGATTTGCTTGTTTCAAGAGAGTACCATCCTGATTGTAGACAGATGAGCAAAACGCCGATGAAACTATTTCCGGATGTTCACAAGGCAAACCAGGGGGAAGTGAAATGGCTTTACTTCTACGGGTTTGCAGGTGCAATCTTTGTTCTAGAAGTTTTCTTCATTGCTTCTGCATGGTGCTTTGTTTTGAGATGGGAGCTGGGAGCATCTGAAATGCAAGCGGTTGAGGAAGGCTACAAGGTGATGGCAAGTAATTTCAGAAGATACAGTTACAAAGAGTTGGTGAAGGTGACCAGAAAGTTCAAAGACGAGCTTGGAAGAGGAGGTTCAGGAATTGTCTACAAGGGAATCTTGGACGACGGTCGAGCAGTGGCTGTTAAGATGCTCGAAAATATAAGGCAATGCGAGGAGGAGTTTCAAGCAGAGTTGAGCATAATTGGGAGGATTAACCATATGAATCTAGTACGAATACGGGGCTTTTGCTCAGACAGCTCCTCGAAGATGTTGGTCACCGAGTATATTGAGAACGGATCATTAGCCAACATCCTTTTCAATGACAACATTTTACTAGAGTGGAAGCGGAGGTTTAATATCGCCTTGGGTGTCGCCAAGGGTTTGGCATACCTCCACCATGAATGCCTCGAGTGGGTGGTCCACTGCGATGTGAAACCAGAGAACATCCTGTTGGACCAGAACCTAGAACCCAAAATTGCCGACTTTGGCTTGGCAAAGCTTCTCAACAGAGGTGGCTCCAATCAGAACGTGTCGCGGGTACGAGGAACCGTAGGTTACATGGCTCCGGAGTGGATCAGCAGCCTGCAGATCATGGCAAAAGTTGATGTCTACAGTTATGGAGTTGTGCTTCTGGAGCTAGTTCTGGGACGACAGGTTCTGGACCTGGCTGTAGATGCCGATGAGGAGGTGCACAAGGTGCTCAGGGAGCTTGTAGGCACGCTTGCTCAGATGTTGGATGGAGAGCAATGATCATCTATCAATGAGGTAGTGGATTGCAGGCTGGGTGACCATTTCGACGACACGCAGGTGAGAACACTGATCAGATTGGCCGTCGCGTGCTTGGACGAAGAAAGAGGCAAAAGGCCAACAATGGAATCTGTAGTGCAGACGCTCCTTTTAGCTGATGAGTCTTGTAGTATGCGCTGGAGTGATGTTCTACGCGATTGATCACCGATAGGTAGGATGTGAGTTATCGAGATCTAATTTTCTAGAGTTGCTTCACTGTATGGCTCTATATATGTATACAATGTTGACTTTTATTTGTCTGGCTGGAGCCATTTGCTTTGTAATAAGTATCGGCCACATATACCTTGGTGTGTTGTGCATCACAGATATATAGAGGCTGGGATATTGTGCTGCTATTGACTATGAGCAAAGAAACCTCTTGTACTGCAATTTCTCCAGCTACATGCTTTGGGTTTTCTTTTTCCTGCTACTGCTGATTGCTGGGATTCTGCTTGGCATTGTTTCTTCAGACAGTTCGAACTTTGTTGGAGGTCGCACTGAGGATTAGGGAGTCTTCATCTTCCCAGACAAGAATATTAATTTTCTTTAAAAGTAACTAATTAATTTCATAGGATAAGTGTTATATTTCATATCTTTTATAGGCTTTTGTGCCTGTGTTGATTTCAGTATTTTTATTACTTGAAAATATGCCAGTTCTCTTTTATTTGAACACAGGGGACGACAACTTAGAAAAGATTTACGGAGCACTTCCGGCTTTTGCTTGCAATTTTTGCAAAGCAAATTCTAAAGAAACAGTTCTCGTATCGCCTGTCTCCTTTCACACCAGCGACGGCTCTTTCGCCTGAAGCCCTCTGCCAAGGGCCTCCCAATCCCATTCCCATGTCGGCCACCGCGCTCTTCCTCCCCGCAAATCCAAACCCGGCGCCTAGCCTCCCCTGCTCCTTCCGCCAAACCACGCCGGCTTCCACATCCGATGTGCTTCACTTTCGGCTCCGCCTCCCCCGCCATGCCCGCGCTCGGACCCATCTCCCCGCCGCATTCGGGAGGGGATCGCCTGCGGCCGGGCGCGGAGAGAAGGACTACTACGCCACGCTGAATATCCGCCGCGATGCCACGCTGCAGGAGGTCAAGGCCGCCTACCGGACCCTTGCCCGCAAGGTTCTATTCTCCTCCCTTCCCTTTCCCCTCCCATTGCGTTAGATTGGGTTACGTTGCTATAGTGTGCATAGTTCAGACGTTCAGTTTAGGCTAGCTATGTCCATGTGACGAACTGTAGTGATGCTACTGATTTGATCCATCTGCATAACTCTTCGATGTTCGATCCCGATGCGTGAAAGTATCACAAGATATGTTCTTATACTATGCATTGAAATAAATGGTGTTGGCTGATCATCTGTTATTCTTTTGAGACGTTATATCAAACCATGCTGTCTTGCTATCTAAGATTTTCACATATCTAATTAATGCCGTGGCTAGAGACCTTGAACATACTTTCTTGGTTTGCTTTCTGTTGCAGTATCATCCTGATATGAACAAGAGCCCTGAGGCTGAAGAAAAATTCAAGGAGATAAGTGCTGCATATGAGGTATCTTCTGCCCTCTAGCTTCGGTGAAAATCCTGAAGGCGATTAGGACCACATATTAGATTATTTTACCAAGATGTGGTTATTTCTATGGATCATACTGTTGTGATTCTACCTGCTGCTACTCCCCTCTCTCGCAATTATGAAAGAACATTAGGATGCTAGTACGTGTGGGCTTACTGTGGTACTAGTCTCACACTAGCAATTGTGTTTCCTTATCTATTTTCCCCTAGTCTTCTGGAGTAATATGATCCCCATGGGATTCCAATTATTCATTTTGCCTTTATCTGATATAGCTGAAACTCCATCTAAAAAGTTTCCAGTGAAACTCTTGCAGAACTGGTTTCTCCTATCCTAGGATCATACTGGAATTTAACTAGTTTAATTAGAATTTCCGCCAGTTAAGTTGGCTATTTCTACAGAGTAAGAGTATATGTGAGTAGAACACTTGAAAACTTTGATGTTTGAATGCTATCAGAGACCGTCCTTTTATGTGATTCATTTTATTTTCTCCTTCAGATTCTATCAGATGAAGATAAAAGATCATTGTATGATCGTTCTGGAGAAGAAGGGCTCTATGGTGATTACGTTCATGGAGATATTGGTACACATGGGGTACTCATTTTTCTTTAGGACTTGTTTGGATTGTAGGAATTCCAAAGGAAAAGTGTAGGAATAATGAATCCTCCATTTTCTACACTGTTCATGGTGTTTGGAACGGAGAATAGAGCAAATCCTTTCCTTTGGAAAGTTTCCTCCACCTGCAGCTTTTGGAGGAAAGAAAACATCCGGTCTGAGCTAAAGGAAAATTTCCTGTGATTGAAGAAAAGCAAAGTTGTTGTCTAAGCAGGTCAAAGATTGGTTGAAACCATTCTTCAGATGCATCGTTCTTGTAGCCGTGCACCTGAAAGCTTTCACAGCTTCAATACTCCATCGACCACCGCTTAATAAATGACCTACAGCTAATCTGAAGCTAACATGTTGGGTATGCAGTTGTAAGGTCCATTTGTCTGTGGCATGAAAAGGAAATATGCCTTAATTTCCTGTCAGTTTCTTATAAGCAAAACAAAAATAGTGCGTCATTAATGCAAACAACATGAAATTTTTTTAATTTTGTATACCATTTCTATTCCTGTGTTCCAAATGCTCATTCTACAAAATTCCTCTGTTTTTCCAATCCTTTGTTTTACCATCTCATTCCTTTCCTATTCCTGTGTTTTCTCCCGTTCATGCGTTTTATATTCCTCCGTTCCAAACAGGCCCTTAGCAATAAATAATTTTCCATTTTTGTCAGTTCTATTCCTACAGTTGGATACAAAATCTATTTTCCTTTGATGGATAACATCTTCCTTGAAGTTATTATCCTGGCAATTGTTGGTAAATGCGTTTTATATTTATCAATTTAATGACATACCTGTAAGAGGGATCCAGTTTTGATGTTATTATGGGCTGAATTGTAAATTGGCTTCTCACCTTTGCCTCAATCCCTCAACAAACTGTTTGATCAAACTCCCGCTACTTCATTGACATGTGGGTGACTTGACCTTAAGCATTTTATTTTATCTTGCAGATTGATCCATATGAACTCTTTAATGCATTCTTTGGTGGTTCTGACAAGATTTTTGGAGATAGCATGGCCCCTGGGGGATTTCATTACAGTGCGGAAGTGAACGACAACAGGGGACTTGATATTAGGTAAACTCTTTCAACTAAGCACAAAATGGAATATTACATCTTGAATACCTGTTTACAACATCTTTTCTACATTACAGCTATGATCTTCTCCTTTCTTTTGAAGAATCAATCCTTGGAGGCAAATGGAAAATCAATATTTTTCGCCATCAAACATGTGGCACTTGTCATGGGACTGGAGCTAAATCTGGCAGTGGCATCACAGAATGCACTCGATGCAGAGGTCAGGGCAGGTTGATGAAAACTCAAAGGACACCTTTTGGTATTGTTTCTCAGGTGAATTACTTATTTCTACATGAAATATGTGTTGTCTGTGATTGTTTTTATTCACCTCCACTTCTAATGTGACCAACATTACTTAGTATGATGGATGCTAAATTTACTATTACCTGTCTAAACTATCTTCCTAGAGTGTAACCAAGTTTTAATACTTTGACCACTAATGTACACAAAAACATTTAGATTTCTGTAATGAAAATGGTAGTAATGGGTTTACCATCTGTTTTCTTATCATTTTTAATTTCTTTTTTGCTAAGACAAAACAAGAAGAGCAAGTCAACAAAATAAAAATGAGGGACACACTAGTCATTCCACATGGTAAAAAAGGGAAAAGGGTCGACATTCAAATTTCCAAAAGGAAAATCAGAGTGGTGAAACCACATAATTTCTACATTTCTGAATGGGGTTACCAAATACAATCTATGTGTGTGATTTTATGAAATGCCGATCTTCTGAGGTTCGTATCACAGATGATCCTTTTACTAGCAAAAAGACGTGCAATAAATTTAGTAAAGGTTTGATTTCTTATGCTTCATTAGGCCCATACATCACATGAGTAATATATGTATTATTGTTACTAACTTTTTTTGCATAGTTTTATTTTCTGAACTTTAACATGATATAGTTTATGCAATATCCTATATTGTTGCATTCTGTAGATATCTTCATGCTTAAATTGTGGTGGCAGTGGGAAGGTAATTACTGAACATTGCACAGAATGTCACGGTTCAGGCAAAGTCCAAGTTGAACGCGATATTAAAGTAGACATACCTGGAGGCATTGCTGATGGCTCCACCATTCGAGTTAGAGGAGGAGGTAGTGTTGATAAGCAAAGGTATGTGATGAGAAGCTATTATATAATCATTTATATCCATCCATCATTTATGTAGCTTATTGCATGTTTGATTTGAGCATAAGGGCATAATTAATTTGAAGCTGTGCACTCCCTACTGAAATCTTTACAAACATAACAAGGTGTTGAATTAGTTACATAGGTTAAACTGAATAATACCTCCTGGATGAATGCTAACCCCCTTTAATTTGTTACTGAAAACGCTATTTACCACGCTAAGTTTTTATTTGAATGAACAGTTTTAAGATCAGTTTAGTCAAAATGTTTCTCATTGTGAGTTCTAGCAAACATGGTTTTAGTTTGTTAGTTGGTTAGGATCTTGACTACCAATTTACCTTATTGAATAGTGGATTTATTTATCCCTTGTTCAGTTTTGTGAACAACAACCAAGAATGAATTTTCATAAATTCATTTTTTGACTATTAATAAAAACAGGAAATCATTATCCACATGTTTTCCTAATCTAAAGAAAAAAGTTATTCACTGTTAACTGTAAAGTTGATTTAGTGAAAACCGAGTTTTGTAAAACTAACAAACCAAGCAATCTTTAAATCTGATTTAAATAATAAATATGCACCATGTAGAATTGCACGCCACAATTTAAGATCCACCTAATGTAAATAGTTGCAACCGTTAAATGTTATGCATTTCTATCTTATTGGCAGGGGAGCGAGTGGCGACCTGTATATATTCATTCGCGTTAATGAAAAACAAGGCATCCATAGAGATGGTCTCAATTTGTACTCGGATGTCTCAGTTGATTATACTGATGCAATCTTGGGAACCACAGTGAAGGTTAGCTGTTAAAGATCAAAAGGCCCATTCGTATTATGCCTTGTTTACGAATATCATTTAGTAGTTATTAAAATAAATTGATACAAACTTGACGTGTGTTTGTTAGACTCAAGTCTATTTTATTTAATTCCCTAGTGTTGGTAATGCTCCTCATTTGATTTTGGCAAACCTCCCACTTCAGCTTAACAAAGAAAGGAAGTTTGTTATTTCAGGTTGAAACAGTAGAAGGATTCAGGGATCTTCATATTCCTTCTGGCACTCAGCCTGGAGAGAACTTAAAATTTTCTCAATTAGGAGTTCCGGACATTAGCAGGCCTAACATCAGAGGAGATCACTACTTCGTGATAAAGGTGAAGATTCCGAAGAATATCAGGTTTGAGTTGCCAGCACTGTCTAACAGCATATATGGAAAAATATTTTGTTTACACTTTACACCCTGACAAGTTTGATTTCTTCTCCAACTTCATATATTTGCAGAACTGTCTCCTAAATATAACTTCTGGAAGCTACTAAAAACTAGCCAATCTACAATTTGAAATGTGAACCAAATATACATAACGGATTGGATTAGCAGGCCTCAGCAGCCAACAACAATAACCTCGCATAGTACCTGTTATGTCATCTTAACTATCCTTTCATCGCTCCATGTTTTGCGGTTGGTTAGTCCGTCTGTTATGGACATTAGAAATCTAGTTTTGCAGAAGCATATCTCGCTATTATGTCTTGGTGTTAGCATCCCAGTTACAGATTCTACTTGTATTGTTTTGACTTTTGATGATCTGCCACTGCTTTTGATTTCTACAGTGATCGGGAGCGTTTGCTCGTTGAAGAGCTTGCCGCACTAAGTAAAGCTCAGAATATTTCAGTTCCACGTGAAGTTCCATCCCTCCATCCATCTGCAAGGAGGAAAAGATCATTCTGGGGGTCTATATGGAATTTGTTCAGGTAGACAATTTCTCATTAGTTCTTGCCATCAAATGTAGGGTGTTTATCCTGATTATATCAATATTATTGCTTCTGATTGATGTGCCAAGCCAGCTATCTTAGTACCTGGTGCATGACGAAGAGGACATAGACTTAGTGCTCTGAACCTAAAACCTTTTCTGTTAAAATTTTGCTATTCATTGGCAACGGACATATGTGTATGTGTTTCACATGCCTAGCTTATCTGCATTGACCTCATTCTGTAGAACTTGAATGTGCTTTGGTAAAGCTAATTAATAATTCCATTCTACCATTCTAGGGAAGATAAAGGGGATCAGAGATACGCTTCAATCAGTGTACAGCCTATTATTCCAGGATGGACTTCTCGCAGAGGGGCTGAGCCTGCTGTTCCGTTGCTGTTAAAAGGATTCCTCATGATAGCAGCATTCTTACTCGTGATCAGCAGAACCACTAAACCCAGGTTTATTCGGAACCGTGATGATCGTCCAACTCAGGCCAAAGTAACTGCACAGCCAGAGTGAATTTCTGTGATCCTGTTTTCTGAATTTTAATGGCATTGCAGTCTGGTGATCATAATTTTGCCGCTCAAAGCTGCTGGGGAAAAGAATCTGTCCTGGACGGCTTTGTTTCTAGTGGTGGCGTCCAGAGTTAACAGTAATAGGCTAACATGAGTGGCATAGAATGCTATAGAGTTATAGACTGCTTCTCACTAGTCATTTTGTCATCATGCCAATTGTCAACATGTGTCGTCGTTTATAAGAACTTGAGGTAGTTTTGGCGAAAATCAGAGGAAAGGATGCAGAAACATGACTGTGGAGTGTGGACAAATGTAGTCTTCCAGCTTGTCTGCACAAATTTGTGTAGTGTTCCAGCCTGGAACGCAGTGTACATTGACGCGTTAAACAAAATAACCTTATTTCTCATGAAAGTTTCAGGGTTTGTTTAGTTTACAGCCTTCGTTGCAACGAAGTTCATGAGCACTGAATTTTCGAAAGCAAAGCAGAAGATTCTGACGCAAGCCTAAACTTCTGCAATGGCTATTTGTATTATTTATACGTAATCACATTTGCATCAATATTCATACAAGTAAATAGCAACCAGTTCATGAAATGGCTATATCAACTATTCATTCAATCTGATTTTAAATTGATTCGATCGCATATGGTTTTCGTTCTGGGATGTAACGATCGCGATTCAAATGAGTTGTCTCCATTTAACTCTACCAGACTACCACATTCGATCGGCCTCTGCTCTCCTGCCAGGGGATCGGATCCACCCCGCGCCATGTCTTCCCGGCCGCCGACGCATCCGTCCCGCCGGAGTCCACGGCGATTCCCCGCCGCCTACTGTCTCCTCCTCACCCTCGCTCTCCTCTTCGCGTCCGCCGCCGCCAAATCCTCTCGGCGCCCCATCTCCGTGCGTCTCCCTCTCCTCACCTGACCTTGTCGTCTCTTTCTCCCCACTGACGCCTCTTCCAGCCCTTCCTGCATCCGTCTCATCGCGCTTGCGGAACTTCCTGGTGCAGGACAACGAGATCCGGCAGAAGAAGGAGGCCTGCTACACCGACGTCGAGAAGTACGTGCTGTTCTCTGCCCTTTCTGTTTAGTCGGGACGCATCCGACGCGATGTTCCTGTGTTGTTCTGACGCTTTCCTCTCGCGGCTGACGGCGCCGCAGCGGGCTGTGGGGGTGGGTGTGCAGGTCCTCGCCGACGGAGAAGGAGAACTGCGTGCTGCGCTGCCTCTCCCCGGAGTGCTACGACCTCATCTATGGCGGCGACCCGGTGAGTGGTGGCGTGCGTACGTGCGTTCCCGCGGCTGCTGTTTGCATTAGGTGCTTTTCTCGCTGATTTTTTCCTGGGTTTGTTGTGTAGCTTGAAGAAGGGGAGCTGGATTATGTCCGCAGCCAGGAGTACAAGTACTGCATGCACAAGTAAGAATCGCTGGAACAACTGGATGTGTTTGTTGCGTTTTTGGGCTTTGAATTGGGTCTGCGTTGTATTCGACTGTTGAAGTAAGACATTGTGGGTTCACGTGTACAATGAAAGGAATGATAGTAATACTATTCCTCCCATGATTGTTTAGCTCTCATAACATAACTAAAACCGCCTGACAATGAACAGCGTTGAATTATTAAGATATTAAGAAGAAGGTAGTGAGGATTTTGTTTTTTCAGAAGGTTTCATTCCTTATATGAGTGTACCTTTGAGCAGTCTTCATATACTGATTTCTTATAACTTTCTGTAAATCTCGTGACTGCTGTGAGCAAATTAAACTACAAGGTTGATTATGCAATTCCGTATATGCCTACTTAATTGTGCTTACTGCATTCTGTCTGTAACTATAGGGTATGAAGGGGGTAAGGGTAAATAGCTGTGGACATAGGTGAGCATGTCAGTGTATTTTAGTGTTCATTCGATGTTATTCCTACCAAGCAAACCATTATGTTAGTCTGCCCAATTGCTCATCATCTAAGTTACACAACCTCCATGAATTTCAGACTGCAGTGGAACAAAGGTTCAGTCCTTCTGTTTCCCACTCAGCTATCACTATTATTGCAGTCTAAATACTGAGGTGCTGCTGTGTTCATTTTGGTGATCAACCAACATCTTGATACATCCTAGTGTCGGTTGCCTGACTGACTGTCAACAATGACCTGCTGCCTGTTGGCTCCATTTGGGTTCCAGTTTTTCGTTGGTATATTTTCATTTAGTAGGTGCACTCTTTGACCACTGGAAAGGTGAATCAGCCAGTTGACTTAGCTCTGTATACATAAATAAACCCTGCTGACTAGGAAGAGAACTGAATTATTGCCCTTCATTAATTTGTGTTCCTTTGTGCATTTTACCATCATATAATTTTATATGAACTATTATAAAGCATGGAGTTAAGCATTTATTTCCTTAAGGAACAAATACGCTAGTTCAGGTGCTAGCATATAAATATTCTGGGGTTATTATTCTTAAGAAAACTTGTAGGGAGTAGTTGACTCGATCAAGTTCAGGCTCTATTATTTTCTAATCTTTAGAATAGCTGAGAAGATCACTTTGATCCCCATGATCTAATGGTCCTCACAGTTCTTTCCGCATAGTTGAGGTTTTAGCTCTCCAAATAAGCCAATTATTAGTATTTACACCTGGTGAACTGCTGTACAATGCAGAAGATCACTTTGTTCAACATGGCCCTATCTTTCTTATATTTGCTACTTACTGAAGTAGTATTATGTGAAAAGCTCATGTGAAAGGAAACAGAAATCACTTTATTGCTAGAAAACCATGCCGGCAAAAGGATAGTCTTCTAAGAGATGCTTATTTGCAATAATGCATTTACATTTGAGACTTTTGTCATTCATTCTGTTATGTTTTCGCAAAACTCTAACCTTGGACTCATAAGATATCTAGGTTGTAATTGTTATTACCAGTGTATGGATTTTCTTTTCTGTTTAACTTTAGTCTCTCTGGGCTTGAAGTTGGTTACCTGACATGTTCTCTCACTCCCACATTTGCTATTGTATTTGTTTTTCTTTTCAGATCATCCCTTGGAGAAAGCTTGGATGGCGTTAAGGGGTCCTTCAGCTATTCATGAAGGAAACAAGAATAAAAGGTGCTGTTTTGTGGCAAACTTTATTTCACGCTCTAGAACAGACATGCATATGTGTATTACTTTATTTAGACCTTGAACCTAACATATATACTGGTTGGTTAGGCTGATGAGAGGGCTGCTTCTCAGGCTCTCATATGTCCAAGCTGCACTTCTCAGTTCTCATCTATACGGTGGTGACCATGGGCATGAAGCCATGAAGGGTAGGTAGGTGTTCAGGATTACAGCCATATCCAGCTATCAACGTCTCCAAGCATGGGCAATCCGATAAGTTCACCGATGAAATCCAAATCGATTAAATGTGAAAAAATTTCTAAACCCTCCAAGCATGGGTGTTGTGCATCCTGATGAGAAAAGAAACCTCTTGTCCAACAATTTCTCCAGCTACATGCTTTGGGTTTTCTTTTTCCTAGTACTATTGATTGCTGAGGTTCTGCTTGCTGAGGGACAGTTTGAACTTTGGAGGTCACGCTGAGGATCAGGGAGTCTTCATCTTCCCCAACAAGAATGTTAATTTTCTCTAAAATAACTAATCAATATCCTGGATAAGTGTTATAGGCTTTGTGCATGCAGTGGTTTTCTAAAGTACTGCCAGCTTTCAATGACTGAGATTTTATCCTTTTTCTAAAAAACAACATTAGCAAATGAAGGTGTTTGGCAAAAAAAAATTAAAAAGAAAAGATAATAAAGCGCGAAAGAACGGTCGTCTCTGTGTGAAAGGAGACTGTCGTCGCCTGTTCCGTTTGTCCACAACACGAGGACCCGACTCGATCGTTGAGGCTGATCGAGCAGAGCCTGCTTCCTGCTGCTGGGGATCGAGAACACGAGCAAGTACTGGAGCAGCAGCATTAGTTTAAAAAAAAAGGCCAGATCCTGTCAGGACCAAATGGTCGTCTTATCTAGCTCTGCATCTGCCTGCCCTGCCCCAAGTGACTGGTAACTTGAGGAAGCAGTAAACAAAACCAGATTCTGACGGATCACCAAACAAGCACAGACTACAGAGTAGCGCGCCCTTGTCCTGTAGCCACCACTCATTCGGTACCCTCACCAGCAGCGAGCCAGCCAGCCAGCATAATTAAAGTTCTCTATATGAACATAAATAAAGATATAAATAGGATCAGATATCTTTTCTTTATTAGATCATTTGACGTGGCTTGCTCGTCTAGTCCCATGTAAGCCCTACTTAGGATTAAGATGACACTGGGTACCATCACTCATGCCCAAGTCCTTTGTAGGTATGGGTAGGGTAATGGAGGGTATTACCCATTTTATGTTTTACTCGTTATATATTGGATAAAATTAACAAACATGAGTTAGCTTTGGAAGGAATGTATAGGCGTACACATGGGCCCCACGTCAAGAGCCGGACCCTTAAAATAAAACTTTGCGTTAACACTATAAAATTTTATCGAAATTGTCTAAAATTGCTGGAGATGACTCAGTATGATCGACAGCTACTATGTGCAAAGCAGTACGGCTATACTCACACGTGGGCCCACATCAAGAGCTGGACCTTGAAAATAAAATCTCGCGTTCACACTATAAAATTTTATCGAAATTGACTGAAATTGCTAGAGATGACTCAGTATGACTAGCAGTTACTATGTGCAAAACAGTACGGCTATACTCACACGTGGGCCCCACGTCAAGAGCTGGACCCTAAAAATAAAACCTCGCATTCACACTATAAAATTTTATCGAAATTGACTGAAATTGTTGGAGATGACTCGGTATGACTGACAGCTACTATGTGCAAAGCAGTATGGTTATACTCACACGTGGGCCCCCACGTCAAGAGCCGGACCCTAAAAATAAAACCTCGCGTTCACACCATAAAATTTTTATCAAAATTGACTAAAATTTGCTGGAGATGACTCAATATGATTGACAGCTACTCTGTGCAAATCAGTGTGACTAGATCTACACGCTCAGTATCAACTTGAGCTATTAGCTTCTTCCTTTACCCATTGGTTTATCCGTATCCGTTGGATATTATCCTCTTTATTTGGATATGAATAATTTGAGGACGATAGATTGTGGGTACGAGGATGGATTACCCATACTATCCAACGGCAACGTGACTTAGGATACAACTATACGAGTGTGATAAGCACATCCATCTTCAAGCCTTATCCGAGACCTCGTTGGGGAGTTCGGTTTCATAAATAATACTTCCCCCTGCTTAGGCAATTATCTCCGGACATGTCTCGTTCAAAATACATCTTCAAACCCAATGCAACCCAATGCAAAACGGTTCTAGTAGCCACCTGTATTGTTGTTTGCAAACATTAACCGTTGAAAGCCTTATTAAGAACAGTACGCTTGTACGATCTACTACTAGATCTTTATGAAACACTCTTCTAGTAGTCAAATATCCCTGGCCCTGTTATTTTTCTTAGCCTCCTCACGCCAATCCTACCTATTCATTTTGAGAAATAGGTGGTCCTATAATGAATACACACTCAAAAATTATAAACTGGTATGACACCGAGAGGCCATGATTTCTTCTAGTTTTTAATTCATGGGCACGTAGAAACCAAGAACACAAATGAGGCCATGCTTCATTTGGAGCCGTGAACTCAAAGTGGCTAGTTGAATTTGCTGGTACGGTTTGCTAGAACACACACACCGGTGGCGGTGTGAGGCGTGACGGGCACGACGGCCCCAATTTGCAAACCAGTTTTGCATTTAGCTCGCTGAACTCGTGCGTTTTGATGTTCTGAAAGCACTAAAGTGAAGTAAACTTTGTGGGTTGGTTCGATGACTAGTTGCCTACATGGATAAAGCTTGCATCACTTTAGTTTGGCCGTTTGACCAAATTTGATCGCCATTTGTTTAGCTGTGGAAATATTTCCAGTAGCTAGGAACTCCTTTTTAAACCGGCACGAGCTGAAAACTTGTGCGACCAGGTTTTCGTTTTCTTTTTTCTTTTTCTCCTTTTGTGTGTGTATGACGAAGTTTGGCTGCCCGAACTGGGTGAAGGCTTAAAAGCTATTAGCAACTTTGGTACTGCGAGATGGACGACAACTCAGAAAAGATGCAGAGGAGCACTTTCGGTCTTGCTTGCCAAGCAAATTCCACGTACGTCTCCTACGCGTTAGCACAGATTCCAAAGTGCTAAAAACTTTCAGCGACGGAGATTTTATTTCCTTTGGACAAAAAGACAATGTTGGTCTTAGCCCTAGCCGTGGGGGTCTTTTTGGCCAAGGATTGAAGCGCCCGAAAGAGGAGGGTCGTCTCGGTGTGGAAGGAGAGTAGGCGACAGGCCAAGAGAAGAGGAAGAACAGTGGTCCTAAGGAAAAAAAAATGGAGAAGAGGAGAAGAGAAAAAGGGATAGAAATAGAACGCTCAGAGTTGGAGCCGGATCTGGTGCCCCGTCCCGTTCCGTTTCTCGATGAGGATCCAGAACGTGAGCAAGTACTGGAGCAGGAGGAGCATATCAGTGGGCAAAAAAATTAATCCTGATCCTGTCAGAACTAGAGGGAGCAGTAAATAAAACCAAGATTCTGAATTTCTGATGGATGGAAGTAGCCGACGCAGCGAACAAGGCCGCGCGCCCTTGTCCTGTACCCGCACGGCTCACCAGCCAGCCTGCCCTTGCGCTGCTGCCGTGCTGCCCTTCCCCCACTATAACTAGGCGGCGCATGTACAGACTGCAGAGCTGCACGGGCACCCCTCCCCTCGTGACTGAACTCGCTGGCTCGCCAGGAACGCTCCAGCTTCCAGCTAGGATCCGAAAGGAACTCACCACCAGCTCGTCCTTCGCTTCGCTCCTCTTCTACCTAGTGTCATAGTGTGAGGCGCAAGCTTGCGACATTTGAGCTCGTCTCGGTTTCTTTCTTGCTCTGTTCTGCTTCTTCTTCTTCATCTCCGGTGGGCTGCGCAATGGAGACGGCGTTGGCGCTGGCGGCCGCCGTGCTCCTCTTGTCCTCCACGCTCGCTGCTTCAGGTATGCACCACGCATTCTCTCTCTCTCTCTCTCTCTCTCTCTCTCTCTCTCTCTCTCTCTCTCTCTCTCTCTCTCTCTCTCTCTCCCTTCCTTTTCCTTTCTTTTGTTTTCATCAGGGTGCAGGGAGACATCTCCTTTGCTTTCCTGATGTGGTTCTTGGCGTTGGATTTATTTGTGGGAGCTTCTTTTCCTTTTCATTCCTATTTTCAAGATACTAGGCCCGAAAAGGCTTCCTTTGTTGCTCCATGGATCATCACATGTTCCCAAATAAATCCCAATAAAAATCCATCCCTCCTCTGTCCTCTCAACCCCTCACGCATTCTGTTCGTTCCTTGTCTTGGCGACGCTGGGCATGGCAGAGTTCTGCGTGTGCCGGTCGGACCAGCCGGCGACGGCGCTGCAGAAGGTGATCGACTTCTCGTGCGGGGACGGCGCGGACTGCTCGTCGATCCTGCAGGGCGGCGGGTGCTACAACCCCAACACCGTCGCCGCGCACTGCTCCTGGGCCGCCAACAGCTACTACCAGAACAACAAGGCCAAGGGCGCCACCTGCGACTTCGGCGGCGCCGCCACCATCTCCACCGCCGACCCCAGTACGTGCTCCCTCCCTCGTCTCTGATCTACTTATTATCATCTTCACACAGCTTTGCCATCTCATCTCATTTTGATGCGTCTTTTTTTCTTTTTGCAGGTTTCTCCGGGTGCACTTTCCCTTCGACTGCCAGGTACGGCATTGCCATCTGCTCCTCCTCCAGCACCAGAGCTTCATAGCACTTGCTTATTTCTCTCTCTTTGGAGATTCTTGTTGTAGAATAAGGTGTGCTCATTATGCCCTCCCTGCCACCCCGGCAACATGGTCAAATTGAGATTCTCAGAGACAACCTAGTCAATCAGTGCGCCCAGCACCTAACACACTTCAGCCGCCCTGTTCATCACGCATGGTCCACCGACACTAGTGTAAGCTACTGACTAATAGGAGCAAGATGCAGCTATGTTAGCTAATGGTGGTTTACGCCGCATTCGCTAGAGCAAGCTGGTGTGGTTACCTTGCAAGCAACAGCAGGCAGGAAGCTGCGCCAGCTAGAGTCTACTTCTTGTCTGCATAGCCATACCGATCGCGCGCATTCACCACACGCATTCCCCACTGACCGACTTACATTGCTTCACAAGTTTTGGCAATTGGTTAGTCTGTTGCGACATCTGCGGCAGCGTGATGTGTGCAGTTTACTAGCAGCTCTCTCCATCCCTTTGCTCTCAAGCTGCCTCCCAGTCTTTCCCAACCAATTCGAACCGGAGCACACGCTTTGTCTCTGTCGACACCAAGTAGCAGCAGAGAAACGTTTTGCTTTCAGCCACCCGGCCGGCTGAATCGATTCGTTCCTGACGCTTATCTGGAATCCAAACCACCTGCTTTTTGTGCTGGACACCCCTTTTTTTTTCTGGCATGTGGTTTTGTCATACTAGCTGCTAGGAACTCTCTGTAAAAGAGAAATGCAGTGACTTTCCACCGTGTAGGCTGACTGCTGCGTCCTAACGAAAAAGGTCTGGACAGCCTCTCTCCCACGCATGTGCGTCTTGTGTGTGTATCATGTAGCAGACAAAAGAGAGCTAACAAAGACAGAGTGATGAGAAAGCTCCTCTGCATCTCGTCGTATAATAGTCGTCAACAGCCTAGATTATTTTCAAACGGGACAAACTCCATCGCGTAAAAATCATCAGACACCACTGACAACTGAATGCTACCATGCAGCGCTTCCGGGGCGACGGGCACCACGACCGTGGGCGGCGCGACGACGGGCACCCTGAGCCCCGGCGTGGGCACCGGGTTCAACGGCACGGGGATGGGCGGCAGCGGCCTGGGGCCGGCGGGCACCATGGACGGCGCCGCGGCCGGCCTGCTCCCCGGCGTCCACCCGGCCGCCTTCCTCGCCGCCGCCATCCTCTCGCTCCTAGCCCTGCACTAGCTCCCCCCCTCCTCCGTTCTCATCAGCTCCGCCCTCTCGTCCAGCAGTTCTCTGAACTACATCGACAAAGGAGGAATGGAATGGGAATTGGTTGGACGGCTCCAGTTTGTGGCATCGGTGGTTGGGGTGTATTTTTGGCGCCTTTTCAGCATGCTGGTGTATGATTTGATCTCATTCGGTGGTGGGGTGGCTGTCTCTGTCCTGCTCCTGCAAGGACCATTGCCTTTCTTGCTCCTTTTGTTTGGTCACTACATACAAGAGTTGTTGCTAGCCTCTTTCCTTTCTGTGCTCTCCTTGTTTCGTGATTTGCCTGTAACTAAATGTAGAGGAAGCCAATGGCTTTCATTCCGGATTTGTCTGTGGATGATCTTAGGTCTCTTTCCGTCGTGTACCTCTCTATTCCTTTCCTTGTTGGCGGTGGTTGCTCGCCTCGCAGAATATGATTATTTATATGTAGTACATGTGCATGTATATTGTGCTCTCCACAGGGAGAATCTTGGGCCTCTGAATTTGGTGTCGACCTTGATGTGGCCACGTGGATCGGGCGACCCAGCACATTAATTAGGAAATTGTTTTGACGCAAAAAAAAATATTTTTTTTTAAAAAAGAAAGGAAGGCTGGACATGCTGAGTTCCATGAAGTTTCTTTTCCAAGGACCTGAACCCACAAGGTAGTAGCACATACTTGTAGCCGGCGTGCCTGAAGCGAGGCGCAACGCTTTGCGGAGTGGCGCCGTTGGGCAGGAGGGGCCGTCCAGGATAGTGAAGCAGGCGGCGGCGGCGGAGTGTCGGTGGGTGGTCGGAGCGGAAGCTGCCTGGCTTCCTCGCGTCTGGCTGCAATGCAATGCTTGCAACCAGTGCTGCTCGCTTCGTTTCCACGAAGCAGGCACGCACGCACGCATGGCCGGCGGGCAACTACCCGATCCAGATTATCCAGAGCGCTGGCACGGCGCTTTCCGCGTTACCTAACACGGTTCGAGATATCTCCCAAAAAAAAACACGGTTCGAGACAAATGCCGACGCTTATGGTATCTCTTCTTTGAAAAGAAAAAGAAAAAGAAAGCCTGCATCGTCTCTCGCTCTCTTGTGGTCGATCATCGGACCCATGTGACGCCTTTCAGTTCGTTCAGCGTAGCGCGACTGCTGGCTGCCTCACGATGCTGGGCCGACCAGGGGCCAACTAGCCGAACTTGGCTCCTTAGGAAGGAAAGATTCGCCTTTTCTTCCATGGGCCTGGCCCAAAGCTTCACCAGGCTCCGAGTGGCTTTCTCACCGCGCCAAGGGGAAATCCTATGTATCCTTACACAATAATTATTCTATTCTAATCTCTATCTCTATCTTTATCTCTACTTATTTCTGAAGCAAGCAATGATAGTCAATCGGAATCCTAATCAGATACGGACAAATCAATCGGGATCTGGACAAATCAATTGGTATCCTAACCGGAACTGGACAATCAATCCTCACACGATCACGGCACTAAAATTTATATTACCCGTAGCAACGCACGGGTACTGTGGTAGTATTTCTAAAACAAGCCATGATTCTATGGTCCGCCAATCGAAATGCTAATCAGAACCCGAACAAATCAATCGGAATCCCAATTAAAACCCGGACAATCAATATTTCACGCGGTCACAGCACGACCTTACACAGAGTGAAAGAGTATAAAGTTAGTGGTCTCATGTAGTCTGGATAAAATTTATATTACCCGTAGTAACGTACGGATATTATGCTAGTTTATTCTAATATACCTTCTATTGTTTGAGATTCATGAAATATTACTATTTATAAGATTGAAATATATCTTGTGTGTTTTACTCCTTTCCATTCCCTTTTGATAGTACTATTTGCAAAATCCAAATTTTCTTTTTTGATAGTCCAATTTTAGTTGACATCTTGAAAATAGTGCAAACGGTTGTTCGATTTCCGTGCAGAGTAACTTTTCTATGTGTTGACGTCAGATTTTGACACGTGTTAAATCGGCGTCGAGAAGAGAAGGTTGACCGATGCGGCAGATCTAAAGGCTACAATAAAGAATCGGCCGATTGAGGTAACAGTTGGAAATCGGCCGATTGGTGATACGGCTTGCGCCAACAGGATGGGACTATTTCGGAGAGTCCTGGTCAAAAGTTGGTCAACAGGGCAACGCTAAGTCGGTCAAGGAGCAATTGAAAAGAGTCCTGATTGGATTAGGGGACGGCGGCGGAAGATTCTGTAGGAGTCCGTTTCCTTTAAAAATTATTATAGATATAGTAGTTTTTCCTTTTTTTTAAATAAGGTTGTAACAAGTCGTAATCGACCAGGAGTCCTATGTCTTAGGGTATAAATAGGAGTCGTCAGGGTCTTGCAAAGGGATCAACACATCAATCAACAACAGTACTTCTACTTTTCTAGCCATTTACTTTCAAGTCGGCGACTTCGTCAATACTTTTCTTCTTTCACGAGTTCGTACGGATTGGCAGGGCTGCATCAACTTTATCTCCGGCCAATTGGTAGGTTCCGCTTACCGAGTAATATCCGAGCTTTAACTACGGGCGCATCGCTGTGGTTTCGTTTGGATTTATTCACCAGTTATCGATATTTACTAGAATTGCAAGTTTTATCTGTTATTCTAGTATTATCACCAGTTATCCAGCTTGAGATCAGAGTAATCGGCTTCGTCATTGTTTTTCTTCGATTTATCATCATACAGCCGATTAGATCTATTTCAAGTGTTGCTTCTGTAGTAATTGTTTAAGATCGTTCCGCTGGTTTTCTTTACAATTACTATCCGATTATCGGCTGATCCATAGCCGATCATCTCTACAGCAAATCGGCCGATTCGCTGCCGACGCGCTCCTCAGGGCAGATCGAAATCCCAGCCGATCGACGTGCCTGGAATTTAATACTCTATTTTCTTGTCAATCAACAGGTCAGATTGACTGGCACGCCGCGCGAACTGCACCAGGGCGATAACCCGAACAGGAGCTAAGCAGATTCTTCCGGGTCATGTGTCCGACGCTGAAGACCATCGGCCGATTCCTATCCGGCCGATTTTAGCGCCAACACTATGTATATGATAACATCGAAATCGAGAGGTCACGATAAATAAGATGATAATCAATTTTTTCTTCTTAGCTATTATACCAAGATGAAATAGAATTATCAAAATAGAATGAAGTATTATTTAGAAATTAGTTTCGGACTTTCCAGTGATATACATTATGCCTCCCACATGGAGGGGTACCGCAAGAAAGTTCAATAAACGAGTTATAAGCCGGAGCGTTTTAGACCCGGTTCGGTTCAGGTCCACCGGATTTTGCTCTGTTCATATCTGCTATATGAGTGGATTTGGTCGGAGAAAACTAGAATGAGAAAACACAGACCAGTCCAAGCCTACCTCGACAATTTAATAAATAATTTTTAAATTAATAAATAATAGGAAGCTCGAGCTTTGGACTAGGATAATATTATCCAAAGTTAACTACGAAATATGAAATCAACTTGATACGAATTAAAAAATAATAGGAAGCTCGAGCCTATTCCAAACCACTCATGATTTTTGGATTTAATATAACATAACTACGAATTAATCAATACGTAAACAGTTAATTAATTCTATAAATTTAGAAAAAGTATTTATGAGACCATACACTTTTATCCAGTAAAGGATAATATTATGAATATAATCAAGTTGATTTCATATCAATTAGATATATATTTATTTTTTCATAAAATCTTGGATGCTCAAGTACTACTACCTGCATGTGGGGTTAGCAAGCTTGTAGAACCAATGGGTATTCGAAGGGCCGATAGGCCAAATCAGCACTTCTAAAGCCGACAGGTCCAAGTCAGCTAGCCTCGTCATGGCCACATCAGTTCCAAGTAGGTTGTCGGCTGTTGAATTGCCGACAGCCTGTTATTCATGCAACTTCAATCTTCCGGTACCTACTTCTACAATTTTTTATTAAGCTTGTACTATTTTTAGAAAAAAATCTCAAGTTGAATTGCTATAGGATGGAATTGAGCGTGAATTCTAGGGATGAAGTTAGCCGGTTTTTTCCGATGCAGTCCGAAAAATGTCAAGGTCTAATGAATTATTTCGAACATTCTTTTCCATAGGCATGACCGTTCCGTGTATTTTAGATGAATTCTTTCAATATCCCTTTTTCTTTTAGGAAATTCTCTCAAAACTTATAACTACAGCTATTTAACATTTCATTCTATATGCTCGCTGCTAGCAGCCTAGCAGGACTGCAGGAGTCTTTTCCAGGAAGGGTCCAAGTCTCCAAGACAAACCTAGATTCCGAGAAATCTCAAAAGCCACAGGAAAAAGAAAAGGAAAGATCTGAGAAGCTTCAACTTGAGACTTGACTACTTGAGTTCTTGGATCTTGACCCAGCTCGCAAGCCACGACAAAGGCGCGCGAGGACAGCCTTCGTCCTCGCCATTTCGGCCCCCACTCCCTCCCTCCCGCATCACTCCCAAGCCGATCGAAACCCTAACCCGCCCGACCTCCCCTAGGCTGTAGGCTCCCAGGCACTCCCCCTCGCGATGTCGGACGTCACCGCCGACTCGGCGCAGAGCCGCCGCTCGCCGCCCCCGCCATCGCCGGCGCCGTCGATGGCGCGCTTCCAGCAGCAGCCGAGCGGGCGCCAGGCGCCCCCGCCGGGCGCCGACCCCTTCGCCTTCGGCGTCGTCGCCTTCATCGGCATCTGCTTCGTCTTGGTGAGTGATGACCTTTGACCTCCCCAGCCTCCCCAATCCCCGCCTGTTTCCTTATCTGTTTCGCCCGATCGCGAGTAGGTGGATGTCTAATCGCGCGTGCGCTCCTGATCGGCTGGTCCTGGGGGTCGGTCGGTGGGGCTGTGGTGTGGATTCGCAGTGGGACCTTGGGGGTTAAATGGTTACTGGTAGGTCGTTGCTTGTTGGGGTTTAGGTTTGGTGCTGATTTGGTTGAGTTCCCATATGGACGTATGGGTCATCACATTGTGTGTAGGTGATGCATATGCCTGAATTGGCTGGGAAAGTGATATGATCAGAGTGGTCTTGGTCAGGGGCGGAGCCAGAAATGGAGTTGGGCCGGGTCTGAACCAATGGAGATTGATCTGATGTATGAGTTATATAGACTAATTTGGAGATGCATGGGCTGGTTTTCACTATATACAACATGAAGGTTAATAGAGTTTTGTGGGCTGGATCCGGGCTGCAGCACCCCCCAGCCCGGTTCCTAGATCCGCCCCTGCTCTCGGTTATCCATTGACCATTGCATCTGCTAAAACGAGTTCATGCTTGTGCCTTTTAAGTAGCTTGCCACATTTGTTAGGGGAACTGTGATTTTAGATACTGCTTGATGCTCCTAACGTCCACATGTTTAGCACCAACACACTTCATCCTGCTGCCTGTTGGGGTATCTTTTATGCACCAGTTTGTAACTATTGACTGTATGGGCCTGTTCACCATTTCCATCTTGTATTAATCTTAGTGAAAAAGAATATGAAGATGATATGGGACTGCACCTTACCATGTTCATTTAACCTATGGAGTGCCTTTATTTTAGGGTATAAATGGAGTCTGTAGAACAGCCATCACCCAAATATTTGTTCTTGTTAAATGTATCAAAGGATCTATTAAATGCGATACCATTTGGAGATCAATTTATTTGAAGCGCATTGCCATTCTAAAGTTTAAAAGTGCAAAATGACATTAACTGCACTTCCTTAAGGCAATCAGCTGCATTATGGTCTTTTACTGGCTTTACATAGACATATTCTACTATTGGTTCAAAATGTTTATTTGAGTATGTTATTTGCCTATTTCTATGTGTATTTGGTGGGTGATTTATTTTAATCCAGTGACTTGCGTTACCCAGATAGGAATTTTATTAGTTTCACTGCCTCCACTACCTTACTATGTATTGGTTGGAGTAGCACTCAGAGTTCAAAACTCCGAAGGAAAGTTGATCTGCTACTGTACAGTGGATACATCTCTTTCTCTAATTGAGGAAGCATACTATTGAACTCTTTAGTATTAACCTTGTGTTTTGGTAAATATGCAGATTTCACTCTCAGTTCCATCAAGCGTTCTGCATCAAGTTCCTGAAGGACATGTTGGGGTGTACTGGAGAGGAGGTGCTCTTCTGAAGACAATCACTCCTCCAGGTACTTCCTTATTATTGTCATGCTCCTTTTCTTTTTGTTTGAATGCATCTTCATTAACCTTTTTAATCCGCTTCTAGGGTTTCATCTGAAGCTCCCTTGGATCACCCAGTATGAGGCAATACAGGTTACACTTCAAACAGACCAGGCAAGTGATGCTCTTTGCACTTTGTTTTTCATCCTATGTTTCCATTAATACTGTAGTTCAGTTCACCTGCAAATGTTCTGTTTGTTCCACTCAAACAAAAGCCTGTTTCTCCTTATTTGTATCACACCTTGTTTGATTTTTAACATATAAATTGAAATGTTACTGTTTTCTATTTCAGATGAGTTAATGATATATTTAGATTTGATCCACTAAGGTTGCTAAACATATGTGTTAGAAATATATTTATTCTGTTTGTGATGATAAACCAGGTCAGAGATATCCCTTGTGGAACAAAAGGTGGTGTTATGATAAGCTTTGACAAGATAGAGGTATAGTATCACCCTTCTTTTTATTATAACTTCTTTTGACAAAGACTATCTGTCTGTTTGTGAACTGCTTGACACTGACTGTTGCACATGCAGGTTGTGAACCGCCTCCGTAAAGACTATGTGCATGAAACACTACTCAACTATGGTGTGCACTATGACAAGACATGGATATATGATAAAATTCATCATGAGATAAACCAGTTCTGCAGTGCTCACAGTTTGCAGCAAGTTTACATTGACATGTTTGATCAGGTTGGTTAATTGTTTTAGTGAAACAACTTCTGACTGCCTTGTACACAGCCGTGCAATGTAGAAAACCTAATACCTGTATCTACGATTCACCCCACCTCTTCTGCCAAAATTTCAGATTGATGAAACAATGAAAGAAGCTATTCAAAGAGACTGCACACGCTATGCTCCTGGGATTGAAATCATCAGTGTTCGTGTTACAAAGCCAAATATACCTGGTAGCATTAGGAGAAATTTTGAACTTATGGAGGAGGAGCGTACAAAGGTATGTACTTCCAAGTTACCAGATCACATGTTTCACCTGTTCTTTTCAAACATTCATGGGCAGTTCATGTGGACTGAAAAACTTCTAGTGTGATTGTTGAGGACAGAACTTGTGGAGTATTAAGGTTTTTGCGATAGTAAGCAATGGTTATTACAAGGTTTGAACAGTGAATAAATTTCTGTAATTGATAGTAGGGTTCTTGTTTTTCACAATTAGCTGAAATGGGAAGTCACATAATTGAAGTTTGCTAGTTTCTGAGGTGATTCGTGGACACCTGTTTTGAGGGGCTGAATGCATATATGCCTAGTGGCACCTCAGTACTGAAGTTCCATTCATGTTTTTGTTCTATTGTCTTAAAGCAGTGATGTTTATTTAGATCATCGAACTTTATTCAAACCATTTTATTCATCATTAAACAGATACCATACCACCGGATAGTTTAGTGAGGCTAACTTAAATACTTGAAGATAAAGTGCATGCCACATACTTACATGAATGAAATCATGTTGATCTAGAACTGCAAAAGCACAATGTTCATTTAAATCTACTTATCAGTTTGAGTTGAATGTATGTATCCTGTATGCTTATGCTATCTTCAATGCATAGGCACTTATCGCTATTGAAAAGCAAAAGGTAGCAGAGAAGGAGGCAGAAACACAGAAGAAGATTGCGCTATCTGAAGCAGAGAAGAACGCACAGGTGAGCAAGATCCTGATGGAGCAGAAGCTGATGGAGAAGGACAGTTCCAAGAAGCAGGAGCAGATTGATAACGAAATGTACCTTGCACGAGAGAAAGCACTGGCAGATGCAAACTACTACAGGCATGACTGGCACTATTATATTCCTTTTCGAAATTGTTTTGATCATACATCACGCCCTTCTGATACTTCTACTGATAGCTGCATTTGGTTTGGGCTGTGCAGGATCTTGAAGGAAGCTGAGGCTAATAGGCTCAAACTTACACCAGAATATCTTGAGCTGAGGTTCATTGAATCAATCGGCAATAACTCGAAGATCTTCTTTGGTGAAAAGGTACAGACTCCGGCTTCCTAGTTCCTATACTTGTTTTGCGGTGCTCATATTTCCTGAAGTCGTGTGCTGAACTGTGAACTTCACTTCTCTGCAGATTCCAAACATGATCATGGATCAAAGGTTGCTTAAGAACTACCTTGATGATGTTTCGAGGAAGGACCGTTGCGAATTATAGAAGCTCCTTTCCGTGAATCAGAAGCAGCACAGGCTATTTTTGTGACCCCACGTGGTAGATAGGATAGGAATCTCAGGAAGCCGCTAGGAAGCCACAGAAAGGAGGGGAGACATCAGGAGTCGCCCCTAAAGATGAGAACTGGCAGTTGGTCTTATGCAGGAAAACCTTTGGTTTATTTTTTGTGTAGTGGTGTTAGCGTTAGCATAGATGGAGCAATCTGCAGTCGGCTGACATTGATGCTACCAGCAGACACTGTTGGGCTTGGACGTGTCCTAAACGGGTGGCTAAGGTCACTCGTTTCTACTCCATCTATGTTATTACGTAATAAGGGAGGCACGTGCGGCTGGCAGGCTTCGCCTTTAGATGTTAGCGTAATTATCTTACTAGTGTTTGGCGCGCGCGGGGCGTAGAGCCGTAGAGTTGCCCGATTTTATGCTGTGTCGCATACAAAATGATACAAATAAAAGGCTGGTGAGAATATATAACATAACGTTAGGTGTCATTTTAACTTGACTTCTTGTACTTCAGCTTATATAATCAGTTTAGATACGGTTCTCTGAAATACATCATTCTTTGTAACAGATAGCTTTGTCACCGAAAATTCATGCTTAATAGAAGTCGAGCCTCACTAGCACACGTGTGAACCAAGTACTTATGGAACCTCTTAGATACAATACTGTCCCTTTCATTTTTTGTTGCTCAAAGCATAGTCCCTTGCATGTTGCATCGTATTTATATGTCAGATCTTTTCCCTCATCGTATGGCAAAACTAATGAAGATTGTTTATCCGTTCTGCTGTGACATCAACGGTTTGAACATATGGGCTACATAGGAGGAAGGGCTGGGAAGCAGAGGTGATATTCTTTTTTTTCCCGTCGGTGTCGATGCAGTTCTAGCATCCATGGCATGCCTTTTTCTTCTTATCTGTCGACGTAGTGCTAGCAACCATCCTAACACGAGCACACTTGCGGATAGCAAAGTTCTTATTATTTTCACCCTAATACCATTGCAGTTCATATAGTCAATTCGATCAGTTGGGTTCAAAGCAAAAAGTAACACAGGAGCACGCTAGCAACACAGAAATCACCAATAGGGGTAACGTGAGGCTGCAGAATTTATCCGAAGTCCGCCGTTGACCGGCAGAGACGAAGCACAACACATCCACAGCCAGACACAGGTGGTGCTGCCTGCAATACAAGCCCTGTTCTTCGTCGGAGAGGCCCGTAGCAGGGAAAAAGAAGCGCAGAGCAGGAACAAGCCAAATAAAGAATCCAACAAAGGTACAGCGGAAAATCGCGAGCAGAGAACAAATCCCAGGAAAAAGAAACAAATCCAACCTCCATGGTACAGGCAACGAGAGAGAACGGAGGCAGCAGAGACTTATCCCAGAAGGAAAAGAACAGCGAAAGAGGATCAGTCAATCGGCGCCAAATAACTATACACTCTTATGCCCGAAGGATTTCCGGACCAACGGAGGTATCGGCTTACTGTTGACAAATAGAATTGAAGCACGTAGCAACAACTAAACTGTCATTCTGGAAGGAAAAAGAAACACGGCAGTAGTTTCTGACGTGCGTCCCTTCCTTGCCGTCTTTTTTACCATCGTCTGCTCAGATCACGTGATCTCCTGATCCGCTCCGGCCTGATTTCCTCTTGATCCGTACTAGACTTGGGCCGGCGTACGCGTCGTCAGTGTGTCCCCAGCATTTCGACCTCCTGCCATTTTCTGTGCTTGGTTTATGAGTTGCCCATGTATTTAGACCGACCCATCCCCCGCTGTTATAGTGTCACGACAACTGTGACGTCGATGAGTGGTTAAATCTCATTACTCTCAGCCATTCGCATCAGGAGACTACCAGCTAGCATCAGTGGCGGAGGCGGGGGGGGGGGGGGCGACAGGGCCATGGTCCCCCTAATGATCCAGGATAAACAAGCTTAGGTTAATGATTTTGACTAATCATAAATTATTTAGGTCTCTTTTTAATAATTGGAACTTCTAATCATTAGAACCAAGTACTGTTAGATTTTATAGATACAAACATCATGTTCTACTATCCTATTTAACAGACATGCAAATTATTTTTTCTATAGATAAGCTACACGTTATGTTACTATCTGTTTATCATCTTTTGGCCATCTGTTGACATTGGTGAAATATAATTATCCACGCTACATTATAATATAAATAAGTATTCTATTATACTATATATTCTACAACTGCGATTATTATTAAGCTTATTTGGAACTGTGTCACGCAGCAGCACATTCTATATGAGTGCGTCCAGAAGAGTTGCTTCTCGTGTTTGTCATTTAGAGCCCGCATCCTGATCGTTGTTCAGTGTGAAAAAATATGTCTGGCGTAGCTTTTTACTGACGCCAACATTCTATACACCGTTACAAATAGATTTATTATTTATTGATTTGATATGGCTTGGCTCGGGCCCCGATTCCTAGCTACGCCCCTAGCTGCCATGCTACATCTTTGAACTGTGTGTGACATTGCTACTTATTAGCCTAACGAACTCACATTGCTAATTAGCTACTTCAAACCGACCAATAATACAAACAATAAGTAGTAAGAAACTTGCCATTTACATAGTCTAGAGGAAAGTTCATGCCACAGATTCAGAAGGCAAAATTAAAAAATTCAGAACAAATCATTAGCTATTAATCTTCCACCAAGATCCAAGGATACAACCCACATGTTATATACGCGTGACTACCTTAAAAAATACGGTGCATAAAACATTGCATCCTCTCAGGTAGGCAGCGATGCTTACAACCATAGCGGGCGTGGCGAAGCGCGCCGCTTTTCCTAGTAGAATTTATCCTGAAGCAGCTGCAACAACCGCGACGAGTCACCGTGCAGCCGCGACACTGCAGCAGTAAAAAGCCACGTGGCGTGGCGAAGAAACCATTCGACGCGACGCGAGCCAACCGATCAAGATCGCAAGAGCCGCAAATTTTCAAACGGCGCGAGCCAACCGATCGGCATCGCAGGGGCCAGGGATTTTCAGGCGACGTGTCCAGGCCGCGCCGCCGCCGAGCCCGCCTGGTTTCTTATCAGAGATTACGTGACCTCTAAAGTTTTTACGTATTACCTGTCTAGGGAGGCACGTGCGGCTCACGTGAGGTCCTAATTCCTCTTCCTTCCTTTGATTCCTCTCTGATTCCCTCCGTGGCGCCGACCCTCTACTTGGAGGAGGGGAGTAAGAAAGCGAAACCGCCGCCTGGCGGACACTACACTAGTTGTGTCCTGTCCAATCTACCATCCCCTTCCTCTTGGATTTTTAGAACCATCCACGCGATAGCTGTAGCGCGGCTGCTGCTAGCTCCCTCGCAGAGTGTAAGGAGGAAGGGGACCAGATAGCGACAGATGGCCTTGCTGGAGCCATCCGTGGCAGGTTCCGGCGCCGGGGCGAGTCCGCGAGCCAGACGGCGGCAGTGGAGCTGATCTGGATGCCGATGGTGGAGGAGGTCGAAGGGCAGGACATCTGGAACAAATGCACGGTCCGCGGCGTCGTTGGTGGCGTTATGGGTGAGCGACACTCCTCTTGAGCTCTGGGGCTCTTGCTTTGTTTACTTTTCTTTAGCGTTGTAGGTGGCGTCTCTATAAGTTCGTAGCTAGTCTCTCCAATGGGCTATGTGTTGCATACTATGTGAGTCTGAGTATACTATGAAGAAGTTTTGCAGTTACCATGCTATGGACCAAAAAGTGTTAATCCATTGGAGGCTCGGAGATTGGATGGCTCTGGCGAGGCCATCTCCCGCTATCTGGTCCTCTTCCTCCTTACACTCCGTGAGGGAGTTAGCACCGGCCGCGCTGCACCGCAGTTAGCACGTGAATGGTTCTGAAAGTTTGAAAGGCGGGTGGGTTGGACAGGACCCAGCGAGTGTAGTGTCACCGGCGGCGGCTGAGCTTTCTTAACCCCTCCTCCAAGAAGAGGGTCGGTGCGTCACAGAAAATCAGAGGAAGGGATCGAGTTCTGGACCTCACGTGAGCCACACGTGCCTCCCAGACATGTAATGCGTAAAAACTCCAGAGTTCCGGCTCGGGGGACGAGTCGGCGAGGTCATCTCCTGCTATCTGGTCCCCTCCGGTCTTCGCCCTTACATTCTGCGAGGGAGTTAGCACCGGCCACGCCGCGCCGCAGCTAGCGCATGGATGGTTCTGAAAGTTCCAGAGGCGGGTGGATTGGACAAGATCCGGCCAATATAGTGTCCCCCTGCGGCGGCTACGCTTTATTACCCCCCCTCCCCCCCTCCCTCCTTCAAGAAGAGGGTCAACGCCACGTAGGGAATAAGAGGCGAAGTGGAGGAAGGAAGGGGATCAGGACCTCACGTGAGCCATCCTAGACATGTAATATGTAAAGACGTAATATATATGATTACGCCAACATCTCGAGATAACGGAACTGATAAGGCGGCGCAAATCAACTGGATATATCATCCGCTCCATCGCGTGGTCGTTCAATTCGTTTCAGTTCCCTTCCCGAGCACAACAACAAGCTCCCCGCCCGCACTCCGCCGCCAGCGTCTCTCCAAAACCCAACAAACCCTGAGTAGATCCACCGCCCCGTTTTCCAACCCTAGCTCCGGCGAGACCCACACCCCTCCGCCAGCGAAGATGCCGAATCTCGATGGCCGCATGTACGAGCCGGCAAGCCAGGCGGCGGCGGTGGAGCCGATCCGGATGCTGGCGGTGGAGGAGATCAAGGGGCATGACATCTGGAGCAACTGCGTGGTCTGCAGCGTCGTTAGTGGCGTCAGGGTGAGCCACACTACTCTTGAGCCCGGTAGCTCCGGCTTTGTTTCCTTTTCTTGAGCTTCGTCAGTGTTGTTTCTACAATTACATAGCTAGTCCCTAACAAAGTTTTGCAAGAAAACATTTTGATGAAGAAGCTTAACAGTCGTCATGCTTTGGACAAAAAAATGTTAATCCATTGAGAACTTGGAGATTGGATGGTGCTTGAGATATTGAGAGGCCTGGTACTCATTCTTTGTGGGACATTGCAGCGGTGGTTCATTGGTCATATGGTTATGGGTAGTTGTTCCCTGGTTTGTCAAAAGAGTTCAAAACAAATAAAGCTCGTTTTGTAAGGAATGAGAATAATTTGGTTTGCTAATGCGTCAATTGGAGAATTGGTTTTATTATTACAATTTTGTGTGTTCTCCTCTTGCCTGTTTAGATATCTTTAGAAATTTTTGGACTATATCAAAGAAAATCTTGTTATCCCTTGAAATGGAGTTTAATTTGAAATGTGATATGCTGATGGAGTATGTTTGAAGTGAACTTGCCTTAGATAAGCTTAATTTTTTTATAGTTTTGTCATGGTAATTATAGTCATGGAATATGCTCAATGAATTGGTTCAAAAAAATTCAAGTAGGTTGGGAAGAAATTGCCCATAGGCAGGTAAAAGGCTGTATTAACTGTGCACTCCCTTCAATGTTTTCTTCTTTGACCTTCAGTGTTGCTATAAGCATGGAGCAATAAACATACAATGGCATTTTTCTATAGGCAGTAAAATTCAAGCTCATATTTAATCTGATTCATTTCAAGTTTACTCACTACAAGCAATTGTGAGGGAAACTGATTGTTAGTTTATTGAAGGAAGCTTTATTTTTGAATGCTTCAATCTATCTAGAAAGGCCTGTAGAATACAATTTTTTCCTAGCATAGCAGTGTAATTTTTTGTGCACAACATGTGTGTTTCTCAAAATGAGTTATAAGAGAATAGTGATATCCACAATGTGCACTCTTATCATCAATATAACCCAATTGTCAGTGGTTGCTTACAGTCGTATCGTCAGAATGACAGACATTAAGATCTAATGTTTGGTTACTCAAGGTTAGGATAAAAACCATGTCTTCTCTTACTAGCCTAGCCTACAGTACCAACTGGTTACCTTGGCCATCCTGACGATTATAGGGGTCTGTTTGGATCACTCCAACTTCAAAAAGATAACTCCACTCCACCAACTCTACTTTTTTAGCTCCACTCCACCACCTCCACAAAAATATAGAGGTGTCGTACATATTTAGCTAATTGCAGTGCTCTAACTCTAAAAAATAATAATTTATTATAAATAATATATTTTAGCCTTTGTGAATAGATCCACATGTCACTCCCCCCCCCCCTATCTCTAATCTAGTGCCCCCCCCCCCCCCCCCCCGCGGCGCTGCGCGCCCGGCCCGGCCTCCACCCCCGCCGGCGCCGCACGACCACCTGGGCGCTCGGCCCCCGCTGCCCGCCGGCGTCACTCAGCCACCAGGGCGCCCGGACCCCGCCTCCCGCTGGCGCCGCATGGCCGCTAGGGCACCCGACCGCCCGCCTCCCGCCGGCGCCGCACGGCCACCCGGCCCCCACCGCCGTGGCACAAATTGTACCTTCCCGCCCTCCCCTTCTTCGCCTGCAGCTCTCCCCGGCTGGCCAGCAAGCGCTGCGCTCCCCACCGCGCACCGCCCCGGCCCGCATGCTCCGCTCCGCGCCTCCACCGCCGACGGCCGCGGGCCCTGCTCCCCCGCCACCTCCAGCCGCCCTACCATGCCGGGGCGCGGCCCTGCAGGGGGCAGGGGCGGCGCGGACCAGCATCGCCGCAGGGGGCCGCGGCGGCGCAGACCCGCAGGGGGCCGGGCGCGTGCAGACCTGAGGGGGCAGGGGCGGCGCGGTGGCGTGGGCATGACGCGCGGGAGGCACGGGCGACGCGAGGAAGAAGAGGAGGTTGGGGTGGGGGACTAGGAAAAATAGAAACAAGGAAACGAAGGGGTAAGTTATGCCCAATGGCAATGGTGGGTAAAAAACTTCCAACTTTACGAGGAGGTGTAAAATTGGTATTTTTGGAAACTTGAGGTGCTCCATGAAAATTATGGAGTTGGCCCCCACTCCAGATTTAGGTTTCCGGATCTAGAGTTTCTGGAGCTAGACGTGTTTGATAGAAAATTCTTGGAGCGGAGCTAGAAAAGTTGGAATGGAGCTTTCCCAAACACGTATGCATGTTTTTTTGGATAACCTAACTCAGTATCCTTCGCATTCAATAGGAGGTGGTCTTGGTGTACTTATGGGACTATTCTTTGGAGCTCTGGACAATCCAATAATGGTAGAGGGAATGACAGCAAGGCAACAAATAGTATACACAGCAAAACAGATGAGGAGAAGTATAAGCAATGCCAAAACCTTTGCGGTCATGGGTCTGATTTTCTCAGCAGCTGAATGTGTCGTAGAGAAGGTTAACATTTTTTGTATTCATGAATTTTCTACACGTTCTCTTCCTATTTAAACTTGGTATTCTCATGCTTTGGCAGGCTCGGGCAAAGCATGACACTACCAATACAGCAGTAGCTGGCTGTCACAGGAGGAGCTTTAGCAGTAAAAGGTAACTATTTTGCCATGCCACTATCTATGAAATCATGAGACAATTGTCTCAACCGAAGTTCCCAAGACAACTTCCTGAATTTCTAAGGAATATTCCTCGTCTAGAACCGCTCCATCCCCTCGCACTCCAACCAAACAGCCTTAAGAATGGAGCCACTCTATTCCACTCCATGCCATCCCACCAACCAAACACTACTTTAAAGCCCGTGGTGCAAACGTTGGAGTCCGTGGCGGACCCAGAGCCTGGCGACCCTAGGCACCCGCCCGGGATCTCAATCAATATCACAAAAGAAACTATGCTCTAGGCTTATTCAAATCATCCTTCTGTAGAAGACAACACGGGAAGAGAGCATCTTGCTTGAGCTTTGCCCGGGCTCAGTCTCATCCCTGGATCTGCCACTGGTTGAACTTGTATTTTGTATATCTTTGACATCTCTAGTAGCTTTCTTCCAACTATTTGTATATCTGCCATGTCTCCGAGTTCAGATAGCTGAACTTAATGAAGTGTTCTGTATTATTTCTGACCATAGCCTGAAGTTGAAAGATGTTTCTGTTCCTTTTGTATGTATGGTGACATACACTTTTTCTATGATTCTATCCCTTAATTTTCCATTTTCTATATTGCAGTCCTGATGTATCTATATTTGAACATCATACCTAACGTGATTTTTTTATTCTTGCAGGTGGCCCTAAAGCTACATGCATTGGATGTGCGGGTTTTGCTGCCTTCTCAGTGGCGATTGAGAAGTTCTTTGATCGGCATACTTGAAATGGGTGATGTCAATTTGAAATGAAGCTTTTTTTTTATCAGAGTATGAGCAGCAGTAGCAGAAGAACCTGATTATTTGCAACATCCAGTCATTGGCATCTCTTAAGAGATTTTGTAACCTAAAGTTTTTGCTATTTTCAGTTTATTACCTGGCTTCGTAGTTATAACTGGACCACTGGTGCACCTTCGAATTCTGCACCTTCAAGGTCCACCTGAATCAATATTGATGACGTCGACTGTGTTCTCAAATGTGTTATGTTGTTATCGACAGCAACAGGTTTCTATATTATTGTTGCAATCTGTATTCTGTAGGTGATAACTTGCTGACCGCACGTTGTGTTTCACTTCCACTTCACTACTGATGCAGTGGAGGGAGTGATCCACGCAGAACTATGTTTTTTTAGCCTTCCGCTTTTTTCTCTGCGAAATGCCATTATGGCATTTGTGATGCAATTCTGTCAAGAAAAATGTTTGAAAATTCTTAAGTTTCTTAGTATAACATGTCCAATTTGATCTTGAACTGATCCCCGTTACTTCACAAGCCTGATGTCTGAAATACAAACATCACTTTCATTCCTGTCCAACAGACATTATGATTACAGTTACAGTCTTACAGCATTCCTAGTGTCTACAAGAAACCTCCCTTGGATATTGGATGGCTCCGGCGAGGTCATCCGTTGCTATCTGGCCCCCTTTCCCCTTACACTTGGCGAGGGAGCTGGCATCGGCCGCACCGCGCCGCAGCTGAAAGCTCGAGAGGCGGGTGGGTTGGACAAAACCCGGTTAGTGTACTGTCCTCCGGCGGCTACAAGAAGACGGTCGGCACCGCATAGTGAATCGGAGGGGAAGCAGAGGAAGAAAGGGGATCAGGACCGCACGTCTCTCTGGACAGGTAATGCGTAAAGACTTTAGAGCAATGTTTTAAATAGCGGGTTATCGCGGAGCTGCCACTATGCCCATTGTAGTAGAAAAGCACGCTATAGCGGCCAATAGCGAGCTACAACGGCACTAATAGCATTTAAATCCTATAGTCCACTATTTAAAACGTTGCTTTATAGGTTACGTAATAATATGATTACGCTAACGTATAAAGGCACGTGCGGCTGACAGGTAATGCGTAAATACTAGCTGCGCCTGGAGGTATAAAATAAGTAGATTGCAGGGCTGACAGGCGAACCCTGGGAGACAGCAGCAGCACTCTGGTAGAAGTGTAAGGGGGTGTTTGGATCCAAGGACTAATTTTTAGTCCGGGTCACGTCGGACATTTCGATGCTAATTAGTGGGACTAAATATGAGCTAACTGTAAAACCAATTGCATAAATGGAGACTAATTCACGAGACGAATCTATTAAGCCTAATTAATCCATCATTAGCACATGTTTATTGTAGCACAACATTGTCAAATCATAGACTAATTAGGCTTAATGGATTCGTCTCGCGAATTAGCCTCCATTTATGCAATGGGTTTTGTAATTAGCCTATATTTAATACTCCTAATTGGTGTCCAAACATTCGATGTGACGGGACTAAAATTTAGTCCCGAGGAACCAAACAGGCCGTAAAGACTTGTTGTCCAAAACTAGTTCCATGTGCTTTGCACGGTGTACATACCCCGCCTGTCATAAGCCTCCAACTCCAACCGATCTCAATTCTCATTCTCCAAATCCATCTTGATCCAGCGAAACTTGATGGAGGTTGACCATATATTAGTCCAGTTACGGGTGTGAATCGAATACAACTGTTTTGAGTTGGAATCCCACTCAGTCTCGGCTCATCTTGTCTTGGAGCTCCACCACCACAGCGGGGCGGCTGGAAAATCCCACTCTCTATTCGTGCGCGAATTCGCGCCCGGGGAGCGCTGCTACGTCGCCCCCTGCCGCGGCCGTCGGATCGCGCCGATCCGGCCGCCCGTAAGCAGGCAGGCAGGCGTGTGGAAATTTGCAAGAAGGCCCTCCATTTTTACCGGAATCAACCCGCGGTCCAGGGAGGCCCTTCGTGCACAGTAAACGCGCTCGTATTTTTCGCGCACAGGTCCATGTAGTCGAAAATATTCTAACCCGAAGAAGAGAAAATTCGAAAATCGCGCCGCTTTTGCAGAAAACCGCCCGCCCATCCTCTCGCGGAAACACCCTTCTCGCACCCGCTGCGGCCGCGGTTCGAGTCCCGAATTCCATTCCCATCTTCCAAATTTCCCTTCCGCTTTCCCTTTTTCCCCTGCTAGCTCACCGTCCGCGTCTGTCGCCGCCGCCGCTGCTCAGTTCACTCCGGCAGATCGCCCTTCCTCTGTTTCTCCTTCTCTGCTTGTACCTCCGTCCTCCGGCCGCCTGCATTTTTGCCGTATGCGCATCAGCAGAAGGCGGAGGGAGCGGCGTCGCTAGTAGGGATGTCGGGGTGGGCTGCTGTCAATGGGATCGATGAATCGCGGATGAGCGAATAGGAGGCGATGGGATGGAGACGAGGGAGGGCGAGAGCAGCAGGGGCTAAATATTTGGCGGATTGCGGTGCCAGCGCCAGGGCGATTTGCGCGTTGGGAAACAAACAGCGGCGGCGCGTGGGCTGGAGCGGCGGAGATGGGGGGCCCTGGTGCTGTCCACCGCCGACCCCCTCGCCAAGGCGCGGCTCACGCACGCCGCCTTCTCCCGGTGGGCTGCGGGGCTCCCCGTCGGCCAGGCCGCGGCCTCCGACCACCCCACCAGGCCCGACAAGCCCCTCGTGGTGGGTGCTCTGCTTCCTCATGGTTTTGGCATTTCATCGAGCAGGAGGTGGGTGACCGTGTCATGCTGCTCTGCTCTTGCTCCCGTGTGCAGGTGACGCAGAAGGAGATCATCACCCACAACGACATGGGGATGCCGCTCAACGCGTACATGCTGCACAACCTGGCGCACGTCGAGCTCAACGCCATCGACCTCGCCTGGGACCTCCGCTCAGGGAAAGGCCGGGGGATGGCTTCTTCGCGGATTTCGCTCGCGCGGCCGATGACGAGAGCCGCCACTTTCGGTGGTACTCGCAGCGGTTTGCTGAGCTTGGGTTCAGGTTAGTGGCGCAAAAATGCAGGACTAGCTACCTACTTCTCTGATTCCATTGTATAATTTATAAGCGTCTGTATCTTGTGTTCATGTGTCACTGGTCAGACCGTCAGAGGAGAAAATCACATGTCCACCTATCATATTGCCTTAGTTATACATGAATGGTGACTTTTTTAATGAACGGTGAGCGATGCCACATTGCTCTAACATGTCATTGTACATCTGTGGACAGTTATGGTGGTGATATGCCGGTTCACAATCTTCTTTGGAGGGAGTGTGCAAGGTCGTCAAGCGATGTTTCTGCACGATTGGCAGTGATTCCTTTGGTTCAGGTGCCACATCAATATTGCTTCCTTCTGTGTGATGCTTGTCCTAATAAATACTCGTTCAATTTTAGTTGATTATTTAACTTGTTAGTCTTCAGCTTGTACTGGTAGGTTCCATGCTTTTGGTGATAAAGGTTGCTCAAAAACTTTATCTTGTTACAATTGACCAATATGTTGATTATTAGAACCTTGATAGTAAGCTAGAGGCCTTGATGCTGGACCAAGATTAGTCTAAAGGTTGTTTTGTTTTGGGGATCATCGATCAGCAGACATTGTGGCAAGAGTAGGTTTATATTGGTTTCTGAAAGTATGCCAAATGATGGGTCGTGAACCTGGTGATACTTTTAATTTTTAAAGGTTTGCCTCGCCTAATCGTCTAGAGTATTATATGTGCATATATAAAGTTATGTTGTCTAATGCAATATTGACATTAACATTACAGACTTAATAAATGAGTATGGTGTTGTATTGAAGGGTCCATTTAACTATCCGGCTCGTGGTGCAAAATATTGTAATTTTTGTCAGTTTATTTTTCTGATTGCCTTTTACTGAGTAAGCGTTATCTTTATCAGTGATTAGCCTACCTCATGTTGAGGTTGGAGTCCTCATGGAAGATGGCTTGCATAATGTCGTTTTCAAGGTACCATTAAGATGTTTTTTGAAACCATGATAAAGTTAATGCTTCCTTGGATTATAATTAACAAGGGATGTAGATCTTGCAACTGTGTTGGAGAGGGTACGTGCAGCTGATGCTTAATCATTCTTGGGAAAAAATGATTAAAAATAGCTTGAATTTTCAGAGACTTCAATCTTAGTACCTGCAGCTGTTCGGATGACCCAGATCCTTACAACTTTTGCTAATTGCTTAAGTGTAGTGTATAATGTAGTATTTCATGACCTTTATTGAACATT